>CM060983.1:206274461-207582794 GCA_030765065.1 Deroplatys truncata
AGAAAAACACGAATTTACGCTCACTAGTGAGTAAAAATTCTTATTTCTTGACTTAACGTAAACTCACTTTTATTGATATTTAAAGGTGTATTAAGGTGTGATACGTCCATTTATATGCCTTTTCCGCACTTTGAACAAAGTCGAGAAAACACGATTTTACGCTCACTAGTGAGTAAAATTTCTTATTTCTTGACTTAACGTAAACTCACTATTATTGATATTTAAAGGTGTATTAAGGTGTGATACGTCCATTTATATGCATTTTCCGCACTTTGAACAAAGTCGAGAAAACACGATTTTACGCTCTCTAGTGAGTAAAAATTCTTATTTCTTGACTTAGCGTAAAGTCACTTTTATTGATATTTAAAGGTGTATTAAGGTGTGATAAGTCCATTTATATGCATTTTCCGCACTTTGAACAAAGTCGAGAAAACACGATTTTACGCTCACTAGTGAGTAAAAATTCGTATTTCTTGACTTAACGTAAACTCACTTTTATTGATATTTAAAGGTGTATTAAGGTGTGATACGTCCATTTATAGCCCTTTTCCGCACTTTGAACAAAGTCGAGAAAACACGATTTTACGCTCACTAGTGAGTAAAATTTCTTATTTCTTGACTTAACGTAAACTCACTATTATTGATATTTAAAGGTGTATTAAGGTGTGATACGTCCATTTATAAGCCTTTTCCGCACTTTGAACAAAGTCGAGAAAACACGATTTTACGCTCACTAGTGAGTAAAAATTCGTATTTCTTGACTTAACGTAAACTCACTTTTATTGATATTTAAAGGTGTATTAAGGTGTGATACGTCCCATTTATCTGCCTTTTCCGCACTTTGAACAAAGTCGAGAAAACACGATTTTACGCTCACTAGTGAGTAAAAATTCTATTTCTTGACTTAACGTAAACTCACTTTTATTGATATTTAAAGGTGTATTAAGGTGTGATACGTCCATTTATATGCCTTTTCCGCACTTTGAACAAAGTCGAGAAAACACGATTTTACGCTCACTAGTGAGTAAAATTTCTTATTTCTTGACTTAACGTAAACTCACTATTATTGATATTAAAGGTGTATTAAGGTGTGATACGTCCATTTATATGCATTTTCCGCACTTTGAACAAAGTCGAGAAAACACGATTTTACGCTCACTAGTGAGTAAAAATTCGTATTTCTTGACTTAGCGTAAAGTCATTTTTATTGATATTTAAAGGTGTATTAAGGTGTGATTCGTGTATTTATGTGCCTTTTCCGCACTTTGAACAAAGTCGAGAAAACACGATTTAACGCTCACTAGTGAGTAAAATTTCTTATTTCTTGACTTAACGTAAACTCACTATTATTGATATTTAAAGGTGTATTAAGGTGTGATACGTCCATTTATATGCATTTTCCGCACTTTGAACAAAGTCGAGAAAACACGATTTTACGCTCACTAGTGAGTAAAAATACGTATTTCTTGACTTAACGTAAACTCACTTTTATTGATATTTAAAGGTATATTAAGGTGCGATACGTCCATTTATAGCCCTTTTCCGCAATTTGAACAAAGTCGAGAAAACACGATTTTACGCTCACTAGTGAGTAAAAATTCTTATTTCTTGACTTAATGTAAACTCTATATTATATATATTTAAAGGCGTATTAAGGTGTGATACGTCCATTTATAGGCCTTTTCCGCACTTTGAACAAAGTCGAGAAAACACGATTTTACGCTCACTAGTGAGTAAAATTTCTTATTTCTTGACTTAACGTAAACTCACTATTATTGATATTTAAAGGTGTATTAAGGTGTGATACGTCCATTTATTTGGCTTTTCCGCACTTTGAACAAAGTCGAGAAAACACGATTTTACGCTCACTAGTGAGTAAAAATTCGTATTTCTTGACTTAACGTAAACTCACTTTTATTGATATTTAAAGGTGTACTAAGGTGTGATACGTCCATTTATATGCCTTTTCCGCACTTTGAACAAAGTCGAGAAAACACGATTTTACGCTCACTAGTGAGTAAAATTTCTTATTTCTTGACTTAACGTAAACTCACTATTATTGATATTAAAGGTGTATTAAGGTGTGATACGTCCATTTATATGCATTTTCCGCACTTTGAACAAAGTCGAGAAAACACGATTTTACGCTCACTAGTGAGTAAAATTTCTTATTTCTTGACTTAACGTAAACTCACTATTATTGATATTTAAAGGTGTATTAAGGTGTGATACGTCCATTTATATGCATTTTCCGCACTTTGAACAAAGTCGAGAAAACACGATTTTACGCTCACTAGTGAGTAAAATTTCTTATTTCTTGACTTAACGTAAACTCACTTTTATTGATATTTAAAGGCGTATTAAGGTGTGATACGTCCATTTATAGGCCTTTTCCGCAATTTGAACAAAGTCGATAAAAACACGATTTTACGCTCACTAGTGAGTAAAAATTCGTATTTCTTGACTTAACGTAAACTCACTTTTATTGATATTTAAAGGTGTATTAAGGTGTGATACGTCCATTTATAGGCCTTTTCCGCACTTTGAACAAAGTCGAGAAAACACGATTTTACGCTCACTAGTGAGTAAAATTTCTTATTTCTTGACTTAACGTAAACTCACTATTATTGATATTAAAGGTGTATTAAGGTGTGATACGTCCATTTATATGCATTTTCCGCACTTTGAGCAAAGTCGAGAAAACACGATTTTACGCTCACTAGTGAGTAAAATTTCTTATTTCTTGACTTAACGTAAACTCACTATTATTGATATTTAAAGGTGTATTAAGGTGTGATACGTCCATTTATATGCCTTTTCCGCACTTTGAACAAAGTCGAGAAAACACGAATTTACGCTCACTAGTGAGTAAAAATTCTTATTTCTTGACTTAACGTAAACTCACTTTTATTTATATTTAAAGGTGTATTAAGGTGTGATACGTCCATTTATCTGCCTTTTCCGCACTTTGAACAAAGTCGAGAAAACACGATTTTACGCTCACTAGTGAGTAAAATTTCTTATTTCTTGACTTAACGTAAACTCACTATTATTGATATTTAAAGGTGTATTAAGGTGTGATACGTCCATTTATATGCATTTTCCGCACTTTGAACAAAGTCGAGAAAACACGATTTTACGCTCAGGAGTGATTAAAAATTCTTATTTCTTGACTTAGCGTAAAGTCATTTTTATTGATATTTAAAGTGTATTAAGGTGTGATTCGTCTATTTATGTGCCTTTTCCGCACTACAAAGTCGAGAAAACACGATTTAACGCTCACTAGTGAGTAAAATTTCTTATTTCTTGACTTAACGTAAACTCACTATTATTGATATTTAAAGGTGTATTAAGGTGTGATACGTCCATTTATATGCATTTTCCGCACTTTGAACAAAGTCGAGAAAACACGATTTTACGCTCACTAGTGAGTAAAATTTCTTATTTCTTGACTTAACGTAAACTCACTATTATTGATATTTAAAGGTGTATTAAGGTGTGATACGTCCATTTATATGCATTTTCCGCACTTTGAACAAAGTCGAGAAAACACGATTTTACGCTCACTAGTGAGTAAAATTTCTTATTTCTGGACTTAACGTAAACTCACTTTTATTGATATTTAAAGGTGTATTAAGGTGTGATACATCCGTTTATATGCCTTTTCCGCACTTTGAACAAAGTCGAGAAAACACGATTTTACGCTCACTGGTGAGTAAAAATTCGTATTTCTTGACTTAACGTAAACTCACTTTTATTGATATTTAAAGGTGTATTAAGGTGTGATACGTCCATTTATAGCCCTTTTCCGCAATTTGAACAAAGTCGAGAAAACACGATTTTACGCTCACTAGTGAGTAAAAATTCTTATTTCTTGACTTAACGTAAACTCACTTTTATTGATATTTAAAGGTGTATTAAGGTGTGATACGTCCATTTATAGACCCTTTCCGCACTTTAAACTAAGTCGAGAAAACACGATTTTACGCTCACTAGTGAGTAAAAATTCTTATTTCTTGACTTAACGTAAACTCACTTTTATTGATTTTTAAAGGTGTATTAAGGTGTGATACGTCCATTTATATGCATTTTCCGCACTTTGAACAAAGTCGAGAAAACACGAATTTACGCTCACTAGTGAGTAAAAATTCTTATTTCTTGACTTAACGTAAACTCACTTTTATTGATATTTAAAGGTGTATTAAGGTGTGATACGTCCATTTATATGCCTTTTCCGCACTTTGAACAAAGTCGAGAAAACACGATTTTACGCTCACTAGTGAGTAAAATTTCTTATTTCTTGACTTAACGTAAACTCACTATTATTGATATTTAAAGGTGTATTAAGGTGTGATACGTCCATTTATATGCATTTTCCGCACTTTGAACAAAGTCGAGAAAACACGATTTTACGCTCTCTAGTGAGTAAAAATTCTTATTTCTTGACTTAGCGTAAAGTCACTTTTATTGATATTTAAAGGTGTATTAAGGTGTGATAAGTCCATTTATATGCATTTTCCGCACTTTGAACAAAGTCGAGAAAAACACGATTTTACGCTCACTAGTGAGTAAAAATTCGTATTTCTTGACTTAACGTAAACTCACTTTTATTGATATTTAAAGGTGTATTAAGGTGTGATACGTCCATTTATAGCCCTTTTCCGCACTTTGAACAAAGTCGAGAAAACACGATTTTACGCTCACTAGTGAGTAAAATTTCTTATTTCTTGACTTAACGTAAACTCACTATTATTGATATTTAAAGGTGTATTAAGGTGTGATACGTCCATTTATAAGCCTTTTCCGCACTTTGAACAAAGTCGAGAAAACACGATTTTACGCTCACTAGTGAGTAAAAATTCGTATTTCTTGACTTAACGTAAACTCACTTTTATTGATATTTAAAGGTGTATTAAGGTGTGATACGTCCATTTATCTGCCTTTTCCGCACTTTGAACAAAGTCGAGAAAACACGATTTTACGCTCACTAGTGAGTAAAAATTCCTATTTCTTGACTTAACGTAAACTCACTTTTATTGATATTTAAAGGTGTATTAAGGTGTGATACGTCCATTTATATGCCTTTTCCGCACTTTGAACAAAGTCGAGAAAACACGATTTTACGCTCACTAGTGAGTAAAATTTCTTATTTCTTGACTTAACGTAAACTCACTATTATTGATATTAAAGGTGTATTAAGGTGTGATACGTCCATTTATATGCATTTTCCGCACTTTGAACAAAGTCGAGAAAACACGATTTTACGCTCACTAGTGAGTAAAAATTCGTATTTCTTGACTTAGCGTAAAGTCATTTTTATTGATATTTAAAGGTGTATTAAGGTGTGATTCGTGTATTTATGTGCCTTTTCCGCACTTTGAACAAAGTCGAGAAAACACGATTTAACGCTCACTAGTGAGTAAAATTTCTTATTTCTTGACTTAACGTAAACTCACTATTATTGATATTTAAAGGTGTATTAAGGTGTGATACGTCCATTTATATGCATTTTCCGCACTTTGAACAAAGTCGAGAAAACACGATTTTACGCTCACTAGTGAGTAAAATACGTATTTCTTGACTTAACGTAAACTCACTTTTATTGATATTTAAAGGTATATTAAGGTGCGATACGTCCATTTATAGCCCTTTTCCGCAATTTGAACAAAGTCGAGAAAACACGATTTTACGCTCACTAGTGAGTAAAAATTCTTATTTCTTGACTTAATGTAAACTCTATATTATATATATTTAAAGGCGTATTAAGGTGTGATACGTCCATTTATAGGCCTTTTCCGCACTTTGAACAAAGTCGAGAAAACACGATTTTACGCTCACTAGTGAGTAAAATTTCTTATTTCTTGACTTAACGTAAACTCACTATTATTGATATTTAAAGGTGTATTAAGGTGTGATACGTCCATTTATTTGGCTTTTCCGCACTTTGAACAAAGTCGAGAAAACACGATTTTACGCTCACTAGTGAGTAAAAATTCGTATTTCTTGACTTAACGTAAACTCACTTTTATTGATATTTAAAGGTGTACTAAGGTGTGATACGTCCATTTATATGCCTTTTCCGCACTTTGAACAAAGTCGAGAAAACACGATTTTACGCTCACTAGTGAGTAAAATTTCTTATTTCTTGACTTAACGTAAACTCACTATTATTGATATTAAAGGTGTATTAAGGTGTGATACGTCCATTTATATGCATTTTCCGCACTTTGAACAAAGTCGAGAAAACACGATTTTACGCTCACTAGTGAGTAAAATTTCTTATTTCTTGACTTAACGTAAACTCACTATTATTGATATTTAAAGGTGTATTAAGGTGTGATACGTCCATTTATATGCATTTTCCGCACTTTGAACAAAGTCGAGAAAACACGATTTTACGCTCACTAGTGAGTAAAATTTCTTATTTCTTGACTTAACGTAAACTCACTTTTATTGATATTTAAAGGCGTATTAAGGTGTGATACGTCCATTTATAGGCCTTTTCCGCAATTTGAACAAAGTCGATAAAACACGATTTTACGCTCACTAGTGAGTAAAAATTCGTATTTCTTGACTTAACGTAAACTCACTTTTATTGATATTTAAAGGTGTATTAAGGTGTGATACGTCCATTTATAGGCCTTTTCCGCACTTTGAACAAAGTCGAGAAAACACGATTTTACGCTCACTAGTGAGTAAAATTTCTTATTTCTTGACTTAACGTAAACTCACTATTATTGATATTAAAGGTGTATTAAGGTGTGATACGTCCATTTATATGCATTTTCCGCACTTTGAGCAAAGTCGAGAAAACACGATTTTACGCTCACTAGTGAGTAAAATTTCTTATTTCTTGACTTAACGTAAACTCACTATTATTGATATTTAAAGGTGTATTAAGGTGTGATACGTCCATTTATATGCATTTTCCGCACTTTGAACAAAGTCGAGAAAACACGATTTTACGGTCACTAGTGAGTAAAATTTCTTATTTCTGGACTTAACGTAAACTCACTTTTATTGATATTTAAAGGTGTATTAAGGTGTGATAAGTCCATTTATAGGCCTTTTCCGCAATTTGAACAAAGTCGAGAAAACACGATTTTACGCTCACTAGTGAGTAAAAATTCATATTTCTTGACTTAATGTAAACTCACTTTTATTGATATTTAAAGGTGTATTAAGGTGTGATACGTCCATTTATATGCATTTTCCGCACTTTGAACAAAGTCGAGAAAACACGATTTTACGCTCACTAGTGAGTAAAAATTCTTATTTCTTGACTTAACGTAAACTCACTTTTATTGATATTTAAAGGTGTATTAAGGTGTGATACGTCCATTTATAGACCTTTTCCGCACTTTGAACTAAGTCGAGAAAACACGATTTTACGCTCACTAGTGAGTAAAAATTCTTATTTCTTGACCTAACGTAAACTCACTTTTATTGATTTTTAAAGGTGTATTAAGGTGTGATACGTCCATTTATATGCATTTTCCGCACTTTGAACAAAGTCGAGAAAACACGAATTTACGCTCACTAGTGAGTAAAATTTCTTATTTCTGGACTTAACGTAAACTCAATTTTATTGATATTTAAAGGTGTATTAAGGTGTGATAGTCCATTTATAGGCCTTTTCCGCAATTTGAACAAAGTCGAGAAAACACGATTTTACGCTCACTAGTGAGAAAAAATTCGTATTTCTTGACTTAACGTAAACTCACTTTTATTGATATTTAAAGGTGTATTAAGGTGTGATACATCCGTTTATATGCCTTTGCGCACTTTGAACAAAGTCGAGATAACACGATTTTACGCTCACTAGTGAGTAAAAATTCGTATTTCTTGACTTAACGTAAACTCACTTTTATTCATATTTAAAGGTGTATTAAGGTGTGATACGTCCATTTATAGCCCTTTTCCGCAATTTGAACAAAGTCGAGAAAACACGATTTTACGCTCACTAGTGAGTAAAAATTCTTATTTCTTGACTTAACGTAAACTCACTTTTATTGATATTTAAAGGTGTATTAAGGTGTGATACGTCCATTTATAGACCCTTTCCGCACTTTAAACTAAGTCGAGAAAACACGATTTTACGCTCACTAGTGAGTAAAAATTCTTATTTCTTGACTTAACGTAAACTCACTTTTATTGATTTTTAAAGGTGTATTAAGGTGTGATACGTCCATTTATATGCATTTTCCGCACTTTGAACAAAGTCGAGAAAACACGAATTTACGCTCACTAGTGAGTAAAAATTCTTATTTCTTGACTTAACGTAAACTCACTTTTATTGATATTTAAAGGTGTATTAAGGTGTGATACGTCCATTTATATGCCTTTTCCGCACTTTGAACAAAGTCGAGAAAACACGATTTTACGCTCACTAGTGAGTAAAATTTCTTATTTCTTGACTTAACGTAAACTCACTATTATTGATATTTAAAGGTGTATTAAGGTGTGATACGTCCATTTATATGCATTTTCCGCACTTTGAACAAAGTCGAGAAAACACGATTTTACGCTCTCTAGTGAGTAAAAATTCTTATTTCTTGACTTAGCGTAAAGTCACTTTTATTGATATTTAAAGGTGTATTAAGGTGTGATAAGTCCATTTATATGCATTTTCCGCACTTTGAACAAAGTCGAGAAAACACGATTTTACGCTCACTAGTGAGTAAAAATTCGTATTTCTTGACTTAACGTAAACTCACTTTTATTGATATTTAAAGGTGTATTAAGGTGTGATACGTCCATTTATAGCCCTTTTCCGCACTTTGAACAAAGTCGAGAAAACACGATTTTACGCTCACTAGTGAGTAAAATTTCTTATTTCTTGACTTAACGTAAACTCACTATTATTGATATTTAAAGGTGTATTAAGGTGTGATACGTCCATTTATAAGCCTTTTCCGCACTTTGAACAAAGTCGAGAAAACACGATTTTACGCTCACTAGTGAGTAAAAATTCGTATTTCTTGACTTAACGTAAACTCACTTTTATTGATATTTAAAGGTGTATTAAGGTGTGATACGTCCATTTATTTGCCATTTCCGCACTTTGAACAAAGTCGAGAAAACACGATTTTACGCTCACTAGTGAGTAAAAATTCCTATTTCTTGACTTAACGTAAACTCACTTTTATTGATATTTAAAGGTGTATTAAGGTGTGATACGTCCATTTATAGGCCTTTTCCGCACTTTGAACAAAGTCGAGAAAACACGATTTTACGCTCACTAGTGAGTAAAATTTCTTATTTCTTGACTTAACGTAAACTCACTATTATTGATATTAAAGGTGTATTAAGGTGTGATACGTCCATTTATATGCATTTTCCGCACTTTGAACAAAGTCGAGAAAACACGATTTTACGCTCACTAGTGAGTAACAAATTCGTATTTCTTGACTTAGCGTAAAGTCATTTTTATTGATATTTAAAGGTGTATTAAGGTGTGATTCGTGTATTTATGTGCCTTTTCCGCACTTTGAACAAAGTCGAGAAAACACGATTTAACGCTCACTAGTGAGTAAAAATTTCTTATTTCTTGACTTAACGTAAACTCACTATTATTGATATTTAAAGGTGTATTAAGGTGTGATACGTCCATTTATATGCATTTTCCGCACTTTGAACAAAGTCGAGAAAACACGATTTTACGCTCACTAGTGAGTAAAATTTCTTATTTCTTAACTTAACGTAAACTCACTTTTATTGATATTTAAAGGTGTATTAAGGTGTGATACTTCCATTTATAGGCCTTTTCCGCAATTTGAACAAAGTCGAGAAAACACGATTTTACGCTCACTAGTGAGTAAAAATACGTATTTCTTGACTTAACGTAAACTCGCTTTTATTGATATTTAAAGGTATATTAAGGTGCGATACGTCCATTTATAGCCCTTTTCCGCAATTTGAACAAAGTCGAGAAAACACGATTTTACGCTCACTAGTGAGTAAAAATTCTTATTTCTTGACTTAATGTAAACTCTATATTATTGATATTTAAAGGCGTATTAAGGTGTGATACGTCCATTTATAGGCCTTTTCCGCACTTTGAACAAAGTCGAGAAAACACGATTTTACGCGCACTAGTGAGTAAAATTTCTTATTTCTTGACTTAACGTAAACTCACTATTATTGATATTTAAAGGTGTATTAAGGTGTGATACGTCCATTTATATGCCTTTTCCGCACTTTGAACAAAGTCGAGAAAACACGATTTTACGCTCACTAGTGAGTAAAAATTCGTATTTCTTGACTTAACGTAAACTCACTTTTATTGATATTTAAAGGTGTATTAAGGTGTGATACGTCCATTTATTTGGCTTTTCCGCACTTTGAACAAAGTCGAGAAAACACGATTTTACGCTCACTAGTGAGTAAAAATTCGTATTTCTTGACTTAACGTAAACTCACTTTTATTGATATTTAAAGGTGTACTAAGGTGCTGATACGTCCATTTATATGCCTTTTCCGCACTTTGAACAAAGTCGAGAAAACACGATTTTACGCTCACTAGTGAGTAAAATTTCTTATTCCTTGACTTAACGTAAACTCACTATTATTGATATTAAAGGTGTATTAAGGTGTGATACGTCCATTTATATGCCTTTTCCGCACTTTGAACAAAGTCGAAAAAACACGAATTTACGCTCACTAGTGAGTAAAAATTCTTATTTCTTGACTTAACGTAAACTCACTTTTATTGATATTTAAAGGTGTGATACGTCCATTTATATGCCTTTTCCGCACTTTGAACAAAGTCGAGAAAACACGATTTTACGCTCACTAGTGAGTAAAATTTCTTATTTCTTCACTTAACGTAAACTCACTATTATTGATATTTAAAGGTGTATTAAGGTGTGATACGTCCATTTATATGCATTTTCCGCACTTTGAACAAAGTCGAGAAAACACGATTTTACGCTCACTAGTGAGTAAAAATTCTTATTTCTTGACTTAACGTAAACTCACTTTTATTGATATTTAAAGGCGTATTAAGGTGTGATACGTCCATTTATAGGCCTTTTCCGCAATTTGAACAAAGTCGATAAAACACGATTTTACGCTCACTAGTGAGTAAAAATTCGTATTTCTTGACTTAACGTAAACTCACTTTTATTGATATTTAAAGGTGTATTAAGGTGTGATACGTCCATTTATAGGCCTTTTCCGCACTTTGAACAAAGTCGAGAAAACACGATTTTACGCTCACTAGTGAGTAAAATTTCTTATTTCTTGACTTAACGTAAACTCACTATTATTGATATTAAAGGTGTATTAAGGTGTGATACGTCCATTTATATGCATTTTCCGCACTTTGAACAAAGTCGAGAAAACACGATTTTACGCTCACTAGTGAGTAAAATTTCTTATTTCTTGACTTAACGTAAACTCACTATTATTGATATTTAAAGGTGTATTAAGGTGTGATACGTCCATTTATATGCATTTTCCGCACTTTGAACAAAGTCGAGAAAACACGATTTTACGCTCACTAGTGAGTAAAATTTCTTATTTCTGGACTTAACGTAAACTCACTTTTATTGATATTTAAAGGTGTATTAAGGTGTGATACATCCGTTTATATGCCTTTTCCGCACTTTGAACAAAGTCGAGAAAACACGATTTTACGCTCACTAGTGAGTAAAAATTCGTATTTCTTGACTTAACGTAAACTCACTTTTATTGATATTTAAAGGTGTATTAAGGTGTGATACGTCCATTTATAGCCCTTTTCCGCAATTTGAACAAAGTCGAGAAAACACGATTTTACGCTCACTAGTGAGTAAAAATTCTTATTTCTTGACTTAACGTAAACTCACTTTTATTGATATTTAAAGGTGTATTAAGGTGTGATACGTCCATTTATATGCATTTTCCGCACTTTGAACAAAGTCGAGAAAACACGATTTTACGCTCACTAGTGAGTAAAAATTCTTATTTCTTGACTTAACGTAAACTCACTTTTATTGATATTTAAAGGTGTATTAAGGTGTGATACGTCCATTTATAGACCTTTTCCGCACTTTGAACTAAGTCGAGAAAACACGATTTTACGCTCACTAGTGAGTAAAAATTCTTATTTCTTGACCTAACGTAAACTCACTTTTATTGATTTTTAAAGGTGTATTAAGGTGTGATACGTCCATTTATATGCATTTTCCGCACTTTGAACAAAGTCGAGAAAACACGAATTTACGCTCACTAGTGAGTAAAAATTCTTATTTCTTGACTTAACGTAAACTCACTTTTATTGATATTTAAAGGTGTATTAAGGTGTGATACGTCCATTTATATGCATTTTCCGCACTTTGAACAAAGTCGAGAAAACACGATTTTACGCTCACTAGTGAGTAAAATTTCTTATTTCTTGACTTAACGTAAACACACTTTTATTGATATTTAAAGGTGTATTAAGGTGTGATACTTCCATTTATAGGCCTTTTCCGCAATTTGAACAAAGTCGAGAAAACACGATTTTACGCTCACTAGTGAGTAAAAATTCGTATTTCTTGACTTAACGTAAACTCACTTTTATTGATATTTAAAGGTGTATTAAGGTGTGATACGTCCATTTATAGGCCTTTTCCGCACTTTGAACAAAGTCGAGAAAACACGATTTTACGCTCACTAGTGAGTAAAATTTCTTATTTCTTGACTTAACGTAAACTCACTATTATTGATATTAAAGGTGTATTAAGGTGTGATACGTCCATTTATATGCATTTTTTGCACTTTGAACAAAGTCGAGAAAACACGATTTTACGCTCACTAGTGAGTAAAATTTCTTATTTCTTGATTTAACGTAAACTCACTATTATTGATATTTAAAGGTGTATTAAGGTGTGATACGTCCATTTATATGCATTTTCCGCACTTTGAATAAAGTCGAGAAAACACGATTTTACGCTCACTAGTGAGTAAAATTTCTTATTTCTGGACTTAACGTAAACTCACTTTTATTGATATTTAAAGGTGTATTAAGGTGTGATACGTCCATTTATAGGCCTTTTCTGCAATTTGAACAAAGTCGAGAAAACACGATTTTACGCTCACTAGTGAGAAAAAATTCGTATTTCTTGACTTAACGTACACTCACTTTTATTGATATTTAAAGGTGTATTAAGGTGTGATACATCCGTTTATATGCCTTTTCCGCACTTTGAACAAAGTCGAGAAAACACGATTTTACGCTCACTAGTGAGTAAAAATTCGTATTTCTTGACTTAACGTAAACTCACTTTTATTGATATTTAAAGGTGCATTAAGGTGTGATACGTCCATTTATAGCCCTTTTCCGCAATTTGAACAAAGTCGAGAAAACACGATTTTACGCTCACTAGTGAGTAAAAATTCTTATTTCTTGACTTAACGTAAACTCACTTTTATTGATATTTAAAGGTGTATTAAGGTGTGATACGTCCATTTATAGACCTTTTGCGCACTTTGAACTAAGTCGAGAAGACACGATTTTACGCTCACTAGTGGGTAAAAATTCTTATTTCTTGACTTAACGTAAACTCACTTTTATTGATTTCTAAAGGTGTATTAAGGTGTGATACGTCCATTTATATGCATTTTCCGCACTTTGAACAAAGTCGAGAAAACACGAATTTACGCTCACTAGTGAGTAAAAATTCTTATTTCTTGACTTAACGTAAACTCACTTTTATTGATATTTAAAGGTGTATTAAGGTGTGATACGTCCATTTATATGCATTTTCCGCACTTTGAACAAAGTCGAGAAAACACGATTTTACGCTCACTAGTGAGTAAAATTTCTTATTTCTTGACTTAACGTAAACTCACTATTATTGATATTTAAAGGTGTATTAAGGTGTGATACGTCCATTTATATGCATTTTCCGCACTTTGAACAAAGTCGAGAAAACACGATTTTACGCTCACTAGTGAGTAAAAATTCGTATTTCTTGACTTAACGTAAACTCACTTTTATTGATATTTAAAGGTGTATTAAGGTGTGATACGTCCATTTATTTGCCTTTTCCGCACTTTGAACAAAGTCGAGAAAACACGATTTTACGCTCACTAGTGAGTAAAAATTCGTATTTCTTGACTTAACGTAAACTCACTATTATTGATATTAAAGGTGTATTAAGGTGTGATACGTCCATTTATATGCATTTTCCGCACTTTGAACAAAGTCGAGAAAACACGATTTTACGCTCACTAGTGAGTAAAAATTCGTATTTCTTGACTTAGCGTAAAGTCATTTTTATTGATATTTAAAGGTGTATTAAGGTGTGATTCGTGTATTTATGTGCCTTTTCCGCACTTTGAACAAAGTCGAGAAAACACGATTTAACGCTCACTAGTGAGTAAAATTTTTAATTTCTTGACTTAACGTAAACTCACTATTATTGATATTGAAAGGTGTATTAAGGTGTTATACGTCCATTTATATGCATTTTCCGCACTTTGAACAAAGTCGAGAAAACACGATTTTACGCTCACTAGTGAGTAAAATTTCTTATTTCTTGACTTAACGTAAACTCACTTTTATTGATATTTAAAGGTGTATTAAGGTGTGATACTTCCATTTATAGGCCTTTTCCGCAATTTGAACACAGTCGAGATAACACGATTTTACGCTCACTAGTGAGTAAAAATTCGTATTTCTTGACTTAACGTAAACTCACTTTTATTGATATTTAAAGGTATATTAAGGTGCGATACGTCCATTTATAGCCCTTTTCCGCAATTTGAACAAAGTCGAGAAAACACGATTTTACGCTCACTAGTGAGTAAAAATTCTTATTTCTTGACTTAATGTAAACTCTATTTTATTGATATTTAAAGGCGTATTAAGGTGTGATACGTCCATTTATAGGCCTTTTCCGCACTTTGAACAAAGTCGAGAAAACACGATTTTACGCTCACTAGTGAGTAAAAATTCGTATTTCTTGACTTAACGTAAACTCGCTTTTATTGATATTTAAAGGTGTATTAAGGTGTGATACGTCCATTTATTTGCCTTTTCCGCACTTTGAACAAAGTCGAGAAAACACGATTTTACGCTCACTAGTGAGTAAAAATTCGTATTTCTTGACTTAACGTAAACTCACTTTTATTGATATTTAAAGGTGTACTAAGGTGTGATACGTCCATTTATATGCCTTTTCCGCACTTTGAACAAAGTCGAGAAAACACGAATTTACGCTCACTAGTGAGTAAAAATTCTTATTTCTTGACTTAACGTAAACTCACTTTTATTGATATTTAAAGGTGTATTAAGGTGTGATACGTCCATTTATATGCATTTTCCGCACTTTGAACAAAGTCGAGAAAACACGATTTTACGCTCACTAGTGAGTAAAATTTCTTATTCCTTGACTTAACGTAAACTCACTTTTATTGATATTTAAAGGTGTATTAAGGTGTGATACGTCCATTTATAGGCCTTTTCCGCAATTTGAACAAAGTCGAGAAAACACGATTTTACGCTCACTAGTGAGTAAAAATTCGTATTTCTTGACTTAACGTAAACTCACTTTTATTGATATTTAAAGGTGTATTAAGGTGTGATACGTCCATTTATAGGCCTTTTCCGCACTTTGAACAAAGTCGAGAAAACACGATTTTACGCTCACTAGTGAGTAAAATTTCTTATTTCTTGACTTAACGTAAACTCACTATTATTGATATTAAAGGTGTATTAAGGTGTGATACGTCCATTTATATGCATTTTTTGCACTTTGAACAAAGTCGAGAAAACACGATTTTACGCTCACTAGTGAGTAAAATTTCTTATTTCTTGATTTAACGTAAACTCACTATTATTGATATTTAAAGGTGTATTAAGGTGTGATACGTCCATTTATATGCATTTTCCGCACTTTGAACAAAGTCGAGAAAACACGATTTTACGCTCACTAGTGAGTAAAATTTCTTATTTCTGGACTTAACGTAAACTCACTTTTATTGATATTTAAAGGTGTATTAAGGTGTGATACGTCCATTTATAGGCCTTTTCTGCAATTTGAACAAAGTCGAGAAAACACGATTTTACGCTCACTAGTGAGAAAAAATTCGTATTTCTTGACTTAACGTACACTCACTTTTATTGATATTTAAAGGTGTATTAAGGTGTGATACATCCGTTTATATGCCTTTTCCGCACTTTGAACAAAGTCGAGAAAACACGATTTTACGCTCACTAGTGAGTAAAAATTCGTATTTCTTGACTTAACGTAAACTCACTTTTATTGATATTTAAAGGTGCATTAAGGTGTGATACGTCCATTTATAGCCCTTTTCCGCAATTTGAACAAAGTCGAGAAAACACGATTTTACGCTCACTAGTGAGTAAAAATTCTTATTTCTTGACTTAACGTAAACTCACTTTTATTGATATTTAAAGGTGTATTAAGGTGTGATACGTCCATTTATAGACCTTTTGCGCACTTTGAACTAAGTCGAGAAAACACGATTTTACGCTCACTAGTGGGTAAAAATTCTTATTTCTTGACTTAACGTAAACTCACTTTTATTGATTTCTAAAGGTGTATTAAGGTGTGATACGTCCATTTATATGCATTTTCCGCACTTTGAACAAAGTCGAGAAAACACGAATTTACGCTCACTAGTGAGTAAAAATTCTTATTTCTTGACTTAACGTAAACTCACTTTTATTGATATTTAAAGGTGTATTAAGGTGTGATACGTCCATTTATATGCATTTTCCGCACTTTGAACAAAGTCGAGAAAACACGATTTTACGCTCACTAGTGAGTAAAATTTCTTATTTCTTGACTTAACGTAAACTCACTATTATTGATATTTAAAGGTGTATTAAGGTGTGATACGTCCATTTATATGCATTTTCCGCACTTTGAACAAAGTCGAGAAAACACGATTTTACGCTCTCTAGTGAGTAAAACTTCTTATTTCTTGACTTAGCGTAAAGTCACTTTTATTGATATTTAAAGGTGTATTAAGGTGTGATTCGTCTATTTATGTGCCTTTTCCGCACTTTGAACAAAGTCGAGAAAACACGATTTTTACGCTCACTAGTGAGTAAAATTTCTTATTTCTTGACTTAACGTAAACTCACTATTATTAATATTTAAAGGTGTATTAAGGTGTGATACGTCCATTTATATGCATTTTCCGCACTTTGAACAAAGTCGAGAAAACACGATTTTACGCTCACTAGTGAGTAAAAATTCGTATTTCTTGACTTAACGTAAACTCACTTTTATTGATATTTAAAGGTGTATTAAGGTGTGATACGTCCATTTATTTGCCTTTTCCGCACTTTGAACAAAGTCGAGAAAACACGATTTTACGCTCACTAGTGAGTAAAAATTCGTATTTCTTGACTTAACGTAAACTCACTTTTATTGATATTTAAAGGGTATTAAGGTGTGATACGTCCATTTATCTGCCTTTTCCGCACTTTGAACAAAGTCGAGAAAACACGATTTTACGCTCACTAGTGAGTAAAATTTCTTATTTCTTGACTTAACGTAAACTCACTATTATTGATATTAAAGGTGTATTAAGGTGTGATACGTCCATTTATATGCATTTTCCGCACTTTGAACAAAGTCGAGAAAACACGATTTTACGCTCAATAGTGAGTAAATTTTCTTATTTCTTGACTTAACGTAAACTCACTATTATTGATATTAAAGGTGTATTAAGGTGTGATACGTCCATTTATATGCATTTTCCGCACTTTGAACAAAGTCGAGAAAACACGATTTTACGCTCACTAGTGAGTAAAAATTCGTATTTCTTGACTTAACGTAAACTCACTTTTATTGATATTTAAAGGTGTATTAAGGTGTGATACGTCCATTTATATGCCTTTTCCGCACTTTGAACAAAGTCGAGAAAACACGATTTTTACGCTCACTAGTGAGTAAAATTTCTTATTTCTTGACTTAACGTAAACTCACTATTATTAATATTTAAAGGTGTATTAAGGTGTGATACGTCCATTTATATGCATTTTCCGCACTTTGAACAAAGTCGAGAAAACACGATTTTACGCTCACTAGTGAGTAAAAATTCGTATTTCTTGACTTAACGTAAACTCACTTTTATTGATATTTAAAGGTGTATTAAGGTGTGATACGTCCATTTATTTGCCTTTTCCGCACTTTGAACAAAGTCGAGAAAACACGATTTTACGCTCACTAGTGAGTAAAAATTCGTATTTCTTGACTTAACGTAAACTCACTTTTATTAATATTTAAAGGGTATTAAGGTGTGATACGTCCATTTATCTGCCTTTTCCGCACTTTGAACAAAGTCGAGAAAACACGATTTTACGCTCACTAGTGAGTAAAAATTCGTATTTCTTGACTTAACGTAAACTCACTATTATTGATATTAAAGGTGTATTAAGGTGTGATACGTCCATTTATATGCATTTTCCGCACTTTGAACAAAGTCGAGAAAACACGATTTTACGCTCACTAGTGAGTAAAAATTCGTATTTCTTGACTTAGCGTAAAGTCATTTTTATTGATATTTAAAGGTGTATTAAGGTGTGATTCGTGTATTTATGTGCCTTTTCCGCACTTTGAACAAAGTCGAGAAAACACGATTTAACGCTCACTAGTGAGTAAAATTTCTAATTTCTTGACTTAACGTAAACTCACTATTATTGATATTGAAAGGTGTATTAAGGTGTGATACGTCCATTTATATGCATTTTCCGCACTTTGAACAAAGTCGAGAAAACACGATTTTACGCTCACTAGTGAGTAAAATTTCTTATTTCTTGACTTAACGTAAACTCACTTTTATTGATATTTAAAGGTGTATTAAGGTGTGATACTTCCATTTATAGGCCTTTTCCGCAATTTGAACACAGTCGAGATAACACGATTTTACGCTCACTAGTGAGTAAAAATTCGTATTTCTTGACTTAACGTAAACTCACTTTTATTGATATTTAAAGGTATATTAAGGTGCGATACGTCCATTTATAGCCCTTTTCCGCACTTTGAACAAAGTCGAGAAAACACGATTTTACGCTCACTAGTGAGTAAAAATTCGTATTTCTTGACTTAACGTAAAATCGCTTTTATTGATATTTAAAGGTGTATTAAGGTGTGATACGTCCATTTATTTGCCTTTTCCGCACTTTGAACAAAGTCGAGAAAACACGATTTTACGCTCACTAGTGAGTAAAAATTCGTATTTCTTGACTTAACGTAAACTCACTTTTATTGATATTTAAAGGTGTACTAAGGTGTGATACGTCCATTTATATGCCTTTTCCGCACTTTGAACAAAGTCGAGAAAACACGATTTTACGCTCAATAGTGAGTAAATTTTCTTATTTCTTGACTTAACGTAAACTCACTATTATTGATATTAAAGGTGTATTAAGGTGTGATACGTCCATTTATATGCATTTTCCGCACTTTGAACAAAGTCGAGAAAACACGATTTTACGCTCACTAGTGAGTAAAAATTCGTATTTCTTGACTTAACGTAAACTCACTTTTATTGATATTTAAAGGTGTATTAAGGTGTGATACGTCCAGTTATATGCCTTTTCCGCACTTTGAACAAAGTCGAGAAAACACGAATTTACGCTCACTAGTGAGTAAAAATTCTTATTTCTTGACTTAACGTAAACTCACTTTTATTTATATTTAAAGGTGTATTAAGGTGTGATACGTCTATTTATATGCCTTTTCCGCACTTTGAACAAAGTCGAGAAAACACGATTTTACGCTCACTAGTGAGTAAAATTTCTTATTTCTTGACTTAACGTAAACTCACCATTATTGATATTTAAAGGTGTATTAAGGTGTGATACGTCCATTTATATGCATTTTCCGCACTTTGAACAAAGTCGAGAAAACACGATTTTACGCTCACTAGTGAGTAAAATTTCTTATTTCTTGACTTAACGTAAACTCACTTTTATTGATATTTAAAGGTGTATTAAGGTGTGATACGTCCATTTATATGCCTTTTCCGCACTTTGAACAAAGTCGAGAAAACACGATTTTACGCTCACTAGTGAGTAAAATTTCTTATTTCTTGACTTAACGTAAACTCACCATTATTGATATTTAAAGGTGTATTAAGGTGTGATACGTCCATTTATATGCATTTTCCGCACTTTGAACAAAGTCGAGAAAACACGATTTTACGCTCACTAGTGAGTAAAATTTCTTATTTCTTGACTTAACGTAAACTCACTTTTATTGATATTTAAAGGTGTATTAAGGTGTGATACGTCCATTTATATGCCTTTTCCGCACTTTGAACAAAGTCGAAAAAACACGAATTTACGCTCACTAGTGAGTAAAAATTCTTATTTCTTGACTTAACGTAAACTCACTTTTATTGATATTTAAAGGTGTGATACGTCCATTTATATGCCTTTTCCGCACTTTGAACAAAGTCGAGAAAACACGATTTTACGCTCACTAGTGAGTAAAATTTCTTATTTCTTGACTTAACGTAAACTCACTATTATTGATATTTAAAGGTGTATTAAGGTGTGATACGTATATTTATATGCATTTTCCGCACTTTGAACAAAGTCGAGAAAACACGATTTTACGCTCACTAGTGAGTAAAAATTCGTATTTCTTGACTTAACGTAAATTCACTTTTATTGATATTTAAAGGTGTATTAAGGTGTGATACGTCCATTTATTTGCCTTTTCCGCACTTTGAACAAAGTCGAGAAAACACGATTTTACGCTCACTAGTGAGTAAAAATTCGTATTTCTTGACTTAACGTAAACTCACTTTTATTGATATTTAAAGGTGTACTAAGGTGTGATACGTCCATTTATATGCCTTTTCCGCACTTTGAACAAAGTCGAGAAAACACGATTTTACGCTCAATAGTGAGTAAAATTTCTTATTTCTTGACTTAACGTAAACTCACTATTATTGATATTAAAGGTGTATTAAGGTGTGATACGTCCATTTATATGCATTTTCCGCACTTTGAACAAAGTCGAGAAAACACGATTTTACGCTCACTAGTGAGTAAAATTTCTTATTTCTTGACTTAACGTAAACTCACCATTATTGATATTTAAAGGTGTATTAAGGTGTGATACGTCCATTTATATGCATTTTCCGCACTTTGAACAAAGTCGAGAAAACACGATTTTACGCTCACTAGTGAGTAAAATTTCTTATTTCTTGACTTAACGTAAACTCACTTTTATTGATATTTAAAGGTGTATTAAGGTGTGATACGTCCATTTATAGGCCTTTTCCGCAATTTGAACAAAGTCGAGAAAACACGATTTTACGCTCACTAGTGAGTAAAAATTCGTATTTCTTGACTTAACGTAAACTCACTTTTATTGATATTTAAAGGTGTATTAAGGTGTGATACGTCCATTTATAGGCCTTTTCCGCACTTTGAACAATGTCGAGAAAACACGATTTTACGCTCACTAGTGAGTAAAAATTCTTATTTCTTGACTTAACGTAAACTCACTTTTATTGATTTTTAAAGGTGTATTAAGGTGTGATACGTCCATTTATATGCATTTTCCGCACTTTGAACAAAGTCGAGAAAACACGAATTTACGCTCACTAGTGAGTAAAAATTCTTATTTCTTGACTTAGCGTAAAGTCACTTTTATTGATATTTAAAGGTGTATTAAGGTGTGATTCGTCTATTTATGTGCCTTTTCCGCACTTTGAACAAAGTCGAGAAAACACGATTTTTACGCTCACTAGTGAGTAAAATTTCTTATTTCTTGACTTAACGTAAACTCACTATTATTAATATTTAAAGGTGTATTAAGGTGTGATACGTCCATTTATATGCATTTTCCGCACTTTGAACAAAGTCGAGAAAACACGATTTTACGCTCACTAGTGAGTAAAAATTCGTATTTCTTGACTTAACGTAAACTCACTTTTATTGATATTTAAAGGTGTATTAAGGTGTGATACGTCCATTTATAGCCCTTTTCCGCACTTTGAACAAAGTCGAGAAAACACGATTTTACGCTCACTAGTGAGTAAAATTTCTTATTTCTTGACTTAACGTAAACTCACTATTATTGATATTTAAAGGTGTATTAAGGTGTGATACGTCCATTTATAAGCCTTTTCCGCACTTTGAACAAAGTCGAGAAAACACGATTTTACGCTCACTAGTGAGTAAAAATTCGTATTTCTTGACTTAACGTAAACTCACTTTTATTGATATTTAAAGGTGTATTAAGGTGTGATACGTCCATTTATTTGCCTTTTCCGCACTTTGAACAAAGTCGAGAAAACACGATTTTACGCTCACTAGTGAGTAAAAATTCGTATTTCTTGACTTAACGTAAACTCACTTTTATTGATATTTAAAGGTGTATTAAGGTGTGATACGTCCATTTATATGCCTTTTCCGCACTTTGAACAAAGTCGAGAAAACACGATTTTACGCTCACTAGTGAGTAAAATTTCTTATTTCTTGACTTAACGTAAACTCACTATTATTGATATTAAAGGTGTATTAAGGTGTGATACGTCCATTTATATGCCGTTTCCGCACTTTGAACAAAGTCGAGAAAACACGATTTTACGCTCACTAGTGAGTAAAAATTCGTATTTCTTGACTTAGCGTAAAGTCAATTTTATTGATATTTAAAGGTGTATTAAGGTGTGATTCGTGTATTTATGTGCCTTTTCCGCACTTTGAAAAAAGTCGAGAAAACACGATTTAACGCTCACTAGTGAGTAAAATTTCTTATTTCTTGACTTAACGTAAACTCACTATTATTGATATTTAAAGGTGTATTAAGGTGTGATACGTCCATTTATATGCATTTTCCGCACTTTGAACAAAGTCGAGAAAACACGATTTTACGCTCACTAGTGAGTAAAATTTCTTATTTCTTGACTTAACGTAAACTCACTTTTATTGATATTTAAAGGTGTATTAAGGTGTGATACTTCCATTTATAGGCCTTTTCCGCAATTTGAACAAAGTCGAGAAAACACGATTTTACGCTCACTAGTGAGTAAAAATTCGTATTTCTTGACTTAACGTAAACTCACTTTTATTGATATTTAAAGGTATATTAAGTTGCGATACGTCCATTTATAGCCCTTTTCCGCAATTTGAACAAAGTCGAGAAAACACGATTTTACGCTCACTAGTGAGTAAAAATTCTTATTTCTTGACTTAATGTAAACTCTATTTTATTGATATTTAAAGGCGTATTAAGGTGTGATACGTCCATTTATAGGCCTTTTCCGCACTTTGAACAAAGTCGAGAAAACACGATTTTACGCTCACTAGTGAGTAAAATTTCTTATTTCTTGACTTAACGTAAACTCACTATTATTGATATTTAAAGGTGTATTAAGGTGTGATACGTCCATTTATATGCCTTTTCCGCACTTTGAACAAAGTCGAGAAAACACGATTTTACGCTCACTAGTGAGTAAAAATTCGTATTTCTTGACTTAACGAAAACTCACTTTTATTGATATTTAAAGGTGTACTAAGGTGTGATACCTCCATTTATATGCCTTTTCCGCACTTTGAACAAAGTCGAGAAAACACGATTTTACGCTCACTAGTGAGTAAAATTTCTTATTTCTTGACTTAACGTAAACTCACTATTATTAATATTTAAAGGTGTATTAAGGTGTGATACGTCCATTTATATGCATTTTCCGCACTTTGAACAAAGTCGAGAAAACACGATTTTACGCTCACTAGTGAGTAAAAATTAGTATTTCTTGACTTAACGTAAACTCACTTTTATTGATATTTAAAGGTGTATTAAGGTGTGATACGTCCATTTATAGCCCTTTTCCGCACTTTGAACAAAGTCGAGAAAACACGATTTTACGCTCACTAGTGAGTAAAATTTCTTATTTCTTGACTTAACGTAAACTCACTATTATTGATATTTAAAGGTGTATTAAGGTGTGATACGTCCATTTATAAGCCTTTTCCGCACTTTGAACAAAGTCGAGAAAACACGATTTTACGCTCACTAGTAAGTAAAAATTCGTATTTCTTGACTTAACGTAAACTCACTTTTATTGATATTTAAAGGTGTATTAAGGTGTGATACGTCCATTTATTTGCCTTTACCGCACTTTGAACAAAGTCGAGAAAACACGATTTTACGCTCACTAGTGAGTAAAAATTCGTATTTCTTGACTTAACGTAAACTCACTTTTATTGATATTTAAAGGTGTATTAAGGTGTGATACGTCCATTTATATGCCTTTTCCGCACTTTGAACAAAGTCGAGAAAACACGATTTTACGCTCACTAGTGAGTAAAATTTCTTATTTCTTGACTTAACGTAAACTCACTTTTATTGATATTTCAAGGTGTATTAAGGTGTGATACGTCCATTTATATGCCTTTTCCGCACTTTGAACAAAGTCGAGAAAACACGATTTTACGCTCGCTAGTGAGTAAAATTTCTTATTTCTTGACTTAACGTAAACTCACTATTATTGATATTTAAAGGTGTATTAAGGTGTGATACGTCCATTTATATGCATTTTCCGCACTTTGAACAAAGTCGAGAAAACACGATTTTACGCTCACTAGTGAGTAAAAATTCTTATTTCTTGACTTAGCGTAGTCACTTTTATTGATTTTTAAAGGTGTAATAAGGTGTGATACGTCCATTTATATGCATTTTCCGCACTTTGAACAAAGTCGAGAAAACACGAATTTACGCTCACTAATGAGTAAAAATTCTTATTTCTTGACTTAACGTAAACTCACTTTTATTGATATTTAAAGGTGTATTAAGGTGTGATACGTCCATTTATATGCCTTTTCCGCACTTTGAACAAAGTCGAGAAAACACGATTTTACGCTCACTAGTGAGTAAAATTTCTTATTTCTTGACTTAACGTAAACTCACTATTATTGATATTTAAAGGTGTATTAAGGTGTGATACGTCCATTTATATGCATATTCCGCACTTTGAACAAAGTCGAGAAAACACGATTTTACGCTCTCTAGTGAGTAAAAATTCTTATTTCTTGACTTAGCGTAAAGTCACTTTTATTGATATTTAAAGGTGTATTAAGGTGTGATACGTCCATTTATATGCATTTTCCGCACTTTGAACAAAGTCGAGAAAATACGATTTTACGCTCACTAGTGAGTAAAAATTCGTATTTCTTGACTTAACGTAAACTCACTTTTATTGATATTTAAAGGTGTATTAAGGTGTGATACGTCCATTTCTAGCCCTTTTCCGCACTTTGAACAAAGTCGAGAAAACACGATTTTACGCTCACTAGTGAGTAAAATTTCTTATTTCTTGACTTAACGTAAACTCACTATTATTGATATTTAAAGGTGTATTAAGGTGTGATACGTCCATTTATAAGCCTTTTCCGCACTTTGAACAAAGTCGAGAAAACACGATTTTACGCTCACTAGTGAGTAAAAATTCGTATTTCTTGACTTAACGTAAAGTCACTATTATTGATATTTAAAGGTGTATTAAGGTGTGATACGTCCATTTATATGCCTTTTCCGCACTTTGAACAAAGTCGAGAAAACACGATTTTACGCTCACTAGTGAGTAAAATTTCTTATTTCTTGACTTAACGTAAACTCACTATTATTGATATTAAAGGTGTATTAAGGTGTGATACGTCCATTTATATGCATTTTCCGCACTTTGAAAAAGTCGAGAAAACACGATTTTACGCTCACTAGTGAGTAAAATTTCTTATTTCTTGACTTAACGTAAACTCATTTTTATTGATATTTAAAGGTGTATTAAGGTGTGATACGTCCATTTATATGCATTTTCCGCACTTTGAACAAAGTCGAGAAAACACGATTTTACGCTCACTAGTGAGTAAAATTTCTTAATTCTGGACTTAACCTAAACTCACTATTATTGATATTTAAAGGTGTATTAAGGTGTGATACGTCCATTTATATGCATTTTCCGCACTTTGAACAAAGTCGAGAAAACACGATTTTACGCTCACTAGTGAGTAAAAATTCGTATTTCTTGACTTAACGTAAACTCACTTTTATTGATATTTAAAGGTGTATTAAGGTGTGATACGTCCATTTATAGGCCTTTTCGGCAATTTGAACAAAGTCGAGAAAACACGATTTTACGCTCACTAGTGAGTAAAAATTCGTATTTCTTGACTTAACGTAAACTCACTTTTATTGATATTTAAAGGTATATTTAGGTGCGATACGTCCATTTATAGCCCTTTTCCGCAATTTGAACAAAGTCGAGAAAACACTCTTTTACGCTCACTAGTGAGTAAAAATTCTTATTTCTTGACTTATGTAAACTCTATTTTATTGATATTTAAAGGCGTATTAAGGTGTGATACGTCCATTTATAGGCCTTTTCCGCACTTTGAACAAAGTCGAGAAAACACGACTTTACGCTCACTAGTGAGTAAAATTTCTTATTTCTTGACTTAACGTAAACTCACTATTATTGATATTTAAAGGTGTATTAAGGTGTGATACGTCCATTTATATGCCTTTTCCGCACTTTGAACAAAGTCGAGAAAACACGATTTTACGCTCACTAGTGAGTAAAAATTCGTATTTCTTGACTTAACGTAAACTCACTTTTATTGATATTTAAAGGTGTATTAAGGTGTGATACGTCCATTTATTTGCCTTTTCCGCACTTTGAACAAAGTCGAGAAAACACGATTTTACGCTCACTAGTGAGTAAAAATTCGTATTTCTTGACTTAACGTAAACTCACTTTTATTGATATTTAAAGGTGTACTAAGGTGTGATACGTCCATTTATATGCCTTTTCCGCACTTTGAACAAAGTCGAGAAAACACGATTTTACGCTCACTAGTGAGTAAAATTTCTTATTTCTTGACTTAACGTAAACTCACTATTATTGATATTAAAGGTGTATTAAGGTGTGATACGTCCATTTATATGCATTTTCCGCACTTTGAACAAAGTCGAGAAAACACGATTTTACGCTCACTAGTGAGTAAAATTTCTTATTTCTTGACTTAACGGAAACTCACTTTTATTGATATTTAAAGGTGTATTAAGGTGTGATACGTCCATTTATATGCCTTTTCCGCACTTTGAACAAAGTCGAGAAAACACGAATTTACGCTCACTAGTGAGTAAAAATTCTTATTTCTTGACTTAACGTAAACTCACTTTTATTTATATTTAAAGGTGTATTAAGGTGTGATACGTCCATTTATATGCCTTTTCCGCACTTTGAACAAAGTCGAGAAAACACGATTTTACGCTCACTAGTGCGTAAAATTTCTTATTTCTTGACTTAACGTAAAGTCACTATTATTGATATTTAAAGGTGTATTAAGGTGTGATACGTCCATTTATATGCATTTTCCGCACTTTGAACAAAGTCGAGAAAACACGATTTTACGCTCACTAGTGATTAAAAATTCTTATTTCTTGACTTAGCGTAAAGTCATTTTTGTTGATATTTAAAGGTGTATTAAGGTGTGATTCGTCTATTTATGTGCCTTTTCCGCACTTTGAACAAAGTCGAGAAAACACGATTTAACGCTCACTAGTGAGTAAAATTTCTTATTTCTTGACTTAACGTAAACTCACTATTATTGATATTTAAAGGTGTATTAAGGTGTGATACGTCCATTTATATGCATTTTCCGCACTTTGAACAAAGTCGAGAAAACACGATTTTACGCTCACTAGTGAGTAAAATTTCTTATTTCTTGACTTAACGTAAACTCACTTTTATTGATATTTAAAGGTGTATTAAGGTGTGATACGTCCATTTATAGGCCTTTTCCGCAATTTGAACAAAGTCGAGAAAACACGATTTTACGCTCACTAGTGAGTAAAAATTCGTATTTCTTGACTTAACGTAAACTCACTTTTATTGATATTTAAAGGTGTATTAAGGTGTGATACGTCCATTTATAGGCCTTTTCCGCACTTTGAACAAAGTCGAGAAAACACGATTTTACGCTCACTAGTGAGTAAAATTTCTTATTTCTTGACTTAACTTAAACTCACTATTATTGATATGAAAGGTGTATTAAGGTGTGATACGTCCATTTATATGCATTTTCCGCACTTTGAACAAAGTCGAGAAAACACGATTTTACGCTCACTAGTGAGTAAAATTTCTTATTTCTTGACTTAACGTAAACTCACTATTATTGATATTTAAAGGTGTATTAAGGTGTGATACGTCCATTAATATGCATTTTCCGCACTTTGAACAAAGTCGAGAAAACACGATTTTACGATCACTAGTGAGTAAAATTTCTTATTTCTGGACTTAACGTAAACTCACTTTTATTGATATTTAAAGGTGTATTAAGGTGTGATACGTCCATTTATATGCCTTTTCCGCACTTTGAACAAAGTCGAGAAAACACGATTTTACGCTCACTAGTGAGTAAAATTTCTTATTTCTTGACTTAACGTAAACTCACTATTATTGATATTAAAGGTGTATTAAGGTGTGATAGTCCATTTATATGCATTTTCCGCACTTTGAACAAAGTCGAGAAAACACGATTTTACGCTCACTAGTGAGTAAAATTTCTTATTTCTTGACTTAACGTAAACTCACTATTATTAATATTTAAAGGTGTATTAAGGTGTGATACGTCCATTTATATGCATTTTCCGCACTTTGAACAAAGTCGAGAAAACACGATTTTACGCTCACTAGTGAGTAAAAATTCGTATTTCTTGACTTAACGTAAACTCACTTTTATTGATATTTAAAGGTGTATTAAGGTGTGATACGTCCATTTCTAGCCCTTTTCCGCACTTTGAACAAAGTCGAGAAAACACGATTTTACGCTCACTAGTGAGTAAAATTTCTTATTTCTTGACTTAACGTAAACTCACTATTATTGATATTTAAAGGTGTATTAAGGTGTGATACGTCCATTTATAAGCCTTTTCCGCACTTTGAACAAAGTCGAGAAAACACGATTTTACGCTCACTAGTGAGTAAAAATTCGTATTTCTTGACTTAACGTAAACTCACTTTTATTGATATTTAAAGGTGTATTAAGGTGTGATACGTCCATTAATTTGCCTTTTCCGCACTTTGAACAAAGTCGAGAAAACACGATTTTACGCTCACTAGTGAGTAAAAATTCGTATTTCTTGACTTAACGTAAACTCACTTTTATTGATATTTAAAGGTGTATTAAGGTGTGATACGTCCATTTATATGCCTTTTCCGCACTTTGAACAAAGTCGAGAAAACACGATTTTACGCTCACTAGTGAGTAAAATTTCTTATTTCTTGACTTAACGTAAACTCACTATTATTGATATTAAAGGTGTATTAAGGTGTGATACGTCCATTTATATGCATTTTCCGCACTTTGAAAAAGTCGAGAAAACACGATTTTACGCTCACTAGTGTGTAAAATTTCTTATTTCTTGACTTAACGTAAACTCACTATTATTGATATTTAAAGGTGTATTAAGGTGTGATACGTCCATTTATATGCATTTTCCGCACTTTGAACAAAGTCGGGAAAACACGATTTTACGCTCACTAGTGAGTAAAATTTCTTAATTCTGGACTTAACGTAAACTCACTATTATTGATATTTAAAGGTGTATTAAGGTGTGATACGTCCATTTATATGCATTTTCCGCACTTTGAACAAAGTCGAGAAAACACGATTTTACGCTCACTAGTGAGTAAAATTTCTTATTTCTTGACTTAAGTAAACTCACTTTTATTGATATTTAAAGGTGTATTAAGGTGTGATACTTCCATTTATAGGCCTTTTCCGCAATTTGAACAAAGTCGAGAAAACACGATTTTACGCTCACTAGTGAGTAAAAATTCGTATTTCTTGACTTAACGTAAACTCACTTTTATTGATATTTAAAGGTATATTTAGGTGCGATACGTCCATTTATAGCCCTTTTCCGCAATTTGAACAAAGTCGAGAAAACACGATTTTACGCTCACTAGTGAGTAAAAATTCTTATTTCTTGACTTATGTAAACTCTATTTTATTGATATTTAAAGGCGTATTAAGGTGTGATACGTCCATTTATAGGCCTTTTCCGCACTTTGAACAAAGTCGAGAAAACACGACTTTACGCTCACTAGTGAGTAAAATTTCTTATTTCTTGACTTAACGTAAACTCACTATTATTGATATTTAAAGGTGTATTAAGGTGTGATACGTCCATTTATATGCCTTTTCCGCACTTTGAACAAAGTCGAGAAAACACGATTTTACGCTCACTAGTGAGTAAAAATTCGTATTTCTTGACTTAACGTAAACTCACTTTTATTGATATTTAAAGGTGTATTAAGGTGTGATACGTCCATTTATTTGCCTTTTCCGCACTTTGAACAAAGTCGAGAAAACACGATTTTACGCTTACTAGTGAGTAAAAATTCGTATTTCTTGACTTAACGTAAACTCACTTTTATTGATATTTAAAGGTGTACTAAGGTGTGATACGTCCATTTATATGCCTTTTCCGCACTTTGAACAAAGTCGAGAAAACACGATTTTACGCTCACTAGTGAGTAAAATTTCTTATTTCTTGACTTAACGTAAACTCACTATTATTGATATTAAAGGTGTATTAAGGTGTGATACGTCCATTTATATGCATTTTCCGCACTTTGAACAAAGTCGAGAAAACACGATTTTACGCTCACTAGTGAGTAAAATTTCTTATTTCTTGACTTAACGGAAACTCACTTTTATTGATATTTAAAGGTGTATTAAGGTGTGATACGTCCATTTATATGCCTTTTCCGCACTTTGAACAAAGTCGAGAAAACACGAATTTACGCTCACTAGTGAGTAAAAATTCTTATTTCTTGACTTAACGTAAACTCACTTTTATTTATATTTAAAGGTGTATTAAGGTGTGATACGTCCATTTATATGCCTTTTCCGCACTTTGAACAAAGTCGAGAAAACACGATTTTACGCTCACTAGTGCGTAAAATTTCTTATTTCTTGACTTAACGTAAAGTCACTATTATTGATATTTAAAGGTGTATTAAGGTGTGAAACGTCCATTTATATGCATTTTCCGCACTTTGAACAAAGTCGAGAAAACACGATTTTACGCTCACTAGTGATTAAAAATTCTTATTTCTTGACTTAGCGTAAAGTCATTTTTGTTGATATTTAAAGGTGTATTAAGGTGTGATTCGTCTATTTATGTGCCTTTTCCGCACTTTGAACAAAGTCGAGAAAACACGATTTAACGCTCACTAGTGAGTAAAATTTCTTATTTCTTGACTTAACGTAAACTCACTATTATTGATATTTAAAGGTGTATTAAGGTGTGATACGTCCATTTATATGCATTTTCCGCACTTTGAACAAAGTCGAGAAAACACGATTTTACGCTCACTAGTGAGTAAAATTTCTTATTTCTTGACTTAACGTAAACTCACTTTTATTGATATTTAAAGGTGTATTAAGGTGTGATACGTCCATTTATAGGCCTTTTCCGCAATTTGAACAAAGTCGAGAAAACACGATTTTACGCTCACTAGTGAGTAAAAATTCGTATTTCTTGACTTAACGTAAACTCACTTTTATTGATATTTAAAGGTGTATTAAGGTGTGATACGTCCATTTATAGGCCTTTTCCGCACTTTGAACAAAGTCGAGAAAACACGATTTTACGCTCACTAGTGAGTAAAATTTCTTATTTCTTGACTTAACTTAAACTCACTATTATTGATATGAAAGGTGTATTAAGGTGTGATACGTCCATTTATATGCATTTTCCGCACTTTGAACAAAGTCGAGAAAACACGATTTTACGCTCACTAGTGAGTAAAATTTCTTATTTCTTGACTTAACGTAAACTCACTATTATTGATATTTAAAGGTGTATTAAGGTGTGATACGTCCATTAATATGCATTTTCCGCACTTTGAACAAAGTCGAGAAAACACGATTTTACGCTCACTAGTGAGTAAAATTTCTTATTTCTGGACTTAACGTAAACTCACTTTTATTGATATTTAAAGGTGTATTAAGGTGTGATACGTCCATTTATATGCCTTTTCCGCACTTTGAACAAAGTCGAGAAAACACGATTTTACGCTCACTAGTGAGTAAAATTTCTTATTTCTTGACTTAACGTAAACTCACTATTATTGATATTAAAGGTGTATTAAGGTGTGATAGTCCATTTATATGCATTTTCCGCACTTTGAACAAAGTCGAGAAAACACGATTTTACGCTCACTAGTGAGTAAAAATTCGTATTTCTTGACTTAGCGTAAAGTCATTTTTATTGATATTTAAAGGTGTATTAAGGTGTGATTCGTGTATTTATGTGCCTTTTCCGCACTTTGAACAAAGTCGAGAAAACACGATTTAACGCTCACTAGTGAGTAAAATTTCTTATTTCTTGACTTAACGTAAACTCACTATTATTGATATTTAAAGGTGTATTAAGGTGTGATACATCCATTTATATGCATTTTCCGCACTTTGAACAAAGTCGAGAAAACACGATTTTACGCTCACTAGTGAGTAAAATTTCTTATTTCTTGACTTAACGTAAACTCACTTTTATTGATATTTAAAGGTGTATTAAGGTGTGATACTTCCATTTATAGGCCTTTTCCGCAATTTGAACAAAGTCGAGAAAACACGATTTTACGCTCACTAGTGAGTAAAAATTCGTATTTCTTGACTTAACGTAAACTCACTATTATTGATATTTAAAGGTGTATTAAGGTTTGATACGTCCATTTATATGCCTTTTCCGCACTTTGAACAAAGTCGAGAAAACACGATTTTACGCTCTCTAGTGAGTAAAAATTCTTATTTCTTGACTTAGCGTAAAGTCACTTTTATTGATATTTAAAGGTGTATTAAGGTGTGATTCGTCTATTTATGTGCCTTTTCCGCACTTTGAACATAGTCGAGAAAACACGATTTTTAGGCTCACTAGTGAGTAAAATTTCTTATTTCTTGACTTAACGTAAACTCACTATTATTAATATTTAAAGGTGTATTAAGGTGTGATACGTCCATTTATATGCATTTTCCGCACTTTGAACAAAGTCGAGAAAACACGATTTTACGCTCACTAGTGAGTAAAAATTCGTATTTCTTGACTTAACGTAAACTCACTTTTATTGATATTTAAAGGTGTATTAAGGTGTGATACGTCCATTTATAGCCCTTTTCCGCACTTTGAAAAAAGTCAAGAAAACACGATTTTACGCTCACTAGTGAGTAAAATTTCTTATTTCTTGACTTAACGTAAACTCACTATTATTGATATTTAAAGGTGTATTAAGGTGTGATACGTCCATTTATAAGGCTTTTCCGCACTTTGAACAAAGTCGAGAAAACACGATTTTACGCTCACTAGTGAGTAAAAATTCGTATTTCTTGACTTAACGTAAAGTCATTTTTATTGATATTTAAAGGTGTATTAAGGTGTGATTCGTGTATTTATGTGCCTTTTCCGCACTTTGAACAAAGTCGAGAAAACACGATTTTACGCTCACTAGTGAGTAAAATTTCTTATTTCTTGACTTAACGTAAACTCACTTTTATTGATATTTAAAGGTGTATTAAGGTGTGATACTTCCATTTATAGGCCTTTTCCGCAATTTGAACAAAGTCGAGAAAACACGATTTTACGCTCACTAGTGAGTAAAAATTCGTATTTCTTGACTTAACGTAAACTCACTTTTATTGATATTTTAAGGTATATTAAGGTGCGATAAGTCCATTTATAGCCCTTTTCCGCAATTTGAACAAAGTCGAGAAAACACGATTTTACGCTCACTTGTGAGTAAAAATTCTTATTTCTTGACTTAATGTAAACTCTATTTTATTGATATTTAAAGGCGTATTAAGGTGTGATACGTCCATTTATAGGCCTTTTCCGCACTTTGAACAAAGTCGAGAAAACACGATTTTACGCTCACTAGTGAGTAAAATTTCTTATTTCTTGACTTAACGTAAACTCACTATTATTGATATTTAAAGGTGTATTAAGGTGTGATACGTCCATTTATATGCCTTTTCCGCACTTTGAACAAAGTCGAGAAAACACGATTTTACGCTCACTATTGAGTAAAATTTCTTATTTCTTGACTTAACGTAAACTCACTATTATTGATATTTAATGGTGTATTAAGGTGTGATACGTCCATTTATATGCATTTTCCGCACTTTGAACAAAGTCGAGAAAACACGATTTTACGCTCTCTAGTGAGTAAAAATTCTTATTTCTTGACTTAGCGTAAAGTCACTTTTATTGATATTTAAAGGTGTATTAAGGTGTGATTCGTCTATTTATGTGCCTTTTCCGCACTTTGAACAAAGTCGAGAAAACACGATTTTTACGCTCACTAGTGAGTAAAATTTCTTATTTCTTGACTTAACGTAAACTCACTATTATTAATATTTAAAGGTGTATTAAGATGTGATACGTCCATTTATATGCATTTTCCGCACTTTGAACAAAGTCGAGAAAACACGATTTTACGCTCACTAGTGAGTAAAAATTCGTATTTCTTGACTTAACGTAAACTCACTTTTATTGATATTTAAAGGTGTATTAAGGTGTGATACGTCCATTTATAGGCCTTTTCCGCACTTTGAACAAAGTCGAGAAAACACGATTTTACGCTCACTAGTGAGTAAAGTTTCTTATTTCTTGACTTAACGTAAACTCACTATTATTGATATTTAAAGGTGTATTAAGGTGTGGTACGTCCATTTATAAGCCTTTTCCGCACTTTGAACAAAGTCGAGAAAACACGATTTTACGCTCACTAGTGAGTAAAAATTCGTATTTCTTGACTTAACGTAAACTCACTTTTATTGATATTTAAAGGTGTATTAAGGTGTGATACGTCCATTTATATGCCTTTTCCGCACTTTGAACAAAGTCGAGAAAACACGATTTTACGCTCACTATTGAGTAAAATTTCTTATTTCTTGACTTAACGTAAAGTCACTATTATTGATATTTAAAGGTGTATTAAGGTGTGATACGTCCATTTATATGCATTTTCCGCACTTTGAACAAAGTCGAGAAAACACGATTTTACGCTCTCTAGTGAGTAAAAATTCTTATTTCTTGACTTAGCGTAAAGTCACTTTTATTGATATTTAAAGGTGTATTAAGGTGTGATTCGTCTATTTATGTGCCTTTTCCGCACTTTGAACAAAGTCGAGAAAACACGATTTTTACGCTCACTAGTGAGTAAAATTTCTTATTTCTTGACTTAACGTAAACTCACTATTATTAATATTTAAAGGTGTATTAAGGTGTGATACGTCCATTTATATGCATTTTCCGCACTTTGAAAAAAGTCGAGAAAACACGATTTTACGCTCACTAGTGAGTAAAAATTCGTATTTCTTGACTTAACGTAAACTCACTTTTATTGATATTTAAAGCTGTATTAAGGTGTGATACGTCCATTTATAGCCCTATTCCGCACTTTGAACAAAGTCGAGAAAACACGATTTTACGCTCACTAGTGAGTAAAATTTCTTATTTCTTGACTTAACGTAAACTCACTATTATTGATATTTAAAGGTGTATTAAGGTGTGATACGTCCATTTATAAGCCTTTTCCGCACTTTGAACAAAGTCGAGAAAACACGATTTTACGCTCACTAGTGAGTAAAATTTCTTATTTCTTGACTTAACGTAAACTCACTATTATTGATATTTAAAGGTGTATTAAGGTGTGATACGTCCATTTATATGCATTTTCCGCACTTTGAACAAAGTCGAGAAAACACGATTTTACGCTCTCTAGTGAGTAAAAATTCTTATTTCTTGACTTAGCGTAAAGTCACTTTTATTGATATTTAAAGGTGTATTAAGGTGTGATTCGTCTATTTATGTGCCTTTTCCGCACTTTGAACAAAGTCGAGAAAACACGATTTTTACGCTCACTAGTGAGTAAAATTTCTTATTTCTTGACTTAACGTAAACTCACTATTATTAATATTTAAAGGTGTATTAAGGTGTGATACGTCCATTTATATGCATTTTCCGCACTTTGAACAAAGTCGAGAAAACACGATTTTACGCTCACTAGTGAGTAAAAATTCGTATTTCTTGACTTAACGTAAACTCACTTTTATTGATATTTAAAGGTGTATTAAGGTGTGATACGTCCATTTCTAGCCCTTTTCCGCACTTTGAACAAAGTCGAGAAAACACGATTTTACGCTCACTAGTGAGTAAAAATTCGTATTTCTTGACTTAACGTAAACTCACTTTTATTGATATTTAAAGGTGTATTAAGGTGTGATACGTCCATTTATTTGCCTTTTCCGCACTTTGAACAAAGTCGAGAAAACACGATTTTACGCTCACTAGTGAGTAAAAATTCGTATTTCTTGACTTAACGTAAACTCACTTTTATTGATATTTAAAGGTGTATTAAGGTGTGATACGTCCATTTATATGCCTTTTCCGCACTTTGAACAAAGTCGAGAAAACACGATTTTACGCTCACTAGTGAGTAAAATTTCTTATTTCTTGACTTAACGTAAACTCACTATTATTGATATTAAAGGTGTATTAAGGTGTGATACGTCCATTTATATGCATTTTCCGCACTTTGAAAAAGTCGAGAAAACACGATTTTACGCTCACTAGTGAGTAAAATTTCTTATTTCTTGACTTAACGTAAACTCACTATTATTGATATTTAAAGGTGTATTAAGGTGTGATACGTCCATTTATATGCATTTTCCGCACTTTGAACAAAGTCGAGAAAACGCGATTTTACGCTCACTAGTGAGAAAAATTTCTTAATTCTGGACTTAACGTAAACTCACTATTATTGATATTTAAAGGTGTATTAAGGTGTGATACGTCCATTTATATGCATTTTCCGCACTTTGAACAAAGTCGAGAAAACACGATTTTACGCTCACTAGTGAGTAAAATTTCTTATTTCTTGACTTAAGGTAAACTCACTTTTATTGATATTTAAAGGTGTATTAAGGTGTGATACTTCCATTTATAGGCCTTTTCCGCAATTTGAACAAAGTCGAGAAAACACGATTTTACGCTCACTAGTGAGTAAAAATTCGTATTTCTTGACTTAACGTAAACTCACTTTTATTGATATTTAAAGGTATATTTAGGTGCGATACGTCCATTTATAGCCCTTTTCCGCAATTTGAACAAAGTCGAGAAAACACGATTTTACGCTCACTAGTGAGTAAAAATTCTTATTTCTTGACTTATGTAAACTCTATTTTATTGATATTTAAAGGCGTATTAAGGTGTGATACGTTCATTTATAGGCCTTTTCCGCACTTTGAACAAAGTCGAGAAAACACGACTTTACGCTCACTAGTGAGTAAAATTTCTTATTTCTTGACTTAACGTAAACTCACTATTATTGATATTTAAAGGTGTATTAAGGTGTGATACGTCCATTTATATGCCTTTTCCGCACTTTGAACAAAGTCGAGAAAACACGAATTTACGCTCACTAGTGAGTAAAAATTCGTATTTCTTGACTTAACGTAAACTCACTTTTATTGATATTTAAAGGTGTATTAAGGTGTGATACGTCCATTTATTTGCCTTTTCCGCACTTTGAACAAAGTCGAGAAAACGCGATTTTACGCTCACTAGTGAGTAAAAATTCGTATTTCTTGACTTAACGTAAACTCACTTTTATTGATATTTAAAGGTGTACTAAGGTGTGATACGTCCATTTATATGCCTTTTCCGCACTTTGAACAAAGTCGAGAAAACACGATTTTACGCTCACTAGTGAGTAAAATTTCTTATTTCTTGACTTAACGTAAACTCACTATTATTGATATTAAAGGTGTATTAAGGTGTGATACGTCCATTTATATGCATTTTCCGCACTTTGAACAAAGTCGAGAAAACACGATTTTACGCTCACTAGTGAGTAAAATTTCTTATTTCTTGACTTAACGGAAACTCACTTTTATTGATATTTAAAGGTGTATTAAGGTGTGATACGTCCATTTATATGCCTTTTCCGCACTTTGAACAAAGTCGAGAAAACACGAATTTACGCTCACTAGTGAGTAAAAATTCTTATTTCTTGACTTAACGTAAACTCACTTTTATTTATATTTAAAGGTGTATTAAGGTGTGATACGTCCATTTATATGCCTTTTCCGCACTTTGAACAAAGTCGAGAAAACACGATTTTACGCTCACTAGTGCGTAAAATTTCTTATTTCTTGACTTAACGTAAAGTCACTATTATTGATATTTAAAGGTGTATTAAGGTGTGATACGTCCATTTATATGCATTTTCCGCACTTTGAACAAAGTCGAGAAAACACGAATTTACGCTCACTAGTGAGTAAAAATTCTTATTTCTTGACTTAACGTAAACTCACTTTTATTTATATTTAAAGGTGTATTAAGGTGTGATACGTCCATTTATATGCCTTTTCCGCACTTTGAACAAAGTCGAGAAAACACGATTTTACGCTCACTAGTGATTAAAAATTCTTATTTCTTGACTTAGCGTAAAGTCATTTTTGTTGATATTTAAAGGTGTATTAAGGTGTGATTCGTCTATTTCTGTGCCTTTTCCGCACTTTGAACAAAGTCGAGAAAACACGATTTAACGCTCACTAGTGAGTAAAATTTCTTATTTCTTGACTTAACGTAAACTCACTATTATTGATATTTAAAGGTGTATTAAGGTGTGATACGTCCATTTATATGCATTTTCCGCACTTTGAACAAAGTCGAGAAAACACGATTTTACGCTCACTAGTGAGTAAAATTTCTTATTTCTTGACTTAACGTAAACTCACTTTTATTGATATTTAAAGGTGTATTAAGGTGTGATACGTCCATTTATAGGCCTTTTCCGCAATTTGAACAAAGTCGAGAAAACACGATTTTACGCTCACTAGTGAGTAAAAATTCGTATTTCTTGACTTAACGTAAACTCACTTTTATTGATATTTAAAGGTGTATTAAGGTGTGATACGTCCATTTATAGGCCTTTTCCGCACTTTGAACAAAGTCGAGAAAACACGATTTTACGCTCACTAGTGAGTAAAATTTCTTATTTCTTGACTTAACTTAAACTCACTATTATTGATATGAAAGGTGTATTAAGGTGTGATACGTCCATTTATATGCATTTTCCGCACTTTGAACAAAGTCGAGAAAACACGATTTTACGCTCACTAGTGAGTAAAATTTCTTATTTCTTGACTTAACGTAAACTCACTATTATTGATATTTAAAGGTGTATTAAGGTGTGATACGTCCATTAATATGCATTTTCCGCACTTTGAACAAAGTCGAGAAAACACGATTTTACGCTCACTAGTGAGTAAAATTTCTTATTTCTGGACTTAACGTAAACTCACTTTTATTGATATTTAAAGGTGTATTAAGGTGTGATACGTCCATTTATATGCCTTTTCCGCACTTTGAACAAAGTCGAGAAAACACGATTTTACGCTCACTAGTGAGTAAAATTTCTTATTTCTTGACTTAACGTAAACTCACTATTATTGATATTAAAGGTGTATTAAGGTGTGATAGTCCATTTATATGCATTTTCCGCACTTTGAACAAAGTCGAGAAAACACGATTTTACGCTCACTAGTGAGTAAAAATTCGTATTTCTTGACTTAGCGTAAAGTCATTTTTATTGATATTTAAAGGTGTATTAAGGTGTGATTCGTGTATTTATGTGCCTTTTCCGCACTTTGAACAAAGTCGAGAAAACACGATTTAACGCTCACTAGTGAGTAAAAATTCGTATTTCTTGACTTAACGTAAACTCACTTTTATTGATATTTAAAGGTGTATTAAGGTGTGATACGTCCATTTATAGCCCTTTTCCGCACTTTGAAAAAAGTCAAGAAAACACGATTTTACGCTCACTAGTGAGTAAAATTTCTTATTTCTTGACTTAACGTAAACTCACTATTATTGATATTTAAAGGTGTATTAAGGTGTGATACGTCCATTTATAAGGCTTTTCCGCACTTTGAACAAAGTCGAGAAAACACGATTTTACGCTCACTAGTGAGTAAAAATTCGTATTTCTTGACTTAGCGTAAAGTCATTTTTATTGATATTTAAAGGTGTATTAAGGTGTGATTCGTGTATTTATGTGCCTTTTCCGCACTTTGAACAAAGTCGAGAAAACACGATTTAACGCTCACTAGTGAGTAAAATTTCTTATTTCTTGACTTAACGTAAACTCACTATTATTGATATTTAAAGGTGTATTAAGGTGTGATACGTCCATTTATATGCATTTTCCGCACTTTGAACAAAGTCGAGAAAACACGATTTTACGCTCACTAGTGAGTAAAATTTCTTATTTCTTGACTTAACGTAAACTCATTTTTATTGATATTTAAAGGTGTATTAAGGTGTGATACTTCCATTTATAGGCCTTTTCCGCAATTTGAACAAAGTCGAGAAAACACGATTTTACGCTCACTAGTGAGTAAAAATTCGTATTTCTTGACTTAACGTAAACTCACTTTTATTGATATTTTAAGGTATATTAAGGTGCGATAAGTCCATTTATAGCCCTTTTCCGCAATTTGAACAAAGTCGAAAAACACGATTTTACGCTCACTTGTGAGTAAAAATTCTTATTTCTTGACTTAATGTAAACTCTATTTTATTGATATTTAAAGGCGTATTAAGGTGTGATACGTCCATTTATAGGCCTTTTCCGCACTTTGAACAAAGTCGAGAAAACACGATTTTACGCTCACTAGTGAGTAAAATTTCTTATTTCTTGACTTAACGTAAACTCACTATTATTGATATTTAAAGGTGTATTAAGGTGTGATACGTCCATTTATATGCCTTTTCCGCACTTTGAACAAAGTCGAGAAAACACGATTTTACGCTCACTATTGAGTAAAATTTCTTATTTCTTGACTTAACGTAAACTCACTATTATTGATATTTAATGGTGTATTAAGGTGTGATACGTCCATTTATATGCATTTTCCGCACTTTGAACAAAGTCGAGAAAACACGATTTTACGCTCTCTAGTGAGTAAAAATTCTTATTTCTTGACTTAGCGTAAAGTCACTTTTATTGATATTTAAAGGTGTATTAAGGTGTGATTCGTCTATTTATGTGCCTTTTCCGCACTTTGAACAAAGTCGAGAAAACACGATTTTTACGCTCACTAGTGAGTAAAATTTCTTATTTCTTGACTTAACGTAAACTCACTATTATTAATATTTAAAGGTGTATTAAGGTGTGATACGTCCATTTATATGCATTTTCCGCACTTTGAACAAAGTCGAGAAAACACGATTTTACGCTCACTAGTGAGTAAAAATTGGTATTTCTTGACTTAACGTAAACTCACTTTTATTGATATTTAAAGGTGTATTAAGGTGTGATACGTCCATTTATAGCCCTTTTCCGCACTTTGAACAAAGTCGAGAAAACACGATTTTACGCTCACTAGTGAGTAAAGTTTCTTATTTCTTGACTTAACGTAAACTCACTATTATTGATATTTAAAGGTGTATTAAGGTGTGATACGTCCATTTATAAGCCTTTTCCGCACTTTGAACAAAGTCGAGAAAACACGATTTTACGCTCACTATTGAGTAAAATTTCTTCTTTCTTGACTTAACGTAAACTCACTATTATTGATATTTAAAGGTGTATTAAGGTGTGATACGTCCATTTATATGCATTTTCCGCACTTTGAACAAAGTCGAGAAAACACGATTTTACGCTCTCTAGTGAGTAAAAATTCTTATTTCTTGACTTAGCGTAAAGTCACTTTTATTGATATTTAAAGGTGTATTAAGGTGTGATTCGTCTATTTATGTGCCTTTTCCGCACTTTGAACAAAGTCGAGAAAACACGATTTTTACGCTCACTAGTGAGTAAAATTTCTTATTTCTTGACTTAACGTAAACTCACTATTATTAATATTTAAAGGTGTATTAAGGTGTGATACGTCCATTTATATGCATTTTCCGCACTTTGAAAAAAGTCGAGAAAACACGATTTTACGCTCACTAGTGAGTAAAAATTCGTATTTCTTGACTTAACGTAAACTCACTTTTATTGATATTTAAAGCTGTATTAAGGTGTGATACGTCCATTTATAGCCCTATTCCGCACTTTGAACAAAGTCGAGAAAACACGATTTTACGCTCACTAGTGAGTAAAATTTCTTATTTCTTGACTTAACGTAAACTCACTATTATTGATATTTAAAGGTGTATTAAGGTGTGATACGTCCATTTATAAGCCTTTTCCGCACTTTGAACAAAGTCGAGAAAACACGATTTTACGCTCACTAGTGAGTAAAAATTCGTATTTCTTGACTTAACGTAAACTCACTTTTATTGATATTTAAAGGTGTATTAAGGTGTGATACGTCCATTTATTTGCCTTTTCCGCACTTTGAACAAAGTCGAGAAAACACGATTTTACGCTCACTAGTGAGTAAAAATTCGTATTTCTTGACTTAACGTAAACTCACTTTTATTGATATTTAAAGGTGTATTAAGGTGTGATACGTCCATTTATATGCCTTTTCCGCACTTTGAACAAAGTCGAGAAAACACGATTTTACGCTCACTAGTGAGTAAAATTTCTTATTTCTTGACTTAACGTAAACTCACTATTATTGATATTAAAGGTGTATTAAGGTGTGATACGTCCATTTATATGCATTTTCCGCACTTTGAACAAAGTCGAGAAAACACGATTTAACGCTCACTAGTGAGTAAAAATTCGTATTTCTTGACTTAGCGTAAAGTCATTTTTATTGATATTTAAAGGTGTATTAAGGTGTGATTCGTGTATTTATGTGCCTTTTCCGCACTTTGAACAAAGTCGAGAAAACACGATTTAACGCTCACTAGTGAGTAAAATTTCTTATTTCTTGACTTAACGTAAACTCACTTTTATTGATATTTAAAGGTGTATTAAGGTGTGATACGTCCATTTATATGCATTTTCCGCACTTTGAACAAAGTGGAGAAAACACGATTTTACGCTCACTAGTGAGTAAAATTTCTTATTTCTTGACTTAACGTAAACTCACTTTTATTGATATTTAAAGGTGTATTAAGGTGTGATACTTCCATTTATAGGCCTTTTCCGCAATGTGAACAAAGTCGAGAAAACACGATTTTACGCTCACTAGTGAGTAAAAATTCGTATTTCTTGACTTAACGTAAACTCACTATTATTGATATTTAAAGGTGTATTAAGGTGTGATACGTCCATTTATATGCATTTTCCGCACTTTGAACAAAGTCGAGAAAACACGATTTTACGCTCTCTAGTGAGTAAAAATTCTTATTTCTTGACTTAGCGTAAAGTCACTTTTATTGATATTTAAAGGTGTATTAAGGTGTGATTCGTCTATTTATGTGCCTTTTCCGCACTTTGAACAAAGTCGAGAAAACACGATTTTTACGCTCACTAGTGAGTAAAATTTCTTATTTCTTGACTTAACGTAAACTCACTATTATTAATATTTAAAGGTGTATTAAGGTGTGATACGTCCATTTATATGCATTTTCCGCACTTTGAACAAAGTCGAGAAAACACTATTTTACGCTCACTAGTGAGTAAAAATTCGTATTTCTTGACTTAACGTAAACTCACTTTTATTGATATTTAAAGGTGTATTAAGGTGTGATACGTCCATTTATAGCCCTTTTCCCCACTTTGAACAAAGTCGAGAAAACACGATTTTACGCTCACTAGTGAGTAAAATTTCTTATTTCTTGACTTAACGTAAACTCACTATTATTGATATTTAAAGGTGTATTAAGGTGTGATACGTCCATTTATAAGCCTTTTCCGCACTTTGAACAAAGTCGAGAAAACACGATTTTACGCTCACTAGTGAGTAAAAATTCGTATTTCTTGACTTAACGTAAACTCACTTTTATTGATATTTAAAGGTGTATTAAGGTGTGATACGTCCATTTATTTGCCTTTTCCGCACTTTGAACAAAGTCGAGAAAACACGATTTTACGCTCACTAGTGAGTAAAAATTCGTATTTCTTGACTTAACGTAAACTCACTTTTATTGATATTTAAAGGTGTATTAAGGTGTGATACGTCCATTTATATGCCTTTTCCGCACTTTGAACAAAGTCGAGAAAACACGATTTTACGCTCACTAGTGAGTAAAATTTCTTATTTCTTGACTTAACGTAAACTCACTATTATTGATATTAAAGGTGTATTAAGGTGTGATACGTCCATTTATATGCATTTTCCGCACTTTGAAAAAGTCGAGAAAACACGATTTTACGCTCACTAGTGAGTAAAATTTCTTATTTCTTGACTTAACGTAAACTCACTATTATTGATATTTAAAGGTGTATTAAGGTGTGATACGTCCATTTATATGCATTTTCCGCACTTTGAACAAAGTCGAGAAAACACGATTTTACGCTCACTAGTGAGTAAAATTTCTTATTTCTGGTCTTAACGTAAAATCACTATTATTGATATTTAAAGGTGTATTAAGGTGTGATACGTCCATTTATATGCATTTTCCGCACTTTGAACAAAGTCGAGAAAACACGATTTTACGCTCACTAGTGAGTAAAATTTCTTATTTCTTGACTTAAGGTAAACTCACTTTTATTGATATTTAAAGGTGTATTAAGGTGTGATACTTCCATTTATAGGCCTTTTCCGCAATTTGAACAAAGTCGAGAAAACACGATTTTACGCTCACTAGTGAGTAAAAATTCGTATTTCTTGACTTAACGTAAACTCACTTTTATTGATATTTAAAGGTATATTTAGGTGCGATACGTCCATTTATAGCCCTTTTCCGCAATTTGAACAAAGTCGAGAAAACACGATTTTACGCTCACTAGTGAGTAAAAATTCTTATTTCTTGACTTATGTAAACTCTATTTTATTGATATTTAAAGGCGTATTAAGGTGTGATACGTCCATTTATAGGCCTTTTCCGCACTTTGAACAAAGTCGAGAAAACACGACTTTACGCTCACTAGTGAGTAAAAATTCGTATTTCTTTATTTAACGTAAACTCACTTTTATTGATATTTAAAGGTGTATTAAGGTGTGATACGTCCATTTATTTGCCTTTTCCGCACTTTGAACAAAGTCGAGAAAACACGATTTTACGCTCACTAGTGAGTAAAAATTCGTATTTCTTGACTTAACGTAAACTCACTTTTATTGATATTTAAAGGTGTACTAAGGTGTGATACGTCCATTTATATGCCTTTTCCGCACTTTGAACAAAGTCGAGAAAACACGATTTTACGCTCACTAGTGAGTAAAATTTCTTATTTCTTGACTTAACGTAAACTCACTATTATTAATATTTAAAGGTGTATTAAGGTGTGATACGTCCATTTATATGCATTTTCCGCACTTTGAACAAAGTCGAGAAAACACGATTTTACGCTCACTAGTGAGTAAAAATTAGTATTTCTTGACTTAACGTAAACTCACTTTTATTGATATTTAAAGGTGTATTAAGGTGTGATACGTCCATTTATAGCCCTTTTCCGCACTTTGAACAAAGTCGAGAAAACACGATTTTACGCTCACTAGTGAGTAAAATTTCTTATTTCTGGACTTAACGTAAACTCACTTTTATTGATATTTAAAGGTGTATTAAGGTGTGATACGTCCATTTATAGGCCTTTTCCGCAATTTGAACAAAGTCGAGAAAACACGATTTTACGATCACTAGTGAGAAAAAATTCGTATTTCTTGACTTAACGTAAACTCACTTTTATTGATATTTAAAGGTGTATTAAGGTGTGATACATCCGTTTATATGCCTTTTCCGCACTTTGAACAAAGTCGAGAAAACACGATTTTACGCTCACTAGTGAGTAAAAATTCTTATTTCTTGACTTAACGTAAAGTCACTTTTATTGATATTTAAAGGTGTATTAAGGTGTGATACGTCCATTTCAATGCATTTTCCGCACTTTGAACAAAGTCGAGAAAACACGATTTTACGCTCTCTAGTGAGTAAAAATTCTTATTTCTTGACTTAGCGTAAAGTCACTTTTATTGATATTTAAAGGTGTATTAAGGTGTGATTCGTCTATTTATGTGCCTTTTCCGCACTTTGAACAAAGTCGAGAAAACACGATTTTTACGCTCACTAGTGAGTAAAATTTCTTATTTCTTGACTTAACGTAAACTCACTAATATTAATATTTAAAGGTGTATTAAGGTGTGATACGTCCATTTATATGCATTTTCCGCACTTTGAACAAAGTCGAGAAAACACGATTTTACGCTCACTAGTGAGTAAAAATTCGTATTTCTTGACTTAACGTAAACTCACTTTTATTGATATTTAAAGGTGTATTAAGGTGTGATACGTCCATTTATAGCCCTTTTCCGCACTTTGAACAAAGTCGAGAAAACACGATTTTACGCTCACTAGTGAGTAAAGTTTCTTATTTCTTGACTTAACGTAAACTCACTATTATTGATATTTAAAGGTGTATTAAGGTGTGATACGTCCATTTATAAGCCTTTTCCGCACTTTGAACAAAGTCGAGAAAACACGATTTTACGCTCACTAGTGAGTAAAAATTCGTATTTCTTGACTTAACGTAAACTCACTTTTATTGATATTTAAAGGTGTATTAAGGTGTGATACGTCCATTTATTTGCCTTTTCCGCACTTTGAACAAAGTCGAGAAAACACGATTTTACGCTCACTAGTGAGTAAAAATTCGTATTTCTTGACTTAACGTAAACTCACTTTTATTGATATTTAAAGGTGTATTAAGGTGTGATACGTCCATTTATATGCCTTTTCCGCACTTTGAACAAAGTCGAGAAAACACGATTTTACGCTCACTAGTGAGTAAAATTTCTTATTTCTTGACTTAACGTAAACTCACTATTATTGATATTAAAGGTGTATTAAGGTGTGATACGTCCATTTATATGCATTTTCCGCACTTTGAACAAAGTCGAGAAAACACGATTTTACGCTCACTAGTGAGTAAAAATTCGTATTTCTTGACTTAGCGTAAAGTCATTTTTATTGATATTTAAAGGTGTATTAAGGTGTGATTCGTGTATTTATGTGCCTTTTCCGCACTTTGAACAAAGTCGAGAAAACACGATTTAACGCTCACTAGTGAGTAAAATTTCTTATTTCTTGACTTAACGTAAACTCACTATTATTGATATTTAAAGGTGTATTAAGGTGTGATACGTCCATTTATATGCATTTTCCGCACTTTGAACAAAGTCGAGAAAACACGATTTTACGCTCACTAGTGAGTAAAAATTCGTATTTCTTGACTTAACGTAAACTCACTTTTATTGATATTTAAAGGTGTATTAAGGTGTGATACGTCCATTTATAGCCCTTTTCCGCACTTTGAAAAAAGTCAAGAAAACACGATTTTACGCTCACTAGTGAGTAAAATTTCTTATTTCTTGACTTAACGTAAACTCACTATTATTGATATTTAAAGGTGTATTAAGGTGTGATACGTCCATTTATAAGCCTTTTCCGCACTTTGAACAAAGTCGAGAAAACACGATTTTACGCTCACTAGTGAGTAAAAATTCGTATTTCTTGACTTAACGTAAACTCACTTTTATTGATATTTAAAGGTGTATTAAGGTGTGATACGTCCATTTATTTGCCTTTTCCGCACTTTGAACAAAGTCGAGAAAACACGATTTTACGCTCACTAGTGAGTAAAAATTCGTATTTCTTGACTTAACGTAAACTCACTTTTATTGATATTTAAAGGTGTATTAAGGTGTGATACGTCCATTTATATGCCTTTTCCGCACTTTGAACAAAGTCGAGAAAACACGATTTTACGCTCACTAGTGAGTAAAAATTCGTATTTCTTGACTTAACGTAAACTCACTTTTATTGATATTTAAAGGTGTATTAAGGTGTGATACGTCCATTTATTTGCCTTTTCCGCACTTTGAACAAAGTCGAGAAAACACGATTTTACGCTCACTAGTGAGTAAAAATTCGTATTTCTTGACTTAACGTAAACTCACTTTTATTGATATTTAAAGGTGTATTAAGGTGTGATACGTCCATTTATATGCCTTTTCCGCACTTTGAACAAAGTCGAGAAAACACGATTTTACGCTCACTAGTGAGTAAAATTTCTTATTTCTTGACTTAACGTAAACTCACTATTATTGATATTAAAGGTGTATTAAGGTGTGATACGTCCATTTATATGCATTTTCCGCACTTTGAACAAAGTCGAGAAAACACGATTTTACGCTCACTAGTGAGTAAAAATTCATATTTCTTGACTTAGCGTAAAGTCATTTTTATTGATATTTAAAGGTGTATTAAGGTGTGATTCGTGTATTTATGTGCCTTTTCCGCACTTTGAACAAAGTCGAGAAAACACGATTTAACGCTCACTAGTGAGTAAAATTTCTTATTTCTTGACTTAACGTAAACTCACTATTATTGATATTTAAAGGTGTATTAAGGTGTGATACGTCCATTTATATGCATTTTCCGCACTTTGAACAAAGTCGAGAAAACACGATTTTACGCTCACTAGTGAGTAAAATTTCTTATTTCTTGACTTAACGTAAATTCACTTTTATTGATATTTAAAGGTGTATTAAGGTGTGATACTTCCATTTATAGGCCTTTTCCGCAATTTGAACAAAGTCGAGAAAACACGATTTTACGCTCACTAGTGAGTAAAAATTCGTATTTCTTGACTTAACGTAAACTCACTATTATTGATACTTAAAGGTGTATTAAGGTTTGATACGTCCATTTATATGCCTTTTCCGCACTTTGAACAAAGTCGAGAAAACACGATTTTACGCTCTCTAGTGAGTAAAAATTCTTATTTCTTGACTTAGCGTAAAGTCACTTTTATTGATATTTAAAGGTGTATTAAGGTGTGATTCGTCTATTTATGTGCCTTTTCCGCACTTTGAACAAAGTCGAGAAAACACGATTTTTAGGCTCACTAGTGAGTAAAATTTCTTATTTCTTGCTTTAACGTAAACTCACTATTATTAATATTTAAAGGTGTATTAAGGTGTGATACGTCCATTTATATGCATTTTCCGCACTTTGAACAAAGTCGAGAAAACACGATTTTACGCTCACTAGTGAGTAAAAATTCGTATTTCTTGACTTAACGTAAACTCACTTTTATTGATATTTAAAGGTGTATTAAGGTGTGATACGTCCATTTATAGCCCTTTTCCGCACTTTGAAAAAAGTCAAGAAAACACGATTTTACGCTCACTAGTGAGTAAAATTTCTTATTTCTTGACTTAACGTAAACTCACTATTATTGATATTAAAGGTGTATTAAGGTGTGATACGTCCATTTATAGGCCTTTTCCGCAATTTGAACAAAGTCGAGAAAACACGATTTTACGATCACTAGTGAGAAAAAATTCGTATTTCTTGACTTAACGTAAACTCACTTTTATTGATATTTAAAGGTGTATTAAGGTGTGATACATCCGTTTATATGCCTTTTCCGCACTTTGAACAAAGTCGAGAAAACACGATTTTACGCTCACTAGTGAGTAAAAATTCTTATTTCTTGACTTAACGTAAAGTCACTTTTATTGATATTTAAAGGTGTATTAAGGTGTGATACGTCCATTTCAATGCATTTTCCGCACTTTGAACAAAGTCGAGAAAACACGATTTTACGCTCTCTAGTGAGTAAAAATTCTTATTTCTTGACTTAGCGTAAAGTCACTTTTATTGATATTTAAAGGTGTATTAAGGTGTGATTCGTCTATTTATGTGCCTTTTCCGCACTTTGAACAAAGTCGAGAAAACACGATTTTTACGCTCACTAGTGAGTAAAATTTCTTATTTCTTGACTTAACGTAAACTCACTAATATTAATATTTAAAGGTGTATTAAGGTGTGATACGTCCATTTATATGCATTTTCCGCACTTTGAACAAAGTCGAGAAAACACGATTTTACGCTCACTAGTGAGTAAAAATTCGTATTTCTTGACTTAACGTAAACTCACTTTTATTGATATTTAAAGGTGTATTAAGGTGTGATACGTCCATTTATAGCCCTTTTCCGCACTTTGAACAAAGTCGAGAAAACACGATTTTACGCTCACTAGTGAGTAAAGTTTCTTATTTCTTGACTTAACGTAAACTCACTATTATTGATATTTAAAGGTGTATTAAGGTGTGATACGTCCATTTATAAGCCTTTTCCGCACTTTGAACAAAGTCGAGAAAACACGATTTTACGCTCACTAGTGAGTAAAAATTCGTATTTCTTGACTTAACGTAAACTCACTTTTATTGATATTTAAAGGTGTATTAAGGTGTGATACGTCCATTTATTTGCCTTTTCCGCACTTTGAACAAAGTCGAGAAAACACGATTTTACGCTCACTAGTGAGTAAAAATTCGTATTTCTTGACTTAACGTAAACTCACTTTTATTGATATTTAAAGGTGTATTAAGGTGTGATACGTCCATTTATATGCCTTTTCCGCACTTTGAACAAAGTCGAGAAAACACGATTTTACGCTCACTAGTGAGTAAAATTTCTTATTTCTTGACTTAACGTAAACTCACTATTATTGATATTAAAGGTGTATTAAGGTGTGATACGTCCATTTATATGCATTTTCCGCACTTTGAACAAAGTCGAGAAAACACGATTTTACGCTCACTAGTGAGTAAAAATTCGTATTTCTTGACTTAGCGTAAAGTCATTTTTATTGATATTTAAAGGTGTATTAAGGTGTGATTCGTGTATTTATGTGCCTTTTCCGCACTTTGAACAAAGTCGAGAAAACACGATTTAACGCTCACTAGTGAGTAAAATTTCTTATTTCTTGACTTAACGTAAACTCACTATTATTGATATTTAAAGGTGTATTAAGGTGTGATACGTCCATTTATATGCATTTTCCGCACTTTGAACAAAGTCGAGAAAACACGATTTTACGCTCACTAGTGAGTAAAATTTCTTATTTCTTGACTTAACGTAAACTCACTTTTATTGATATTTAAAGGTGTATTAAGGTGTGATACTTCCATTTATAGGCCTTTTCCGCAATTTGAACAAAGTCGAGAAAACACGATTTTACGCTCACTAGTGAGTAAAAATTCGTATTTCTTGACTTAACGTAAACTCACTATTATTGATATTTAAAGGTGTATTAAGGTTTGATACGTCCATTTATATGCCTTTTCCGCACTTTGAACAAAGTCGAGAAAACACGATTTTACGCTCTCTAGTGAGTAAAAATTCTTATTTCTTGACTTAGCGTAAAGTCACTTATATTGATATTTAAAGGTGTATTAAGGTGTGATTCGTCTATTTATGTGCCTTTTCCGCACTTTGAACAAAGTCGAGAAAACACGATTTTTAGGCTCACTAGTGAGTAAAATTTCTTATTTCTTGACTTAACGTAAACTCACTATTATTAATATTTAAAGGTGTATTAAGGTGTGATACGTCCATTTATATGCATTTTCCGCACTTTGAACAAAGTCGAGAAAACACGATTTTACGCTCACTAGTGAGTAAAAATTCGTATTTCTTGACTTAACGTAAACTCACTTTTATTGATATTTAAAGGTGTATTAAGGTGTGATACGTCCATTTATAGCCCTTTTCCGCACTTTGAAAAAAGTCAAGAAAACACGATTTTACGCTCACTAGTGAGTAAAATTTCTTATTTCTTGACTTAACGTAAACTCACTATTATTGATATTTAAAGGTGTATTAAGGTGTGATACGTCCATTTATAAGCCTTTTCCGCACTTTGAACAAAGTCGAGAAAACACGATTTTACGCTCACTAGTGAGTAAAAATTCGTATTTCTTGACTTAACGTAAACTCACTTTTATTGATATTTAAAGGTGTATTAAGGTGTGATACGTCCATTTATTTGCCTTTTCCGCACTTTGAACAAAGTCGAGAAAACACGATTTTACGCTCACTAGTGAGTAAAAATTCGTATTTCTTGACTTAACGTAAACTCACTTTTATTGATATTTAAAGGTGTATTAAGGTGTGATACGTCCATTTATATGCCTTTTCCGCACTTTGAACAAAGTCGAGAAAACACGATTTTACGCTCACTAGTGAGTAAAAATTCGTATTTCTTGACTTAACGTAAACTCACTTTTATTGATATTTAAAGGTGTATTAAGGTGTGATACGTCCATTTATTTGCCTTTTCCGCACTTTGAACAAAGTCGAGAAAACACGATTTTACGCTCACTAGTGAGTAAAAATTCGTATTTCTTGACTTAACGTAAACTCACTTTTATTGATATTTAAAGGTGTATTAAGGTGTGATACGTCCATTTATATGCCTTTTCCGCACTTTGAACAAAGTCGAGAAAACACGATTTTACGCTCACTAGTGAGTAAAATTTCTTATTTCTTGACTTAACGTAAACTCACTATTATTGATATTAAAGGTGTATTAAGGTGTGATACGTCCATTTATATGCATTTTCCGCACTTTGAACAAAGTCGAGAAAACACGATTTTACGCTCACTAGTGAGTAAAAATTCATATTTCTTGACTTAGCGTAAAGTCATTTTTATTGATATTTAAAGGTGTATTAAGGTGTGATTCGTGTATTTATGTGCCTTTTCCGCACTTTGAACAAAGTCGAGAAAACACGATTTAACGCTCACTAGTGAGTAAAATTTCTTATTTCTTGACTTAACGTAAACTCACTATTATTGATATTTAAAGGTGTATTAAGGTGTGATACGTCCATTTATATGCATTTTCCGCACTTTGAACAAAGTCGAGAAAACACGATTTTACGCTCACTAGTGAGTAAAATTTCTTATTTCTTGACTTAACGTAAATTCACTTTTATTGATATTTAAAGGTGTATTAAGGTGTGATACTTCCATTTATAGGCCTTTTCCGCAATTTGAACAAAGTCGAGAAAACACGATTTTACGCTCACTAGTGAGTAAAAATTCGTATTTCTTGACTTAACGTAAACTCACTATTATTGATATTTAAAGGTGTATTAAGGTTTGATACGTCCATTTATATGCCTTTTCCGCACTTTGAACAAAGTCGAGAAAACACGATTTTACGCTCTCTAGTGAGTAAAAATTCTTATTTCTTGACTTAGCGTAAAGTCACTTTTATTGATATTTAAAGGTGTATTAAGGTGTGATTCGTCTATTTATGTGCCTTTTCCGCACTTTGAACAAAGTCGAGAAAACACGATTTTTAGGCTCACTAGTGAGTAAAATTTCTTATTTCTTGCTTTAACGTAAACTCACTATTATTAATATTTAAAGGTGTATTAAGGTGTGATACGTCCATTTATATGCATTTTCCGCACTTTGAACAAAGTCGAGAAAACACGATTTTACGCTCACTAGTGAGTAAAAATTCGTATTTCTTGACTTAACGTAAACTCACTTTTATTGATATTTAAAGGTGTATTAAGGTGTGATACGTCCATTTATAGCCCTTTTCCGCACTTTGAAAAAAGTCAAGAAAACACGATTTTACGCTCACTAGTGAGTAAAATTTCTTATTTCTTGACTTAACGTAAACTCACTATTATTGATATTAAAGGTGTATTAAGGTGTGATACGTCCATTTATATGCATTTTCCGCACTTTGAACAAAGTCGAGAAAACACGATTTTACGCTCACTAGTGAGTAAAAATTCGTATTTCTTGACTTAACGTAAACTCACTTTTATTGATATTTAAAGGTGTATTAAGGTGTGATACGTCCATTTATTTGCCTTTTCCGCACTTTGAACAAAGTCGAGAAAACACGATTTTACGCTCACTAGTGAGTAAAAATTCGTATTTCTTGACTTAACGTAAACTCACTTTTATTGATATTTAAAGGTGTATTAAGGTGTGATACGTCCATTTATATGCGTTTTCCGCACTTTGAACAAAGTCGAGAAAACACGATTTTACGCTCACTAGTGAGTAAAATTTCTTATTTCTTGACTTAACGTAAACTCACTATTATTGATATTAAAGGTGTATTAAGGTGTGATACGTCCATTTATATGCATTTTCCGCACTTTGAACAAAGTCGAGAAAACACGATTTTACGCTCACTAGTGAGTAAAAATTCGTATTTCTTGACTTGGCGTAAAGTCATTTTTATTGATATTTAAAGGTGTATTAAGGTGTGATTCGTGTATTTATGTGCCTTTTCCGCACTTTGAACAAAGTCGAGAAAACACGATTTAACGCTCACTAGTGAGTAAAATTTCTTATTTCTTGACTTAACGTAAACTCACTATTATTGATATTTAAAGGTGTATTAAGGTGTGATACGTCCATTTATATGCATTTTCCGCACTTTGAACAAAGTCGAGAAAACACGATTTTACGCTCACTAGTGAGTAAAATTTCTTATTTCTTGACTTGACGTAAACTCACTTTTATTGATATTTAAAGGTGTATTAAGGTGTGATACGTCCATTTATAGCCCTTTTCCGCACTTTGAACAAAGTCGAGAAAACACGATTTTACGCTCACTAGTGAGTAAAATTTCTTATTTCTTGACTTAACGTAAACTCACTATTATTGATATTTAAAGGTGTATTAAGGTGTGATACGTCCATTTATAAGCCTTTTCCGCACTTTGAACAAAGTCGAGAAAACACGATTTTACGCTCACTAGTGAGTAAAAATTCGTATTTCTTGACTTAACGTAAACTCACTTTTATTGATATTTAAAGGTGTATTAAGGTGTGATACGTCCATTTATTTGCCTTTTCCGCACTTTGAACAAAGTCGAGAAAACACGATTTTACGCTCACTAGTGAGTAAAAATTCGTATTTCTTGACTTAACGTAAACTCACTTTTATTGATATTTAAAGGTGTATTAAGGTGTGATACGTCCATTTATATGCCTTTTCCGCACTTTGAACAAAGTCGAGAAAACACGATTTTACGCTCACTAGTGAGTAAAATTTTTTATTTCTTGACTTAACGTAAACTCACTATTATTGATATTAAAGGTGTATTAAGGTGTGATACGTCCATTTATATGCATTTTCCGCACTTTGAACAAAGTCGAGAAAACACGATTTTACGCTCACTAGTGAGTAAAAATTCGTATTTCTTGACTTAGCGTAAAGTCATTTTTATTGATATTTAAAGGTGTATTAAGGTGTGATTCGTGTATTTATGTGCCTTTTCCGCACTTTGAACAAAGTCGAGAAAACACGATTTAACGCTCACTAGTGAGTAAAATTTCTTATTTCTTGACTTAACGTAAACTCACTATTATTGATATTTAAAGGTGTATTAAGGTGTGATACGTCCATTTATATGCATTTTCCGCACTTTGAACAAAGTCGAGAAAACACGATTTTACGCTCACTAGTGAGTAAAATTTCTTATTTCTTGACTTAACGTAAACTCACTTTTATTGATATTTAAAGGTGTATTAAGGTGTGATACTTCCATTTATAGGCCTTTTCCGCAATTTGAACAAAGTCGAGAAAACACGATTTTACGCTCACTAGTGAGTAAAAATTCGTATTTCTTGACTTAACGTAAACTCACTATTATTGATATTTAAAGGTGTATTAAGGTGTGATATGTCCATTTATATGCATTTTCCGCACTTTGAACAAAGTCGAGAAAACACGATTTTACGCTCTCTAGTGAGTAAAAATTCTTATTTCTTGACTTAACGTAAACTCACTATTATTGATATTTAAAGGTGTATTAAGGTGTGATACGTCCATTTATATGCCTTTTCCGCACTTTGAACAAAGTAGAGAAAACACGATTTTACGCTCACTAGAGAGTAAAAATTCTTGCTTCACGACTTAAGGTAAACTCAGTTTTATTGATATTTAAAGGTGTATTAAGGTGTTAAATGTCCATTTATATGCCTTTTCCGTAATTTGAACAAAGTAAGAAAACACGATTTTACGCTCAGCAGTGAGTAAAAATTCTTATTTCATGACTTAACGTAAACTCACTTTTATTGATATTTAAAGGTCTATTAAGGTGTGATATGTTCATTTGTATGCCTTTTCCGCACTTTCAACAAAGTCGAGAAAACACGATTTTACGCTCACTAGTTGGTAAAAATTCTTATTTCATGACTTAACGTAAACTCACTTTTATTGATATTTAAAGGTGTATTAAGGTGTGATATGTCAGTAGTATATTATTGTATCTTCTATATCAATTTATGGCTTTTTAATTGGCTTAATTGATTTAAATTGGCTGTAATTGGTCTTTCATGGAAGCCCGACCTAAGTAGCGGGTACGTTCTGGATCAATTTATGGGTTTTTAATTGGTTCACTTGGTTCTATTGGTCTTTCAGGCAAAGGGGACCTATAGTGCATGAGTCTTCTGGATATATTAATGGTTACTGCTGGAGCTGGTAATTGCGAGGGTCGCTTACATGTCCACGTGCGGCTATTTACTTGAAGAAGCATTTAAAGGCTCCCTCCTCCTCGGCTTTGGGTGAGGGAGGTAATCAAAATAATGTATGCATTTCCAGTCAGCTATGAGACATGATTCACCCCTATAAAGTACACAACGTTAATTCTAATCATATACATGAAATAAAAAATACAAGTTTCAATTTTTGTGGCGAACGCGCCTAACGACTGAAAACCTTTTAAAAATCAAAAGGTTTAATTTTCACCATCCTACCGAGACTTGTTGCTTTCTACGACATGAATAACATGCTACTTAAAACCGTGTATGTATACAGTGAGGTCTCCCTCCACGTCAGTTTAAAAGACGATCGCCCGACTCTTCTGTCTGGAGATTCAATCATTGAGGTATAGTGTATCCCGAAAGAACGTTCACCCTACTATGGATAAAGAGTACATGGTTATCAAAAATATGTATGTATTGAGTATCTGTTGCGAGCACCTCTACCTCCCATGAGTTAGCGTTTAGAGGTTACGACAATATATCGCACCTCTCTCTCTCACGCACACACATACACACACATACCCACTCATAATCAGGCTTAACACGCTACAGTATAGCAATTTTTGAGACAGACAGTCATCTATAATGCCCGGGTAATTAAGGCTATTGACTCACCCTTCGTATAAGGGGGGGATCTATTCACGCTATTGATTTTTCCGCTAGCTTCCCTCTCATATATAAGACTGGTATCTATTCTATCGCACCCTTGTAAAAGTTCGCTTTATCTACGCCAGATGCCAGAAGGTTACAGAACTAACATTTGTAATTCATATCTGGCACTATAGATACCGGCAGAATCCGATCCGCTATTGATTTTTTCATTAAAACTGCATAAGAGTCAAACACACATTACTTTATAATGAAAAAAAGTTTCTTTATAGAGATAGCTAATTACAGTGTTACAAGCTGTATGTACAGTGAAATAAAAACGAATCGGATTTAAAAAAAATTCTCATATGTTACACTCACATGACTTTCTCTACTCTTGTACAAACTTTTTCTTACAAATGCTTATTCTGCTTGTTTCTCTAGCTGCAAGAGGAATACGGTAGGCTTTAAGCATTAGTCAAATATTTTAAGAGCGGTTGCCATGTGATGCATTCCATTCTCTTTACATGCCTAGGACATAAAAATGATTAACGAATTCGAGAAAAAATATAATTATTGGGGAATTTAAGGGAATAACAAGCAATATCTCGAAAATATTTCTCAATAAAACAGGGGGCCTCAAAACATAAATATCCGGTGAAATCTCGTTATCGAATTTTTGGGTGGAATACAATACTTCCCTTACTTACTCTACATAGTAGAGAAATTTAAAATACTTAGTTATAACAACGGGAAAGATGTATTGTATCGTTTTTCCCACGAGGTGTATGATTCATACAATAAACAGTAATTGAACAATGCCTTTGTTATTTAATTAACAGTACACCAAAAGGCAGACCATCTTTTACAGAATAACTTAAGTCATTTCCGGAACACGTGTATGCTTTTTTTTAGAAAGAAATATCTAAATGATACCTTCCTTCTAATGTAGGTTCAAAGGCATTAGTGGATTGATCATTTCCTGCACTATTTCAACAAGAGTACATAAAAAATATATTACGTAAGATGATTCAGCGTTCGATTTCATGCTGAACTAAAGCTTGAAACAAATATTCAGTTTTCAGAACGCTAAAGTACGATTGAAAAGGAATATATATGTTAAAATCAAGTTCCATTTCCACGCAAATGGATTACGACAAAATCAGAAGAGAAATACAATATAAGACTAAAAAATGTGAATGCAAGCGCAAATAGTAGTAGTTATTTGGGGACTTTAGTTACTTTCAACTGCAACTTATTTTAACTCCAGCAACCTTAAGGCAGGTCTTCTATTAGCTAATTTTATAATTAATAAAACAATTAATGTTTGAAAATGCTTCATTAACACGCTAATTAACAAAAATTAACTAAACTCTTAATTTTTTTATTGAAACTCTGTAATCTGCTAGAAAACAGCTTGCACATTATATAAAAAATACTCTTACGACATACAAAAAGCTTAACATACTTAAAACTTAACCTAAAATGTAAAAATACTGAAAAAAGTTGAAAATCGGTAATATGCTAGAAAATGAAGTATAGAATATAGGAAAATTATCCTTTTCTTCATTCATCAAGTTTACATACCTAAAATGATTATTTCCAGACAAGACGCCAGTGAAGAAGAAATACCAGTTCAGCGCCTGCGCTGGTATTATTATCTACTTACTGGGAGGTATATCAATGGTCTCCACTTCAACTCCAGACATGGTCAAACTTTGATGTTTAAAACACTTCTGAGCTATGGCACTTAGACATGCTTGACAAGTGCATTAAATTTTACAGCACTAATTGGAATGTTCCGAATAACTAGGCAAGTGTCCCTATGGCTTGTATCTCGGAATGGTAAAACATATATGTTTAACTGCTAAACAGTGATACTCGCGTGGGATAATAATAATCCTACAGCATTATGTGGATATATTGGAGGGGGTTCTCAGGTATACGAGATCCAGATCGAGTATTATCTTCGTTCTTTCTCTCTTTCTTGATGTACATACATACAGACATATCCACACACATACAGACATACACACAGCCGAACACCTCCCCAAACACACGGACAGGTACGAAGACTTACGAATATATCCGAACATGCACAGGCATACCGACTCATTCACTCAGATAAATACTCACAAACAAGCAGACTCAGAGATACTCACACACAAATCACAAACAAGCAGACTCAGAGATATACATACACACACACATATACTTCCAAACATCAGGAATGAGCGAAGACCTTCGAGCACACTCGAATACATGTACAGGCAATATACACACACATATACTTCCAAACATCAGGAATGAGCGAAGACCTTCGAGCACACTCGAATACATGTACAGGCAATATACACACACATATACTTCCAAACATCAGGAATGAGCGAAGACTTTCGAGCACACTCGAATACATGTACAGGCAATATACACACACAGGAACATACCAAACACCAACAGAGAGAGACGCTCTTACCTATAAGCATGGGGGGGCTCTGTTATAATATAGCTTCATATATGAGAGGCTCTGTCTTTTAGATGATTGTATTGATTAATGTAGCGGTGAAGATGACGGGAATCGCGGGATTAGGGAGCTACGGTATTAATGGAGTTATGTGGCGGCGGTGGCGAATGTGTAGAGTTACGGTGCTGGTGGAGGCAGGCGATGGATGGTCATGGTCGTATAAGTTAATGTACTTGTAAGTGTGAAGGAGTATTTGTGATGGTGGTGGTAGGAGGCGATGAGGATGGTTATATTGTCGGGAAGGCTTTTGGAAATGATGGTGGTGATGAGAGGTGGTGTTCATTGTTTCGCTGATGCTGGTTCTTTTTTGTGTGTAGAAGGGCACACATTCATTACGAAGAAATACACTAACACTGTAAAACATACCGAAATGTTGCGAGTAGCACAAAATCTTTTATCAGTGTATAAAATGGTTTCAATGTCCTTACAACATCTTAGAATACTTATAAAGCGGGAAAAATGACTGCGAGCATGACGAATATGCTTGCAAACGGTATCGAATTCCTTTTAAAGTGTTCAAAGTTCTCGATTTACGAGAACATTTAAGTGATGCATGAATCCGATGAAGCTAGGACAGGCTCTCCATTCAGCATATAAGAGACTTCACCTAGATTAGGCTAGGAGCGGTAAAGGCAAGATAGCGTACATTGTGTAAAGCCACTTTAGGTTAGTCTGGTTGAGGTTATGATAGGGGTCACAGATAATTAGAGGACGGGCTAGTTTATAGCTTTAAGTTATGATCGCTTGAATAGATGATGGGGGGTGGGGCTGCTGACTAAGATTGAGACACGTTAACATGCACGTCTTCGAGCTAGGGTAGCTAATAGCAGGCTGGACGTGAATCCTGCTTATACTATCTTAGGATAGGTAGTACTATCTTAGGATATTCAGTGCTAGCTAAGGACTGGTTTGTTGGACAGATTATAAGAAATGGTATCATATTAGGCTAGATAATTACTGGGCAGAATACATAACGCTAGGATAGTCTGGGAACAGGTAGAGTTAGGCTCGCACGATTGTCCGAGTTTGAAGAACAGGCTAGCATAGAATGTCTTAGGAATGGATTCGTCATGATTGTCATGGTTGGCTGCGTTTCACGGTTAAGTTATTTACGTTAGTGGTTACGTTTAGTGGTTACGTTGATTACGTTTAGTGGTTACGTTTACTGGTTACGTTGGTTACGTTTACTGGTTACATTGGTTACGTTTAGTGGTTACGTTTACTGGTTACGTTGGTTACGTTTACTGGTTACATTGGTTACGTTTAGTGGTTACGTTTACTGGTTACGTTGGTTACGTTTAGTGGTTACGTTCGTTACGTTTAGTGGTTACGTTTAGTGGTTACATTGGTTACGTTTAGTGGTTACGTTGGTTACGTTTTGGCTAGGTTGGACGATGCCAAGATAGATAATGAAAGGATCTTTCAGAGCAGGTAAGTCAGGGATAGATTGGCTTAGGATGGTCGCTTGTGGCTAGGTTAGACTACTCCAAAATACCTAAAACTAACCAATTCAGGGATTGTGCCTATCGGTCTCACATGTTAACTACTTAACATATAGAAGCTTACAAAATTTAGAAAAAAAAGGACTGAAAGTATATATATTTATTCTAATAATGGATAAGAAATGCTCATAAAGTATCAAAATCAGTGGAAAATACATTAACTCTTGAAATTAGAATAAATACTTGCTTTAATGCACTGACTTACAAATGAAATTCCACTCTCCATATTACAATAGCATCCTAAAAGCATGTCACAATACCTCATTCACATCTTAAAATACACTGAAAGAGGCTCAAATTCTCTTACCAGAAACTTTGAAAATAGCTGCAGCGCGCCTAAAGAACCATCAGAATACTGTAAAGATCTGAGGCAATATCATGAACATAACAGCTCCTACTTATAAAACCGATCATAATTTTCCAAAAACCTGTGTCTAATAGCTCATAAACGCCAGCTAAATGCTCTACAGTTCCTATTCCAGTGGCTAAAATGCAAGCAAACATTTCCAAAAATACACTACAATGCCTGTTACAGGATGAAAAATATATTCGAAATACCTACATCAATCCCCCCGTCTGTATTTTGAAATATACTTTAAAAAAACATCATAAAGCATATTCGAAATGTTCTGAAAAATCTTAAAAAGATGTATCAATATCCTGAAAATGAATGCTACTACTTTAAGAAACATCTAAAATTCCCATTCAAGTATATCGGGATGCCCTTAAAGCCTGTACTCATATCTAATTCCATAGGCTGGAATACCTTTAAAGAGTCATAAATATGCATATGAAAAACTTCGAAAAAATATAATTGGAAGTGTCACAATACCTTAAAAGAGCATAAAATGGCTCCACATAATCTAAAAACCCAGTAATTCTAAAAGCCCTTCAGGACACTCTAATGACATAAAAATACACGCTACACTTCTAAAAGCCATTCAGGATCAGAACCATAAACAATACACATAAAAGTGTCAAGAGTATCTAAATACACTGTAAAGTGAGATGTTATAACCTGGAAACGTTAGGGACCTCAGCATGTCTCGAAATCTTCAACTTGTGTACTGCTCACTTTCCCTGTAGTATGGTTCTTCATAGGAAGATCTGTATGGGTGACCTAGCCTTGAAACATTGCATATTCGAGTGCTAACATATTCAATGAGGTTGCGTCATATATCCTCCAATATTACAAGTAAGGGTAGACTTCATTTCATGCATGGTGAGCTTATGTAATTAATGGAGTAGCCGCAATTAATGTGGAATTCTGTCATAGTCCCGTTTCTTATATAACTTGACTGTAAGGTTTATGGTTATCAATGATGTGAGATTACCGATAAAATTAGGAAATAAGCAAATAATTCTACAGTCTCCTGATGACATATGCGGCTGCAGCTTCGAAATCATCTACAGTATATGATATTCTAGAACAAGCATGGATTCCCTTATTGACATTCAAATACAGCCAGCTTACGAAAAGCTTCATTTTTCCTATATTACCCATGAGAAGAGTCGTTCTGTCAAGTGTCGTATGTGCAGTAGGATTTTAAAAAACAGATCTATTTCAAGACTTAAACAACACCGGCAAAGATGTAGTAATGAATCATTGAAGTGTGCAGTACTTAGAACTCCCGTAAGTGATGCTGAAACCTATTCAAGGCCAGGGATGTTAGAGTTAAGCTGTGAAGCGCTTGGATCACCCCTGAGTGCTACTGAAATCTCTTCAAGACCAGGGATGTTAGATGTAAGAAGAGCAGTGTCTTTGGATGATGAAACTCTGAATAATCACCTGAGTGAAAATAAACATTTTAGTGTTAACTCGTCCAGTGTGGGTGATGTATCCAAGGCGAATATTGAGATTTTATATCCCTGTACAGATCCTAATGACTTAGTACACCAGCTAAGACTGTTAATTATGTCGCATGAAGCTGGTAAAAACGACTTTTCTATTGAGATTAATAAGATCCTCCAAGTATTGAAGAGCACTGGGATTATAGCATGATTGAGACTGAACTCTGTATAATAAAGAGCTTTCGCATTTGAATGAAATGAGTGTGTTAAAATTTTGTTTGCTTCTGTTCAATGCTCTAGTGTTTGCTTAATGTAAAATCAAATAATAATAATTCTCAATAAAGATATTTTCACCATTGACTTAAGTGTTTCTTTTGATTTGCCTTTCTAGCCTCTGTCCCTATTCATAATAAAGCCTGATGTTTAGATTTTATCCTTTGTGTATTTTAGGTTTAATACATATATTTTGAGCATTTTAGCCTAATCTGATGGTTCTATAGACAAGAGAATGTATTTTAATTAGGTCAGTCCAAGTCTTTGGAGTATGCTGATGGGTTTTATAAATAGTGACAGGTATTTTAGCTGTATTGTATAGGTCACTAGGATACTCTTTTACAGTGAGGTGCAGTTATCTTCATGGTATTGTCAGTGAACTATTTATGTGCGAGGATTTTTGAAATTACACCATGTATTTCATGCTATCGTTAAGGGTCTTTTTTAGCATTTTGACGTATTTTACAGTGTATTTAGATGCTCTTGACACTTTTATGTGTATTGTTTATGGTTCTGATCCTGAATGGCTTTTAGAAGTGTAGCGTGTATTTTTATGTCATTAGAGTGTCCTGAAGGGCTTTTAGAATTACTGGGTTTTTAGATTATGTGGAGCCATTTTATGCTCTTTTAAGGTATTGTGACACTTCCAATTATATTTTTTCGAAGTTTTTCATATGCATATTTATGACTCTTTAAAGGTATTCCAGCCTATGGAATTAGATATGAGTACAGGCTTTAAGGGCATCCCGATATACTTGAATGGGAATTTTAGATGTTTCTTAAAGTAGTAGCATTCATTTTCAGGATATTGATACATCTTTTTAAGATTATCAGAACATTTCGAATATGCTTTATGATGTTTTTTTAAAGTATATTTCAAAATACAGACGGGGGGATTGATGTAGGCATTTCGAATATATTTTTCATCCTGTAACAGGCATTGTAGTGTATTTTTGGAAATGTTTGCTGGCATTTTAGCCACTGGAATAGGAACTGTAGAGCATTTAGCTGGCGTTTATGAGCTATTAGACACAGGTTTTTGGAAAATTATGATCGGTTTTATAAGTAGGAGCTGTTATGTTCATGATATTGCCTCAGATCTTTACAGTATTCTGATGGTTCTTTAGGCGCACTGCAGCTATTTTCAAAGTTTCTGGTAAGAGAGTTTGAGCCTCTTTCAGTGTATTTTAAGATGTGAATGAGGTATTGTGACATGCTTTTAGGATGCTATTGTAATATGGAGAGTGGAATTTCATTTGTAAGTCAGTGCATTAAAGCAAGTATTTATTCTAATTTCAAGAGTTAATGTATTTTCCACTGATTTTGATACTTTATGAGCATTTCTTATCCATTATTAGAATAAATATATATACTTTCAGTCCTTTTTTTTCTAAATTTTGTAAGCTTCTATATGCTAAGTAGTTAACATGTGAGACCGATAGGCACAATCCCTGAATTGGTTAGTTTTAGGTATTTTGGAGTAGTCTAACCTAGCCACAAGCGACCATCCTAAGCCAACCTATCCCTGACTTACCTGCTCTGAAAGATCCTTTCATTATCTATCTTGGCATCGTCCAACCTAGCCAAAACGTAACCAACGTAACCACTAAACGTAACCAATGTAACCACTAAACGTAATCACTAAACGTAACCAACGTAACCACTAAACGTAACCAACGTAACCAGTAAACGTAACCAACGTAACCAGTAAACGTAACCACTAAACGTAACCAATGTAACCAGTAAACGTAACCAACGTAACCAGTAAACGTAACCACTAAACGTAACCAATGTAACCAGTAAACGTAACCAATGTAACCAGTAAACGTAACCACTAAACGTAATCAACGTAACCACTAAACGTAACCACTAACGTAAATAACTTAACCGTGAAACGCAGCCAACCATGACAATCATGACGAATCCATTCCTAAGACATTCTATGCTAGCCTGTTCTTCAAACTCGGACAATCGTGCGAGCCTAACTCTACCTGTTCCCAGACTATCCTAGCGTTATGTATTCTGCCCAGTAATTATCTAGCCTAATATGATACCATTTCTTATAATCTGTCCAACAAACCAGTCCTTAGCTAGCACTGAATATCCTAACCTATCCTAAGATAGTATAAGCAGGATTCACGTCCAGCCTGCTATTAGCTACCCTAGCTCGAAGACGTGCATGTTAACGTGTCTCAATCTTAGTCAGCAGCCCCACCCCCCATCATCTATTCAAGCGATCATAACTTAAAGCTATAAACTAGCCCGTCCTCTAATTATCTGTGACCCCTATCATAACCTCAACCAGACTAACCTAAAGTGGCTTTACACAATGTACGCTATCTTGCCTTTACCGCTCCTAGCCTAATCTAGGTGAAGTCTCTTATATGCTGAATGGAGAGCCTGTCCTAGCTTCATCGGATTCATGCATCACTTAAATGTTCTCGTAAATCGAGAACTTTGAACACTTTAAAAGGAATTCGATACCGTGTGCAAGCATATTCGTCATGCTCGCAGTCATTTTTCCCGCTTTATAAGTATTCTAAGATGTTGTAAGGACATTGAAACCATTTTATACACTGATAAAAGATTTTGTGCTACTCGCAACATTTCGGTATGTTTTACAGTGTTAGTGGATTTCTTCGTAATGAATGTGTGCCCTTCTACACACAAAAAAAAATCAGCATCAGCGAAACAATGAACACCACCTCTCATCACCACCATCATTTCCAAAAGCCTTCCCGACAATATAACCATCCTCATCGCCTCCTATCACCACCATCACAAATACTCCTTCACACTTACAAGTACATTAACTTATACGACCATGACCATCCATCGCCTGCCTCCACCAGCACCGTAACTCTACACATTCGCCACCGCCGCCACATAACTCCATTAATACCGTAGCTCCCTAATCCCGCGATTCCCGTCATCTTCACCGCTACATTAATCAATACAATCATCTAAAAGACAGAGCCTCTCATATATGAAGCTATATTATAACAGAGCCCCCCATGCTTATAGGTAAGAGCGTCTCTCTCTGTTGGTGTTTGGTATGTTCCTGTGTGTGTATATTGCCTGTACATGTATTCGAGTGTGCTCGAAGGTCTTCGCTCATTCCTGATGTTTGGAAGTATATGTGTGTGTATACTGCCTGTACATGTATTCGAGTGTGCTCGAAGGTCTTCGCTCATTCCTGATGTTTGGAAGTATATGTGTGTGTATATTGCCTGTACATGTATTCGAGTGTGCTCGAAGGTCTTCGCTCATTCCTGATGTTTGGAAGTATATGTGTCAGTGTATGTATATCTGAGTCTGCTTGTTTGTGATTTGTGTGTGAGTATCTCTGAGTCTGCTTGTTTGTGAGTATTTATCTGAGTGAATGAGTCGGTATGCCTATGCATGTTCGGATATATTCGTAAGTCTTCGTACCTGTCCGTGTGTTTGGGGAGGTGTTCGGCTGTGTGTATGTCTGTATGTGTGTGGATATGTCTGTATGTATGTACATCAAGAAAGAGAGAAAGAACGAAGATAAAACTCGATCTGGATCTCGTATACCTGAGAACCCCCTCCAATATATCCACATAATGCTGTAGGATTATTATTATCCCACGCGAGTATCACTGTTTAGCAGTTAAACATATATGTTTTACCATTCCGAGATACAAGCCATAGGGACACTTGCCTAGTTATTCGGAACATTCCAATTAGTGCTGTAAAATTTAATGCACTTGTCAAGCATGTCTAAGTGCCATAGCTCAGAAGTGTTTTAAACATCAAAGTTTGACCATGTCTGGAGTTGAAGTGGAGACCATTGATATACCTCCCAGTAAGTAGATAATAATACCAGCGCAGGCGCTGAACTGGTATTTCTTCTTCACTGGCGTCTTGTCTGGAAATAATCATTTTAGGTATGTAAACTTGATGAATGAAGAAAAGGATAATTTTCCTATATTCTATACTTCATTTTCTAGCATATTACCGATTTTCAACTTTTTTCAGTATTTTTACATTTTAGGTTAAGTTTTAAGTATGTTAAGCTTTTTGTATGTCGTAAGAGTATTTTTTATATAATGTGCAAGCTGTTTTCTAGCAGATTACAGAGTTTCAATAAAAAAATTAAGAGTTTAGTTAATTTTTGTTAATTAGCGTGTTAATGAAGCATTTTCAAACATTAATTGTTTTATTAATTATAAAATTAGCTAATAGAAGACCTGCCTTAAGGTTGCTGGAGTTAAAATAAGTTGCAGTTGAAAGTAACTAAAGTCCCCAAATAACTACTACTATTTGCGCTTGCATTCACATTTTTTAGTCTTATATTGTATTTCTCTTCTGATTTTGTCGTAATCCATTTGCGTGGAAATGGAACTTGATTTTAACATATATATTCCTTTTCAATCGTACTTTAGCGTTCTGAAAACTGAATATTTGTTTCAAGCTTTAGTTCAGCATGAAATCGAACGCTGAATCATCTTACGTAATATATTTTTTATGTACTCTTGTTGAAATAGTGCAGGAAATGATCAATCCACTAATGCCTTTGAACCTACATTAGAAGGAAGGTATCATTTAGATATTTCTTTCTAAAAAAAAGCATACACGTGTTCCGGAAATGACTTAAGTTATTCTGTAAAAGATGGTCTGCCTTTTGGTGTACTGTTAATTAAATAACAAAGGCATTGTTCAATTACTGTTTATTGTATGAATCATACACCTCGTGGGAAAAACGATACAATACATCTTTCCCGTTGTTATAACTAAGTATTTTAAATTTCTCTACTATGTAGAGTAAGTAAGGGAAGTATTGTATTCCACCCAAAAATTCGATAACGAGATTTCACCGGATATTTATGTTTTGAGGCCCCCTGTTTTATTGAGAAATATTTTCGAGATATTGCTTGTTATTCCCTTAAATTCCCCAATAATTATATTTTTTCTCGAATTCGTTATTCATTTTTATGTCCTAGGCATGTAAAGAGAATGGAATGCATCACATGGCAACCGCTCTTAAAATATTTGACTAATGCTTAAAGCCTACCGTATTCCTCTTGCAGCTAGTAGAAACAAGCAGAATAAGCATTTGTAAGAAAAAGTTTGTACAAGAGTAGAGAAAGTCATGTGAGTGTAACATATGAGAATTTTTTTTAAATCCGATTCGTTTTTATTTCACTGTACATACAGCTTGTAACACTGTAATTAGCTATCTATATAAAGAAACTTTTTTTCATTATAAAGTAATGTGTGTTTGACTCTCATGCAGTTTTAATGAAAAAATCAATAGCGGATCGGATTCTGCCGGTATCTATAGTGCCAGATATGAATTACAAATGTTAGTTCTGTAACCTTCTGGCGTCTGGCGTAGATAAAGCGAACTTTTACAAGGGTGCGATAGAATAGATACCAGTCTTATATATGAGAGGGAAGCTAGCGGAAAAATCAATAGCGTGAATAGATCCCCCCCTTATACGAAGGGTGAGTCAATAGCCTTAATTACCCGGGCATTATAGATGACTGTCTGTCTCAAAAATTGCTATACTGTAGCGTGTTAAGCCTGATTATGAGTGGGTATGTGTGTGTATGTGTGTGCGTGAGAGAGAGAGAGGTGCGATATATTGTCGTAACCTCTAAACGCTAACTCATGGGAGGTAGAGGTGCTCGCAACAGATACTCAATACATACATATTTTTGATAACCATGTACTCTTTATCCATAGTAGGGTGAACGTTCTTTCGGGATACACTATACCTCAATGATTGAATCTCCAGACAGAAGAGTCGGGCGATCGTCTTTTAAACTGACGTGGAGGGAGACCTCACTGTATACATACACGGTTTTAAGTAGCATGTTATTCATGTCGTAGAAAGCAACAAGTCTCGGTAGGATGGTGAAAATTAAACCTTTTGATTTTTAAAAGGTTTTCAGTCGTTAGGCGCGTTCGCCACAAAAATTGAAACTTGTATTTTTTATTTCATGTATATGATTAGAATTAACGTTGTGTACTTTATAGGGGTGAATCATGTCTCATAGCTGACTGGAAATGCATACATTATTTTGATTACCTCCCTCACCCAAAGCCGAGGAGGAGGGAGCCTTTAAATGCTTCTTCAAGTAAATAGCACCACGTGGACATGTAAGCGACCCTCGCAATTACCAGCTCCAGCAGTAACCATTAATATATCCAGAAGACTCATGCACTATAGGTCCCCTTTGCCTGAAAGACCAATTGAACCAAGTGAACCAATTAAAAACCCATAAATTGATCCAGAACGTACCCGCTACTTAGGTCGGGCTTCCATGAAAGACCAATTACAGCCAATAAATGATGGTTCTGGCGCACTTAATATGCATGGAATGCAATTAATATGCTAATTATCCCCCACCCCTACTAATTAGCCCCCCCAATATTTTACCCCTACTGATTAATCGCTTATATCTCCTGAATGAAAAGAGATAGAACAATGGGATAAAAACTAATCGATTCTTTGGAATCCTTGAGATATTAATCCGAGTTGGCCGGGATGCTTGGGTTCGAATCCTACGAGTGATTACAAATTCATCTTCTAATAACTCAGAGCCTAATTACGATAAAGACGTCAAATAAATTTTATTACATTAATGTAATTAGGTAGTTTCTTCTGAATGTATATTTGGGTACCTGTTTTCCTGGGTTCGATCCTTAATTCTTAAATCTCCAATATCTCAGAAACTAAGAGAGATAGAGGGGTGTACTAAAGCATTGTTGATAGCTGTTATGATGCGTAATTAATACTGTATATAATTTTCAATCAGTTGTCCCTAGTTCGAATCCCGATCTTTAAATGATTCCCTTAATGTTTCTCTGTATACTAGAATATATCACTTAGATTGATTGCGTAACTGTATACAACTCTTTTTAACATAGCAAACTTATTTTATAAATAATTTTGTTTCTGGTGTTCTGGGTTCGAATACCGATAAAATGTAATTTAATTATAAATTTAATAACTCCTAAACTACTTAAGATAAAGACGTCAAGTAAACTTTATTACATTAGTATCAATAGATAGTTTCTTGTGGATCTATATTTGGGGATCTGGTGTCCTGAGTTCGATTCTTAATTTTAAATTTTCATTATCTCGGAAACTAAGAGAGATAGAGGGATGAACCAAAGCATGATTGATAGCTCTTATAATAGGTAATTAATGCTGTATATAATTGTCAATCAGTTGTGCTTGGTTCGATTCCCCCATCTTTTAATGAGTTCCTTAATTTTTCTCTGTACACTAGAATATATCACTTAGATTGATAGCGTAACTGCACACAGCTTTGTTTAACATGTCATGCTAATATAATAGATTATTTTGTTCCTGGTGTTCTGGGTTCGAATATTGATTTAATGGAATTTACTTGCAAATTTAATAACTCGTAATTTAGTTTAGATAGATGCGTCAAGTAAACCGTAAACAGAGTACCTAGTCTCTAAATATCGTTATTATTACAAAAAGTACTTTAAAGTACTCGGATCGAATCCCGAAGGGGTGATTTAATATATCTTCAAGCCTATGAATCCTATCAGGTTCGAGTAAAGATTAAATGGTAGATGCTGATGCGAGGGAGCTAAATTACTAAAAATACATTTATTAAAACTATTACCGGGTTCGATTCTAGAAGCTTAGAATCTGTGAAACTCTGGAAAAATTGCTTTGCTCGTGATTGTAGTGAAATGTAATGGTCTTTCTAGAAGAAGATGGAAAGGAAGAATTGAAAAGGGAATGAAAACATGAAATAATGTAGTATATACACACATTTAAGTAAATAAGGGGGAAAATCTTCTACGTTACCTTTTAAGCCTTTACTTTTAAGTATTTTGATAATAGAGATTGTACTAGCTTTGGTGTAATGGGTGATGGTAGGCTTTGAATGGAACATTTGACTGAATGAGCGTGTGGGAATACTTCTCTTGTTGGTGTGACAGCACATACAGGTAGTTACAGGACGAGTTTAAACGTGTTTGATACTGTCAGACATCCTGTCTCTCGGTGTGACGTCATAAACATCCTGGCTCTGGGGGGTGAGGTTAATATGTGTGGAGCAAACATATACAGCTAGTTATGGAGCGTGTTTATGATTGATCTAAAAGGCTCGTGCTCCCTCTATAAATACGGTGATCTAGGGCATTGTAGTTCATTGTGCTAATTAGTCTTGAGGTGTTAACATTGTGTTCTCTCCAAGAGTAATCAGCTTTCTAAGTGATATCAAGGTGAAGAGGTCTACATTTCATTGATCAGTGATTAATACGTTATTACATCAAGAATAAAGATGAATAACTCAGCGTATAAGGATATTATTCCAAGCGCTACTGGATATGCATGCGGAAAATGTGGGAAGAAGTTCCTCCGAGGTTATGACAAGAGAAGACACGAGATGAGCTGCAATAAGCTCTTTAAATGTAAACATTGTAGCTTGACCTTCAATGATGGTTATAAGGGGCAGCGACACGAAGATATATGTGAAATAAGCATCCCTCAGAAGAAAAGAAGATTGGAGCCAACTAAACATCAGTTACTGTCAACAATGGAGGACTGTGATATGAAAGAATACGAAACTTCATTCGAAGGACGATTGAAATCGTATTTTATACGATGCGAATCACCTAAGGACCTGAATATGTATCTGCATGATGCAAAACAACGCATAATCCAGGCTGTGCATAAAGAGCTTGGTATTCACAAGAGTGTTAAAATTAATCTGCTGGCTGAGTGTCGATTTGTTAACAGTATTGGAGAAACCTGTGACAAAACATTTAAAACAAGGAATCATCCTGTTTTCCTAGAAACAGATCTGGACTCGACACTGGAAGCGAAATTCAAGAAATTGATGACTGAAATGGAGGAGTCTCAGCTTAAGGGTAGCAGCTGGGCTTTGCTTGCTGTGGAAGGAGTTCGACTTCGTATCAACAAGTACAACCCGTTACGAGGAAGTAGCTACATACCACTACCGTCATCTGTTGAAGCAAAGAAAGCATGTATAAACATTCAGAACTTTAGCGACGAGAAATGTTTCATGTACTCCGTATTAGCTAAATTCATAGGGAACAATGCACAGCGTGTGAACAAATACAAACAACTTCAAGACAAGTACGACTTCAGCTGTGTTTCCTACCCTACTCCACTTTCTCAAATACCTAAATTTGAGAAGTTTAACAATATGTCTATTAACGTTTTCGGACTGGATGAGAAGCATGAAGTGTATCCAATAAAGGTTGCTGATATTGAACTACCTGAACACTGCGACCTGCTACTATTGAGTGATAGTAGTGGAAAACATCACTACGTATATATAAAGAATTTTGAGAAACTCATTCGATGCCAGAAAACTAAATGTAATGGACGGGTTTATACTTGTAAGCGCTGCTTTACACATTTTGATGATCGATATGGACGAAGTGGACTGGAAAAACTACAAGAACATGCAACCGTCTGTATTCAACATGGTGTTGCAAGGGTAGTTATGCCTACCAAGGAGAAAGTAATTGTACAGTTTAAAAATGTTGAGAGGATGCTGAAAGTACCTTATGTCATCTATGCGGATTTTGAGAGTATTCTCACTCCATGCCATACGTGTATACCCAATCCTGAAACTTCCTATACAACCCCTTATCAAGAGCACACACCAATGAGCTTCTGTGTTTACGTGAAGCCTACATCCAGTGTTGAACATATTGAAACTGATCTTCCTAGGCATCCCTATGTGTTTCGTGGTGCTGATGCTGCTCAGAAGTTTATGTTGTACCTGACATCTCTTGCAAAAATGATTGATGACATATACAAATCTGCTAAGCCTCTGAAACTCACGGATCAACAGCAAAAGGATTTTGAGTCTTCTACGACATGCTACTTGTGTGGAAAACCCTTTACAGAAGAGAACTATAAAGTACGCGATCATGATCACATCAGCGGTGAATATCGTGGAAGTCTTCATAATGAATGTAATTTAGCCTGTAAAACACCTAAATATATACCAGTCTTCATGCATAACCTTAGCGGATATGACTCTCATTTCATTGTTAAGGAGCTGGGTTGTACAAGTGAACGTGTGGAGGTAATTCCTAACTCTGAAGAAAGCTATATCTCATTCACCAAGTATGTAGGAGATATAAAGCTTCGATTTGTGGACAGCTTCCGTTTCCTCAGTACAAGCTTGGATAAGTTGGTAAAAAATCTAACCTCATATCCTGAAACACTAAAGTACTTTGGAGAAGACAAATTGAAGTTGATGACCCGTAAGGGCGTATTTCCCTATGATTACGTCACTTCCTGGGATGTTTTGAACGAGACCTGCTTGCCTCCTAAGGACTCCTTCTACAATAGATTAAATGAAGAAGAAATTAGTGATGCTGACTACGATAATGCTAGAAATGTATGGGAGCTGTTTAATGTAAGAAACCTGGGAGAGTACAGCGACCTCTACTTAACCTCAGATGTACTACTCCTAGCCGATGTCTTTGAGACGTTCAGAGAGCAAACCCTTAAAACACACAAAGTCGATCCTTCCCATTATTTTACCTCTCCAGGACTTACATGGGACGCCATGTTGTTGTATACAGGAATTAAGCTGGAGCTGTTACACGATTATGATCAACTACTCATGGTGGAATCAGGTATAAGAGGAGGTTTATGCCAAGTTTCCCATCGGTATGCTGAGGCTAATAACACGTATATGGAGAAGTTTGATCCGTCGAGACCGACCCAATTTATCACATATGAGGACGCCAATAACCAATATGGGTGGGCAATGTGTCACGCCCTTCCTTTTGGTGGATTTCAGTGGGTTTCGCCTGAAGAAATCAACTTAGAAACACTACAAGAAGATGATCCTCATGGGTACATATTAGAAGTTGATATCGAATATCCTGCAGAACTTCACGATCTACACAACGATTTACCTTTCCTGCCTGAGTGTATGAAACCATTGGAAGTATCTACAAAGAAACTGATACCTCATCTTGGACCTCGAAAGAAGTATGTAGTGCATTACATGGCTTTGAAGCAGGCTCTTAGTCATGGACTACGATTAACAAAAATCCATCGTGTGCTACAATTCCTACAGTCTTGGTGGTTGAAACCTTATGTGGAATTTAACAACAGGCTACGACAACAAGCTGCAAATGACTTCGAGAAGGATCTCTACAAGCTCTTTAACAACGCCATGTTTGGAAAAACTATGGAGAACCTGCGTAACCGTATGGACATACGACTGGTGACCAATGAAAAAACTCTAGAAGTTGATCGCCCAGCCTACGTTTATCGACAGGACGATATATGCTGCTAATCTAGCTGCTGTACATATGGCCTCTCGTCAGATTGTGTTCAACAAGCCCATATACATTGGAATGAGTGTGTTGGACATCTCCAAGACATTAATGTATAACTATCATTACGACGTGTTGTTGCCTTATTATGGAGCTGGAAACCTGAAGCTTATGTATATGGACACTGATTCATTCATTCATCGTGTAACAACTGAAGATGTGTACAAGGACAAGCTACGTTTTCTTGAGCATCTGGATACAGCTGATTACCCTGTCAATCATATATGCCACTCTACTCAGAACAAGAAGGTATTGGGAAAATTTAAAGATGAGGCTAATAGCAAAATCATCCTACGCTTTGTTGGACTACGACCTAAGATGTATGCCTTAGATATTCAAGGCTCAATGATAAAAAAGATTAAAGGTATAAAACGTAGCGCTATTAAGCAGTACATTTCGTTTGACAGCTATACAGACTGTCTTAAAACCTGTGAAATCATCAGAACGCCCATGAATCTAATCCTATCACGAAAGCATGCTGTTACCACGGTGCAAGTGAATAAAATTGCATTGAATCCCTTTGATGATAAAAGAATTTTTGCTGAGGACGGTATAACGACATACGCCTATGGACATTACAGCATTACAAGTAGTGCATAAGAGAATGTAAGTTGAATATGAAGATTTTCTCGTGAGTCTACAATCTTAAAAATGAAGTTTATCCGTGTGCTGTGTATGCAACTAGCAGACGCCTGATGAAGAAAGAAGAAGATGGAAGAGAAGGTGGTAACCCTGCCATTAGGAGCAATCCTAGTGCTAGTCTCAAGCCTAGATAAAAGGGGAGAGACATCTACAACGAACTTAAATAAAGGTATGTTGACGCAAAGCTTTTCAATTTGTGAACCAATATGCAGTTTATCCCTTTCCGCATCGTACAATAACTGTTTAACATATAATAAGTTTGTAAGATTTAGAAAAAAGTATATAAATTGTTGTATCGTAGGATGAGAAATGTTTATAATCTAATTACTCTCTATATTACCATGAGTACCTGTGATACTAGTTGAATTACCTGTTAAAATGACTTAAATACCTGTGATACTAGTCGAATCATGTGAAATTACCTTAACTAGCTCTGATACGAATTCCTGCTCTAAATTAGCACCAGCACCTGTGATACTATCTGGTTTGCTCTAAATATCAATGATACTAGTTGAATTACCTGTTAAAATGACTCAAATACCATTGATACAACCTGAATCACCTGCAATTATCTTAAATAGCTGTAATACAAATCTCTGATCGAAATTATCACGAGTATCTGTGAAACTATACTGATTACCCAAATACTTACGATATTACCTCAACTATCTGTGAAATACGAAACTACATTATAACCGACTCCTGGAACCTGCCCTCCTGTAATGCTAGCTTAATTACTCTAAACACCTATGATACTTGAATTATGCTAAATACCTACGATACTAACTGAATTACCTGTGAAATCATGCACAGCTATGATGCAGTTAGCTTCTGGAATCCGACCTCATGTGATTCTAGCTGAATTACCTTAAATGCCCTCCGATACTAGCTGAATTGCCTGTGAAAAATATGCAGCTATGATACGTCCTGCCCCAGGAAACTAGCCTCCTGTGATACTAGCTGAGGGACTCTAAACATCTATGTTACTTGAATTATCCTAAATACCTACGATACTCTCTGAATTATCTGTAACATCATACGGAATTATGCTATATCCGCTTCCCGGGATGTCTCCTACCCTGTGATACTAACTGAATTACTTACCTGTTAGTGTGAGTGGGTTAGCTTTTCCCGTGAGAGGGTCACCTTTCCCCTACCCTTTTCCCTTTGTGGATCACCTTTTTCCCTTTGCTGGTCACGTTTGTCCCTTTGCTGGTCACATTTTTCCCTTTGCTGGTCACGTTTTTCCCTATGCTGGTCACCTTTTTCCCTTTGTTAGTCACATTTTTCCGTTTGCTGGTCACGTTTTTTTCCTTTGCTGGTCACCTTTTTCCCTTTGCTGGTCACGTTTTTCCCTTTGCTGGTCACGTTTTTCCCTTTGCTGGTCACGTTTTTCCCTTTGCTGGTCACCTTTTTTCCCTTTGCTGGTCACGTTTTTCCCTTTACTGGTCACCTTTTTCCCTTTTCTGGTCACGTTTTTCCCTTTGCTGGTCACCTTTTCCCTTTGCTGGTCACGTTTTTCCCTTTACTGGTCACCTTTTTCCCTTTGCTGGTGACTTTTTTCCCTTTACTGGTCACCTTTTCCCTTTGCTGGTCACGTTTTTCCCTTTGCTGGTCACCTTTTTCCCTTTACTGGTCACCTTTTTCCCTTTGCTGGTCACCTTTTTTCCTTTGCTGGTCACCTTTTTCCCTTTGCTGGTCACGTTTTTCCCTGTGCTGGTCACCTTTTTCCCTTTACTGGTCACCTATTTCCCTTTGCTGGTCACATTTTTCCCTTTGCTGGTCACCTTTTTCCCTTTGCTGGTCACCTTTTCCCTGAATGGGTTACGTGATGGACATGCCTAGAACATTGACATGAAATAGTTTTCCATGAACTTCACGTCTAAAGTCGCTTTCAAGGTCTAGCACCTCCTATTCCATACCTCTCCTGTATATAAACCCATATTGCTACTCCTTTAGTATCTGTCTAGCCTAACACCTCTCCTCCTGTTCCTATACCTCTCATATAAACCATACTCTACTCCTCTAGCTCTGTCTAGCCTAACACCTCTCTCGTTTTCCTATGACTCTCATATAAACCATACTCTGCTCCTCGACCTCTGTCTAGTCTAACTCCTCTCCTCGTTTTCCTATACCACTCATATAAACCATACTCTATTTTCGACCTCTGTCTAGCCTAACACCTCTCCTCGTTTACCTATACCTCTCAGATCAACTATACTCTACTCCTCAAACTCTGTCTAGCCTAACACCCCTCTTCCTGTTCCTATACTTCTCATACATATAAACGCATACTCTACTCTCAACCTCTGTCTAGCCTAACACCACTCCCCGTATCCCCTACCTCTCATAAAGCGCATTCCTCTCCTGATCCCTGTCTAGCTGAGCATCTCTCTTTGGTTTCCTATAACGCTCATATAAAACAAATTCTACCTTTAACACCTGTCTATCCTATAATAGGATATCTCCGTTTTCTCATAAACACATACTCAATTCTCCTAACCTAATACCTCTCCTCGTTTTCCTATACTTCTCATATAAACCATACTCCTCTCCTCAACCTCTTCTAGCCTAACACACCTCCGCGTTTTCCTATATCTCTCATATAGACCATACTCTACTCCTCAACCTCTGGCTAGCCTAACACCTCTCCTCCTGTTCCCTACCTCTCTCATATAACCCATACTCTACTCAACCTCTGTCTTGCCTAGCACCGCTCCTCCTGCTCCTATACCTCTCATACATATAAACACATCCTCTACTCTCAGCCTCTGTTAGCCTAGCACCTCTCCACGTATTCTCTATCTGTCTCATATAAAGCGCATCCCCCCCCCTTCTGCCGCTGTCTAGCCTAGTGTCAGTCCTCGTATTCCCTATCTCGCCCATATAAACGCATTTTCCTCCTTGGCCCTCCGCATCCACCCTCGTTTTCCCTATCCTTTCCCATATAAACGCAAAAACTGTGCCAGCTCTCTTCTAAATAACCTACTTCTGATATGTCCATTTATATGACTTTTCCGTACTTTGAAAAAAATCTAGAATACACGAATTTACTCTCACTAGAATAAAAATTCTTATTTCATGACTTAACATAAACTCACTTTTATTGCTATTTAAACGTGTATTATGGTGTGATATGTCCATTTATGACTTTTCCGCACTTTGAACAAAGTCGAGAAAACACGATTTTACGCTCAATAGTGAGTAAAAATTCTTATTTCACGACTTAACGTAAACTCAATTTTATTGCTATTTAAAGGTGTATTAAGGTGTGATATGTCCATTTTGATGACCTTTCCGCACTTTGAACAAAGTCGAGAAAACACGATTTTACTATCACTAGAGAGTAAAAATTCTTATTTCATGACCTAACATAAACTCCCTTTTATTGCTATTTAATGGTTATATGTCCATTTATATGCCTTTTCCGCACTTTGAACAAAGTCGAGATAACACGATTTTACGCTCACTAGAGTAAAAATTCTTATTTCATGACTTAACGTAAACTCACTTTTATTGCTATTTAAACGTGTATTACGGTGTGATATGTCCATTTATATGCCTTTTCCGCACTTTGAACAAAGTCGAGAAAACACGATTTTACGCTCACTAGAGAGCAAAAATTCTTATTTCATGACTTAACGTAAACTCACTTTTATTGATATTTAAAGGTGTATTAAGGTGTGATACGTCCATTTATATGAAGTTTCCGCACTTTGAACAAAATCGAGAAAACCCGATTTTACGCTCATTAGTGAGTAAAAATTCTTATTTCATGACTTAACGTAAACTCACTTTTATTGATATTTAAAGGTGTATTAAGGTGTGTTATGTCCATTATATGCATTTTCCGCACTTTCAACAAAGTCGAGAAAACACGATTTTACGCTCACTAGTGAGTAAAAATTCTTATTTCATGACTTAACGTAAACTCACTTTTATTGATATTTAAAGGTGTATTAAGGTGTGATATGTCAATTTATATGCCTTTTCAGCACTTTGAACAAAGTTGAGAAAACACGATTTTACGCTCACTAGTGAGTAAAAATTCTTATTTCACGACTTAAGGTAAACTCACTTTTATTGCTATTTAAAGGTGTATTAAGGTGTTATATGACCATTTACATGACTTTTCAGCACTTTGAACAAGGTCGAGAAAACACGATTTTACGCTCACTAGGGAGTAAAAATTCTTATTTCATGACCTAATGTAAACTCACTTTTGTTGCTATTTAAAGGTGTATTAAGGTGTGATATGTCCATTTATATGCCTTTTCCGCACTTTGAACAAAGTCGAGAAAACACGATTTTACGCTCACTAGAGAGTAAAAATTCTTATTTCATGACTTAACGTTAACGCACTTCTATTGCTATTTAAAAGTGTAGTAAAGTGTTATATGTCCATTTATATGCCTTTTCCGCACTTTGAACAAATTCAAAAAAACATGATTTTACGCTCACTAGAGGGTAATAATTTTATTTCATGACTTAACGTAAACTCACTTTTATTGCTATTTAAAAGTGTAGTAAAGTGTTATATGTCCATTTATATGCCTTTTCCGCACTTTGAACAAATTCAAAAAAACATGATTTTACGCTCACTAGAGAGTAATAATTCTTATTTCATGACTTAACGTGAACTCACTTTTATTGCTATTTAAAGTTTTATTAAGGTGTAATATGTCTATTTATATGCCTTTTCTCCGCACTTTGAACAAAGTCGAGGAAACACGATTTTACGCTCATTAAAGAGTAAAAATTCTTATTTCATGACAACTTAAACTCACTTTTATTGCTATTTAAAGGTGTATTATGGTGTGATACGCCATTTATATGACTTTTCTGCACTTTGAAAAAAGTCAAGAAAACACGATTTTGCGCTCACTAGAGAGTAAAAATTCTTATTTCATGACTTAACGTAAACTCACTTTTATTGCTATTTAAAGGTGTAATATGTTGTGATATGTCCATTTATATGACTTTTCCGCACTTTGAACAAAGTCGAGAAAACACGATTTTACTCTCACTAGAGAGTAAAAATTCTTATTTCATGTTCTAACGTAAACTCATCTTTATTGCTATTTAAAGGTGTACTAGGGTGTGATATGTCCATTTATATGACTTTTCCGCACTTTGAACAAGGTCTAGAAAACACGATTTTACGCTCACTAGAGAGTAAAAATTCTTATTTCATGACCTAACGTAAACTCACTTTTGTTGCTATTTAAAGGTGTATTAGGGGGTGATATGTCCATGAATATGCCTTTTCCGCACTTTAACAAAGTCCAGAAAACACGATTTTATGCTCACTAGAGAGTAAAAATTCTTATTTCAAGACTTAAACGTAAACTCACTTTTATTGTTATTTTAAGGTGTATTAAGGTGTGATATGTCCATTTATATGAGTTTTCCGCACTTTGAACAAAGTCGAGAAAACACGATTTTACAGTCACTAGAGAGTAAAAATTCTTATTTCATGACATAACGTAAACTCACTTTTATTGCTCTTTAAAGGTGTATTAAGGTGTGATATGTCCATTTATATGTGTTTCCGGCACTTTGAAAAAACTCAAGAAAACACGATTTTACGCTCACTAGAGAGTAAAAATTCTTTTCATGACTTAACGTAAACCCACTTTTATTTCTATTTAAAGGTGTATTAGGGTGTGATATGTCCATTTATATGCCTTTTCCGCACTTTGAACAAAGTCGAGATAACACGATTTTACGCTCACTAGAGTAAAAATTCTTATTTCATGACTTAACGTAAACTCACTTTTATTGATAATCAAAGTTGTATAGAGGTGTGATATGTCCATTTATATGCCTTTTCCGCACTTTGAACAAAGTCGAGATAACACGATTTTACGCTCACTAGAGTAAAAATTCTTATTTCATGACTTAACGTAAACTCACTTTTATTGATAATAAAAGTTGTATAGAGGTGTGATATGTCCATTTATATGTCTTTTCCGCACTTTGAACAAAGTCGAGAAAACACGATTTTACGCACACTAGTCAGTAAAGATTCTTATTTCATGACTTAACGTAAACTCACTTTTATTGATAATAAAAGGTGTATAGAGGTGTGATATGTCCATTTATATGCATTTTCCGCACTTTCAAAAAAGTCGAGAAAACACGATTTTACGCTCACTAGTGAGTAAAAATTCTTATTTCATAATTTAACGTAAACTCACTTTTATTGATATTTAAAGGTGTATTAAGGTGTGATACGTCCATTTATATGCCTTTTCCGCACTTTGAACAAAGTCGAGAAAACACGATTTTACGCTCACTAGTGAGTAAAATTTCTTATTTCTTGACTTAACGTAAACTCACTATTATTGATATTTAAAGGTGTATTAAGGTGTGATACGTCCATTTATATGCATTTTCCGCACTTTGAACAAAGTCGAGAAAACACGGTTTTACGCTTACTAGTGAATAAAAATTCTTATTTCATGACTTAACGTAAACTCACTTTTATTGCTATTTAAAGGTGTATTAAGGTGTGATACGTCCATTTATATGTCTTTTCCGCACTTTGAAAAAAGTCGAGAAAACACGATTTTACGCACACTAGTGAGTAAAGATTCTTATTTCATGACTTAACGTAAACTCACTTTTATTGATAATAAAAGGTGTATAGAGGTGTGATATGTCCATTTATATGCATTTTCCGCACTTTCAAAAAAGTCGAGAAAACACGATTTTACGCTCACTAGTGAGTAAAAATTCTTATTTCATAATTTAACGTAAACTCACTTTTATTGATATTCTAAAGGTGTATAAAGGTGTGATATGTCCATTTATATGCCTTTTCCGCACTTTGACAAAGTTGAGAAAACACGATTTTACGCTCACTAGAGTGTAAAAATTCTTATATCACAACTTAAGGTAAACTCACTTTTATTGCTATTTAAAAGTGTATTACGGTGTGATACGTCCATTTATATGCCTTTTCCGCAGTTTGAACAAAATCGAGAAAACACGATTTTACGCTTACTAGTGAATAAAAATTCTTATTTCATGACTTAACGTAAACTCACTTTTATTGCTATTTAAAGGTGTATTAAGGTGTGATACGTCCATTTATATGCCTTTTCCGCACTTTGAACAAAATCGAGAAAACACGATTTTACGCTCACTAGTGAGTAAAAATTCTTATTTCATGACTTAACGTAAACTCACTTTTATTGATATTTAAAGGTGTATTAAGGTGTGATACGTCCATTTATATGAATTTTCCGCACTTTGAACAAAATCGAGAAAACACGATTTTACGCTCATTAGTGAGTAAAAATTCTTATTTCATGACTTAACGTAAACTCACTTTTATTGATATTTAAAGGTGTATTAAGGTGTGTTATGTCCATTATATGCATTTTCCGCACTTTCAACAAAGTCGAGAAAACACGATTTTACGCTCACTAGTGAGTAAAAATTCCTATTTCATGACTTAACGTAAACTCACTTTTATTGATATTTAAAGGTGTATTAAGGTGTGATATGTCAATTTATATGCCTTTTCCGCACTTTGAACAAAGTTGAGAAAACATGATTTTACGCTCACTAGTGAGTAAAAATTCTTATTTCACGACTTAAGGTAAACTCACTTTTATTGCAATTTAAAGGTGTATTAAGGTGTTATATGACCATTTACATGACTTTTCAGCACTTTGAACAAGGTCGAGAAAACACGATTTTACGCTCACTAGGGAGTAAAAATTCTTATTTCATGACATAATGTAAACTCACTTTTGTTGCTATTCAAAGGTGTATTAAGGTGTGATATGTCCATGAATATGCCTTTTCCGCACTTTGAACAAAGTCCAGAAAACACGATTTTATGCTCACTAGAGTAAAAATTCTTATTTCAAGACTTCAACGTAAACTCACTTTTATTGCTATTTTAAGGTGTATTAAGGTGTGATATGTCCATTTATATGAGTTTTCCTCATTTAGAACAAAGTCGAGAAAACACGATTTTACACTCACTAGAGAGTAAAAATTCTTATTTCATAACAACTTAGACTCACGTTTCTTCGGCACTTTGAAAAAACTCAAGAAAATACAATTTTACGCTCACTAGAGAAAAAAAATTCTTTTCAGGACCTAACGTAAACCCACTTTTTTTGCTATTTAAAGGTGTATTAAGGTGTGATATGTCCATTTATATGCCTTTTCCGCACTTTGAACAAAGTCGAGAAAACACGATTTTGCGCTCACTAGAGAGTAAAAATTCTTATTTCATGACTTAACGTTAACGCACTTTTATTGCTATTTAAAAGTGTAGTAAAGTGTTATATGTCCATTTATATGCCTTTTCCTCACTTTGAACAAATTCAAAAAAACATGATTTTACGCTCACTAGAGAGTAATAAATCTTATTTCATGACTTAACGTAAACTCACTTTTATTGCTATTTAAAGTTTTATTAAGGTGTGATATGTCTATTTATATGCCTTTTTTCCGCACTTTGAACAAAGTCGAGAAAACACGATTTTACGCTCATTAAAGAGCAAAATTTCTTATTTCATGACAACTTAAACTCACTTTTATTGCTATTTAAAGGTGTATTATGGTGTGATGTGTCCATTTATATGACTTTTCCGCATTTTGAAAAAAGTCAAGAAAACAAGCTTTTACGCTCACTAGAGAGTAAGAATTCTTATTTCATGACTTAACGTAAACTCACTTTTACTGCTATTTAAAGGTGTATTATGGTGTGATGTGTCCATTTATATGACTTTTCCGCACTTTGAACAAAGTCGAGAAAACACGATTTTACTCTCACTAGAGAGTAAAAATTCTTATTTCATGTTCTAACGTAAACTCATCTTTATTGCTATTTAAAGGTGTACTAGGGTGTGATATGTCCATTTATATGACTTTTCCGCACTTTGAACAAGGTCTAGAAAACACGATTTTACGCTCACTAGAGAGTAAAAATTCTTATTTCATGACCTAACGTAAACTCACTTTTGTTGCTATTTAAAGGTGTATTAAGGGGTGATATGTCCATGAATATGCCTTTTCCGCACTTTAACAAAGTCCAGAAAACACGATTTTATGCTCACTAGAGAGTAAAAATTCTTATTTCAAGACTTAAGCGTAAACTCACTTTTATTGTTATTTTAAGGTGTATTAAGGTGTGATATGTCCATTTATATGAGTTTTCCGCACTTTGAACAAAGTCGAGAAAACACGATTTTACAGTCACTAGAGAGTAAAAATTCTTATTTCATGACATAACGTAAACTCACTTTTATTGCTCTTTAAAGGTGTATTAAGGTGTGATATGTCCATTTATATGTCTTTCCGGCACTTTGAAAAAACTCAAGAAAACACGATTTTACGCTCACTAGAGAGTAAAAATTCTTTTCATGACTTAACGTAAACCCACTTTTATTTCTATTTAAAGGTGTATTAGGGTGTGATATGTCCATTTATATGCCTTTTTCGCACTTTGAACAAAGTCGAGATAACACGATTTTACGCTCACTAGAGTAAAAATTCTTATTTCATGACTTAACGTAAACTCACTTTTATTGATAATCAAAGTTGTATAGAGGTGTGATATGTCCATTTATATGCCTTTTTCAGCACTTTGAACAAAGTCGAGATAACACGATTTTACGCTCACTAGAGTAAAAATTCTTATTTCATGACTTAACGTAAACTCACTTTTATTGATAATAAAAGTTGTATAGAGGTGTGATATGTCCATTTATATGTCTTTTCCGCACTTTGAACAAAGTCGAGAAAACACGATTTTACGCACACTAGTGAGTAAAGATTCTTATTTCATGACTTAACGTAAACTCACTTTTATTGATAATAAAAGGTGTATAGAGGTGTGATATGTCCATTTATATGCATTTTCCGCACTTTCAAAAAAGTCGAGAAAACACGATTTTACGCTCACTAGTGAGTAAAAATTCTTATTTCATAATTTAACGTAAACTCACTTTTATTGATATTCTAAAGGTGTAGAAAGGTGTGATATGTCCATTTATATGCCTTTTCCGCACTTTGACAAAGTTGAGAAAACACGATTTTACGCTCACTAGAGTGTAAAAATTCTTATATCACAACTTAAGGTAAACTCACTTTTATTGCTATTTAAAAGTGTATTACGGTGTGATACGTCCATTTATATGCCTTTTCCGCAGTTTGAACAAAATCGAGAAAACACGATTTTACGCTTACTAGTGAATAAAAATTCTTATTTCATGACTTAACGTAAACTCACTTTTATTGCTATTTAAAGGTGTATTAAGGTGTGATACGTCCATTTATATGCCTTTTCCGCACTTTGAACAAAATCGAGAAAACACGATTTTACGCTCACTAGTGAGTAAAAATTCTTATTTCATGACTTAACGTAAACTCACTTTTATTGATATTTAAAGGTGTATTAAGGTGTGATACGTCCATTTATATGAATTTTCCGCACTTTGAACAAAATCGAGAAAACACGATTTTACGCTCATTAGTGAGTAAAAATTCTTATTTCATGACTTAACGTAAACTCACTTTAATTGATATTTCAAGGTGTATTAAGGTGTGTTATGTCCATTATATGCATTTTCCGCACTTTCAACAAAGTCGAGAAAACACGATTTTACGCTCACTAGTGAGTAAAAATTCCTATTTCATGACTTAACGTAAACTCACTTTTATTGATATTTAAAGGTGTATTAAGGTGTGATATGTCAATTTATATGCCTTTTCCGCACTTTGAACAAAGTTGAGAAAACATGATTTTACGCTCACTAGTGAGTAAAAATTCTTATTTCACGACTTAAGGTAAACTCACTTTTATTGCAATTTAAAGGTGTATTAAGGTGTTATATGACCATTTACATGACTTTTCAGCACTTTGAACAAGGTCGAGAAAACACGATTTTACGCTCACTAGGGAGTAAAAATTCTTATTTCATGACATAATGTAAACTCACTTTTGTTGCTATTCAAAGGTGTATTAAGGTGTGATATGTCCATGAATATGCCTTTTCCGCACTTTGAACAAAGTCCAGAAAACACGATTTTATGCTCACTAGAGTAAGAATTCTTATTTCAAGACTTCAACGTAAACTCACTTTTATTGCTATTTTAAGGTGTATTAAGGTGTGATATGTCCATTTATATGAGTTTTCCTCACTTAGAACAAAGTCGAGAAAACACGATTTTACACTCACTAGAGAGTAAAAATTCTTATTTCATAACAACTTAGACTCACGTTTCTTCGGCACTTTGAAAAAACTCAAGAAAATACAATTTTACGCTCACTAGAGAAAAAAAATTCTTTTCAGGACCTAACGTAAACCCACTTTTTTTGCTATTTAAAGGTGTAGTAAAGTGTTATATGTCCATTTATATGCCTTTTCCGCACTTTGAACAAATTCAAAAAAACATGATTTTACGCTCACTAGAGAGTAATAAATCTTATTTCATGACTTAACGTAAACTCACTTTTATTGCTATTTAAAGTTTTATTAAGGTGTGATATGTCCATTTATATGCCTTTTTTCCGCACTTTGAACAAAGTCGAGAAAACACGATTTTACGCTCATTAAAGAGTAAAATTTCTTATTTCATGACAACTTAAACTCACTTTTATTGCTATTTAAAGGTGTATTATGGTGTGATGTGTCCATTTATATGACTTTTCCGCACTTTGATAAAAGTCAAGAAAACACGATTTTACGCTCACTAGAGAGTAAGAATTCTTATTTCATGACCTAACGTAAACTCACTTTTACTGCTATTTAAAGGTGTATTATGCTGTGATACGCCATTTATATGACTTTTCTGCACTTTGAAAAAAGTCAAGAAAACACGATTTTGCGCTCACTAGAGAGTAAAAATTCTTATTTCATGACCTAACGTAAACTCACTTTTGTTGCTATTTAAAGGTGTATTAAGGTGTGATATTTCCATTTATATGACTTTTCCGCACTTTGAACAAAGTCGTGAAAACACGATTTTACTCTCACTAGAGAGTAAAAATTCTTATTTCATGTTCTAACGTAAACTCATCTTTATTGCTATTTAAAGGTGTATTAAGGTGTGATATGTCCATTTATATGACTTTTCCGCACTTTGAACAAGGTCTAGAAAACACGATTTTACGCTCACTAGAGAGTAAAAATTCTTATTTCATGACCTAACGTAAACTCACTTTTGTTGCTATTTAAAAGTGTATTAAGGGGTGATATGTCCATGAATATGCCTTTTCCGCACTTTAACAAAGTCCAGAAAACACGATTTTATGCTCATTAGAGAGTAAAAATTCTTATTTCAAGACTTAAACGTAAACTCACTTTTATTGCTATTTTAAGGTGTATTAAGGTGTGATATGTCCATTTATATGAGTTTACCGCACTTTGAACAAAGTCGAGAAAACACGATTTTACAGTCACTAGAGAGTAAAAATTCTTATTTCATGACATAACGTAAACTCACTTTTATTGCTCCTTAAAGGTGTATTATGGTGTGATATGACCATTTATATGTCTTTTCGGCACTTTGAAAAAACTCAAGAAAACACGATTTTACGCTCACTAGAGAGTAAAAATTCTTTTCAGGACCTAACGTAAACCCACTTTTATTGCTATTTAAAGGTGTATTAAGGTGTGATATGTCCATTTATATGCCTTTTCCGCACTTTGAAGAAAGTCGAGAAAACTAGATTTTACGCTCACTAGACTAAAAATTCTTAATTCATGACTTAACGTAAACTCACTTTTATTGCTATTTAAAGGTGTATTATTGTGTAATTTGTCCATTTATATGCCTTTTCCGCACTTTGAACAAAGTCGAGATAACACGATTTTACGCTCACTAGAGTAAAAATTCTTATTTCATGACTTAACGTAAACTCACTTTTATTGCTATTTAAAGGTGTATTATGGTGTGATATGTCCATTTATATGTCTTTTCCGCACTTTGAACAAAGTCGAGAAAACTCGATTTTACACTCACTACAGAGTAAAAATTCTTATTTCATGACTTAACGTAAACTCACTTTTATTGCTATTTAAAGGTGTGATAAGGTGTGATATGTCCATTTATAGGCCTTTTCCGCACTTTGAACAAAGTCGAGAGAACACGGTTTTACGCAGAATATAGAGTAAAAATTCTAATTTCATGACAACTTAAGCTCACTTTTATTGCTATTTAAAGGTGTATTAAGGTGTGATATTTCCATTTATATGCCTTTTCCGCACTTTGAAAAAACTCAAGAAAACACGATTTTACCCTCACGAGAGAGTAAAAATTCTTATTTCACGACTTAACGTAAACTCACTTTTATTGCTATTTAAAGGTGTATTAAGGTGTGATATGGCCATTTATATGACCTTTCCGCACTTTGAACAAAGTCGAGAAAACACGATTTTACGATCACTAGAGAGTAAAACTTCTTATTCATGACCTAACATAAACTCCCTTTTATTGCTATTTAATGGTGATATGTCCATTTATATGCCTTTTCCGCACTTTGAACAAAGTCGAGATAACACGATTTTCGCTCACTAGAGTAAAAATTTTTTTTCATGACTTAACGTAAACTCACTTTTATTGCTATTTAAAGGTGTATTATGGTGTGATATGTCCATTTATATGCCTTTTCCCTTCTTTGAACAAAGTCGAGAAAACACGATTCTACGCTCACTAGAGAGTAAAAATTCTTATTTCATGACTTAACGTAAACTCACTTTTATTGCTATTTAAAGGTGTATTATGGTGTGATATGTCCATTTATATGTCTTTTCCGCACTTTGAACAAAGTCGAGAAAACTCGATTTTACACTCACTACAGAGTAAAAATTCTTATTTCATGACTTAACGTAAACTCACTTTTATTGCTATTTAAAGGTGTGATAAGGTGTGATATGTCCATTTATAGGCCTTTTCCGCACTTTGAACAAAGTCGAGAGAACACGGTTTTACGCAGAATATAGAGTAAAAATTCTAATTTCATGACAACTTAAGCTCACTTTTATTGCTATTTAAAGGTGTATTAAGGTGTGATATTTCCATTTATATGCCTTTTCCGCACTTTGAAATAACTTAAGAAAACACGATTTTACCCTTACGAGAGAGTAAAAATTCTTATTTCACGACTTAACGTAAACTCACTTTTATTGCTATTTAAAGGTGTATTAAGGTGTGATATGGCCATTTATGACCTTTCCGCGCTTTGAACAAAGTCGAGAAAACACGATTTTACGATCACTAGAGAGTAAAACTTCTTATTCATGACCTAACATAAACTCCCTTTTATTGCTATTTAATGGTGATATGTCCATTTATATGCCTTTTCCGCACTTTGAACAAAGTCGAGATAACACGATTTTCGCTCACTAGAGTAAAAATTTTTATTTCATGACTTAACGTAAACTCACTTTTATTGCTATTTAAAGGTGTATTATGGTGTGATATGTCCATTTATATGCCTTTTCCCTTCTTTGAACAAAGTCGAGAAAACACGATTCTACGCTCACTAGAGAGTAAAAATTCTTATTTCATGACTTAACGTAAACTCACTTCTATTGCTATTTAAAGGTGTAGTAAGGTGTGATATGTCCATTTATATGCCCTTTCCGCACTTTGAACGAAGTGGAGAAAACACGATTTTACGCTCACTAGAGTAAAAATTCTTATCTCATGACTGAACGTAAACTCACTTTTATTGCTATTTAAAGGTGTATTATAGTCTGATATGTCCATTTATATGACTTTTCCGTATTTTGAAAAAAATCTAGAATACACGATTTTACTCTCACTAGAGTAAAAATTCTTATTTCATGACTTAACGTAAACTCAGTTTTATTGCTATTTAAAGGTGTATTATGGTGTGATATGTCCATTTATGACTTTTCCGCACTTTGAACAAAGTCGAGAAAACACGATTTTACTCTCACTAGACAGTAAAAATTGTTATTTCATGTTCTAAAGTAAACTCACCTTTATTGCTATTTAAAGGTGTATTAAGGTGTGATATGTCCATTTACATGACTTTTCCGCACTTTGAACAAGGTCGAGAAAACACGATTTTACGCTCACTAGAGAGTAAAAATTCTTATTTCATGACCTAACGTAAACTCACTTTTGTTGCTATTTAAAGGTGTATTAAGGTGTGTTATGTCCATGAATATGCCTTTTCCGCACTTTGACCAAAGTCCAGAAAACACGATTTTATGCTCACTAGAGTAAAAATTTTTATTTCAAGACTTAAACGTAAACTCACTTTTATTGCTATTTTAAGGTGTATTAAGGTGTGATATGTCCATTTATATGAGTTTTCCGCACTTTGAACAAAGTCGAGAAACCACGATTTTACACTCACTAGAGAGTAAAAATTCTTATTTCATGACAACTTGGACTCACGTTTATTGCTATTCAAAGGTGTATTATGGTGTGATATGTCCATTTATATGACTTCCGCACTTTGAAAAAACTCAAGAAAACAGGATTTTACGCTCACTAGAGATTAAAAATTCTTATTTCATGACCTAACGTAAACTCACTTTTATTGCTATTTAAAGGTGTGATAAGGTGTGATATGTCCATTTATAGGCCTTTTCCGCACTTTGAACAAAGTCGAGAGAACACGGTTTTACGCAGAATATAGAGTAAAAATTCTAATTTCATGACAACTTAAGCTCACTTTTATTGCTATTTAAAGGTGTATTAAGGTGTGATATTTCCATTTATATGCCTTTTCCGCACTTTGAAAAAACTCAAGAAAACACGATTTTACCCTCACGAGAGAGTAAAAATTCTTATTTCAGGACTTAACGTAAACTCACTTTTATTGCTATTTAAAGGTGTATTAAGGTGTGATATGTCCATTTATATGTCTTTTCGGCACTTTGAAAAAACTCAAGAAAACACGATTTTACGCTCACTAGAGAGTAAAAATTCTTTTCATGACTTAACGTAAACCCACTTTTATTGCTATTTAAAGGTGTATTAAGGTGTGATATGTCCATTTATATGCCTTTTCCGCACTTTGAAGAAAGTCGAGAAAACTAGATTTTACGCTCACTAGAGTAAAAATTCTTAATACATGACTTAACGTAAACTCACTTTTATTGCTATTTAAAGGTGTATTATTGTGTAATATGTCCATTTATATGTCTTTTCCGCACTTTGAACAAAGTCGAGATAACACGATTTTACGCTCACTAGAGTAAAAATTCTTATTTCATGACTTAACGTAAACTCACTTTTATTGCTATTTAAAGGTGTATTATGGTGTGATATGTCCATTTATATGCCTTTTCCGCACTTTGAACAAAGTCGAGAAAACTCGATTTTACACTCACTACAGAATAAAAATTCTTATTTCATGACTTAACGTAAACTCACTTGTATTGCTATTTAAAGGTGTGATAAGGTGTGATATGTCCATTTATAGGCCTTTTCCGCAGTTTGAACAAAGTCGAGAGAACACGGTTTTACGCAGAATAAAGAGTAAAAATTCTAATTTCATGACAACTTAAGCTCACTTTTATTGCTATTTAAAGGTGTATTAAGGTGTGATATTTCCATTTATATGCCTTTTCCGCACTTTGAAATAACTTAAGAAAACACGATTTTACCCTTACGAGAGAGTAAAAATTCTTATTTCACGACTTAACGTAAACTCACTTTTATTGCTATTTAAAGGTGTATTAAGGTGTGATATGGCCATTTATGACCTTTCCGCGCTTTGAACAAAGTCGAGAAAACACGATTTTACGATCACTAGAGAGTAAAACTTCTTATTCATGACCTAACATAAACTCCCTTTTATTGCTATTTAATGGTGATATGTCCATTTATATGCCTTTTCCGCACTTTGAACAAAGTCGAGATAACACGATTTTCGCTCACTAGAGTAAAAATTTTTATTTCATGACTTAACGTAAACTCACTTTTATTGCTATTTAAAGGTGTATTATGGTGTGATATGTCCATTTATATGCCTTTTCCCTTCTTTGAACAAAGTCGAGAAAACACGATTCTACGCTCACTAGAGAGTAAAAATTCTTATTTCATGACTTAACGTAAACTCACTTCTATTGCTATTTAAAGGTGTAGTAAGGTGTGATATGTCCATTTATATGCCCTTTCCGCACTTTGAACGAAGTGGAGAAAACACGATTTTACGCTCACTAGAGTAAAAATTCTTATCTCATGACTGAACGTAAACTCACTTTTATTGCTATTTAAAGGTGTATTATAGTCTGATATGTCCATTTATATGACTTTTCCGTATTTTGAAAAAAATCTAGAATACACGATTTTACTCTCACTAGAGTAAAAATTCTTATTTCATGACTTAACGTAAACTCAGTTTTATTGCTATTTAAAGGTGTATTATGGTGTGATATGTCCATTTATGACTTTTCCGCACTTTGAACAAAGTCGAGAAAACACGATTTTACTCTCACTAGACAGTAAAAATTGTTATTTCATGTTCTAAAGTAAACTCACCTTTATTGCTATTTAAAGGTGTATTAAGGTGTGATATGTCCATTTACATGACTTTTCCGCACTTTGAACAAGGTCGAGAAAACACGATTTTACGCTCACTAGAGAGTAAAAATTCTTATTTCATGACCTAACGTAAACTCACTTTTGTTGCTATTTAAAGGTGTATTAAGGTGTGTTATGTCCATGAATATGCCTTTTCCGCACTTTGACCAAAGTCCAGAAAACACGATTTTATGCTCACTAGAGTAAAAATTCTTATTTCAAGACTTAAACGTAAACTCACTTTTATTGCTATTTTAAGGTGTATTAAGGTGTGATATGTCCATTTATATGAGTTTTCCGCACTTTGAACAAAGTCGAGAAACCACGATTTTACACTCACTAGAGAGTAAAAATTCTTATTTCATGACAACTTGGACTCACGTTTATTGCTATTCAAAGGTGTATTATGGTGTGATATGTCCATTTATATGACTTCCGCACTTTGAAAAAACTCAAGAAAACAGGATTTTACGCTCACTAGAGATTAAAAATTCTTATTTCATGACCTAACGTAAACTCACTTTTATTGCTATTTAAAGGTGTGATAAGGTGTGATATGTCCATTTATAGGCCTTTTCCGCACTTTGAACAAAGTCGAGAGAACACGGTTTTACGCAGAATATAGAGTAAAAATTCTAATTTCATGACAACTTAAGCTCACTTTTATTGCTATTTAAAGGTGTATTAAGGTGTGATATTTCCATTTATATGCCTTTTCCGCACTTTGAAAAAACTCAAGAAAACACGATTTTACCCTCACGAGAGAGTAAAAATTCTTATTTCAGGACTTAACGTAAACTCACTTTTATTGCTATTTAAAGGTGTATTAAGGTGTGATATGTCCATTTATATGTCTTTTCGGCACTTTGAAAAAACTCAAGAAAACACGATTTTACGCTCACTAGAGAGTAAAAATTCTTTTCATGACTTAACGTAAACCCACTTTTATTGCTATTTAAAGGTGTATTAAGGTGTGATATGTCCATTTATATGCCTTTTCCGCACTTTGAAGAAAGTCGAGAAAACTAGATTTTACGCTCACTAGAGTAAAAATTCTTAATACATGACTTAACGTAAACTCACTTTTATTGCTATTTAAAGGTGTATTATTGTGTAATATGTCCATTTATATGTCTTTTCCGCACTTTGAACAAAGTCGAGATAACACGATTTTACGCTCACTAGAGTAAAAATTCTTATTTCATGACTTAACGTAAACTCACTTTTATTGCTATTTAAAGGTGTATTATGGTGTGATATGTCCATTTATATGCCTTTTCCGCACTTTGAACAAAGTCGAGAAAACTCGATTTTACACTCACTACAGAATAAAAATTCTTATTTCATGACTTAACGTAAACTCACTTGTATTGCTATTTAAAGGTGTGATAAGGTGTGATATGTCCATTTATAGGCCTTTTCCGCAGTTTGAACAAAGTCGAGAGAACACGTTTTACGCAGAATAAAGAGTAAAAATTCTAATTTCATGACAACTTAAGCTCACTTTTATTGCTATTTAAAGGTGTATTAAGGTGTGATATTTCCATTTATATGCCTTTTCCGCACTTTGAAAAAACTCAAGAAAACACGATTTTACCCACACGAGAGAGTAAAAATTCTTATTTCACGACTTAACGTAAACTCACTTTTATTGCTATTTAAAGGTGTATTAAGGTGTGATATGGCCATTTTTATGACCTTTCCGCACTTTGAACAAAGTCGAGAAAACACGATTTTACGATCACTAGAGAGTAAAACTTCTTATTCATGACCTAACATAAACTCCTTTTATTGCTATTTAATGGTGATATGTCCATTTATATGCCTTTTCCGCACTTTGAACAAAGTCGAGATAACACGATTTTCGCTCACTAGAGTAAAATTTTTTTTTCATGACTTAACGTAAACTCACTTTTATTGCTATTTAAAGGTGTATTATGGTGTGATATGTCCATTTATATGCTTTTCCCTTCTTTGAACAAAGTCGAGAAAACACGATTCTACGCTCACTAGAGAGTAAAAATTCTATTTCATGACTTAACGTAAACTCACTTTTATTGCTATTTAAAGGTGTATTATGGTGTGATATGTCCATTTATATGTCTTTTCCGCACTTTGAACAAAGTCGAGAAAACTCGATTTACACTCACTACAGAGTAAAAATTCTTATTTCATGACTTAACGTAAACTCACTTTTATTGCTATTTAAAGGTGTGATAAGGTGTGATATGTCCATTTATAGGCCTTTTCGCACTTTGAACAAAGTCGAGAGAACACGGTTTTACGCAGAATATAGAGTAAAAATTCTAATTTCATGACAACTTAAGCTCACTTTTATTGCTATTTAAAGGTGTATTAAGGTGTGATATTTCCACTTATATGCCTTTTCCGCACTTTGAAAAAACTCAAGAAAACACGATTTTACCCTCACGAGAGAGTAAAAATTCTTATTTCACGACTTAACGTAAACTCACTTTTATTGCTATTTAAAGGTGTATTAAGGTGTGATATGGCCATTTATATGACCTTTCCGCACTTTGAACAAAGTCGAGAAAACACGATTTTACGATCACTAGAGAGTAAAACTTCTTATTCATGACCTAACATAAACTCCCTTTTATTGCTATTTAATGGTGATATGTCCATTTATATGCCTTTTCCGCACTTTGAACAAAGTCGAGATAACACGATTTTCGCTCACTAGAGTAAAAATTTTTTTTCATGACTTAACGTAAACTCACTTTTATTGCTATTTAAAGGTGTATTATGGTGTGATATGTCCATTTATATGCCTTTTCCCTTCTTTGAACAAAGTCGAGAAAACACGATTCTACGCTCACTAGAGAGTAAAAATTCTTATTTCATGACTTAACGTAAACTCACTTTTATTGCTATTTAAAGGTGTATTATGGTGTGATATGTCCATTTATATGTCTTTTCCGCACTTTGAACAAAGTCGAGAAAACTCGATTTTACACTCACTACAGAGTAAAAATTCTTATTTCATGACTTAACGTAAACTCACTTTTATTGCTATTTAAAGGTGTGATAAGGTGTGATATGTCCATTTATAGGCCTTTTCCGCACTTTGAACAAAGTCGAGAGAACACGGTTTTACGCAGAATATAGAGTAAAAATTCTAATTTCATGACAACTTAAGCTCACTTTTATTGCTATTTAAAGGTGTATTAAGGTGTGATATTTCCATTTATATGCCTTTTCCGCACTTTGAAATAACTTAAGAAAACACGATTTTACCCTTACGAGAGAGTAAAAATTCTTATTTCACGACTTAACGTAAACTCACTTTTATTGCTATTTAAAGGTGTATTAAGGTGTGATATGGCCATTTATGACCTTTCCGCGCTTTGAACGAAGTGGAGAAAACACGATTTTACGCTCACTAGAGTAAAAATTCTTATTCATGACCTAACATAAACTCCCTTTTATTGCTATTTAATGGTGATATGTCCATTTATATGCCTTTTCCGCACTTTGAACAAAGTCGAGATAACACGATTTTCGCTCACTAGAGTAAAAATTTTTATTTCATGACTTAACGTAAACTCACTTTTATTGCTATTTAAAGGTGTATTATGGTGTGATATGTCCATTTATATGCCTTTTCCCTTCTTTGAACAAAGTCGAGAAAACACGATTCTACGCTCACTAGAGAGTAAAAATTCTTATTTCATGACTTAACGTAAACTCACTTCTATTGCTATTTAAAGGTGTAGTAAGGTGTGATATGTCCATTTATATGCCCTTTCCGCACTTTGAACGAAGTGGAGAAAACACGATTTTACGCTCACTAGAGTAAAAATTCTTATCTCATGACTGAACGTAAACTCACTTTTATTGCTATTTAAAGGTGTATTATAGTCTGATATGTCCATTTATATGACTTTTCCGTATTTTGAAAAAAATCTAGAATACACGATTTTACTCTCACTAGAGTAAAAATTCTTATTTCATGACTTAACGTAAACTCAGTTTTATTGCTATTTAAAGGTGTATTATGGTGTGATATGTCCATTTACATGACTTTTCCGCACTTTGAACAAGGTCGAGAAAACACGATTTTACGCTCACTAGAGAGTAAAAATTCTTATTTCATGACCTAACGTAAACTCACTTTTGTTGCTATTTAAAGGTGTGTTATGTCCATGAATATGCCTTTTCCGCACTTTGACCAAAGTCCAGAAAACACGATTTTATGCTCACTAGAGTAAAAATTCTTATTTCAAGACTTAAACGTAAACTCACTTTTATTGCTATTTTAAGGTGTATTAAGGTGTGATATGTCCATTTATATGAGTTTTCCGCACTTTGAACAAAGTCGAGAAAACACGATTTTACACTCACTAGAGAGTAAAAATTCTTATTTCATGACAACTTGGACTCACGTTTATTGCTATTCAAAGGTGTATTATGGTGTGATATGTCCATTTATATGACTTCCGCACTTTGAAAAAACTCAAGAAAACAGGATTTTACGCTCACTAGAGATTAAAAATTCTTATTTCATGACCTAACGTAAACTCACTTTTATTGCTATTTAAAGGTGTGATAAGGTGTGATATGTCCATTTATAGGCCTTTTCCGCACTTTGAACAAAGTCGAGAGAACACGGTTTTACGCAGAATATAGAGTAAAAATTCTAATTTCATGACAACATAAGCTCACTTTTATTGCTATTTAAAGGTGTATTAAGGTGTGATATTTCCATTTATATGCCTTTTCCGCACTTTGAAAAAACTCAAGAAAACACGATTTTACCCTCACGAGAGAGTAAAAATTCTTATTTCAGGACTTAACGTAAACTCACTTTTATTGCTATTTAAAGGTGTATTAAGGTGTGATATGTCCATTTATATGTCTTTTCGGCACTTTGAAAAAACTCAAGAAAACACGATTTTACGCTCACTAGAGAGTAAAAATTCTTTTCATGACTTAACGTAAACCCACTTTTATTGCTATTTAAAGGTGTATTAAGGTGTGATATGTCCATTTATATGCCTTTTCCGCACTTTGAAGAAAGTCGAGAAAACTAGATTTTACGCTCACTAGAGTAAAAATTCTTAATACATGACTTAACGTAAACTCACTTTTATTGCTATTTAAAGGTGTATTATTGTGTAATATGTCCATTTATATGTCTTTTCCGCACTTTGAACAAAGTCGAGATAACACGATTTTACGCTCACTAGAGTAAAAATTCTTATTTCATGACTTAACGTAAACTCACTTTTATTGCTATTTAAAGGTGTATTATGGTGTGATATGTCCATTTATATGCCTTTTCCGCACTTTGAACAAAGTCGAGAAAACTCGATTTTACACTCACTACAGAATAAAAATTCTTATTTCATGACTTAACGTAAACTCACTTGTATTGCTATTTAAAGGTGTGATAAGGTGTGATATGTCCATTTATAGGCCTTTTCCGCAGTTTGAACAAAGTCGAGAGAACACGGTTTTACGCAGAATAAAGAGTAAAAATTCTAATTTCATGACAACTTAAGCTCACTTTTATTGCTATTTAAAGGTGTATTAAGGTGTGATATTTCCATTTATATGCCTTTTCCGCACTTTGAAAAAACTCAAGAAAACACGATTTTACCCACACGAGAGAGTAAAAATTCTTATTTCACGACTTAACGTAAACTCACTTTTATTGCTATTTAAAGGTGTATTAAGGTGTGATATGGCCATTTATATGACCTTTCCGCACTTTGAACAAAGTCGAGAAAACACGATTTTACGATCACTAGAGAGTAAAACTTCTTATTCATGACCTAACATAAACTCCCTTTTATTGCTATTTAATGGTGATATGTCCATTTATATGCCTTTTCCGCACTTTGAACAAAGTCGAGATAACACGATTTTCGCTCACTAGAGTAAAAATTTTTTTTCATGACTTAACGTAAACTCACTTTTATTGCTATTTAAAGGTGTATTATGGTGTGATATGTCCATTTATATGCCTTTTCCCTTCTTTGAACAAAGTCGAGAAAACACGATTCTACGCTCACTAGAGAGTAAAAATTCTTATTTCATGACTTAACGTAAACTCACTTTTATTGCTATTTAAAGGTGTATTATGGTGTGATATGTCCATTTATATGTCTTTTCCGCACTTTGAACAAAGTCGAGAAAACTCGATTTTACACTCACTACAGAGTAAAAATTCTTATTTCATGACTTAACGTAAACTCACTTTTATTGCTATTTAAAGGTGTGATAAGGTGTGATATGTCCATTTATAGGCCTTTTCCGCACTTTGAACAAAGTCGAGAGAACACGGTTTTACGCAGAATATAGAGTAAAAATTCTAATTTCATGACAACTTAAGCTCACTTTTATTGCTATTTAAAGGTGTATTAAGGTGTGATATTTCCATTTATATGCCTTTTCCGCACTTTGAAATAACTTAAGAAAACACGATTTTACCCTTACGAGAGAGTAAAAATTCTTATTTCACGACTTAACGTAAACTCACTTTTATTGCTATTTAAAGGTGTATTAAGGTGTGATATGGCCATTTATGACCTTTCCGCGCTTTGAACAAAGTCGAGAAAACACGATTTTACGATCACTAGAGAGTAAAACTTCTTATTCATGACCTAACATAAACTCCCTTTTATTGCTATTTAATGGTGATATGTCCATTTATATGCCTTTTCCGCACTTTGAACAAAGTCGAGATAACACGATTTTCGCTCACTAGAGTAAAAATTTTTATTTCATGACTTAACGTAAACTCACTTTTATTGCTATTTAAAGGTGTATTATGGTGTGATATGTCCATTTATATGCCTTTTCCCTTCTTTGAACAAAGTCGAGAAAACACGATTCTACGCTCACTAGAGAGTAAAAATTCTTATTTCATGACTTAACGTAAACTCACTTCTATTGCTATTTAAAGGTGTAGTAAGGTGTGATATGTCCATTTATATGCCCTTTCCGCACTTTGAACGAAGTGGAGAAAACACGATTTTACGCTCACTAGAGTAAAAATTCTTATCTCATGACTGAACGTAAACTCACTTTTATTGCTATTTAAAGGTGTATTATAGTCTGATATGTCCATTTATATGACTTTTCCGTATTTTGAAAAAAATCTAGAATACACGATTTTACTCTCACTAGAGTAAAAATTCTTATTTCATGACTTAACGTAAACTCAGTTTTATTGCTATTTAAAGGTGTATTATGGTGTGATATGTCCATTTATGACTTTTCCGCACTTTGAACAAAGTCGAGAAAACACGATTTTACTCTCACTAGAGAGTAAAAATTGTTATTTCATGTTCTAAAGTAAACTCACCTTTATTGCTATTTAAAGGTGTATTAAGGTGTGATATGTCCATTTACATGACTTTTCCGCACTTTGAACAAGGTCGAGAAAACACGATTTTACGCTCACTAGAGAGTAAAAATTCTTATTTCATGACCTAACGTAAACTCACTTTTGTTGCTATTTAAAGGTGTATTAAGGTGTGTTATGTCCATGAATATGCCTTTTCCGCACTTTGACCAAAGTCCAGAAAACACGATTTTATGCTCACTAGAGTAAAAATTCTTATTTCAAGACTTAAACGTAAACTCACTTTTATTGCTATTTTAAGGTGTATTAAGGTGTGATATGTCCATTTATATGAGTTTTCCGCACTTTGAACAAAGTCGAGAAAACACGATTTTACACTCACTAGAGAGTAAAAATTCTTATTTCATGACAACTTGGACTCACGTTTATTGCTATTCAAAGGTGTATTATGGTGTGATATGTCCATTTATATGACTTCCGCACTTTGAAAAAACTCAAGAAAACAGGATTTTACGCTCACTAGAGATTAAAAATTCTTATTTCATGACCTAACGTAAACTCACTTTTATTGCTATTTAAAGGTGTGATAAGGTGTGATATGTCCATTTATAGGCCTTTTCCGCACTTTGAACAAAGTCGAGAGAACACGGTTTTACGCAGAATATAGAGTAAAAATTCTAATTTCATGACAACTTAAGCTCACTTTTATTGCTATTTAAAGGTGTATTAAGGTGTGATATTTCCATTTATATGCCTTTTCCGCACTTTGAAAAAACTCAAGAAAACACGATTTTACCCTCACGAGAGAGTAAAAATTCTTATTTCAGGACTTAACGTAAACTCACTTTTATTGCTATTTAAAGGTGTATTAAGGTGTGATATGTCCATTTATATGTCTTTTCGGCACTTTGAAAAAACTCAAGAAAACACGATTTTACGCTCACTAGAGAGTAAAAATTCTTTTCATGACTTAACGTAAACCCACTTTTATTGCTATTTAAAGGTGTATTAAGGTGTGATATGTCCATTTATATGCCTTTTCCGCACTTTGAACAAAGTCGAGAAAACACGATTCTACGCTCACTAGAGAGTAAAAATTCTTATTTCATGACTTAACGTAAACTCACTTTTATTGCTATTTAAAGGTGTATTATGGTGTGATATGTCCATTTATATGCCTTTTCCGCACTTTGAACAAAGTCGAGAAAACACGATTCTACGCTCACTAGAGAGTAAAAATTCTTATTTCATGACTTAACGTAAACTCACTTTTATTGCTATTTAAAGGTGTATTATGGTCTGATATGTCCAGTTATATGACTTTTCCGTATTTTGAAAAAAATCTAGAATACACGATTTTACTCTCACTAGAGTAAAAATTCTTATTTCATGACTTAACGTAAACTCAGTTTTATTGCTATTTAAAGGTGTATTATGGTGTGATATGTCCATTTATGACTTTTCCGCACTTTGAACAAAGTCGAGAAAACACGATTTTACTCTCACTAGAGAGTAAAAATTGTTATTTCATGTTCTAAAGTAAACTCACCTTTATTGCTATTTAAAGGTGTATTAAGGTGTGATATGTCCATTTACATGACTTTTCCGCACTTTGAACAAGGTCGAGAAAACACGATTTTACGCTCACTAGAGAGTAAAAATTCTTATTTCATGACCTAACGTAAACTCACTTTTGTTGCTATTTAAAGGTGTATTAAGGTGTGATATGTCCATGAATATGCCTTTTCCGCACTTTGACCAAAGTCCAGAAAACACGATTTTATGCTCACTAGAGTAAAAATTCTTATTTCAAGACTTAAACGTAAACTCACTTTTATTGCTATTTTAAGGTGTATTAAGGTGTGATATGTCCATTTATATGAGTTTTCCGCACTTTGAACAAAGTCGAGAAAACACGATTTTACACTCACTAGAGAGTAAAAATTCTTATTTCATGACAACTTGGACTCACGTTTATTGCTATTCAAAGGTGTATTATGGTGTGATATGTCCATTTATATGACCCGCACTTTGAAAAAACTCAAGAAAACAGGATTTTACGCTCACTAGAGATTAAAAATTCTTATTTCATGACCTAACGTAAACTCACTTTTATTGCTATTTAAAGGTGTATTATAGTGTGATATGTCCATTTATATGACTTTTCGGCACTTTGAAAAAACTCAAGAAAACACGATTTTACGCTCACTAGAGAGTAAAAATTCTTTTCATGTCCTAACGTAAACCCACTTTTTTTGCTATTTAAAGGTGTATTAAGGTGTGATATGAGTAGGTTATTTAGAAGAGAGCGAGGCCACTTTTTTGGGCATGTATGGGAAAGGATAGGGAAAACGAGGCTAGATGGGGCGGTTCAAGGAGTAAAATGGGTTTATATGGGAGAGATAGGGAATACGACGACCAATACTATGCTAGACAGGGTTAAAGGAGGGAAATACGTTTATATGGAAGAGATAGTAGAGAGCTGTTAGGCTAGACAGAGGCTGAGGAGTATGGTTTATATGAAAGGTATAGGAAAAACGAGGAGAGGTATTACACTAGACAGAGTTGAAGGGTAGAGTATGTCTTTTATATGAGAGAGGTAGGGAACAGGAGGAGGGGTGTTAGGCTAGACAGAGGTTGAAGGGTAGAGTATGTCTTTTATATGAGAGAGGTAGGGAACAGGAGGAGAGGTGTTAAGCTAGACAGAGTTGAAGGGTAGAGCTTGTCTTTATATATGAGACAGTTAAGGAACAGGGGGTAGGGATGATATGTCCAGACAGAGGTCAAGAAGTAGAGTATGGTTTATATGAGATATAGGAAAACCAGGAGAGGTATTAGGCTAAGGAGGTTGAGTATGCGTTTATAAGGAGAGACGAGAAAACGGAGAGATCCTATGCTAGGATAGACAGCTGTTAAAGGTAGAATGTGTTTTCTATAGGTTAGATAGGAACCCAAAGAGAGATACTCAGCTAGACAGGAGCAGGCGGGAAATGCGCTTTATGAGAGGCAAGGGATACGGGGAGAGATGCTAGACTAGACAGAGGTTTAGAGTATGCATTTATATGTATGAGGGATATAGGAACAGGAGGAGAGATATGAGGCTAAGGAGGTTGAGTAGCCGTTTATAAGGAGAGATGAGTAAACGAAGAGATCCAATGCTAGGATAGGCAGGTGCTAAAGGTAGAATGTGTTTTATATATGCTAGATAGGAACCCAAGGAGAGATAGACGGGGGGCAGGAGGGGAATGCGCTTATGAGAGGTAGGGGATACGGGGAGTGGTGTTCGGCTAGACAGAGGTAGAGGAGTAGAGTATGGTTTATATGAGAGGTATAGGGAAACGAGGGAAAAAGGTGACCAGAAGAGGGAAAAAGGTGACCAGGAAAAAGAAAAAGGTGACCAGCAAAGGGAAAAAGGTGACCAGCAAAGGGAAAAAGGTGACCAGCTAAGGGAAAAAGGAGACCAGGAAAGGGAAAAAGGTGACCAGCAAAGGGAAAAAGGTGACCAGCAAAGGGAAAAAGGTGACTAGCTAAGGGAAAAAGGTGACCAGGAAAGGGAAAAAGGTGACCAGCAAAGGGAAAAAGGTGACCAGCAAATGGAAAAAGGTGACCAGCAAAGGGAAAAAGGTGACCAGCAAAGGGAAAAAGGTGTCCAGCAAAGGGAAAAAGGTGACCAGCTAAGGGAAAAAGGCGACCAGCAAAGGGAAAAAGGTGACCAGGAAAGGGAAAAAGGTGACCAGCAAGGGGAAAAAGGTGACCAGCAAAGGGAAAAAGGTGACCAGCAAAGGGAAAAAGGTGACCAGCAAAGGGAAAAAGGTGACCAGCAAAGGGAAAAAGGTGACCAGCAAAGGGAAAAACGTGACCAGCAAAGGGAAAAAGGTGACCAGGAAAGGGAAAAAGGTGACCAGCAAAGGGAAAAACGTGACCAGCAAAGGGAAAAAGGTGACCAGCAAAGGGAAAAACGTGACCAGCAAAGGGAAAAACGTGACCAGCAAAGGGAAAAAGGTGACCAGCAAAGGGAAAAATGTGACCAGCAAAGGGAAAAAGGTGACCAGCAATGGGAAAAAAGGTGACCAGCAACGGGAAAAACGTTACCAGCAAAGGGAAAAAGGTGACCTGCAAAGGGAAAAACGTTTCCAGCAAAGGGAAAAAGGTGACCAGCAAAGGGAAAAAGGTGACCAGCAAAGGGAAAAAGCTGATCAGCAAAGGGAAAAAGTGACCAGCAAAGGGAAAAAGATGACCAGCAAAGGGAAAAAGGTGACCAGCAAAGGGAAAAAAGGTGACCAGCAAAGGGAAAAACTAACCCACTCACACTAACAGGTAACTAATTCAGCTAGTATTGCAAGAGGCTGACTGCATCATAGCAGTGTATGATTTCACAGGTAATTCAGTTAGTATCGTAGGTATTTAGGCTAATTCATCTAGTATCACAGGAGGATAGATTCCAGGGGTTGGGTATAGCATAGTTTCGTATTTCACGGGTAACTCAGCTAGTATCGTAGGTATTTAGCATAATTCAAGTGTGATAGGTGTATAGAGTAATTAAGCTAGCATTACAGGGGGGCAGGTTCCAGGAGTCGGTTATAATGTAGTTTCGTATTTCACAGATAGTTCAGGAAGTATTTGGGTAATCAGTATAGTTTCACAGATACTCGTGATAATTTCGATCAGAGATTTGTATCACAGCTATTTAAGGTAAATGCAGGTGATTCAGGTTGTATCAATGGTATTTGAGTCATTTTAACAGGTAATTCATCTAGTATCATTGATATTTGGGGCAAACCAGATAGTATCACAGGTGATCGTGCTAATTTAGAATAGGAATTCGTATCAGAGCTAGTTAAGGTAATTTCACATGATTCGACTAGTATCACAGGTATTTAAGTCATTTTAGCAGGTAATTCAACTAGTATTACAGGTACTCATGGTAATATAGAGCGTAATTAGATTATAAACATTTCTCATCCAACGTTACAACAATTTATATACTTTTTTCTAAATCTTACAAACTTATTATATGTTAAACAGTTATAAACTGCAGAGATAAACTGCATATGGTTCACAAATTAAAAAGCTTTGCGTCAACATACCTTTATTTAAGTTCGTTTTAGGTGCCTCTCCCCTTTATCTAGGCTTCAGACTAACACTAGTATTTGCTCCTAATGGCAGGGTTACCACCTTCCCTTCCATTTTCCCCTTTCTTCACCATTTGTCTGCTAGTTGCATACACAGCACATGAGTAAACTTTAATTATTTAAATTGTAGACTCGCTGAGAAAATCTTCATCTTTGGGTTACATTCTCTTAAGTACTGTTTGTAATACTGTAATGTCCATACGCATAGGTAGTTATTCCATCCTCAGCAATAATTCTTTTATCATCAAAGGGATTCAATGTAATTTTATTCACTTGCACTGTGGTAACAGCATGCTTTCGTGATAGGATTAGATTCATGGGCGTTCTGATGATTTCACTGGTTTTAAGACAGTCTGTATAGCTGTCAAACGAAATGTACTGCTTAATAGCGCTACGTTTTATACCTTTAATCTTTTTTATCATTGACCCTTGAATATCTAAGGCATACATCTTAGGACGTAGTCCAACAAAGCGTAGGATGATTTTGCTATTAGCCTCATCTTTAAATTTTCCCAATACCTTCTTGTTCTGAGTAGAGTAACATATATGGTTGACAGGGTAATCAGCTGTATCGAGATGCTCAAGAAAACGTAGCTTGTCCTGGTACACATCTTCAGTTGTTACACGATGAATGAATGAATGAATGAGTGTCCATATACATAAGCTTCAGGTTTTCAGCTCCATAATAAGGCAACAACACGTCGTAATGATAGTGATACATTAATGTCTAGGAGATGTCCAACACACTCATACCAATGAATATAGACTTGTGAATACAATCTGACGAGAGGCCATATGTACAGCAGCTACAATGATAGCAGCAATAGATCCTGCAGCTACAGAAACATCACCCGCAGCCTGGACAATAGCTGTAACAGAAGCAAATACAATAGCTACCGTAGCAGATACAGCAGCTGTACGACAATAGATGTAACAGATCTTACAGATGTAGCAACATCTGCAACAATAACAGCAGCGACAAACACCAGTTACATAACAGCTGTAGGAGCAGCAGCAGGAAAGATTTAGTACTCTTAGCAATAGCAAGCATCACAGCAAAGATATTCCAGCTATAGCTTCACCCACCACAGCAACAGCAGCCATCACTCCAGCTGTAACATCAATTACGGAGCTGAAGTAGTAGATACAACACTGTAACATCAGCTACAGCAATAACAGGATCAGATCAGGTAGCTGTAACAGCAGCTATCGTAGCAGATACAGAGACTGTACAACAATAGCTGTAACAGACCCCACAGCTGTAGCAGCATCTGCTATAACAATAGCAGTAGCCGTCGCATTACATAACAACTGCAGCAGCAGCTAGAGATTTAGCAGTGTTTAGCAATAGCAAGCATCACAGCAATGATGTTCCAGCTGTAGATTCCCCTACCGCAGCAAAAGCAGTCATCACAACATCAACAGTAAATACGACAGATGTGGTATCAGATACAGCATCTATAGCAACAGCAGCTACAACGATAGCAGCAATAGATCCTGCAGCTGTAGCAGCATTAGACACAATCAGCACAATAGCTGTAGCAAAAGCAAATACAATTACTATCGTAGCAGATACAGCAGCTGTACAACAATAGATGTAACACATCCTACAGCTGTAGCAACATCTGATACAATAATAGCAGAGACAACAACCGGTTACATTACAGATGTAGCAGCAGCTAATCCATTTTTTGTTCAAATGTAACAGCTTTATCAGTTAAATCATTGCTTCATTAAACAAGGATTGCAAGGGTAGACGTCTCTTCCCTTTATATAGGCCTGAGACTAACACTAGTATTTGCTCCTAATGACAATGGTTACCGCCTCCCCTTCCATCTTCTCCTTTCTTCACCATTTGTCTGCTATGTGCATACACAGCACATGAGTAAACATTAATTTTTTAACATTGTAGATTCGCGGAGATCATCAAAGGGATTCAATGTAATTTTATTCACTTGCACAGTAGTATCAGCGTGCTTTCATGATAAGATTCATAGCTGTTCTCATGATTTCACAGGTTTTAGGACAATCAGTATAACTCTCAAATGTAATGTAATGCTTAATAGCACTACGTTTTTTACCCTTAATCTTTTTTACCATTGAGCCGTGGATATCTAAGGCATACATCTTAGCTCGTAGTCCGACAAAGCGCTGGATGATTTTATCATTAGCCTCATCTTTAGATTTCCCAAGCAATTTGTTTAGAGCTGAATAGCATATATAGTTGACAGGGTAATCAGCAGTATCCAGATGCTCAAGTAAACGTAACTTGTCATGGGACACATCTCCAGTTGTTACACGATGAATGAATGAATAAGTATCCATATACATAAGCTCCATAATATGATAACAGCACATCGTAATGATGGTGATACATTGTCTCGGAGATGTCCAACACACTCATACCAATGTATACAGGCTTGTCGAGAGGCCATAAATACAACAGCTAGAACAGCAGCATATATCGACCTATCAATAAACGTAGGCTTGGCGATCAGCTTCTCTAGAGTCTTCTCATTTATCACCAGTCGTATATCCATACGATCAGGCAGATTCTCCATAGTTTTTCCAGACATGACGTTGTTAAAGAGCTGTAGACGTCCTTCTCGAAATCATTTGCAGCTTATTGTAGTAGCCTGTTGTTAAATTCCGCATAAGGTTTTAACCACTGTGACTGTTGGAATTGCAGCACACGATGGATTTTTTAGTCGTAACCCATGATTAAGAGCTTGATTCAAAGCTATGTAATGTACTACATACTTCTTTCGAGGTCCAAGACGAGGTATCAGTTTCTTTGTATATGATTTCAATGGTTTCATACACTCAGGCAGGAAAGGTAGATCGTTAAGTTCTATAGGATGCTCGATGTCTGTGACGTCACACCCAGAGACAGGATGTCTGCCAGTATCAAACACGTTTAAACTCGTCTCGTAACTACCTGTATATGCTGTCACATCAACAAGAGAAGTATTCCCACACGCTCATTCAGTCAGATGTTACATTCAAAGCCTACCACCACCCATTACACCGAAGCTAGCACAATCTCAAAGGCTTAAAAGGTAACGTAGAAGATTTTCTCCCTTGTTCAGTTAAATGTGTGTATATACTACATTATTTCATGTTTTCATTCCCTTTTCAATTCTTCCTTTCCATCTTCTTCTAGAAAGACCATTACATTTCACTACAATCACGAGCAAAGCATTTTTTCCAGAGTTTCACAGATTCAAAGCTTCTAGAATCGAACCCGGTAATAGTTTTAATAAATGTATTTTTAGTAATTTAGCTCCCTCGCATCAGCATCTACCATTTAATCTTTACTCGAACCTGATAGGATTCATAGGCTTGAAGATATATGAAATCACCCCTTCGGGATTCGATCTGAGTACTTTAAAGTATTTTTGTCATGATAACGATATTTAGGAACTAGGTACTCTGTTTACGGTTTACTTGACGTGTCTATATAAATTAGATTACGAGTTATTAAATTTGCAACTAAATTTCATTAAATCGGTATTCGAACCCAGAACACCAGGAACAAAATAATTTATAATATTAGCTTGACATGTTAAACAAAGCTGTGTGCAGTTACGCTATCAATCCAAGTGATATATTCTAGTGTACAGAGGAAAATTAAGGAACTCATTAAAAGATGGGAATCGAACCAAGCACAACTGATTGACAATTATATACAGCATTAATTACCCAGTACAGAACCTATCAAACATGCCTTGGCCCACTCCTCTACCTCATTTAGTTCCAGAGATAATGAAGATTTAAAATTAAGAATCGAATTCAGGACACCAGATCTCCAAATATAGATCCGCAAGAAACTACCTATTGATATAAATGTAATAAAGTTTATTTGACGTCTTTATCTTAAGTAGTTTAGGAGTTATTAAATTTATAAGTAAATTACATTTTATCGGTATTCGAACCCAGAACACCAGAAACAAAAGTATTTATAAAATTAGTTTTATATGTTAAAAAGAGCTGTATGCAGTTACAGCATCAATCTAAGTGATGTATTCTAGAGTATAGAGAAAAATTAAGGAAGTCATTAAAAAATCGGGATTCGAACTAGGGACAACTGTTTGAAAATTATATACAGTATTAATTACACATTATAACAGCTATCAAACATGCTTTGGTACATCCCTCTACCTTTCTTAGTTTCCGAGATAATGGCGATTTAAAAATTAAAGATCGAACCCAGGACACCAGGTACCCAAATATACATTCAGAAGAAACTACCTAATGATATAAATGTAAGACAATTTATTTGGCGTCTTTTTCTTAATTAGTCTCTGAGTTATTAGAAGTTGAATTTGTAATTACTCGTGGGATTCGAACCCAGGCATCCCGCACAACTCGGATTAATATCTCAAGGACGCGGCGCATTCCAAAGAATTGACTAGTTTTTATCCCATTGTTCTATCTCTTTTCATTCAGGAGATATAAGCGATTAATAAGTAGGGGGAATTGAGAGGGTGGCTAATTAGTGGGGGTGGGGCTAATTAGCATATTAATTGCATTCCATGCATAAATTAAGTGGGCCAGCTCTGTCATTTCCCTACTACTGATTAATATGGAGAAGTTTGATCCGTCGAGACCGACCCAATTTATCACATATGAGGACGCCAATAACCAATATGGGTGGGCAATGTGTCACGCCCTTCCTTTTGGTGGATTTCAGTGGGTTTCGCCTGAATAAATCAACTTAGAAACACTACAAGAAGATGATCCTCATGGGTACATATTAGAAGTTGATATCGAATATCCTGCAGAACTTCACGATCTACACAACGATTTACCTTTCCTGCCTGAGTGTATGAAACCATTGGAAGTATCTACAAAGAAACTGATACCTCATCTTGGACCTCGAAAGAAGTATGTAGTGCATTACATGGCTTTGAAGCAGGCTCTTAGTCATGGACTACGATTAACAAAAATCCATCGTGTGCTACAATTCCTACAGTCTCGGTGGTTGAAACCTTATGTGGAATTTAACAACAGGCTACGACAACAAGCTGCAAATGACTTCGAGAAGGATCTCTACAAGCTCTTTAACAACGCCATGTTTGGAAAAACTATGGAGAACCTGCGTAACCGTATGGACATACGACTGGTGACCAATGAAAAAACTCTAGAGAAGTTGATCGCCCAGCCTACGTTTATCGACAGGACGATATATGCTGCTAATCTAGCTGCTGTACATATGGCCTCTCGTCAGATTGTGTTCAACAAGCCCATATACATTGGAATGAGTGTGTTGGACATCTCCAAGACATTAATGTATAACTATCATTACGACGTGTTGTTGCCTTATTATGGAGCTGGAAACCTGAAGCTTATGTATATGGACACTGATTCATTCATTCATCGTGTAACAACTGAAGATGTGTACAAGGACAAGCTACGTTTTCTTGAGCATCTGGATACAGCTGATTACCCTGTCAATCATATATGCCACTCTACTCAGAACAAGAAGGTATTGGGAAAATTTAAAGATGAGGCTAATAGCAAAATCATCCTACGCTTTGTTGGACTACGACCTAAGATGTATGCCTTAGATATTCAAGGCTCAATGATAAAAAAGATTAAAGGTATAAAACGTAGCGCTATTAAGCAGTACATTTCGTTTGACAGCTATACAGACTGTCTTAAAACCTGTGAAATCATCAGAACGCCCATGAATCTAATCCTATCACGAAAGCATGCTGTTACCACGGTGCAAGTGAATAAAATTGCATTGAATCCCTTTGATGATAAAAGAATTATTGCTGAGGACGGTATAACGACATACGCCTATGGACATTACAGCATTACAAGTAGTGCATAAGAGAATGTAAGTTGAATATGAAGATTTTCTCGTGAGTCTACAATCTTAAAAATGAAGTTTATCCGTGTGCTGTGTATGCAACTAGCAGACGCCTGATGAAGAAAGAAGAAGATGGAAGAGAAGGTGGTAACCCTGCCATTAGGAGCAATCCTAGTGCTAGTCTCAAGCCTAGATAAAAGGGGAGAGACATCTACAACGAACTTAAATAAAGGTATGTTGACGCAAAGCTTTTCAATTTGTGAACCAATATGCAGTTTATCCCTCTCCGCATCGTACAATAACTGTTTAACATATAATAAGTTTGTAAGATTTAGAAAAAAGTATATAAATTGTTGTATCGTAGGATGAGAAATGTTTATAATCTAATTACTCTCTATATTACCATGAGTACCTGTGATACTAGTTGAATTACCTGTTAAAATGACTTAAATACCTGTGATACTAGTCGAATCATGTGAAATTACCTTAACTAGCTCTGATACGAATTCCTGCTCTAAATTAGCACCAGCACCTGTGATACTATCTGGTTTGCTCTAAATATCAATGATACTAGTTGAATTACCTGTTAAAATGACTCAAATACCATTGATACAACCTGAATCACCTGCAATTATCTTAAATAGCTGTAATACAAATCTCTGATCGAAATTATCACGAGTATCTGTGAAACTATACTGATTACCCAAATACTTACGATATTACCTCAACTATCTGTGAAATACGAAACTACATTATAACCGACTCCTGGAACCTGCCCTCCTGTAATGCTAGCTTAATTACTCTAAACACCTATGATACTTGAATTATGCTAAATACCTACGATACTCTCTGAATTACCTGTGAAATACGAAACTATGCTATACCCAACCCTGGAATCTATCCTCCTGTGATACTAGCTGAATTAGCCTAAATACCTACGATACTAGCTGAATTACCTGTGAAATCATGCACAGCTATGATGCAGTTAGCTTCTGGAATCCGACCTCATGTGATTCTAGCTGAATTACGTTAAATGCCCTCCGATACTAGCTGAATTGCCTGTGAAAAATATGCAGCTATGATACGTCCTGCCCCAGGAAACTAGCCTCCTGTGATACTAGCTGAGGGACTCTAAACATCTATGTTACTTGAATTATCCAAAATACCTACGATACTCTCTGAATTATCTGTAACATCATACGGAATTATGCTATATCCGCTTCCTGGGATCTCTCCTACCCTGTGATACTAACTGAATTACTTACCTGTTAGTGTGAGTGGGTTAGCTTTTCCCGTGAGAGGGTCACCTTTCCCCTACCCTTTTCCCTTTGTGGATCACCTTTTTCCCTTTGCTGGTCACGTTTGTCCCTTTGCTGGTCACATTTTTCCCTTTGCTGGTCTCGTTTTTCCCTTTGCTGGTCACCTTTTTCCCTTTGTTAGTCACATTTTTCCGTTTGCTGGTCACGTTTTTTCCCTTTGCTGGTCACCTTTTTCCCTTTGCTGGTCACGTTTTTCCCTTTGCTGGTCACGTTTTTCCCTTTGCTGGTCACCTTTTTTCCCTTTGCTGGTCACGTTTTTCCCTTTACTGGTCACCTTTTTCCCTTTTCTAATCACGTTTTTCCCTTTGCTGGTCACCTTTTCCCTTTGCTGGTCACGTTTTTCCCTTTACTGGTCACCTTTTTCCCTTTGCTGGTGACTTTTTTCCCTTTACTGGTCACCTTTTCCCTTTGCTGGTCACGTTTTTCCCTTTGCTGGTCACCTTTTTCCCTTTACTGGTCACCTTTTTCCCTTTGCTGGTCACCTTTTTTCCTTTGCTGGTCACCTTTTTCCCTTTGCTGGTCACGTTTTTCCCTGTGCTGGTCACCTTTTTCCCTTTACTGGTCACCTATTTCCCTTTGCTGGTCACATTTTTCCCTTTGCTGGTCACCTTTTTCCCTTTGCTGGTCACCTTTTCCCTGAATGGGTTACGTGATGGACATGCCTAGAACATTGACATGAAATAGTTTTCCATGAACTTCACGTCTAAAGTCGCTTTCAAGGTCTAGCACCTCCTATTCCATACCTCTCCTGTATATAAACCCATATTGCTACTCCTTTAGTATCTGTCTAGCCTAACACCTCTCCTCCTGTTCCTATACCTCTCATATAAACCATACTCTACTCCTCTAGCTCTGTCTAGCCTAACACCTCTCTCGTTTTCCTATGACTCTCATATAAACCATACTCTGCTCCTCGACCTCTGTCTAGTCTAACTCCTCTCCTCGTTTTCCTATACCTCTCATATAAACCATACTCTATTTTCGACCTCTGTCTAGCCTAACACCTCTCCTCGTTTACCTATACCTCTCAGATCAACTATACTCTACTCCTCAAACTCTGTCTAGCCTAACACCCCTCTTCCTGTTCCTATACTTCTCATACATATAAACGCATACTCTACTCTCAACCTCTGTCTAGCCTAACACCACTCCCCGTATCCCCTACCTCTCATAAAGCGCATTCCTCTCCTGATCCCTGTCTAGCTGAGCATCTCTCTTTGGTTTCCTATAACGCTCATATAAAACAAATTCTACCTTTAACACCTGTCTATCCTATAATAGGATATCTCCGTTTTCTCATAAACACATACTCAATTCTCCTAACCTAATACCTCTCCTCGTTTTCCTATACTTCTCATATAAACCATACTCCTCTCCTCAACCTCTTCTAGCCTAACACCCCTCCTCGTTTTCCTATATCTCATATAGACCATACTCTACTCCTCAACCTCTGGCTAGCCTAACACCCCTCCTCCTGTTCCCTACCTCTCTCATATAACCCATAATCTACTCAACCTCTGTCTTGCCTAGCACCGCTCCTCCTGCTCCTATACCTCTCATACATATAAACGCATCCTCTACTCTCAGCCTCTGTTAGCCTAGCACCTCTCCACGTATTCTCTATCTGTCTCATTAAAAGCGCATCCCCCCCTTCTGCCGCTGTCTAGCCTAGTGTCAGTCCTCGTATTCCCTATCTCGCCCATATAAACGCATTTTCCTCCTTGGCCCTCCGCAACCACCCTCGTTTTCCCTATCCTTTCCCATATAAACGCAAAAACTGTGCCAGCTCTCTTCTAAATAACCTACTTCTGATATGTCCATTTATATGACTTTTCCGTACTTCGAAAAAAATCTAGAATACAGGATTTTACTCTCACTAGAGTAAAAATTCTTATTTCGTGACTTAACATAAACTCACTTTTATTGCTATTTAAACGTGTATTATGGTGTGATATTTCCATTTATATGACTTTTCCGCACTTTGAACAAAGTCGAGAAAACACGATTTTACTCTCACTAGAGAGTAAAGATTCTTATTTCATGTTCTAACGTAAACTCATCTTTATTGCTATTTAAAGGTGTATTAAGGTGTGATATGTCCATTTATATGACTTTTCCGCACTTTGAACAAGGTCTAGAAAACACGATTTTACGCTCACTAGAGAGTAAAAATTCTTATTTCATGACCTAACGTAAACTCACTTTTGTTGCTATTTAAAGGTGTATTAAGGGGTGATATGTCCATGAATATGCCTTTTCCGCACTTTAACAAAGTCTAGAAAACACGATTATATGCTCACTAGAGAGTAAAAATTCTTATTTCAAGACTTAAACGTACTCACTTTTATTGCTATTTTAAGGAGTATTAAGGTGCGATATGTCCATTTATATGAGTTTTCCGCACTTTGAACAAAGTCGAGAAAACACGATTTTTCAGTCACTAGAGAGTAAAAATTCTTATTTCATGACATAACGTAAACTCACTTTTATTGCTCTTTAAAGGTGTATTATGGTGTGATATGTCCATTTATATGTCTTTTCGGCACTTTGAAAAAACTCAAGAAAACACGATTTTACGCTCACTAGAGAGTAAAAATTCTTTTCATGACTTAACGTAAACCCACTTTTATTGCTATTTAAAGGTGTATTAAGGTGTGATATGTCCATTTATATGCCTTTTCCGCACTTTGAAGAAAGTCGAGAAAACTAGATTTTACGCTCACTAGAGTAAAAATTCTTAATACATGACTTAACGTAAACTCACTTTTATTGCTATTTAAAGGTGTATTATTGTGTAATATGTCCATTTATATGTCTTTTCCGCACTTTGAACAAAGTCGAGATAACACGATTTTACGCTCACTAGAGTAAAAATTCTTATTTCATGACTTAACGTAAACTCACTTTTATTGCTATTTAAAGGTGTATTATGGTGTGATATGTCCATTTATATGCCTTTTCCGCACTTTGAACAAAGTCGAGAAAACTCGATTTTACACTCACTACAGAATAAAAATTCTTATTTCATGACTTAACGTAAACTCACTTTTATTGCTATTTAAAGGTGTGATAAGGTGTGATATGTCCATTTATAGGCCTTTTCCGCAGTTTGAACAAAGTCGAGAGAACACGGTTTTACGCAGAATAAAGAGTAAAAATTCTAATTTCATGACAACTTAAGCTCACTTTTATTGCTATTTAAAGGTGTGATATTTCCATTTATATGCCTTTTCCGCACTTTGAAAAAACTCAAGAAAACACGATTTTACCCACACGAGAGAGTAAAAATTCTTATTTCACGACTTAACGTAAACTCACTTTTATTGCTATTTAAAGGTGTATTAAGGTGTGATATGGCCATTTATATGACCTTTCCGCACTTTGAACAAAGTCGAGAAAACACGATTTTACGATCACTAGAGAGTAAAACTTCTTATTCATGACCTAACATAAACTCCCTTTTATTGCTATTTAATGGTGATATGTCCATTTATATGCCTTTTCCGCACTTTGAACAAAGTCGAGAAAACACGATTCTATGCTCAGTAGAGAGTAAAAATTCTTATTTCATGACTTAACGTAAACTTACTTTTATTGCTATTTAAAGGTGTAGTAAGGTGTGATATGTCCATTTATATGCCTTTTCCGCACTTTGAACGAAGTCGAGAAAACACGATTTTACGCTCACTAGAGTAAAAATTCTTATTTCATGACTTAACGTAAACTCACTTTTATTGCTATTTAAAGGTGTATTATGGTCTGATATGTCCATTTATATGACTTTTCCGTATTTTGAAAAAAATCTAGAATACACGATTTTTCTCTCACTAGAGTAAAAATTCTTATTTCATGACATAACGTAAACTCAGTTTTATTGCTATTTAAAGGTGTATTATGGTGTGATATGTCCATTTATGACTTTTCCGCACTTTGAACAAAGTCGAGAAAAAACGATTTTACGCTCACTAGAGAGTAAAAATTCTTATTTCATGACCTAACGTAAACTCACTTTTGTTGCTATTTAAAGGTGTATTAAGGTGTGATATCTCCATGAATATGCCTTTTCCGCACTTTGACCAAAGTCCAGAAAACACGATTTTATGCTCACTAGAGTAAAAATTCTTATTTCAAGACTTAAACGTAAACTCACTTTTATTGCTATTTTAAGGTGTATTAAGGTGTGATATGTCCATTTATATGAGTTTTCCGCACTTTGAACAAAGTCGAGAAAACACGATTTTACACTCACTAGAGAGTAAAAATTCTTATTTCATGACAACTTGGACTCACGTTTATTGCTATTCAAAGGTGTATTATGGTGTGATATGCCCATTTATATGACTTCCGCACTTTGAAAAATCTCAAGAAAACAGGATTTTACGCTCACTAGAGATTAAAAATTCTTATTTCATGACCTAACGTAAACTCACTTTTATTGCTATTTAAAGGTGTATTATGGTGTGATATGTCCATTTATATGACTTTTCGGCACTTTGAAAAAACTCAAGAAAACACGATTTTACGCTCACTAGAGAGTAAAAATTCTTTTCATGTCCTAACGTAAACCCACTTTTTTTGCTATTTAAAGGTGTATTAAGGTGTGATATGAGTAGGATATTTAGAAGAGAGCGAGGCCACTTTTTTGGGCATGTATGGGAAAGGATAGGGAAAACGAGGCTAGATGGGGCGGTTCAAAGAGGAAAATGGGTTTATATGGGAGAGATAGGGAATACGACGACCAATACTATGCTAGACAGGGTTGAAGGAGGGAAATACGTTTATATGGAAGAGATAGTAGAGAGCTGTTAGGCTAGACAGAGGCTGAGGAGTATGGTTTATATGAAAGGTATAGGAAAAACGAGGAGAGGTATTACACTAGACAGAGTTGAAGGGTAGAGTATGTCTTTTATATGAGAGAGGTAGGGAACAGGAGGAGGGGTGTTAGGCTAGACAGAGGTTGAAGGGTAGAGTATGTCTTTTATATGAGAGAGGTAGGGAACAGGAGGAGAGGTGTTAAGCTAGACAGAGTTGAAGGGTAGAGCTTGTCTTTATATATGAGACAGTTAAGGAACAGGGGGTAGGGATGATATGTCCAGACAGAGGTCAAGAAGTAGAGTATGGTTTATATGAGATATAGGAAAACCAGGAGAGGTATTAGGCTAAGGAGGTTGAGTATGCGTTTATAAGGAGAGACGAGAAAACGGAGAGATCCTATGCTAGGATAGACAGCTGTTAAAGGTAGAATGTGTTTTCTATAGGTTAGATAGGAACCCAAGGAGAGATACTCAGCTAGACAGGAGCAGGCGGGAAATGCGCTTTATGAGAGGCAAGGGATACGGGGAGAGATGCTAGACTAGACAGAGGTTTAGAGTATGCATTTATATGTATGAGGGATATAGGAACAGGAGGAGAGATATGAGGCTAAGGAGGTTGAGTAGCCGTTTATAAGGAGAGATGAGTAAACGAAGAGATCCAATGCTAGGATAGGCAGGTGCTAAAGGTAGAATGTGTTTTATATATGCTAGATAGGAACCCAAGGAGAGATAGACGGGGGGCAGGAGGGGAATGCGCTTATGAGAGGTAGGGGATACGGGGAGTGGTGTTCGGCTAGACAGAGGTAGAGGAGTAGAGTATGGTTTATATGAGAGGTATAGGGAAACGAGGAGAGTCGGTAGGATAGACAGATAGTGAAGCAGTAGGAATATGGTCTTATATACAGGAGATATAGGGAATAGGAGATGCTAGACCTTGAAAGCGACTTTAGGCGAGAACTTCATGGAAATATGTTTAATGTCAATGTTAGAGCGCTAATTCTAGACATGCTAATCGCGTAACCTATTCAGGGAAAAGGTGACTCGCTCAGGGGAAAAAGGTGACCAGAAGAGGGAAAAAGGTGACGAGCAAAGGGAAAAAGGAGACCAGAAGAGGGAAAAAGGTGACAAGAAGAGGGAAAAAGGTGACCAGCACAGGGAAAAAGGTGACCAGCAAAGGGAAAAAGGTGACCAGCTAAGGGAAAAAGGTGACCAGGAAAGGGAAAAAGGTGACCAGCAAGGGGAAAAAGGTGACCAGCAAAGGGAAAAAGGTGACCAGGAAAGGGAAAAAGGTGACCAGCAAAGGGAAAAAGGTGACCAGCAAAGGGAAGAAGGTGACCAGCAAAGGGAAAAAGGTGACCAGCAAAGGGAAAAAGGTGACCAGCAAAGGGAAAAAGGTGACCAGCTAAGGGAAAAAGGTGACCAGGAAAGGGAAAAAAGTGACCAGCAAAGGGAAAAAGGTGACCAGCAAAGGGAAAAAGGTGACCAGAAGAGGGAAAAAGGTGACCAAAAGAGGGAAAAAGGTGACCAGCAAAGGGAAAAAGGTGACCAGGAAAGGGAAAAAGGTGACCAGCAAAGGGAAAAAGGTGACCAGCAAAGGGAAAAAGGTGACCAGCTAAGGGAAAAAGGTGACCAGGAAAGGGAAAAAGGTGACCAGCAAAGGGAAAAAAGTGACCAGCAAAGGGAAAAAGGTGACCAGCAAAGGGAAAAAGGTGACCAGCAAAGGGAAAAAGGTGACCAGCAAAGGGAAGAAGGTGACCAGCAAAGGGAATAAGGTGACCAGCAAAGCGAAAAAGGTGACCAGCAAAGGGAAAAAGGTGACCAGCTAAGGGAAAAAGGCGACCAGGAAACGGAAAAAGGTGACCAGCAAAGGGAAAAAGGTGACCAGCAAAGGGAAAAAGGTGACCAGCAAAGGGAAAAAGGTGACCAGCAAAGGGAAAAAGGTGACCAGGAAAGGGAAAAAGGTGAGCAGCAAAGGGAAAAAGGTGACCAGGAAAGGGAAAAAGGTGACCAGCAAAGGGAAAAACGTGACCAGCAAAGGGAAAAAGGTGACCAGGAAAGGGAAAGAGGTGACCAGAAAACGGAAAAACGTGACCAGCAAAGGGAAAAAGGTGACCAGCAAACGGAAAAAGGTGACCAGCAATGGGAAAAAGGTGACCAGCAAAGGGAAAAAAGGTGACCTGCAAAGGGAAAAAGGTGACCAGCAAAGGGAAAAAGGTGACCAGCAAAGGGAAAAAGGTGACCAGCAAAGGGAAAAACGTGACCAGCAAAGGGAAAAAGGTGACCAGCAAAGGGAAAAAGGTGACCAGCAAAGGGAAAAATGTGACCAGCAAAGGGAAAAAGGTGACCAGCAATGGGAAAAAAGGTGACCAGCAACGGGAAAAACGTTACCAGCAAAGGGAAAAGGGTGACCTGCAAAGGGAAAAATGTTTCGAGCAAAGGGAAAAAGGTGACCAGCAAAGGGAAAAAGGTGACCAGCAAAGGGAAAAAGCTGACCAGCAAAGGGAAAAGGTGACCAGCAAAGGGAAAAGGATGACCAGCAAAGGGAAAAAGGTGACCAGCAAAGGGAAAAAAGGTGACCAGCAAAGGGAAAAACTAACCCACTCACACTAACAGGTAACTAATTCAGCTAGTATTGCAAGAGGCTGACTGCATCACAGCAGTGTATGATTTCACAGGTAATTCAGTTAGTATCGTAGGTATTTAGGCTAATTCATCTAGTAGCACAGGAGGATAGATTCCAGGGGTTGGGTATAGCATAGTTTCGTATTTCACAGGTAACTCAGCTAGTATCGTAGGTATTTAGCATAATTCAAGTGTGATAGGTGTATAGAGTAATTAAGCTAGCATTACAAGAGGGCAGGATCCAGGAGTCGGTTATAATGTAGTTTCGTATTTCACAGATAGTTCAGGTAAGTATTTGGGTAATCAGTATAGTTTCACAGATACTCGTGATAATTTCGATCAGACATTTGTATCACAGCTATTTAAGGTAAATGCAGGTGATTCAGGTTGTATCAATGGTATTTGAGTCATTTTAACAGGTAATTCATCTAGTATCATTGATATTTGGGGCAAACCAGAGAGTATCACAGGTGATCGTGCTAATTTAGAACAGGAATTCGTATCAGAGCTAGTTAAGGTAATTTCACATGATTCGACTAGTATCACAGGTATTTTAGTCATTTTAGCAGGTAATTTAACTAGTATCACAGGTACTCATGGTAATATAGAGTAATTAGATTATAAACATTTCTCATCCAACGTTACAACAATTTATATACTTTTTTCTAAATCTTACAAACTTATTATATGTTAAACAGTTATAAACTGCAGAGATAAACTGCATATGGTTCACAAATTAAAAAGCTTTGCGTCAACATACCTTTATTTAAGTTCGTTGTAGGTGCCTCTCCCCTTTATCTAGGCTTCAGACTAACACTAGTATTTGCTCCTAATGGCAGGGTTACCACCTTCCCTTCCATCTTCCCCTTTCTTCACCATTTGTCTGCTAGTTGCATACACAGCACATGAGTAAACTTTAATTATTTAAATTGTAGACTCGCTGAGAAAATCTTCATCTTTGGGTTACATTCTCTTAAGTACTGTTTGTAATACTGTAATGTCCATACGCATAGGTAGTTATTCCATCCTCAGCAATAATTCTTTTATCATCAAAGGGATTCAATGTAATTTTATTCACTTGCACTGTGGTAACAGCATGCTTTCGTGATAGGATTAGATTCATGGGCGTTCTGATGATTTCACTGGTTTTAAGACAGTCTGTATAGCTGTCAAACGAAATGAACTGCTTAATAGCGCTACGTTTTATACCTTTAATCTTTTTTATCATTGACCCTTGAATATCTAAGGCATACATCTTAGGACGTAGTCCAACAAAGCGTAGGATGATTTTGCTATTAGCCTCATCTTTAAATTTTCCCAATACCTTCTTGTTCTGAGTAGAGTAACATATATGGTTGACAGGGTAATCAGCTGTATCGAGATGCTCAAGAAAACGTAGCTTGTCCTGGTACACATCTTCAGTTGTTACACGATGAATGAATGAATGAGTGTCCATATACATAAGCTTCAGGTTTTCAGCTCCATAATAAGGCAACAACACGTCGTAATGATAGTGATACATTAATGTCTAGGAGATGTCCAACACACTCATACCAATGAATATAGACTTGTGAATACAATCTGACGAGAGGCCATATGTACAGCAGCTACAATGATAGCAGCAATAGATCCTGCAGCTACAGAAACATCACCCGCAGCCTGGACAATAGCTGTAACAGAAGCAAATACAATAGCTACCGTAGCAGATACAGCAGCTGTACGACAATAGATGTAACAGATCTTACAGATGTAGCAACATCTGCTACAATAACAGCAGCGACAAACACCAGTTACATAACAGCTGTAGGAGCAGCAGCAGGAAAGATTTAGCACTCTTAGCAAAAGCAAGCATCACAGCAAAGATATTCCAGCTATAGCTTCACCCACCACAGCAACAGCAGCCATCACTCCAGCTGTAACATCAAATACGGAGCTGAAGTAGTAGATACAACACTGTAACATCAGCTACAGCAATAACAGTATCAGATCAGGTAGCTGTAACAGCAGCTATCGTAGCAGATACAGAGACTGTACAACAATAGCTGTAACAGACCCCACAGCTGTAGCAGCATCTGCTATAACAATAGCAGTAGCCGTCGCATTACATAACAACTGCAGCAGCAGCTAGAGATTTAGCAGTGTTTAGCAATAGCAAGCATCACAGCAATGATATTCCAGCTGTAGATTCCCCTACCGCAGCAAAAGCAGTCATCACAACATCAACAGTAAATACGACAGATGTGGTATCAGATACAGCATCTATAGCAACAGCAGCTACAACGATAGCAGCAATAGATCCTGCAGCTGTAGCAGCATTAGACACAATCAGCACAATAGCTGTAGCAAAAGCAAATACAATTACTATCGTAGCAGATACAGCAGCTGTACAACAATAGATGTAACACATCCTACAGCTGTAGCAACATCTGATACAATAATAGCAGAGACAACAACCGGTTACATTACAGATGTAGCAGCAGCTAATCCATTTTTTGTTCAAATGTAACAGCTTTATCAGTTAAATCATTGCTTCATTAAACAAGGATTGCAAGGGTAGACGTCTCTTCCCTTTATATAGGCCTGAGACTAACACTAGTATTTGCTCCTAATGACAATGGTTACCGCCTCCCCTTCCATCTTCTCCTTTCTTCACCATTTGTCTGCTATGTGCATACACAGCACATGAGTAAACATTAATTTTTTAACATTGTAGATTCGCGGAGATCATCAAAGGGATTCAATGTAATTTTATTCACTTGCAAAGTAGTATCAGCGTGCTTTCATGATAAGATTCATAGCTGTTCTCATGATTTCACAGGTTTTAGGACAATCAGTATAACTCTCAAATGTAATGTAATGCTTAATAGCACTACGTTTTTTACCCTTAATCTTTTTTACCATTGAGCCGTGGATATCTAAGGCATACATCTTAGCTCGTAGTCCGACAAAGCGCTGGATGATTTTATCATTAGCCTCGTCTTTAGATTTCCCAAGCAATTTGTTTAGAGCTGAATAGCATATATAGTTGACAGGGTAGTCAGCAGTATCCAGATGCTCAAGTAAACGTAACTTGTCATGGGACACATCTCCAGTTGTTACACGATGAATGAATGAATAAGTATCCATATACATAAGCTCCATAATATGATAACAGCACATCGTAATGATGGTGATACATTGTCTCGGAGATGTCCAACACACTCATACCAATGTATACAGGCTTGTCGAGAGGCCATAAATACAACAGCTAGAACAGCAGCATATATCGATCTATCAATAAACGTAGGCTTGGCGATCAGCTTCTCTAGAGTCTTCTCATTTATCACCAGTCGTATATCCATACGATCAGGCAGATTCTCCATAGTTTTTCCAGACATGACGTTGTTAAAGAGCTGTAGACGTCCTTCTCGAAATCATTTGCAGCTTATTGTAGTAGCCTGTTGTTAAATTCCGCATAAGGTTTTAACCACTGTGACTGTTGGAATTGCAGCACACGATGGATTTTTTAGTCGTAACCCATGATTAAGAGCTTGATTCAAAGCTATGTAATGTACTACATACTTCTTTCGAGGTCCAAGACGAGGTATCAGTTTCTTTGTATATGATTTCAATGGTTTCATACACTCAGGCAGGAAAGGTAGATCGTTAAGTTCTATAGGATGCTCGATGTCTGTGACGTCACACCCAGAGACAGGATGTCTGCCAGTATCAAACACGTTTAAACTCGTCTCGTAACTACCTGTATATGCTGTCACATCAACAAGAGAAGTATTCCCACACGCTCATTCAGTCAGATGTTACATTCAAAGCCTACCACCACCCATTACACCGAAGCTAGCACAATCTCAAAGGCTTAAAAGGTAACGTAGAAGATTTTCTCCCTTGTTCAGTTAAATGTGTGTATATACTACATTATTTCATGTTTTCATTCCCTTTTCAATTCTTCCTTTCCATCTTCTTCTAGAAAGACCATTACATTTCACTACAATCACGAGCAAAGCATTTTTTCCAGAGTTTCACAGATTCAAAGCTTCTAGAATCGAACCCGGTAATAGTTTTAATAAATGTATTTTTAGTAATTTAGCTCCCTCGCATCAGCATCTACCATTTAATCTTTACTCGAACCTGATAGGATTCATAGGCTTGAAGATATATGAAATCACCCCTTCGGGATTCGATCTGAGTACTTTAAAGTATTTTTTGTCATGATAACGATATTTAGGAACTAGGTACTCTGTTTACGGTTTACTTGACGTGTCTATATAAATTAGATTACGAGTTATTAAATTTGCAAGTAAATTTCATTAAATCGGTATTCGAACCCAGAACACCAGAAACAAAATAATTTATAATATTAGCTTGACATGTTAAACAAAGCTGTGTGCAGTTACGCTATCAATCCAAGTGATATATTCTAGTGTACAGAGGAAAATTAAGGAACTCATTAAAAGTTGGGAATCGAACCAAGCACAACTGATTGACAATTATATACAGCATTAATTACCCAGTACAGAACCTATCAAACATGCTTTGGCCCACTCCTCTACCTCATTTAGTTCCAGAGATAATGAAGATTTAAAATTAAGAATCGAATTCAGGAAACCAGATCTCCAAATATAGATCCGCAAGAAACTACCTATTGATATAAATGTAATAAAGTTTATTTGACGTCTTTATCTTAAGTAGTTTAGGAGTTATTAAATTTATAAGTAAATTACATTTTATCGGTATTCGAACCCAGAACACCAGAAACAAAAGTATTTATAAAATTAGTTTTATATGTTAAAAAGAGCTGTATGCAGTTACAGCATCAATCTAAGTGATGTATTCTAGAGTATAGAGAAAAATTAAGGAAGTCATTAAAAAATCGGGATTCGAACTAGGGACAACTGTTTGAAAATTATATACAGTATTAATTACACATTATAACAGCTATCAAACATGCTTTGGTACATCCCTCTACCTTTCTTAGTTTCCGAGATAATGTTGATTTAAAAATTAAAGATCGAACCCAGGACACCAGGAACCCAAATATACATTCAGAAGAAACTACCTAATGATATAAATGTAATACAATTTATTTGGCGTCTTTATCTTAATTAGTCTCTGAGTTATTAGAAGTTGAATTTGTAATTACTCGTGGGATTCGAACCCAGGCATCCCGGACAACTCGGATTAATATCTCAAGGACGCGGCGCATTCCAAAGAATTGATTAGTTTTTATCCCATTGTTCTATCTCTTTTCATTCAGGAGATATAAGCGATTAATCAGTAGTAGGGAAATGACAGAGCTGGCCCACTTAATTTATGCATGGAATGCAATTAATATGCTAATTAGCCCCACCCCCACTAATTAGCCCCCCTCTCATTTCCCCCCTACCGACTACTTTGCTGGTCACCTTTTTCCCTTTGCTGGTCACCTTTTTCCCTTTGCTGGTCACCTTTTTCCCTCTTCTGGTTCACCTTTTTCCCTCTTCTGGTCACCTTTTTCCCTTTGCTGGTCACCTTTTTCCCTCTTCTGGTCACCTTTTTCCCTCTTCTGGTCACCTTTTCCCCTGAGCGAGTCACCTTTTCCCTGAATAGGTTACGCGATGAGCATGTCTAGAATTAGCGCTCTAACATTGACATGAAACATATTTCCATGAAGTTCTCGCCTAAAGTCGCTTTCAAGGTCTAGCATCTCTCCTATTCCCTATATCTCCTGTATATAAGACCATATTCCTACTGCTTCACTATCTGTCTAGCCTACCGACTCTCCTCGTTTCCCTATACCTCTCATATAAACCATACTCTACTCCTCTACCTCTGTCTAGCCTAACACCACTCCCCGTATCCCCTACCTCTCATAAGCGCATTCCCCTCCTGCCCCCCGTCTATCTCTCCTTGGGTTCCTATCTAGCATATATAAAACACATTCTACCTTTAGCACCTGCCTATCCTAGCATTGGATCTCTTCGTTTACTCATCTCCCCTTATAAACGGCTACTCAACCTCCTTAGCCTAATATCTCTCCTCCTGTTCCTATATCCCTCATACATATAAATGCATACTCTAAACCTCTGTCTAGTCTAGCATCTCTCCCCGTATCCCTTGCCTCTCATAAAGCGCATTTCCCGCCTGCTCCTGTCTAGCTGAGTATCTCTCCTTGGGTTCCTATCTAACCTATAGAAAACACATTCTACCTTTAACAGCTGTCTATCCTAGCATAGGATCTCTCCGTTTTCTCGTCTCTCCTTATAAACGCATACTCAACCTCCTTAGCCTAATACCTCTCCTGGTTTTCCTATATCTCATATAAACCATACTCTACTTCTTGACCTCTGTCTAGCCTATCATCCCTACCCCCTGTTCCTTAACTGTCTCATATATAAAGACAAGCTCTACCCTTCAACTCTGTCTAGCTTAACACCTCTCCTCCTGTTCCCTACCTCTCTCATATAAAAGACATACTCTACCCTTCAACCTCTGTCTAGCCTAACACCCCTCCTCCTGTTCCCTACCTCTCTCATATAAAAGACAAACTCTACCCTTCAACTCTGTCTAGTGTAATACCTCTCCTCGTTTTTCCTATACCTTTCATATAAACCATACTCCTCAGCCTCTGTCTAGCCTAACAGCTCTCTACTATCTCTTCCATATAAACGTATTTCCCTCCTTCAACCCTGTCTAGCATAGTATTGGTCGTCGTATTCCCTATCTCTCCCATATAAACCCATTTTCCTCCTTGAACCGCCCCATCTAGCCTTGTTTTCCCTAACCTTTCCCATACATGCTTAAAAAAGTGGCCTCGCTCTCTTCTAAATAACCTACTGATATGTCCATTTATATGCCTTTTTCGCACTTTGAACAAAGTCGAGAAAACACGATTTTACGCTCACTAGAGAGTAAAAATTCTTATTTCATGACTTAACGTAAACTCACTTTTATTTTGCTATTTAAAAGTGTAGTAAGGTGTTATATGTCCATTTATATGCCATTTCCGCACTTTGAACAAAGTCGAGAAAACAGGATTTTATGCTCACTAGAGAATAAAAATTCTTATTTCATACTTAACGTAAACTCACTTTTATTGCTATTTAAAGGTGTATTATGGTGTGATATGTCCATTTATATGCCTTTTCCGCACTTTGAACAAAGTCGAGAAAACATGATTTTACGCTCACTAGAGAGTAAGAATTCTTATTTCATGACAACGTAAACTCACTTTTATTGCTATTTAAAGTTGTATTAAGGTGTGATATGTCCATTTACATGCCTTTTTTCCGCACTTTGAACAAAGTCGAGAGAACAGGATTTTACGCTCATTAAAGAGTTATAATTCTTATTTCATGACAACTTAAACTCACTTTTATTGCTATTTAAAGGTGTATTATGGTGTGTTGTGTCCATTTATATGACTTTTCCGCACTTTGAAAAAAGTCAAGAAAACACGATTTTACGCTCACTAGAGAGTAAAAATTCTTATTTCATGACTTAACGTAAACTCACTTTTACTGCTATTTAAATGTGTATTAAGGTGTGATACGTCTATTTATTTGCCTTTTCCGCACTTTGAACAAAGTCGAGATAACACGATTTTACGCTGACTAGAGTAAAAATTCTTATTTCATGACTTAACGTAAACTCACTTTTATTGCTATTTAAAGGTGTATTATGGTGTGATATGTCCATTTATATGCCTTTTTCGCACTTTGAACAAAGTCGAGAAAACAGGATTTTACGCTCACTAGAGTAAAAATTCTTATTTCATGACTTAACGTACACTCACTTTTGTTGCTATTTAAAGGTGTATTATGGTGTAATATGTCCATTTATATGCCTTTTCCGCACTTTGAACAAAGTCGAGATAACACGATTTTACGCTGACTAGAGTAAAAATTCTTATTTCATGACTTAACGTAAACTCACTTTTATTGCTATTTAAAGGTGTATTATGGTGTGATATGTCCATTTGTATGCCTTTGCCGCAGTTTGAACAAAGTCGAGAAAACTCGATTTTACACTCACTACAGAGTAAAAATTCTTATTTCATGACTTAACGTAAACTATAGCGGGAAACTTCGATATATAGGGAACACAAATGTAATAGGAATAAACTAAGATTGTAACATATATGTAAAAGGTGAAGCTAGCTACCCGTGAGAAGACAAACAGGCAGGTAGAAGGGGTTTAGAGCTGGCAACTCAGCTAAAGTCACAGGCACGGAGAGATATAGCAATAAGTTGGAAAGAGAGGGAGAGAGATTTTGACACCTTGGAAATCCCAAAATTGTCAAGACTGCAGATTTGGAGGCAAATGTTCTCATAGCACGCTTAGGGGAGGACCAATAACAGAATAGATTAGAAAAGAGCTAGGCGAACTTAGCGTCCCCCCAAGCGGGTATAAAAGCAAACACGTGCAGAGTTCACGCGTCTATTCGTTTTGCAACTGGTCCTGAAGAAGAGATAACGATTCTCGCCATATTTGTGGCGATGCGTGTGAAGTTAGACATAGGATACATAGCTAGCTTGGGGAGGTAAATTGTTGAAGACAGGCCCCTTTGCAGTACATACAGGTTTTAAAACACGGCTAGCGGCGACACAAAACAGTATCATTACAAGGCAATAAATTAAAGTTCGAGCCATATGGAGTTTTATTTCGTCTACCGTTACCACACCCTGAAAAGAGTCTAGAAATAGGGCAACACACAAGTGTGCTAGGCTTGAGTTACAGGAACCAGCCACCAACAGCTCCAAGAAGGAAGGAAGACGACGCCACGAGGAGGTCCGTCGCATATGGCACCCAACGTGTTCACTCACGAATAAGGAGACGAACCCAGGACTTCAACGCGCAGGAGCAACGCAGCAGGCAGAGAATCAACTAAAAGTAGGACAAAATCTTCTCATCTTTATGTGTTTTTATGTTACTCAGGAGTAACCGGCTTATCATGGCAGATAGCAACATGGAGCTTTCTAACGAGAGCACAGTTGATGCTGCCACGTGTATGCAGCAGGAGGCGTTTCAGGATGACGCACGCTTGCTCATTAGAATGATGCGAACGCTACTAGCAGAAAATAACCAAAGACTTGAATCTAGCTTAGCAGAAAATAACCAAAGACTTGAATCTAGCTTAGCAGAAAATAACCAAAGACTTGAAAATAGCCTCAACAAGAAAATAGAAAACAGTTTAGCAGAAAATACTCACAGACTTGAAGGTAGTTTAGCAGAAACTAGTGCTAGATTAGAGACCACCAGCAAGAAAATAGAAGAAAGCTTAGCAGCTAGCAGCAGGCAGATAGAGCAGATTAGGACAGGGCAAGAAGAAATTCAAACAGAATTAATTCATGTTAGACAGGAAATAAATATAAATAAGGGTGAAATTGCTTGTCTCACAGAATTTGTAAACTCAGCTGTAGAGTCCTTAAAACAGGACAGTGTTAGAATGCAAGCACATGTACAGGTTAATGTAGATAAGGAACTTCAGGCTTTTAAGCAGGTAATTACCGCAAGCCAGGTAGCAACAACCCACGAGATAGAGTCATTAAAGTCATCTATTCAGGCTGTAAAACAGGTTATCTCAGTAGAAACTAGTCAGGAGATTGAAACACTGAAAACATCAATCCAGGCCATTAGTACTGTGTATGATAGGGAAATTGGAGATTTAAAACGCAATATGAATGTGTTAGAATTAGATCAGCACAACACCAATAGTACTCCCAGTATCACTCAAGGAATTACAGCCAACTCCGGTAGTGACCATTCACTCCCCGGTGAGGCCAGAAAGCTTGAGACCAACACTTGTAGAAACAATGTGCATGCTTGTGATGTAGCGCAGCTGGCTCCTTGCTCCCACAGTGGAGACAATAGTTTTAATTCACACCTCTTGCATGAACTCACACCTCCGGTGTTCGAGGAATCGAAAGATCAGGCGAAAGAGTTTATAAAAGAGTTAGAGCAATATTTTATGTTAAAGGCAACTCCTGAGGTCATCAAGCCCATTATAGTTAGAAAATGCCTCAAAGGTCGTGCTCTAGCTTGGCTTAAATTAACGCAGGGTAACTCTCTGACATATGAGGAATTTAAACAGGCATTCCTATTAAGATATTGGGGACCACAAGAAATCAACAAAGTCCGACTTGAGTTAAACCAAGGCAGATACAACCCGCACATACATGGCACCTTAATTGATTATGTCCTAAATCTGGCACAGCGAAGCAAACAAATTGAACCACCATTATCAGACAAGGAAGTGATAGCACTGCTCACCAATCACTTTGAACCTCATATCAGGAACGGACTGATAGTAGCTGAGCCACCCAACATTGCGAAAATGATTGAGTTAATCACAGCATTTGACCAGAGAACAACACAGGGTAATCATTTCAGAGACCGGAGAGAATCACTTCAGCCGGAAAATAGGTCACATTCTTTTGGGTCAGGGGCATACAGGCAGAGAAACCCACACTACAGGCAATTCGCAGAAAACCCTAGAGACAGATACGCACAACCAACGCCACGGCCTGACAGATTAAGAAACTACCCCAGGGAACAGCAACATAGGGACCAACAAAGGAATTTTAATGTTAACCACATCCAGGCTCCAAACACACGACAAAACCGGTTTGAATTTGTCAGAGAATTTAACAGGAATTATGCTAGGGCACAAGAAAATGCAAACAACAGACAAGGAAATTTTTCGGGTAGAAGCAGCCCAGTGAACACACAAACAATTGTGAACAGTAGCAGTAGTAGATGGGATTCGAACCCGGGACCTAGCAGACAGGACAGACCTCAAGACTCGCAACAATCGGGAAACCAAGCGTAGATGACTACTGCGGCCGAGTATCCATCTCAGAGGGAAACAGTGGATTACAGGTTTCCCAACCAGGGCCCATTGCTTTAATAAATACGCACGTACAGGGGGATAACATACCGAGCAGCATGCAGCACCAAAATAAGAGCAGAAATGTAGACATGCGTGACTCGCCCAGAATCAAAGCTGAAATCATGGGAGTAAACACTGACATTTTAATTGATACTGGGGCAAATATATCGGCGTGCTCGGAAGAATTTTTTAAGATGTTGCAAGAAAAGAAAATTAAAATTATGTCGCTGCCAATTTCGAATGTGTATTGCACGGTAGCGATTTCCAAGAGCAAAGAAAAAGTTAGGCAACAAGCAATGCTAACGATAAGAATGAATAATAAAGCATTCAATGTTATTTTTCTTGTAATCCCGAGGTTACAACAGCCAGTGATTATTGGTTCGGATTGCTTACATAAATGGGAAGCAATAGTGAACTTTGATAATAAATGCCTAAATTTAGTAAAAGATGGTGTGTGCATGCCTTTTGTTGATACCAATACAGTAGACAATGAACCGACGGCGGAAGAACAACAAATTTTAGAGGAGTCATTTTGGGTAGAAATAATTAAAGCACAAAAAGACACAGAAATTGTAGCTATAAATACTGTAGGGAGACACGGGGATCAGATGGAGGAATTGTCAGAGGATGAGGCTGACACACAATATATAAACACTTATGAGTTCATAGGCGCAGGTCGCGTGCGGCTACACGTGCTCGAAGCCATTAGCGAACTGTCAGCGACACTACACACAGAGAGGCAGGTAGCCGAACCGGTTCTCGCGGACAACACAGAAATTGCCGCCTTAATACAAAAGAAAGTAAACGCCGCGTGTGATTTAGAGGCATCGGAAAAGATCCGATTGCAGGACATTTTATGGAAGAACAGGGCAATTTTTTCGTCACAACCAGGCAAATGCAACGCCTATGTTCATAGATTTAAAGTTAAACCCCTGTCTCCATACTCCCACAAATGCAGGAATTTACCGTTCGCCTTGAGAGAGCAAGCAGAGCAAGTTATCAAACAGATGCTAGATGATGACATTATAGAAGTGTCAAACTCGCCTTATATTAATCCTTTAGTGTGGGTTAAGAAGAAATCAGGAGACTTGCGAATGACGTTAGATGCACGCAAATTAAACTCATTCACTGTACCCGATCACTTCAGGACGGAAGGCATTGATCAACTGTTGGTTAGGGTAAACCGGGGCAAGTGCTTCTCTAGTTTGGATCTTGTTCAGTCTTTCTGGCAGATACCCTTAGCAGAAGAATTGCGACAATACACTGGGTTCTTGCATAAAGGTTGCACTATGGTCTTTAAGAGGGTTCCTTTTGGCTTATGCACAAGCACGAGCGCACTACTCAGAGCAATTCATGCCATATTTGGGGACTCAACAGCAGACTTCGTCCTTCAATACGTGGATGACGTCATGATAGTAGGGGACGACGTTGACACGCACCTAAAACACATAGATTATGTTTTAAGCATGTTTAGCCAGCATTGCATGACACTTAAGTTACAAAAATGCAATTTCTTTCTGAAAGAGGCCCAGTTTTTAGGTTATGTGATCTCAAAAGACGGCATTCGACCTAACCCGGACAGGATAGAGAGCATTAGAAATATTCCGGAACCCAGAAACTTAAAACAATTAAGAAAATGGTTCGGCATATGCAGATATGAAGGTAAATTCCTAGTTAATTTTGCCAAGGAAACAGCACCACTTAGAAAATTGTTAAAGAAGGGTGTTAAGTGGGCGTGGCGAGATGAGGAGCGAGCGGCATTCTACAACGTTCGCGAACTTTTTGCACAGGTGGTACTAATAGAACGGCCCAGAGAGGACCTTCCTTTTCATATCTATTGTGATGCCAGCGTGGGAGGCTATGCAGGAGTTTTATGCCAAATAGACGAGCAGGACTGCATGCATGTTTTAGCCACAGCATCCAGGGGTTTGACACAGTCAGAAAGCAATTCCTGCATTACACAATTGGAGATTGCCGCCATGTACTTTTCGTTGGTCAAATTTCGACAATTTATATATAATAGGAAAGTAATCATCCACACTGGCCACGTGAGCCTGGAGTTCATAAAACAATGCAAGCTGACCAGCAGTAAAATTTCCCGCTATATTTATGAGATTTTGAATTTCGACGTGGAAATCAAACATATTCCAGGAGCTGAAAACACATTCAGTGATGTTTTATCGAGATTACCGAGAGCAAAGTCCATGCCAGAAAACAAAGACAGGCCTTTTCACCAAGTGACAGTAATGCACATTGAGGCTACCGGTCAGAAACAACTGGTTAAAGCGTTAAGAAACTTGGCAAAATGCCAGGAAGAAGATGAGGAAATCCGGGAACTGTTAAACAACGCGCCGGAGATAGATGACAACACCTCAGGGTCATTAGGGAAAAGGAATGGCATTCTTTACAAACCCAATGTTAATGAAAAGCGATGGAAAACATATGTGCCTAAAATGTTAGAGAACACATTGATTGCAGCCTTCCACAACTCCTTGGTACACTCTGGATCAGAAAGGACGGCCATCAACATTGCAGAACACTTTTATGTTAAGAAGCTCCATCAGAAGGTTAGAAAATTTATAGCAAGATGTAAGTTGTGTCAATTAGCCAAACCGCTGAATGTAGCTTATGATATTGACATGCAGAGTGTTATTAGAGATGCTCCCAACGCTCTAATATGCATGGACGCGCACGGCCCGTTACCCCAGAGCACTTTTGGGACTAAGTTTATAATTGTGTTACTTGATGTCTTCACAAAATTCACAAAGATTTACCCAGTGAAAGATATAACAGCTAGGACATGCCTGAGGAAAATATTTAAAGATTATGTACCTAAACATGGCAAGATGTTATCCTTGCTGTGTGACAATGCCTCTATGCACCGGAGCGGAATTTTTCAAAAGACACTCGCAGACAATGGAGTGAAATTATACCACAGCTCTAACTATTATCCGCAGCGAAATATGACAGAGAGAGTGCTCCGAGATATTTCGGGCTATTTTCGAATTTTAACCCACAAAAACCATACGGGGTGGTACCAACACTGTGCTAAGATTGAATTTGTCATAAACAATTCATTGAATGCATCCACAGGTTATGCGCCGATATTAATGCACTTGAGCAAGCAACCGGAACTGATATTGCCGAACATATCCACCACGATAGATCAAGGCAATCAAGACACTACGGCGGAAAAATGCAGGAAAGCGCTACTGCGTATAAGACAAAAAGCGGAAGCAAGGAAGAGAAAGGCCAAACGGCATAAGGCAAAATGGACACCCAAGATGGGTGACCTCGTTCTCGTGAAGAATAAGAATAAATCAGACCGGTGGAGCAACACCTATCACAGAATGTGCTTACTATATAAAGGTCCGGCGGTAATTGTAGCTCAATTTGGGGCACACACTTTTGAGGTTAGGGAAGTTACTACTAACAAGAACTGGGGCAAATATCACAAACAATTGCTGAAACCTTTCAAGACATAGGTTAACATTTGCACCTGTATGATTTTACGATTGCTTGTTGCGCGGGGTTGATGAGTCATGTAATTGTACTATGTAAGTGCTTTATCTTCAGTAATATAATGTATATAGAAAACAGGGTTAAAATTATTTCAGTTAAGGGCTTCTGGCCAGACACCTAATGACCACTCAGAGCAGGTAGCCAACGTGCCGCAATTACAGGCACTTCTATGCTATTGTAAAGAAAACTAGTTTAAGCAGTGCAAGGTCAAATGGGCTGACATACGGCAACTTAAGTGTTCTTGCATAGGGCAGTGAAAAGGTTCCCAGAAGTGTTTATAAACAAACTATAGTGATGTGCTAAAGGGAAAACAAGTGAAAGCCAATCTGTGAAATAAATTTTGCCTAGCCCACAAGCGTGTGATTACTCAGTAATTATCACCAAAATGTCACTCAATGTCAATGTGACGTAAAAGAAAATTTATGTAAACATTTGTAAATATCATGATGTATGTTATTTGAGAGTTACGTTGTTGTGTAGGATAGACGTTAGGTACATTTGTATTGTAGAGTACTATGGTGTTCTTTTTTAGATTATTGGTGTGTTATGCATTGCATTGTGTATTTTAGGGCTCTTTCATTCTCTTTTGTATTCTTCTTTGGGTCATGTCATTGCCATTCGAAAAACTTTCTCCGCCAACAGCAACAAAAAATTTTAGAATGACAATGAGGGGCATTTATAGCGGGAACTATGATATATAGGGAACACAAATGTAATAGGAATAAACTAAGATTGTAACATATATGTAAAAGGTGAAGCTAGCTAGCCGTGAGAAGACAAACAGGCAGGTAGAAGGGGTTTAGAGCTGGCAACTCAGCTAAACAGTCACAGGCACGGAGAGATATAGCAATAAGATGGAAAGAGAGGGAGAGAGATTTTGACACCTTGGAAATCCCAAAATTGTCAAGACTGCAGATTTGGAGGCAAATGTTCTCATAGCACGCTTAGGGGAGGACCAATAACAGAATAGATTAGAAAAGAGCTAGGCGAACTTAGCGTCCCCCCAAGCGGGTATAAAAGCAAACACGTGCAGCGTTCACGCGTCTATTCGTTTTGCAACTGGTCCTGAAGAAGAGATAACGATTCACGCCATATTTGTGGCGATGCGTGTGAAGTTAGACATAGGAGACATAGCTAGCTTGGGGAGGTAAATTGTTGAAGACAGGCCCCTTTGAAGTACATACAGGTTTTAAAACACGGCTAGCGGCGACACAAAACAGTATCATTACAAGGCAATAAATTAAAGTTCGAGCCATATGGAGTTTTATTTCGTCTACCGTTACCACACCCTGAAACGAGTCCAGAAATAGGGCAACACACAAGTGTGCTAGGCTTGAATTACAGGAACCAGCCACCAACAGCTCCAAGAAGGAAGGAAGACGACGCCACGAGGAGGTCCGTCGCAAAACTCACTTTTATTGCTATTTAAAGGTGTATTGTGGTGTGATATGTCCATTTATATGAGTTTTCCGCACTTTGAACAAAGTCGAGAAAACACGATTTTACGCTCACTAGTGAGTAAAAATTCTTATTTCAAGACTTAAACGTAAACTCACTTTTATTGCTATTTAAAGGTGTATTAAGGTGTGATATGTCCATTTATATGCCTTTTCCGCACTTTGAACAAAGTCGAGAAAACACGATTTTACGCTCACTTGAGATTATTTCATGACTTAACGTAAACACACTTTTATTGCTATTTAAAGGTGTATTATGGTGTTATATGTCCATTTATATGCCTTTTCCGCACTTTGAACAAAGTCGAGATAACACGATTTTACGCTCACTAGTGAGTAAAAATTCTTATTTCATGACTTAACGTAAACTCACCTTTATTGCTATTTAAAGGTGTATTATGGTGTGATATGTCCATTTATATGCCTTTTCCGCACTTTGAACAAAGTCGAGAAAACTGGATTTTACACTCACTACAGAGTAAAAATTCGTATTTCATGACTTAACGTAAACTCACTTTTATTGCTATTTAAAGGTGTATTAAGGTGTGATATGTCCATTTATATGACTTTTCTGCACTTTGAAAAAAGTCAAGAAAACACGATTTTTCGCTCACTAGAGGCCAAAACTTCTTATTTCATGACAACTTAAACTCACTTTTATTGCTATTTAAAGGTGTATTAAGGTGTGATATGTCCTTTTATATGCCTATTCCGCACTTTGAACAAAGTCGAGAAAACACGATTTTACGCTCACTAGAGAGTAAAAATTCATATTTCATGACTTAACGTAAACTCACTTTTATAGCTATTTAAAGGTGTATTAAGGTGTGATATATCCATTTATATGCCTTTTCCGCACTTTGAACAAAGTCGAGAGGACACGGTTTTACGCTCACTAAAGAGTAAAAATTCTAATTTCATGACAACTTAAGCTCACTTTTATTGCTATTTAAAAGTGTATGAAGGTGTGATATGTCCATTTATATGCCTTTTCCGCACTTTGAAAAAACTCAAGAAAACACGATTTTACGCTCACCAGAGAGTAAAAATACTTATTTCATGACCTAACATAAACTCCCTTTTATTGCTATTTACTGGTGATATGTTCCATTTATATGCCTTTTCCGCACTTTGAACAAAGTCGAGAAAACACGATTTTACGCTCACTAGAGTAAACATTCTTATTTCATGACTTAACGTAAACTCACTTTTATTGCTATTTAAAGGTGTATTATGGTGTGATATGTCCATTTATATGCCTTTTCCGCACTTTGAACAAAGTCGAGAAAACACGATTTTACGCTCACTAGAGAGTAAAAATTCTTATTTCAGGACTTAACGTAAACTCACTTTTAATTCTATTTAAAGGTGTATTATGGTGTGATATGTCCATTTATATGAGTTTTCCGCACTTTGAACAAAGTCGAGAAAACACGATTTTACGCTCACTAGAGAGTAAAAATTATTATTTCAAGACTTACACGTAAACTCACTTTTATTGCTATTTAAAGGTGTATTAAGGTGTGATATGTCCATTTATATGCCTTTTCCGCACTTTGAACAAAGTCGAGAAAACACGATTTTACGCTCACTAGAGAGTAAAAATTCTTATTTCATGACAACTTAGACTCACGTTTATTGCTATTCAAAGGTGTATTATGGTGTGATATGTCCATTTATATGCCTTTTCCGCACTTTGAACAAAGTTGAGAAAACACGTTTTTACGCTCACTAGAGAGTAAGAATTCTTATTTCACTAAACTTTAAAGCAGTTTGGACAAAGTCAAGAATAGAATTTTTCGCTCCCTAGAGGCTAGAAATTCTAAATCTATGACTTTCAACACAATTTTTTGTAAATGATGAACTCAAATTTGTAATTGAGGAACTTTCCATATGTATTTTAGATCGTGAAGTGCAGACTTGGATCTTTAAACCACCTCACAATCATCGGCTGTTACTTCCACTAATAACAAAATTAGTGCAAAACTTCACGGTTTAAAATGGAATGATGGTGATGTTAATTATGATAAACCTAGGTCTATACTGAACTGAAATGTGGATCTTTTTACGGTTAGTTTTACTAAAGGAGAACAGAGAGCTGAGTTTCTTCGTAAAATTACGAATAGAACCATAATTAACATACAAGAATTAGGGTTTAACGACGAATCACTAGTGACGTTTAATACTTCGTCTTGCATGCATCCTTGTCATAACATAAAAACTCTCAATTGTGCTCAAAGAAACGTATTAAACATTTCTAAGTGGTACGCAAATACCACTGATAAATGAAATGCATATCCATGTGATCCAAAACCAAACGATTTACGTCTGCCTTACGAGTTAAAGCATGAATCATCGTTAAACTGCATTCCTTATGACCTATATATATTACTCATTTGTTTTAGAACGGGTCTTAGGACTACTTAAACTGAGGTATGATAATCACACTGCTGTCCACGTCATCTCTTCACCATGTCCAGTACAGAAACAAGGTACGTATAACCCGTATATACTTATACTCATATTGGCGAGCGGTCTAAGGCGTTAGATTTAAGCTCTAGTTCTCTAAAAGGAGAGCGTGGGTTAAATTCCATATCTGACAATTCTTTATATATATATATTCTAGTGTAACCTCTTTAGAACCAAAGAAGATAAAACTAGAAGAGGACAGCAAACAGCCACCGTCGTTGATAGGTATTAGAAGCAATGTATACTTTTTGGGTCGCGCACAAAAGCAGTTTCTTAGTGTGGGATTTTCTTCGCAAATAGCTTGCGAACAGTGTATCACTATCGCTAAATGTGGAGAAAATGGTGGTATTGTGCTCAACAACTTGTGCGATTGGAAAAAACACAATTACGTGTGTTTCCCTTATCGATAAGAATCCCAAAAGAGAAGCAGTAAAATGTAATTTAAACCTAAATGAAGAATTAAAATTAGACGTCAAACACGTGTTTGGCACTACAAACAGTATAGTAAAACAATATCAAGGCGACGACTCCGTTAACATATCCTTAATCAAAGAAGAGTGGAAAAATTGAATTAAACTCTACCCGATTGTCAACGATATTTTTATCAGCGATTAAAAGAAGTTACCGAAGTAAAAAACCTAATTATAGCCTATGATAAATATTTACAAAACGTGGAAGGTAATGTGGAAGCTATGAAATATTCTAAATATACGGAATATATCTTATGCGCCACTCCTAAATACTACGAAATACGATTTTACTTACACAATCAACTCGCAGCTGCACATGGTCACGCGCACAAGTCGTAATAATCACGTGTTTATCACTTATAGCATAGCTGCATGTAAACATCACGTGTTACTATATTTAAGTAATTAACATAATCGTATATATACCGTATTTACTTGCCGTACCCACAGTGGTTCTTCTCTTGCCTAGTGAAGCAGTTCGAAAAGTAAAACAACAAAACAAACGTCATCATGGCCAGCAATTCCGGCAGCACCGGCAACAACGTAACGGATATGTGCACCGTACTCATCAACCTTGGTAGAGGTTCTTTCGTCGGTAAAAAACCGATAGTGGCCGCCGAACTAGAGGAGGGTACGTACCTTATTCAGAACATCATGGCCGTCAAAACCAAGTGGGGAAGAAAGATCGTGGTAACCATACACGACAGAGAGCTAATTCTGTCTCAAAGATTCGAGGCGTTAACGGCGGACCAGCTGCGCAAAATTAATGCGCAAAAATACGTTTTACTGTACAAGGAGAGGAATCCCTTAGAAGCGGTAAAACGAGGCACATGTACAGTTTCAGCCAGCGGAAGATGTTACCTTTTAAACTTTAAACACAAAAACGTTCGTTTTTTCTTTTGTATTTTCTACACGATGAACAATAAACAACATCGGTAGAGGTTACTTTTGCTAAACTACACGAGAGTAAACATTAAAATAACGTTTCCAGAAATTAACGCCGAAGCAGCTGCGCAGCATTGACGAGCCAAATACCGCTATCTCGGCAATAACAAAACACAGCAGTAGTTACTGTCGCATCATCAGTTCTAAAAGATGTTCTGCCCACATGGGATGTGCAAGCATAATCGGTGGCAATGTCAATGCGCAAGATGTTACTACGATCCAGCTGAATGTATGGGGCCCGACATAGAAACATCTGCATTGCAAAAAAGGAAGCGTCGACATCATCTACATGACGTCATCATCACAAACAAAAAACATTAAATTTAACAGCAACGCGTAAAGCACGACGAGTTAATCAGATAGCAGCAACAGCTCCAGCCACCTCACCATGGACATTATCACAGATCCCATCAACGCTGGTCACAACGTGTGGACGCAAGTTGTGTTTAATGTCTCGGAAATAACTAAAGCGCAAGGTAAATACGTGAACCAGTGCTTTAAACTTTTAGCAACAAAAATATATCCACATTCTCCTAATCAGAAAACTGTGGTTATAAAAGTTGGGGCAAACGACTCTTGCCCAGTTGACGCTGATATACTACACGTCGATTTAAAAGCGTATTAATAAATGCAGGTGATAAAGACTCCGCAAGATTAACCATCACTGCAGGACATTCAAATACGCCTACCCTAGACCAGTGCATCACTCAGCGCGATCATATAACATTCTCCAGTGTGAACAACATGTGTGCAGCGATTTCGTGGTGGGCGCTCTGTATGTGCCAAAACTACAAAGCGAAGTAAGTAAAACCACCTCACATTTAAGTGCGTCACTACCAAATCCTGTAAACAACTATGCTCTATCGTGTTTAATGAATCCGATAGCGAACCGTCAGATGACGACGAAAGTGACACCGAATTCGAACGCGGCAGCAACAGCAGCAGAACATCGAATCCCGATCCCGGCAGTAATACGTGTGACAAAACCGCAATTCCAACCAACATCGAAAACGCCAGTAACACTACCTCTACAAGCGCCGGCGCCAACAACAACATGACTTTGAAGCAAGCTCTTAGACATGGACTACGTCTAACAAATATCCATTGTGTGCTACAATTCCGGCAGTCTCAGTGGTAGAGAATGTAGAATTATTCAATGTAGAATTTAACAACAGACTACGGCAAGAGGTTACAAAAGATTTCGAGAAGGATCTCTACAAACTTCAGTAATGCCATGTCTGGAAAAACAATGGAGAACCAGCGTAATCGTATGGAAATACAGCTGGTTACAAGCGAGAAGACTCTGGAAAAGCTAACTGCCAAGCCTACGTTTATCGATAGAACAATATATGCCACCAATCTAGCTGCCTCCCGACAGATTTTCTTTAACAAACCTATATACATTGGAATCAGTGTGCTGGTAAGACATTAATGTACCACTATCATTATGATGTGCTTTTACCGTGTTATGGAGCTGAAAACTTGAAGCTTGTGTATATGGACACCGATTCATTCATTCATCGAATTACAACTAAAGATGTTTACCATGACAAGCTACGTTTTCTTGAACACCTAGATACAGCTGATTATCCTACAAACAATATATGTTATTCAGATTGAAACAAGAAGTAGTTGGGAAAATTTAAGGACGAGGCTAATGCTAAAATCACCCATAGTTTTGTCGGACTACGACCTAAGATGTATGCACTAGATATCCACGGCTCAGTAATAAAAAAGATTAAATGCATAAAACGTAGTGCTATTAAGTAGTGCATTACATTCGACAACTATACAGACTGTCTTAAAACCAAATAAATAATAAGAACGCCCATGAATCTGATTCTGTCACGAGAGCATGTTGTCACTTCAGTGAAAGTGAATAAAATTGTTCACCCATACGTCGATAAGAGGCATTGCAGAGGCTGAAATAACGACATTGCATATAGACATTACGGTATCACTGAGCTTTTAGGCACAGGTGCAGGTATTAAATGCCACTGGAGCTGGTTTTGGGGGGCATTTCGAAGGTATTTTAGCCAGTAGAGTAGGAATTGTAAAGAATTTTAGTATGCATTTATGAGCTTTTTAGGTACAGTAACAGATGTTTTGATGTTATTGGCAATGAGTTTTTATGGCATTCTCCTATGTGTGATAGAAACTTTCTCTTGTCTTATACATGGCGTTTGATGTTCTACAACCATTTATAGTTTGTTACAGTCATGCTCCTTTTATAGACTTCTGTGTACTATAATATGATAAACTATATACGGCTAGCATTCTTTCTAATAAAGACTTAAGCTCCTTTAGTGAATATTGTTTATTCAGCTTTTATCGGTTTTTTATGTAGTTACATTTTCGGCTAGGCGTATTAGCTTCACCAGTTAATTGATGTTTCATTAGAAAAGGATTGTAAGGGCATGCGCCTCTCCTCTTTTTCTGGGCTTGAGGTCAGCGCAAGGATTTGTTCCTAACGGCAGAGTTAACGCCTCCCCTTCCATCTCACTTATTCTTATTCTTCTTTATTCATCAGGTATCTGCTAGGTGTATACATAGCACTTGAGTAAACTTCCATCTTTTAAAATTGTAGAATCACGGATAGATTCATCATCTTGAGATCCAAGTCACATTCTCCTGATCACGTAAACTCGGCTCTTGATGAAACCCCATGCAAAAAAGTCTAGGGGAGTGAGGTTCTGGGGAACCCACATGCGGTCCACCACTTTTCCGATCCACCGGTCAGGAAACGTCTCATTCATGTAGTCCCGCACAATGTTTGCATGGTGGGGTGGTGCTCCATCTTGTCGATAAATGACAGAGGCAAGGATACCAAACTGCCGTAACTGTGGCTACAGGAACAATTGCAACATGTCCAAGTAGATTGTGCCGGTAACTGCGTTAATAATAAAGGTGGACATGTTGAACTGCATTAGGCGTTATAAGGTCCTACTCTATCCTAATATAATGTTTACTGTGTTGTAGCAGACCAGGAACATGAAAATGTATTGGGAATTTATGGGAACTCTGTGCTTCTGCAAACATTTATCCTGATTAATTTGAAGTAGATGGGAAAATAAGTCCTTATAACCATAGTTGGTAGAAGCTATATAAAATAAACGATATTTGGTAGGGAAAGTCATGTAAATGTAACAAATAATTATTTTCTCATTCGCAACGGTGATAAGTTAACGAACAGTCGAAAACCACATTCATAGCCACATAATACACTAATAACTAGGGCCCAGATTTTTAGGTGGAATAAACCTTCATTTTAGGTTTCTTATATGCTTAAAATAAGTTTTTTTTAGGTTTTTCTTGCTGAAAATAGATTATGTTTTGCTTCGCGTATCAATAAGTTTGCTTTTCTGGTACCTACTTAGTTGTAAGATTTATTTTTTGGCTTGCAGTAGATAGTTACATACATTCTCAAATTTTCTGACGTAAACGATTTCCTATTATCACCTAACACATTCTTGTATGAAGAAAAGGTTCTTTCAACGGAACATGACGTCATTAGATGCCATTGCAGCAGGTTCTAAGGGTAGTTTTCCTGTTTACTTTTCTCCCTGCAATACTGAATCGATGATATTTATATCTTCAAAACCAGGGTTTCGTAGAAAAATCTTGTGCAACTTTAAAGAACATGCAACTCCCACTGGTCCAGGTATTTCTTTACTGGAAATACTGCCAATGATATCTAGAGCATCCTTCAGTGGAAAAGTTGTACTTTCCAACGGAGAGTACCTTCTGGTATAAAACAAAAATGTGTCTTAATGTATGCAAGGGAAGTGGCAAGAGTGGGCCACTCGAGTGATTTCTTAGCCTTGACAATGCAGGAAGCTTTTGTTTCATCCAGTTCATTGACGACATTTTCGGTGTGTTTTAAGTGCTTGGCATAGTAAATGGCAGCAGAGAGCCAAGTATCGGCTCAGGTGGAAGAGGGGTTGCCGGTACTTTCTTTTTAAACAATTGTATACGTGTTGGGGTTTTTAAGAAAAAAGCTTCTTGACCAAACATATCAGGCTGCTCACATTGAAGTGGCTTCTAATCTCCTCCGCAAGGCGGTGCAGGCCGTGGGCCAAGAACGCAACATGTAGCATGGTTGGGTGGAAGGACTGTAGAACTCCTGCCCGGCCTTCAACATGTAGGCAGCACTGTCTGTCACTAACAAAAGTGAAGTGTGGATCTGCAGCAATTCACTTTTTCAATGAATGTGATTTAGCCATTGTTTCACTACACAACAATTACATTAGAAGAGCACTCTCAGTGTACTTTGTTCTACTCTCGGTGAACGATTAGAGGTAATCCCGTTACGAAGGTTACGCTCCACCTGACCTTCTATCCGTTGCATCCAGGTGTCGCCGCGTCACATGTGCTGTGTTTAATTGAAGTAACTTGAACTATCTACTGGCTATAAGGGGTGGAAATAATTTTACAATGAGTTTCAATCTGAAAATAACATTCTTCATTTCGAAAAAGGGAAAACAGCTATTTAGGTTATTTTAGGTGTCAACCCCTCATTTAGGTTTTTTTAGGTGTAACGAAATTCGCATATTCTGCTCCAGGAAGTGTGAAACGAATATATATCTTGAAATGTGTTCATTAAAACCTAAAAATCCGGACCCTACTCATAACCATGGGCACCTTCACTGACTGACTGACTGATCTCTTTTCCATGTGGTTGGAGATGACAGAAAGCTGACGAAGCCACCAGACAGAGGTAATTGGTCTGTTCGAGGTGATTGCTATATTTACGAGCCAAAAATGGAAATTGAACTCAAGATGAAATGCTATAAAGAAACAAACTTTTGGAAATAAGGGTTTGAAAGTAAACAATCATAATCACTCACCCAAACAGAATATCTTCAATTCTCACCTTTTAGCATAAAGGGGAAAACAAAACTGATCGGTCTGCTACACTAGTTATTATTATTATTATTATTATTATTATTATTATTATTATTATTATTATTATTATTATTATATCATGATCATATTCTCCATCATCACTGGCGGCCGCTGAGGTATTCTACTGGCGGTGTCCCCTCCAAAAAATCAGTGAAAACAAATTCCTGAAATAATATATATATGTTTACCAACTTCGTGCAGTAGCATCGAACGTATTAAGTAATTGACAAGAACTGGATGTACTTTCATTTTAGAGCATATATGCTCAATATCAGTTATTTCGATCTTATACAATGTTCATCTCCCCAAATAACACGTAAGGAAAACTAAAAACAATAGCACTGTTTTCCTCACATTCACAAACCCATTTGTTCTTTTGATAAGTTTCCGGATTGATTTTACAATTTCGATTTTTATTTGCTGCTACAGATTCAGATTCGGGAGTGGGCTATCCAATATTTTCATCTGAATTTTTTCACTGTTAGTTCTGTTGCTAAATGGAGATTTTAATATTTCACTTGCTCTATTCATTTTTGTAAACTTCACACACAACTGAATACTCACTTAAAGAAAATACTCTACACTGTTTTAATTACCTGACTTCACGGTGAACTACGTCTTTGGACTGAACTGCTACTACACAAACATAGATAGAAATACTTGACAATGGTTTTTGGAAAAGGTGCTCAACACATGGTAAATGCGATAGCTTTTGTTCTGTGATGCATAAGATACCACATATTCAATCATAACCAATAACCCCGCTGCTATGAAATATAAAATATTGAAGTAATGCCTCTTAGTTTCCAAACCTAACCAAATAATTATATTCAAAACTATACATTTTTATTTACAAGGATATTTTGGTGTTTTATTCCTGCTTTAGATTTAATTAAACATTAATTTGCGCTTTCAGACGCATTAGAATTAACTAAGCAAGATGGTAACACTACATTAAAGGAAGGTTAGCCGCGGAACATGTATTCCACCAGTCGCTAGCTTTTGTGCTTTACTGCGCTTTAGCAGGTGGCATGTAAGCTCTGCATAGATCATATTTGATTCTATCTCCCCCATAAGAACCGTGTAGAAACGTACACCCTAGTCTTATACACTGTGCTTATGGACGTAGACGGTGTCAATCTAGAAATGGCTCCTAGCTTCAGAAAACTACCGGCGAGTCCGCGCTGCTTACCGCGCCAATTCAGAATAGAGACATACATACTCTAAAACAATGCTTTATGCGCAATTCCTATGCACTTCTCTTTCTTTCATTTTGGCAAAAGTAGTTCCACGGCACAGCGGCACCGTCCCAGAAGCCGCCCCTGAAACCGTAAAATCCCGTACCTTTGACAGGTATATCCCCTTATGAAGAGTCTTGCCGTTGCAATCATGATGGATTGAGACATAAGTTCATGTTTCACCAAGGATTTCACCTAACTTTAAATTTTACCACTAAGCTTTCATATCTTAGTTACTATTCTATAAACCTCTTTGAACAAAAATAAAATATTTCTAAAATATGCTGGTTTTAATGTTATACTTTAATATGCGAGAAACCTGTTCTACTGAATAGTAGTTGCAGTAGTAGTACTACTAGTGGTGGTGGTGATGGTGGTGGTAGTGGTAGTTTTATTCATGCGTTACTCACTGCAATGACATTGGATACTCAATACACTACTGTATTTACGACATTATTACAGGGTGCCATGATATGGTTTATAATAATTTAACACATCAGTACAGTAAAAAACTGATGTGATACATTCACATGAACTTCTCTACACTGTATCTTATTAGTGGGTATTCTTATTAGTATTCTTTCCAAAGTTTATTTTCATTTTAATCGAGATAAAACTTTTCCGTAAACAGCTGCATTACACTTTCGTTATAGATGCAAAGGCAATAGCGATAGTCAAATGTTTAAGATCTAGACGCTATGTACGGGCCTTAAAATGCCATGCTCTGAATGCAATCGCGATGAGCAACTGAATATCGAAAGGACTTAAAAAGAATAACGAAGTATTGAACAATTCGAACCTCCCTGTTGTGCTAGGGGTTCCGGGTTCGATTCCCGGCTGGGGGTGCAAATTTTTCTCTAAGATTATTCCATATCCTCCCAAGAGTCTGGAAGTATGAATGAGAGTGTGAATGAATGTATGATCTAATGATTAAAAACAAAAGTGCAAGAAATTCAACGACAAGGGTGACACGAATTAACACCATTGGCAATAGGCAATGAAACGGCAACTCTAGGCCGAGCCCGAGCTATGTAATTATTAATAATTTGATTAATTAATTTTTAGTGAGGTTAAATTATGCTATGTATAAATATTTTTTTTACTGCCGGTATAGCTTAAAAGGGTGATTTAACGATATGTCTGTATTTAAGTTACTAATATTAGAGCGGTTATAAATTGTTTAACGTAAATAATTTAAGCGCTATGTTAAAATACTGTCCACGACGAGATATGTTAGCTGCAGGAATAGTGTCTCCGAAGGCAACAAGTTTAGTTTTACGATGTCTCTCTGGTAGCAGGGGCATTGTTCATACAGCGAGGGTGTCTAGCTATTGTGCTTTTGTACGATGATTCGCCGTGGCCGGAGTGAGGGGGACAACAAGCTTTACGTAAAATTAGGAAAAGTCGCGATTTATGTTAAAATTGGACCAATGAGATCCCTGTAAAGTTATATGAAATAGTGCGACGCGTGGAGTGGCGCTAAAAATGCACCAATAGGAAGTGAAGCAGCCCAAGAAGCCTGCGACTATTAATAGATCTGCCAGGACCAAAATCGGGGGTCATTTTTAAACTACAGGCAGGGAGAGATGCTGCAGGATATTTGAGAGATATCGCGCCAAAAGTGAATTAAGACAGTTTTCTCAACACACATAAGAATCGCTACGCGTAAAGAGATCTACTAAGTACTTCGCGTCATATCAGCGCCGTGTTTCAACAGCAGTGGACAGTGTTTTAACGGCGACAATATCAGTGTTGTATACCACCAGAAGTAACTAAATAAAAGAAACAGTAGTGTCGTCTTTTTGTAATTAAAGCACGTCTATTTTCTCCCCTTTACCACACCCGAGATCTACGTTTCCTTTACCAAGGAAAAGTCCATGCTCTGATATATTTCAGTAATAACTTCAGCTAGCCGAGGATAAAAAAAATGAAGAGAATGAGCATCCTTCGAACATCCAGAGTCTTCGCGGAGGCTGCAGAAAGGTAAGAAGCGAGCTACGGGCATTATAAATAACCAAAACAACTACGGACTGGTCGGTTACTGCCGCAAACTGGCGCCAACACCGTGGGGCACGAATGGAGAACGGCACGAATGGAGGACGGCTCGAATGGAGGACTAGGAAACAACGCATAGAGAAAGAATCTTCAGAGGAAAGGGGCACATCGCAACAAAATTACAACGCGAACTTCTAGTCTACCTACGTGGGTTAGCAAAACAGCTGAGAACATCGCTTCTAGAAATTCACCAGGATTCGAACCCGGGATGCATCAATTAACATGGGAGAAAGTACAGGTTAGAACATTTATACAAACAAACAAACAAACAAACAAAAAGGCATGCAGAGTAGTTACACAGTATCTGTGAACACATGTTATTGAGAGGGGGTAAAGTCATTACTAGAGAGGTAGAACATTCTAACGGAACCATGATTAGGTCAAAGGAAAATTTGGAAGAAGGCCATTGTCAATATAACACCAGATGGAGGAAATATGGGGGAAACAGAGGTAGAAGTTAGGCTGGAAGGACAACCACCAGTTGAGCAGGCCATTGACCCAGGTCAGAACCAGCTGATGATTTTCCTTCAACACTTAAGCACAAAGATAGACGAACAAAGTCAGAGGTTAGAGGGGAAATTAGGCGAGCAGAGTAAAAACTTAGAAAAATTAAGTGAACAAAATAAGAATTTAGAATGGAAATTAAATGAACAGAGTAAGGACTTAGAAAGAAACTTAAGTGAACAAAATAAGAATTTAGAGGGGAAATTAAATGAGCAGAGCATCCAGATAGGGGAGTATGCCCGAGAGGAGAACAGAAAAATGAGAGGGGAATTAGCTCAGGAGATGAGGGAATATTTAGGTGAACAGGTCGCCAGATTACAAAGTCAGCTGGACTCTAAACTCAGCAAACAAGGGAAAGTAGTACAGGAAATTCAGGCAGGACAATTAGGTCTAAGAACTGATGTAGAACAACTAAGGAGATGTAGAAACGGAATTAAGTGTTACCAGATTAGCCATAAAAGAGCAATTGGATGACTTAAGAGCTGTAAATGTTTCTTTAGAAAAAAACAAAGTACCTCTATCTAACATCCAAAGGGAGTTCAGAGAATTTCGAACAGTGGTAGAGAAGGATCAGGGAAAGATAAATGAACTTTCATAAAAAATAACTGAACAGCTCTCAAATCATCATGAAATTGTGAAGAGGATAGAAGAACATGAAAATTCTGTAAAGGAGTTAAAACGCTCTATTGGTAGACTTGGGATAGGTGTGAGACAGAGTGATAATAGTACACCCAGTGAAAGTAGCACCACTTTCAGGGAGTCCAGCCGCCGACCCATATAATTTCAATTCAGGGCACCAATGTACATCGAACCATGTAAGTAATGCAAACTATCATTTGTTAAATGAGATAGGAGTACCTACTTTGGAGGAAAATTCAGCTGATAATCCAAAACAATATCTAAATGACCTTGAGAAATATTTCCGTTTAAAGCAAATTCCGGACGAGCTAAAAATGTTAATCGTTCGTAAAGGTTCTTCAATGGGTAAGATTGACTTTGGTGGAGAATAATAATTTTGAGTATGTCAAACGGGCATTTTTGAATAAGTATTGGAGTACTAATACTCAGAACCAGGTGAGATCTATCCTAGTTAATGGCAAATATGACGAGCGCGGAATTCTGAGCATGGTAGATTATTTACTGACTAAAGCACAAAGTAGTAGATTAATCGAGCTAACCATAAGTGAGAGGGATTTCATTAACATGATTATACCCCATTATCCGGAGCGCATACACCATTACCTACACATTGCGAAGCCAAATTCCATTCCCGAATTGATTGAGTTGGTATCATCATTCGAGACAAGTAGTAGGAACCACGGACAAAACTATACAGTTCGACCACCACTGGATAATACAAGGAATGTGAACTGGAGAGGAAACGCGAGAGGGAACTATAACCCCAGAGAGAGGTATTGGAATGACGTACCACAATCTGGAAACATCCGGCAGGAAGGTGATGATAACCAGTATCACATCAATACTATTCAAACCAGACCAAGATACAGGGGCCGTTTTAACTATAAGAGAGGCAAGAATAATGAAAACAGACCCAGGAAACATTATTTTTCTGACCGAGGGGAAAGCTACGTAGGAGAGAGGTATGACGAGAATTACCCAGAGAGAGACGAAAGGAGAGAGAGACCTTCCCGGGGACACTTTAGAGGAAGCCGAGGAAACTATAGGCAAGCCCAGAGAGACGGAAATGTAGAAGAGACTAGCGGAGCACCAATTAATTCCGATAACACGGAAAATTAAGACAGGATCCAATCAAGAGCTCGAAGCGGATTCTAGGCGTACAAAATTCTCAAATAAATAGCAAATGTGAAACAGGGCTAAAATGATGTTATACTAGGAGAACTAATAGCTAAGATTCAAAATCATTCGGAAAAGGACCCAATCAGATGAGGATAATCAATGTGATAAGTGCCGCGTCAAAACATTTAAGTCAGACAGAGAAAAATGCTTCGGTTACCGAATTAGAGATCTGTGCGGTGTATTACACAGTACAGAATTTCAGATCATACATATATCTACAGAAGGTTGTTATATACACCGATCATGTGAGTCTTTCATTCATGAAACGTTGCCGGCTTACAAGTAGTAAATTATCTAGGTACATCCAAGAGATTCTTTCGTATGATGTTGAGGTGAAACACATTCCAGGAAAAAAAATGTTTTAGCGACTTGCTGTCTAGGTTACATAACAACAGTGAAATACCGGAGAGAATATAACGCCCTAAAAATGAAGTAACATTAATGAGCATCGAAATACCCTTGAGCGAAAGATTGATAAAGGAATTAAAAGGAATATGGGACCAGCAGCGACAACATGAGAAATTAAATAAATTAATAAAAAAAAGGCCCCAGAAATAGCAGAAAATATCAAGGGAAACTAAGGGGTAAAAGGGGGTGTGTTATATAAACTACATGGCAGCGAAATACAGAAATGGAAGACGTATATACCTAAGAACATGGAGAATGAACTCACAAGCACGTTTCATCAAGCTTTAGTACATTCTGGCTCAGAACGCACCGCTTTAATGATCCAAGAAAATCTGTATATCCCAAAATTACATCATAAAGTAAGGCAAATAATTTCGACATGCTTACAATGCCATAAAGCAAAGCCTTCAATATGAATACGAGACAAACTCCATCCTAAGAGAAAAACCAGGCATGTTAGTGACCTTGGACTGTCATGGTGAGATGCCAAGTAGTAAATTTGGATTTAGGTATATAGTAGTGCTAATAGATGTATTTTCAAAATTCGTGAAAATCTACCAGTCAGGAAGATTACAAGTGAACCATGCCTAAGAAAGATAATGAAGTCGTATGTTCCACAATTTGGACAGATGAAGGCAATTTTATGCGATAATGCTTCAATATTTACCAGCAGCAAATTTGTAGACACATTAAAGGAAAACGAGATCACATTGTATCATTGCCCAAAATACCGCCCACACAGCAATCCCTGCGAAAGGATAATCCGGGACATTTCCGTTTATTTGAGAAGTTTGGCCCATAAAAACACAGCGATTGGGCCAATCACTACTAGCCTATTGAAAATATTTTAAATGAAAGTGTAAGCCCTACTACCGGTTGTAAGCCCATTGAGCTGATGATGGGGACGTTAATGGAAACACTTGAAGGAGAATTACCACATACACTAGAAACTACAGATCCGAAAACCTAACGAAAGAAGAGATGTTTAAATAAGCTTTTCTTTTGAAAGAATGTCGAAGAAGGCGCAAAAAGGAAGGAAAAATGTAAACAAAAGAAGCGAAAGCACTGCTTGATCGAACTGGGAGACTTAGTATTGGTACGGGACAAGAAGAAGTCTAGCATTCTGAATAAAAATATCATAGAATGGAAAATTTATTTAAAGATCCATACCGGGTAATTAACATTTTTGGCTCGGATACACTTGAGTTACAAGAAATGAAAAATTCAAAGATCATAGGAAGGTATCATAAACAGTTGCTCAAACCGTACAAATGTTTAGAGAATGAGAAGGGTGAAGAATGCAATGAAAATAATCACGTTAGTTCTACTCGAAATCAGGTAGCAACCCTATGAACAAGTAATAAAGGTAATACACCCGATAAGTAAAGAAATAAGTAAATAACTAAATACACAATTATTATTTATTAGTATATATGTACGTAAATAGATGTAATTGTTAGAACTTAATTTGGGTATTAGCGTATTTGTCTGCACTACAAGTTATTCGTGTGAGTGAAAGTGTATTGTGCGAGAGAATGCCTCTCGGAAAACCTGTTCTAAAAGGATTTTCACTTTCGAGAGAATGAACGACCCACATCGAAGGATAAGGGGAAATGACCCAAGTGTAAACACCGCCGGTTTGGTAGAACCCGTGCAAAAGAACAGGTATAGTGAAGGGTTCTCTATAAACAAAACAAAACAAAACAGAAAAAATTTATTCTCAGAGGAAGTATTCTGGAAAAGAAAATTGTATTGCGTTCTAAAACAATTAAATCTTTTCCAAAATAGGGCAATTTGAAACGGCAACTCTAGGCCGAGCCCGAGCTATGTAATTATTAATAATTTGATTAATTAATTTTAGTGACGTTAAATTATGCTATGTACAAATATTTTTCTTTTACTGCTGGTATAGCTAAAGAAGGGTCATTTAATATGTCTGTATTAGGTTACTAATCTTAGAGCGGTTATAAATTGTTTAACGTAAATAATTTAGGCGCTATGTTAAAATACTGTCCACGACGAGATATGTTAGCTGCAGGAATAGTGTCTCCGAAGGCAACAAGTTTAGTTTTACGATGTCTCTCTGGTAGCTGGGGCATTGTTCATACAGCGAGGGTGTCTAGGTATTGTGCTTTTATACGATAACTCGCCGTGATCGGAGTGAGGGGGACAACAAGCTTTACGTAAAATTAGGAGAAGTCGCGATTTGTGTTAAAATTGGACCAATGAGATCCCTGTAAAGTTATATGAAATAGTGCAACGCGTGGAGTGGCGCTAAAAATGCACCAATAGGAAGTGAAGCAGCCCAAGAAGCCTGCGACTATAAATAGATCTGCTAGGACCAAAATCAGGGGTCATTTTTAAACTATAGGCAGGGAGAGATGCTGCAGGATATTTGAGAGATATCGCGCCAAAAGTGAATTAAGACAATTTTCGCAACACACATAAGAATCGCTACGCGTAAAGAGATCTACTAAGTATATAAACTTCGCGTCATATCAGCGCCGTGTTTCAACAGCAGTAGACAGTGTTTTAACGGCGACAATATCAGTGTTGTGTACCACCAGAAGTAACTAAATATAAGAAACAGTAGTGTCGTCTTTTTGTAACTAAAGCACATCTATTGTTCTACTTTACCACACCCGAGATCTACGTTTCCTTTACCAAGGAAAGGCCATGCTCTGATATATTTCAGCAATAACTTCAACTAGCCGAGGATAAAAAAAATGAAGAGAATGAGCATCCTTCGAACATCCAGAGTCTTCTTGGAGGCTGCAGAAAGGTAAGCAGCGAGCTACGAGCATCACAAATAACCAAAACAACTACGGACTAGGGAGTTACTGCCGCAGCAATAAATTCCAAGGAAAGGGCCGCCGATAACATCAATGCAGTTAAAGGCGGGTTATAAATGGAAAATAATAATAATAATAATAATAATAATAATAATAATAATAATAATAATAATAGAACCATTAATTACGTGAGTAGAATATATAGGAGAGAGCGAGCGCAGTTTTGTGTTTATATGCGAAAGGATAGGGAAAACGAGGGTAGATGCGACGGTTCAAGGAAGAAAATGCGTTTATACGGGGAAGATAGGAAAATGGGGACAGATCCGAGGTAGAGCAGATGCTGAAGGAGGGGAACATCCTTTATATGAGAGGTGGGGGAATACGAGAAGTGCTAGACAGAGTTTGAGGTGTGGAGTATGCGTTTATATGGGAAAGATGGAGAAAACGTGAACAGATAATAGGCTAGACAGATGCTGAAGGAGGGTGCGATACGCTTTATACGGGAGAGATAGCAAACCGAGAAGAGGTGTTAGGCTAGGAGTGTTTGAATGACAGAGTATGCGTTTATATGGGGAGACGAGGAAAACGATGGGAGTAGGGGTTGGAGGAGGATTCAAGGAGCAAAATACGTTTTCATGAGAGCGATAGGGAAGACGAGGGCCGATGCAAGGCTAGACAGCGTCTGGAGGGGAATGCGCTTTGTATGGAAGCTAGGGAATACGAGGAGAAGTGCTAGGCTACACAGAGTCTGAGGTGTGGGGTAAGGGGAAAGTATATGGGAAAGATAGGAAAAACGTGGACAGATGATGGGCTAGATAGATGCTGAAGGAGGGAATATAAACTTTTATACAGGAGAGATAGGGAATGTGGGAAGAGGTGATAGACTAAACAGGGCTTGAAGTGTAGAATATACCTTTTATATGGGAGAGCTAGCAAACCATGAAGAGGTATTACGCTGGGACGGTTTGAATAATAGAGTATAGGTTTGTATGCAAACACGAGGGCAGATTCTAGGTTGAGAGAACCTTCAAGGAGGAAAATGTGTTTATATGGGAGAGATAGGGAATATGAGAGTTCTGAGGTATTGCAGGTGTTGAAGGACGGGAACTCCCTTTATGTGTTAGAAGTAGGGGATACGAGAAGAGGTTGTTAGACAGAGGTTGAGGAGTAGGGTATATGTTTATGTGGGGAAGATATGATAAACGGAGAGATTCTATGCTAGGAGAGAGTTGAAGGAGGGCAATGCGCTTTAAATTAGAGAGGTAGGGAATACGAGTAGAGGTGCTAATCTAGACAGAGGTTGAGGAGTAGAGTATGCGTTTATATAGGAAAACGGGAAGAGAGGCTAGGGAGGTTAGTGTTGATGTATGTGTAATGTACATCCATGCATAAAATCATTTAGACTCATTGACTTCAACATTTAAACGCTAACAAAGGTTATATTGCGTTCTAACGTCCCGCCATCATGCCTCTAAAGGGTTGGACACTGGTCGTCAATCGAAGTACCCCACCGCGTGTATTTTGATTGGTTAATGTAATTAAACGCTGCTCATCGACCGATAAATACAATTATTCCAATTAAGCATTTTTTATTCTTACAGTATAAAGAGTAATTCGGATAGTATCGTATATATGTAGAGTAAATCGGTTAGTATCACAAGTGTTCATGGTAATTCAGAGCAGCGGTTCGTACCAGAGCTGTTTAAGGTAATTTTCATATGATTCGGGTAGTATTGTCGTAACCTCTTATATTCTTACATATCACGGGGGGTAGAGCATCGTACCGGAGTTTAAAACATAGCAATCTACACGAGGTCCGACGGGACGAGCTCAACAAAGTTCCTAAACACCTGAAAACTCTTAAAATATTCCTAGGTCAATGTGGGGAAGGAAAGAAGGAACTACCTACATTAATAATCTACATACTAAACGTTTAGAGGATAGGGTTTAATGAAGATTAGATTTGATACATGTTACCTTCCGCTTGAGGGAGGGTCCTCATTCACATGTCTGCACTGGTCTTTACATTACAAGAGACAGAGCGTCCTAAACGCTTACTGAAGATACAACCGGTTTACCCCCACTCCCATTGCATCATTACTGGTCCGTACTACCAACCTAATATATAGCCATACACTGTTACCAACCACAAATTACAATATTAACACCTCACATCCCACGGTATGTCGGGTATTTAAGTAATTTTAACAGGTAATTCAGGGAGCTTCACAGGTATTAACGGTAATATAGACAGTAATTAGATTATAAACATTTCTCATCCAACGTTACAACGCTTTTATATACTTTTTTTCTAAATCTTACAAACTTTTTATATGTTAAACAGTTAGTGTGCGAGACGGAGAGGAATAAACTGAATATTGGATTACAATGAAGGTATATGGAAGTATTCAAAACTAACACCACACCGAAGGCCCTAACCTATCCCTACCTTGACTTCTCATCGTCTATTCAATCATATCATCATCTAACCTAGGAAAAGTAACAAGACGTAACATAACCACGTAACAAGATGTAACATTGCGTAACATAACCACGTAAAAAGACATAACGTAATCAACAAACGTAACCACGTAACAAGACGAAACACCACGTAACAAAGCCACGTAATACAACGTAACATAAGCACGTAACCACATAACAAGACGTAACACCGCGTAAAATAACCACGAAACAAGACGTCACACTACGTAACATAGCCACGTAACAAGACGTAACCAACGTAACATCACGTAGCACCACGTAACAAGACGTAACAACATGTAGCAGCCATGTAACCACGTAACATGACGTAACACCCTATGACATGACGTAACCAGAAACGTAAGAAGACGTAACACCACCTCATCTCCCTAAACAGAGATAACCTTGAGTTTCTTTTAGTGAAATTGCGGCGTTTTATTCAGGTTTTATTATTTGAGAGTCCTAATTGAAAAGCTTTACATCAACATACCTTTATTTTAGTTCGTTGTAGGCGCCTCTCCCCTTTATCTAGGCTTGAGACTAGCACTAGGATTGCTCCTAGTGGCAGCGTTAAAGCCAGCCTTCCATCTTATTATTCTTCTCTATTCATCAAGTGTCTGCTAGGTGTATACACACCACTTGAACAACTTCCATTTTTTAAATTGTAGACTCCCTTGACTTACATTCTTATGCGCTGTTTGTAATGTTGTAATGCCCAATGCATGTTGTTATTCCATCCTCGGCAATAACTCTTTTGTCATCAAACGGAGTAAATGTGATTTTCTTCACTTACACTGTGCTAACAACATGCTCTCGGGACAGGATCAGATTCATGGGCGTTCTGATGATTTCAGGGTTTTAGGACAGTCTATATGTCGGTCAAATTGAATGTACTGCTTAATTGCACTATGTTTTATGCCTTATCATCGAGCCTTGAATATCTAAGGCGTACATCTTAGGTCGTAGTCCAACAAAGCGTAGAATGCTTTTGCTATTGGCCTCATCTTTAAATTTTGCCAACACCTTTTTGTTCTGAGTGGAGTGACATATATGTCTGACAGGATAATCAGCTGTATGCAGGTGTTCGAGAAATCCACCATAAGGGAGGGCGTGGCATATGGCCCAACCGTATTGGTTATTGCCGTCCTGAATGTAATAAATTGTGTTGGTCTCGGATCATTCTTCTCCATGTAGGCGTTGTTTGCTTCGGCATACTGGTGGGAAACTTGACATAAACCTCCTCTTATACCGGACTCTATCATGAGTTTTTTATCATAATCCTGTAACAATTGCAGCGGAATTCCTGTATACAGCAACATAGTAAGTCTTGGAGAGGTAAAATAATGAGCAGGATCGACTATGTGTGTTTTGGGGGTTTGATCTCTAAATGCCTCAAAGACATCATCTAGAAGAAGTACATCAGAGATTAAGTAGAGATCGCTGTACTCGCCCAGGTTTCTTAAATTAAACAGATCCCATACTTTGCTAGCATGATTGTAGTCACAATCAGAATAATTTCTTCACCTAATCTATTGTAGGAGTCCTTAGGAGACATGGCAGGTCTAGTTCAAACATCCCATGACGTCGTGTAATCATAGGGAAATACTCCTTTACGAGTCATCAACTTCAACTTGTCTTCTCCGAAGTGTTTCAGTGTTTCAGGGTACGATGTTAGATTTTTCACCAGCTTATCCAAGCTTGTAATGAGAAACCCAAAGCTATCCACAAACCGAAGGTTTATATCTCCTACATACTTGGAGAATGATATATAGCTTTCTTCAGAGCTAGGAATTGCTTCCACCCGCTCACGTGTGCATCCCAGCTCCTTAACAATGAAATGTGAGTCATATCCACTGAGGTTGTGCGTAAGGACTGGAATATATTTAGGTGTTTTGCAGGCTAAATTACATTCATGTAGACTTCCACGATATTCACCGCTGATGTGATCATGGTCACGTACTTTGTAGTTATTTTCAGTAAAGTTTTTTCACACAAGTAGCATACTGTAGAGGAGTTGAAATCTATCTGCTGTTGATCTGTAAGTTTCAGAGGCATGACAGATTTGTATATATTATTAATTTTCTTTGCTAGGAACGACAGGTATTCCATAAACTGCTGAGCAGCATCAACACCACGATATACATAAGGAAGCTTAGGATCACCAGTTTCCAGATGTTCAACTTCGGGTGACGGTTTAACGTAAACGCAGAAACTCATGGGTACATGCTGCTGATAAGGGGTTGCATATGAAGTTTCAGGATTGCGGAGGCATGTATGGCATGGCGCGAGAATGCTTTCAAAGTCTGCGTAGATGACGTAAGGTAGTTTAAACATCCTTTCGAATATTTTAAATTGAACAATTGATTTCTCCTTGGTAGGCATAACTACCCTTAAAACATCATGTTGATTACAGATGACTCCGTGTTCTTGTAGGTTTTCCAGCCCACTTCGACCACATCGATCATCAAAATGTGTAAAACAACGCTTACAGGCATAAACACGTCCATTATGCATAGTTTTCTCACGTCGAATAAGTTTTTCACATTTCTTTATATAAACGTAGTGATTTTATCCAATACTGTAACTCAATTCCAGGAGTTCATGGTGTTCAGGTAGTTCAGCCTCTTCGACCTTTATTGAATACACTTCATGCTTCTCATCCAGGCCGAAGACGTTGATAGACATCCTGTTAGGCTTCTCAAATTTAGATTATTGAGAAAGTGGAATTGGATAAGTAACACAGCTGAAGTAATATTTATTTTGAAGTTGCTCGTACTTGCTCACGCGTTGTGCAGCCTTCTCAACGATTTTAGCTAATACTGTATAATTTGGCTAATACATCAAGCATAACTCATCAGTATAATTCTGGATGTTAATGCAGGTTTCTTTAGCTCCAACAGAAGCTGGTAGGGGTATGTAGCTACTTCATCGTAACGGATTGTACTTGTTAATACGAAGACGAACCCCTACGCAGACTTTGAAAGCATTCTCGGACCATGTCATACATGCCTCCCCAATCCTGAAACTACATATACAACCCCTTATCAGCAGCATGTACCCACGAGTTTCTGCGTTTACGTTAAACCGTCATCCGACGTTGAACATCTGGAAACTGGTGATCCTAAGTTTCCTTGTGTATATCATGGTGTTGATGCTGTACAGAAGTTTATGGAATACCTGTCGTTTCTTGCAAAGGAAATTAATAATATATACAAATCTGTCATGCCTCTGAAACTTACAAATCAACAGTAGATAGATTTCAACTCCTCTGCTGTATGCTACTTGTGTGAAAAACCTTTACTGAAGATAACTACAAAGTACGTGACCATGATCACATCAGCGGTGAATATCATGGAAGTCTACATAATGAATGTAATTTAGCCTGCAAAACACCTAAATATATTCCAGTCCTTATGCACAACCTCAGTGGGTATGACTCACATTTCATTGTTAAGGAGCTGGGATGCATACGTGAGCGGGTGGAAGTAATTCCTAGCTCTGAAGAAAGCTATATATCATTCTCCAAGTATGTAGGAGATATAAACCTTCGGTTTGTGGATAGCTTTCGGTTTCTAATTACAAGCATGGATAAGCTGGTGAAAAATCTAACATCGTACCCTGAAACACTTCGGAGAAGACAAGTTGAAGTTGATGACTCGTAAAGGATTATGATGATATGGAGGTTAAGCGCGCTAAACTGCTAAGGTCATCAGCGCCCTTACAATAAATAAAATTTTAAATCCAGAAATTAAAATCCGGGACACAAACCCGCTTAGTCTAAGAATAAAAACCTGCCAAAGACTAAAAACCACCATTCAAGACATAATCAATAAAACTACGTGTCAGGAACTGTAGAAGTCAAGGGACTAGATCGCCATATGTCCCCAGGGGAGAACAGCCCCCATTAAAACGGACAATATAAAATCACAAAACTAAAACACGCTCAGCGCATTAAATGCGTTGATTAAAACTACTGTCACGGATACAACATGAAAGACATTCTACAGTATGCGCGTCGTCTGCCAAAATGTTGGCCATACCCACGCGCAAAGACACACGAACACGCAAATGGGCTAAAACCCAACTCTGTCAAAATACGACGCACCGTTAAGGGTGCCGCACATTGATCACAGAGTGGTGCGGGATCACCACAGAGCAAGTATCTATGACTAAAAACGCAATGTCCGACACTAAATCGTGTTAAAATCACCTCTTTCCGACGAGAAACACGAGAAGAGGTGGCCCAGACAACCGGGAGAGGTTTAACACCCCGCAATTTGTTCCCCCGGAGGGCCGCCCACTCATCGCGCCAACGCGAGAGGATGGGGTGTCGTAAAAGAACATAGGAATCGGAGGAGGGAACAACACAGGTAAAACATCTGGGTGATAAAAGCGTCGAATTCGCAGCGGCGACGGCAGCCTCGTTACCTGAGATGCCCACATGACTCGGAATCCACACGAAGGAGACGCTGGTGCCAGAAACACTGAGCTAGTTGAGGAGATCATGTATTCGCTGTACGAGCGCGCGGTAATTGTACAGCGGATTAACACTCTGAAGGGCGCTCAGGGAGTCTGCGCAAAGAACACAGTGCCGTAAGTTATGCCGCTGGATGTATAAAAGTGATTGATAGATACTAAAAAGTTCGGCGGTAAAAATCGAACATTGTCCCGGTAAACGAAAAGTAAAACTATGTTGACCAAAAACAATGGCACACCCTACTCTAACATCAGTCTTAGACACACCATATATAAAATAAACGTTCCCGCGCCTGAAGTTCTAAAAACGCTGATCTAAAAACTGAAGAAGGGGTCTCATTCTTCGGCATCGACTTTAACCCAAGGTGACAGTGGGCCTCAGCGCACAACCAAGGAGGAAAACGCGGTTCCCCCTGGGAAGGGCCGGCGCTGGCGTAACGTCCAAATGCCGAAGAAGCGGTCGAAATCGAACCCCTGGAGGGAGCAATGCAGAGGAGCTAACTAAATATTGCCGATCAATCGAATCCTCGAAAAATAACTCGAAGGACGAGTGGTGAGGCAAACTTGAAAGTCGTCAAGCATAGCTGCACAAAAGCATCTCACGCCTGATGGACAGCGGAGGCTCTGCAGCTTCAGCATATAGACTAGGTACAGGGCTGGTTGGAAAGGCCCCTGTAGCGACTCTTATGCCACGATGGTGAATGGAATTCAAACGATGTAACACAGATGGACGTGCCGACGAATAGACAATGCACTCGTAATGAACCTTGGATGGGACCAAAGAGCGGTAAAGACGCAGAACGACGGTCCGATCAGCTCCCCAGGATGTGCCCCTTAAAACACGTAAAAGATTAAGAGAACGGTCAACTTTGCTTTTAAAAAACAAATGTGCGAAGTCCAGCACAGCTTTCTATCAAAGATCAACCCCAAAAATTTCGCCTCGTCTGCAAACGGAAGTATCTCCGGCCCAAGATGACGAGAGGGCGAAGGGAAAGCCTTCCGGCGCCAGAAATTGATACAGATGGATTTCTCGGCAGAGAAAGTAAAGCCGTTGGAGTTACTCCAGGCGTAGAGACGGTCGATACAACTCTGGAGACAGCGTTCGAGCAGAAAGGTCCACCGTGAACTGCAATAAATGGCAAAATCGTCAACGAAAAGGGACGATGAAATGCCGGGTGGAATACAATCAACAATGGGGTTGATAGCATTCGCAAAAAGTGTGACACTGAGTACAGACCCCTGCGGTACACCGTTCTCTTGAATAAAAAGACTAGATAAAACCGAGCCCACTCGTACACGAAAGACGCGGTCCGTCATAAACTCCCGAAGAAATATGGGAAGACGACCGCGTAAATTCCATGTGTGAAGTGTACGTAAAATGCCGCCCCTCCAACAAGTGTCATAAGCTTTCTCCAGGTCAAAAACCACAGCCAGTTTGACACTTTCTCAGAAACCCATTCATAATTTACGTCGACAGAAGGACCAGATGGTCGACGGTAGAGCGGTGGCGACGAAATCTGCACTGACCTTTCGCTAGAAGTTTGAGACTCAAGCCACGATGTCAACCGACCGTTGATCATGCGCTCCATCACCTTGCAATTGCAACTGGTGAGGGAGATAGGGCGATAGCTGGAAGGTAGTTGGCGATCTTTCAAAGGCTTAAGTACAGGGACAATGGTGGCTTCGCGCCAAACGGAAGGAAAATAGCCATCTTGCCAAATACGGTTATAGACCCGTAAGAGAAAGAGTTTACTGTCGGCTGAAAGGTTCTTTAACATCAGGACATGAATGCCGTCCCGCCCAGGAACGGAGAGCCTAGAGCAATGGATAGCGTGCTCCAGCTCCCTAATTGTGAATAGTTCATAAAAACACTCCTTATTAAGAGACCGAAAATTATAGGTCTCGGAATCCAGCCGGTCTTTCAGAGAGCGAAAGCCTGCGGAACAACTGGTTGAACTGGAAACCGCCCCAAAGGCAACACCCAGAATGCTAGCAATGGCAGCCGGAGCCACTATGGTGGCATTGGAAACCTGAAGGCCGGACACAGTACTATGCGACACTTTACCGCAGAAGCGCGAAGTTTATCCCAAACAACAGAGGAAGGCGTGAAGCGATTAAAAGACTCGACAAAACGAGTCCAGGACGCCTTCTTGCTATCCCTGGCGCGCGATTGTTTAAAAGTAACCAAATTATCAAGTGTAGGGCGTCGCCGAAACACCATAAGCGCAGATCTACGGGCACGAACGGCGTCCCGACAATCCTCGTTCCACCACGGAACAGGAATACGCCGAGGGTGGGAGGATGAACGGGGAACTGTGCGTTCGGCGGCAGAGAGAATCGTAGACGAAAGGTGCTGCACCATTTGGTTAACGTCAGTAAAGGCTGGACCTCAAAACACACGAGCCTGAAATACAATCTCCAGTCGGTTTTTCTGAATATCCAGGTAGGTATTCTGAAATGCTAGACGTGGTGATACAAAAGAGAAACGATGCAGGGATAATGGTCGCAGGAGTAGGTGTCAGCGACGACGTTCCACTGTAGACGACTAGCTAGCTGGAGTGAGCAACCGTCAAGGTCCAAGTGGGAGAATGTACTAGAAGAATCAGAAATAAAGTAGGCTCACCTGTATTGAGAATGGAGAGGTTGAACTGATCAAAAATGTCGGAAAGAAGAGTTCTCCTCGCACAAGCCCTTGGCGAACCCCACAGGCGGTGATGGGTATTAAAATCACCCAACAGAAGAAATGGTATTGGGAGAACGGACAGGAGATCTCGTAAGTCCGCGTGAGCGAGGGGAGACGGTGGAGGTGAATACACAGAGCCAACAGAAAAGAAAAAGCCGGGTAATTGAAGACTTACGGCTTCAGCTTGCAAGTCGGATGTAAGAGTGAGAGTTTGAAAATGAACGTTGTTACGCACTAAGAACATGACACCTCCATGAGCAGGAGTACCCTCCTCCGACTCAAGATCGTAGCGCACCGGAGTATACCCTCGGAGATCAAAGGATCGTGAGGGCGAAGCTTAGTCTCCTGCAAACACACGACCATAGATGAATGGGAACGCAATAAAAGTTGCAGTTCCGCCCTATGCGATCGTACATCCCGTATATTCCAGGTCAGGATAGCCAGGAGTAAAATGGATAAGCTTCTTACTTAGAAGGGCGGCTCAAAATAACTTTTTGCTTAAGCTTGGGGCTCGGGCTTTTTGTATGAAGTTGGTCAGACTCCATAGGCTCCTCTAAGGGAGGGCCCACGCGCTCAGTGCCAGAAACCGATTCAAGCGCCGAGAATCGGTTCTGGGTGGCAATGGGTGAAGGTGGCCGCTGACTGAGACCTTCGAGGAGGAGGAGGAGGTGAACTCTTCTTACCGCGTGCACGCAGAGGGTCTTTCAGAAAATCTTGCCTACGAAGTTTCTGCTTTTGCTTCTTTTTGGTGTCTTGAGAATTCAGAACCTTAGGACTAGCTTTAGATGGCTTGTTAACCGTGCTAGCGACGGACGGCCGGATGGTAGTGGCGGTCATTGCAGTGTTGGTCCAGGTCTGTTTCGGCATCCTTTCGGGGTACTGACGAGGCAACAACAGAACTAAATGTACCAGATCGCAGGAGCGAAGGTTGGCGCGCATGGTAACGCCTCCGGGCTTCGGGGAAGGAGAGTTTCTCCTTTACCCGGATCTCCTGGATCGCCTTCTCGTCCAAGTACCGCCGACAGTCGGCAAATGACGCAGAATGAGACCCTTTGCAGTTAACGCAGACGGGGGCTGTTGAACACGTACCTTCGTGTGAGGGCTGGCTACATGATGCACAGATGGCACTCTTACATGAGACTTTCGTATGCCCAAAATGTTGGCATTTATAACAACGCAGAGGGCTAGGAATATAAGGCCTCACCGCAATACGTCCGTACCCTGCTGAAATGCACATGGGCAGATCGACGCCATCAAATGTTATAAACAGGGTACGAGTGGGTACCAATACTCCGTCGCGTTTGGTCGGCACTCGATGCACTGCTGTCACCTTTTGATCTGAAAGATATTTGACTAGGTCATCGTCCGATATACCATCGAGGCTATGCGTGGTGACGACGCCTCGACAGGAATTCAAAGTGCGATGCTTTTCAACACGGATGGGATAACCGTGGAGAAGCGTAGCGAGCAACAAGGTCTTAGATTTTGATCGGACTTGCTTTGTACTAATAATAACCCGTTTCGAAGTCGAGTGCAGGAATGAACCTAACCAGCAATACAGTCAATGCCCTTCTGTACTATAAAAGGGTTCACCACAAACGATTGGCCTTCCTCTGTTCGCGTAATGACTAAGTAACAACCAATTGTTGGTGGTGCTACTTCTGTTGCAATGACTTTTCGGCGCTTGTTATTAATAATGGAGAAAGAGGGCTCCATAGCAAAAGAATTTCTGCACCATTGACCGTCTCCGACCTCGGGCTCTGACTTCCCGGGCGTTACCCCGGCTTGGGTGAGTGGCCTATCTATACCACACTCACCGCAGGGTCACACCTCCCAGAACAGACAGAGAGACCCAATGGCCGTCGGAAGTCAGCAGCTCATGCAATGGCCACCCCGCGGGACTGCAGTTGAACAGCGGATACGAACACATACCCTACCTGACGACCCCTGGTGGTGGGGATGACGCCATTACCCACTCACCCAGCTGCGCACCCAGTACGCGGGTATCCGTCAGACTGTGTCCACGGAGGATTAAAATAAATAAAATGGGAAAATAAACCAAAAGTGTGTGGGCGTTTCGCACGCAAGGTAGGCCGGCGAGGAAGAAAAAGAGATGTGCGAATGTCGTGGTGCGAAATGGTCGGAAATTGACAAGGGAAGAAAGAAACGATGGCAAGGTGCGGTATGAATGAAATTCAAATAACGCACGAGAGCCTACCTTGTGTCCCCCGGTTACGAGAACGAACCCACCTCGACCGGACGGGGATGAATGGGTGAATATGGCGGAGTGGCTCGGGCACCCCGGCTACGCCAAACCTCGTATTCACACAAGTTGAGCCCTTGGGGGGGGACTCGTAAAGGAGTATTTCCCTATGATTACATGTCATTGGATGTTTTGAACGAGACTTGCCATGTCTCCTAAGGACTCCTACAATAGATGAACTGAAGAAGAAATTACTGACAGTGACTACAATCATGCTAGAAATGTGTGGGAGCTGTTTGCTTAATCTCTTATGTACTTCTTCTAGATGGTCTTTGAGACATTTAGAGATCAAACCCTCAAAACACACATAGTCGCCCCTGCTCATTATTTTACCTCTCCAAGACTTACTGGGACGCATGTTGCTGTATACAGGAATTCCGCTGGAATTGTTTCAGGATTATATCAAAATCTCATGATAGAATTCAGTATAAGAAGATATTTATGTCAAGTTTCCCACCGGTATGCCGAAGAAAACGCCTACATGGAGAAGTATAATCCGTCGAGACCAACCCAATTTATTACATTCAGGACGCCAATAACCAATATGGTTGCGCCATATGCCACGCCCTCCCTTATGGTGGATTTGAGTGGGTGTCACCTGAAAAAATCGACTTAGAAAGACTACAAAAAGATGATCCTCTTTGATATATATTAGAAGTCGACATCGAATATCCTGCAGAACTTCGCTATCTACACAACGACCTGCCTTTCCTGTCTACGTGTATGAAGCCTAAGGACTCAGTACAAATAAATTGATACCCCAACTTGGACCTCGAAAGAAGTATGTAGTACATTACATGGCTTTGAAGCAGGCTCTTAATATGGACTACGGCTAACAAATATCCATCGTGTGGTACAACCGACAGTGGTTAAAACCTTGTATGGAATTTAACATTAGACTGCGACAACAGGCTTCAAATGACTTCGGGAAGGACATCTACAAGCTGTTTAACAACGCCGTGTTTGGAAAAAAAACTATGGAGAACCTGCGTAATCGTATAGATATACGACTGGTACAAATGAGAGGACCTTGGAAAAGCTGATCGCCAAGCCTATGTTTATCGACAGGACGATATATGCTCCTAATCTAGCTGCTGTACATATGACCTCGCGACAGATCGTATTCAACAATCCTATATACGTAGGTATGAGTGCGTTGGACATCTCCAAGACATTAATGTATCACTATCATTATGTGTTGTTGTCATGTTCTGAGGCTTATGTATATGGACACTGATTCGTTCATTCATCCTGTGACAACTGAAGATGTGTACCAGGACAAGCTACGTTTTCTCGAACACCTGCATACAGCTGATTATCCAGTCAAACATATATGTCACTCACTCAGAACAAAAAGGTGTTGGCAAAATTTAAAGATGAGGCTAATAGCAAAATCATTCTACGCTTTGTTGGACTACGACCTAAAATGTACGCCTTAGATATTCAAGGTTCGATGATAAGGCATAAAACGTAGTGCAATTAAGCAGTACATTAAATTTAACCGATATATAGACTGTCTTAAAACCCTGAAATCATCAGAACGGCCATGAATCTGATCCTGTCCCGAGAGCATGCTCTTAGCACAGTGCAAGTGAATAAAATCACATTGACTCCGTTTGATGACAAAAGAATTATTGCCGAGGATGGAATAATGACATGTATATGGGCTTTACAGCATTACAAACAGCGCATAAGAGAATGTAAGTCAAGGATGAAGATTTTCTCCGTAAGTCTACAATTTAAAAAAGGGAAGTTTGTCCTTGTGATGCGTATATGCCTAGCAGACACCTGATTAATAAAGAATAACAAGATGAAAGGGGAGGCGTTAACCCTGCCATTAGGAGCAATCCTAGTGCTAGTTCAAGCCTAGATAAAGCGGAGAGGCGCCTAAAACGAACTAAAATAAAGGTATGTTGATGTAAAACTTTTCAATTAGGACTCTCAATTAATAAAACCTGAATAAAACGCCGCAATTTCGATAAAATAACTCGAAGTTTTCCCTTGTTAGGGAGATTAGGTGGTGTTACGTCTTGTTACGTTTCTGGTTACATCATGTCACAGGGTGTTACGTCTTGTTACGTTTCTGGTTACATCATGTCACAGGGTGTTACGTCATATTACGTGGTTACATGGTTGGTACGTGTTGTTAGGTCTTGTCACGTGCTTATGTTACTTGGTGCTACGCGATGTTACGTTGATTACGTCTTGTCACGTGGTTAAGATACGTGGTGTTGCGTGATGTTACGTCTTGTCACGTGGCTATGTTACGTAGCGTGACATCTTGTTACGTGGTTATGTTACGCGGGGTTACGTCTTGTCACGTGGTTACGTGCTTATGTTACGTTGTGTTACGTCTTGTTACGTGGTTACGTTTGTTGGTTACGTTACGTCTTGTTACGTGATTATGTTACGCAATGTTACGTCTTGTTACGTGGTTATGTTACGTGGTGCTACGTCTTGTTACGTTGGTTACGTTAGATGATGAGGATTGAATAGACGATGAGAAGTCAAGGTAGAGATAGGTTAGGGCGTTCGGTGTGGGGTTGGTTTTGAATATTTCTATATACCTTCGCTGTAAACCAATATGCACTTTATCCCTCTCCGTCCCGCACATTAACTGTTTAACATATAAAAAGTTTGTAAGATTTAGAAAAAATGTATATAAAAGTGTTGTAACATTGAGATGAGAAATGTTTATAATTTGTTTACTCTCTATATTACCGTGAATGCCTGTGACGCTGTGATACTAACCGATTTACCCTACATATACACGATACTATCCGAATTACTCTTTATACTGTAACAATAAAAAAATGCTTAATTAGAATAATTGTATTCATCGATCGATGACCAGCGTTTAAATTACATTAATCAATCAAAATACACGCGGCAGTGTACTTCGATCGAAGACCAGCGTCCAACCCTTTAGAGACACGGTGCCGGGACGTTAGAACGCAATATAACCTTTGTTAGCGTTTAAATCTTGAAGTCAATGAGTCTAAATGATGTTATGCATGGATGAACATTACACATACATCAACACTAACTTCCCTAGCCTCTCTTCCCGTTTTCCTATATTTTCCCATATAAACGCATACTCTACTCCTCAACCTCTGTCTAGATTAGCACCTCTCCTAGTATTCCCTACCTCTCTCATATAAAGCGCATTGCCCTCCTTCAACTCTCTCCTAGCATAGAATCTCTCTCCGTTTTCCATATCTTCCCCACATAAAGGTATACCTTACTCCTCAACCTCTGTCTAACTACCTCTTCTCATATTCCCTATCACTAACACTTAAAGGACGTTCCCCCCTTCAACCTCTGCTGTACCTCGTAACTCTGCTCGTTTTCCCTATCTCTCCCATAAAAACACATTTTCCTCCTTGAAGTTTCTCTCAACCTAGAATCTGCCCTCGTCTCTCCATACAAACGTATACTCTATTATTCAAACCCTCCTAACCTAATACCTCTCCTCGGTTTTCTAGCTCTCCCATATAAAAGACATATTCAACCCTTCGAGCCCTGTCTAGTCTATCCCCTCTTCCCGCATTCCCTATCTCTCCTATATATAAGTCTATATTCCCTCCTTCAGCATCTATCTAGTAGTAGTATGAAAGGCTCTTGAGTCCGTTCGTTGACCCCTGATGACGTCATCACCGCAGGGCATGTAACATAAACAAAGCCGCCGCCGCCGCCGCTGCTGCTGCTGCGTCCACGTGTTGTCGCATCGACCTTGGTTAAGGCCGCAGACAAGTCCGCCGCCGCGGCCACACCTAAACAGGTGCTTTTAAAACCCACTGTGTTGGTTCTGGTCGCGTCAACACAATACAAATTTATTTTTTATAAAGTACTGATAAAAAAGAATGAATAAGTAAATAGAATTTATTGGATATTAGTAATATTGTTTATTTGATACCATTGCAATGGAAATATCAATTTTTTAAATAACAAAATTTTTCGTTGCCTTAAGGAAGGCCTTGCGATATCGTTTTGACGTGAAGTAGGCTTATAAGAATACACAGCAGCAAGTAAATGATTGCCAAGTCTCTTCCTGGCTGCAGCGCATTCCAAATAAGGTTACGCGAGCAGAGACTAGAACGTGCTGCACCTGGCTTCCTGGCTGCACCGCGTTGCATATAAGGTTACACGTGCCAAGACGAGATTTCTCTTTCTGAATGCAACGACTTGCATAAAAGGTCACGCGCCTTTACTTTGTTACGCTAGATTCATTTCCTTGTTGCAATGTATATAAAGCTTGCACTGTCTTTGTAAGATTATGACTTTGAAGGGGAATAGGAACAGATGGGAACAGGAATAAATAAGGTAAGCTATGAGTTTAACAGATATATTTTATAAGATGTACATTTGTTAGAATAAGCAAACATAATATTTTCTTTTACATATTAATAAGTACATTATCTTTGAGGCAAAGATTTATATCTTTTTACATATTAATGGTTTGACCATACGCAACAAAAACAATTAATGTTTGTTTTACATATTAATAAGTACAATATCTTAGAGTACATATAGTTAGCTAAGCAAAATTTATATTTTAATAAGTACAAATAATGGTTTAGAGCATACACAATGAATATTTTTTTCTTACATATTAATAAGTACAATACCTTTGAGTACATAAAGCAAAACTTTATATTTTTTTACATATTAATAAGTACAAATAATGGTTTAGAGCATATACAACAAAACCAATTATCTTTTGCGTAAAGCATTTCGTCAATAAATAATCTTCATATTTAATGACTTTTCTATGTTTAAAAGCTCTATAGTGTTCTTCTCTGTAACACAAAAGGTGGCATCGTTTGTTAGTGTCGATAGGATAATAAAAGGCTTTAATTTCAATAGGAAAATCTATAGGAATTATTTGTTCAATTGAAAGACTGAATTCGTATGCGTTAAAAATTATATACATAAAATTATTATAATCTGTGTCTGCATGCAAAAAATTTAATTTTGCGTTTTCAAATAAAATGTTCGATGCTAAACCTTTTAATGAAAGAGGGCTCTTAATACAGATTTTGCAATTGCAAGTATTTGTGTTACTACAGTGAAACAGGTTTTTATATTTTTGTAAGGTGGTGCTTGGGTTTGACCCCCAACCATTTAACTTTGCTATGGGATCACAAAGATACTGCATAGAAAACAGATCGTTGTGAAATGAACCAAACATTACACGTTTTTGAAAGTCAAACCTAAAACTTCTAAAAAGAAAATACATGAAATCCACCCAATTGTTTTGCAAGGTTACAGGTTCTTTGGTATGAACGTAGGTTACCTTAATTATAAACTCATGTGTTTCGCATTTCACTTTCCAAAATAAAGATTTTGTAGGCAAATAAAATAGACTACATTTTTTGAATGGCTAAATATAAAATTAACGTTATTTGTAACGTAATTAGCATTTGGACATAACATGAATCTTAACATCTCTTCTTCCTTCTGATTTTTGTTTATAGCAACATATAAGCAAATACATTTAGGTTCTATGTCCACTATTCCGGCCATATAGCACGCAAATGTGCCTCCCAGAGCACAGCAAATATTTTCTTTCGATAGCCAATGCATAATCCAAACAATAGTAGACCAGTATTCTGGAAAACGGACAGGTACAAACTCTTCAAAAAAGGTTTTGAAACCAGTTTCTTTTTGTAGTAAATTATATCTGTTTGTTAATTCCTTTGTAGAACTAAAGATGAAAGTATCCATCTATAAAAATGCAAAAATAAAAATAAATTACTAAAATTTTCCCGTACTGCCAAACCCATTGTTACCCCTATAGGTAACACTTAATTTTTTAACATATTTTATTTTTGGTATACATATTTTTTCACATATCAATTGAGCAATTTTTTGATTTTTAAGAATAAGTTGTTTTTTATTTGAGTTGTTTAACATTAATACACAAATTTCCCCTGTAAAGTCTCTATCTATACACCCTCCTCTTATTGATAAACCTAAAAGCGCTAAGCTAGACTTTTCAGCAATGCGAAGATAAGTGTCTTTTGGGGGTGTTGCAGAAATTCCTGTTGGGATCATTGCGGTTTGCAGAGGTTGTATTTCATGCGCTTTAGGTGAAAAAATGTCTAAACCAACGGATTCTTCAGTGCATCTTACGGGTCTCTTAATATTAGATCTAAGTAACTTGATCTGAAGGGTCATCTGAAAAGATAGAGAGAACTTTTAGTTCCTCTGAAATAAAATATCATAACCGTTATTAGACGTAAACCCTAAAAATAAAAACGTTAACGAAAGTTTTTCATTATTAATATCATCAATGTCGGTTTCCTTAAACACGTTGGTATATTTTCTCGGAAGATTTTCAGAGCTTTTCTGAAGTTTAATAGATATTGAGGGTCCATATTTGGTGGCGACTTTTGTAGCTCCGATCACTTTATATAGAACATTCATTAATAGATCCCTAATTTGCATCAATTTAATATTCTTTTCTTGATTAAATCTTGTAAGGAAATCCATTCTGTAAAGAAGATAAGTATGCACCAATAACTATTTGAAATAGTTTTAGGTTTCTTTTAAGAATAATAAATAGAGTAAAATAATTTACCTTGTTGATGATTGCTGCAGCGTCTAGGAGTAAACTGATGTTTCAATGCAATGTATGGCCTCTTTATATACAGATGCACATTGCATCAGCACAAGGACAAGTGAAAGTTCCATTTTTAAACTGCATCTATTAGGTATATAAGATGGGAGAGACAACCTCGGCCACCAACAGTTCCACGTTAAACCCTGCTGCTGTTAAATCTGCTACCGCACGACAGAAAATGTAAGTAACACAAAGTTATCAGGCTTTGGAAATTCAATTAGCTTTTACGCACGCTTATATTATTTTGGTCTGTTCTTTTAGCATGGAAAATATTAACGTCCTAAATGAAATACGTAGAGAGTATAAAAGGTTCAACGCTCACGGGAGGCATTACGATATTCAGATAAATCCTGCTTCCAAAAATGAAAATCCTATCCTTTACTTTAGAAATAGCATGCAAGCTGTATTGGATATTGTTTTAGATGGTACGAAACCCAGTGATATGGTGGGTCTGTCAATAAGCAACTCTGTGAATGTACAAGATAAACCGATAGGACTAAGCTTCCGCAGAAGCGATCAGGTATCTTTGGATGTTTTAATGGCTGTTATAGAGAAAGTATGCCAATCTAACGCTAATTTTTATGCCACAGATACTTTATCCATAAAGGTAGATCACGTTGAAATGCCTTTAGGACATGGTAGAATCAAAACAAAAGGTAGACATTTATCCGCATTGACGCACATAAAAAGGTCCATCGTTAGAATTAAAAGCAGAACAAAATGCTTAGCTCATGCTCTATTGTTAGCTATAGCACATTTCGATAGAGACCCAAATTACATCAGTTATAGAAAAGGTCGAAAAATTTATTCCAAAGTCGATGAGATTCCAAACGCCGCAAATGTTGATCTAAGCAATGGTGGAGGAATAGCAGAATTGCAAACATTTCAGGACCATCTTTCCGAATACAGAATCGTAGTTTATGAAGGATTGCGTTGCGAAAATATAATATATGATGGGAACACAAATTCACAAAAACGTTTAAATCTCCTGTATGATGCACAGGAAAAACACTATAATGTGATTGTAAGTCTCACGGGTGCCATGTCTAAAGAATATGTTTGCGAAGGATGCAATAAGGGAATGAGTTACGATGGAGCAAAGACGCATAGATGCAATTATCGATGCTCCGGATGTAATTCACTTCCGCCCTGCATTTTTGAAGGAAACTACATATACTGTAATAAATGCAATATGTACTTTAGAAGCCAAAGCTGCATGAATAATCATGTGCAGAATAAAATTGGCACTCAAATAATTTGCGAATGGAAGCGGCATTGTTTAATTTGTAGTCAACGGTTAAAGCCAAATCATCAGTGCTATATGTCATATTGTAGAAGCTGTAAAAGTAACGAGATGCCGGGCCACTTTTGCTATATGCCAACGCTTAGCGCAAAAAAACCATCATCGGAAAAGGTCTTATTCGTATTTTACGACATAGAATGTACTCAAAACACGCAAATAGGAGACAATACATATCTTCATATTCCAAATTTACTCTGCTTAGAACACTATTGTTTTCTTTGCGAAAAAAACAAGGATATGACCGAAGGGTGCAGTCAGTGTGGAAAGCGTAGGCATTCATTTTGGGGCAATGGCTGCATCAAACAATTTATGGAATATTTGCGCCAAAATAGACCTTTTTGTGAAAGGATAATTGCAATTGCACATAATGCCAGAGCCTACGATCTCATGTTCATCTTAGATTATGCAATAAAACAGGGATGGGTACCGGATTTAGTAATGAATGGTGCTAAAATTTTATCCATGAAAATGGAACACATAACCTTTCTGGATAGTTTGAACTTTTTACCCATGAAATTGAGAAGTTTACCGAAAGCTTTTGGAATAGATTGTGTGACAAAAGGCCACTTTCCGCATTACTTTAATACTCCTAAAATATGAACTATGTAGGTTGTTATCCCGACCCCGTTCATTACGGCATCGATTACATGATGCAAGACGAACGCAGAGAATTTTTCGAATGGTACGAGAAGGAAAAAGATGGCATTTTTTATTTTAGAAAAGAGATTGAAGCCTACTGCATGGCAGATGTTGGAGTGTTGAGAGAAGCGTGTTCTATATTTAGAAATACTTTCCTAGACATCGGAAGTATTGACGTATTTCAAGAATCTATTACGATAGCTTCGGCATGCAACAAAGTATTTAGAAAAAAATATTTGAAACCGAAAACTATAGGACCTATTCCTTGTGGAGGTTATAGGAAAGCCGATAAACAATCCATAAAAGCTCTCATGTGGCTTAGGTATGAAGAAATTAAAAGGGGGATTTGCATTAAACATGCAGGTAATGGTAGACAGGTGAGAATACCCGAATTACCTAACTTCAAATTAGATGGTTTTTGTGAGGAGACGAGAGAGGTGTTTGAATTCATGGGGTGTTACCACCATGGCCACGTGTGTCTTACTAATAGAGATGTCCCCGTCGTAGACACACGAACAGAGACGCTTGCAGATAGATACGAGCTCACCATGAGTCGAATAGATAAAATTGTGTCGGCAGGTTACGTCTGTCACGTCATGTGGGAGTGTGAATTTGAGGACATTCTGAAACAACATCCGGCTCTACACAACGATCCCTTTGTGAAAAATGTTCCACTCATTCTTAGGGATTCCCTCTACGGAGGTAGAACGGAAGCATTGAAAACCTATTGCAAAGCCGACGAAAAAACTCGCATTAAGTATTACGACGTGATGTCTCTGTATCCTTATATATGTAAATATTTTAAGTTTCCCGTAGGTCATCCCATAATTCACATTGGCGAAGATTGCGCCAATATTACCGAAATGCTTAAAAAAGAGGGGGTTATAAAATGTAGAGTTTCGGCAAAAAATAGAAGTCTTCATCATCCCGTATTGCCCTTTAGATGCCGAAAAAGTTAATATTTGGTCTTTGTTACATCTGTGCGAAGGAGGAAAATGACGGTGAATGTAGCCACGACGGGGAACTAATTGGTACTTGGATCGTAGACGAGGTACGAAAAGCCGTTGAAATGGGTTACGAAGTGAGAGAAATTTTTGAATTTTACGAATATAAAATGGAACAGTATGATAAAAATGAAAATAAAGGAGGTCTCTTTGTGGATTACATTAATAGTTTTTTAAAATTAAAAGCAGAGGCCAGCGGGTATCCCTCTTGGGTTAAGAGCGATGAGATAAGGAGAAATACGTTCGAAGCTTTTTTCAGAGCGAAGGAATTCTTTTGGATAAGTCGAAAATTAGAAAAAATCCAGGTGCAAGGTCTCTAGCAAAATTGTGTCTAAACAGTTTTTGGGGAAAGCTCACCGAACAAAGCAATCGGTCGCGCAAGAAAATGATTAGGGAGCCCGCGGAATTGTTTACGTTCCTGACCACGCCCGGCATCGAGGTGCAGAACCTAATGTTTGCGAGCGACGAGATAGTCTGGCTCTCGTGGAAATATGCCGAAGAGGTCGAGTGCCCTCCACTGGCACACACCAATGAAGTGTTAGGAGCCTACGTTACCGCAGGTGCAAGGCTTAAGCTATACACCTACCTAGAGGCGCTGAATAGGGACATATTATACACAGATACGGATTCGATACTGTTTACGGTTAGGGAAGGCGAGAAGTGTAGCGTCGAATGCGGCGATAACCTGGGAGACATGACGGATGAGCTAGCGGACTATGGAACGGATTCCTACATTTCAGAATTTGTATCCCGAGGCCCAAAAAATTACGCGTATAAAATACGCCTACCAAATGGTGATTTCAAAGCTGTTTGTAAAGTGAGAGGGATAACATTGAATTACGCTTCTTTACAGTTGGTTAATTTTGATTCAATAAAAGATTTAATTCTTGGAGAAAACGTGGATCGAAACATTGAAGTTAGAACGGAAAAGAAAATAAAGCGCAAAAGATCCCATGGCGTGTATATCGTCTCCGAACCGGAAGATAAAATCTATAGAATTTGTTTTCACAAGAGAAGAAGAATTTCTAACGATTCCGTCCCTTTCGGATATATAAAGCCTGACTGAACGAGCCGCCTCCTCTCATTATGGATTCCGAGGTGGAACGAGCAGTATCCAAGTACGTGGTGAAACGGCAACTCTAGGCCGAGCCCAAGAACTGTAATTACAGATAATTTATTAATTAACTTTTAGTGATGTTAAATCGTATTATGTAAACATCTTTTTCTCATACTGCTTGTATATTTTAAGAAGGGTGATTTAACGTTATGTATCTATCTAGGTTATTAATATTAGTAGAGTTATAAATGGTTTAATGTAAATAATTTAAGCGCTATGTTAAAATACTGTCCACGAGGGAATGTTTTAGCTACAGGAATAGTGCTTTCGAAGGCAGAAAACCTAGTTTTATTACCTCTCTTCGGTCGCAGTGCTATTATTCCTACAGCGAGGGTGTAGAGCCTTTGTCCCATTATTTGGTAATTCGCCGTGACCAAGTGAGCGAGAAAGACAACCTAACGGTAAATGTAGAAAAAGCCGCGATTTATATTAAATTTGGACCAATGAGATCCCTGAAAGTTTATTCGAAATAGTTAGACGCGTCGAGTCGCGCTAAAAATGGACCAATAGGAAAGGAAGCAGCCTCAGAAGCATGCGACTATAAATGGATCTGTTTAGGGAAAATTCGCGTCAGTTTTGGTAATGTGTGGTCAGGGAGAGATGCTGCAGGATGTGTGAGACATCGCGCCAAAAAGGGAATAAAGACAGTTTTATCATGGATTTTTAGCGGGGCAGTTTTGGTAATGTGTAGTCAGGGAGAGATGCTGCAGGATGTGTGAGATATCGCGCCAAAAAGGGAATCAAGTCAAATTTGTCATGTCAGCGTAGTATTGCAGTGCGACAGTTTTTGTCATGTGTGGTCAGGGAGAGATGCTGCAGGATGTGTGAGATATCGCGCCAAAACAGGGAATCAAAATAGTTTTAGCAACACACCTAAGATCCGCTACTCTGAAAGCGACAATAAGAATAGTTATATTTCGTGCCATATCCACGCCATAGTTTAACAGCGGTGGACAGTATTTTACAGCGGCAATACCAGTTTTGTATACTACGAGTGTTAATTAAATAAAAAGAAACGGCAGTGTCATCTTTTCATAAAGAAAGCAAGTCTATGTCTTCCTATATCACCACCCGAGATCTACGTTTTCCTTTACCAAGGATAAGTCCATGCTCCCATATAGTTTAAGAAAAATTACTGCAGCTAGCCGAGGATAAATAGAAGACAACCAACCCACTGAGAACTTCTGGAAGCAACGGGAGAAGCATCAAGGTAAGCCTAACAGCACGGATGAGGAGGTGATCGCCGCAAACTGGCGCCCAACGTGGGGCTAACAAACGTTAAGACCGCCGCAAACTGGCGCCATAACGTGGAGCTCGAAGGGAAGAACGACACAAACGGAGAACTAGGAAACAACGAACAGACGAAGAATCTTCAGAGGAAAGGGGCACAGCAGAACAAAATTACAACGCGAACTTCTAGTCTACCTACGTGGGACAACAAAACAGCTGAGAACATCGCTTCTAGAACTTCACCAGGATTCGAACCCGGAACGCATCAGTTAACATTGAAAAAAATACAGGTTAGAACATTTATTCAAAAACAAACAAAAAGGCATGCAGAGTAGTGACTCAGTTTTGGTGAACACATGTTATTGAGAGGGGGTAAAGTCATTACTAGGGAGGTAGAACTTGTTAACGGAACCATGAGTAGGTCAAGGGAAGATTTAAAAGAACTGGATGGGGAGGCTATTGTCAGCATAACACCAGATGGAGAGAATGTGGGCGCAGCAGAGGTAGAAGTTAGGGAAAGGCAATCACCGATTGAGCAGGTCATTGACGCAGGTCAAAACCAGCTGCTAATAGTGATTCAACAGTTGAGTAAACAATATAAAAAGTTAGAGAGCATAGTAGATGAGCGGGGTAAAAAGTTAGAAAGCATAATAGATGAACGGGGTAAGATCTTAAGTGAATATAGTAAGAACGTAGAAAGAATCGGAAGTCAACTAGATAAGAATTTAGAAGGGGAATCAAATGAGCATAATATGGACGTAGAAAGAATCGTAAGTAAGCAGAGTAAGGGCTTAGAAAGAATCGTAAGTGGACAAGATAAGAATGTAGAAGGTGAATCAAATGAGCAGAGTAAGGACGTAGAAAGAATCGTAAGGGAACAAGATAAAAATCTAGAAGGGAAATCAAATGAGCAGAGTAAGGACTTAGAAAGAATCGTAAATAAGCAGAGTAAAGACTTAGAAAGAATCGTAAGGGAACAAGATAAGAATCTAGAAGGGAAATTAAATGAGCAGAGTAAGGACTTAGAAAGAATCGTAAATAAGCAGAGTAAAGACTTAGAAAGAATCGTAAGGGAACAAGATAAAAATCTAGAAGGGAAATCAAACGAGCAGAGTAAGGACTTAGAAAGAATCGTAAATGAGCAGAGTAAGGACTTAGAAAGAAAATTGAGTGAACAGAAAAAGGATTTCGAAGGGAAATTAAGTAAGCAGAATAAGGACTTAGAAAGAAACTTAAGTGAACAAGATAAGAATGTAGAGGGGAAATTAGTTGAGATGATGAAGGGGAAGTTAATAGAAACACTTGAAGGGAAATTACTACAGATACTAGAAACTAAAGATCCGAAAACACTAACGGGAGAAGAGACGTTAAAGAAAGCTTTTGAAAGAATGTTAAAAAGGGCGCAGAAAAGAAAGCAGGAATTTAAAACAAGGAAGCGAAAGAAAGGGTTGATCGAACTTGGAGAATTAGTATGGATATGAAAAAAAAAATCCAGCATTCAAATTAAAAAAAAAAAAAGACACAATATCGTTGATCCTGACTCTACAGTGCCTGGAAAGGAGAGCTTTCACAGGTGAATTAATGAATTATCTTAAGCAGTTGTGCAGAACATTTTTTTTTTTTTGCATTACTAAAGAGACTTGAGTATTAAATGCTCATTAGTGATAGTGAAGAAGAACAAGAAACACCTTTGCCATTAATATGTTTCAGTTTCTTTCTGTTTGAATAAGTTTGTCTTAAGGTTGAAACAGCTTTTATTGTCAGAATATTTATTATATTTTTTTGGATATTTAGCAATATTTGTAAATTATTAATTGGTTGGTATGCTAGCAATATGCTGACAGTTTTCTTTAAACATATAAATTAGTTTTATTAATTATAAAAAAAAAGGTATCATAGAATGGAAAATTTATTTAAAGGTCCATACAGGGTGATTAACATTTTTGGCTCGGATACATTTGAGTTACTCGAAATGAGGTAGCAACCCTATGAACAAATAGTAAAGGTAATACACCCGATAAATAAGGATGTAAAGAAATAAATAAATGCATAATAATTATGTACCAATATGTATGTAAATAGATTTAATTTTAGAACTTAAATTGGGTATTAGAGTATTTGTTTGCGTCACAAGTTATTCGTGTGCGGGAAATGTATTGTGTATAAGAATGTCTCTCGGAAACCTGTTTTTAAAAGGGAGAGTGTAGAGTGAATGACCCAAATGTAAATACCACTGGTTTGGCAGAACCCTTGTGAAGGAACAGGTATAGCGAAGGGTCTCTGTCAACAAAACAAACGAACAAAGGCCATAATCAGAGGAATTATTCTGGAAAAGAAAATTGTTTCAAGTGCTAAAAAAATTTATTCTTTTCCAGAACAGGGCAATTTGAAACGGCAACTCTAGGCCGAGCCCAAGAACTGTAATTACAGATAATTTATTAATTAACTTTTAGTGATGTTAAATCGTATTATGTAAACATCTTTTTCTCATAGTGCTTGTATATTTTAAGAAGGGTGATTTAACGTTATGTATCTATCTAGGTTATTAATATTAGTAGAGTTATAAATGGTTTAATGTAAATAATTTAAGCGCTATGTTAAAATACTGTCCACGAGGGAATGTTTTAGCTACAGGAATAGTGCTTTCGAAGGCAGAAAACCTAGTTTTATTATCTCTCTTCGGTCGCAGTGCTATTATTCCTACAGCGAGGGTGTAGAGCCTTTGTCCCATTATTTGGTAATTCGCCGTGACCAAGTGAGCGAGAAAGACAACCTAACGGTAAATGTAGAAAAAGCCGCGATTTATATTAAATTTGGACCAATGAGATCCCTGAAAGTTTATTCGAAATAGTTAGACGCGTCGAGTCGCGCTAAAAATGGACCAATAGGAAAGGAAGCAGCCTCAGAAGCATGCGACTATAAATGGATCTGTTTAGGGAAAATTCGCGTCAGTTTTGGTAATGTGTGGTCAGGGAGAGATGCTGCAGGATGTGTGAGACATCGCGCCAAAAAGGGAATAAAGACAGTTTTATCATGGATTTTTAGCGGGGCAGTTTTGGTAATGTGTAGTCAGGGAGAGATGCTGCAGGATGTGTGAGATATCGCGCCAAAAAGGGAATCAAGTCAAATTTGTCATGTCAGCGTAGTATTGCAGTGCGACAGTTTTTGTCATGTGTGGTCAGGGAGAGATGCTGCAGGATGTGTGAGATATCGCGCCAAAACAGGGAATCAAAATAGTTTTAGCAACACACCTAAGATCCGCTACTCTGAAAGCGACAATAAGAATAGTTATATTTCGTGCCATATCCACGCCATAGTTTAACAGCGGTGGACAGTATTTTACAGCGGCAATACCAGTTTTGTATACTACGAGTGATAATTAAATAAAAAGAAACGGCAGTGTCATCTTTTCATAAAGAAAGCAAGTCTATGTCTTCCTATATCACCACCCGAGATCTACGTTTTCCTTTACCAAGGATAAGTCCATGCTCCCATATAGTTTAAGAAAAATTACTGCAGCTAGCCGAGGATAAATAGAAGACAACCAACCCACTGAGAACTTCTGGAAGCAACGGGAGAAGCATCAAGGTAAGCCTAACAGCACGGATGAGGAGGTGATCGCCGCAGTGGAAAACCGAAGAAGGCAGAGAGGCTTAAAATATTGTACGAACGAGGAGATAGCACTCATTCCCTTAGAAGTATTTGCTCAATATCCTCCCTTCGATGTAGATTACGTAATGTACAGGTTAACGGACGAATTGAGGGAAAAACTAAAGATGTTTCGACGATGTAATGTTTCCCGTAGTAAAATTTCAGCACCCCTTTACGCTGATCGTTAGTGGTAGTTCGGGTTCTGGTAAGACCGTATTTTGTGTAAATTTAGTAAAACATTTGAAGCATTTGTGCACTGTTGGAAAATTTAAAGAAATATTGTGGTGTTATAGCGAAAAATCGGCCGTGCCAAAGTTAAAACACGTAAAATTTCATGTAGGTGTGCCGGAGTTTGAGAACCAGAAAGGAGAGCCAAAACTAGTAATATTAGACGATCTCTTAAACTCTGCATATTCCAGAGAGGTGTGCGACCTGTTCACGAAGGGAAGTCATCATAGAAACATAAGCGTAATTTTAATCACTCAAAATTTGTTTCATCAAGGCAGGTATTGCAGACACCTCGTTAAACGCTAAATACATTGTGGTTTTTAAAAACGTAAGAGATAAAAATCAAGTGGCTCATCTAGCCAGACAAATATACCCCGAAAATTGGAAATCGCTTTTCGAGGCGTATCTGGATGCTACGGAAAAGCCTCACGGCTATATGCTTTTCGATCTGTGCCAGGGGACCGATAGCAGATTACGATTTAGAACCAACATCTTTCCATCGGAGCTCCCTGTCGTAGCATATCAGCATGAGCAAGCGGATAAGATCCAACTATCACATGCTGCACGTGCTTAAAAGCGCCAAGCCTAAGCTTAGGAAAGCCATTTTGGAGAAGTCCGACAAAGAGTTAGTGTTGACTATTGCAGAATGCGCTCTAAATGTTCTAAGCGGCAATTGTAATTTAAGCAAATGCACGATTTGCAATCTAGGAAGATATAAAAATAGTCTGAGGCGAGTGGTGGATAAATCTCTAAAGGTTAACAATAAGAGAAGGTTTTTAATTCAAAAGGGAGGTTTTTTGATTCCTCTGCTGACTGCCGTACTGACCGGACTTTCGTCTCTAATACAGCGTTAGATGCTGCAAAAATCATTTTTAGTTTCTCAGCGTTACATAGACACCCACTGCTTGAAGAAAAAGGCGACGTCGAAGAAGAAAAAGCGGAGAAAAAAGGATGCGTACGAGGAGCTGATCAAATTTAAATCCAGTGGCCGCCGCCGACCGTATCTACCGCCGCAACCGCTGCCGCCGCCGCCACTACCACCTCCCCGAACCTCCCCCTCTCCTCGGGTCAAAAAGAGGCTCGTCTTCCCTCCAGAAACGGTCTACGAGAAGCAGGAAGAAGAAGAAGAAGAGCAAGAAGAAGAGTTTGACGAAGAACAAGTAAGGCCTCTGCCATTGCCGGCCCACGAGAAAAAAGAAGTAGAACAGTTTACAAATAGAAGCTTTGGGTACATAGCAGGTCCTTACCTAGCTCCATATTTGCACACTCCTAGGGCAACGGATACCGTATTCGGCATTTACAAGGATAGGGACGGCAACTTTAAAATTGGCGATTCCATTATTCGTATAGAAGACAACGATTTGTATGTAAAGGATAGGTATTTTAAGGGAACTCTGGGTCTCTGGGAATTGCTCACTAGGAAGAAGGTAGATCTCTCGAAAGTCACCTCTTCGGACAAGAGTAAATATAGACAAATTCTTCTTTTAACCAACGGCCACCTGCAGAATAACGAAGCCTTTAATCAGATAAAATCGAACAGAGGTAGCAAATATAAAGAAATAATTGCCGAGTTGTTTCCGTCCAAGACGTGGATGGATTATTAGCAATGAATAAGAAGTATTTTTACGATCCCGAACAACCTTCGGCTTTTTCCACCGTGCAAAAACTTGCATCTCTTACGGGAAATAGACGTAAAACGGAGGATTGGCTTCTCCAACAAGATGCCTACACTTTACACAAACCTGCGAGGAGAAAATTTCAGAGGAACCACTACACGGTGAATAACGTTAACGATGTGTGGGAAGTCGATTTGGCCGATTTTAAAAGCATTAGAAAGTATAACGATGGAGTTCAGTATCTCCTAACGTGTGTAGATTGTTTTTCCAGATTTGCACGTGTAAAACCCATAAGATCAAAATCTAGTACTGAAACTGCAAAGGCCTTTGAAGCCATGTTAGATTCCGTTCCTCTAGCAGTCAGATCCGATAGAGGAAAAGAATTTTTAGGATCTGCATTTCAGAAGCTTTTAAAAGAGAAGGACATCAAGCATCAAGTTTGCAGAAACCCCGATGTAAAGTGCGCCATGGTCGAGAGATTTAATCGTACCATTAAGTCTAAAATATACAAGTATTTTACATACAGGAACTCGTACAGATATATAGACGATTTCGATAAATTTGTTCGCGCATATAATCGCACCATCCATTCGTCAATGGGAGTGGCTCCAACCGAAGTAAATGAGAAAAACGTGTTACAAATATGGAAAAGGCTAGAGAGAAAACGAGGTAGCATTAAACCCAGACCCGTCAAGTTCGCCGAAGGACAAACCGTGAGAATAAGCAAAGAAAAGATGAAATTTGCCAAAGGCTACGAAAAAAATTTCTCAACGGAGATTTTCAAAGTTGTAAAGGTTATAAAACGTTCGCCGCAACCCGTGTACGAACTACACGATCTGAACGGAACTCCCATAGAAGGTCAATTTTACAGTTACGAACTAACTCCGGTAAAAATTAACAAATCCACTTTGTATAAAATAGATAAAATACTAAAAATTAGGGTGAGGAATGGCAGAACGCAGCATCTCGTCCGCTGGAAAGGATATGGTCCCGACTTTGACAGCTGGATCGATGCATCATGGATGAGTTTTACGTAACCGTGTTGAGCGATTCTAGCGTCGATTTGTATCCCGAGAATTTGCATGCTAGTTTTCGTAACGATTTAGCACAACCGATCAATCTTCAGAGAGATAAGTGGGTTGTAGGTCTCGCAGAGCTTTCGTATTCTTACGGTTACGAGTCCATAGATGAGAACATACTTAACGAAGCTGGAGAACTGACCAAAAATGTCGTCATAACAAGAGCTGGTAGAATTGTGTTTGAAAAAATGGAGTTTAAGGGCTTTAAGGAGTTGTACACTTCGCTAAAGAATCAGGTAACAGACGATGAACATCGGGAATTGCTCCTGTCGGAGCTGCAGGGTTACCTCATTTCTCATCAAAGAGAGATAAAAGAATTGGAAAACGCTAAGAAAGTATGGGTCCCAACACATTCCATTCCACAAAAACCAAGCGGAAAGGCTAACAGTATTCATTTAAAGATTACTAAAAGTAAAACGGAAACAATTTTTAACGGAAAAATATTTTTTCCTACCAGAATATATTATGGTCTAGGCGATCTTGTGGACACCATAAAAAATTCTCTGCCAAATCTCGATTCCTATAAAATAGTTAATCAAAATATGCTCACAGAAGTAACTAACGATATGAAAACCCTTTTCCTTAGATCGCACAGAAAAAGCTCTTTTCAGTTTCTTTCTGGAAGCGAACCCATTTTTGTTTACTGCAATCTCATCGAACCGCAGCTGCTCGGTAGCTCCTACGTTAGGTGCATAAGAATTATTCAGTTTCCCTCGTACACTAGTCATCACAAGTTTGAAAACATATTTTACGTTCCGGTAGAACTTAATCATTTTCGAACCGTAGCAGTTGAAATGGTTAACAAGTTTGGTGATCTGGCTCGCTTGAGCAGTAGCGTTATGCCTACCATTGCTGTGCTGCATTTTAAGAAAGTTAAATAATGTTTTTTGTTTTTTTTTCAGATGGCCGTTGAATACTCTTCAGCCTTTCAAGGATTTTATAATCCAGAGGGAAAAGTTATGATAAAAGAATTGGCCGTCGTGGAAATTGAGACGGAACAGGTGGTATTGCACCAACTGATCCGTAAACCAAATCTTCCGCAAAATGCGTGGCCAATAAAGTTTAGACGGACGAACACATGGTTATCCGAAAATTTTCACGGTATACCATGGAGTTCAGGCCACGTCGAGTTTGCTCCCAAAATTCCAGATGGAATATTGTTTGTAAAGGGGAGCATGCTTGGTAACGTATTGCAACCCACAGCAGGAGATGACTTTAGAGTCTACAATATAGAAAACCTAGGGTGCAACCTAAATATTGAATTTTTAGTTACTGCACCTGCCTGTCGGTGGCATCAGTTTAACACCGTCAGGTGTGCCAGATCGGAGGCACTAGGTATAGCTAGGTGGGTAAATGAAAACCGTTGGGAATTTAATATTTAAATTTAAATTCATTCCCAATGGATTTCTTTAAGCGGGTCAATATAAATTAGGCCTCTAAATTTAAAATCCATGCATTTGGCAATGGACCCGCTTACAGCGTACTATGTAAACCAGAGTGGAGGGCGCCTCGGTCAGTACATCGGACCGCTGTACGTAGGAAGCCCATACGTACAGCAAGGTAGAGGCATAGGTAACTTTTTGGGTAGCCTATTCAGAATTGTTAACCCCATCCTCCTATCCGGGGCAAAAACTTTGGGCAGGGAAGCCCTCACCACGGGTGCAAACATCATGACCGATATTGCTGCACGACAGGAAGGTACCAAAGTCAAAGATATCGTGGCAAAACGAGTCACGGAAGGTACAAAAAAGTTAGTTGGTAGGTTACAACAAGGAAAGGGCAAGAGAAAGAGATCAGCTCCATATAAAGCCAAAAAAGCTAGAGACATTTTTGATTAAATACAGCGTGCAACACGATGCCACCAGCACATGCTCCCGAGATAGCAACATGATCACCTGCACAAAATCCGAACTTGATATTTTTGCAAAAAAAACAATTCAGTCGGCAGTGTTAGGAAACTTCACTACCCTAAACAAACCCATCGCACCAGTAGATCAATCCGTATTGGAATTTGTTATTCCTGGAGATAAGGAACACTACATCGATTTAAATGTTTATTTTATGGTAAAAGGAAAATTTGTAAAGCCGGATGGTTCCAACTTAGCAGCAACAGATAAAACGACGGGTGTTAACAATTTATTGCACTCCTTGTTTAGCCAATTGAGCGTTTCCCTAAATGGAACATCCATCACTCCGTCTGAAGATCTTTATCATTATCGTAGCTATTTAGAAACCTTATTAACGTACGGTCACGATGCATCGAAAAGCCATCTTACTAACGCTTTCTGGTACATCGACACGGCTCTCCACGGTCTCTCCGAGGCCGATGCTTCGAAAAACGAAACGCTGGAAGCCGGAGATTCTAATCGTGGATGGAAAGAACGTCATCACAGGAGCAATGCGTCTAAAGAAATAGTCATGTTTGGTAGATTACATGGGGATATTTTCAACTTACCCACTTTGTTACTACCGGGACTTACACTTCAAATCAAGTTGACTAAAGCGAAGGACTCGTTTTATATAATGAGTGAAAGTGCGGATCTACATGCTAGATTTCAATTCCTAGATGCCACTCTATACGTGAAAAAGATAAAACCAGCTCCTAGCCTCTTAATGGCCCATATGAATGCTTTAGAAAAAGTAAATGCGAGATACGATATAACGCGAGTCGATGTCAGGTCCTTTACTTTCGCAGCAGGGCAAAGTACCATCTCTATAGACAATGCTGTATTAGGTCCGCTCCCTAAAAGGATACTCGTAGGTATGACAGAAAATACAAATTTTTCCGGAACTCACACCACAAATCCTTTCAATTTTAAGCACTTCCATTTGGAATATTTTGCGATTTACGTTAACGGCCAGCAAATTCCGGCAGAAGGTCTTTATATCGATACCTCTAACGAAAATGGTTCAACGTTAGCGTACCAAACGCTCTTTTCCGGTTCTGGCATCCATCACACCAACAGCGGAATTCAAATCACGCACGATATGTATATAATGGGTTACTTCCTAGTGCTTTTCGATTTAACGCCAAACAGTGCCGCTTCAGAAGGTCATGTTTCTCTATTAAATAACGGAAATATAAGAATAGAGCTCAGATTTAAAGCAAAGTTAACACAAGCCATCACGTGTATCATGTACTGTGAGTACGAAAATTCTATTCAAATAGACAAAGATCTGAGAGTGCATACCGATTATTAATTATGAACACCTTACAAATAGAACAAACTTTGCGAGGCATTCCAAATTTTGCAGGAGTTTTTGCATCGGACATGTTGCCTACAGAGTTTACTAAACCGTCAACATTCGTAATAAATTTAGATCCTCACAACCTACCTGGTTCACACTGGATAGCTGTAACTCAAAATTCAAATTCTTTTGCATGGTATTTCGATTCGTACGGCCTCCCTCCCTTTATAAAATCCTTGAAAAGCTTTATGCCATTTCACTTTATTGTGAATCATTGCCAACTTCAAAGCCTCTACTCCGACATCTGCGGCCAGTACGCGTGCCTCTATACTCTCTACGTCTGCACCAGAGGATACACCATGAACGAGTTCGTAGCCCTGTTCAACTCTGCCAATCCAGATCGTCAGGCCAGGGAGATATTCCACAGAGAGTTTCCAGTCTGGCGGTGCAACAAGGGACAGCGATGCCTACCGGGTATAAAGGTAAGTAGCTCATTTATTTTTCGGCCAGTCTTTGTGCAAGATGGAAGGAGGTCTTGTCGTAGATTATACAGCGCTCAGAGGAAACGGCAAAGAATTAATCATAAAGGAATTGGCGATCATTGGAAAAGGGATTGTTCAAACCTTTCATTTTGCAAGCCCATATCCCTGGAATAGTAAATTAGATGCATTTAACAAAGAAAATAAAAATGGAATGCATTTCAATGATGGTTACGTTCCTTATAGCATGCTAAAAACTGTGCTGGAAGAGGCGGTGGCGGGGCACATCTCTCTCTTCGCTTATGACGAGGATAAATGTGAAGTTCTTTCCGCACTCTGCGATAGAACGTTTATCAATTTAAGAAAAGAATTTAGTTGCCCCAAGCCAGAAAATCTCTATCATCAGTTACACTGCGGATTTCCTTGCCATAAGTTCTCAAACACTCACTGTGCATGCAAACACGCTCACGCCATGTTCAATTGGTTGAAGCATCATAAGCTTAAAAAACTTAACACCAGATGTCCTGCTGATAGCTCTAACAGACACGATGCTTCTTTTGTTTCAGCTGTGGAGCAGTCGACGAGATGAGCTCAAGAGGTAAACAGATCAGAATGCCACTGCGCCGGGTGACTCCTCCTCCGGAACCCGTGTTGCATCGCAGGACCTACTTTCTCAACAAACATCACTCCAGATACATCAGCCTGGGTTTCTTCAAAAGAAGAAATTACGAAGCTCACGTGGAAATTGGCGGAGTAAAGCAGGGAAGAGTCGTCCTCTCGTCCTACTACTTCGCGACTCTGCTGAATCACCTACCTAAACTTGCCGAACATCTCTGCAAAGGGCAGTCGTACAGATGCATCGAAGAACAGTTTCGCCTCAAGTCCATAAATGGGCATCGTGCCAGGATACAATGCGAAGACTCACAAGTCATCCTTTGTTTAGATGATGTAAACTTTCTATTGTGCAATGCAAATGTGTTGCAACATCAACTTGCAAAATATGTCTTAGCCACAAAGGATATAAAAGACTATGTTAACAGTGCTTCAGGTAGTAGCACTTATGTACTTCCAAAAGAAAATGCTTCATGTTTCGTCCTTTACGATGTTATTTGTGACGAAATAAACTCGACACTTGTATCTTATAAGAATGAATAAAAAAAACGAACTTACCTTGACGTCTTTTATTTTCCAACTTTTTTCCTTTACATCCGAATATAGGGAAAATCCTCTCCCATCCTCAATTATACCTAGAAAAATCAGTAGCAATTAAATAAAAGGATCAGCTAGTGCAATATTTTATTTAGATAATACATTCAATGCCAAGAAGGTGCTAGCTAGACCAAGGCCGGGTTCTAATAAACACCTGTTTAGGTGTGGTCGCAGCGACCTTCATGCCTTAGGGTGATCACGTGCTAGCTACACCAAGGTCGACGCGACAACACGTGGACGCAGCAGCAGCAGCAGCGGCGGCGGCGGCGGCTTTGTTTATGTTACATGCCCTGCGGTGATGACGTCATCAGGGGTCAACGAACGGACTCAAGAGCCTTTCATACTACTTCTAGTCTATCATCTGTCCACGTTTTTCCTATCTTTCCCATATAAACGCCTACTCCACACCTCAAACTCTGTCTAGCCTAGCACTTCTCCCTGTATCCCCTACCTCCCATACAAAGCGCATTCCCCTTCTCCAGACCCTGTCTAGCCTAGCATCGGCCCTCGTCTTCCCTATCTCTCTCATATATAAACGTATTTTGCTCCTTGAACGCTCCTCCAACCTAGCTACTCCCTTCGTTTTCCTCCTCTCCCTATATAAACGCATACTCTGTCATTCAAACCCTCCTAGCCTAACACCTCTCCTTGGTTTGCTATCTCTCCCATATAAAGCCATATTCTACCCTTCAAGCCCTGTCTAGTCAGGCATCTCTCCTCGTATTCCCTATCTCTCCCGTATAAAGCGTATCGCACCCTCCTTCAGCATTTGTCTAGCCTATTATCAGTTCACGTTTTCCCCATTTTTCCCATATAAACGCATACTCCACACCTCAAACTCTGTCTAGCACTTATCCTCGTATTCCCCACCTCTATCATATAAAGGACGTTCCCCTCCTTCAGTATCTGCTCTACCTCGGACCTGTCCCCGTTTTCCCTATGTTCCCTGTATAAACGCATTTTCCTCCTTAACCTTCGCATCTACCCACGTTTTCCCTATCCTTTCCTATATAAACGCAAAACTGCGCTCGCTCTCTTCTATATATTCTACTTACGTGTATCTCGGAAATGGCTAATACCACAAAAAAGTTATTTTAAATAAATTGTGTGTTTTAAAGAGACCTACTTTTTGTATAGTACGTTTCGTCTATCGCTTAACGTTTACCAGTGATACAAGATTATACATAATTCATCTGAATGAAATAGAATTCATAGGCCTATTTCCAGAAAATTCAATATATACATTTTATTTTTATGTAAATATCTCTGATATTCCGGCTTACTTCTAAAAACTCGTAAGTCTGATTTTGATCCATTTTGAGATTTTGTGTGTTTTAATTAGAATTTTGTATGCTCTACTGTCGTTTAAAACCTCGTAAGTCTGAACGCTATATTAAGGCCGATATTTAATAACACGTAAACCTCGTATTTTTCTAAGCATTTAAATGTTATCTTAAAAACTCGAGTTCAGAGAGATGACTGTAGCCTATAAATAAATTGATAGTAATAAATGATACATTTGTGATCTCGGGTTTTAAGCTGTCTCTTTTTGTCCAATGAGAGGTGCTATTTTATTATACGGTTGATCTGGTTTAGAAACAACAAAACACTTTTCCAGCTGGCGGTCATTCTTAATAATGTGAAATTACGCTGTTGTTTGTGTACTCTATCTTATTTTGTGTGGAAACTTTATTCTGTGAGGTGATTCTTTTAGTGAGTGGTTTGTGACTGCTATTTCATATTAGTACATCAACAATTCCGACATTTTATAGTAAGTACTCGTATTATAACAAGTTAAAGTAAATAAAGACTTCGTAGAAAATGAAGCTAGGAGTTTTAATCAGGGCTCGAAGTGGAGGAGAGCAAAGCGAAATCCTGTGGTGTTTCTTAAACAGCATTCCCTTTTGTAAGGAAAATCTGTACTATTCCGGTCCGTTTTAGTGTGTAATGAAATATTCTGCATAAAAAAATCGAAGGAAACAAGAATCAGTAACCAATGTGGAAAACATTTTTTTAGCAGAAAGTACCCCTACAGTCTGCAGTTGCAATTTGAGTACAACATTCTTTCACAGCTGCTATAATTCTAGTTCCATTTCTTATACGAAAAATTTTGTTTCACAGCCTATATTATTGATAAGCTAAATAATCATTATTTCACTTTACACTGATTTTATAACGTAGTGCAAAAATGAGCAAACTAACTTTTTCGTATTTCGAATTTGATTACTAGTTTATGAAGTTACCTTCATGTTCCAGTTTACATGTAGGTTATCAAACGTTTTTAGGAAAAACATAAAATTTATTTATTTACTTAATTATTGTTAAGTCTTACATAATGTTAATAAAAAGAAAGAATAAAGAAAGCCAGTGTAGTTTTGTAGTAAGTTCTCACAAACTCCGCAGGTAGGTATACTGCAACTTTAAATAAATCTGAATTTTAAATATTAATAGCTAAACATTTTGATAGGATTTAAACTAAAATATGAAAATAATGAGTGGGAAATAATATGACAGGTTCGGTTGGTTAAATTTGAGGTTTTATTAGCCTTCCGTTTTGTCAAAATGTTCGTTGAGTCAGTTAGATTAGCGTTCTCTTTTGTAAAAATCCCGTTTCGATCCTTGGTTTTAAACAGTAGAAAGCAATCCTCAAATGGGAATACTACTATTGATATAGTTACTTAAAGCAAAAGCCTGTTATCTATTACTTACCGTTGGTTCTCCCTTGTTCATTTTTAACAGAAAATGAGTTCCAGGGCTTAGAAAATGTTGAACATTTTTGGAATACAAGTACCGTAGGCTAGAGAACATAGACAAAATTGTCTACAGAAACTATTGAGAGAATTGAAGATAAAGAAAATGAATCTCAATTTTCCTCAAACGTTGTGTAAACTAATAAAATCGAATTTATTAATGATTTAAATGCTGAAAACACTTAAAAGCTTCATGATTTAGATTCAAATAAAACAACGGTTGAAAAACATACCGTTCAAGGTATGGAATAGAATGGGAAATGTCTTAATACTGGAGAAACTCTGATAGAGAAAAGGAGTGGTGTTGAGTTAGATGTAACTGAAGACGAGCATTACACATTTTAGAACTGTCACTTTTAGGAGGAAATAAAATAAATTTAAATTCTCTAAAGCTAGATTCAGATGATATCCCTCAAGGGGAACTATTTGTTGATGAATTAGGCAGTCTAGTTACCTTAATTGGGGGGGGGGGTGAACCTGAACCACATTCCGATGAAATTGTGAATTTATACAAAGCGATACTACTTTGATATAAGTGGTGTCACAGAAAACATGAACAATGACATTCATACTAGAGGAAGAAAGCACAAAAGAAACTTAGTACGAGAACCTACGTGGACGTCAGAGAAAAATAAAAAGAAGAGAATGCATGGTAAAGCATACAGGGAGGGCCTGAAGATCTGGAAGTATGGTATTAAAGAACAAGTAGGAGGGAACTACGAGATTGCTATGTGCGGCACGAGAGTGAAGGAGGGCTCAGTGCTAATGAATTTGCTACAATTCTGTGCGATTTCGTCTCAAAACGTGTTATGTGTGACAAAGAAGATGAAATAATATTTTACAGTGATGGTTGTGGCTATCAGAATAGAAATGTGACACTAGCAAACGCGCTACTTGATTTGGCTAACGAGATGAACGTTTTTAAGTTCAAAATTATTTGCCAAAAGGCCACACACAAATGGAATGCGATTCAGTGCATTTTGCATAGAGAGGAAATTAAAAAATCAAGACATATACACACCTGCAAGCTATATTGCAGTGTTTAAGACAGCAAGACTGAAACCTAAACCTACGAAGTATATTACCTAAGCCATAACTTCTTCAAGGATTACAATTCATTCAAGACATATTCTTCTATTCGTCCAAGCATCAAGAAAGGGGGCACGACATGTGTTGCTTGAAGTAATGCCCCTACATGACAGAGCGGTTCAAAGTTGATTTCAAAGGTAAGCAATCTAATAAAGTATAAATATCGAAAATATGTAAATTTTGAATAAACGCTTATAATTATATCTTTCCTCTGATAAGTAGAAGTACCTGTACAACAGAAGAAAAAGTGGTAGTGAAAAATCTTCTGAGATGACAGTTGCTGGTCTGTACAGTGCTCCCCTTAGAAAGGCAAATTCATTGACTTACAGGTACTGAGCCACTGGTTCCAAAAGACTTCCATTCATTTCGTAATATTTGCCTTATGAATAGGATACATTACATAGCACCAATTTCATAATAGACTTTTGCAAGTTTATTGAGAAAAGTTACAAGAAAACATGGTTAAAATATAATTATTTATATGCTTTTTCTGATGTTAATACCAAACCAAGTCTGAGTTGATTAAATATCGGACTCAAAACTTTGTAAGTTAATAATTACCTCCAGGAGTTCATTAATAAAATAATGTAAATCTCGTATAACCTCTGAAAGCTTGTAAGTTAAAAGGTATATAAGGGAAATTTATTAATAAAACCTTATAAGTCTAATAAAATCTAAATAAAACCCCGTAAGTCAATAAAGCCATTCCAATATTTTATTAACAAAACCTTGTAAGTCTCGTAAAAATGTCAATAATATTTAAACATTCGGAATGATGTATCAAATTAGTAAATTGTAATGTTAGAAGACGTTTTACAAGAATTTGACTAACGAAAGCGGTTTTACAGAGATGTTAAATAGTTCTTTTAGCCTCCTGTAAAACTGTCTGGAAGAGACATATGAGGTTTTAAAAGTAAGCCGACGGTATATTATATTTTAATCAAAATCGTTAGAGCCATTTTTGAGAAAATAAAAAAATTTGAAAAATGTTCCTTGTAAAGGGTAGTTTGAGGTGAGGAGATTTTTAAAAATATTTGTGTCGCTTCTTTGAAAGATACTGACCCTAAATACCAAGTTTGGTATTTATTCTACTTTTCGATTTTGAGCTATGCTGTTTACATACACATTTATACACAGACAGACACAAGACGCGGACCTGTTTCTAAAAATGCTTTTCTTTGGATTCAGAAGCCTCAAACATGTATTTTCGGTGGAATCGGTATCAAATCTTTTGGTGGAATGTAATGCCTTCGCTACCTACTAGTTACGTGGTTGAGAAAATAGAAATTGAAATAATGATGGCAAGAATATAAATTATGAAGAATAGGATAGTAAGAGATAAATCTAAGTAAAATGTTAATAATAATGATGATGATAATAATAAAATAATAATAATGTAAAATCTACATAATAAACAATGCTTTTGTTTTACAATTATAATGCCTCCATAAACTCATTCATATCATAAAAGCTATCTCTCAATAACATTTGCTTCAAAGACATTGACGCTGACCTCTGACGCATCTGTGTTGTTCCTGGCAGTTGCTTCAGGGGACTCAAGAGTCCCGGGTTCGATGGTTGGATGGCAGGGATTTGGAATTTGTTTTTGGTAGAGCTGAGGTTCTTGTTTTCAGGGGTGGTGACACTGCCTTGATGATATTAATAATATTGCCGGCGAAGTTTGAGTTATTTCTTTATTTTGTTTACGAAGATTCCTATCTGGTCGACCCGCCACCTTCGTCGTCAAAACCACTGTTATTCTTATCACTTTCGAAGTCGCTACTTATGTGTTTCTCCGACTAGCCCTCGAATTGCCTAGATTTCACAACTTCATTTTTACACTATAAATTTTCTGATTATTTTCTTCTAATTTTGTTTCGTCGACCGTCCTCGTGGTTAGTTTGTACCGGAATGTGTGTCGGCGTTTCTTTTTCTCTTTCACGCCTTTCGCCAAACTTAGAATTTTCCCCCACCTTTCTTAAGTTTCGTTCCGTTTTAAGTTCAAACGTATCATGTGATGCATACGCGATCTTTTGATTGGCTATCATTTTTGTTTCATGATTTTATTATTGGCTACCCCCACTTGACAACTTTCACATCTGCTTCTTACAGCTTATTTTGAGTTTTAAAATCTTCCCACGAATATTCTTAGATCGTAGATAAGGCACGTATACTTCTAACCCTGCTAAGCTTTGAAACCGTTGTAAACTACCCGTCCGAGCCAGAGTACAATGCGAAACTTCCGGTAGGCTTGTTGTCGTCCACCGCAGGTAGATACATCCTTGGAGGACAACAAACTTGTTTCCTGTCTTTCCTACAAAACCCCCTAATATGAATTCAGCACATTTTTGTCTTATGTTCGATCGTATATTATTATTATTATTATTATTATTATTATTATTATTATTATTATTATTATTATTATTATTATTATTATTATTTCTCCTGGGTCTCGATAACCAGCTTCAACATCTTGAAACATCGCATGGATTTTAAGCTTTTCTAGCTGGTTGACAATTTATTACATAGGGCAGTTGCGGTATTGATAAAAAGGCCTCTAAGCAAAGTTTTGGTCTTTCACGCACACCACTTAGTTATAAAATGGGACGCTAAGAACCATAGTAGTTAAAGGGCGTCCATAAATAAAATTCAGTTTAATTTAATTTCGGCTGGAGTATATCTAACCCCTTTGGAATAGAGTGTAGTTCTAAGTGATGCTATTCTTAAGTATGTTTTATTCCTGGTATTATTGTTATGCATTCGATTATTTGTGATGAAGTTTCCTAATTTTACTTTATGTAACATAATAAAAAAAATCTGATGTGTTACACTCACATGACTTTCTCTAATCTTGTACAAACTATTTTTACAAGAACTTATTCTCCATTTACTTCATGTTAATCGAGATAAACATTTGCAGACTCTATCTTATTGCTAATTTTCTTGTAGATGTAAGGGGAATATATATTTACAAGGGCAATATAGAAATACAGTAGCCTTTAAGCACATACATATCTCTTAATAGCTGGTTGCTAAGTGCAGCACCATTCCCTTTGCCACAGATTAATACTCTTTGCATATCCAAGACAAAAAAAAATGAATAACGAATTCCCATTTGAGAAAATAAGTATTGAAAAATTTAAGAGAATAACAAGCAATATCTCGAAAATGGTTCACTCAACAAAAAATCTGAAGTGTTACACTCACATGACTTTCTCTACTCTTGTACAAACTATTTTTACAAACGCTTATTCTCCATCTACTTCATGTTAATCGAGATCAACATTTGCAGACTCTATCTTATTGCTAATTTTCTTGTAGATGTAAGGGGAATATATATTTACAAGGGCAATATAGAAATACAGTAGCCTTTAAGCACATACATATCTCTTAATAGCTGGTTGCTAGGTGCAGCACCATTCCCTTTGCCACAGATTAATACTCTTAGCCTATCCAAGACAAAAAAATGAACAACGAATTCCCATTTGAGAAAATAAGTATTGAAAAATTTAAGGGAATAACAAGCAATATCTCGAAAATGGTTCACTCAACAAAAAACATGTATGACATAAATTGTGTATTTTAAAGCGATCTACGTTTTTTGTGTAGTAAAATTTTGTCTATCTCTTATGGTTTACCAGTTATGCAAAAGTCGTTCACAATGAAGAATACTTTTGGAGACATTCCCAGGAAATTCAAGATATACATTTTATTTGTCATGAAAATATCTTAAACATATGATATATTAATCAAAATCGTTAGAGCCATTTTTGAGAAAATTAAAATTTTCGAAAAATCTTCCATGTAAAGGGTAATCTGGGGTGGGGGAATTTTCTTGAAAACCTTCGTGTCGCATCCTTGGAAGATACTGAACCTAAATACCAAGTTTGGTGTTTATCCGACTGTTCGTTTCTGAGTTATGCTGTTCACAGACAGACACACAGGCAGACAGACACACAGGCAGACAGACACACAGGCAGATAAACACACACACGGACATGTTTCCAAAAAAATTTGTTTGGATTCAGGGGGTCTCAAAACATGTATTTCCGGTGAAATATCGGTATCGAATTTTTGGTTGGAATACAATACTTCCCCTACTTACTATACGTAGTAGAGAAAGTAAAAAATGTATATGACACAAATTGTGTATTTTAACGCGATCTACATTTTTTGTGTAGTAAAATTTTGTCTATCTCATGGTTTACCAGTTATGCAAAAGTCGTTCACAATGAAGAACACTTTTGGAGACATTCCCAGAAAATTCAACATATACATTTTATTTGTCATGAAAATATCTTAAACATATGATATTTTAATCAAAATCGTTATAGCCGTTTTTGAGAAAATTAAAAATTTCGAAAAACCTTCCATGTAAAGGGTATCCTGGGGTGGGGGGGATTTTCTTGAAAACCTTCGTGTCGCATCTCCGGAAGATATTGACTCTATATACCAAGTTTGGTGTTTATCCGACTGTTCGTTTCTGAGTTATGCTGTTCACAGACAGACACACAGACACACACACGGACATGTTTCCAAAAATGCTTTTTTGGATTCAGTGGGTCTCAAAACATGTATTTCCGGTGAAATATCGGTATCGAATTTTTGGGTGGAATACAATACTTCCCCTGCTTACTATACGTAGTAGAGAAAGTAATATACCTACAGACTTGGCAAAGTTAATAGTTTCAGTTCCTTAAAAAGTTCCTGCACGTGTCATATTTCCTTGACATGATGTATTTTACAATCTTTATTTGAATTTTGAAAACTAGGTGGTTATTTCTACTCCCTCCCCATAATATTATACTATACCTCATTAGATTTCCTGCATATGCAAAATATAAGGTATTTCTGTCAGTCACGCATTTTTACTTTCTCTACTACGTATAGTAAGTAGGGGAAGTATTGTACTCCACCCAAAAATTCGATACCGAGATTTCACCGGAAATACATGTTTTGAATCCAAAAAAAAATCTGATGTGTTACACTCACATAACTTTCTCTACTCTTGTACAATCTAATTTTACAAACGCCTATTCTCCATATGCTTCATGTTAATCGAGATATCGAGATGTCAATCTTATTGGTAATTTTCTTGTAGATGCAAGGGGAATATGGTAGCTTTTAAGCGATAGTCAAATATTTTAACGCTGGTTACTATGTGGCGAATTCCATTCTCTTTGCATGTTCAGGACATAAAAAAATGAATAACGAATTTGAGAAAAAGTATAAGTATTGGAAAATTTAAGGAAATAACAAGCAATATCTCGAAAACGGTTCACTCAACAAAAGAAACGTATATGACATAAGTTGTGTATTTTAACGCGATCTACATTTTTTGTGTAGTAAAATTTTGTCTATCTCTTATGGTTTACCAGTTATGCAAAAGTCGTTCACAATGAAGAATATTTTTGGAGACATTCCCAGAAAATTCGAGATATACATTTTATTTGTCATGACAATATCTTAAACATATGATATTTTAATCAAAATCGTTAGAGCCGTTTTTGAGAAAATTAAAATGTTCGAAAAATGTTCCATGTAAAGGGTAGTCTGGGGTGGGGGGATTTTCTTGAAAACCTTCGTGTCGCATCTCTGGAAGATACTGAACCTAAATACCAAGTTTGGTGTTTATCCGACTGTTCGTTTTTGAGTTATGCTGTTCACAGACACACAGACAGACACACAGACAGACACACAGACACACAGACACACAGACAGACACACACACGGACATGTTTCCAAAAATGCTTTTTTTGGATTCAGTGATTCTCAAAACATGTATTTCCGGTGAAATCTCGGTATCGAATTTTTGGGTGGAAAGCAATACTTCCCCTACTTACTATACGTAGTAGAGAAAGTAAAAACATTTTTGGAAATATGTCCGTGTGTGTGTGTGTGTGTGTGTGTATTTCTGTATTGCCCTTGTAAATATATATTCCCCTTACATCTACAAGGAAATTAGCAATAAGATAGCCTGCAAATGTTTATCTCGATTAACATGAAGTAGATGGAGAATAAGCGTTTGTAAAAATAGTTTGTACAAGTGTAGAGAAAATCATGTGAGTGTAACACATCAGATTTTTTTTTATGTCCTGGACATGCAAAGAGATTGGAATGCTCCACATAGCAACCAACGCTTAAAAGATTTGACTATCGCTTATAACCTACCATATTCTCCTTGCATCTACAAGAAAATTAGCAATAAGATTGACATCTCGATATCTCGATTAACATGAAGCATTATGGAGAATAAACGTTTGTAAAAATAGTTTGTACAAGAGTAGAGAAAGTCATGTGAGTGTAGCACATCAGATTTTTACTTTCTCTACTACGTATAGTAAGTAGGGGAAGTATTGTATTCCACCCAAAATTTCGATACCGAGATTTCACCGGAAATACATGTTTTGAGACTCACTGAATCCAAAAAAAGCATTTTTGGAAACATGTCCGTGTGTGTCTGTCTGTGTGTCTGTCTGTGTGTCTGTCTGTGTGTCTGTGAACAGCATAACTCAAAAACGAAGAGTCGGATAAACACCAAACTTGGTATTTAGGTTCAGTATCTTTCAGAGATGCGACACGAAGGTTTTCAAGAAAATCCCCCCACCCCAGACTACCCTTTACATGGAACATTTTTCGAAAATTTTAATTTTCTCAAAAACGGCTCTAACGATTTTGATTAAAATATCATATGTTTAAGATATTGTCATGGCAAATAAAATGTATATCTCGAATTTTCTGGGAATGTCTCCAAAAGTATTCTTCGTTATGAACGACTTTTTCATAACTGGTGAACCATAAGAGATAGACAAAATGTTACTACACGAAAAATGTAGATCGCATTAAAATACAAAATTTATGTCATATACATTTCTTTTGTTGAGTGAACCGTTTGCGAGATATTGTTTGTTATTCCCTTAAATTTTCCAATACTTATACTTTTTCTCAAATTCGTTATTCATTTTTTTTATGTCCTGGACATGCAAAGAGAATGGAATGCGCCACATAGCAACCAGCGTTAAAATATTTGACTGTCGCTTAAAACCTACCATATTCCCCTTGCGTCTACAAGAAAATTATCAATAAGATTGATATCTCGATATCTCCATTGACATGAAGCATATGGAGAATAAGCGTTTGTAAAAATAGTTTGTACAAGAGTAGAGAAAGTCATGTGAGTGTAACACATCAGATTTTTTTTACTTTCTCTACTACGTATAGTAAGTAGGGGAAGTATTGTATTCCACCCAAAAATTCGATACCGAGATTTCACCGGAAATACATGTTTTAAGATCCCCTGAATCCAAAAAAATCATTTTTGGAAACATGTCCGTGTGTGTGTCTGTCTGTGAACAGCATAACTCAGAAACGAACAGTTGGATAAACACCAAACTTGGTATTTAGGTTCAGTATCTTCCAAGGATGCGACACGAAGGTTTTCAAGAAAATCCCCCCACCACAGAGTACCCTTTATATGGAACATTTTTCGAAAATTTTAATTTTCTCAAAAATGGCTCTAACGATTTTGATTAAAATATCATATGTTTAAGATATTTTCATGACAAATAAAATGTATATCTTGAATTTTCTGGGAATGTCTCCAAAAGTATTCTTCATTGTGAACGAGTTTTGCATAACTGGTAAACCATAAGAGATAGACAAAATTCTACTACACAAAAGATGTAGATCGCGTTAAAATACACAATTTATGTCATACATTTTTATTGTTGAGTGAACCATTTTCGAGATATTGCTTGTTATTCCCTTAAATTTTTCAATACTTATTTTCTCAAATGGGAATTCGTTGTTCATTTTTACTTTCTCTACTACGTATAGTAAGTAGGGGAAGTATTGCATTCCACCCAAAAATTCGATACCGAGATTTCACCGGAAATACATGTTTTGAGACCTCCTGAATCCAAAAAAAGCATTTTTGGAAACATGTCCGTGTGTGTGTCTGTGTGTCTGTGTGTGTGTGTGTGTGTCTGTGTGTGTGTCTGTGTGTGTGTGAACAGCATAACTCAAAAACGAACAGTCGGATAAACACCAAACTTGATATTTAGGTTCAGTGTCTTCCAGAGATGCGACACGAAGGTTTTCAAGAAAATCCCCCCACCCCAGACTACCCTTTACATGGAACATTTTTCGAAAATTTTAATTTTCTCAAAAATGGCTCTAACGATTTTGATTAAAATATCATATGTTTAAGATAATGCCATGAGAAATGAAATGTATATCTCGAATTTTCTGGGAATGTCTCCAAAAGTATTCTTCATTGTGAACGACTTTTGCATAACTGGTAAACCATAAGAGATAGACAAAATTTTACTACACAAAAAATGTAGATCGCCTTAAAATACACAACTTATGTCATATACATTTCTTTTGTTGAGTGAACCGTTTTCGAGATATTGCTTGTTATTCCCTTAAATTTTCCAATACTTATACTTTTTCTCAAATTCGTTATTCATTTTTTTATGTCTTGGACTTGCAAAGAGAATGGAATGCGCCGCATAGCAACCAGCGTTAAAATATTTGACTATCGCTTAAAAGCTACCATATTCCCCTTTCATCTACATGAAAATTACCAATAAGATTGACATCTCGATATCTCGATTAACATGAAGCATATGGAGAATAGGCGTTTGTAAAAATAGATTGTACAAGAGTAGAGAAAGTCATGTGAGTGTAACACATCAGATTTTTTTGTCTTGGATATGCTAAGAGTATTAATCTGTGGCAAAGGGAATGGTGCTGCACCTAGCAACCAGCTATTAAGAGATATGTATGTGCTTAAAGGCTACTGTATTTCTATATTGCCCTTGTAAATATATATTCCCCTTACATCTACAAGAAAATTAGCAATAAGATAGAGTCTGCAAATGTTGATCTCGATTAACATGAAGTAGATGGAGAATAAGCGTTTGTAAAAATAGTTTGTACAAGAGTAGAAAAAGTCATGTGAGTGTAACACATCAGATTTTTTTTACTATTGTTCTTAGGCAGTTTTATCAATACCTACATTTTGTATGTGAATGACATTTGCCAAATAACGTGCCTGAAAAAAATGCAAGTTCATTTCTTAAAGCTAAGTCTTTTTAATTAACTGAGAACTGTTAGGCAAGCGCAAGAAAATAATATACTTCTATCTGTCAATGCGGCAAATCTCGAAATCATGGGCGTTTCAATGTCAGTTCCTGTCATACTCGAGCGCCGCTTGACAGCAACGATGTACCTAATGTCAAACTATTCAGAGATACCAACGTTAACAGCTTTAGCTGGCTGAGCACATAGAGTTCTTTACAAAAAATTATTCAATGGAACTCAGGACAGTAACGTATATGATTACATAGAAATTTATTTACGATAAAAGTGTATGATAAAACAGACCGGAGCTGGGAATAGTGTATTGGTAAGCATTGCGCAAATAAGTATAATGGTTGGTAATACGGATTCGGAGGAACAGGTGTTGAGTAATCACTTGAGGAAGGAGAGGGTGCGGTATTCGTGGAAGAAAGGAAGAGGTGTTCTGTTTGTAGAAGGTAAGCTTAATTAGCAATATTGTGTGTTCGTGGCTTTTGCTTAGTTAGATCTTGTATTATAATATTTCTGTACAGATTAGCATGTGTCCGTGCCAGTGACAACGTTATCAAACTGTGACAACTACGTGTCCAGCTGTTGAAACATTTTTGATTAATTATCAATTTATCTTCGAGTTGAAAGGTCCAGAGGCATAAACATGACTAGTCATCTGGAGCAGCAAATGGCAGGTTTGCAGCTGAATATTGGAGATCAGCAGAGTAGCCGTAAAATCGGACCGGCTGTACCACCAAAGCCCAAGAAACCTCAGCCGCAGGTAAATTTATCACAATTTATATCCAAGCCCAGTGATTCATAACTTATCATTACAGGCAGGTAAGCAAGCAAGTGCACTTTAACTTTATCTGTTAATGTTTCTTCTACCATTCTAAAGTGATGGCTTCTTCCCAGTTACATTTTCAGTAGAAGAGCAGGTGACTCAAATGTTAATTTATGGATCATGTTGAATGACTTGCCAATAAATATTATGACTATTTCACCGAACTGGTAATTATCATTGTACTTACTTGCTCTTTTTCATGTGAGATTTTAGAAGGAATGGAAAGTTTATATGCTATGCCTGAGCAAAATGGTGCTCCCTAAATAGTTGGTAGCTGTTACTGAGGTGTCATTGCAAAGGTTTAGTGGCCAAGACAGTGACCAAGAGAAACATTGTTTTCTTTTTGTGAGTTTAATGTCCTTTAGCCGAATAGGCCGTATTAAATGGTAAATGACTGCAATGGGTGAAATGATTCTCAAATGAGCCTGGAGCCCATAGAATTTAGATTTACTTGATGTTTATCATCTGAGGATGAGTGAAAAACTCCAGCAAAAAATATTATTCAGATAGCCCACCCAACCAAAATTAAAACTCAGAACCTCTTAAATGAGAGGCAGATACACTAACCCCATAGTTGCAGAAACATTGCAATCACCATTCTGCTTGCTGATAGCTGTGTAATAGTATCTAGCAAAAAACTTAAACTTTGTTTGTTTAGTTAAGGAGATTCCACTACAAGTAGAGCTCAGAGATATTAAACACATCAGGTAAAAAATTTCAGCAGTCATATTATTACTGCTTTTTTTTTTTATTTGTTTATTTCTCTACAAGAAAAACCATTCAGTCATTCAAATCAGAAATTTGAATGCGACATTATTTTCATCCACTTCCATAATTAATGGATCATACAGTGCAAAACAGTGATAACCAAGAGTCCATACTCTGATGACCTGACATCTTTTAACTGTTGTCATTTTCTTGCATTTGCATCTTTATTTTTCTTGCATTTATGTTGAGTATATAAAGACTTTTATGTTATTGATGTTTTACATAAGGATAACTTTGCGAGCATCAGAAACTTCACTACTCAGCAGAGAAATAAGAGTAACTTTGTATATTCTTTACTTGCATTCTTGAAGAGAATCATTCCTATTTAATGGTTATTGTGGAAGGGTTGATGGTGGGTGGAGCGAAGCAGGTATCATTACAGAATTCATGCCGCAAAATGGGGATGAAACAGGTGAGGTTTTCCTTTTTTGCATAAATGAGTATGCACATTCTAGTTGTTATTGTCATAGACTGTGATGTCCTCTTCATTCACAATGAATTTTGATTGTATTGGTCTTTTCAAACATTATTAGGTCATCAAAATCTTGGCCATGGTGATAAATGTCATATATATTATAGACCATACAGGTTTATTTCATTTATATAGTTTAGCTTAACATTATCACATATGCAGGAAGCAGATATAAGATTTGAACTTATTTACATTCTAAGAATTCCTGTACAGAGTAATAGGCCTTTTTACATAAGTATCCTTAAGAGCAATTAAGAATTTCTGTTTGGTGTCTGACAGAAACCTAAAAGAGTTTGATACACTCATAGTATGTTCTCTTTTGATAGTTAATTTTGTTATTGGTCTGCGTAAATATCCCTTTTTTCTGGAATTGAAGTTGTGTATTGTAAATTACTTATAAATTAATCGGGACGTTTGGTGTAATATGAGTGAGTAAATACATTTACATGTTTGAGTTCAAATTCCCAGACAAACAAACCTCTGTAGAATGCTCTGTAACGAGTTCTTGCTATTATTCTCCTTGCTTTTCTTTTCTTCTTTGAAAAAATGTTTTTACTGTCTACAGAGTTGCCCTAGAAAACAATTCCATATTTCAAGATGAAATGAAAGTAGGCGAAGTATACCATCTTAAGAGTTTTTGTTGTGTAAAGTTACTCAGAGACTTTATACCAGGATTACAAAGAACTTTGCTGAACACGATGGCACGTAACATGAAGTTAAGAAATGCTGTTAAACTAGAGGTCTAATTAGAATGTACTTAAATTAATGTAATGAGAATTGATTGGTGGTACTTTGATTACTTCATGCTACTGCTGCCGATTGGTTCTAATTACTGTTTGACATCAAACTTGATGTAATGGGAAGGAAAGGTTTGGCATTGCCAAACTCTTAGGTTACGTTACATGTCAACCCTAAATAGCTGCATTTAATACAATTTGTTAGACTTTTCATTTTAATCCCGGCTTTAGGGCTTAACATGCTGTGCCTATTTGAGAGGATATAAATGTAAAGTGTGATATCCAGATTAAATGATTATCTATCTGCAATCTGAAAAAGTTTAGTTACATCACTTGGTAATGTTTCCATATATACCTTCTGAATGAAATGCAGAAAAAGAGGGTTTAAAGAAGGAAAATACATATACACACAATTTAAAAGGAGATGTGAACAATTGAAAAAGCTGTAACCAATCCATTCACCCTCCGTGTATAAGACCCTTTTTTTATATACAAAATAAATCACCAACCCCCAAGTTCTAGTGAAATCCTCAAAAATAGTGATATTTTTAGTTCTTCCAAACACACTCATTACTTAACGTATCTGTCCCACCAAATAAAATGTCATAATTCTTCATTGGGGTTATATCCTAGGCTATTCCCTGTTTTTGCAGCCTGCTTCATTCCTCTCTTTATAAAAAATATCCCTTGGCCATGCTTTGTGGCTTGGCCCTAATTCACTCATTCATGTGAGGCTTGCTGTGTTTTTCATTCAGATGTTGGCGGCTCTTTGTATGAGCAGCACAGCCACAAAGTGCCTGCTACCAGACAAAGTATGAACTAATTCAGGAAGATAGACTAGGAACAAAGCCAGTATTTGGAGGCAGTGAAAGCACAGAGCATTATATGATAAAATGCAAAGAATTAGCTGAATGGAGAGAAAAAGTATGGGAGGAAAAATGGGAAAAAGTAGATGGAAAAATAGTAGCAATTAAAATGTTGGCAGGAAAAGAAGAAAAGAGAAATAAGAATAAGGGGGGGGGGCTGTTTAAAGAAAGTAAAGGAGAAATGGATTAGAAACATAAGGGAGATAAGAAAGGTAGACAGGCAAATAGAGGATGGCTCATAGGTGATTAAGGGTAGCAAGGGCTGCTGAGTTGAGCCGTAGGCCAGGGTGCCAGGCAGAATGAGCAGTAGAGGTAGAACATAGCTGGCTACAAAATTTGTACATAGCTTAAGTTAGTTTACAAGTGGAATATTGTAAAAAAAAGATGTACAAATAAAATTCATTCATTCAGGAACAAAGCCCCATCACTTCTCTGAATACTTCTGGTGTTACTTCCTTTGGTTATATTTGGATATGAGAGCCATACATGATGAACCTTATTACATCAATTTTGTCAAAGTTACGAGCAAGTTTGTTTGCTTCAAACCATTTACACTTCTCAGTAAGCTACATCATTTAATTTATTATCTAACTCACATAAGTTTACAGTGCATACTAATATAATAGATTCATCTGCAAAAAGAATTTCACTGTTCCTGTCTTTAATTAGGAAAGGAAAATAATTTTTATAAATGAAAAATAGAGTGCCAAGCAAACGCATTGAAAACTCTGTTGGACTCCATGAGTATTATTCCTCAGTTGAAGAAATGATTATGTGCTTTACAATTATTTTGTATTTGCATCTTTTGTTTCCTGATATTTAAATATGATACAAGCATACTGTGTATTCTTTTATGTTGTACAATTTTAATTTGGCAAGAAGGATGTCATGCTTTACACAGTCAAAAGCCTTTTCCAGAACACACAAGATTCGTCCTACATGCATTAATGTGGCATTAATATTTTTTAATAACCCAGAATATGTGGCATTTTCTGTTGGTTTGCTTTCTGAAGCCAAACTGTTTCTTCACCATTACATTATGTATCAAAATGTTGGTAAAGTCTGTTGTAGATTAATATCTCAAATCTTGAGATACTGGTCTTGAAGTATGTAGTTATATTGTAGTTTGACTGTTGGGGAGCTGAACTTGAAGTAGTTGCAACCGTACGTATGGTAAAGAGTTTCCCGTAACCTTCGCCCCAAATGTGCTTTCTGGTGGCCTTTGCCTCAAAAATGTTTGTAATTTTGACTGTTTCTTTAAATATTATATATTTATGTTTGCCTCGGCTGCGTCAGTATTTATAATGTTTTAAAGGCATGAATGTCTTAGCAGGGAGTGGTGCAACTGAAGATTTTACATAGATTTTACAAGGCTTACATAGATTTTAAGTTTTTCTTCACTCCATTTATTAATGCTTGACACGATATAAATAACACTTCACTGATATAGAGAGAGAGTTGTGAGATTTTTTTTATTAATTACTTGCACTTTTTAACACGTAAACTATTTTTGTTCCACACAAAATGTGCATTAAACTTCTCGAGGATGCTTTTCGCGTCTGGTGAGGAACACTGTCTACAAGCAACTGACTTCTGAATTTGTAAATTTTGCTTCATTTTAATTTCTGATTGCTAATCTTAGTTCAATAGAATACCTTCATTTAACTAAAGTTTTTTTCTGGTTGTTGATGGGCTATTTTATAAACTGCCACAAAAATTACATTATTGCTTCCAAGAATCACAAGTATAATCGGCGCAACAGTTCTAGACACGTGAAAATCTTAATGAGAGCTATGATGCGAGTTGCTTACCACATCAGGTGGTGCCCGGTCGTCTGCATGCTGCAGGAGTGCATGGGACAGTCATCGTCAAATATCCATACCGGTTATGCACTGCGTTGCGCTGATAAACTTAGTTATATACAGTATATTAAAATCCACGCTGTAAAAAGCGCTTAATATAAAAAACTCTGTCAATCATTGCCTCCAATTCTTCCACATCTAACAACCCTTCCTCTTCTGCGGAATCACTCGCATTATTACCGTCATCACTGCTGTCACTACTTTCTGCACCATTATCCTGGATGAGAATTATTTCTATTTGATTTTCTGCAATTCCGTATTTTTCGGAATAATGATTCTTAATTTATTCAGCATGTCGCCATACATTTTCCCATTTTGGCCTTCCAATTTCAGCAAATTGCTGGCATTATAACTGCTCCACATATTTTAATTTAAAAGTGCTATTTCTGCATGCCACCCATTTTTTGACATCAGCCCAGATTAATTCGATTGGGTTTAGATCTGGGCGATACGATGACAGTCTAAGTACATTATGGCGATGTTGTATTACTATCTGGTCAAGTATGTATGACTTCTGAAGCTGTTTGTTCGCTTTAATTAAGTTATATAGCTTTGTTTTACTCATGCTTTCATCTAAAGCTTTATTATGTCTAAGTAACCAAGCTCTCATTTCTTCTTTCAAGGAAGTTGAGGTAGGTGGTTTGTGAATTTGAGTGTTGACGCATTGTGAAGCATTGTCGATGACCAGAACAGACCCAGCAGGCATATTAGGCATCAACATGGCGTTGATTCACTTCATGTAATTTTCTGTATTCATTTCTTGATGAAAATCTCCTGTTGTTTGTTGCGACTTGTAAAAGAAGGGCATTTGGAACGAAGCCGATCTTTCCAACAGCATGAACGATAATAAGTATTTGCCCTTTGGCAACAGGTGCCTGCAAACCTAATTCACTATCGTCACTCCAACTTTTAGATGCTGTGTGACTGCTGTGTATGTATGACTCATCTTCATACATTATAGTATTTTTCTGAAATTTGTAGCACCACCTTGAAAATTGATGCTGATATAAGTACACATTGATATAAGTACATATAAAATTAGTCATTTGGAAAGGTAGAATCAGACTGAAAAATTAAATGCCATAGCCGGTATTTGAACCACAGATCTTAGGCTTTCCGTGCCGTTGCTCTAACCGACTAAGCTATCATGGCAACATTGACTTTTTATTTTTATTTCTATTTTTATTATTATTATTATTATTATTATTATTATTTTATTTATTTATTTATTTTGCTTTCCTGTTAGAACTCTTCTATTTGATTTCGATTTCTTCCACTTGAACCCTAAATCTTTAATAATTTTTCTGAGATTTGTAGCACCACCTTGAAAGTTTCTGCTGTGTTTCAGCTGGATGAGCAATCTGCTTATTATTAGCACAGTTTTTTCTTCCACATAGGAATTGTGAATCGTGCGCCGAATGACGCATTCGAAATCGTCTATTTCTGTAATACTTTTAGGCACGTTATGTTTCTTCCCAGGCGTGTCAAATTGCATTCTTTCATCCATATGTTTTTTTTCTTATCTTTGAGAACTCTGGAAACGGAACTCGGTGAAACACCAGTTGCTTGACTACTCTTTCTTTCACTCTCTTAAGGTTTTTGTGGAACTCGGACGAACATATATTTTCTTCCTTCATCTCTGCTTCTTGCTTCATGAAGTCGAGGACATTTGCAATTATTTCCCTACTTTGACTGTGTAACAACTTAGAACTCAACTTTGAAAACGTAGGAGCCATGGTTATATAAAGTAAGTACTATTTAGATACTGCTCTCTTTAAAATTACAACCAGATGCAGACACTTTCTATGCAGACTGTATGTGTTACGCACTGTGAGTAAGCAAAGATGTTATATCGCTTTCATTGATTAAGCTGAACATAAACCATTCCTAGGCTTGGCGGCGGGGTGGCAATCAAGGTCACGATTCCAGAAGTTTTGCGCGAGATATAACATTATTAAACTTTCAAATTCATTATTGCCTCAAGGTTACCTCATTGTTAGCAACTTTTAAGATATTATTCTTACAGCTCCTACATTATTAAATTACGTAATACATTCACATAACATTATTACATATGTATACAATAATATAACATATACAATGGCTGTAATATACACTTTTTATATCTTGTTATAATCGGCGCAACAGTTCTAGACACGTGAAAATCTTAATGAGAGCTATGATGCGAGTTGCTTACCAGATCAGGTGGTGACTGGTGGACTGCATACTGCAGGAGTGCGTAGGACAGTCATCGTCAAATATCCACACCAGTTATGCACTGCTTTGCGCTGATAAACTTAGTTATATACAGTATATTAAAACCCACGCTGTAAAAAGCGCTTAATATAAAAAACGCTGTCAATCATTGCCTCCAATTCTTCCACACCTAACAACCCTTCCTCTTCTGCGGAATCACTCACATTATTGCCGTCATCGCTGCTGTCACTACTTTCTGCACCATTATCTTGAATGAGAATTCTTTCTATTTGATTTTCTGCAATTCTGTATTTTTTGAAATAATGATTCTTAATTTATTCAACATGTCGACATACATTTTCCCATTCTGGCCTTCTAATTTCAGCAAATTGCTGGCATTATAACTGCTCCACATATTTTAATTTAAAAGTCATATTTCTGCATGCCACCCATTTTTTGATATCAGCCCAGATTAATTCGATTGGGTTTAGATCTGGGTGATGCAATGGGAGTCTAAGTACATTATGGCGATGTTGTATTACTATCTGGTCAAGTATGTATGACGTCTGAAGCTGTTTGTTGGTTTTAATTAAGTTATATAGCTTTGTTTTACTCATGCTTTCATCTAAAGCTATATTATGTCTAAGTAACCAAGCTCTCATTTCTTCTTTCAATGAATTTGAGGTAGGTGGTTTGTCAATTGAGTGTTGACGCATTGTGAAGCATTGTCAATGACCAGAACAGACCCAGCAGGCATATTAGGTCTCAACATGGCGTTGATTCACTTCATGTACTTTTCTGTATTCATTTCTTGATGAAAATCTCCTGTTGTTTTTGCAACTTGTAAAAGGAGGGCATTTGGAACGAAGCCGATCTCTCCAACAGCATGAACGATAATAAGTATTTGCCCTTTAGCAACAGGAACCTGCAACCTAATTCGCTATCGTCACTCCAATTTTTAGATGCTGTACGACTGCTGTGTATGTATGACTCATCTTCATACACTATAGTATTTTTCTGAAATTTGTAGCACCACCTTAAAAATTAATGCTTATATAAGTACATATAAAATTATACTCATTTGGAAAGGTAGAATCAGACTGAAAAATTCAATGCCATAGCCGCGATTTGAACTACGGATCTTAGGCTTTCCATGCCGTTGGTCTAACCGACTAAGCTGTCATGGCAACATTTACTTTTTATTTTTTTTATTTTATTATTTTTTTATTTTATTATTTTTTTATTTTATTTATTTATTTATTTATTTATTTATTTATTTATTTATTTATTTTGCTTTTCTGTTAGAGTTCTATTTGATTTCGGTTTCTTCCACTTGAACCCTAAATCTTTAATAATTTTTCTGAGATTTGTAGCACAACCTTGTAAGTTTCTGCTGTGTTTCAGCTGGATGAGCAATCTGCTTATTGTTAGCACAGTTTTTTCTTCCACATAGGAATTGTGAATCGTGCGCCGAATGACGCATTCGAAATCGTCTATTTCTGTAATACGTTTAGGCACGTTATGTTTCTTCCCAGGCGTGTCAAATTGCATTCTTTCATCCATATGTTTTTTTTCTTATCTTTGAGAACTCTGGAAACGGAACTCGGTGAAACACCAGTTGCTTGACTACTCTTTCTTTCACTCTCTTAAGGTTTTTGTGGAACTCGGACGAACATATATTTTCTTCCTTCATCTCTGCTTCTTGCTTCATGAAGTCGAGGACATTTGCAATTATTTCCCTACTTTGACTATGTAACACCTTACCACTTAACTTTGAAAACATAGGAGCCATGGTTATAAATATAACAAATATGAAATAAGTACTATTTAGATACTGTAGCGCTCTTTAAAATTACAACCAGATGCAGACACTTTCTATGCAGACTGTATGTGTTACGCACTGTGAGTAAGCAAAGGTATTATATCGCTTTCGTTGATAAAGCTAAACATAAACCATTCCTAGGCTCAGCAGCTGGGTTGCCAATCAAGGTCACGTGTCCAGAAGTTTTGCGCGAGTAATACATACACATGTTGCTTTAAGGCAGGCTGTTATTGAATTTTATATTATATAATTAGACTGAAATCATTTAAATGTTAAAAATACTGTCACAGCACTCGCCAAAAAAATCATCTCTTTCATTTCGAAACCTCTGGTGGAGGCTTTATCCAGGACCCTCTCGATACTCTTAACGGATTTAACACTGACATCCAAAATGGTGGCTGTATTGGGTACAAATTTGAGAAATACTTTAAACAGCTCTTGTCTACAAGCTGTGACTTCTCTGCAGTAAAATACAATTAATATTGTGTAATAACATGTATTTTGTGTAGATATATGCTCTGTTATACACAAATACATGATTTTAAAAGTACACAAATACAATTTAACATTAAATGAGACCCAATGAAGTATATAAACTTAAACAACATTCGTGCAGTCTACAGTTTGGCATGCGTTAGCTTGACAGCATTTCTAGAATACAGCTACATTTTTAAATTACATAGAACATAGTTTTATAAATGCAAGCACCATAATGCTGCACGAAGCAAAACTGTTGACATTACAGTTGACACTAATTGAATTCTCTCAAAATTATGTGCCCCTGCTTACATTGTTTATCACACTGTACAGAATATTATATACACAAAATATACAGATTGACGCATGAAATGCTATTGTTTGCAGTCATTAGCTACTAAATTTAGAAGCTTTAGGGTGGAATTTTGCTTTCACAGAAAGCTTTTCATTTTTAAGTTTGCAATAACTATTCAAAAAAATACCTATTACATAGCAACTTATAGCAATTGTTTACTAGTTTTTGCAGGGGGAGCCCACATCGACATATTGAAATATAACAAATAAGTAACCTTAAAACAGCATTAAACAACATTCATGCAGTAACATAGCAGCATGAGTACAATAGTTGATTTTTAAAAAAATTGTCAGAAATGTACTATTCTGCATTTAATCCCTTTCTTGGAACCATTATAAAAGAATCAGCATCACCAGGAAATTTTCTCATAACAAAGTCGGAAGCAAAATGAGGCTATTTTGTCTTTAGAGGGCCCACATAGCAAATGCGGAAGGACGCAAGCAAGAAATAATGGAATAAATTACCTTAGGAGCGAATGTAGAAGTAGATGTGATCTCGCAATACCTGGGTTCCACCTAGGTTTTAGGTGTTTTACTTTTATAGGACAATTGCAATATGAACACAAACGTAGTCATCTTCCCGCTAAAACAGACGCTGAATGGGAAGTGCCAACCTAAATAAGAAGTGAAATCCGCAAAGGAATTTCTGCAAACGTGAATCATTCGAGTTTTAGACGAGCAGATCAATGTGGCTAGATAACTAAGGTGAGCCACTCCAGGGTGGGAGCTGCCCGCCTGTGACGTAAGTGAGAGTGAAGACGAGTGCGCGGAATACATACACAGCGCAGTGAACACACTAAATTCCTCCCGATTAACTCCCAATTGTTTATTATTAGCACATTCTTCCAGTTTTTTTTAAAGGTATACTATTTAAGAGCATTCTACAAACATTGTGGGCTAACCATAAAGCAAAACGAATGGAAACTGCATTACATTAGTAATATATTTACGTATAAACAAAACTACTGGAACACATCCAGTACTTCAACGTAAATGGTAGGCGCTACAAGAGATTCAAGCATACATTACTTTAGTACTAAAGAAAAACTTATAACTACTCTAAAGGAATCGCTAAAGGATATGCTGGTGTATTTTTTTTACCGTAAGAAATGAAAACAATTCCAGAATACATTATTCTGTTACAGGATTTAAAAATGAAAAAGACATGCCTGCAACATTCCACTTGTACTTGCGACCTTCACTAAGTGCATATCCATGCCAATTGGGAATGAACTGCTACGGAACTGCATCTGGGAGCAGAATTTTCTTAACCGGCAAACCTAAAAGTTCACTCTTCAAATCCCGTTTATAGTCACTAGGAAGAAAGTGCACTGAACATACACGTGAATTATCAGCATTAAATTTGTCAGTATGCTTACAGCGAGACACCCAGATGCGCTTTAATTGCTCATTTTTTGGAAATGTGTGATAATTCACACCAACCGTTTTAAAACTGTAATTACGGTATTGTGCTACAGCACAATACATTCTACTCTTAACGTTCTCACTCATTGCACATCGACTTAAACACTTCACCAAAGCAGAGAAAACTGAATCTATATTCAAGATTCTAGTTTAAATATGTGTTTGCAACTTATTTGTTGAAGTGGGGGGGGGGGAGGTATATGACTGAGTGATAAGGAACAATGCACTTTCGTACATCTGTTGTTAAGTTGTGAAGCTTCTGCCAACATAGCGAGGTAAAGTAGGATAATTTACCAAAAAAGCTAAAAATATATTATACTTTCAAAATTAAGCCAGAAGCATATATTCCCTTCCGATATATGAGTACATCTTGATTTATTGCACTTGTACGGGACTTTTAAAGCGAAGAGAAGCTCAGATTAATATCTGTTGCCTTTTAGAAGTTGAGCGGCATAATTATTTCAAAGGAAATGCTGTTTGCTCATATAGCCAAAGTTTAACAACCTTTTTTCGTCCACTGTGGTTCTGTAAAGGATTATATACCTGGAAAATTTGCCATTTTCAGGGAAGAATACCTTTCGCCCGCATTACATTATTTTCATGTGCAGACTTATGAGTCGGCCTACCTGCCAAAAAGGAAGTTCTTTATATTCCTCAGGAATGCGTATTAAACAGTAATTATTGTGAGCAGAAGCTATTTGAAGACCAAGTATCATATAAGCATGATCCGGATTCTGATGACATGCCATCTTTTAATTCTTGCAATATTGGTATTGCTTAAGTGTACATAAATCCTTATCATGGGTCCCATATTAAGAAAATATATATATATATTAGGTCATTTTGGTAGTTTCAAGGTTTCTATTTTGGATAATCTTTTTTTCGATATTACATCATTAATTTGTAATTTCTTTGTCCTTTGCCTCTTTATTTGGTAATTTCCTTGCATAAGTATAGAGTATATAAAGATTATTGGTTGGTCTGGAAAGAGTTGCTTGTGGGTGGAGAGATGGTTATTGTCAGGGGAACAGGTATAATTACTGTTATGAATTCATGTCCAAAATTAGGGATGAGAAAGTCAGTTTTCCCTTTTTTGCTTAATAAGTGCTTATTGCTCTTATTTATGTATGGCATGGACTGTGAAATCCTCTTCATTTGCAATAAACATTGCATATTCTGAGTTCTCAAAAGAGTTAATGCTACACTTTTGTAAGACCTGTTTAAAAACACAATTTAGAAAATTAATTGAAAATATATTTGTTCTATCTTGTTTGGAGAATCTGAAAAGCAAAGAAAATAATGTTCTTACTTGTTTGAAGAATCTGAAAAGGAAAGTAAGAAAATTTTCTTTTCTTTTCAGATTCTTTGAACAAGAACATTTTCACTGCTCTTTTAATTATTTTTTGTTCTTGTATAGGAGTTATATCAATATATAAATTAATTTATAACTTTCTGTATACTAATTTTAATAAATCAAATAAATCTCATTTTAGATAATTTTTTGTAACTACAAAGTCATTTTAAAACAAATGTAGTCATTTTAAAAAAAATTAGTCATCAAAATCAGCGCCCTGCTTATAAAACAGCGCTCTGACCTTATTTCCTCTCATGTATTTACGTTCATCTCCCCTGTATTTGCTCATATAATATTGATTTGTTTTTTTAAAGCCTCTCCTGCCAGTTTGGCGTGAAATGTGTCCATGTTTTATACAAAATAATGAAGACTAAAATACAAGTTATTGCACTTTCTTGCATAAATACTAAATAATATAGGCACCTAATTACAATTGGCAAGTTCCTTAGATCTACCTCCTTTTAAAAAGATCAGTGTAATATGTTTCAATGATCGCCAGTGCAATACACTAATACACCTCCTTTTAACAACACCTACTTTCCTGTGGGTGAAAGCATTACGTTTGTGTGCTTTTAAGGGTATTGGTTGCAAGCGTATACTAAAGCATACAGGAAAGGTTGTTCTAAAATTAATATCTCCAAAATATTATGGCTAGACGCATCCTGGTTCTTACTCTTTCAAGTAGGAAGGATCAAATGGGAACTATGTACAATTAATTATTCATTAATTAAAAATTTAAAACAACTTTATACTAGAAATAATTAAGAAACTAGGTTTATATAAGCATATTCTCAGCCTAAATAATGTAGCCAAAATATCCAAATTCTGAACACATCATTCGAATGTGCACTACTCTGTAAATTTGGTTTATTTGAAAATTGGAGGATATTTGCCAGACTTGCTGTGCAGATAACTGTTTTTCAGCATGTGGGCACAGTTTCATATGCATAAGTCATTCATGTTTTTACTTAGACGCGAAAAAAAAAGTCTCGGAAAAAATGCACATATATCAAGTTTTCAGCTATCATGACTTTTAAAACTGCTATGTTTACATCATATTACATAATAGCATGATCAACATACAGTTTCTCTCATTAAGCTGCGTTTCTCACAATCCATAAACAAACAATACAATTTAATTTCGAATCAAAGTTTAAGACCCGATAGCGTATAACGTTGAATTTTATATAGCGTATAACGTATTTTATTTTCGTTGCTAAAATTGGCCGAATAATGTGTTATTGGTTTTCTTTAACATAATATAATTAAGTTAAGCAATAGCATAAACTAAGAAAATGGTTTTAAAGCTTGCAACTTAGAGCTTCTGAACAACTTTAATATAACAAATATCTGCTTTATATCTACATATCTCTCTTTCTTTGAATAACATATATGCTGTAAGTCATCCCTCAAGACCAACTTTCATATATCAACATCTTTTTAGTGAATATTTCAAGGAGAAATGAAATTGGCGCCAGTTGGGTATTTAGCTATAAAAAGACAGCTTTGTGTTTATTATTTCCATAGATGCGATTTTGTTTCAAGTAGTATAGGGTCCAAACAGATCGTATAACGAGAATATTATCTGAACTTTCATGCCGAAAAGTACGGTGCAGAATACTGGCTAGCTAAAACTTCACTCTCGATGACGTCATGCAGCAGGCGGGCCGAAAGCAGTACAAGCGAAAACGGTGCGGGAAGAGACCCCCCCTGCGAGCAGATCCCTCGGCTACGCCCTGCCATCGCTTCGCTGGCCGCAACTGCTACACTCCTCCTCTTCTTCTAAAAGAACATACCTCCTACGCCTTGAGGCTTACCAGTTTTGGCGGCATTAGTTATTCATATGTTGCTAGCATTACGTTAGAGCTAGAGAATGACATCACTTCCATCGCTATTGAGGGCCCTCTAAAAACAATTTTAAAACTTTATCTTTTGGAGATATAAATACCTGTACCAATGTTACCTTCCATGGCAACACTCCAGGGGGGCCTCTTCCCGCTTCCCGCGCATTCACTGCTTGTCGAGCTGTCTGCTAGTGACGTCACGTGGAAGGTAGCAGGCATTGCTATTCCCATGTGAAAGCTCAGAGTTTACGATATAATTCAAATCCCGACATGCTTTCTGACATGATATGGTCACCTCAAGCAAATTTATTTGAAACAAAACTCTCATTCCGTAACATATAAAATAGAAAAATAATACAGAGGAAGAAACAAAACTATCCATATACTCTATCTAACAGCTTGTCTTGTTAAACAATACATTTTTTTTGCTTTAAATTTTTCAACATTTAAGTTATAATTGCAATGCATTTCTTGCAAAAGATAGCAAGTATTATTGCCTTTTAAACACGTAATAAGCGAATAGAGGGAGGGAGAGAGAGACAAGGGTGAAGAAAAACTATATTATATTAAAATAAAATAGAACCTTCAGGCTATGCATTATTTCTGCAATTTTACTTTTCCTCCTATTTACTTATAGTAAGTAGGTGAAGTATTGTATTCCACCCAAAATTTCGATACAGAGATTTCACTGGAAACACATGTTTTGAGACTCTTGAATCTAAAAATCACGTTTTTAGAAAAAGGTTGTGCGTGCGTGTGAACAGCATAACTCAAAACGAAAAGTCGGTTAAATACCAAACTTGGAATTTAACTCTAGCATCTTCCAAGGATGCGACATGATTTTTTTTAAGAAGATTCCGTATCACGAACTACTCTTTACATGGGAAATTATCCATTACTTTTCTGTTCTCAAAAATGACTAATACCATTTTTATTAAAGTGCGTATGTTTACAACATTTGCATGACAAATAAAATGTATATTTCGAATTTCCTGTAATTAACCTGTGAAAACTTCATTTGAATGGCTTGTATAATTTGGTAAAGGTTAAAAGATTAAAAAATTACTTTAAAAAGAAATAGATCTCGTTAAAGCACACACTTTATGCCAAATAAATAATGTTATGGCGTTAACCATGTACAAGGTATTCTGTGTTATTTGTCTGAATGTTCAAATACTTAAACTTTTTTAAGTGGTAAGTCGCTATTCGGCTTTTTTCCCTCGTGGTCATGCAAAGAGCATGGAATTTCAAAGCCATCACATAACGACACGCTTTATAATTTGACTATTGGCTTAGCTTTCTAAATCCTTCTTACGCATACAACTAAATATGTAATTACAGTTCATCTCTCTTTAACAAGTTAGATAGAAGAATAAACTTCTTTATGAATATTTTGTAGAAGAGTGTGCAAAGAAAGTCATGTGAATGTAGAAAATCCGAGTTTTATAATTACAGTATATATTGTGCATATTTTCACACTTTAAACAGCTATAAATAATTTTAGTTATATATGTTACGCGTTTTCAGAGATGACCACAGAGATAAAAGTAAGCTATAGAAACTCCTTATTTGAGGTTGTAAAATAATGTAATTTTATCGCAGATTACACTTTTTAGTTGAATACCATCACAATGTTATATCATTGCAGTGATATTCCTCGGCATGGACCGAGTGTATATTTCCCTTAAAATGGCAAAGAAAAGGTTTTTCTTATTTCGGATTTTAAAAGAGCACTTTCATAGGCATGCAAAAGTGTCATCAGCCTTTTGTCCACGTTATACCTGAGTTTCCGCATGATTTGGTATTTAAGGTGGTATATTACCCTAAGGCAAAGCGAAAATTATTAGATTTCGCCTTCTGTTATCTTTCTGTTGAACTTCTTGAAAGTTTTGGAGACGTTGTGTCCAAGTACTTGTGCATTTGAAACAGCGCGAACAGGTGTCATAAAGCGTGCCAAATTACCCTATTAGGTGCATTTGATTGCACGTATTCACGCACTAATTTCTAAAATAGCATATTCCCTATTTTCTGGGGAAAAACCATTCTTAAATAATGCCTATATAATTATTTGGAGGAATCGCAGAACAACTCTTTAAATGATATTTTTCTGTAATGCGTTGTACTGACCAATCATGAGCAATAATTTTGTAACCCACAGCTGCAAACGTTGTTTGGTAAGCATTGTTGCTCACTAAATAAGAATGCTCTTTCCGATTACTTAGAAGTTAGTTCTAGTTGTGGATGGATTTGGAAATACAAGTGTGGTGTGCATTCGTGTTCAAAATGAATGTTAAAAAAAAAGTTAACTGTGCTGTTGCGTAATGTTCTAATATAGGAACAAAAACCGCTGGAATTATGTATCATAGATTTCCTAAAATAATAAAGTAAGGCGCATGTGGGTGTCTCGCTGTAAACGGAGTGATAAATTCAACATTGATAATGCTCGAGTCTGCTCAGTATATTTTCGGCCTGAGGACTATGAATGGGACTTAAAAAATGAATTACTTGGTTTACCTCTACTGAAAAGTTTACGTGGTGTGCAGTGCCGTGTCTGTCTCCCGATGATATGATACTATGTCTTTCATATTTCAAATGTGTTAAGAGTGATGAAAACACTTAGCGACATAATTTGCTCTAAATTCCCTGATTTAGACAAAACAATTGTTTATATATACGTCAGGACCTGCACATTTATTAGGATACGACATTTGAATACAAAATTAAAAGCTGCAACCGTGGAAAAAAGAAATACAAGGAAATGTCAGCAGTGGATGGCATCTATTTCTTCTACAACAGCAGCATGACCAACCACTTCTAAATTTAAATATACTTTTAAGATTAAACAAATAATTTGTTACTTTTTATTTTAGTAATAGTTTGGATGGTGGTGTTGATAAAATTGGTCTGTAAATAGTAGAATGAGTTGAGAAAAGTTTCCTATGCATTTTCAGTTAAAGTATCTTTCATAACATATGCCATTGGATTATGTTACACTTCCTTGATTACTGCTTAACCATTTACACAATGGGTATACCAATCCGTGCCTTAAATTGTACGTATTAAAACGGTTTAAACCGTTCTCTTTCAATTACTATCCAAAGAGCGCGCGTGCTCAACCTTCCAGATGACGTCACAGGCGCGCATCCAATGAGAGCGAAATGGCCGGAGTGGCCTACCTTCCCTATACTCAAGTTACCTTGGCAACACTCCCGTGTTTGAGAATCACTCAGACTCACTATACACGTAATACGCCACATATCCATAATTATTTTGTTGTATATCATAATATACATTGACAGCAAAGTTAACATTGTAGATAACGTAAGAGCGTCCATAAATAAAACTCAATTTCATTTAAGGCGTTTATCTTAATTATTTATCATCTTACATCTGGGAACATAACGTAAAATATGTATGTAATTATGCGGTTTAAAACAGCGATATATACATTAACAGTCTAGAAAATATGTGCTATCCAAAATCTCACAAAAATGGTGAAATAATTATTCTTAGAAATCGACATTGTGAGTTCATTTAATATTCGTTATATTGGAAAATACAAGTTAACATTATATCCACCAAAATAATAAATTAATGTAAAACTCACCGAATTTGTGAACTGGAACAACTGCTGAAGTGAACTTAATTCTTCCCATTGCATTGTATAACAGTAACCATTTTAAGGTTTGAAAACAGAAACGATTCTCTGTTGCTTCTGAGAATTGATTTGTAACTGAGAAAAGCAACGTTCGGCAAAATCAGACGTTATAGGTGCATATTTAAACCTTACAATTTCTTCCAGCGACAATGTTTCTTCAATGTCCAACAATTTGCTCTCCGTTTTGCCAGAAATGATATTTGCAATAATTGTAATGTATGGTACGCTGGATTTTTTTTGTAGTACATATTCAAATTTTTCAACTACTTTTTTGCAACTTGACCTGGCGCAGATTTTAGCTTTAGTGAGAGACTTTCTATTAAAGTTAAGTTTGTGACAAGTGGTACGTCATTTCGTTCGAGCGCTGTGATGGCTGTAGAAATGCAGTTGAAATGTAACTTAATGTAAATGAATTCCTCCTTTATCCCATCCCTATATATAGCACCCTTCGCTTCAACGATGCTTTCTGCTTCGTTTTCATTTAGTTCTTGAAATATGTTCTCGATAATGTCAAAATTGTTACACTGATATATGGCAGCCTGTAACCAGGTCCTCCATCTCGTAATGATCGGTTCAGGAGGAAGTGGAATTCTTGGAGACAACTGTTTAAACAAACTGATTCTACTCGGAGATTTAAGGAAAACCTTTTTTATGCTTGATATTAAACTATTAACAGTAGGAAAATTTAAGCGCACAGTTTCACTCGGTCGATGATTGCATGCGACAAGCATGTTACATGAATTCGTCTACTATAAAGCAGTTTTAACCCCCCTCCTGCCTTAACCATATATGGGGCCGCGTCAGATAACAACAAAAATACATTTGATACCTAATTCCCTCTGGCCATAATAGCAACATTGTATTATTGAATATTTTCGCAATTGTTGAAAGATTTGTCGATGCTATTTCTTCCACTGTTAGAAGATAAGCCTTTGACAATCCATTTTCACCGAGCGTACCGATAATTACATCACATATAGATCGTTTACACGCGTCTGGAGTTTCATCCATGCAAACCCAGATTAGATTATCCGTAGTAGAATCACGAATTTCGTCTATTGAATTTTCATAAGTAATGGAACATAATGTTTGCGAAGAGTAGACTCATGTGGTATAACCTATTTTATATACGTTTCTAAGAATGCACGTAATTTAGCATGTTCTAATATATAGAGCGGAATGTCAGCACAAGTGAAAGCTTCACATATGTCCTTATTAAAGGTTGACAACTGGGGCCCTGAAGTTGAACAAGTTGCTTCATTTGGGATACCCGTATTGACATTTAGTATTGACTGTTTAGCCCTTTTTTTAGTGAAACATTTTTAAAATGTTTTGCTGTTTTTAAATGTTGCGTCACTTGGAAACGAGTGTCTGCACTTATACGCCTTTCACACGCAACACAAAATAAAACTAGTCCATTTGTAGTAAGCACACCTTCGGTTTCACGTACAAATATATTTAGTTGAGTAGATAAACTCAATTTCACTGGTGGCATTTTATCTGCTATAACTAGAGAACGCTGTTAACGCAATCACTCTACACGCACAAACAAAACCAAACTGAATCTATTATCGTCCCACTGAATAAGTTACATCGGTAGTGCTTTGATATAATACTCGCCGCGTTAACAATCGGAAACAATGCGATACCTACCGCTCGCCGTTTATTGTCTCAGGCTTTATTTTATTTTATTTTATTTTATTTTATTTATTTGTTTTGAAATACGTAATCAGTTACCTTGTTTTAAACATTTTCCTGTGAAAAATCGAAAATATGTATAATTGTAACCACATTCTCTAAATATTGTGCAATTACGAAAACATCGAAAATATGCAAAAACATGTACAATAAAATTTACATTTTCGTACCCAGGAAACATTGTTTCGTGCACATTTAACGTTATTCATATATTTTAACCAAATAAAAAAATTATTACAATATTATACTAGCACTATTTATGACTATAATCTCCCCAACTGTAACAATTTCTTCTTTATATCACGTAACGTTCGCAATACTGGCCCCACCAGCAAAAATAAAAATCCGGGCCCCCTAAAATAAAATGTATAACTGATTAGTAACTATAATCGTATGTAATATAACAAAGCTATTATTTTTTCACTATTTTCAAAGTATTAAACAAAATTAATACCGCTAAAATTAAATACATTATAGTGATTTACTTTCTATATCAATAAGGATAAATCTATACTTCTAATTGTTGTTTGATGTACTTATAAAACCTCACTGTACTCACCTTGATCTCTAGTGAAACTGGACCATGGGGCATGCTTTCTGTGATGCGAAGGTATGGATGATTTCACTGACATTGATGGATATAGCTCTTTCACTTTCGATACCGAGGAGGCTGAGTTCACTTAGCCTATCTTGTGTCATAGAATTCCACAGATAGTTCTTTATAAGTTTGAGCTTCGAAAATGACATTCAGCCCAAGTAACAGTAACAGGAATAGTTAAAAACAGGTATTACTCGCGCAAAACTTCTGGAATCGTGACCTTGATTGCCATCCCAGCTGCCGAGCCTAGGAATGGTTTATGTTTAGCTTTACCAACGAAAGCGATATAATACCTTTGCTTACTCACAGTGCGTAACACATACAGTCTGCATAGAAAGTGTCTGCATCTGGTTGTAATTTTAAAGAGAGCTGCAGTATCTAAATAGTACTTATTTTATATTTGTTATATTTATAACCATGGCTCCTATGTTTTCAAAGTTAAGTGGTAAGGTGTTACATAGTCAAAGTAGGGAAATAATTTCAAATGTCATCGACTTCATGAAGCAAGAAGCAGAGATGAAGGAAGAAATTATATCTGAGTTCCACAAAAGCCTTATGAGAGTGAAAGAAAGAGGAGTCAAAGCAACTGGTGTTTCACCGAGTTCCGTTTCCAGAGTTCTCAAAGATAAGAGAAAAAAACATATGGATGAAAGAGTACCATTTGACACACCTGGGAAGAAACATAAGGTCCCTAAACGTATTACAGAAATAGACGATTTCGAATGCGTCATTCGGCGCACGATTCACAATTCCTATGTGGAAGAAAAAACTGTGCTAACAATAAGCAGAATGCTCATCCAATTGAAAGACAGCAGAAACTTTCAAGGTGGTGCTACAAATCTCAGAAAAATTATTAAAGATTTAGGGTTCAAATGGAAGAAACCAAAATCAAATAGAAGAGTTCTAACAGAAAAACAAAATAAATAAATAAAATAAAAAAAATAATAATAAAATAAAAAAAATAAAAATAAAAAGTAAATGTTGCCATGATAGCTTAGTCGGTTAGAGCAACGGCACTGAAAGCCTAAGATAAGCTTTAGATGAAAGCATGAGTAAAACAAAGCTATATAACTTAATTAAAGCCAACAAACAGCTTTAGAAGTCATACATACTTGACCAGATAGTAATACAACATCGCCATAATGTACTTAGACTGTCATCGTATCGCCCAGATCTAAACCTAATCGAATTAATCTGGGCTGATGTCAAAAAATGGGTGGCATGCAGAAATATCACTTTTAAATTAAAATATGTGGAGCAGTTATAATGCCAGCAATTTGCTGAAATTGGAAGGCCAGAATGGGAAAATGTATGGCGACATGCTGAATAAATTAAGAATCATTATTCCGAAAAATACGGAATTGCAGAAAATCAAACGGAAATAATTCTCATGCAGGATAATGGTGCAGAAAGTAGTGACAGCAGCAATGACGGCAATAATGTGAGTGATTCCGCAGAAGAGGAAGGGTTGTTAGATGTGGAAGAATTGGAGGCAATGATTGACAGCGTTTTTTATATTAAGCGCTTTTTACAGCATGGATTTTAATATACTTATATAACTAAGTTTATCAGCGCAACACAGTGCATAACTGGTGTGGATATTTGATGATGACTGTCCCACGCACTCCTGCAGCATGCAGTCGATCGGTCACCACCTGATGTGGTAAGCAACTCGCATCATAGCTCTCATTAAGATTTTCACGTGTCTAGAACTCTTGCGCCGATTATAAAACACTGTGCATAAATTTCGAACCTAGCAGCTATGATTGAATTCTCTATTACTGATAGTTTTGTTAAGTCAAGTACACAGGTTAATGAGGATATTTCTTTTTTCAGAGCGTTTTTGAAGCCTATTACCTGGTCATACCCTCAAATCTACCTTTTAACTGGGCTACAATAATGTCCAAACAACAGTGGTTCTGAAATTAATACTTTGATCCACTAGTCGCTCGTTCTGACACAATTCATCAAAAAAAAAATTTTTTTCACTTTTCGAATTCTTTTATTTTCAAATTGTGGTGAAATGCCCCATTTCTTTGCCAGAGATATAGCTGATGACATTGCTTCTTCAAAATTTTTTCAATAACAAAATAAATTATCAACTGCATTCTGAACAAGATAACACGCTTTATCAAGATCTACATTTTTCGATTGCATAATTTGAGATGCTAAGTTAGTACACTCTAGAATCTTTGATTGCAGCACTATCTGAAAAATGAATTAAAATTTCTCTAATTGGTTTTTCAAAACAACAGCTTCTTCTCTTTTTTACTTTTTTTATATATCAATATTATTTTTGACAGAGCCTTAAGTACATCGACATATGCATACCAAAGGGCTTTAACAGACTGGTATCTCAAAGACCAACGATTTGGGCAAAGCTTTTTTAAGGTACAAGAAGATACCAAAAGTTCCCATCTTTTAATACTATTACTGAAGAAAAAATACAACATTTCTACTGTGTCATAAAAGGACCTGACTTCTTGAATTCCACATGCAGCATCGTTAAGTACTAGATTTAAATTATGCGCAATGCACATATTTTGCGATTCTTTGTCTTTGTTGAATTCTTGTTCTAACACTTTTGTATATGCCTGACATATTGGTACAACCGTCATAACCCTGACCACAGCATTTAGTTAACGAGTGTCCCGTTTCATCTATTGCACTTAATATTTCTTTTTCTATTCCTAATGCACTTTGATCTTTCATTTATCTTCACGTCGCAAGGCTTTCCAGTGACATCATGTGAAACTGTAACATATCTAAATATCTGAGTTAATTGATCTCTTTTTGTAATGTCCTCTGCTGTATCTGTGATAATAGAAAAGAATGGGGCAGCTTTAATGTCATTAATAATTTCTTTTTCAACTGCACCGGATTGTACTTTACGAGAAGTTCAATAATTGTCAAAAAGTTTATACTGTTTGATTTTCCAATTTCCTCCGTATGTCTCCAAAAAGCCAGTTATTAGATGCCAGTGTTAAAGTCACATTCACAATACGTTCAAGTACCTGTTTCCATATGTACTCACTTTTCTTTAGTTCTGAATTCATACCTGTGTGAACTGTGTTTTCCTTATGCCATGAATTGAAAATGACGCATGCATTCAAATGTGCATAGCTAGTTTCATGTCGTACTATACTTTTGATTAGGCACCTCCAATCTCGAACCCCTTCCCTCCAAGCTGACGACGATTTCTGCCCTCCAAACAGTCAACACGGTTTACAGTAAATGGAGTCATTTTTAGATGAATAACACAACCATTCTCTCCAAATTCTTTGTCCTGCCAATGTAAACTTTTCGTAATATTTAGTGGAGAAGGACCTGTTTTCCTGCTTAGCATCTTTGGGGAATGGGCCCGCTGGCTGACAAGGACTTTGTCTAGCAAAGAACATTTTAGTTTCATTATCTACATCTAATTGATAATCTGCATGATCATTTGAATAGTCTGTGATATTAATAAGCCTAAATATATTTATGGCGAGTTTGTTATAATCTTCATTTTCACTTTCACAATTATTATTGGTGTTTACTTCAGAAGCGCACTCACTTGTGACACTGCAAACTTCTGTAACTGTTGAGCTAGTACTACTTCTAGGAAGAGAAAAAAAATTACTTATTTTCACTAATTTGTTTGTTTCTTTTTCTAATTCATGCGTCTTCTTTCTTTTTAGTGCACCACTTAGATGTTTGTACTTAACTTTAAAAGGTTTCATTTTTCTGAAAAAGTATACAGTTAAATAGAAAAACTGAAAAAGTTAAACTTTTAACAGTAAAGTAAATTTTTAAAAATATCACATCACTTTTTTCAATACACCGAACTTCTCGCAAAGAAAGCTCGTCTGAAACTGAGTTGGCTATTAACTGACCGTTATTCACAACTTAATGGATAATTGACATTGTTGTCCAATGAAAAGTGTGACAAAAGTTAGATGTTTAAAAATAGGCATATTACAATTTCAGGAACACTACACATCAATAAAGAATAATTTTCTGTCTAATGTGATATTTTGGTATTCATTTTCATTGTTGTAATTATGCGCCACTCTTTTGTGATGACAGAGGAACATGATGCAAAGCAGTGTTACAAGAGAAGTCGTAGTTAAGGACAAGCATTGTTAACACACACAGCTGTGCTAAATTATTATTATTTTTCTGCGGGCCCCTAAAATACCAGGCCTGCCCACATTGCAGGCCCTAACGTTACGCTCCTTTCACCACAGTAACTGTGACCCAGGCTGTGTTCTCAAATAGATAAATTAATAAATATATAGTATATACTTTACATTTAATGTAGCCATAGTCTACTTGGAATATATTAGTAAAAATAAGTAACACGTGGAAAGCAAATGGATCAGAAAACACATGACTGCAATTATTCCCATTTTCTAAATTGCACAAATAAAGGTTTTCAAATACTATTGCTTTGATAATGTGATTAAAAACTGTTGGAGTTACTAAAAAACAACATATCACACACATACATATACTAAAAAACAATGTATCGAAAACACAACACAGCAGCTAGCATATGTAAATACTCAAGGATCACCACCAACTACTGGTGTCATTTTTCTCAATCTCGAATCCAGTGTCAGGTCCCTTGTTCCTAGAGGGTCCTGCTTTGTGTGATGGTTCTTTTCTGAACTTTGTAGTCTCTGCTCAATAAATGTTGGACCCTTGTGGTCTTTGCTCAATAAATATTTGGCACTCAAAAGACACAAACTTTTCTAAAACCCAAGCTTTGAATCATTTCTTGCACGGCATTATGTCCTATTGCAAGTTTTGTTGCAATTTCATTCACAGTGACATATCTGTCTTCTCTAACAACTCGAACTCCTTCCTTGTTGTGTACTGTAGACAGAGTTCAAGGGCAACTGCTATGAGGCTTATCTTGGATGCTGATGCTCCCATCTTTGAAGTATTTCAGTCCTCTCCTGACACTGCGGGCACCCATGCACTCATCTCCAGATGCACATTGAAGTCTGGTGAATTTCAGCAGAAGATTTTTCCTCTTTAACAAGAAATTCAATGACAGCCATTGAAACAAAACATTGTTTATTTAAAGGTGAGTCGGAAAATTGTTACACTAACATCACCTTAAACTTAAGTGATGTTAGTGTAACAATTTTCCGACTCACCTTTAAATAAATTCAATACACATCACTGTTTTTAGCTTCTTTTCAAATATCAATGTAAAACATTGTTGTTGACCATTTTGCAAATACTGAATGTGGTCTTGTGATACAAGCTAATTATGTCACAACACATAGTGTAAACTCTATAGATTACAATAATGTAGTCACTTTTCTTATATTGTTGGAATTGAATTATAGCAAAGGGATGCTCAGAACTTTCTTTAAGACCCTCATATAATGGACAAAATGTTGGCAGGAATTTTGGAAGATAAAAAATTAATGCATATGAGTTGCAGAAATGTGCACAAACAAGATAATTTGGAAAATAATTGGAATATGTAGTTCCTTTTATGCTAGCTGTGTCTATATGTAGGTAAAGGCTACAAAGAAAAACATGACTGAATTTGAACTAAAGATTCACACTTAGTCTTACCAACTGAGCAACAAGGCTGATTACCTAAATGTGGTCCTCCGTGGACTAGTGGTAATGTGCTAGCCTCTAGTTCCCAAGGTCACGGGTTCAAACCCGGCAGAGGGCGATGGATTTTTTCGGGCGTAAAAATCGTTAGCATGGGTTCCTTCGGAAGAGAAGTAAAGCCAGTGGTCCCGTGTTGTAGATTTACAGCACGTAAAAGAACCTCAAGCCTGATAAAGAGGCCTCTGAGCAAAATTACCGATCTTTCACGCCCAATATAGAATGGGACGCTAAGGACCATAGTAGTTAAAGAGCGTCCATAAATAAAACTCAATTTATTTGATTACCTAAATGAAACCATTAACTTTTTTACGTTTGATTCATTCTTTCGTTTATTATACTGTTACTTTACTTCTTTCATGTAAAGTTGGTACTCTTTTGTAGGTGCTGTCACATCTGCTTTATGCATGCATGTCTCCTGGTTACTGCTTTGAGATTTCCTGCTTGACTATCCACATTGTCCTGTCTGGCAAATGTGCAAGGGGTCGTAGCTTTTTGTTGTTTTGATTTGGGCACTAAATAAATGCATATAATTTGAAAAGGTGACTCAGGCACTGTTTTAATTCAGGTATTGATTCAATAATGGTGCATACTACAGTATTTTTCCTTCACACGGTGGCCACTGCATTGCTTCTTGCATGCCAACTGCTGTAGCTCAGACTCCCACTGAAACAGTTATAATATCTCCATAACTGCCATGTTCCCACATTTACAGTTACAAGATAATAAGCACATACCTTATCATAAAAGATGTTGGAAATGTCTTCTCTATCCATATAATTTCTGGTATCTTCTCAGGAAATTTTCATTCACACTGGAGAGTTCAATATCCAAAATTTAGTGAATTTCTCACCTGATGTTTTAGGGGTTTATTGCACACAGCTTATTACTGAAACCAGCTGAAATCCAGTCTCAAGGCACATCTAGTTAACCACTCCTTTTATTCTATTAATGATTTCCTTGAACACAAATGTATTTCATGAACCATAGTATTTAGCATGTAAATACCTATTGTATATAATGTAAAAACATATTGTATATATTGCAAAAACCTATTATTGTTTATGTTTATAGCTTGACGTGTCCAATAGTGAATGTACATTGTACCAAACCACTTTAACGGATGAATAAACTAACTAACTAACTTTCTCTACTATGTATAGTAAGTAGGGGAAGTATTCATTCCACCCAAAAATTCGATACCTAGATTTCACCGGAAATACATGTTTTGAGGCTCCTTGAGTAAAAAGTATATCACTTATAGAGAAAGGTCCCTGTGTGTGTCTGTGAACAGCATTCAAAAACGAAAAATCGGATAAATACCAAACTTAGTATTTAGCTTCAGTATCTTTCAAAGATGCAACACACAGATTTTCAAGAAAATCCCCCAACCCCAGACTACCCTTTAAATGGGACATTTTTCAAAACTTTTTATTTTCCCAAAAATGGCTCTTATTGCTTTTGATTAAGATATCATATATTTAAGATATTTTCATGACAAATAAAATGTATATCATGAATTTTTTGGGAATGTCCCCAAAGGCCTCTCTTTTCTGAATGGCTTTTGCATAACTAGTAAACCATAATAGTAGACAAAATTTTTCTACACAAAAGGTGTAGAACTTCTTAAAACACTCAATTTATGTCATACTTTTTTGTTTTTGTGGAGTGAACCATTTCCAAGATATTCCTTGTTATATGTTTGAATTTTCCAATACTTACAGTTTTTCTCAAATGGGAATTCTTTGTTCGCTTTTTTTTATGTCCTGGACATGCAAAGAGAATGGAATGCTCCACATAGCAAGCAGCTCTTGTAACGGTAAATGTTACAAATGTGTTTAACATTATTATAGCACCACGTTTGGAAGCCAATTTGATGCTGTATTAAGGTTGTGTGACTTCATGTGTTGCCATCTTGTGACGTCATTCGTTGGTTGGTTCGTAGCTCCCTCTGGCGTAGCAATTTGTATCAATTAGTTTCCGAAAGAATTTAAAGTTTTGTATATTGTCCTCCGGCTAGCTATCATCTTATCTTGGTAGGACATGTATCTCTATGTAAGGGTGTGAATCGGAAAGGAATCTTTTGTCCAGAAATGATACTGATGAAGAAATTGGTTTTATAACTTTTATTGTCGAACACGTTCACTAACACTTTTTACATATTAATCTGGATACTCGCCAAACTGAAACTGTTTGTAATAACTTCTTATTTATCACTTTTAACTCGCATACTTCAACTTTATGTAATTTTTTAAATGTATAATACTTTATAATAATTCTCGTAATTCTGCTGCGTGTAACTTGACGAAATGAATGAACTGAGAGACCGACGTGTAGAGTATTGAGAATTCTGTTGAACTGGGGTGAAGCTACCTCGAACCTACCTTATTTATAGGCCTGCATCAAGATACGCCTAAAGATTATAAATGAACTGCTATTGGCTAAGAAAACGCGCCAACATTAGCGTCTATTTTAATATCCAATGAAAACCACGAATACATATTGCTTTAGGAAATGTTCTAGAAGCTTCAACCGAAAAGGCGCGAAACATTACGTAACTTCCTTGTTCCCGGTAATGATAAACAACTCACCCCATCGCTGCATTATTGCGCCATTACTGACAGTTTCAGTAAAGCCGTATATTATTAATTACCAATAATAATTATAATTAATAAACCTCTGAAATCAATGTCACATAAAAATACATATTCATATTACAATCATTATTTACATTTAAGTAATTTGTGATACAAATTACCGTATCACTCTTAAAAGATTTGACTAGGGCTTAAAGCCTCCTATATTCCCCTTGCACCTACAAAAAAAAATTAGCAATAAGATAGTTTCTGCAAATCTTTATCTTGATTAACATGAAGTGATGGGGAATAAGCGTTTCTAAAAATAGCTTGTACAATAGTACTAAAAGCCATGTGAGTGTAACATATCCAATTTTTTTCATGTGATATTACTTTTTTGGTGTGAAATCCTTGATAAGTACTTTATCGTAGAGTCGGTTATATGTCTATAATTGATTTTGCAAAATGATAAGAGTAATTGACTTCGCTTTATATTCTTCTCGGGCGAAGCATGGTTCAATTTATATGGCTATGTTTCTTCACAAATTAACAGATATTGGAGTGCAGAGAAACCCAATTTTACATGCAAGATTCCCTTGCATGATGCGAAAATCTGTGTGCAGTAAATGCATACAGAATAAAAGGACCTATATTTTTGGAACAAACAATAAATCCCGAGAGATACGGGAAGGAATTGTACCATGTTTTGAATAGTTGACTGATGTTGAATGTCAGTCTGAATTTTTTCAACAAGACTTGACTACTATGCATACAACTGATGAATCATTAAATTAAATTAGGAAATTTTTGAAGATAGGATATGGCATCCTGATCCCTTGATTTAACTTTTTATCAACGGGGAACTTGCAAAATAAGATGTTCAACAAACCTCCAAATATTGTAAGAAAAAGAAAATGTCAGGTGAGAAATTCACTCAATTTCAGATATTGAACTCTCCAGTGTGAATGAAAATTTCCCGACAAGATACCAGAAATATGTGGATAGAGAAGGACATTTCCAACATCTCTTATGGTAAGCTGCACACAGCTGGCACACAGTACTCACACCTTAAATGTTTGTAGGTTATTCTTATCCAGATCTTGTTGTTATATGTTAATGTTAGTTAAATGGGGCCTTTCACTGTTAAAGAGAGAGATTTCAAACGTGTAAAAGAATTAGATGAGTGAGTTGTGTGGTTTGTTTAGTAGCTAAAGGCAATCAGGGTTAATTCTATAAGAGAACAAATACAATATGAATCAATGCTAAATGGGATGGCTCAGGCGGTAACATCTGTGGCCTGCATTCGGGAGGTCCCAAATTCAAATCTCGTGGGCTGACCTATCTGACTGAGGTTTGTTTGTGGTTTCCCTCAGCCGCTAAGGTAAATACCAAATTGGATATTTAATACCACGACCCAAAGTTCCACCTTGAGTCTAAAACAATAGTAAAAATGAAAAATAGTTGGTAATAGCGAATGCTTTGCCATCTATCCACAGGCAATGAAAGCAGGTAGACTGGACGGGACCCTAATGTCATCTGCACAGCACGAAGCAAAAGAACTGGCTGCTATGCACTAGGGTCTCTGTGGACACGTGACAAAGCATGATGGCATGATTACAGGGGTGAAACCTAGAAGGCTATCTGTCCACCTTTCTATATGAAAGCAGCAGTTAGACTGGATGGCACCCTAATGCCATCTGCATGGCACGAAGCAAACGATCCAGTTGCTATGCGCTAGGGTCTCTGTGTACACGTGACAAAGCATAATGGCATGGTTACAGGGATGAGACCTAGAAGGCTAACTGCCTTTTTATATGAAAGCAGGTAGACTTGACTGCACCATAATGCCATCTGCATGACACAAAACAGAAGATCCAGTTGCTATGCAATATGCTGTGGACACGTGACAAAGCAAGTGGCTACAGGGATGAGACCTAGAAGGCTAACTGTCCACCACACATCGATCTAAGAGTTACCCACAAACAGATCTGTTGTCATATAACCATGTAGTTAAAGTGATGTAAAATAGAGTAATATATATATATGAATCAAAATAGATGGCTTGGGACTTTGTATTGGAATTTTGTATTTAATATTTAGTTTTGAAGGCCTTGCTTTTAAGACACTCTTAAATCTTTGTTTTATTACAATTTTCATTCTGGAAGTGAGTTTGTTCTACCATATAAGGTTCACAGTTATCTTTTCTAGAGTTTAACCAGTACCTTCCAACATATTCCATGGTAACCTATGGAGTAATCAATTTGATTTGATTTGATTGCTGTCAAATAACAGCAAGTTATGAATTGTAAATACTGTCCATTGGAAAAGGATGGAGACCTGATATTGTTTTGGAAAAAATCATTCATGGGGACAGTAGAAAACATGGAAGCTTTTAGAGTTATTGCTTTTGTAGACAAGCCAAATAAATTCTAATTAATGTTGAAGACATAAATGAACTTCACTCACTGCTTACTTGATGACCCTTGCATTGGATTCTCTCCATATGATAGTTAAAATATTATATTAGATATTATTGAATAGTTATCTCATTTCAAAAATAATTTGCACGAGATGGAAGGGGAAGGAACATCGTATCTGTTAACAAGGTGATTTTCGGTGCAGACACACACCCTTTTAGTGTTTGAACATTTATTTAATGGGAATAAAATAAATTTTGCACTTTTCATGGCATGTATTTCCAATACACATCACATAAGACAGCTGATTTAAACATTTTTTGTTATCTTTGCTTTAAGTGCTTTGTTTCACCACAGTTTTAACATTTTAGTTTTGCATAAATCAGGTTTTCACTGGGGTTAATATTTTGCAACAGTACCGTCATTGCATGCTGCAGACAGTTGCTTTACGCCCTACAGAATTTGTCAAACAGTGACTTTGTTGTAGTTATTTCCCCTAAATATTGAAATAAAAATAAGCTTTTCAGTAAATAACTTACAAAGAAACTTTATACAGTGAAACCACCAACAATGTAAAAGATTGAGTTGGAGTCAACTAAATATTGTAAGGTTTCACTTACCATACATGTACTAGCCGGGCATGATATGAATGCATGTGGTGAGAAGAGGGACTAAACAGTTACAAAACAAGTGGGTGGGCCATCAGAAGGGCAGTTAGGGAAGAAAAAACATCTGCAATTCTGAATTGCATTTACTAGCAAGGCTGAGGCCTCCACATGTACTGTTTTCATTGTGCGACTACACATTTCCCTATTGCCTTGCCCCTCACTCTTTTCTGATCCCAACCTTTGTCAACAAAACACAGTGGCATCCTTCACCAAGTGCATTCATATCGTGACCGACTAGTATTGCAGGAGCAGCTTCATAAGTTGTTACCTACATTATCAGCTGCTGTTGACTGGTTTGAACATATGGGTCCCTCATGGCTCAACAAAGTTCCCCTGCCAGCTGAAGTTTGAACAAATTCATGTAACTATCCACATCCATAGGAATAGGAATATCAACTCGATCTTCACACTTCTTGTTGAAAATCTCCTATGCATCCAACTCTTTGGCTTTTCTTGTAATTCAGCAGTTTTATATCATTGTTAATGTTGTGATGTGTGCTCCAAAAATGATTGGCTATATTGGTTATATTTAATGTTTCTTAGATGTTAAACTGAAAGAACATCTAAGAAACATTAAATTTATGCACCAGAAGTTATAAGCAAATGGAAGATAGAACAAACTTGTTATAAGCTTCTTAATGGCATGCTTGTTTTAATATCTCTAGCCACTACAATGTGTTTCTATGCTTTTCTTTAAGATCAGTTTGATAATAGTTGATGTTTTTATTGTTTATTAGCTCTCAGACGGAGAATATAATGTGAGTATCATGAAATGCCAGTTAAGATTTTAGTGTACTATCCTATGCAGAAGAAATGCTGAGTTAAAAGCCGCTCCCAATTTGAAAACTTACAAGAAATTCACTCAGGAAACAAAGGACATTTGATATACTAAAAGCTTTGCACCTCGCCAAGTTTGCTTATATCCTTGGAAAACTGTGATATGTCATATCAGCATTTCTTCTGCAGCCCAGTGTACATGCATGAAGCTTGTGTGTTCTTAAAAAAAAAAACACTACCCTCGAAAAGTTTACGGACAAACCTATAATAAAGCCCTATATGACACTAAAAATGATTTCAGCATAGAATCAATTCTAATTTGATTTAAAATTGAAGCAGCATATTTTTTAAATGACCAGAACAGTTATGTGCATAACTTAGAAAACTTAATACAGGTGTACTTAAACAGCTAGAATTGTGTACTATGCTAGTACGATTATGAGATCAGGGTGTTTACATACTTCCTAGTGCAATGTGTGACTGGCAGAGTGAACAGTGGGTTGCTCTTGTAGCAGTTTTCTTTGTGTACTGGAGTGAAAACCTCAGTTAGTGCAGCATAATCATGGGCAAACAGAAGAAGAAATTAGACATGGAGAAACGAGCTGCATCGTCACACTAAGGAATGAAGGGTGCACAATTAGACAAATTAGTACAAAAGTGAAAGTCCCTCGGTCTACAGTGTATGATACTGTTTGGAGATATGAAGAAACAGGCCAAAATAAAACCTTACCACGTTCAGGATGGCCTAGAGTGACTTCAGAACAAGAGGATAAATACCTTGTATTGGCCTCTGAGGTAGACAGGATGAAAACAGTTCCTGAAATTAAAGTTCAGTTGAATACAGTGCACTCCAAACCTGCCAGTTATGAAACTGTACAATCATGTCTTATTGCTACCAAAATATCACTTTTACCCCTCAAAATAAGAAGAAAAGGTATCTTGTGGCAAAAGAACATGCAAAGTGGGGATTAAACGAATGGAAACGAGTTTTGTTTACTGATGAATCTAAGTTTGAACTCTTTAGTCACAAATGTCATCAGCTTGTAAGGCGTTTGAAAGGAGAGAGGTTCTACCTCAATGTGTAGTGCCAACTGTCAGGCATGGAAGTGAAAGTGTAAGCACTTGTTGTTTTCACAATAATTCTGTAGGAGACTTAGTGCCAATGACTGAAACACTAAAGAAAGAAGGATACCCAAGATCTTGTGCAAACATGCCATCTCCTTTGGAAAGAAATTAATAGGCAAAGGATTTATCATGCAACAGGATAATGATCCTAAGCACTTTACCAAGCTTTGTCGTGCATATTTGGAAAAGGAGTCAAAAAAGGAACTAAAGAATATGCTTTGGCCCCCACAATCACCTGACTAATCCTGTTTAATTAGTTTGGAATGAGTTGGATTGAGCTATTAGGATCAGAAGAACATGCAATGCAAATGAGCTTGTGGAGATTTTGCAAGAAGAATGGGCAAAAATTAAGTGCTGAATACCTGCAAAAACTTTTGGTTAGAGTGCGTCGTGTGTGTAAAGCTGTTCTAAAGACAAAGAGAGCATATTTTGAGGAATCCAAAGTGTAGAAAATAACCAAAGTATAAATTTCAGTTGTATATTTTTGCAGATGGACAAAATTTTGTTATAAATTTGAATGCTATCACGGAAAGGTGCTTTATGTGTAAATAAATTATTTTTATGTATTTGTTATGCGTAATTATGAATTAAATCTTGTGTCTGTAAACATTTTGGGGGTAGTGTAAATTCAGAGCTTTTATTATCAGAAATCTTCTTACATTATTTTATAGGATATATCTTCAAGTATGTTTTGGTAGCACGTAATGTTCACTTTCTCACTTGGCACATCAAAGTGACAAATGGTGTAGTTCCAAAACTGTTATAGGACATTGCATTGATATCAACATTTTTCAAAAGCTTGTTTTGCAGTGCTTTAACTCATCCCCTTTAACTAGCAGAGTGCACAGTTCTAGCTGTTTAAGTAGATCTCTATTAAGTTTTCTAACAGCTATGCACATAACTGTTCTGGTCATTTAAAAAATATGCTGCTTCAATTTTAATAACTCATCTCATTATTAGGAGGAGGGGGCATAAACCTTATCTTTCAGAAATCCCTAAGAAACTGCCACTCCTCAGGCCACCGTGTGAATGCAGCAAAGCTGTGAAAGTATTATATCAATATGCTATATGAAACAAAAGGGCATATGCATTACTCTTAACTATAATGGACTTTGTTGGAATGCATAATGAAATGAAGGAATAAAGAGGGAGGTTATTACATATGTATATCTGCAAGAAGTTGGGAGATACTACAATTTAAATGTAATGTTTTTACTTAATTTAAGACTAGTTCTTTGTGAGAACAAGCACTTTTATTTGGAGGCCAATAATTCGAGAATTTCTTCAAAAATGGCATAAGTGCCTAAAACTATTTATTATAAAGATATGCTTGAAATTATAAAGGAGCCTAAATGCCTTTCAAATATGTTTGCCTTAGGTGTTAGCATCTAACTGATGAATGAATATAATGCTGGCACAAGAGTTCAAATTAATAAGGAAATTTCTTCCTCATGCGGAGTAATATCCTCACTTGCATTGAGAAATTTTCTTCTCTGCAAGGGATAAATTCCTTTCTCTTAAGCTGTAAGACTAAAGTCCACCCACCACACCCCCAAAAAATTACCATTTTGGGTGGATTTCTGCCAGTACAGCAAATAGTTCCTTTCACTATCTTGTCAGAATGCTTAAACTGTGCTTAGCTTGCACTTCATCTGGGACTTATTCTTTAAAGGAACATAAGTGAAATGTATAGACATTGAAAAATCATAGCCAGCACATCTGAATACAAAACTTTGGCCAATCAGCATAATTGTCTTACAGGCCAGTGAGAACGTATGTATTTGCTTTTCTAGGGGGGGCCCTTGAGGTTTAACTCCTTTGACTCAGTAGGTCATGATGAAATGGGTGAAATGATGCTCAAATGAGCGTGAACCCATAGGGCTTGAAGTTATCTGACATTAGTCTTCTCAGGATAAGGGAAAACCCTAGAAAAAACCTTATCCAGGTAAGTCGCCCTAACCGAGATTCAAATTTGATACCTCTTAAATGTGAGTCAGACTTGCTACTTCCACACCACAGGGGTGGCTATATTTGTATATTGAAGAAAATCTAAACGATTCCTCTAACTGACTTACAGTACTTGATAATAAGCTATTAATGACAAAATTGTATGCAAATAAACAACAAATAGTGTGTGATAGCAAAACCAGAAATGAAAAAAGAAATAGTATATACAGTACAATACTTGCCAACTTTTAGGGTTTTCCCATAAAATGTATGGGGACAGAGGCTTTTTTTATGACTACTGCAAATAAGCATGGTGTAGTGGTTACCATGCTAGCCTCTAGTTCCCAAGGTCATGGGTTCAAGCCCAGCAGAGGGCAATGGATTTTTTTCAGGTGTAAAAATCCTTAGCATGGCTTCCTTCAGAAGGAAATTAAACCTGGTGATCCCGTGTCATAGAGTTACAGCATGTAAAAGAACCTCAAGCCTGATAAAGAGGCCTCTGAGAAAAATTACTGGTCTTTCACGCCCTGTATAGAATGTGATGCTAAGGACCACAGCAGTTAAAGAGCGTCCATAAATAAAACTCAGTTTAATTTAATTTGCATACATGACAATCCAGAGGTGTAGCTAGGAAGAGGTTTTGGGAGTTGGAACCCCTGTTGCTAAAAGAAAGTGTAAAAATGAATTGCAAAAATAACTTTGTTAAAACAATAGCATTTTTCTTGGTTGGCAGGATTGAGATACTTCCTAATCATATCACTTGTAGTGCTATATTTACGCCGTATGTCTTAGACAATATTGCCAAATGCGACAGCAACAAAAACTGTCCCTTAGATGGCATGGGTATAAGCATGTTAAGATTCTGGGACATGTTTTCATTTCAGTGCTAAATTTGAATAGTTTCCAAATCAGTGCAATATCTCCTAGTTTAGAACATAACTAGAAACCCTGTTTTATAGTGAAATAAAATGGCCTGCAGCAATAATATAAAATACTTCACAGTAGTCATTAGTACCCATGTCCCAACATATTGCCACTTAGAATACACAAAACATATTAGCCTAATTTTAATTCCAATTGCTGCACCTCAAACTGTGAATATAAAATCAATTTATTTAAATATTTCAACTCAGGATTGATTCATATTTATCATTTGAATTGATACAAATTGCTTATAATATGAATCCCTACATAAACCTCTCCCCCCTTAATATTTTTCTGGCTATGCTACTGTGACAAGCATTAAATTATATTACATTATATTGCAACAGATTACAGGTGGAATGTACTGCACTGATTGGCACACAGCACAATGATAGGCCAGAACTTATCTGTGCAGTTATCCCACGATCCTTATTCCCTTCATTGGGCTACAATAAAATGCATAGTGTGTAGATTTAAAATTTTATTGCACCATTAGCGACTTCTAGTAACTGATGAGTAGTAAATGCATGCAAACATTCAGTAATGGGCAATGTGAATTCTAAAGTCACCTCCCTCACGTAAATTGTTTATCTTATTTTAATTCTGTGGCTACGATAATTAAGTTTCTCATTTTTTATGACAATTTTTTTTTTTTATAGTTTGCTATGAAGCATAAAATATGGACTAGAAATCTGTGTATAGCCTATGAAGTAGTGTTATTTCCTTTAATGTATGTTCATTGTTATACCAGGAAGAAGTTCAAAATGTGTGAAAGAAAGAAGTAATTATACTGGATCTTAAGGATTCTTATAAAATGGAATTTGCATGTATTTGACATGTAATTTTTGTACATTTACTGCACTGAGCATTATAAAAAATTTTAAGCATAATAGCTTAATAGCTTTACTGGACGAGGGACAAAATTTTACAGGTTTTAATTTCAGGAGGTTGGCAAGCATGCAGGATATAATTGTGACATGAATTGTGAGTGGATATTATGCTAATGAGAAAAATCATTCATTGAATTGGCTCAGCATAATATCCTGCAGTAATTTTGTTCTCTGCTAAGTTTTTGTTTCAAGGTGATATGCCAGAGCTCCAGAGACTTATGGTAATTTGTTATACAAGGGAGGTTCAGAAAGTAGCAGACGTTTTGAAAGAAAAGTTGGCAAAATGAAAAAACCAAAGTTTATTATAGGCATTTGAAAGGTACACTCTTAAACTATTGTTCTACATAATTGCCATTCAAATTAAGGTGCTTATCATACCGTGACACAAGTTTTTCAATACCATCTCTGTAGAAACCTGCCACTTGTGATTTCAACCATTGGTTGATGCAGTAATTTGTATCACAAATTACTTAAATGTAAATAATGATTGTAATATGAATATGCATTTTTATGTGACATTGATTTCAGATGTTTATTGATTGTAAATATTGTTGGAAAGTAGATTTATAAGGCTTTACTGAAACTGTCAATAATAGCGCAATAATGCAGCGAGGGGGTGAGCTGTTTATCATTATTGGGAACAAGGAAGTTACGTAATGTTCGCGCGTTTTTTCCGTTGAGAACCTTCTGGAATATTTCCTAAAGCACATGTATTTATAATTTTAATTGGATATTAAAATAGACGCTAATGTTGGCGCGTTTTATTAGCCAATAGCAGTTCATTTATAATCTTTAGGCATATCGGGGAGTGGGAGTATAAATAGAAGCCAAGTTAGAGGTAAAGTCAGTCAGTCGCTCAGTTCGCCGAAAGCATTCATACATTACACATCGTAGTCAGTTGTGCAGTTCATCAAAATTCTTAGTGCAATACACGTCGTCTTAAGTTCGTCAGTTCGTCAAAATATTTGTATGAGATACGTCGGCTATAGATTCACAAGTTACGAAAATCTAAAGTATTATAAAGTTAATTATACACAAAGTTTAAATACGTGAATTAAAAGTGATCAGTAAGAAATTTTATAACAGTTTCAGTTTGGCGAGTATCCAGATCAATATGTAAAAGTGATAGTGAACGTGTTCGACAATAAAAATTATAAAACAAATTTCTTCATCAGTGTAATTTTTGGATAAAAGATTCCTTTCCGCTTCACAACCCATATAGAGACTCATGTTCGACCCAAGATAAGATAATAGCTAGCCGGAGGACAGTGAAACAGAACTGAATAGAAATTAAAAGTTAAATTCTTTCAAACACAAAACTAGGAACCGCAAATTGCTAACGCCAGATGGAGCTACAAACCGAACAAAGAATGACGTCATAAGATGGCTTCCACTCACATGAAGTAAACACAATATAAGATCTCCAAGTTCTAATAATTTACGTAATCATTATGTCTCTCGCAAATTGGCGCCCAACGTGGGGCACGATAACCAGGAAAGGAACACGATAACCAGGAAAGGAACACGATAACCAGGAAAGAAGCATAGTGACCAGGAAAGGAACACGATGACCAGGCAAGGATCAGAATAACCAGGAAGGGGCAGAATTAACCAGGAAGAAGTGAGATGACCAGGAAGGGGCAAATGCAGCAGTGAAATGATCTACAAGACGCAGATTCAAGAAACAACTAGAGGAGTGACAAACGACGCGGATATGTGGACACAAAAACATCGAGACAACGTAGATTCATCATAATACAACGCAGAAGCGACATACAAACCTAGGAGAAAGGGGCAGAAAGCTGGACATCAAAGCTACATCAGCAGATAGCATCAGAAAGGTTAGAAAAATGTTATGTTAATTCTAAAAAAAAAAAAAAAAAAAAAAGGGGTAAACAAATTTAAATGTACCTTAGGAGTGGTAGGATAAAGAAAACAATGGCTACTAATAATACAGAAGAAATAATTATGGAGGGAGATAATGTAACAGTTAGCTGTAATTCAATACAGGATACAGAAAATAGCTTAAACAATGTAGTATCTGATGTAGGAAATGTTAGTGCAGAAAGTAAGAATAGAATAGCAGGAAATATTACTATTGATGCTAGAATGATGATGGACATGATAAGAAATTTTTTTGAAACATTAAGGGAAGATATAAACAAAGATCATAGGGAATTTATGGAAAGTCTTGGTAGGAGGAATGAGAAATTAGAGCAAACAGTAGATCAAAGCAGTGAAGAAATTGAAAAGAAAGTTATGAAGCTAGATAGTAGTATGCCAGAAATGAGAGATGAAAATGAGGAAATAATAGCAAGTGAAATAGGTGAAGTTTCAAAGAAAATGCTAGACATAAGCAGAGAAAGAGATAACAAAGAAAGTGAGGTTAATACTAAAAATGAACATGTTGATGTAGAATGTATAGAGTCAGGTAGTAGAATGAGTAACATTTCAAGTGAGATAAGAGAGATGAAAGACGTTATGAATGTAGATGTAAATCAGGCGCAAGTTAATTTCAGAGGGGAGATATCAGAAATACAGAATGAGACAGTAATGCAAAGAAATAAATTGTACCAAGATGTTCAAAATGAAAACTCCAGTCCAGTACAGTTTAGTACAGATTTGTCAGAGTATTCTCAAGTTAAAAAGATAGCAGATGAATTGAAAATGAAAGTTGGTAAAAGATGTATTATTCAGGAAGCTTTAGGTTGTTTTCAAATGTTATCATGTGATGAAATTTCAAATGAATACAAGAGGTTATTCATGAACAAAAATTTGAAGGTTAGGATACGGCTACGAGTAATGTTTAGCCACACACAATTTGATCCAGGAGGGTAAATAGCAATGAGATGTAAAGTAAATGCTGGATAGTTAAAGATGACTTGCAGAGAAATGTATTGGAACGTAAGAGGGTTAATTATTTATATGTCATTTGAAAGGAGAAATAAATTATAAAAAAAAAAAATGTTTAAAAAAAAAAAACTAAATTTTTAGTAACTGTAACAACATTTGAAAATTAAGAATGCAAAGATTGAAACTTAATATGATAGTAAAGTAAAAGTACGTAAATACAATTCCAAGAGTTTTGTTAAAATAAAGTACAAAATAACAAAAATGGGTAAATATAATTAAAAACAAAACAAATACTTATGTAGCAAACAGAAAAGGTGAAACATTGTCTAGATTTAAGAGATGTAAATATTTGTGTAGAGGGTGAATATTTTTGGTAAATATGTTTAATAATTAAAAAAAAAAAAAAATTCTTAAATGTATAAATTTTTGTCAACAAAAAAAAAAAATAAACAACTTTGTAACATTAATTACATAATTAAGGGTACAGTATTTGCTATAAAAAAATTTTTTTTTGGTAATGTCAGATTAATGTCTAAACAAATTAAACCAGAGCCAGTAAGTAGTGGCGAGATAAAAAAAAAAAAAAAATATGTCGTGTGTTAAATGCGTGTGAAGTGTTAAGTGAAAGTGATAGCGTGTGTTCCAAGATTTAGGAGACTAAAAACCCAATTATAAAATTTCCAAACAGGTTGTAAATATTTATAATTATGTTTCTAGTGGGGCATATGATGCAGTAATTTGTATCACAAATTACTTAAATGTAAATAATGATTGTAATATGAATATGCATTTTTATGTGACATTGATTTCAGATGTTTATTGATTGTAAATATTGTTGGAAAGTAAATTTATAAGGCTTTACTGAAACTGTCAATAATAGCGCAATAATGCAGCGAGGGGGTGAGCTGTTTATCATTATTGGGAACAAGGAAGTTACGTAATGTTCGCGCGTTTTTTCCGTTGAGAACCTTCTGGAATATTTCCTAAAGCATATGTATTTATAATTTTAATTGGATATTAAAATAGACGCTAATGTTGGCGCGTTTTATTAGCCAATAGCAGTTCATTTATAATCTTTAGGCATATCGGGGAGTGGGAGTATAAATAGAAGCCAAGTTAGAGGTAAAGTCAGTCAGTCGCTCAGTTCGCCGAAAGCATTCATACATTACACATCGTAGTCAGTTGTGCAGTTCATCAAAATTCTTAGTGCAATACACGTCGTCTTAAGTTCGTCAGTTCGTCAAAATATTTGTATGAGATACGTCGGCTATAGATTCACAAGTTACGAAAATCTAAAGTATTATAAAGTTAATTATACACAAAGTTTAAATACGTGAATTAAAAGTGATCTGTAAGAAATGTTATAACAGTTTCAGTTTGGCGAGTATCCAGATCAATATGTAAAAGTGATAGTGAACGTGTTCGACAATAAAAATTATAAAACAAATTTCTTCATCAGTGTAATTTTTGGATAAAAGATTCCTTTCCGCTTCACAACCCGTATAGAGACACATGTTCGACCCAAGATAAGATAATAGCTAGGCGGAGGACAGTGAAACAGAACTGAATAGAAATTAAAAGTTAAATTCTTTCAAACACAAAACTAGGAACCGCAAATTGCTAATGCCAGATGGAGCTACAAACCGAACAAAGAATGACGTCATAAGATGGCTTCCACTCACATGAAGTAAACACAATATAAGATCTCCAAGTTCTAATAATTTACGTAATCATTATGTCTCTCGCATGGTTTACACTGACATGCAGTTCGGCATCAGTATAAAGCATTGTGTAGTAAGCGATTTCTTCATCGCTGGGAAGAGGTGGTAGTCGCTCTGCGACAAATTTGGGCCTGTATGGTGGATGATCGAAACCTCCTATCCAAAACCATGCAAGAGCCCTCGGGTATGAATGGGCATGCATTGTTGTGAAACAACAACACATCACAAAGTTAGCGATACATTTCAATTGGTTTGTTGGTTTTTGCTAACAAAACCTAATCACAGACCGCACCTCACAAGTGGCAGAATTTTCTATTGCAGCGCACATCTTAACACATCACAGAGAGCAAAGTGAGGGAGGCACAGTCCATGCGCTACCACAACTGGATGTGTACTGAGTGTAGGAATGTTCTGACACCAAGATGGCGGCTCTAGCCCTGCCCACTGCCATGATAGGCCAAAACATCGGTTACTTTCTGATGGCCCTTGTATGATTTTGAGAGTAACTGATGTGTCACTGTATAGGAAGAAAATCTAGTCTTGATGCGGCTAACTGTTTTTAATAAATCAACAAGCACTTGTGGTTGTTCAAATAAATTTATTTTGAAGAACATGTGGGCAATTGTGGTATACTCGTGGAGGGAGAGCATAACTCGCAGTATGTCCGATATATTAATATATGAATTAATATATGAACTATGGTAATGTTGTTAAATATCTGATGTTTTAGTTGTTACTCTTATTGTTTATTTTTATTTCTTGCCACGGCTGCTGTTATGTAGGTTTTTGGTAAAGCATGTATAACTTTGCAGGGTGTGATACGGGAAGGAAGGTAATAAGTAACATCTCTAACAATAGATTAAGTTATTGAAGAACACTATGCTTTAATGGCACACGCTTTGACTGTCTTAGTAATAATCTACACAGTTCTTAAGTTAGTTGGAGCTGTAGAACGGTCGAGCCCTACCCTGTTCGTAAGCCAAACTTGTGGTCGCTGAGCAATCAAGTATTTTATACGTGCTCTAGAAATAATTGTAATATTTATCACACGTTTCCATAGACCTTTAAATTGATAACCTTTCACCGTTCCTACTACATTATAAGAAGTAAATAATATCGCCTGCTTCTGAGAGCTTACATGTATCTTATTCACATCGCAGCACTTTATACTCAACCGCCCTGGCTGATGGAGACGCTTGAACTAACATTTCTTCCCTTAAAGATTTTAAACATATTCTTCCTTAAAATTTCATTGTCTGTCTTCGTTCAGCTTGGAACCTTTCAGAAGACTTACCCGGCTATTGTTCGACGTTTGCAAGCATGTGGCCTCTCTACAAACATATGTTGTTTTCGCTTGTCGCCTTTCCTATTTCGCAAAGACTCAAGGTCTGGCTTTTATGACCTTCCCATACAAGTCCTTTTTGCCTGGGCCTTAATTCTAACACAAAGATATGTTTGTCGGCTTTTAACAAGAATTCCACAGCTCCAGCTACACTTGCACATACATAAAACTTATGCCTTAACTTCTATTTATACAACAAGTATTTTTCTTATTAATACCATTTCACATTACAATTCACATTATTGTATGTATATATATATATATATATATATATATATATATATATATATATATATATATAACCATAGTTACTGTCTCAAATATGCCCCCTTTAAACATATTCAAAATTTATATGTGTACGTGTAAATTTTTAATATTGTTTAATGTCTCATGAATATATTGGTCATGCCATAGGTGTCTAGTGTTCTTGGCACACCCCATATACCTCTGTGAGAATTTGCTCACTCTGTTACAGACATTTAGTATGGGTCGCCTACCTGACCATACTATACAATAACAACACACACTTCACTGCACTTTGTATTGTGTTTTCGGCTAAGTCATTACAGTTGCTTTGCTAGGATTATGTTTACAAACACAGCTGTCAGTTTTTGCGCTATTGTGTGTAAAACAATTTTTTCACTATCCTTTTAGTATAAACAATTACAATGGACATTGACTGGTATTAACTTAATTGAATAAAACATGTTGAATAATATATAATCCAGACACATTCATTTATGTATATCAGGTTGTAATCTGACATATATAAAAAAAACACATAGAAAATGGTTATACATACATAAAACTGAAAAACAATTGACATTTGTTCGCTATGTATTTTAGGTTGTTCTAGTGTTTGAACTATGGCATAAGTATTATATGAGTTAATTCTCACTTCTATCTGTTTACATTAGCATATTTACATACAGTCTACGGTAACTAAAGCTTTATGAGATCTTATTATTTGAGTTTTCTGTTGATTATTACACTTATATATAATTCAAGTACCTTGAGGCTAATCCACTATATGATTTTATATACATACACATATATAGTTTACCTATTTTTACAGGTCTCAAACATACTTATTTCATACTCTTACTCCTTACATTTACAATTATTTACAAGGCTATCCACTCTTACGATCCGTACCTTTTTTTTTTAACTTTATTTCCCAATATTCTTATTATAAGCCTTCTTTTCTTATTATCATGTTTTCTTTTTCTAGTTTTCTTGTGTAGTACACTGAAAGTTTCGAAATTTAACTCGCCGTTGGTCATCAGATTTAGCCATTGCAAAGTTTTGTTGTCAAGGCATTTTCTGACCACAATCATCTTAAGTGATTCCGGAACACTTTTCAATTGAAAGTATTCAGTTATTCCATTAATGACTTGGACCGGACTGGTGGTAGCACTGAATTTAGGTAAAGGTAATTCGTTAAGTACCATGTGATATCCTGCTAAGTTATTAGATACATTAGTATTGGATTCTAAATTTGCATGTTGGCTACGAGATAGTGCAGCTGCTATAGGAGAAGCTGAAGCACCTCGTGAACTACTGAAACCAGAGGATATTGTACCCCTTTCAGTTACATTATTTTCATGCATATTTACATGGTTCACATCATCATTAATTGTACTATTGTCTACCCTAGTTCTATTATTCATGGTTGAATTCAATCTATATTCTAGTTTCTCAAATTTCTTATTGCTATTCTGCACTACAGATTCAAACTTTTCCTGCATTATTTTACCTTTGTTTTGAATTTCGTAATTTCCCCCCTTATGTCTATTTGAATTTGCACTAAGTCTGCATTTGTATGGTCTGTAATTTCCCTTAGTTCAGTTGTCTGACTATCCAACTTAGTACTCATTTCTTGACTATTTATGCTAATCTGACTAGCAATTTTACCTTCAAGCCTTTTACACTGGTTATTAATCTGTTCTTCCATTTCAGCATGCATTGCTCTACTAGTATCGTTTAATTTCCTTTCTATTCTCTTAATTTCAGACCTGTTTTCCTTTAAGTTATTTGCAATCTGTCTATCTATTTCTTGGCTTTGCTGATCAAGCTTTTTATTTAGTGCTATATTACTTTGCCCCAGTATCTCAAATTTTCTCTCAATTTCCTTGTTATTACTGCCTAGCTTTTTATCCAATTCTTTGTTATATTGTTCTAATTTATTGTCCATGTCAGTTTTAAGGTCTGATATAGCCCTAAGAATTGTCATCAGATTAAACTGATCGTTACTACCTAACTCGGATATTTCCCTTTGAGTTGTGTTGTCTTTCTGAGGGACTGCATTATCATGTAATCCTGTATTTTCCTTGTTCATTCTTGTTTCTGTTGCCTGACCCTGTTCTGTACCTAATGGTATTTCTGCCCTTACACACTGTTTAACTTCCATATTATCTGTTTCTGTTACTCTATTTTGACTGTTATCGTTAAAATTAGTTTCATCGGATATATCTCTATCCAACGAAATTAAAATGCTTTCATTTGAATTTTCCCCTTCCATTTCGTTAGCGTGTATATTTATTTGGATATTACTACTTGACTTTCTCCTTTTAATCCTACCACTTCTAAGTATCATTTACACCTCCATTAAATTATAACATGCACAATACACATTTACAAAGAAACTTTATCACTATTACTGTATAAAGTTTTTGTCTGACCTTTTTACTGTGATCTTACGGTGACCATACGTAGAGCTGAGGTGTATTCTTGCTGTCCGCAGTTCGTGCCCCTCTCTCATGAATAACGTTCTTATAGACCTAAGATGCTGTGGAAGTGTTCGTTGTTTCTTGACGTTCTGCGTTGTTTGATGTCCTGTTGGCAGTCTGAAGATCTTCTTGTACCCGTAGTTTTTTTTTTTTTTTTTTTTTTTTACTTTGCGCCTCGATGATTTCTCTGCTGGGCTCTTCGCTGGATTTCTCTGATGGGCTCTGCGATGTGTTTTTCTGCTGGGCTCTTCGCTGGATTTCTCTGCTGTGTTCTTCGATGGATCGTCCTTGTTCCTTCCCTGCATTCGCGTAGCTTTTATTTTTTTACAAGTCACACGATGTTGGCCTCTAAACTTGCTACATTAGTCTTCAACATTCGGGCTCCAAACTTACTACGTCAGGTCTCACGTTCCGGTGTCAAACTTGCTACTTTAGCCCTATGTTCCAGCACCAAACTTGCTACTTTAGCCCCACGTTCCTATAGACATTTAAATCGATAACCTTTCACCGTTCCTACTACATTATAAGAAGTAAATAGAATTGCCTGCTTCTGAGAGCTTACATGTATCTTATTCACATCGCAGCACTTTATACTCAACCGCCCTGGCTGATGGAGACACTTGAACTAACATTTCTTCCCTTAAAGATTTTAAACATATTCTTCCTTAAAATTTCATTGTCTGTCTTCGTTCAGCTTGGAACCTTTCAGAAGACTTACCCGGCTATTGTTCGACGTTTGCAAGCATGTGGCCTCTCTACAAACATATGTTGTTTTCGCTTGTCGCCTTTCCTATTTCACAAAGACTCAAGGTCTGGCTTTTATGACCTTCCCGTACAAGTCCTTTTTGCCTGGGCCTTAATTCTAACACAAAGATATGTTTGTCGGCTTTTAACAAGAATTCCACAGCTCCAGCTACACTTGCACATACATAAAACTTATGCCTTAAAACAAGTATTTTTCTTATTAATACCATTTCACATTACAATTCACATTATTGTATATATGGCATATATATATATATATATAACCATAGTTACTGTCTCACAATGAATGTGTGTTCTGCTGGGGTACCCCAATGCAGCTTATGTCATGAATGGACAGAACAGTGATTTATGTAACAACATTGAGCATTCCAATTGAAGCTTAAGAGTATTTGTTTACCAAAGGACATAGTTTGGTGATTTGAAAGGAAGCACATGAAACTGCGCAAGTAATATTTACTCTCATCTGAAAGCAATGACAGCAGTATTTATTTAATGAATCATAGCTCATAGGACACACCCTAATAAAATTGTTTCCTGGGCAGTTAATTTAAAAACTACAGCTCTATTCAGTGCTGAATTTTAAAACAATTAGCAATTATTGATTTGAATAATACAAAGAGAAAAGTGAAATTTAGGTAGTGGATTACCAAACTTGGCAATATTGCCCTCTTCTCAGCATTTGATGAATTTGTCAATACTAATCAGCATCTGGCTGTAAATTTGTTTTAATTCATATGTTGCTTTCTTCAGTGAGGCATTCATAATGCATACATATGCTTTTCATTTAGAGAAAATGCATACCGGCTCAGAGCTACATATTTACTTGAAAGTTAGCAGTTCAAAAGGAATATTGGGATATACCTTTTTAGCTTAGGAGAGGAGAACAGCATACTTCTCTATGATAGGCTATTCATACTAGCTATGTCTGGTTCCACTGACCTTTTTTTTGGGGAGGGGCAGTAGGGGTGCGCTATCTGTAGGTAATTGATAAACCTTGAGGCCAGTGAAGTGGTACTCCATCCTGTGGAAAGATGAACTTGGCAAACTTGCATAGTTTTGTACAAGGAGCTAATATGATTGTACCATAGCATTTGCTGTTTCCTTACCTATCTTACACCAATTAGTAGTGTTTATCATCATATTCCTGTTAAATTGAATTTCTATTTACAGACACTCTTTAACTGCTGTGGTCCTTAGCGTCCCATTCTATATTGGGCATGAAGGACCAGTAATTTTGCTCAGAGGCCTCTTTATCACGCCTGAGGTTCTTTGACATGCCGTAAATCTACGACACAGGACCACCAGCCTTACTTACCTTCCTAAGGCAGCCATGCTAAAGATTTTTACACCCAAAAAAATTCATCGCCTTCTGCTGGGTTATCATATTCCTGTGATTCCTCAACAGGATAATATGTATGTTAGCATCCAGATTTGAATTTTATACAACAGGATTGCCTATTCAATTAGTAACCAACATGCATTTTGACTTTTGAAAACCTTTTATTACTGATGGTTGTCATATATTCATTACAACTTGTTTATTTTATTTGTCTATTATTTATCAGTTTTCTCTTGGGGTTATTCCACTTGCAAAGGTATTTTTATTTAGGCAAATGAAGATAGGGTTTAAATATGCACAGAGCCCTTTTTTTTTAATGCATGGCTGGCCAAAATCAAATTTTCATGGCGGGAAGTATCCTGTTTGCTGGCAGAGTCAGATATTCCTAGCACCTTAAATGCGAGTGCATAGTTTTTTCATGCAAATTATAACTACAATAATCACATATTTCGTCATAGAAGATGTTGAAAATGATGTCCTTGTGCAGCCACACATCTCTTATACCTCTTAAGAAAATTTGCATTAATACTCATTTATAATTCATCATGACCATGTAAATAAAACCATGCTTTGTCCATAAAAAAAAAAAAAAAAAAATTAATGCAGGTCAAGCAGTGATTAACACTATCAAAACCCAATTGCAAAAATTAACTCAACTAAAATTATCACATGGTTGCCATTCCTGAACTAGTTATCGTAGAGGGGTTTAATTTTAAAAGTTTAGTGGCATTCCAAGTTCGGGTTTGCAAAATTCCTGATACCTGTACATACTTTCTCTGAGATTACTTTGGACTTCATTGTAACTTTTCTCCGATGTCATTGAGGTTTTCCTCTGTAAGAACATGGCAATTTAATTTTGGTTTCTTATCAAGAATAGATCCCATTTCCCTAAGTCTATTCACAAGATTACAAACCGTGTCTCTGTGAGGATGAGTCGCAGGGAATCTGTATAAATCACCATATCTCATTCTTTACAAGAGTTTGTTGTTACGTAGTAATCATACATTAAGATTCTGTGTGCTAATCCACATGTCGAAATGAAGGCTCTGTATGTAGTTCAATTTTGTTAGTTTCTTCAGAAATTGTAATATTTCCTGTACAGTAACAAAATCATCTTACAGTTGGTGCTGTATGAATAGGAATGATTGAGTACAAGAAGTAATTTTCTCAGAGTATTAAGTTAACAGTGATATATGGTCCCACCAAAAGTGTAATTCAGTAAACAATGATGTTTAGTATGGAAATGTTCCATTACTGAAAGTGGGGTAATTGTTGAATAGAAAAGGATTAAAAATATGTGGAGAAATGTGGTGTGTACTAAGTATTCCTATTTTATAATAGAGAGGAGATGCAATTCAATGAATTGTCATTATTTTATTTAATCACTGTATTGTATTAATCTGCATTAGAGCTTGTTCTGATTATTTAAAATTATTTGCAGGTCCCTAAAAGCTACTCGCTAAATAATCAGTGTGAACCTTCATATAGTACACTGTTGCATAGTGGTTCTGGAGGCAGTGGTCAGGGTTCTCCTGAGAAGACACAGCTGTATACCAACATTCCACCCCCTTCAAGCACAGGTAATTACTTGCTCCTTGTCTGTCACCTATTTTTGTAAACATTTTTATAGTTATAGAAAAATGAGTCAGACTTGAAACACTTAGCATCACATACATTTTTTACGTCTTGACCAGTTTTGGGGGCTATTTGCACTCATCAGAAGTGGACTGGTTTCGTGGTGTCCATTGTGTGTTTATGTATGGTGATATCTAGCGGTGGAATGATGAATTTCCATAGTTGATTTAGTGGCAGCAATTCAAAATTCATTACAAAGTGTTTGTTTTATTATTAAAATCCTTTCCCAAGGATCCAAATCTGTTGTATATTTTGTAGGTTTTTGGAGTGTAAAGTTTGGTGTGATGTGATGTGATTGGTCATTCAAAAGTGGTGTGCAACTGCAGATTTATCCATCTGTTTGTATTTGATGTACCTCATATGCTCTTTTAATCTGGTTTCTAAAATTTCTTGTAGTTTTACCTATGTAAATGTGGTCACATTCTGGGCAACTGATAGATACTTGTTTTTTTGTTCTGCTTCTTTGATTTGTGTTTTTCAGAGTAATTTCTCTAAACTGAACTTGTTTTATGGAGCTAGGCAGAGAGTGTTTTTGAAGATGATGTGGAATTTGTAGTGAGTGCTCTGGTGGAAAGTGAACTGATTAAGGTCTGATGATTTTAAAATGTGTACTTCCATCTAAATAAAACATTTACTATAATGGTTGTTTTGGCAGCCAAACCAGTGGCAGTCTCACTCTGAGCATAGCACTTTACATTACATCCTTGAAATAAACCTAATTTATTGTCGATCTGGACATGTATAGTTTTGAACTTTTTTACTGCTGCTGCTTGAATTAAAAGTAATTTCCCATTTTCTTCATTTTAAAAGTTAGAGGCAAGCTTTAAAGCTACATACAAAACAATACACAATGGTCAAAACTTGAACTTCAAACAGCACAATCTATATCTTTCATTCAAATTAAGGTTTTGTCCACATTGCATGATTATATTTTTTTATTATTATTTATTTATTTGCTAAGCTGTATACAGGTGTTCAGGTGTTTGCCAGTCATACTCTTATTTTACAGTAATTTCTTATTTCTAATTTATTACATCATTTATACCTTGTTGTTTACTGTCCATATCCATTTATTTTTCAGTTTATATAAAAATTGTCCAATCTTCTCACAGTCTTTTTGAAACATTTCCACTACCGCTACATTTCTATCTATCTTGAACCATTTCTTATTAACATACTGTTTTCTCCAAACTTCCATCCCTTGACGTTTAAATATTATATGTTCCATATCTTCATTTCCACCACATATATGACACTGATTTTGTGGAATTCCCTTCCTTAAACCTTTTAACCTCCATACTCCTGGTTTCATCCAAGCAATACCTTCTCTTTCCTCTTTATTTGTCATGTCTAAATACTTTTCTCTTCCCCATGAATCTTTCATTGTAATACAGAAAACTAATGATGTCTTTTCAGCTATCACACTAATTATTTTTTGTACTTCTATATCTTCAAATCTTTTTCTTGCCAATTTTCAAAAGTTGTTCACATTATTCTCTCTCCTCCTCCACATTTCCCCATACCCATTACTCTCCAAATTATTTCTGAGACAGACTACCCATTCCTTGTTCTGTAGACTTTTCTCTTGATATATTAGGCACTGTTTCAACAAATTCCTTTCTTCCAAGTTCAATATTCTATACCAGAATTTCAATGCCCTTTCCATAATCTTTCCCTTAGTTGCCACTCTACCCAACTCTAATTGTGCTACCTGTCTAATAGTTGCAATTGGTAGCCCAAGCAATTCTCTACAAAAGCCATAGATGAGGTACAAAATGTCCTATGTACCTCATCTATGACTTCCCATCTTCCTAATCCCCATACTTCTATCCCATATAGCATTTTTGCCTCAACTACCATATCATATACTTTTTCTAATCATTTAATATTTATATTTGCAACTTCTAATAGATGATAGAGCTCCTTTTCCTTTTGCCAATGCAAATTTTTTTTTGTTTTTCTCAATTACCACCACCGTCTATTTTAACTCCTAGATATGTACATTCTCTCACTATCCTGTACTCTTTATTACTTTCATTCTTCCATTTTTCATATTTACTCAATTTCCCTCCTTTTTTGAACACTATGATCTGTGTCTTGTCTTAATTAACTTTTAGGCTCCATTCTTTACTGTAATTATTTAATGCTTGCAAGGATTGTTTCAAACCATTCACTGTAATTGCACCTACAACTAGATCATCAGCAAAAAGTAATCCTGGAATTTGGATATTATTAATTATTGGCATAAAGTTATTATTTCTCTCAATCTCCATCAATACATCATCTATATAAATTAAATAAAAGTGGACTTAACTTACATCTTGCCTAAGACCTTTCTCCTGCTAGATTTCTCTTGTTACAATCCCTTCCTCCACTCTTATACAAAAGGTATTCTCCTTATATAATGCTCTAATGGTATGCACCATTTGTTTACTCACTCCTTTGCTCAATTTATGCCACAACATTTGAAGCTCTGTCCAATTGTATGCCTTCTCAAGGTCCACAAAGGCCATATGTAACTTTCCTCTCTTATCCTTTAAGTAGGTACCTACCTATTTGTCTGCCAATGTTTTTATGATAAATAAATTATCAACAGTTCTCCTTCCTGTCCTAAAACCCATCTGAAACTCCGAGAGAATATTACATTCTTCAACCCATGTTTGTATCCTGCTTGCCATAATACCAGTAAAACTTTTGCTTACATTTGATAATAAAGCAATGCCTCTATAATTGTTTGGTTTGTCAACACAACCCTTGCCTTTATGTATTGGATGTACAATTGCTTTCCTCCATTTCTCTGGTATATAACCCTTCACTTTAATTGTATTAAATAAGTCTACGAAAACCTTGACTCTAGTTATTTCAGTGCACCATTCCTTAAGGGACTCATTTGGAATGCCATCTATTCCAGGTGTTTTATTGCTCTTCATTAATTTAACCTGCTATATTATTTCTTCACTTCTTATTTCATCATCCAACATATCTACATAGTGTTACCAATTTCCCAAATTCCTATTTCCTTTTTGCTCTTATCCTCTCCTTACAATTCTTTGAAATATTCCATCCATTCTCCTGGTTGTATACTGGGTTTTGTTACATATTTACTATACATTGATTTTATGACCTTCCATACCTCATTTACATTACTTTCATTTAAGACCCATATCAAATTACTTTCCTGTTTTTCCTTTTCTTTTGTTCTAACACTAAATTGTATAAATCCCTCCCTTGCATGTACTCTTCCTTTAATTTTATATGCCCTAATTCCCTCCATTTTATGAGCAATTGTTTAACTTCTCTTTTGGCTACTCTACATTCTTGATCAAACCATCCTTCATCTCTTGCATAAACCCTCTGTTTCATTTTCATTTCCTCCCCAGCTCTTACCATAGTACTATTTAGAATATCCACAGCACTTTCAATTTTGTTGTTGTTGTTCACCAATGGCACTGGGGATTAATTGATCTGCATCATTTTCCCCCTGGCTTCCCAATATAAAGTCTGTAAGTTATCACTTTTAAGGCCTTTGCATTTGGCGAGATGAAGTTTGTTCAGGATGACCATCTTCTTCACAGAGAGTGCACTTTGGTGTAGGTAGGGGCATCCTATCTTGTAGAGGTGTTCTGCGAGCAATCATGGCTAGTTGCCATCCTAAATAAGGGCACTGCAGTCTTCCTTGGCATTTTCTGTACATCGACTCTATCTTTAATATTCTTATAATCATTATCCTTTAATTTATCTTCTTCATCAAGTCTCTGCTGTCTTTTGAAATGTTGTTTAATGTTATTTAATTGTTTATTTATTTCTATTTGTCCTACAGGTTTTATTTGTTGTATTGCACCTTTCTTTGCTAATTGATCCGCATGTTCATTGCCCAAAAATCCAACTTGAGCTGGGATCCATTGTAGAGTGACATTTCTAGTTTCAACTGCTTTAATTAGGTTTCTTATTTCTTTAACATTTCTTGTTGTTTTATTATTGTAATTTACTATTCCATCTATGGCTGATTTTGAGTCTGATAAGACTGGTTTATGTATGGTCTATATAAAATGTTCTGTAATGCTGCTTTTATAGCTGCTAATTCTCCATCATAGTGGTTTGACATTTCTTCTAATGTTAGATACCGTGTCAAATGTTTACAGTATACTCCTGCACCAGCATTTGTTTATCAATGAGGGATCCATCTGTACATATTCGGAACCATTCTTTTTCTGGGCATCTTTCATTTTCCGTAGCTATTACTATGGCTCTCATTTCATCTGGTATATTGTTTTGTTTGTGTATTGTATATATCAGGTCATTCTGATATTGTATATCAATATATTCTATTGGACTTGTTATCTCTGTTGCAATTACATTTGTTGTAATTATATTCTTGTATTTTAAGTTATTAATATATGTTCTGAAGCTTATTTGAGTTTTTAAATTCCTTATAATATCTGCTGTGTGGTACCACTTGTGTCTGTTTCTATTGACTTGCAGTTTTTGTGCTAGAGTAATTGCTTTCAACTCATGTTCTAATTCTATAGCCATGTTTTTTGCGAAGCTTTGTAGTACTGTAATTGGTGTTTTTACAGCTCCTGTTATTATTCTTAGTGAATTATTTTGTGAACTTTCTAGTTTACTTTTAAGTCTCTTGTTTACTGTTGCTAGAAGTTCTCCTCCATACAATCGGTTAGGTTTTATGTATGTTTTATATGTATTATTAAGGAGGTCCATGTTTCCACCCTATTTTATTTCTGCTAAAGGTTTTAAAATGTTGTTCTTTTTGTTGATTATATTCGTTACATTGTTTACATGTTCTTCCATTGATAGTTTTTTATTTAATTCTATCCCTAGATACGTTGTTGTAGTTGCTTCTTGTAGTTTTTTGTTGTTGATTTGCAGGCATGCATTTTCTGTTTTATGCTGCATTGTGAATAGTTGATGTTGAGTTTTTCCTGTATTTATTTCCATATTGTTATTATTAGTCTACTGTTCTAGGGTTATGATTGTATTCTCCATTGTTGTTTGAAGTTTTTTGTAATGTTTCCCAGATCTTATGTTCTTTTCTGAAGTCCATATTACCACGTCGTCAGCAAACATTCCTGCTTGTATGTTATCTATTTTCTTAAGTATATCTACTAGGTCGTTTATTGAACAGAATAGTACTTGTAACAGACCCTTGAGGTAGTCCAATTATCGTTTGTTTCCATTTAGGTGTGGCTGTTTTGTATTGCACTGCAAAACATCTTTAGGATAGGAAGGTTTGAAACCAGTTTAGCATGTGGCCTGATATGCCACATGTCTTCATTTTGTATAGTAGCATTTCTCGCCATACTGTGTAAAACGCATCTTTGAAGTTGACAAACAGTGCTAGAGTAGTCTTATTATTGAAATTTTCTTTAATGTCCTGTGAGAGTCTTACAACCTGGTGTATTGCTGAGCTGTCTTTCCTAAATCCAGCTTGTTCAGGGGCTAATAGATGTTGTGTTTCTAGATAGTATGTCAGTCTTGTAGCTAACGTTCTTTCTAAGAGTTTTGCTATGTTTATGTTAAGGATATCAGTCTATAACTATCTATCCTTTGAGTTGGTTTTCCTTTCTTCTTAATGGGTATAATTTTTGCTTTTTTCCACGGTGTTGGTATGTTTTTTCTGGTTGTCCAGATTTTATTGAAAATTTTTAATAAAGTATGGAGTGCTTCATGTCGTAAGTTATTGAGCAGCTCTGGATGTATGTTATCAGACCTGGGCTCTTTTTATTTTTTAGTGTCATTGCTTGCTTTATTTCTGGGAGTGTGAATGGTTCATTGAAGATTTTTGAAAGTTAGACGTATCTTTGAGGTTGCTATTTCTTAAGTATTTATTCTGCTTTTTTTGTTTTTATTTTTTAATGTAGTCTAGTTTTATTGTGCTAAGAGTTTTACAAATTTGATTGTCTACTGCACTTTGACCCTGGTCACTCATTCAGTAGACAATCACTACAGTTTATTTACATTTTACAATTTCTTGTGAATAAATTATCTTGTTTTTTTTTTCAGTTTTTTTCATGTGCCATTTCCACTCGTTTTTCACTTTTCACTTATTGGTTACTTAACCATCACATATTCACTTTAGTTTTCCATTCAAGGTAAGATGCACTACCTCTTACTTTTCTCTTTCCACTGTCCAATGCCATTTATTTTTTACTTTACTCAAAAACTGTCCAATGCTTCTAGCGCCCTTGCATATCATTTCAATCATAAGTGTATTTCTATCCCCCTTCAACCACTTCTTATTAAAAAATTCTTTTCTCCAATTTTCTGTTCCTTGGCACTTAAATACTATGTGTTCAATGTCTTCATTACCACCACATATCGGACATTGGTTCTGAGGAATACCCTGTCTTAGCCTCCATGCTCCGGTTCTTACCCATGCAATAGATTCTCTCTCTTCTTTATTTACTATGTCTATATATTTTTCCCTAGCCCATGTATTTTTCATTGGTCTATAACAAACTAATGAGCTCTTTTCGGCAGTCTCACTGAACATGATTTGTATTTCTATATCTTCCAGTCTTTTCCTTGCCTTTTTCCAAAAATTTTTCATGTTATTTTCTCTCCTTCTCCACATATCTCCTAACCCATTTTTCTCCAAAATGTTCCGTAATTTACTTACCCATCCATCATTCATTAAGCTATTCTCTTGGTATTCAATGCAATGTCTTAACACATTACTTTTTCCTAGATTTAAAGTTCTGAACCAAAATTTCAAAGCTCTTTCCATTTTCTTCCCCTTAGTTGCCACCCTGCCCATCTTTAATTGTGCTACCTGTCTTACAATTGACTTCGGTAGTCCTAGTATTTCTCTACAAAACATCCTATACCATACATCATTTTTGCCTCCACAACGATCTCATAAACTTTTTCCAGCCATTTAACATTTATATTAGGTACTTTATATTTGCAGCTTCTAATTGCTGCCATCGCCACTTTACCTTTCGCCAATGCAAACTTCTTTTGTTTCTCCCATTTATTACCTCCATCTATTTTTACTCCTAAATAGATACAGTCACGCACCATAGTATGTTGCTAATTTTTCTGCTATATTCTCGTATATTTCTTTATAATTGACATTTAATGGCTGATTTTGTTGGTTTTCTCTATTTAATGTAATTATGTACTTTAGTACTATTTGATCTATAGTCTAGTTTGTTTATAAATTCTTCAAAGCTCTGTTTTTTTGACAGTTTTATAGCCTGTTTTAGTTTTGCATTTGCTTTTCGCTATTCTATAACATCTGCTTTGTCTTATGTCCTTTCTGCTTTTTCTCTAGTTTTATCTCATTTTGATTTGAGTTGTGCTAACTGTTCATTCCAGAAGGTTTGTATTTATGAATTTTCCCTCTTGGGATACATTGTTTTGCAGCTTTTAAAATTGTGGCATTTAGTTCTTTCATACTTTGTTTATGTTTTGTTCCAATTTAATTTCTTTGAAAAGTTTTTTTGTTTTTGCTTTATATTTTCCCAGTGTGCCTTTTTGAAATTCCATTTAGGCTTTATTTTTCCTTTTGTTCTAGGCGGTTGATGATTTAGATCTGTTTTTGTTATTATGGCTCTGTGTCCACTACCACTATCTTCAATTACTTTTTTTGTAGTTTTATCTTCTAAATCAGTTGATATGAAAGCGATGTCTGGATTGGTTGACTGTCCTGAGTAGTGTCTGTAGATTTTTGGGTCTTCATCCCTATGTAATATTTTAATTAAGTTGGAGTCTACAAATTCTTCAATAATTTCACCAACTTTATTGTTGTCACTATAGCCCCATCTTGGAGAATGTCCATTGAGATCGCCAATTATGACTGTTTTATTGTCAATATCAATTACGTCCAGGGTGAGGTGATTGTTATTGGGTGGGCTGTAGATACCATAGATTTTAAATTTGTTTTTGTTTACAAGCTGCTATCCTTATTATTTCAGAAGTGTCATCTTGGTTCATTTCTTTTATAATTTCAATTTTTTCATTTATACATTGTTTAATGCCAGCAAGTATGCCACTTGCTATCTGTCTGTGTTTTTCTAATATATTTGTGTTGTATTTTGGAAATTGATAAAAGTTTTCCTTTTGTTGATCTATATTTGCTTCAGATATGATGATACATCTATATCATCTCTTAAAAAATTGTCTATCTTTCAATTTTTAGTTCTTTTGTCATGGTACTAATTCTCACTGGCATATCTGGCCATAATTATAGTTTGTCTGCCTAAATTTATTACAATACTCTTCCTTCCATTTGTATTTACTGTATTCTGCTACATTACACCTTTCTTCTCTTAAAGTATAGACCCTTTGCTCTGTGTGTACTTTAATGTCCACTATTTAGTACCTTAAACTTGCTTAAAATGTACCCCATGCTGATTGGCCATAATACATAGTCAATCACACTTTGTCCATTACTACTAACAAATGTGTATTCCCCATTTACATCTTCTCCATATTTCCCATTCAAAATATCAAAGGTATTCAATTTACAGAATTCTATAAATTTTTCATACCCTTTATCAACTAGTCTTTACTGTATCCAATCATCTCAGGTTTCTCCATTTTATTACTACTCACTACTCATCCAACTATTCCTTCCATTTACATCATTTTCTCCAATTCTAATGTCAAAATCTCCCATTAGTATAACTTCAGAATTCACATATTTCTCCTTTAAATTTTCTAATCTACTTCTAAATGTTTAAGCAGATCTGGATTATGGAATCACGAGGGAAGGGGGTCAGTGTATGCTATTCTTATGTGTATCACATTTTCGTCTATTTGTTCATCCTCTATTACTATCCAAAATCTCTCTTTCCTACTCGTCCAAGTTTCTTTAACTCCTTTACTCAACTTCTTCGTTACGAAAAAACCTATACCTCCAGATACCCTCCCCTTTCTTGCTAACATATCTCCTTTTATCCCTACGTACTCAAATTCCCTTACATAAATCTGATCCTCTTTTAACCACGTTTCAGCTACCGCAAGGTAGTCAAGTTTCATAGTTAGCTGATTTAAACTCCCCATGTAAATTTAATTTTTTAAACTTCCTCATAGTTCCAAAATCCAAGCCTCCTTGTATTTTCTCTTCCCTATTGCGAGTCTGATCTGAATCTAAATGTGTTTTTTTTACTTCTTAATTGTATTCCTTCTCTTGAAGAGGATGGTTTACTTCTGCCCAAAACTACAATACTACTATATTCAGATGATATGATGCTATCTTCTTCCCCTTTTGAACACTCCCCACTACTCAGTTGCCATGCCTTCTTTCTCTCCAACACCAAATTATGTGCCACTATTACTTCCCCTCTTCTTGGTGACACTATTTTCCTGGGTGACGTCCCTCCTTTAGCTGCTCCTCCTGATGTCACTGCCTCTACCCCCTCTGTTGACATCATTACTGCTTCGGCTGTTGCTTCTTCTTTGCATCTCTCTCTGGTCAGCTGATTTACGGCATATAATCTCTTCTCCGGTGAAATTTTCCTGTGTGATGTCATTGGTCCCAGCTGTTTCTCCCCATGACCTTGATCACTTTGCTGACTGCTTCTCCATACATCCACATGTTCAGCCGTCATTTCCTCTAACTTTGGACTTTCGCCCCTATTTTGCTGCAGTGTTGATTCTGTTTCCTGCCTTAACCTTATTGTTCTGCTTAGATGATCTCCTTACCTGGCTATTATGTCCGATACACCACTTTTGCCATCTATCACTTCCTCTCCTGCTATCCAAAGTTTCATGTTCTTAATGTATGCTCTCTTGCCTGTAGCTTTTGCTTCTTTCATCTGTTGGATTAACTCACTTTTCTTTACTCTTTGGTTGTAAGTCAGATCTTTATTAATAAATATATTGGTCCCCTTTAGTTTCTTTGCATTCTTTAGTGTATTATATTTTATTTATTTGTGCTAGTAATCTTACTTAGAATATGGCTATACATCAGTCCAAGCTGTTATCTTGCCATATTCTACCCATATTACATTCTTTAATTATAACATAATAATAATAATAATAATAATAATAATAATAATAATAATAATAATAATAATAATAGTAATAGTAATAATAATAGTAATAGTAATAATAATAATAATAATAATAATAATAATAATAATGATAATATTATAATTATGATAATATAATTACATAACTTAACATCACATGATGAAACTAATTCACATCTCTTTTTATTGTCCATAACCATAGTGAATGTGTGATGGTTAAGTAATCAATAAATGGAAAGTGAAAAAAAAAGTGGAAATGGGACATGAAAAAAAAACTGAAAAAAAAGAGCAAGATAATTTAGTGACAAGAGTAAAATGTAAATAAACTGTAGTGATTGTCTACTGAATAAGTGACCAGGGTCAAAATGCAGTACACAATCAAATTTGTAAAACTCTTAGCACAATAAATACTACACTATACTATACATAACCATTTCTTTTTTACTTTGGACAGGTACTCTCCTACCCTTTTTACTGTGCTTGTTAAAAATCTTGCTTAAGGCTACTTTCCTGTCCAGTTTTAACCATTTCCCATTTATAGCTTGCTTTCTCCAATGCTGTGTACCTTTACAATCAAAAACAATATGTTGTAAATATTCTCTTTCCCTACATATTGGACACTGGTTCTGTGGGAACCCATTTCTTATTCCTATTAGTCTCCATACACCTGCTCGTACCCAGGCTATACTTTCTCTTTGTTCCTTATTTGAGTTATCCACATACTGTTCTCTAGCTCACACATTTTTTTATTAATATATATGATTCCAAAGAACTTTTCTTCCCAAAGTTACTAAATAAATTTTGTATCTCTATATCTTCAAACCTTCGCCTAGCTTCTTTCCAAAAACCCTTAACATTATTTTCCCTCCTTCACCAAATTTCTCCCAGGCCACTATTTTCCAAATTAGTTTGTATACTATAACTCCACCCATGTTTCTTTAAGTTGCTTTCTTGAAATTCCAAACACTGCCTCAACAAGTTCTTCTCTTCTAAATTTAATAGTCTGTACCAATATTTAAGAGCTCTCTCCATTATTACCCCCTTTCTCCCCACTCTCTGCATTTCAATTGCAGTAAATTCCTTAACTGTAGCATTTGGCAGACCTAAAACTTCTCTACAAAAACTTGTATGTACCATATTTCTCTCTTCCTAGCCTCGTTCTACTCCCCATATTTCACTTCCATATAACATTTTTGCTTCAACTACTGTGTTATATATTTTCTCTAGCCATTTAACATTTATATCTGGTATTCTATATTTGCACCCTCTAATCGCTGACATTGCCCCTTTGCCCTTCGTCAATACCAGTTTCTTCTGTTTCTCCCATTTTCCACCCCCATCCATTTTAACGCCTAAGTACATACAATCTCTGACCACTTTATATTCCTTCTCTCCATTCTTCCACTTTTCATACTTGCCCAATTTGGCACCTTTCTTAAACACTATAATTTGAGTCTTCTCTTGATTTACTTTCAGATTCCATTTATCACAGTATTTATTCATTTGCTGTGGGGACTGCTTCGGACCAATCGTTGAAACTGATCCTATCACTAAATCATCAGTGAATAATAACCCAGGAATTGATACCTTATTTATCACAGGCAACCAATTATTGTTCCTTCCTATCTCAGTGAGGATATCATCAATATACAGATTAAATAACACTGGACTTAGCTTACATCCTTGTTGTAACCCCTTCCTTTGGTTTACTTCTTTTGTCACCAATCCTACTCCTACTTTCACACAAAATGTGTTCTCCTTGTATAGAGCTTTAAATAAATTCACCATCTGTTGACTTACTCCCTTCCTCAAGAGTTTGTGCCACAACAAATTTAAATCAATGTGGTCATACGCTTTCTCCAAATCAACAAATGCCATGTACAATTTTCCCCTTTTTTCTTTTAAATACTTATCCCCAGAGTTTTAATTATGAATAAGTTATCTACCGTTCTTCTCCTCTTACGAAAACCCATTTGAAACTCTGAGAGGATATTATATTCCTCTACCCAGTTTTGTATCCTATTTGCTAAAATCCCTGTAAAAATCTTTCCTACATTTGAAAGTAATGCTATTCCCCTGTAATTATTGGGCTTATCAACGCTCCCCTTACCTTTATATATAGGATGAATTATTGCTTTCCTCCAATGCTCCGGTACATATCCCTTGGTTTTTATTACATTAAACAAATCAGTAAACATCTTTACTCTAGTCTCATCACTACACCATTCTTTGATAAACTCAGGAGAAATTCCATCAATACCCATTGCCTTATTATTTTTCATTGCCTTCACTTGTTTCACTACCTCCTCATCGCTTACTTCACTATCTAACATATCTATGTATCCCACTCCAAAATCCGCCGCTAGTATCATCTTAATAAAACCCTCCTCCTCAAATAACATTTTAAAATACTCCATCCAATCTGCTGAAGTGATATTTGGTTTAACTAACCATTTATTATACGTGGATTTTAACGCTCTCCACACCTTGCTGGCATTGTTCTCCCTTAAAACTTTAATCAGATTACTCTGTTCTTTATTTCTCCATTCTTGTTTCTTTTCTTCTAATAGTGCATTATATAAATTCCTACTCTTTAGGTATTCCTTCTTATCTTCCTCACCTCCTCTCTTTTTCCATCTTACTAATGCTGTTTCACCACCTTTTTTGTTATTTTGCATTTCTCCTCATACCACCCTATTTCCTTTATTACCCTGCCCCTCCCCCTTCTCACCCCATCCCCTGCTCTTTGCATTAAATATTAAAAATATTGGTTACATTCTCTATTTCCTGATTCCTTATCATAAAACTCATTCCCTGTTGACATATTTGACCATGCTTAGAATCTAATGTTAGTTTAAATTCTACCCTCTGTTCCTCCCTCCATTTAAATTCAATATATATCTTAGTATTCTTTCCCCATTCCTGTCTAACTTCCCTTACTTCCTCTGATCACCTTTGAATCTCCTCTACCAGCGGGAAGTGAGAACTATTAGATACAAAATTTAATACCTTAAAGTTTCTTGTTGTATATGCCTTGCTAATCGGCCATAATATATAATCAATGACACTTTGCCTGTTCATATTAACAAAAGTAAACTCTCCCTCCAAATCATCTCCATATTTACCGTTCAATATATCTAAAGAGTTCCTTCACAAAATTCGATAAACCATCACTTGACTTATCAATACATTTATCTTTACTTCGCCTGAAACTGCTCCCTTCTGGAACGTGTTTCATTTCCAACAAACATATCACACTATATTCACATCCCCTTCACCTATTCTGATATTAAAATCCCCCATTATTATTACTTTCATATTCCCATACTTCTCTCTTAACCTATTTATATCTCTCTCTAGCGCCTTCAGCAATTCAGTATTATGGTATTGCGAGGGAGCGGGTGCATTGTACACTACACCTAAACATATGGTTTTCTCATTTATCAGGTGTATTATATACCAGATGCATTGATGTGAATTTCACAATTATCATTCTCTCTCCAATTCTTTTTCCCACTCTAAAAGCCTCTACTATTTCCCAACCTTTTAGTTCCATTTCTAATTTCTCTAGAGTATTATTTCCACTTCATCCACAGGCCATTTTCCCCTTCTCTCCTTTACTCCTGTAAAGACCAGGTTCAAACTTCTACTTCTCTCTTCCATCACATCCACTCTTGATTTCAAATCTTCTCTTGACATTTGTTGAACTCTCTCTTTTGCTTCTTCTTTTATTTCTTCTGCTATTTGAGTCATTTTATTGCTTAATTGTTGCTCCATAGTATTCATTTTGGTTAGCATTTTTTCCAATACTTCTTGCCATTCCTGAGGTCCAGGGTTCATTTCCACTCCTCCGGTTATGAGCAATATTAAAATTATACTTCCCAATACAACCATGTTAATCTTTTCTTCCTTTCCTCTTACCTCTTAATCGTTTTATTCCATAAAGACCAATTCTTGCCCGATATAGGCCTAACTCCACACCCATAGTTACTTGGATCACTCTTACTTTCAGATTTCCAGCTCTCTCACTGCACGTCCTACATCTTAGCACTCGATGCATTACATGACTTAGACATGTGAGGATTTTTTTTAGCACTGTGTGCATTGCCTCGAATTTACTAATTGAATTAAGTTAATATTTTATGGTCAGTCTCATTGACTCGGTTGCCTTATTACAACAAAAGGAATGTGAATGTAAGCTCTTTTATTCGCTTTGGAACTGCTTATCATCCCTGCAAACATAGGGAAATTGCTTCTCCAATAGCCCATCTTGGATTTATTGATCCTCAATTTGTCCAATGTGATTCAGTGAATGTACTTGCATAGATATAATCTAAACAGTATTATTTTCTTAACTATATTAAGTAGAGGAAGTACACAAAAAACTTGTTTATCCAGAGTAGGTGGGACCAGAGTTAATCCGGATCAGCAAAAATCCAGATAATCCAAATATAAGCTATTAAATGAATACAAACTTTTATGTATGGAAGTGAAATTTTGATCACTGCAAAAGCAGAAGAGGTAGGAACTGAATGTCATCCAGATGAGACATCTACAATCGCTCTCAGGAAGTCATGGAAACTAATGAAACATAACCTCACATACTTTGACTTTGATACTGACTATAGTAGCTGTACTTATTGTGAGCTTGAAGTATAGGATCGACGATGATCTCTACACTACCTGCAGTGCCAGCATTACAACCATACACATTCATATGTATTTATAAAAGGATGCACATATTTTCGTGGTGAACAAGAAGCAAAAACCAATCTGGATAAACTGGAAATCTGGAGTAATGAGTTTGTTGTGTATTACATTCCACCCAAAAATTTGATATGGGAATTTCGGTGGAAGTACATATTTTGTGGTCACCTGAATAAAAACATTTTTTAGAAAAAGGTGTGTGTGTGTATGCATTTGTGTGCATGAGTGATTGGGTGAAATACCAAACTGGTATTTAAGTTCAATATCTTCCAAGGATGCAACATAAAGATTTTCAATAAAGTTCCCCCACCCCAACTACCCTTTATGTAGAAAATTTTTCATTCCTTTTTATTTTCTCAAAAATAGCTTTAACATTTTTACTTTCTGCATTACATATAATAAGTAGGTAGGGGAAATATTGCATTCCACCCAAAAATTTGATATCGAGATTTCATCGAAAATACATGTTTTCAGGTGTCCTGAATCCAAATAAAGCATTTTTGGAAACATGTCTGTATATGTGTCTTGTGTGTCTGTCTGTGAACAGCATATCTCAAAAACAAAAAGTCGGATAAATACCAAACTTGGTATTTGAGTTTAGTATCTTCCAAGGATGTGACATGAAGATTTTCAAGAAAATCCCCCACCCCGGACTATGCTTTCAACATTTCTCGAAAATATTGATTTTTCTCAAAAATGGCTCTAACAATTTTTATTAAAATATCATATGTTTAAGATATTTTCATGGAAAATGAAATGTATATCTTGAATTTTCCGGGAATGTCGCCAAAAGTCCTCATAACATTTTCACATAACTGGTAAACCATAAGAGATACACAAAATTTTACTACACAAAGAATATAGATATCATTAAAACACACAATTTATGTTATATACATTTTTTGGTCGATTGAACCATTTCCGAGATATTCCTTGTTATTTGTTTGAACTTTCCAATACTTACACTTTTTCTCAAATGGGAATTCATTATTCGTTTTTTTATGTCCTGGACATGCAAAGAAAATGGAATGCTCCATATAGCAACCAGCTCTTAAAAGATTTGACCATCGCTTAAAGCCTATCATATTCCCCTTGCATCTACAAGAAAATTAGCAATAAGATAGTTTCTGCAAATGTTTATCTCAATTAACATGAAGTAGATGGAGAATAAGCATTTGTAAAAATAGTTTGTACAAGAGTAGAGAAACTCATTTGAGTGTGTGAGTGCAACACATATTTTTCATTAAAATACCACATGTGTATGATATTTGCATGACAATAAAACAAATATTTTGAATTTTCTGGAAATAACCTATGAAGTCCTCTTTGTTCTGTATGACTTTTGTATAATTGGTAAACCATAAGGGATAGGCAAAAACTTACAACCTAAAAGATATAGATCTCATTAAAGCAAGACATACAATTTATGTCAAATAGAAATTTTTTGTGGCGTTAACTATTTCCGAGATATTATTTGTTGTTGGTTTGAATTGTAAAATACTTAGTTTTTTCTTGAGTGGAAAGTTGCTATTTGCTTTTTCTCTTCATCATGCAAAGAGCATGGAATTTCAAAGCCATCACATAGCAATCTGTATTTTAAAAATGTGACTATTACTTTACTTACTGTATCCATCCATATGTAATAAAAGTTTACCTTGAAGTGGATAGAAGAATAAACTTTTGTAAGAATAATTTATAGCACAGTGAACAAAGAAAGTCATGTTAAAGCAACTCATCAGATTTTTTTTACAATGTTTACATGTGTGGTATGGACAAGTGTGACATTAAAATAGCAGCAGTCTTCCAGTAAGTGGGATACTTAAAACACTATGGAACTGCTTCCTTTTCTATTCCAGCAATAGCTGTAGCAGTGTGTCACAAATGTCTTTGAAATACTTCCTTAACCCCAGAGATGAAAATAAATAAATAAATAAATAAATAAAATCCAAGATGCAAACACTCTCTCGCCCTTACTCTTCTCCCTCCATTACAAATCCACATATGTATCACTTGTATGTTAATATTGTACATTTATATTACTACTTGCATACATCTTGCACTGGCAGCATCCAACTATTTGTAAGTCACTATCAAGCTGTATGAGGTAAGAGGAAACAATCTGATGTGTTACACTCACATGACTTTCTCTACTCTCTACTTTGTACTCTTGTACAAACTATTTTTTCAAATGCTTATTCTCCATCTACTTCATGTTAATCGGCATGAACATTTCCAGAAACTATGTTATTGCTAATTTTCTTGTAGGTGCAAGGGGAATATGATAGGCTTTAAGCAATAGCCAAATCTTTTAAGAGCTGGTTGCTATGTGGCGCATTCCATTATCTTTGCTCATTTAAAAAAAAAATAATAAATTCCCATTTGAGAAAAAGTATTGAAAAATTCAAACAAATAACAAGGAATATCTTGGAAAATGATTCACTTGACAAAAAAAAATGTATGTGACATAAATTGTGTATTTTAACAAGATCTACATTTTTTGTGTAGTAAAATTTTGTCTATCTCTTATGGTTTACATGTTATGCAAAAGTCATTCAGAATGAAGAGGACTTTTGGGGACAATCTCAAAAAATTCATCATATATTACCCGGGACATTTAACAAGATACCTCACGGTGGAGGAGTTATCTGTTTACACCATCCGACTGGCCTGCAGATGGGAGGAGAGGTGAACAGTATGTCACAAAAGTATGTACACCATTGAAGGCAGAAAATATGCTACGCTAAGGAGCAGAACATAATTGACTTACTTAATTCTGATGTGTAGATTCTGATTCCTGCATATCCGTCTTGCTTGCTGTATCTGTAGAGCTTCCATCTGTGGCGCTGTCATCTAAAGGATGGAAATCTGCTGTTATGTCTGCATCACTTGCTGTATCTGTAGAACTGCCATTACCATCTCCGGAATCCACAAAACTGACCATACTATTTGTTTCCTCTTCATCACTGCTATCCAAACCCACATTGATTACTATTCTTTCTATTTCTTCTTCCATCAAGGCATCTCGATGCCAGTATTCATGTTTTCAATGGACTTCACTTTGATGCACACGTTTTTCCAATCCTCTTCACTGATATCATTTAAACACTGTCTGGTTAGTCCTTTAAGTGCGTTTAAAGTAATGGAAGACACATTTTTTTCTGCTATTTTTTGTTTCATTATATTCCATACCAGTTCAATAGGGTTTAGATCACAGTGATGAGGGGCAATCTGAGGGCTTCAAATCCATGGTCTTTCAAAAGTTTATCTGCGGTATACACTGAAGGTGGTTTGTTTGCTTTGACAATTTCTAACATCTCCCTCTTCATAATTCTAAAAGAGTCTTCCGGGCTGATTTGCCGTGGTCTGCTGGAGTAATAGGATCCAGACGTTTCGTCCACTGCTGCGGTGGACATCATCGGTGGCGTGGTCGAAGTCTTCTTGGTGAAGGTACAGTTGTGTCTGAGGCGTCGACTGTCCGGGATGCGTATTTATACACAGGGGGTCTTCTGTGATTGGCTCGGGGCTTGCTGAGGCAGTGCAGTAGGTGGGAGGGGCCTAGCTGCATACTCGGCGCTACTAGATTCTGATTGGTTCGCGTTGTTTGACTGTCTGTTAATGCCATCAATGATGGGGTACCAAGTTTTGTTGAGCTTGAGGGCTTCTTCTTTCCTATTGAAGTTGTTGGATTGCTTATAAATTTCTATGGCTTCGCGCTGTAGTCGAGCATGGTAGTGTGGGATGTTAGATAGAATGCTGGTGTCCTGAAACTTGATGACATGCTCCCCCTCCGCTTCTATAGCTTGAATGACTTGCTTCCACTACCAAACTGCCTACTACCTTGGAATTAATCGGATGGTAGTAAATCTGTCAGATCACCAATTATCACCCGCAGAGACTTCACTGCTTGCCAAAGGGGGCAATTACGCAGTTACCACATCTTCTCTACCAGCCGAGGATATCATCTCCAATATTGAATCTGGTATCCACACACTTCCCACATCCGCAGCCGAAGAGATCCGCCATGAAACTGCCAGGATTCTTCAACGTACTAAGGTTCCACCCAGCAACCTCTCAAAACAGGAAAAAACAGCTATTAAGAACCTGAACGCCATCACAGACATCGTCATCTGTTCAGCAGACAAAGGCAATGCTACCGTCATCCTCAACCAGCAGGACTGTGTGCAAAAAATCAAGGATTTTCTGAAACCAGATACATATCGCGAGATACAACGCGATCCGACAGCACGCATAGTACGTAATACCAACCTTCTGATCAAGAAGTCATCTCTACCAGAGGAAGACAAACGATGCATCACAAAATCCGAAGCCCTGCCTCCCAGACTGTACGGCCTACCCAAGATCCACAAACCGGATGTACCACTCAGACCTATTGTCAGCGGTATTGGATCTCCTACATACAGCGTCGCGAAATATCTAGCCAACCTGCTGCAACCGCATGCAGGCAACACTGATACCTACATAAAGGACTCTTCACATTTTATTGAGAAACTCCAAAATCTCACTTTGCAGCCTCAAGACATACTCATCAGCTTTGATGTTGTCTCTCTCTTCACCATGGTCCCTGTCAACGACGCCATCACTCAACTGAAGCAGATTTTTCCTGACGACATTGTAGCTCTTTTTCATCACGTTCTTACCACCACCTACTTCCAGTGGAATCATTCTTACTACGAACAAATCAATGGCGTGGCCATGGGCAGCCCACTCAGTCCAGTAGTAGCCAACTTCTTTATGGAATCCTTTGAAGCCACAGCTCTGAACACCGCATCTCACAAACCGTCTGCTTGGTTCCGCTACGTAGATGACACCTTCGTCGTATGGAGTCACGGCAAGCAGCCTCTGCTGTGTTTTCTTCAACACCTCAACAGCCTCAATCCACGCATCCAGTTCACCATGGAAAAAGAAAAAGATGGTCAGCTGGCCTTCCTGGACGTGCTGGTCAGCAAAAAAGACAACGGTAAACTTGGACACACGGTATCACAAGCCTACTCACACAGACCGTTATCTCAACAAAACCTCCAACCACCATCCGAGACATAAACGGGCTATGATGCAAACTCTTCTACACTGCGCTTCCCGCATTTGTGAGCCTCGCCTACTACCACAAGAGCTGCACCATTTGAAACAAGGCTTACAAGCCAATGGCTATTCTGCACAAGAAATAAAGAGAACCTTCCGGCCACCCAGACGTCAGCCGATCTCTGCTAAGCCGACCCCACCTAAGAGCAAAGGCACGGTATTCCTTCCCTGTGTTCAGAACGTCACCGACAGGATTGAACGCTTCCTGCGACACCATAATATCAAGACGGTTTTCAAGCCTACTAGAAAGCTCAATAACTTACTACGCTCAGCCAAGGACCCGAGGGACCCCCTCTCCTTGGCTGGCGTATACCGGATCCCCTGCTCATGTGGTGCAGTATATATTGGCACGATGCTACGCAGTATCAACACCAGACTAAACAAACACAAGAGATGCTGCCGTCTTGGACAATTTGAAAAGTCAGCGGTCGCTGAACATGCTATAGAAGCGGAGGGGGAGCATGTCATCAAGTTTCAGGGCACCAGCACTCTATCTAACATCCCACACTACCATGCTCGACTACAGTGCGAAGCCATAGAAATTTATAAGCATTCCAACAACTTCAATAGGAAGGAAGAAGCCCTCAAGCTCAACAAAAGTTGGTACCCCATCATCGATGGCATTAACAGACAGTCAAACAATGTGAACCAATCAGAATCTAGTAGCGCCAAGTATGCAGCTAGGCCCCTCCCACCTACCGCACTGCCTCAGCGAGCCCTGAGCCAATCAGAGAAGACCCCCCCCCTCCGTGTATAAGTACCGCATCCCTGACAGTCGACGCCTTAGACACTGTACCTTCACCAAGAAGACTTCGACCACGCCACCGATGATGTCCACCGCAGCAGTGGACGAAACGTCTGGATCCTATTACTCCAGCAGACCACGGCAAATCAGCCCGGAAGACTCTTTTAGAATTACAAACACCGGCCGTGAAAGCCTACGCTTACTCATCTCCCTCGTCGTTAAATATTCTTCGAAGTCCAAACCATTATCCTTCAGCCACTGAACAATCTGCTCTCTCCGAGATGCCATCGTTGGAGCATTGTTTTCCTGCATGGTGTGGTAAGACGCATTATTGAGTACAACAATGTTACTGGGCGGGAGGTTTGGTATAAACCTTTTACTGAGCCATTTTTTGTAGTTGGTCTTGTTCATCTCAGTGTGGTAATCTTCTGTTGCACACTTAGAGTCGTAGATTAATTCTGCTCCTTTGATGAAACCCATCTCACCACCAGCATGCACCACTATTGCTCTTTGCCCAGCAGATTTATTCACCAAAACACCAGGAATATTGTCATGTTGCCAACAGTTCTTCACAGTGTAGTGGGTGTGTACCCAAGTTTCGTCGGTATAAACTACCGGCTTCCTGGGACCCTTTTCATTACTTCTTAGAGCTTGCAAATAGGCTGTTCTGCGAGCAACTATATCCTGGCGTTCCACTAAAATCTTTCGTATATTCTTGCATTTTTTGAAAGTAAATCCCATTTCGTGTAATGTTTTCTGCCCACCACCGAAATTGATTTTCTCCTTTACTGCATAGAACAACTTCTTCACTGTTGGAATTTCTTTACACACCTCATAATATTCCAAAAATGTTCTGCGAACCACACACTTATCAAAGTCGTCCATTTCAAACTTCCTTTTCCGACTCCGTTGTTTTCCTGGAGTAGTAACTCATGTAGCTAGCTTTTTCAAATTCTTTAGCAATCCTTTTTACTGTCGCTTCACTTTTTCCTACTGCTGTAGCCTTCTAGCCACTGCATTTTGCAAAGGAAGAACTAGACCGTTTTGTTTTTCCTGCATGCAGAACTGGAAAACTTTGTGAATAATCTTTCTACTTTGGGAGTTTACAACTCTCCGCAGTGACTTTGTTGGGGTTTCCATATTTAAAACTTATTTGAGATACCCACTTTGTGATACATACCACACTGCACTACGGTACTCACACGTCACACCACAATTAACAACTAGACTAACAACTTAATACACAGCCTATAGCCATCGACACAACACGTGTAGTTCCCGCTTTTGCCATGCATAAACAAAGCTCAAGCTATTTGTCCCGGGTAATACATTTCATTTGCCATGAAAATATCTTAAACATATGATATGTTAATCAAAATCGTTAAAGACAATTTCGAGAAAATAAAAGTTTTCGAGAAATGTTCCACATAAGGGGTAGTCTGGGGTGGTGGATTTTCTTGAAAATATTCATGTTGCATCTTTGAAAGATGCTGAACCTAAATACCAAGTTTGGTATTTATCCGTCTTTTCGTTTTTGACTTATGCTGTTCACACACCATACCCCACACACCACACCCCCCCCCCCCACCACACCACACCACACGGACCTTTTTCTAAAAATGCTTTATTTGGGTTCAGGGCACCCCAAAACATGTATTTCTGGTGAAATCTCAGTATAGAAGTTTTGGGTGGAATGCAATACTTCCCCTACTTACTATACGTAGTAGAGAAAGTAAAAAAAAATTAACAATTCCGAAATTTCAAACATATTCCATCATAATTGTGTACTTTTTATCTGAGAAAATGTAAGCATAATAAGAAGAAATACAAAATTTGTATTTCAGTGAGCTTTACAGTTTTCCTGTAGTAAATGTTTGTCTTTTATGGTTTCTAAGTTGTGCAAAATTAAAAATAATTCCATCAAAGTGAACAAGATTATTCACAGATGTTTCAAGATATACATTTTATTTCACACAAAGTACCTCTATGGTATTTCAATGAAAATCTTAAAAGCATTTTTAAGAAAATAAAAAATAATAGAAAAGTTTGCCTGTGTAAGGTTGTTTGAGGGGGTGGGATTTTCTTGAAAATCTTTGCCTTGCTTCTTGTATGCATTTTGAAATAGCATGAAATTTGCTATTTTTGTGACTTTTTAGAGTTATGCTGTGTGTCTTTCGTACATACACATATACCTTCTCTTACTTTTTTGTTCAGGGAACTCAAAACATGTATTTTTAATAGCATTTTTAGTTCCTGTACCTACCATATGTAAGTGATAAATATTTGTATTTTTTATTTGTACTAAGCTGTTTATGGAGGTGATATGGCCTGGAGCTAACCCACGTTCTATTCCAAGTCATACGAGGTAATTAATAACACTACTTTATACAACTATTAATAGAGAACTTAAAAACTCAGAAAGTGATTTTCTGCCAGAAGCTAAGCACTCACTATCATCTATTTCATTGTGCTACTGAAATCGGCACATTGTAAACCTAATCCAAAAGTATGTTACCAACTATAGTAACTAACATACTCTTTTAATTACGCAAGCCACTCATTTTAGCTGAGGTTAGTTTGTGAAACTTGGTTAAATAATGGAGATCATCATCATCATCATCATCATCATCATCATCATCATCATTATTATTATTATTATTATTATTATTATTATTATTATTATTATTAGGCATAACTCCACTAACTGAATGCTTTGGCCTTCTCTACAATTTTCTTCCATTCTGTACGATCTTTGGTCAGTTCAATTCAATTTCTTATCTGCATGTTTTTTGGATCTCTTATCTGTATCATCAGACCATCTGTTTTTAGGTCTGCCTCTTAATCTGGATTCGAAAGGATTCCATTTATATATTCTTTTGACAGTTCTCTCATCTGGCATTCTATGCAAATGTCCAAACCATTTTAGTCTCTATGCTATTACAGAGTGAGCCAAAAGACTCCGAACCAGCTGCGCAGCGTTTTCCTATCTGCATCCTCGGCGGTCATTGCCATCTGCCGCTATCATAGAAAGACGCAGATGAAACCATACAACATTTTTAAAACTACTTTTAAAGGCTTTACTTGATACGGTAATTTGTATCACAAATTATTTAAATGTAAATAATGATTGTAATATGAATATGTATTTTTATGTGACATTGATTTCAGATGTTTATTAATTGTAATTATTATTGGTAAATAATAATATACGGCTTTACTGAAACTGTCAATAATAGCGCAATAATGCAGCGAGGGGGGTGAGCTGTTTATCGTTATTGGGAACAAGGAAGTTACATAATGTTCGCGCGTTTTCGGTAGAAACTTCTGGAATGTTTCCTAAAGCAATATGTATTCGTGGTTTTCATTGGATATTAAAATAGACGCTAATGTTGGCGCGTTTTATTAGCCAATAGCAGTTCATTTATAATCTTTAGGCATGTCGAGGAGTGGGAGTATATAAAGTCGAGTCCGTGGTAGATCGCCCCCAGTTCAACAAAATTCTCAATACATTACACGTCGTCAGTCAGTCCTTCAGTCCGTCAAGTTACGCGCAGCAAAAATCATTAAAGATCTAAAATATTATACAGTTAAATATACACAAAGTTGAAGTACGCGAGTTAAAAGTGATAAGTAAGAAGTTATTACAAACAGTTTCAGTTTGGCGAGTATCTAAATCAATATGTAAAAGTGTTAGTGAACGTGTTCGGCAATAAAAATTATAAAACAAATTTTCTTCATCAGTATAATTTCTGGATAAAAGATTCCTTTCCGCTTCACAACCTGTAAGAGATACATGTTCGACCCAAAGAGCTAGCTGGAGGACAATATACGAAACTTAAATTCTTTCGAACACTAATTGATGCAAATTGCTACGCAGATGGAGCTACAAACAAAACAAATAAATGACGTCACAAGATGGCTTCAACACTGATGTAAACAACATAATAAACAAGCATCTTCCGTTACAAATTGGCTTCCACAACGTGGGGCTACACAATAATGTTAAACACATTAACATTAATACCGTTACAAATTGGCACCCAGAACGTGGGGCACGATAACCAGGAAAGGGGCACGATAACCAGGAAAGGAACACGATGACCAGGAAAGAAGCATAGTGACCAGGAAAGGAACACGATGACCAGGAAAGGATCAGCATAACCAGGACGTGGAACGAAAGCAGCAGTGAAATGATCTACAAGACGCAGATTCCAGAAACAGGGAGGACAGACTACATGTATAATTGGACATCGTAATTCCGAGATTACAAGGCAACAGGGTAATTTAACTACAAAACAACAAGACGACGTAGATTCATCACAACACAACGCAGAAGCGACATACAAACCTAGGAGAATGGGGCAGAAAAGCTGGACATCAAAGTAACAGCAACTAGAATGATTATGGAAATGCTGAAAAAGATTAATGAGAATATGGAAAAGAGTTTTGAGAAATTAAATCAAGCTATTGAAAAAAGTCATAGGAAATCAATTTAAGATATTGGTAGGAGTAATGAGATATTAGAGCAAAAGGTAGATCAAAGCAGTGGAGAAATTGAAAAGAAAGTTATGAAGCTAGATAGTAGTATGCCAAAAATGAGAGATGAAAATGAGGAAGTAATAGCAAGTGAGACAGGAGAAATTTCAAAGAAAATGCTAGACATGAGCAGGGAAAGAGATAACAAAGAAAGTGAGGTTAATACTAAAAATGAACATGTTGATTTAGAATGTACAGAGTCAGATAGTAGAATGAGTAACATTGCAAGTGAGATAAGAGAGATAAATGAGGTTATGAATGTAGATGTGAATCAGGCACAAGTTAATTTCAGAGGGGAGATATTAGAAATACAGAATGAGTCAGTAATGCAAAGAAATAAATTGTACCAAGATGTTCAAAATGAAAACTCCAGTCCAGTACAGTTTAGTACAGATTTGTCAGAGTATTCTCAAGTTATAAAGATAGCAGATGAATTGAAAATGAAAGTTGTCAAAAGATGTGTTGTTCAAGAAACTTTAGATTGTTTTCAAATGTTATCATGTGATGAAATTTCAAATGAATACAAGAGATTATTCATGAACAAAAATTTGAAGGTTAGGATACGGCTACGAGTAATGTTTAGCCACACACAATTTGATCCAGGAGGGTAAATAGCAATAAGATGTAAAGTAAATGCTGGATAGGTAAAGATGACTTGCAGAGAAATGTATTGGAACGTAAGAGGGTTAATTATTTATATGTCATTTGAAAAGAGAAATAAATTACAAAAAAAAAAAAAAGAGAAATGTTTAAAAAAAAAAAAAAATTAAATTTTTAGTAACTGTAACAACATTTGAAAATTAAGAATGCAAAGATTGAAACTTAATATGATATTAAAGTAAAAGTATGTAAATACAATTCCAAGATTTAAAAATTAAGAATGCAAAGATTGAAACTTAATATAATATTAAATTAAAAGTACGTAAATACAATTCCAAAAGTATTGTTAAAATAATAACAAATTCAGAACAAAAAAAAAAAAAAAAATATTTATGTAGCAAATAGAACATGTAAAACAATGCCTAGATTTAAGAGATGTAAATATTTGTGTAGAGAGTAAATATTTTTGGTAAATGTGTAACAATTACAAAAATCTTAAATGTATAAATTTTTGTTAACAATATAAGAAAGTAAACCATTTTTTGTAACATTAATTAAATAATTCAGGGTACAGTATTTGCTATCAAAAATTTGTGATGTCAGATTAATATCTAAATTAATTAAACCAGAGCCAGTAAGTAGTGGTAAGGTAGAGGAAAAACATGTCGTGTGTTAAATGCGTGTGAAGTGTCAAGTGAAAGTGATAGCGTGTGTTCCAAGATTTAGGAGACTAAAAACACAATTATAAAATTTCCAAACAAGTTATAAATATTTATAATTATGTTTCTAGTGGGGCATATGATACGGTAATTTGTATCACAAATTATTTAAATGTAAATAATGATTGTAATATGAATATGTATTTTTATGTGACATTGATTTCAGATGTTTATTGATTGTAATTATTATTGGTAAATAATAATATACGGCTTTACTGAAACTGTCAATAATAGCGCAATAATGCAGCGAGGGGGGTGAGCTGTTTATCGTTATTGGGAACAAGGAAGTTACGTAATGTTCGCGCGTTTTCGGTAGAAACTTCTGGAATGTTTCCTAAAGCAATATGTATTCGTGGTTTTCATTGGATATTAAAATAGACGCTAATGTTGGCGCGTTTTATTAGCCAATAGCAGTTCATTTATAATCTTTAGGCATGTCGAGGAGTGGGAGTATATAAAGTCGAGTCCGTGGTAGATCGCCCCCAGTTCAACAAAATTCTCAATACATTACACGTTGTCAGTCAGTCCTTCAGTTCGTCAAGTTACGCGCAGCAAAAATCATTAAAGATCTAAAATATTATACAGTTAAATATACACAAAGTTGAAGTACACGAGTTAAAAGTGATAAAGTAAGAAGTTATTACAAACAGTTTCAGTTTGGCGAGTATCTAAATCAATATGTAAAAGTGTTAGTGAACGTGTTCGGCAATAAAAATTATAAAACAAATTTTCTTCATCAGTATAATTTCTGGATAAAAGATTCCTTTCCGCTTCACAACCTGTAAGAGATACATGTTCGACCCAAATAGCTAGCTGGAGGACATTTAAAGTGAATTATTTCAAAACTGATGCAAATTGCTAACGCCAGATGGAGCTACGAACCAAACAAATGAATGACGTCACAAGATGGCTTCCACTAACATGAAGTAAACACGATATTAGATCTTCAAGTCCTACTAATTTACGCTACAAATATTAAGTAAGCAACATCTCTCGCATACTTACCAACATTTTGAAAGGAGATGCTGAAACTGGCCACCATCGTTGTCCATACATTTTTGCCACCTCTTTAGGAAACTATCCATCACTCGCCGTAGTTCACGTTGAGAAGTTTCCTGGCAGATATTTTGTTTTAATTCCTCCAGGGTGTGTGGTTTTGTCTTGTACACTTTGTTTTAAGCTATCCCAGAAGGATATTTTATGAACAATATTGCCGACTGCGTGGTGTTTTTCCACTGGGCATGTGGAAACATGATAACACACTGCTGCTGTAAACAAGGTCACACTGCTGTGGTTTTGAGTTGATGGTGATGTGATTAGTTCATTTATTACGAGGTATTTATTATTTTGTCCTGTACTTAGTCACAAAGTATATTATGGCTCAGCATATGTTTTCTACTGCACAGCGTGTATTTATTTATGATTCGTATGTGTCAACTTGGTCAGCTCACCAAGTGAAAGTACGATTCTCAGAAAGATTTCCAGGTGTAAAAGTTCCAGGCCATACAACAATCCATAAACTTTACAGTAAATTTCAGGCCACAGGAAGTGTTCAGGCTAAGAAATCTGAAAGATGGCGTTTGGTTCTTAGCAAAGAAACATTAGACGACATCAATCATCGTTTGGAAAATTCCCCCCAAAAATTCCATGATGGATAGTTTTCTAAAGAGGTGCCAAAAATATATGGGCGACAGTGGCCAGTTTCAGCATTTCCTTTCATAAAGTTGGTAAGTGAAGCCTTAAAAAGTAGTTTTAAAAATGTTTTATGGTTTCATCCATGCCTTTTTTATATAGCAGCAGATGGCAACAAGCGCCGAGGACATGGACGGAAAAAACACTGCGCAGGTGGTTCAGTCTTTTGGCTCACCCTGTATAAGATTTATGATGGTTTTTGTTTTTGAATTTTATTATGTAACTCTTCATTTCTCAGGGTCTTCCATTGTCCTCTATCTTTAATTGGTCCAGTCTTTCTTTCAAATATTAAAAGCTTTTGCCTTTGCAATTCTTTGAGCACCCAGGTTTCACAACCGTATGTTACTACAGGCCTTATAATTGTGTTATAAATTCTTATTTTTGCACTTAAAGATATCAAGTTACTTTTAAATAAATTATTATACATAAAATATACTTTATTTCCCTGGCTTACTCTTTCTTTTACTTTTTCTTTTATTGAATTATTATTGTTTACTATAGACCCGAGGTATTTAAAGGAGTTTACCATCTTAATATTATTTCATTTCATTTATTTATCTGTCGATTAAGATTATAGGAATTCATAACATTGTCAGGAGAATGCTAAGTACAAAAGAAGTTAAATTATACAATACGATACATTAAGTTCTACCTACATATATACAATCCTCCTATTGCAAAATATTACAAAGAAAATGTATATGCAAAGTCTGTCCTTAAGCTAATATTGTCAGTTTTGTGTAATAGAAGAATTTAATAATGTACACTACAAAAAACATAAGAATACTAAAATTTAATCATTTATAAACTCATCTGTTTAATAGTGACATCTTTGAACCATATATATATTTCAGTTCCCTTTTAAATGGTTTTATATCCTTTATTTGTTGAAGTGTGCTGGTAGTTTATTAAAAAACATACAAGTGGGTTTCACTTGAACAGTTGCAATTTATGTGAAGTTATGTGGAAAGGTGAAATTGTTGACAATCTGGCTGTTAATTTTTGTATGATTTTCATTATGTTTTAAATACATTATTACCTCAAGGATATATAGTGAGTAAAGAGTTAGAATATTTCATTTTTTGAAATAATTTCTGCAAGATATGGATTTAGACCTACCATTACCCTAATTGCTCTTTTCCGTAATATAAAAAGTATTTTGGTGTACTTACTAGCAGTTTGTCACCAAACTCTAATTCCATATAATAAATGTGGGTATATTAATCTGTAATAGATTTAAAATAGAGAGTTGAGGGTTGTTACACTACATCACTATGATAATCTTACTTGAACGCGTTTCGGGAGACGGCTTGTTCCCATCGTCAGCATTTTCTTTCAACTCTAGGTTGAGAGAAAATGCTGACGATGGGAACAAGCCGTCTCCCGAAACACGTTCAAGTAAGATTATCATAGTGATGTAGTGTAACAACCCTCAACTCTCTATTTTAAATTATGACACATCACTGTTACAAGCTTCTAAATCTTCAAAAATTGAGCTCTGTAATAGATATTCATTAAGATGTTTTATCAACAATTTTTGCCGTTCCTTTTAATAAGAAAATACTTGAACTTACTTTGTTGCACTTGGACTTATTTGTTTGTCCCATGTGAAATGTTTGTTGTAGTAGTATTAATGTTACATAAATTGTAACATTATTGTAGCCCCACGTTTGGGAGCCAATATGCAACGGTCGATGCTTGTTTACGTAATATGTTTTTGTGTATTTGTTATTTGTTAGCCCCACGTTGTGGAAGCCAATTTGCTAGAGAAATTGCTTTACGTAATGTTGTTTACATCAGTATTGAAGCCATCTTGTGACGTCACTCCTTTGTCTGGTTTGTAGCTCCATCTGGCGTAGCAATTTGCATCAATTAGGGTTTGAAAGAATTTAAAGTTTTGTATATTGTCCTCCGGCTAGCTATCATCTTATCTTGGTAGGACATGTATCTCTATGCAAGGTTGTGAAACGGAAAGGAATCTTTTATCCAGAAATTATACTTAATGAAGAAAATTGGTTTTATAAGTTTTATTGTCGAAACACGTTCACTAACACTTTTACAAATTGATTTAGATACTCGCCAAACTGAAACTGTTTGTAATAACTTCTTACTTATCACTTTTAACTCTGTATTTCAACTTTGTGTAGAATTAACTTTATAATAATTCTCGTAATTCTGCTGCGCGTAACTTGACGAAATGAAGGACTGACTGACGACATGTAGTGTACACGAAATTTTAATGAACTGAGGGACCGACGTGTAATGTGTTGAGAATTTTGTTGAACTGTGGGGGAAGCTACCTCGAACCTACCCTATTTATAGGCCTGCTCAAGATACGCCTAAAGATTATAAATGAACTGCTATTGGCTAATAAAACGCGCCAACATTAGCGTCTATTTTAATATCCAATGAAAACCACGAAAACATATGCTTTAGGAAATGTTCTAGAAGGTTCTACCAAAACCGCGCGAAACATTACGTAACTTCCTGGTTCCCAGTAATGATAAACAACTCACCCCATCGCTGCATTATTGCGTTATTATTGACAGTTTCAGTAAAGCCGTATATTATTATTTACCAATAATAATTACAATTAATAAACATCGGAAGTCAATGTCACATAAAAAATACATATTCATATTACAATCATTATTTACATTTAAGTAATTTGTGATACAAATTACCGTATCATATGCCCCACTAGAAACATAATTATAAATATTTATAACTTGTTTGGAAATTTTATAATTGTGTTTTTAGTCTCCTAAATCTTGGAACACACGCTATCACTTTCACTTAACACTTCACACGCATTTAACACACGACATGTTTTTCCTCTATCTCGCCACTACTTACTGGCTCTGGTTTAATTAATTTAGATATTAATCTGACATCAATTTTTTTTTTATAGCAAATACTTTACCCTAAATTATTTATTTACTGTTACCAAATTGTTTACTTTCTTAAGTTGTTGACAAAAATTTATACATTTAAGATTTTTGTAATTATTATACATATTTACCAAAATATTCACCCTCTACACAAATATTTACATCTCTTAAATCTAAGCACTGTTTCACATGTTCTATTTACTACATAAATATTTGTTTTAATTATTTTTACCCATTTTTGTTATTTTGTACTTTATCTTAATAATACTTTTGGAATTGTATTTACGTACTTTTAATTTAATATCATATTAAGTTTCAATCTTTGCATTTTTACTTTTCAAATGTTGTTACAGTTACTAAAAAATTTAATTTTTTTTTTTTTTTTAAATATTTATTTCTTTTTATTTTTCTATTTTTTTTTTTTTTTTTTGAATTTATTTCTGGTTTTCTCATGACATATATATATATTTAGTTAACCCTCTTACGTTCCAATACATTTCTCTGCAAGTCATCTTTAACTATCCAGCATTTACTTTACATTTCATTGCTATTTACCCTCCTGGATCAAATTGTGTGTGGCTAAACATTACTCGTAGCCGTAACCTAACCTTCAAATTTTTGTTCATGAATAACCTCTTGTATTCATATGACATTTCGTTCCTGGATCAAATTGTGTGTGGCTAAACATTACTCGTAGCCGTAACCTAACCTTCAAATTTTTGTTCATGAATAACCTCTTGTATTCATATGAAATTTCGTCACATGATAACATTTGAAAACAATCTATAGTTTCTTGAACAACACATCTTTTGACAACTTTCATTTTCAATTCTTCTACTATCATTTTAATCTGAGAATACTCTGACAAATCTGTACTAAACTGTACTGGACTGGAGTTTTCATTTTGAACATCTTGGTACAATTTATTTCTTTGCATTACTGTCTCATTCTGTGTTTCTGATATCTCCCCTCTGAAATTAACCTGCACCTGATTCACATCTACATTCATAACCTCTTTCATCTCTCTTAGCTCACTTGAAATATTACTCACTTGACTGCCTAACTCTGTACATTCTACATTAACCTCACTTTTAGTATTAACCTCACCTTTTTTGTTACTTATTTCCCTGCTCATGTCTAGCATTTTCTTTGAAACTTCTCCTATCTCACTTACTATTACTTTTTCATTTTCATCTCTCATTTTACTACTATCTAGCTTCATAACTTTCTTTTCAGTTTCTTCCCTGCTTTGATCTACTTTTTGCTCTAATATCTCATTACTCCTACCAATATCTTCAATTGATTTCCTATGATCTTTTTTTTATAGCTTCTCTCAATTCCTCAAAACTCTTTTGCATATTCTCATTATACTTTTTCACATCTTCCCTTAACGTTTCAAAAAAAATTCTTATCATTTCCATCATCATTCTAGCATCAAAATTTACATTTCCTGCTATTCTATTCTGACTTTGTTTACTAACATTTCCTCCCTCAACTACTACATTGTTTAAGCTATTTTCTGTCACCTGTATTGAATTACAGCTAACTGTTACACTATCCCCTTCCATCATTATTTCTTTTGTATTACTAGTAGCCATTGTTTTTGTTTTCTAAAAAAAATTACTATACTCTGACCTTTTGTGATGCTGTCTGTTGCTGTTACTTTGATGTCCAGCTTCCTGCCCCATTCTCCTATGTTTGTATGTCGCTTCTGCGTTGTGTTGTGATGAATCTACGTCGTCTCGATGTTTTTTGTATCCACTTATCCGCGCCGTTTGTCGCTCCTCTAGTTGTTTCTTGAATCTGCGTCTTGTAGATCATTTCACTGCTCCATTCATTCCACATCCTGGTTAATTCTGCTACTTTCCTGGTTAATTCTGCTACTTCCTGGTTATTCTGATCCTTTCCTGGTCATCTTGCCCTTTCCTGGTTATCGTGCCCCAAAATTGTAACATTATTGTAGCCCCACGTTGGGCGCCAATTTGTAGTAGTATTAATGTTGTATATGTTTTGAGCCCCACGTTGGGCGCCAATATGTAGTAGTATTAATGTTACATAAATTGTAACATTATTGTAGCCCCACGTTTGGGAGCCAATATGCAATGGTCGATGCTTGTTTACGTAATATGTTTTTGTGTATTTGTTATTTGTTAGCCCCACGTTGTGGAAGCCAATTTGCTAGAGAAATTGCTTTACGTAATGTTGTTTACATCAGTATTGAAGCCATCTTGTGACGTCACTCCTTTGTCTGGTTTGTAGCTCCATCTGGCGTAGCAATTTGCATCAATTAGGGTTCGAAAGAATTTAAAGTTTTGTATATTGTCCTCCGGCTAGCTATCATCTTATCTTGGTAGGACATGTATCTCTATGCAAGGTTGTGAAACGGAAAGGAATCTTTTATCCAGAAATTATACTTAATGAAGAAAATTGGTTTTATAAGTTTTATTGTCGAAACACGTTCACTAACACTTTTACAAATTGATTTAGATACTCGCCAAACTGAAACTGTTTGTAATAACTTCTTACTTATCACTTTTAACTCTGTATTTCAACTTTGTGTAGAATTAACTTTATAATAATTCTCGTAATTCTGCTGCGCGTAACTTGACGAAATGAAGGACTGACTGACGACATGTAGTGTACACGAAATTTTAATGAACTGAGGGACCGACGTGTAATGTGTTGAGAATTTTGTTGAACTGTGGGGGAAGCTACCTCGAACCTACCCTATTTATAGGCCTGCATCAAGATACGCCTAAAGATTATAAATAAACTGCTATTGGCTAATAAAACGTGCCAACATTAGCGTCTATTTTAATATCCAATGAAAACCACGAAAACATATGCTTTAGGAAATGTTCTAGAAGGTTCTACCAAAACCGCGCGAAACATTACGTAACTTCCTGGTTCCCAGTAATGATAAACAACTCACCCCATCGCTGCATTATTGCGTTATTATTGACAGTTTCAGTAAAGCCGTATATTATTATTTACCAATAATAATTACAATTAATAAACATCGGAAGTCAATGTCACATAAAAAATACATATTCATATTACAATCATTATTTACATTTAAGTAATTTGTGATACAAATTACCGTATCATTGTCCAGTAGTATTCTTAAAAAGTTAGCATTGTTTATCTCATTAATTTCTTCATTACTTATATTAATATTTAGTTGGGTTTCATTTCTGTTTCGGTCTGTCTGAAAATTGATTAATCCTGTTTTCTTTACATTAATGTGCAGGTTGTTTAACTTAAAAAAATTCGCAATTTGTGTTATATTTTGCTTTGTATAAGCATCTAATTTCTGTAAGCTTTCGCCAGTGTTTACTATGGAAGTATTGTGTCCATATGCAAAATGGTATATCGTTCATATATGTTATGAATAGCAGGTGCCCCAATATGAGCCCTGTAGTATGCCATATTTCACCGTATGTATAATTGAGTAGTACTCCTTTATTTGCTGATTACTTCTATGCATAATTTTAACTTGTTGTGTTCTGCCCCCTAAGTATGAACTAATGTTTATTACTAAATCTTTCAGTTTATTTGACCCTTTAGTACATTTCAAAAATTTTGTTTTTTCCATATTTATCAATAGCCCAAATTGTTCGGACTCATCTTTTAGCTTTTGAAATGTTTCTATTGCTGCATCTTTTTTTTGTCCTGGCTATATACTATTGTAGTTGTTGTTATTTTAGGTTTGCTTAAAATATATTTTACATTTTGCAGGCAGTCATGGCAGCATTTCAAACACTGCAACTTACAGCAACATTGAACCAGCACCAAGAAGTAATGATTCACACCTCATCTATAGCAACATTGGTAACCATGCTAATGACCTGGGTAATACGTACAGCAATGTTGGTGCATTTAGTGCAGCTGCCACAAGTGTTGGTGAGTTAGAGAATTCAGGTGCTTTGTTTTTCTTTGGAAAGCTAAGTTAATTGTGAGAGAATCTTTATTTGTTTGCTTTATCCATTTTGATTGTTATTTTCTGTGTGTGTCATTTTAACCATGAGGTCAAATTGCAAATGCTTTTCTACAGTTTGGTTACATAGGAGCCCATATAGATACACAGATGGCTTTAGTTTCATAATTACCTACCTGTACCCTTTACTTCTGTAACTAAGTGATAAATGGACTTAATTGCATGGGCGTCTTCCAGTATCATATTTTTGTGTAAGCAAAAGTGCATTTCTAGGTCGTATAATATTCATTCTAATATATTTTTGTCTACTGAGAGAAACTAAGAGAAGAAAACAAAAAATTGTGATATATGTGCTGGTAGATGAGATTTGAACCCTGAATGTCCCAACTGTAATCCACAGACCTTTGCTCATTCACCTTTGTGCTGATTGTAAAAGGGAATTTAAATCTCTCCAGGATTTATACTCTTAGAGATTCTCAAAATATTTCTAGACAGTTGAGTTCACAAGAAAGCTTAGATGTTTGACTATAGCAATACTCCTCCAGAGGGATAACTCATGCCCAAATTACCTCAGTGATCAACACACTAACTCTAAATCCAGAGGTCCTGAGTTTTATTTCAGGTTGAAAGGAGGAACTTTTCTTTGTTTGGGATTATTCGATACCCTCCTGGAGTTTCCAAAATATGAATTTGTGATTCACAGCTTAAAAAAAAAAAAAAAAGGTAACAAAAGCCATAATCAGAATTTTAGCATCATTTGTGGGAGTAATTGTTTCCAAGGCAAAGCTGGCAATTTAACCATAGGCACTAAAGGCAGCATATAAATGGGGGGAGAGGGGAGGAAAAAGAAAGAATAAAAACCAACCTTATATTTGATTTGTTTTTATACTGCTATTCTCTTTCCATTTAATCTGGAGAGCGACTATCATATTTTTTTGGAAAATAAATCAGTTTTATTCAAAATATTGTATTTTTGCTGTAATTGTTCTTTCCCACTAGCCATAAGTAGACACTAAATCTGAATCAAAAACATTGTATTTTTGCATTTATCTGCTACTTTGCTAAAAGAAAATATTGAGATTATTGACCTATCTTGGAATCTTATCATTACTACTACTGTTATCATGCTGTTGGTCATGCAGATCTTGTCATATAAAGCATAAAGCTGTGGAATAAATATGTTTTCTGTTACGTATGTATTGTAATGAAAAGAAGCTAGAAACAGTGATGTGTATTGAATTTATTTAAAGGTGAGTCGAAATTGTAACACTAACATCACTTAAGTTTACTCATTTAACATGTTTCGGGAAACCGTTGTTCCCATCCTCAGAAGGTTATTAACTCGACTGGCCCGTGTTGTTGGTGTTTCCGTTTTTTGGACTGGATCCTGTGGTGGCATCTTGTGGTGGAGAAATGTACTTCCAGAGAGGATTTGGTGGCGGCAAATCAAAATTCATTAGATGTGTGTTGTGTTTTAGAATGGTGATCTTCTCCCATGCATCTAATTCGGCTGCAAATTTGGCTGGTTTGACTAATGTAATATTGGGTTTGATGTTGTGATTAGTGATCCAAAAATGGTGTGAAACTGCAGATTTGTCCATTTGTTTGTATTTAATACATCTCATGTGCTCCTTTAGCCTAGTTTCTAAGTTTCTTTTTGTCTTACCAATGTATACTTTATTGCAATCTGAACAATTGATTTTATAGATTCCAGCTTTTTTTGTCTTGTGGAATGGGGTCTTTTAACTTGTTACAAAGTAATTTCTCTATGTTAAATTTGTTCTGTGGAGCTAGGCTGATGTTATGTTTCATGAAAATCTTCTTAAATTTGTGAAATGTTCCTGGGTGGTATGTGAATTTCTTGAACTTTAGTTCTTTATCTTGCTGGATGAGATTAGTTGTGTTTCTGATGTGCATCTGTCGTTTGAATTTTGCAATTTTTTTGTCAATAGTTGCTTTGTTGTACCCATTATGTATTGCTGTGTCTACTATATGCTGGTATTCTAACTGGTATTCTTTTTTATTTAAGGGGGTATATACCAGTCTATGTGTTAGGCTGTTTAGTACTGCATGTTTGTGTGTGGTTGGATTGAAACTCTTTTTTTTTTTTTTTTTTTTTTTTCTGTTGCAAAAAAAAAATTAAATAGCCATTCCAGCTTAAAGTGAACTGAACTGCATTTTTTAAATTCTTGAGTGATAGTCTGATAGTTTATGTTTACTTCATACATTACATTAGGAATAAGTTAATCAGTGCAATTTACTGCTACAAGCAAAACAGAAGGTATAATAGAGGTTATCCTAGCCTAAAGGAATGACCAAGGCATGTGTAACTGTACAGGGCGGCAAATGTTTCCGCTGAAAAATTATTTTTAGGCATAATTATAATGTGCATTGCATCAGCATTCAGGCATTCAATAATTTGTTGACAAAGTGTTGACAAATATTTCTGCCTGTCTTTAAACTCATATTTTACTATTAGTCCACCTATGTCTTCCGTGTACGAACACATTAATCTCGTAGGCTACAGTACGAGATAGCTCTCCACGCAATCGCATAACCTATGAGCTCCATGTGACATCTTCAATTCTTCATGCATTTATGGTTATGTTGGCATCATACACAAAACAAGTGGCTTGATGGGTTTATTGTTCCATGTGGTTCTCAACTTAAAATTTAAGTACATAATTTAAGTACTAACTGGTCACAGTGAAGTTGGTTCTGTATTTGATATAATATAATCAAAATATGTTCAGTTTCCAATACTCTACATCGCAGACTTTTTTTCTCCAGTTCACGGTAGCGATATGGATAGACGATCTAGGTTAAATGGTGCTGCATATCGAAAGAAAGCAGAAGAAAAAAAGACAGAGGGATAGTTTTTACAGAAAATACCTCGACTGGACCCCTATTTTAGTAGTAAAAGTGAACCGTGTAGCTCTGAACATTCAGGTGAAGTTGCAGTTCAAAACAGCAATAATGAGCATATAGCTCTGAAAGTGCGGTGAAATTAGAGTTCTAAACGGTAAATAGAATGCAAAGTTCCGAAAGGATGTCAAGAATCTACACTCTCTGAAGCAGAGAATTTTTCTGTTTCAATAATGACCCATTTTATTGGGAAAACACTGACCTGACACTGGGTTATTTAGTTAAAAATTGTAGTAATAAAAAAAATGCTTATTTTTCTATGTCCTCACGGTAATATGCTGACAGATCTCAGCATCAATGTTGAAATAGGACAATATTAACAGTGAAGAGTCAATTTATAAAATAAATGAGTCGAAATGATATTAAAAGCCTTCACTTACATCATGATGGTAAAAGACATCTTTTACCATCATGATGTAAGTGAAGGCATTTAATATCATTTTGACTTATGTATTTTATCACATCTCAGCAATTTTGCAACAAAAAACTGTTCCAGAGGGTTTTGGTGAATGGGGAAATTATATCCATTAATATCTTGTAAATTCTCCTAGCTAACGAGCGTTGTTTTGGGCATATAAATTGCTCGGTGGTGCATCTCAATTTGCATTATCTGGTTTCATTGATTGGAGCCATGCTGAGCTACGAATAGCTGAACATAAAAATTCTACCTCTCACAGGTAGAACTGTAGTCTCTGTGAGACTGCTTGTTAAAATTGAAAATCAGGGGAATCGAGATGAATATAATTGATAAACAGTTGCTCACCCAGCATGAACATGAAGTTACGTATTGGAAAAATGTGCTAAAAGGGGTTGTTTCTGTAGTTTTGGGCTCTAGCATTTTGTGGAGACAAAGAGGTATTTGGCTCTGTAAAAATGGAAATTCCATGATGTGTGTGGAATTAATTGCAAAGTATGATTCTTTTTTGGCTGACCATATAGCAAGGTTTGGTAACCCCAGAAAAGGTTTTAGTTCATACTTGTCACCAGCAACTTATGAAGATTTAATGTCTTATGTGGAGATCAATGACCAAAAAAATAGATAGTGAAGTTATTTCTTCTAAATATTTTTCAATCATAGTAGATTCCACACCAGGTATTTCCCATAATGACCAGTTAAATATAATCAACTGAAGATGGGCTCTCAGTTCAAAGATTTGTTTTATAAAAAATGAAGGCCACACTGGAGAGAAGCTTTCTGGAGCAGTTTTGATCTCTTCAGAACTACATGGACTGAAACTTGACAATTGTAGAGTTCAGTCATCCAATAATGCAGTCAAATGTGTGGTGTATATTTGGGTTTGCAGGCAAGACTCAAGAACCGAAACTCTAGTTTTCTTCATTCCACTTTCGGCTCACTTTCTGAATCTAGTTGGCTCACAAGCTGCACAATGCTGCACAACTGCAATATGGTTTTTTGAGTTAATTCAAGGTTTACACAACTGTTTTGCAGATTCTACAGGTAGATAGAAAATCTTGGAAACATTTTTTGATTCTGCGAGTATGACAGTGAAGTCACTGTCAACAACTCGATGGTGTGCACATGAGGATGTTTGTAAGAGTTTGAATGCGAATTGGAAAGCAGTCTCTTCTGCATTACGAACAATTTCAGAAAATGAGAGTGGTAGAGTTAGATGTGAAGCTGAATGTCTTTTTAGAAAGTTAAGTAGAATTGGGGGTAGCTTTCATACCACCCCATCAGTGTGGAAAAAAATTAAATTGAATTTTATTTATGGACGCTCCTTAACTGCTGTGGTTCTTAGCATCCTGTTCTATATAAAGCGTGAAAGACCAGAAATTTTGCTCAGAGGCCTCTTTATCAAGCTTGAGGTTCTTTTACATGCCGTAAATCTATGACACAGGACCACCAGCTTTACTTCCCTTCTGAAGGAAGACTTGCTAAGGATTTTTACGCCTGAAAAAAATCCATCGCCCTCCGCCAGGTTTTAACCTCGACCTCGGGAATTAGAGGCTAGCATGGTAACCACTACACCACGAAGGACGACCCATCAGTGTGTGGTGGTATTCAACAGTTTGGCAAAGCAATGAAAAATCTGTAAGCCAAGGATGTTAACATTTCTACTTCTGTTGAAATGTATGACACTCTTACAATGTTTTTGGCTGAGCTTCAGACATCTTTTTCAATTCACAAGGATTCAACTGAAAAGAAACTTGTTCAGATCAGGAATTCCGAATCAGTTCCACCTCCTTCAGCTTCTGCAAATCAAAATAGGAAGTGTCAAATTAAATGCAAGAGATTCTTTTTATGAATCATCTGACTCAGAAGAAGAACCCTGAAGAAGAAACAGGATCAGATTGTGTAGAGATCTGGAGAAGAATGAAAATGTCGAATTCTAAGATTATGCAAATTCTTCAGGATGAGTTACAGAAGAGAGTTAATGTCTAAAAGAATATAACTTAAGATTTACATTTGTCTCAAATATCACAAAACTAGAAGCTGTTCAAATTTATGATGCTGCAGAGAGACTTGGAGCCATTTATAATTCTGACATAGAGAACAACTTTGGTGAAGAATGTATATATTTTAAAAGCAATCTGTTGTCTATGAAGAAAAAAGATGGTGACAAGCTGTCCTCTCTTCCATTTCTCTGTAGACCATTTCTCTGTAGAATGTTGCTTTCAAAAAAAATTAATGATGTCTATCTACATGTGTACACAGCACTCAAGATTTACAACTGTACTCCAGCAACAAAAATATTCTGCTGAAAGGCCCTTTTCTATTTTAAAGCAGATTAAAAACTACTTACGGACAGCAGAGTATCTAGAACGACTGGTTAATCTTGTAGTACTAACCACAGAATCAGATATGACAGTCAATCTGAACTTTGAAGAAGTGATAAATGAATTCACAAATACAAAAGTGAGAAGGGAGTCATTTCTCCAAATTCACTAAGTTTTGGAAAAGTTCAATTAAATGGTATTGTATCATGTATTTTGGACCAAATTTCACATTTAAGTGAAGTAATTCTTGTATAGAGTATTAAACTGTAGTGATATTTGAAAGGTAGAATCAGATGACTGAAAAATTTAATACCATAACCGGGTTTGAACAACGGATCTCTTGTGTGTCCAACACATGGCTTATGTGGAAAAACAATTAATTCCATGTAATGATTTTCTTTATATTTTTACCATATGTTGTGTCTAAGTTTGATGTTTCTGTGGCAATTTTTCAATAAAAGGGGCTACTGAACTGTAGTAGTTATTTTATAATTTTTGAATATTAACTTGCACATGTGCTTTGTGTTATATGTTATTTAAATACTCCAATAAAGTTTAAAATTGAAGTTAATGATTCCGCAGCTTTATTGTTGGTAGTCTGTAAATGAATAATAATGCTGAAGTTTAGTAAGGGGTTTGTGAAATAAATTGCTTCACAGGGGCATCACTCACCCTAAATATGGCCTTGGGAATGACCTTTAATAATCTTTAGCTTTTTGGGTATCAGGATCATTTAGTGAAATTATTAATTTGACACTATCCTGAAGATGAAGTCAGTTGTATCAATTATTAGGATTACCAGTTTCTTTTACTGCAATATAGACATTACACAAAATTGAACTTCATAGGATTGTGTACTAATGCAAAAAATATATACTACAGTAGAATCTTGTTAGTACATTTTTGCAGAGACCGAAGGATTTGGACGTCATAGACAGGAAAAAGTGTTAACAAAAATACAAAATCTACAATTTAAGGACATAATTATGTAATAAAATCTAATAATACACTTACCTCTCAAACAGATGTGAAATATAGACACTATTTACTTACACTGGTTTGAAATACATATCTATGGTGGATTGCTTTGTTGGTTTTAATGCCAAAATTTTATGTCCATCTTGTTTAGTAAAGTCATTACATCATCAACTTCGAAACTGCACATATATTGCTTCACTATGTCCATTGCCTCCATCGCTTCTGACACTAGGAATTGGCTCAGGATCTTGCTCATCACTTTCATCTCCCACTGATGCTTCTTCTTTCATTTGCTCTTCAAGTACTTCGTCTATCATCGCTGATTTACACACTGGAATTTCATTGTCAGTATTTACATATGTTTCAAAAGACACATCAGCATCGTCTGCTATTTGGCACCATTCTTCACTCTTGGAAAACCCATCTTCCAGCATGATGTTATCTCCAAGAAACCGGCAAACACCAGCTTTATTAAACAGTTCCTAATGGTATCTTGCTTCATTGAATCCTGGGCAGTCTTAAGGAAATGCATGACATCTAAAACCGTGATTTATCTTGTCATCGATTTCAGTGCAGCCAACCTCTATGTACCAGCCTCTTCCGATACATTTGCTTCATGTACTGAATTATGCCTTGATCTAAAGGTTGTAGCACTGATCAATGAAGAATGCAATTTTCCTGCTTCTTATGTTCAGTCTTGCATCCCATGCTCATAAGAAATTTTTAAATACTGTAGAAGTTATCCAGACTTTTCTGTTGAAAGTGTACTGAAATGGAAAAGATTGCACATTCTTAAAGCGTCGTAGATTGCATGTCAGAAGTCCCATCTTCTGTACTAAATGTGTCATCTGAGCTCAAACCACAGTACCGTCTATGGGCACATTTGAAGCTCTTGCTTGTGTAAATCGCTTTAGTAGAACATCTTCTAATTCTGGAAACTGTCCAGGGTGATTACGTTTTCTTATAGCATTTTTCCCTTCTTTGAAAGCAGTTTCAATCAGTTTGTCTGCTAACACTTGTGTTTGAGGTTGACAGAAGAATGTTTAACTTCTGCACTATAACCACGTGTTTCATGTTTGGATTGCAATATACTTTGTCAAAGATTTTCAATTTTTCACTCTCGGTTATTTGCCGCACTTTCTTTTTCTCCATTGCAAATGAAAAGTTAAAATACAATCTACATAGGTATGTTTGGTCAACACTCAAAGGTAGAAACTGTTATTCACATTTACCATGCCAAGCTAAAGCATTCTTTATCCACCACACAAATCGCATCAGACAAATACATGCATGTCATTGGCTGCCTGTCTCCATCCCATGAACAAGGATTGACCAAAGTAGTGAATGGGACGTCAAACTTCAAACGTAGTAAGCAGGAGTGAGAAAACATACTAAACAAACATTATTTGTTACGTTTGGTGCCACAACTTTTATAATTCAACATAATTCACGGGAAAATGTGTTAATAAGGAATGTGCCTAACAAGATTCCACTGTATATACTTTATATTTTCATATGTATTCTAGCACTGAATGCAAATGAATCTGGTTAACACTATTTCTATGAATGAACACATTTGACTTGTTTGAGACAAAATAATTTAGCGTATTCAACTGAAGCTTTGAAATTATACTTAAGTGGATATGAAAGTTATCAACCTGTTTTGTTTCATCTTTTCAAAGTAATAATATGCAGAGCCTTCATTTGAATACATGGCTGTATTATGGGGAATTGCTTGCCCTCCATTGCACTGTTTCTAACTGGTTCTTTCCCTCTCCATGTGCCAACTAATCAGTTGGCATGAAGTTCTATACAGAGGTTGGTATGTTGGTGACCACATGTTTCGCTGTTATGGTGTGGTAGTGCTGTTATAATGCCAAAAATTCTGATACTTCAGCACACAGAATCTTCATGTATGATTCTTAAGTAACAACAAACTCTTGTAGAGAAGTGAGACTGCAATTTATCGACAGATTTCCTGATGTTCATGCACCTCACAGAGAAATGGTTCATATCTTATGAATAGATTTAGGGAAACGGAATCTATTCTTGACAAGAAACCAAAAGTAAATTGCTATGCTCTTACAGAGGAAAAAATGAATTATATTGGAGAAAAGTTAGAACAAAGCTCAAAGAAATCTCTGAGAAAGCTCTCACAGGAATCAGGAATTTTGCAAACCTCAACTTGGGATCCCATTAAACTTTCAATATTAAAACCTTATAAGACAAGTGTAGTTCAGGAATTGCAACCATGTAATGAGAGTAGAGTTAATTTCTGCAATTTGGTATGAAATAATCCTTCTCTTATCCAATGCCTGCTCTATTCACCAAGTTTAATGTTTTTTTTTTTTTAATGAATAAAGTGTGGTTTTAATTACTCAGCCATGAAAAATTAATGAGTATTCATATAAATGTTTTTAAAAGGTACGAGATGTGTGGCGGCACAAGAACATCTTTCTAGCTTATTCTATGGCAAAGGTGTTGTAGTTATGATTTGCATGAGAAATCTAGTTCCCGAGATCATAGGTTCAAGCCCAGTGGAGGGTGATGAATTTTTTCACGTGTAAAAATCCTTAGCATGGCTTCCTTTGGAAGGGAAGTAAAGCCGGTGGTCCCGTGTTCATTGATTTACGGTACATAAAAGAACCTCAAGCCTAATAAAGCGGCCTCTGAGAGAAATTATCGGTCTTTCATGCCCAATATAGAATGGGACGCTAAGAACCACAAGGTTAAAGAGCATCCTTTAAAAAAAAAAAAAATAAATAAATAAATAATGTCCAAACGAAGGCTCTGTAGTTGCTCTATAAACATCTTATCTTAGTACAAGGTTATTCTAAACGCTTATTGATGTTTTGTAATTTTTTTAGAAACCATGTGAAACATACTATTATTGTCATTGCAGTTATGGCTAGAGAAACTCTCAAAGTTTTGTTCTGCATCAATTATAGTGGTATCAGTTACCACCAGATGGCAGTTACAGCAGTGTTTACAATATGGTGGTCAGCGGTACGGAGAAAACAGTTTGTATTCTTGAATCACCAACATCGATCCAGCAGTTACCATAGTCCGCGCCATTTTCGAACAAAACATGGGAAGGACTCTCACTCCAACAACTCTATTTGCAGATGGTACGCTGAATTTGTGGACACAGGTTGTGTGTGTAAATGGAAAAGCAGTGGGCATCCTGTGTTCTTTTTTGATGAAAGTGTTGGGGCTGATTCACCTGGACATGCTTACAGAATGGTGGTTACCCCAGTTGAGTGAAGACAGGGATGATTACGTGCTGCAACAGGATGGTGCACCACCTCATTTCCACAGGGAGGTCAGAGCATTTTTACCAAAAACTACTATAACGATGGATCGGACGTGAAACAGATTGTGATCAGATGCTTTTACCCTGGCCACCACGTTCACCGGATTTAACACCATGTGACTTCATGTGGAGATATGTTAAAGATCATGTATTTGTTCCTCCTCTACCAGTGAATATGCTGGAACTGAGACAGCGCATCTGAGCTGCCCTCCTAACCATCACCACTGACATGTTGGTGCGTGTGTGGGAAGAGATGGACTATCAATTAGATGTATGTAGAGTGACAAAAGGCGCACATATTGAGCATCTGTAATGCACGTAAAAAAACTTTGTGTTACAGTACACAATAAAATAAGATTTGTCTTCCTACACCAATTGCACTGTGTACTAGATTTTTTGTAACCCCGATAAGCATTTAGAATAACACTATAGCTGTTCTTTAATTATCTGAACTTTTCCAAATGAATGAAGTCCAACAGAGAATTGAGTAGTGTCCGAAGGTGAAGGAAAATAAAATAAATATGAACACAAGAAACTTGGCAACAGATAAATATGCAACTATGAAAAACAGCCATGTACTGTTTTAATGAACTTCACCTTAACAAATATTTCAGTTCAACAACAACAAAAAAGCTGAAATCCCATTCTATATCTCCATAAGCATCTATGTTAAGTCATTTCAATTGTATGGATGTCGGTACAATGAAAATTTCAGTATAGTACAAATAAGAAATTCTCCTTAATGAATATATGGTCAATTGTAAGAATTTTAAAACATTTTCTTGACTAGCTAAATAAAAAATTACTGTGTCGTTTCCTGATTCAGAGAGTGGTTTGTTCATTCCTGACCATACAGCGTTGTATGCAGAGTGGTTTATTCATCCTTAACCATACAATATTTTGCCTCAGCTTTTGTCATAAAAGGATCTTTTGTCTAATCAAATTCCATAGTCCTGCAGTTCTGTTTAAAAGATACCATTAAATGTAAACTTTGTTTCATCTGCTTATTGTTGTCTCAAGCGGTTTAATCTATGCAAGACAGAAATTCCAGATTGCTCAGAGTAAGTCTGGTTTAAACAGTGTCAACCAACTGAGTAGTGAAAAATAAAAGAAAATATTTTTCTCTAAAAGAAAAGTTTAAAATATTAGAAAAAGTTGACAATGTGACAAAAAGTGCAAATTGCATTGTAAACTACTTGGAAGAATCAGTTGTGAAGTATTCCATCCAGAAAAGGCTTACAGACTTTATTTCAAGATGAAAACAGTTGCAAGGTGGTATACATAGTATATAAGCTTACTACATATCAATTAATTACGTAATGTTGCCAGGTTTAATGTTTTAAATATGAAATTACTTTAGTAGCAAATTTGAAATTGTAATGTTTCCTTCCATAGCTATTCCTGATATATTCATATTGCATTTTAAAAAGTAGATAGAGTATCATATTGGATTTAAAATGATGTAGATTGAGTCACACTTTTTTACACTCACCTTCACTAATTAAAAGTTATATAAAACAGGAAACGTTTTCGAGGGCATTCATCCTCATCGTCAGTGACTGGGTGACTAAGGGTCGTTTTCTCCCGTGTCCTCTTCTTCCTCATCCTGCGGATTCTGACCCTGTTGCCATCTGGTGTTGGGGGCACAAAGTTTTAACACATTGCTTACAGGCGGGATTTCAAAATTAATGACATTGTTGCTGTTTTTGACGATGTGTATTTTTTCCCAGATGTTCAATTCTATTGGTGTGGTGAGGGGTTTTAACAACTTTATACATTGGCCAATGTTGTGGTTTTCTGTCCAAAAATGGTGTGATACAGCAGATTTCTCTATTTGTTTTAGTTTTATGTTTCTTTGGTGTTCCTTAAGTCTGGTTTCCAAGTTTCTTTTAGTTTTTCCTATGTAGTATTTCTCACATTCCTCACAACTAATCTGGTAAATTCCGGATTTTAATGTGCTTAGGATGGTATTTTTGAGAGGTGTGTTTAGTAAGTTTTTCAAGCTGAATTTGTTCTGTGGAGCTAGTCTAATGTTAAATTTGTTGAAGATTCGTTCAAATTTTCTAAAGGCCCAAGGGTGGTATGTGAATTTCTTGTATTTCCAATTTGTGTTTGAGAGAGGCGTTAGAGTGGTGGAATGTGAAATTGCCTTGAGTTTTTTTCTTCTTGTATATCATGTTGCTTATGAGATCTGAGTTGAATCCATTAGTTATTGCTATTTTTTTCTATATGTTGCTGTTCTTTTAAAAATTCTTCTTTGCTCAAGGGGACGCTATGCAACTGGTGGATTAAACTTCTAAAGGCGGCTAGTTGGTGTGAAGTTGGGTTGCAACCATTTTTCTTTATGTAGTTGTCCACGTGTGTGGGTTTTCTATGTATACCAAATTTAAAGCTATTTTGATCTCTATTATTTATATAGCTATTTTATTATAATAAGGTCCAGGAAGGGTAAGGTGTTGTTCTCTTCAATTTCGATTGTGAATTTAATGTTGTCCTGAAGGTTCAACAGTTTCAAAGCGTCTTCTGTTAGTTTTTGTGGTATGATGGAAAAAATATCATCAACATATCTCCGCCAAAATTTATATATGTGGGGGAAAGCTTTCACTATGTGGACTTCAAGGTGGCTCATATATAGTTCTGCCAGAATGAGCGACAGTGGGCTTCCCATTGCTAGTCCTTTTGATTGTTTGTAGAATTTATGATTAAAAGTGAAGAAGTTATGTCTGATACATAATTCTGTAAGGTTTATGATGTCCTCTATTTCTATGGCGTCTATTGTAGTCTGATTTAACCATTTTCTGAGTAGTGTAGAGATTTTTTCTATGGGAATACTAGTGAAAAGTGCTTTGACATCAAACAATACCATTATGTGGTTTTTTGGGATGTTGTAGTTCTGCAAGTGGTTTATTAATTCCGAGGAGTTTTCAATTCCCAGGTTTTCAAACTTTTTGTAGGTTTTCAGTTTTTTTACTAACCACTTAGCAATGTGGTAAGTAGGTGAGTTAATGCCATTGATAATGGCTCTCATACTATTGTAATCTTTGTGTATTTTTGGTAAGCAGTATAATCTTGGTAAAGTGGGGTTTGCAGACTTAAGAAAGTATTTTTCAGATGTTGTAAGGGTGTTGTTAACAGAGAGGGCCTTATTTACTACATTCATGCATCTAGTTAAAGGGTTCTTGGTGATTTCTTCATAGTCCGAGCTATTTAACATTTGGTTTACTCTATGGTTATAGTCATCCAATTCCAGGATTACAAGAGAGTTACCTTTATTTGATTTCAGGTAAACGACTAGCTTTTTGTTTAGACTGCTAATTATTTTATTGTAGTTATTGTTTTGTATTGTCCGAAGTTGTTTTATTAGGGGAAGGTGAGGCAAGAGTGCCATATTGGGTAAGAGTGTCACCCCCCTTTAAGTGCAAAAATACGGGCTTAGTGACTTTGTTGCAAGGTTGGTTACACTGAGTTAGATGGCATGTTTGTTGGGCTGTGCATTACAGCAGCTCTAGAAATTTATTGTTTTTGTTGTATAATAAAGTGCTTTTTTCATAATTGTGATCTTATATTTCCATGACAGGAAACCCGATTTATTCCCAGGTAGGGTAGTTTTGTGATATATCTCAGTTATTATGGCTTAACCCCACTTATATGAGAATCCAATTGCATGCGAAGAGTTAGTAGTGTATGCAGCCGCCACTCAATGGTGTCACCAGATGTAATCCCGTGCAGCTGGGGGCAAAAGTGTCAGCTGACTCTGGGGCAAGAGTGCCAGAGTGACACTCTTACCCCGTACTGTGAACATAGTACAAACAATTCATTGTAACAAAATGTATAAATCATAAATACAGAGAAAAATGGATAGTGAAAATACCAAAGATTCAAGCATCCTACCCCTAGAGAATGACAAGAGAAGGAATGCAAAGGAGTTCATTCCTATAGCTTCTACTTCGAGGGAAAGCTTTTACTTCGTTGATGAAAAGGAAGCAGATAAAATTAAACCTGTTTCCAAAACTCCAGCATTGAAACTATTTCCCCACTTCCAATTCATAGAAGACCTTTTCCTAAAACTCCAACCCTAAGAGGAAGAAAACCTGATCAATCGGTTATCCTGACCAGCAGCCCACATAAAAAATGCTTGAAAGCAAACAAGCTTGTACTAATCGCTCAACTACCACAAAGGTTCTGTTAAAATCAAAGATACGGAAGAAGAAACCAAGGTGTGATACTGCAACGTCACAGAGAACTACTGAAGACCAGAAAAAAGACGATGTCTACTTTTGCTTAATTTGCCCAAAAAGGTTATCAGATTCACCTGATGAGCCAATGGTTCAGTGTCAAGAATGCAAAGGAATGTCTCATACAGATTGTACAGACTTTAATGACGTGAAAGGAACCTTTATTTGTGATATTTGTAGGGAATAATGATGTCTCAGTTTGTTCAATGTATGTGACACTCTTACCCCAGCCTATGGGGCAAGAGTGTCAGCTGACGTTTCTTTATGTAAGACAAAATATCTCAGAATGTTTGGGAGAGTCTGTCTTAATACATTATCATGTTCTTGTGTAATGATAGCTTATCTTATATACGGGGAAAAAAAATACGTATGATTCTGTTTAGAGGAAGAAAATAGTGTTTGAACTTTAACATGGCACTCTTGCCCCACCTTCCCCTATGTCTAGGCATTCATTCTTAACTTTGATTTTTTTTTCCGTTTTGAGGATATGTGTGGCTATTTCTGTCGGCAATAAAGTCATCTTTGTTCTGGGAGTAACTAATGCAAGTTTTGAATCCTTTCTGGAGTAGCTTCATTTCTTCGGTTGAGAATTTCTGTTTTGATAAGTTAATTACATTGGTCGGATCCTTATTGCGCGAATTTTTTTGTTGCTCTGTATATCCAAATTGACGGGATTTTAATTGATATAATTTCTTTTTTAGCTTCTCATTTTTCATTGTCATGAATTTGTTTAACTTTTCCTGTAAACGCGTTTCAAAATTTTCCCACATGCATGAACCCATTTGTTTGGTTAGTTTTAAGTGTAGGCTGTATAATTCCAGATCTATTTCATTTATGATGCTGTAATGTCTTGAAATTTCCAACTCTATTACGTACTTTTCTACCTTAATCTGGTGTCTATGGTTGCTGTTGTGTTTTACCGTTTTTCGGACAAAGGTTGGAGTAACATCATGTTTTAGGCATAGCTTTAAGAATTTGATGTCCGCTGCCGCATATCTTCTTTTTGTATGTAATTTCAGAAATTTTTTGAAATCCTTTTTTGCATGGCAGAGTTCTGTGTTGAAATTTGTGGGATAATATCTTACTTGTTCTCCACTTACGTTTGGATTTAAAAGTTGTAATTTGGACCCATTTAAGATAAAAATATTAAATAACCAATTTAGCAAAACTTTCCATACAACAAAATAAATTTCAGAGTCCCCATAAATTCATTATGATGACATTTGACTATATACTTTCTCAGGTGGACTTGAGGATTTACCACCGCCACCACCAGAACCAGCTGAATACAACAATCAATGCGCAGCTCCCAATTTCCCACCTCCTCCAGAAGATTTGCCTCCACCACCTTCACCAGTGAGCTCAAGTTATTCAGAACTTAGAAGGGCAACTTACCAACCAAACTATCAACAAGGATATGATACTTATGGACCATCTTCTCAGGTATAGCTTACAAATATTTTTTGTGGTTTCTTTCCTGTCTTCAACACAGTGGATGTAAATTTATCCTTCTGTGTTCCTATAGCATTTTATGGAGTGATTTGTTTCTGTAAATATTACCTGGTGAGTCACCTAAAACTACCACTTCAAATATCTCTGAAACAAAAATAAGAATTGAAAAATGACTTTCACAGGTTCATTAAAGTAGATATAGGTCATTTGAAAACATAAACAAATAAACTTTTCAACATAAACTTTTTTTTTAATGGAAATGCTGTATTATTTTTAACACAATTGATAGCATAGAAAATAATGTTAACAATGGAGATTTTCCATTGCAATTGGTGAATTGTATCCCAAGAAATTGTAACGTGAATTTGACTCTTAAAAAACATAAGTTTATGATGAAAATAATATTTGCTTACATTTTTTAAGGTCCTATATACTTTAATGAGCCCCTCCCTTGTCTTCATGCCTGTGGAAGCCACTTTTCAATTTCTGTTTTTTTATTTAGAGATATTTGAGATGGTAGTTTTAGATGACTTACCCTATTATATGATTATCTTTAAGTATACTGTTCTTAAATTACAGAGCAAAAGTAGTGTTCTTCAATTTCTTTATCTGTGTAAGGTGAATGTTTTCAATAATAATAATAATAAACAGCCTTTCATGAGAAACTCCTGTTTTTGAACTTCATTGAACTTTTTGCAATACCTTTCAAATCACTTGACTGACAGCTGTTGTGCTATTTTCTATTGTCCTTATAGCACGTTGTGTAAACATTCTTACCATAATAAACTGTTTTCACACTGAAGAGTTGTGGCCTGTTGTTCATCACTATAGTCATCCATAATAAGGATCACCTCTTCGTATATTTTCATTTGGAGCTTATAATAATAATGGTAGTGATTGGAGTGATTATAAAACTAGCTAGAATGGGCAATACATGACCAATCAAGAAAGCAAGAGATAATAGGCCACAAACTAAAGGTGTAAAGTGGTTCTTGTATTCCAAATGGTTATGCAGTGTTAATACACTAAGCTGAAAAGTGGAATCAAACTTGGAAATATTGAAAGTAACAGTCATATCTTGTTGCTTGCCTCTCCATGGCCTCAACTCTTCCTCTCTCCATTCTCCTCTCTTCAACATTTGTATTTTTAAAGGCAGACCAATAGTATTATGGAGGGCAAAACATCCTTTGTGTTTCATTACATGCAGAACTGTCTTTACAGAGTGGCATTCCTATAGTAATTTGTATGTATTTATTTCCATAATGCTATACAAAAGTCTTACAATTTTTGATACATTACTTTGAGTTGCTATTCTTTTTTTTTTCTTTAGTCCGTCATGCATTTTAACACAGTGGTTATTTATGCATGGTGGGTCATAACAAATTCATATTGCTTTATTTTTCTAAACCATTTTTCTCTTACTCTCCCCATATATTCTCCTATTCTTTTTCTATCCCTCTCCTTTTGTATTTTCATTATCCTAACTTTTAATACTTCTTTGTTAACATTCTCCCATTCTTTAGGTAAAAACTGATCTCTCCACAAAGAGGACACCTATCCAAATTCGCTCCCTTTCTATCTCCCCTTAGCCTATGTGCACTTAATCTAGACCAGGCCCACCCTTCTCTCACTAACCTATTACCTACATCCACATACTTCTCCTTTCCTCAGTCCATCTTTAATTGTCTTTATAGTTCCAAACTGTTCTTTCCTTCCAGACTTTGAAATAATTTTTGTTTCTCTATATCTTCCACTCTGTTCCTCACTTCTTTCCAGAAACCTTTAACTAATCCTCTCTCTCCTCCCATAAGTTATCCATTCCTATTTCCTGTAAAATTCTACTTATTCCTGAGCCAGACTCTCTTGCATGGCTGTTTTAATCTCTAGATATGACATGTAATTCAAATTCTAACCTAAGACAAGGATAGTAATTTGAATTACATGTCATATCTGGAGATTAAAACAGCCATGCAAGAGAGTATTAATAAATTTGGTTTCTGGGTGTACAAAACATGCATTTCAAAAGAGGCATGAGAAAAGAAATGAGAATTGATAAGCCATAAGCTGATATTGAAGTTTTATAGTTATTCAAGAATTTTTTTTATAAAGATTTGCCTGGATAGTAAAAATCAGATTAATTGCAGTAATCTCATTAGATGTCTACTTTAATTATGAACTACAGAGTCACAAATAAATTTATATGGAAAATCAAAACTTATGTTGAATGTAATTAGACAGTTTCAAGATTACAGAAAGTATTTGTGGATTATGAAATAGTTATTCCAACATAATAAAAATACTGTTTCAAACCTAACCTCTTGAGTAGAACCATGAAACTCCACCATTTTCACCATGTTCTGAAAATGTTTATAAAGATAGGTAAATTTTTGGAGAGTTTTATTGATCCTGTGTAATTGTTAAAATGGTTATATGCATGGCATTTTCACATTATTAACAGCATTACAAATGCAATGGCGTTTTATTGTATACCAATTTTGTGCATACAAAAGCTAGAGAAGTGATAAATTGGTGATAGACAGCCGGAATGAGTTGAAATTCAGTGCTTGCTTCCATTTTACTGGTTCAAAATAGCCTGGTACATTAAAACTGAAATAGCTATGGAGAAATACGTAAAATTTTACTGTCATAGCAACCAAACTTAAACATTGATTGATGCTGGGGTTGAGGGCTCATTCAAGATAAATCTAGTAACAGAAGAAATTAATTCTTTAGGTCTGCAAGTAGTAAGAAAATGCAGTAAATTAAGTTTGAAGGTACCGGATAAAGTTAAAAGAAAAATACTTCAAAAATTCCTTCAAAGTAGACTTGGTGAGCTCTGCTTGAATAAAATGTCCTAGTAAAAGGTGGGGACCTGTTTTAATTTTTGGAACAGATCCTTGCCTAGTTGTTGTAAGTGAAAGAAGTTTTCTTCTTGAAATCATACATACTGAAACCAACCATAACTGTTTCATATAATACTAAATTGGTAGTAGATTAGTCTTTTAGAGATCCTTACTAGGATTTGTTATATATTTGTATTTCAGAGCTCTACCTACGAATCAATTTATGAGCCAATTAATCCACGTCCACCTAGTCAGCTGTCCTCCCATTCCAATTACTCATTGTATGCATCATATGTGAGTGGATCTCAAAACAAACCACCAGCAGGACGACAGCCTGCAAGTGGAGGAAAGGAAGCAGAAGTTGATGCTCTGACTGACCTTCTAGTGCAGTCAATGGATGGATCAGCTGACTCTGATATATATGGTGAGTCATGAAGCTGGTTTTGCCTCACTGGAATATTGTGTATAGAATTTTTGTATCACATACTAATAGCAGCAGCAGCAGGAGGTTCAGGTAGTCTATGGCACTTACAGTACTGAGGTTAGATCATGTTTTGGGTTTCGTGATGGGAGGAGGATTGTTTGGCCAATGAGTTATCCCATGTTACATTTATGACAAAATCAGAAGCATCATAAACAATGATGATAAATCAAATTGTAAAAGAATTGAGTTGAATATAGACAGTTCATACACCACTCATTTAGATTTATGGGTTAGAAATGTTTTCAGTGGCATTCACCACCATCATCGGCTGTGGGTTGGCTGAAGTTCTCACACAGATCTGGTCCTCTTCTGGCTGGTGGTTATGCTGCTGGACTCTCTTAATTGTTTGGCATAACTTTATAGATCGCTAACTGGCAGGATTTCAAAATTTTACATCCAGTCACGATTTTTGAAAGATGTAAATCCTTTCCCAGATGGTAGTTGTGAGGTGACAGATTTAAGCAGTGTAATATCTTCCTCAATATTGTTGTTGCTGGTCTATTGTTTGAACATAGAAAATGTTCACCAATCTTCTCAGGGCATTTGCAATAGAAAGTGCTTATAATGTTTGTTTACATCACGTGTAGACATCTTGTGACGTCATTCATTTGTTCGGTTTGTAGCTCCATCTTGTGTTAGCAATTTGCATCAGTGTTAGTGTTCGAAAGAATGAGACTGTTATTTGATTTAAATTTTGTTTATTGTCCTCCGGCTAGCTATTATCCTGTTGGCTTGGGCACGTATCTCTATACAGGTTGTGTAAACGGAAAGGAATCTTTTATCCAAAAATTACACTGATGAAGAAATTTGTTTTACACATTTATTGTCGAACACGTTAACTATCACATTTATACATTGATCTTAACACTCGCCAAACTGAAACTGTTATAATAACTTCTTACTGATCACTTTTAATCAACGTACTTCAACCTTTTGTATAATTAACTTTACCATATTTTAGATCTTTCATAATTCTGCTGCGCGTAACTTGTGAATCTATATCCGATGTATGACGAACTGACTGACTGAAGACGACGTGTAGTGTAATGTATGAATGCTTTCGGCGAACTGAAGGACTGACTGACTTTACCTCTAACTTGGCTTCTATTTATACCCCTTCATCCAGATACGCCTAAAGATTATAACTGAACTGCAATTGGCTAATAAAACGCGCCAACATTAGCGTCTATTTTAATATCCAATGAAAATTATGAATACATATGCTCTAGGAAATATTCCAGAAGGTTCTCAACGGAAAAAACGCGCCAACATTACGTAACTTCCTCGTTTCCAATAATGATAAACAGCTCACCCCCCTCTCTGCATTATTGCGCGTTTCAGTAAGACCGTATAAACTTATTTCCCAATAATAATTACAATTAATAAACATCTGAAATCAATGTCACATAAAAATGCATATTCATATTACAATCATTATTTACATTTAAGTAATTTGTGATACAAATTACTGCATCACATTTTAGAAGTTTGAAAAAATGTCCAAAACTACATCATCACAAAACAAATACAGTTTGGGAAATTTATGAAACAAACCACTTAAAAATCAACCCATGCGAGGTGAAATCAGGCACTTGCCAAATTCCATGTGTGGATTGTGATAAAACTTACATATGACAGACAAAAGGAAATTTGAACATTGGACTCGGAGAACATCCATCCTATATTACTGTAAGAAATGCCACCTTAATAAATTGAAAGTGACTGGACTTGTAGTCAGGGCTAGAGGGACTGCCACAGTGTTCATGAAGTATGTATTCCAAAGAATTCATCTCTCTCCATCAGTCATTACTGACATGACCTTAGCCACTCTAGGGGATCCGTGGCTGTTTTAAGAAACCGTTTTATGAAGCATAAAGTCACATATTTAGATATAAATATTTACATAGTGAATTTTATTTATTATTATTATTGTTCTTGTATTTCTATGAGGGTCAAGCCGAAAATAATGCCATTTTTTTGTGTTGCCTTTGAGTGTCGAGCCAGATTATGTTGGTGTAGTATTAATTATTTAACTTTCCTGCTAGTTTCGTTAGATCGTTGTCTTGCATCAGCAGCAGTAGCAGGGGAGTGTTCCAAAATGGCTACTGACATAGGTGCGTACAAAACAGAGATGTGTGATTGAATTTCTTACCACTGAACAAGTTGCACCAATTGAAATCCATTGACACTTGCTAAAGGTGTATGGAGACAATATAGTAGATGTGAGTAATGTGTACAGCATTTCAAAAGTGGTGAAAAGGATGTGCAGGACAAGCCATGCCCTGGTCGACTCTGCTCAGCTGTCACAGCAAATAATGAACAGTGTCTGTATCAACTCATCCATAATGATCAGTGGAGTACGACCAAGGAATTGTGTGTAGAGCTAAATGTTGGCTGTAATGCCTTTGACAAGATGTTATGCAACCTTAATTATTGCAAAGTGTGTGCGATATGGGTCCCGTGGATGCTTTCACAAGGCCAAAAAGCTCATTGAATGGAAATTTGTTTGGACCTGCTGGACCAATACGAGGCTGAAGGTGACAATTTTTTTAACTCCATCACTGGAGATGAAATGTGGTGTCGCCACTATGAGCCAGAATCTAAACGACAGTCCATGGAGTGGTGACATCTGACTTCTCCAACAATAAGTAGTTCAAGACACAGCCAACCACAGCTAGCCAAGACACTGGCTAGCCTAAGCTGGTTCAGATTTTTATGAGTGCGGCATGCAGGCTCTTGTTCATCATTGGCAAAAGTCCATAACGAATGGTGGTGATTATGTAAAAAAAATAATAGAAATGAAATGTTGCTCTGTTTAACTGTGTTATTGTGCTTTCTGTATCTGTTATAGTTTCCATGAAAATAAATAGGAGACATTATTTTCAGAATAAGGTAATATTTCAAATTAAGTTATGTATCTGTTACCTTAAATTGTTTTCTCTTTGATCCAGTTGTACTCTTTGTTTTAAAGGCAACCCATAATTTTAGGAGGATTATAAAATAAATTCAAGCAGATAGAAAATTTGGCTGTTTCGCATCACTTTTTTACTGGCATCCATAATATTGGGGAAGATTCAAACTACTTAAACCTCTTATCTTTAGCTAATCACCTGGGAAAGGATTTATGTCTTCAAAAACTGTGATTGCACATTAAACTTTGAAATCCTGGCAGTTAGCAATCTAATAAGGTTGTGCCAAACAGCCAATAGATTTTAGCAGATCCAGAAGACGACCAGAATCTGTACGAGAGCTTCAGTTGGCCAAGGCTGAGTCATAACCAAACATTGCTTTTATATCTCAAATGACATTTAGATTGCAAAAGTATAGGAAACTGAGCAAAGAATAAATTATCATATATATCCTGTAAATTAGTAGTTATGGTCTATGATACGGTAATTTGTATCACAAATTACTCAGATGTAATTAATGATAGTAATATGAATATGTATTTTTATGTGACATTGATTTCAGAGGTTTATTAATTGTAATTATTATTGGTAAATAATAATATATGGCTTTACTGAAACTGTCAACAATAACGCAATAATGCAGCAATGGGGTGAGTTGTTTATCATTACCGGGAACAAGGAAGTTACGTAATGTTTCGTGCGGTTTCGGTAGAAGCTTCTAGAACATTTCCTAAAGCATATGTATTCGTGGTTTTCATTGGATATTAAAATAGACGCTAATGTTGGCGCGTTTTATTAGCCAATAGCAGTTCATTTATAATCTTTAGGCGTATCTTGATACAGGCCTATAAATAGTGTAGGTTTGAGGTAGCTTGTCCCCCAGTTCAACAGAATTCTCAGTACTCTACACGTCGGTCTCTCAGTTCATTTATTTCGCCAAGTTACACGCAGCAGAATTACGAGAATTATTATAAAGTATTCTACAGTTAAAAAAAAAATTACATAAAGTTGAAGTATGCGAGTTAAAAGTGATAAATAAGAAGTTATTACAAACAGTTTCAGTTTGGTGAGTATCCAGAGTAATATGTAAAAAGTGTTTGTGAACGTGTTTGGCAATAAAAGTTATAAAACCAAGTTCTTCATTAAGTATAATTTCTGGATAAAAGATTCCTTTCCGATTCACACCCTGCAAGAGTTAAATGTCGACCTAAATAGCTAGCCGGAGAACATTTAAAGTGAATTATTTCAAAACTGATGCAAATTGCCACGCCAGAGGGAGCTACGAACCAACCAATGAATGACGTCACAAGATGGCAACACATGAAGTCACACAACCTTAATACCGCATCAAATTGGCTTCCAAACGTGGTGCTATAATAATGTTAAACACATTGTAACATTAATACCGTTACATCTAATATGTGTATTTATCCCTAATCCTTATGTACTTTTAATGCTACCTTAATACATTTTTAATACTTACAAAATTTAGTGATACTTTTTGAATTGTATAATGTCTATGACTTACATAATCTATGCTAATTTTGACAATTCTGTTTAGTGTATAGATGATTAAACAAATATTAATATGATCGAGACATGCCACCATATTATTGGAGGTATTTGATGACTCTTGTATTAATTAATTCTTTTAAATTTTATTACATTTTTTAACATTTATATGTCTTAGTTTATTTAACATTTTGAATGTATTTAAATTTGATAGTTTATGCAAGAGAATCTTGAAATTATGCCATTACTTATGCGCAGTAACAATGATCTGTTATGTGCAAAAATATCTAAAATAAGCAAAACAACTTTGCCAATAACTCATTTTGCATAACTGTAATCAAAAGATAAAAACATACATTTGTGTCTGAATCATAATGCATTTTTTAGCTGTAGTAATACTGGTTATGTTTATGCAGCAGCAGGCCAGTGATAATGATGTTTGAGCCACTGAAGCATATTCAAGTAGTTCTCTTTTTATATGCAATTTTTCATGTAATAAACACAGAAAGTAAACCCAAAATGTATCCAGAACTATATGGAGATTGCACTTATTCCAGGCTATATGAGAATTTGGATAAAATAGTATGGTTAACTCTACAATGTTTTGCTGTATTTCATTGCAATAAGTTATAATTACATCTCTGTTTTTCAGGTGTATGCACTGCTTGTGGAGAACGGGTTGTAGGTGAAGGTTCTGGCTGCACTGCAATGGACCAAGTTTACCACATCTCTTGCTTTACTTGTCAGCATTGTGCCATTCAGCTTCAAGGAAAGCCTTTCTATGCTCTTGAAGGAAAACCTTATTGTGAAGAAGATTATTTGGTATGTTAAAATCTTTTCAAGTAGTATGCTTAAGTTCAAGATAATTAAACAGAAAATTGACCTCAAGCATGCACATTTCTGATTGAAACTTTAACTTTCTAACAAATACTTCTACATATTTGACAAGTTTTGTGGCTTAGTGGGTGTATTCAAAATTTTATAGATTTTCTCCATGGACATGTCAAAGCAATCAATTCTATTGCATTACATTGTAACTTAAGATTGCAGACTAAATGTATGGTGCTAATCGGTATACAGTGCTATGATAAGACAGAGTTTATCTGTGTGTCTATCCTTCATCACGATCATGGTCCCCCTTCACAGGGCTACAACAAAATGGATAAGATGTGGAATTATTTTGTGGGATTTAAAATTTATTTGCACTACTAGTGACCTCTGTTAATAATCAGCAGTAAATGGGTACAGATATTCAGTAATGGACAACGTGAATTGTAAAATTAACTCCCCTCATCTAAATTTTGTACCTTCTTTTGAGTTATATGGCTGCAGGAAATAAGTTTTCATCTTTTGTGACTCTTTGTATACACTGTTCAACACACAAAATGTTATGGAAATGAAATGAACTACACTTTGCTAATTCAGTGCCACTGATTTTGAAACTAGTGTCAAAATTTGTATGTTAGCTCTAGTTTTTGAATTGCAGTCATTACCTGAATTACGCTTTTTTCACTAAATTTCGGCTCCCCATGTATAAGCAGTTGGCAGCACTGCCTGAGTGTGTCATAAATCTCACAACACATCACGTAATGGGGTATATTCCCTGCACATGTTCATCACGCGATCAGTAGCATTTTGACCAGATAAGAAAGTGGCCATGTTTTGATGTGTCTCAAAGTGTTGTCATAGTAATTGTGTTGTGATATACTTCCAGCTGCCTCTAGTTTACAAGCAAGCCAAAAATGTCTCGTAAATGTGTAAATAATGCAGATAACTTTTGCTATATTTGGGGTAAAGTGACATATTTTGCTTTAAGAAAGTGTTCAATTACTACTTCTGTAAAAAACGGCATATTTCTTGTATTTTGGCTGTCAACTCTATTGCGAGTGGAAATTTAGTCACAACATTGTGTTTTAAGTTATGTGCAATTAAGTATACCTATGAACATTTTTGATAAATATGTTTCTGCTTTTAACAATTACACTCTTTAATTCACAGCTAAAGCTGCACTTAGCACTAGTTTATATTTAAAGCTTTTACAAGAATTTTTAATAAGCCCCAATTTTATGTGTAGTGTGGGAAGCAAACCTTTTCTTGGCTTTATCTATAGTTTATGCAACACATTTTTCATTCCAGGAGCTAATGACTGTCTCTTGGGTTAACTTTTTTGAGAATAATGCTTATCTCTAGTAGGACTAACCCACTAGCACAGGAAATAACAGTACTTGGTGTAACCAGATTGCAATCCTAATACAATGGCAATAACTTGAAAGCACCACAGACTTCCCACTGTAACTCACTTAGTCTATTCCCATCAGGATGTTTCTCAAATTTGGATATCTTTCTTTTGTATTGGTGGCATGCACCACAGGAATAGAAAGAAACTCATTTTCATTATGTAAAATAACTACTTTAAGATTTGCTCTTTGAAGCATCAAATGAACAGTCACAGTTGATCAGGGATGTGTGTCATGTTCAGTGCATCCATCAGACCTTGTATATCTTTGCAGAATGTAAAGTCACCTACAGTTTTTAAAAAATGCTTCAATTGTTTATTTCTAGTGCAAAATGTTGACACTTTCAAGGAGTCATGTAGATACTTCCGCCATTGTAACCATGATGCCAAAAGTTCTGCCTTATTTTTTGGAATGAGGTCATTGAGCTCCCCTTGTGTCATCTTGTAAATCAAGGAGGATGTGCTTGGAGAGTAATTTGCATGTCTTGGTGTTGATAGTTGTTCATCTTCAGTTGAGGAAACACTGCTATTTTCAATCACAACTTATAGAAAAACCCCAAAGTCAGGGTGGCCAATCCAATAATAAAACCTGGACTTCCAGAATTTGTGCCTCAGAGCTGCTGCCTGAGTAATGCTTCTTGGTGAACAAGATTGGCTTGTATTTGTGGGTCAAATACAATATTAAAGATAAGATAGCATCAATTATTTTAACTATTCCTCATAGTAATATTGAATGTGAATGAGTTCTCAGTCTTGTGAGAAAGAATAAAACAAACTTGAGGTTGCTGTTGTCTAATAAGACATTGAAATACAATACTGTATGCTGAACAGAGTTTAACTAAAAAACTTTCTGAAAAGAGCTAACAAAGCAATAGCAAAAAGCCTAAAAGGTTTTGCATCTGCTACAGCAGCCTTAAACATAACTCTTCTGTACCATGATGTAGGATGATATCAGCAAACAACTCAGATTAATAGCGCAGTTAGTTTTCTGAATAGTGCTCTCTTAACAAACTCGATGTCCACAATCTGCTGCATATACATGTACTAGTTGTCTTCTGCTTGAAAAAGATCAGTGAATATGTTTTGTTCTTTTTTCAGTATTATGGCTTATATTACATGTAATTTTTGTACATTTACTGCACTGAACATTTTACACATTCTAAAGTTCATGTAATTATAAAATGATTATGCTTTGCTGTACAAGGAAAGGTTTACAGGTTTTCAGTTTCAGGAAATTGGTAGTATGCTTATTTATTAGATATTTAGTTTGCTGACAGACTTCCTTTATCAGTTTCTTTCGTTTTTGCATTATTTTTAGTATTATTGTGAGAGTAACTGCTATAATCCAAAGTATCTGATAGGATTACACAAAGCTACATCACAAATTATGTGTCTTCAGTATAGTTGTGCTTTAATTCTTGATTTGCTCATGTCTTTCTGCAGTAAAACATTTATAATTTTAATTGATTTGATATACTGCATTTTCTATAATACAAGGTAAACAGCTAAATAACATATCTTCATTAGAATTTTATAATTGAACTTTCTTTCCCAATTAGCAGCAATACATGCTTTACTATGTATGAAGAGAGATGCTTTGTGATAATACATAAGGAAACTACAGAACAACATTTACTGTGTCTGATAGAGTGGTGCAGTCACACATGTGTAGTGGCATGTATCGCCACCTGCTTGAGTGTACAAACAGTGACAACATATGTGAATATTTTTCAAATTATTGAAAGTGAGAAACTGAAGGTAGTTTATGATTTGATTCTAAAACGTTACTATCTCTAGCTTCAAAAAAGAAAAATGTCATCTAAAATTAGTTTGTTATGAATTAATTCACCCCCTCTTAATATGGAATTGAGATATGAGACAGCACATGTATTAACCAACCTGAACAGAATAAATCGTATAGAAAAAATGTAATATTATATATAATGTAAATGGTAGAGAGCATGCAGAAATATTTTTGCAGAAGCTGAAATATTAACCATTTTATCATTATATATACATAAAGTAATAATGTTTAAGTAAGAAGCACACCATAGGGGTAAAAGATAGTCATAAGTATAACACCAGAACACAAAATTACTGTTATAGAGGGAATGTCACTAAAAAGGCCACAGAAAGAATCCTCTTACAGTGGGCAAAATTCTTTACAATAAAGTACCAATTGAAAAGAATCTTTTAAATGGTAATACGTTTTGAAGACAATTAAAAACCTTTTTAATAAAAATGTGCTTATATGGATTAGATGATATAAATATTGTGACACAACTATGGACCTTAGTTAGTGCATAGAAGGCGCTGACTGACTGACTGGTCGGTTGAAGAGATAAGTGCTCTCACCAGCATAAACACCAGAAGAACTATTGAGAGATAATGGGATTGTTCTAGAAGCTTCTTTCATCTCACTCCCAAGTATTCTAGAACTCTAAACCAGTGGCTATATATAAGTAGGCATTTTTGCAAATGAGTCAGTTGCTAGAGATAATAAATGCATTTCTGAAGCAATGCTGCTCTACGAGTGAGTTTGTGGTGACTGTTGTGATGTACACTAAGTGCAACTACTGCAAGAGATTAGAGAGGTCTTTTGTTTGACTCCCCAGCAAGTGAAATAGAAGGAAGAAGAGGCTGCTTCGTGCATATTTCATTATGCTGCTATGTTGTGAGGAAAAGTGAAGTGGCAGTTAAAATTAACTAGATCACATTAGTGAAGCGACAGTGAGAACTGAACTAAATCATATTAATGAAGTGACCCTGAAAATTTTACAAAATCACAATATTATATAAACACATTTTTATAATGTATTTATTTAAAGGTGAGTTGAAATTGTTACACTAACATCACTTAAGTTTACTCACTTAACATGTTTCGGGAAACCGTTGTTCCCATCCTCAGAAGGTTAACTCGTCGACTGGCCCGTGTTGTTGGTGTCCATTTTTAAATAAATAAATTCAATACACATCACTGTTTCTAGCTTCTTTTCATTACAATACATACATTTTTATAATTTTGACGATTGTTGAAACTTCTAAAAATCTATAAGATGATAATGATTATTGTTATCATCATTATCACATTATGTTGCTGCAATAAATCTATACTGGTACAATTCAGCAATTGGTACTCTTACAGCTGTAGGTGTAAAGTCAGTGGTACTTTTGCATAACACAACACAATGCTCTGCTATACTACCCTTATTGTTTCTGGACAGCTTGTTGACAATTGAAATTGTAGGCTGTAACATCCTGAAATACAATTTTTCTTCTTTTTATAATAGAATACCCTGGAGAAATGTTCCGTGTGCATGAAGCCTATTTTAGATCGCATTCTGCGAGCCACAGGGAAACCATACCATCCACAATGCTTCTCTTGCATAGTTTGTGGTAAGAGCTTGGATGGCATACCCTTCACAGTGGATGCAACAAATCAAATTCACTGCATTGAAGACTTTCACAGGTGAGTTATCTAATAGGTGTAAAAACCATTAATTTATCTACCTAAAAAGAACTTTTTGCTAACATTTTTTCTCTCTCTCCCCCCCTCTCTCATACAAATGTTTTAAATGTTTTTTTTAATTGTTATTATTATTATTTAAAATGTGTGTTTCTGATGAAATCTTGACATCAAGCTTTTGAACGGTCTGCAACACAAGTAACCTGTAGGGAAAGTGTAGTGCATTTCCTTTATATTGTGGCCACTGCATGGCTGCCTGCATGCTGGCTGCCACAGCTTGGATTCCCGCCAAAAGTTATAATATCCCTGTAACTGCCTCATGTTCTTATAGTTACAGTTACAATGATGATAAGCCATTCCTTATCATAAGATATGTGGAAAATTCTCTATTCGTACATTTCTGACATCATCTCAGGAAATTTTCATTCACATTTGAGAGTTCAGTTCAGAAATTGAATGAATTTCTCGCGTGATATTTTCTTTTAGTTCTTACAGTGTATGGGGTTTGTTTGCATACACCTTATTATTCATATGGTCATCAGTGTCAGGTAAATTTCTGTGTCTGGATTTTGCAAAATGATAAAGTAATTCACCCCTGCTTAATATTCCTCTCTGATGAAACATGCTTCCATTTATATGGCTATATTTTGTTGTAAAATAACAGAGATTGGGGTACAAAGAAATCCAATTTTGCACATAGATCACCTTGCATGATGCGAAGATTCGTGTGCAGTAAATGCATACAGAATAATAGGACCTATATTATTTGAACAAAGATTAAATACGGAGAAGTACAGGAATGACTTAGCCACCCACTTTTAGAACAGCTGACTGATGTTGAATGTCATTCTGGATTTTTCCAACAAGACTTTCCTATTGCGCATACAACTGATAAGTCATTAAATTTAATTCATGTTATGTTTGAAAATGGGTAAGGGATTGTGGCCATTATGATTCCCTTTTTTAACTGTATGTGATTTTTATCTATGGGGGAACTTCCAAAAAAAGGGAAGAAATTCATTCAAATTTGGATGTTGAACTCTTCAGTGTGAATGAAAAATTCCTGAGATGATGCCAGAAATGTGCAGACAGAAGGACAACATTTTTAACATCTCTTATGATAAGGTATGCGGTAATTATAACTGTAAATAACAAATCGTGAGGTGGTTGCGGGGAGTAGTATTATAAAACTGTTTCAATGGGAGACCAGGCTGTGGCGGCTGGCACTCGAGTCGCATGTGAGGGAAAAGTAATAGAAATTTCACCTATGATACATCACATAAAATGTCATAAGCACAGTCTTAGATACCCATTTCTTTTGTAGCTGCTCAGATGAATTGTATTACTATTGCATATACAGAGCAGCCATAATATGGCCCGGGCAGATCACCTGTATGCATGCTCCATGCGCTGTCTACTACACTACGCTGTCTACTCCCACATTACATACTCATGAGCAGGGTTAGGATTTTTAGGTGCAAATTTCAGATGAAAAAAGGAAGGGAAAAGATGCTCAAATAAGTTGAAAAAAGGGACAATAAGGTGCTGGTTTATTTAAGGGGATGCACAACTGAAATTGCTATTTTCTAAACTATCCATTCAATTGGGCTGAAATTTTAACCACATGTCAGTCTTCTTTAGATTGTAATTCTTTTGTGAATTTCAATCCAAAATCTTAATTAGTTTTCAAGTTATTAATTTTCAAAATATAAAATTATGGGTATATGCAAAATGCAACACATGATGCATTTTTCAAAAAAAAAAAAAATCTTATGTTGCTTCTATGTCAAGGAACTACAAATCTGTCATATAATTTTTTTTCTACCATTCTTAGTGTAAGAGAAAAAAAAGTTTTGCAGTTTTGTATTTGCATCTTTTTTTTTTTTCGTTTTTTTTTTTTTTTTTGTATACATTGTTATCTTCAAAAATTAGTAGCACAAGAACTATTCATTACACAGAAAATGACAGTTTTATTTATTTGGGTTTTTGAAATAAGCATAAAAAATGCCATTGTGAATGGATGAAAACTACATTGTGTGGAACATTTTGAATATGCAGAAATGCTGAAAATAAATGAACAGCTAGCAACCAAATGCACAAGAGTATTTAAAAAGTCTCGTAACGATCCTGAAGCATTCGCTAGGTAAAAAACAAAAGTGGATTCTAAAACTACAAGCAATAGAGAATTTTTTGGAAACATAATTTTTTTTTTTTTTTTTTTATTTTTTTTTTTTTTTTTTTTTTTGAGGTTTTGGGTTAATTTAAGTTGTGCATACCCTTAACTAATTCAACAATTTCTCTTTCCTCTATTCTAATTTATTGAACTACAAACAAGTACATCAAATTATCACTCAAAAGAAGGTAAAAATATGAAGCTGTTGTACTACAAGACATTAAGCATCTCCACATTTTAAAAGTAAGTCTTTTTCTATTAGGAGATAGAATGTCTTTGTAGATGCTAAAGCTTTTTTCAACATCCACAGAAACCAGTGGGGGCAAACCTTGTATTCACTCGGAATGGCAACTCTACAGATGTGATGAATTTCTCAATGTCTGGATTCTTCTGAAGACTAGATTCAAGTTTGTCTTTGGCAAAGCCATTTAACTGCTTCCTCACAGAAGTAAAAATATCCCATTGTTTTTCCTTTTCCAGACCTTGTTCTTCCAATTGTTTAATAGCTGCAGGCAGGTACTTGTAACTATGGACACAATATAGTTCTGTCTGCAAATTATGTATTTTCTCCAGTAACAGAAGTTGCTGTGCCTTGGAAATTGCACCTGCGTCGGATGGATCCAAAGAAAGCACAAACTCTTTAATTTTGTCAAAATTCTTGCACAACATAGCAGCACACTCAATCCAAAATCCCCAGCGAGTAATGACCGGGAAATTTGGAAGAGGCAGGCCAATGATTTCCCTGTAGTAAACAACATGGCTCGGAGCTTGCAGTAGAATCTTCTTCAGGGCAGAGATGAATTGATTTGCGATGTCGTAATCATTCCTTATGGATTCACAAATCCTGTGAAGGGCATGAGCCAAGCATGTCACATGCTTCAAGTTAAGAAATAAAGGTTTCAATTGGTTAACAGCTGAAACCATCTATGGAGCCTGGTCCATAACCACAAGAAGAAGTTTTTCAAACTCGATACCAGTAGGCCAGAGTTTTTGGCAGAAGTCCATAATGGATTGCATTATTGTACTGGCATTGGCTTTCTGCAGCTCATACATTTTTAACAACATGGTCTTAACTTTCTCCCCTGCTAAGGGATAAACTAAAATGTTCAAAACATTTACATAAATGCGACAACATGGCAGCAAATGGTATAGTGCAACGTAATAGCTATGCGAAAGAAGCTGAATTCCAAAGTAATAATAAAGGATACATAAACAGTAATATTCGTAAAAAGATCACAAGTAAAGTCTGTAACCGTGAAAATGAAGGTGAAATGAAGATAGTAAGGCAAGAGAAGATAAGTAAAGTTTTTGTGCAAGGGAATCTGGTGGGCGATACCGCAAAACACGCAAACATGGAGAATAACCAGAAGGAAACAGTCTCATCACTACAAGTGATAATTGATGTTATAAATAGGGACTTACAAGCAGTAAATTGTGTAATAGAAGAACTAAGGAAGGAAAATGAAGCTTTGAAGAAAGAAAATGAAGCTCTTAAGAAATGCGGCGTCGGAAGCAAACAAGAGAAGCAGGAATGGCGGCGAATAAGACAAAGAAATAACGGGTGCCAGAGAAGTGCGAGTATGAGTACTGAAATATTTCTCTCTAACAGATTTGAAGCATTACAGGATGAAAGTAGTTTTACGGACCCACAGACAAAAGGAAGCAACAAAGTTGATGTTCAAAAGGAGAAAAGAAGGCACGACACCAAAACAAGGCTAAAGACTAGTAAACATGATAAGGCAAGTGCAAAGAGGATCCTTCTGCTAATGGATAGTCATGGAAGGAACCTGAATAAAATAATGAGTAACAAACTAGAAACAGTTAAACATGAAAGCCATAAGGTTGAAAGCATTATAAAACCGGGTGCTCCTATCGGTGAAGTGGTGAAAAACGTTAACAAACTAACCTCAAATTTTTGGCCGAAGGACACAATCAGAATTGGCACAACATTGGGAATGCAAATATCAAGGAAGAAATGAAAGAAGCAGTGAATAAGATTTTACCATTAACAGAAATATGCCATACCGTACAGATATGATTTAGAGGGAAAAGTAAACTGGGAAATTGCCACTATTAATAAGTATATACACAAACTGGTAAATGAATTTGAAGAAAAAAATGCAAGCAATCTCAATAAACTTTGATATAGAAAATTTGCAGACACATCATTATACTGCTCAAGGTTTACACGTAAACCTGGCTGGCAAACTGAAACTGGCCAATAAATGGATTGAGCTCATAAAGGAAAATACTGGAAAGAAGTTGCCCTTTTTGCAACAGTGCTAAGATAAGAAGCAGACTCCCAGAAAGTTGATCCAGAAAACAGCAAGTTACAATCAAAGAACACTAGATATTTGAATTAAGAAGAAGGAAATACACAAATATCAAACATGGCAGGAGAAAAACAGAAAAGGATCGAGATGGAAAACCAAATAGGGGTGGAAGAACATCTGGTGCAAATTCAAACGTATCAAGTATCAAACAGGGTGGGAGTTGAGCAAAAAAGGACTGAGGTGGAAAACCAACAGCCAGGCATAGAAGTACAAGGCTGCAAGGACAGGAACCCGGAGAAGTGAATGAAGAAAGGCCAACGAGGGTGAAGAAGGTCCCACTAAAGTTTGCGGAACATTTTTTAGGAACGCACAAGTGAGTGTGGCTGCAGAAGAAGAGGACCTCTTAAAAATCCTTTACACGAACATACAGTGTCTTAGAACAAAAGTGGAAGAATTAAGTAAATTCAGTAAGAGAGTTAACAGTAAAGTGATTTGTGTATGTGAACACTGGTTAGAGGAAGATGATTTATCCTATATGCATCTAGATAATTTTAAGGCAGGGAATCAGTTCTGTCGCAAAAACTACAAAAATGGAGGTGTAGGGATTTATGTGCATAGTTCTTTGAAGGTAAGAAAACTTGATGTCAATAAGTTCAGCAATGAAAAAAAATTTGAAGTAACGGGGGTTATCATTGATACATATCAACTTATAATAATTACAATTTATAGATCTCCTGTTGGAGATACTAGTATTTTTCTTGAAAATCTGGAACAGCTGTTCACATATCTAACTCACTATAAATATCAGGTAGTTATCACAGGTGACCTTAATTCACAATTTGATATAACAAAGCCGACTTGCACAACTAATCAGCTTAAATTGATAATATATCAGCATGGTTATCATTGTGCCAATAAATCTCCAACACGTAATACAGCATGTTTGGATAACATAATAACAAATGTAAATAAGGGGAATTACAATTTAAATGTACTGAGCTATATGCTCTCCGATCATCAGCCACTACTATTCGGGATGAAGGTTAATCATAAGCCAGGAACGAGAAGAGAAAAAGTTGAAATGTAGATCAGGGATTTAGGGTCAGATAACATAAATGAATTAAAGAACTCGTTAATTTCTTGTAATTGGGAACAAAAGTTATATAACAACCTTGGGACAGAGAGGAAGTATTGAACTTTTTTTCAATACATTCCTAGACCTATTTAATAGCATCTGTCAAAAAAATACAAAAGTAATATATCCCAGTAACAAAGTCAAAAGCATTAATGCCATTGACTGGAATAATGCAACTTTAGGACAAATGAAAAACAAGCTCATGTTACAAGATATGCTAAGGAGGACACCAGTTGATAGGCTGAGAAATGAGGTTCGGGAATGTAGGAATAAATATAGAAAATGCCTAATTAAAGCTAAAAAGGAAGCTACTAAAAAACTAATCGATACTTCTGACAATAAAATTAGAGCTGCATGGTCTGTAATTAATCATGCAACAGGTAAAAATAAAACGAATGCCATCAATGATAATATAGCTCCTGATGAATTCAATGCTTTTATTATTGAATCAGTAAAAAGCATATCTATTAAAACGAAGCATTGTGTTGAAGAAGCCATAAAGTATGTAGATCAGTCACAATTGATTAACGACTCTTGTAGTTTTAGTCTTAGAGCAGTAAATGCAATGAGGTTAAAGTTGTTTCTAGGAAATTAAAGAACTCCAAAACTAAAGATGTATATGACATATCTAACAATCTTCTTAAAGATATATTATCATATTTTCTCGTACCTCTCACCTTCTGTATTAATAAATGTTTAAATGAAGGGAATTTTCCAAAATATTTAAAGTATTCGAGAGTGATTCCCATTTACAAAAAGGGATGTAAAAATGAGTTCAGTAGCTACAGACAATATCAATAATTCCAACAGTGGCTAAAATTCTGGAAAGTATTTTAAAAAATCAACTGCTACAATATTTTGAACTACATAATCTATTTGCAAACAATCAATTCTGGTATTGTAAAGGTGAATCAACTATTGATGCGGTGGACACTTTGATCCAGAATATTCTGGAAGTGTTTGGAAAGGGTAGTTCGGCACAGGCAACTCTTTGTGACTTAACTAAGGTGTTTGATTGTGTGCAACATGACATTCTCCTTAGGAAAATGGAAAAATATGGGGTAAAAGGAGTGTCTTTGAATATATTCAAAGCATATTTAAAGGATCGAAAGCAGAAGTTGGTAATAAGAGGTAAAGAGTCTCAGGTTGTTGAGATAGATATTAGAGTACCTCAGGGTTCTGTGTTGGGGCCAGTGTTATTTCTAATAATGATGAATGATGTACAGAAATGCCCAGTCTCTCATATGGTTGCTTATGCAGATGACACAACTTTCCCCAACATTAACAATGATTTGGATTTACTTGCACAGTCTGTCAACTTAAACATACAACAGGTGAAGAAATGGTTTGATCTAAATGGTTTTTACCTCAATGAAAATAAGACACAAAATATCACGTTCACACTAAAAAAATGCAAGGGTAAATTTAATACAGCTGAAAGTGTAAAACTGCTGGGGATAAATATTGACAATAATCTCTCTTGGAACACACACATTGACTTTGTATGTAGTAATTATCTCGTACAGTATTTATGCTAGCTAACCTGAACAAATTAGTGCCAAAAGAATATGTAAGGGCAGCCTATTTTTCTTTTTTCCAAAGTATATATAGATATGGTTTAATACTATGGGGCAGCAGTTCAAGGATTTCTGAAGTACTTATTATTCAGAAAAAAGTTGTGAGAATGTTAACTTCTTCCCATAAAAAACAGCATTGCAAACCTCTATTCAAAACTGTCGAAATTCCCACAATTGCTAACTTATATGTATAAGCTGCCAACTTTTACAGTGAACTAAAGCGGAACACAAAGTGACACACAGAGGGTAATGAATTTGAAAGCATCCAAAAAGGCGTAATGTCGCCCATTATAGCAGAGGTAGCATTAACTACATTCTGAAATTCTTACTGCACTAACTATGCAGAAGAAGCTGCACGGTTGCAAATTCGAGAAAAATAGCTTTGTCAAAAACGGGCTTTTTGTTAACACGGGATTCGTAAAAATGGGTTTAAATAACTTTACACTTATGGAACTTTTGGTGGGGTTTCCATAAACATTTGTTAAAAACAGAATTTCATTAAAAGCGGGCTTGTTAAAATGTGAAGAAATAATATCTTTACGTAATAAATTACGTAAATTATTTTATATCTGCCCCACGTATGGCCGCCAACTTGAAGTAGATGTGTTGTTGCATAATGTGTTTTTTAAACTTGAAGATGTATGCTTATGTAATTGTATTTTATGTAATATTTATTCAGTTGCATTTAAGGAGTTCCTGGAACATGCTTTGGGCGTCGGTTTGAATTTTGTTGATTACGTAATAGTTGCTGTTATTACGTAATACGCTGCTATGTATGAGAAGCTGATTTTAAGATGTGTTTTTGTTATTACACTCCAAGTTTTACTCTATAATATTTAACTTTGTTATTAACACTGCTTCTATATATTATTTATGTTTAAATTTTGCCTCGGCTGCGTCAGTCTTGTTTGTAGAGTCACGTGTCTTAGGCAGGGTGCGATGACAATGATTGTAGACATCACAGAATTTAAGTTTTTAAATTCACTTCTTTTGTTAATTCTTGCACATTTTTATAAAGCACTACACTTTTTAAGAACTGTGAGAATCTTCAATACTTTCACTTAGCGCATATACATATTTTACGATTCACACGTAGAGAACACATCTTCCATCTGTTCACTTACCAAGGCTTGCCAGCAACTGAGCAACTTTAAATGGTTAAAACTCATAAGCTTCGGTATTTCAAGTCTCTGATTGGCTAATTCTAGTCCAATAGAATATCTGCATTTTACTTGAACCTTTTCCTTGCTATTGATTGGTTAATTTTAAACTGTTACTGAATTTACCTTATCTTTGATATAATCATGACTGGTAACTTTTCAAACTCTTAAACTCATTATTGCTACAAGGTTATCTCATTGTTAGCAACTTAAAACTTATTATTCTCACAGCTCTTGCATTATTGAAGTATATAATGCATTCACATAACATTATAAAACATTTATTTAAAGGTGAGTCGAAATTGTTACACTAACATCACTTAAGTTTTATACCCCCTTAAATAAAAAAGAATACCAGTTAGAATACCAGCATATAGTAGACACAGCAATACATAATGGGTACAACAAAGCAACTATTGACAAAAAAATTGCAAAATTCAAACGACAGATGCACATCAGAAACACAACTAATCTCAGCCAGCAAGATAAAGAACTAAAGTTCAAGAAATTCACATACCACCCAGGAACATTTCACAAATTTAAGAAGATTTTCATGAAACATAACATCAGCCTAGCTCCACAGAACAAATTTAACATAGAGAAATTACTTTGTAACAAGTTAAAAGACCCCATTCCACAAGACAAAAAAGCTGGAATCTATAAAATCAATTGTTCAGATTGCAATAAAGTATACATTGGTAAGACAAAAAGAAACTTAGAAACTAGGCTAAAGGAGCACATGAGATGTATTAAATACAAACAAATGGACAAATCTGCAGTTTCACACCATTTTTGGATCACTAATCACAACATCAAACCCAATATTACATTAGTCAAACCAGCCAAATTTGCAGCTGAATTAGATGCATGGGAGAAGATCACCATTCTAAAACACAACACACATCTAATGAATTTTGATTTGCCGCCACCAAATCCTCTCTGGAAGTACATTTCTCCACCACAAGATGCCACCACAGGATCCAGTCCAATAAACGGAAACACCAACAACACGGGCCAGTCGAGTTAACCTTCTGAGGATGGGAACAACGGTTTCTCGAAACATGTTAAGTGAGAAAACTTAAGTGATGTTAGTGTAACAATTTCGACTCACCTTTAAATAAATTCAATACACATCACTGTTTCTAGCTTCTTCTCATTACAATACATTATAAAACATGTTTATAATAAAGAATAAGCATTTGCAATGACTGTTACATACAATTTAAATAATTATTACATACATATTGTTTCAAGGCGGGCTGTTATTGAATTTACTAATTGTAAAATACAATTGAAATTATTTAGGTACCTATTAAAATACTGCCTCAAATTGCCCCCTTTTAGAAATATTTAAAATTTATTCTTTTTGTTTTGTTCTTTAAATGTTTTAATATTTTCTAAAAGTCTCCTGAAAGAAAGAAACAAACAAACAAACAAACAAACAAACAAACAACTTTTTATTATTGCACTTCCTACCTTTCAATGTCACTTTCTTACTTTTTATACTTTTTCTTTAACTCTCACTGGTTTTTCACTACACTCGTGTATAGCAAAACACTTCATATACACTTGTTTGACGCTTTCCAAGGTTAATGACCTGGTATAAGATTAATGATCTGAGCAAAGTTTGCTCATTCACCATCACATTCACTATTAAGCAGTTTATATGCTATACATTTTACATAAAATTAGACATATTAATACTTGTTACCCCTTCTTTGCAATTAATTTGTTAAATATTTTAACATTTCTTACAATTTATAACTTATACAATATAAATGGAGTTGCTATTCAGTTTTTCTTACTAACAATGGATTTTTATTACTTCTCTTTATCTAAACTTTCCTTTGTTATTAACCATTTGCTACATTTAGTAAAAATATTATTTTAAATAGTACTTTACAATTTTAAATTACATTGCTTTCCCCTTTTATGTTCCAGATACATTATTTTCTTTCTCTTCTTGTGCCTCAAATTGTTTACTTTTATATGGCTTTAACATTTGTTTGTGAAATCTTCCAATTATTTTATTTGTGTTATTGTTCCTAAGTTCATATGTATTTGTTCCAAATATATTTATTACTTCATAAGGACCATGGTAGCTCAGAAATAATCTCCAATATTATTTTATTTAAAGGTGAGTCGGAATTGTAACACTAACATCACTTAAGTTTACTCACTTAACATGTTTCGGGAAACCGTTGTTCCCATCCTCAGAAGGTTAACTCGACTCCAAACTCAGTCTCAGTCGAGTTAACCTTCTGAGGATGGGAACAACGGTTTCCCGAAACATGTTAAGTGAGTAAACTTAAGTGATGTTAGTGTTACAATTCCGACTCACCTTTAAATAAATTCAATACACATCACTGTTTCTAGCTTCTTTTCATTACAATTCCAATATTATTTACGAAGCTTATTTGACAATCTTTTATTCTTCACTTACACTTGATCTCCTATCTTTATTTTTCCAAACTCTTCTTTTTCTTTCTTCATGTTTTTGTTTTCTCTTGAAGACTTTTGCTTGTATTTTCGAAAATGCTAATTTGAAGATTTCCTCTTTTTCTGGTAATTTAACCGTTTGGTCTTCAATAACTTTTGGTATATTATGGCTCAAAGTATTATACTGTTTTCCATGGTGAAGTTCTATTGGTTTAAATCCTGTAACTGCATTTATGGATTAATTTAGTAGATTTTGAATAATACTGATGTATGAGTACCAACTGCTCTGCTTGTTATGACACACTACACGTAGATAATTTGCAATTTCTTGTATCTCTCTTTCTACTGGATTGGCATTTGGTCTGTATCTTGATGAAAAATACTGTTTGACTCCCAAATCTTTAATTCCATTCATAAATTTAGAACTAGTAAACACTGATGCATTATCACAAAGTATGGCATCAACTATTCCTTTCTCTGGGAAATATGATTTTGTTAGTTTAAGCATGCTGTGCTGGTTGCATTCTTGAGTGCATATATTCTAACATATTTGCTAAACACGTCATAGCATACAAATAAAAATTTGTACCCAAATGTACTTACAGGCATTGGACCATGTAAATCTAAACTTAATAAACATCTTGGTTTATCTCTAAGCACTGAGTTTGTTGTATGGTCATAAGTAGGGCTAGGATTTTTATGATAGGGCATATATTTTTTGGTAGGACTGACATGCTCCTTAAATACATATAAATGCTTCTTATCAAACAGCGAAATGAATTAACCTAGTTTGTTAAGTCATATTTTTGCATATATGGCCATTTCTCTCTGATAGAGCATATTTTAGTAAGAAAATGGTCATATTCGTCATATTTTCACTCTTTCAAGAAGAAAAGAACTTTCTCATGCAATTTATTTATTCCGTGTTACATTTCCCAGAATTGCGCACCTCATTTTGTTTCCTGGAAAATGGCAAGTATCTACATTCCTTCCCTGTTTCCTTTGAATTCACAATATGGACTTCACCCTTGCGCATCAGTGAGTTTGTGTAAGCTATTGTTACTCTATGAACAGGTATCTGATTAAGTCATTCTGGACTGCAGACGTGTCTAATTCACTCATTGTGTTATTCAGTCTTATTGAAGTCGTAAGCGTGTGCAGTACAGTTCAGAAAAAATGTATAAAGTGAAGCAAAATGTTCAAGTAAAACTAAAAAAGTTTGTGTCTCAATATGGTGAGAAAGTATTTTCAAGTGATGGTAAAATACTCTATTGTAAACTGTGCGACGTAAGAGTAACTGCGGAGAAGTCATTTAATGTTCAGCAGCATGTGGCAACAGATAAACACAAACATGGAGTACAACAGATTGAAAATGAAAAAACACTACAGCAAATGCTCCTAGAGGAATCCTGCCAGTCTTATTCACCATTCTGCGAAGAACTTTGTACAGCTTTCCTTTGTGCTGATATTCCCTTAAGTAAACTAAACCATACAAAATTTCGTGAATTCTTAGAAAATATGCAGGCAAACCTCTTCCTGATTCTTCCACATTAAGAAAGAACTTTGTCAGCCGAAGCTACAAAAAAACAATACAACAAATCAGACAACAGCTCGTAAATAAAAAAAGTTGGGTATCAATTGATGAAACTACAGACTCTATGGGAAGATATACTGCAAATGTCATTGTGGGAACTTTGAAAGAAGATGGTCCAGGGGAAAAGTTTCTAATAAACTGTGAACATTTAAAAAAAGTAAATTTTTCCACCATTTCTAAGTTGTTCGACAGATCTATGGGTGACATATGGCCCGAAGGTGTTAAGCATGGCAATGTACTTCTCTTCGTAACGGATGCTGCACCTTAAATGGTGAAAGCTGCCGATTCTCTAAAAGCATTGTCCAGTAAAATGGTGCATGTGACTTGTTTAGCTCACGCCTTGCACTGAATTGCAGAGGAGATTCGTAGTAAATTCAGTGACATTGACAAATTTATTGGATGTGTCAAAAAGGTATTTTTGAAAGCCCCTTCACATGTTGTAGCATTTAAGTTGTTATCTCCAGGCATTCCCTTGCCACCATCTCCCATTTTGACAATATGGGGTCCTGGGTTGATGCCTGAAACTATTACTGCCAGAACTTCAACGTTGTGAAAAGCATCATTGATTCATTCGATAGCAGTGAAGCTACTTCAATTGGACTAGCTCAAGAATTAATGTCTAATGGTGAAATTTCAGGCAAACTTTCATACATAAAATCAAATTTTGGATTTATTCCAGCTGTCCTAACTACTTTGGAGGGATCAGAAGTGCCACTGGTGAAGCAGATAGAACAAGTGAAAAAAGTTGTGAATAAATTAGAGGGTGCTTGTGGTAAAGTGGGAAAAGAAGTGTCAAAGAAAATGGAAAAGGTATTAGAAAAAAACGAAGGGTATCATACACTGTGTTCCATTTCAATGATTTTGTTGGGTGAAAAGTTCTCTCTTAATCATTCAGATTTAGATTCAAATGATATTGTTCATTTTAAATATGCTCCTCTTGTGTCAGCTGAAGTAGAAAGGAGCTTTTCGAAGTACAAGGCTTTGTTGGCTGACAATAGGAAATCTTTTTCATTTGAAAATTTGCACAAGGTATTCATTGTGTATTGCAACTCAGAGCTTATATGAAGTAGAATGAGGATGTAAAAAGCACATAGGTTAACTATGTTCCTATAATGTTAATAAAAATCATACTGGAATGTCAAATTGCATAGTTTAGCTTGCTTCTCATGTGCATTTTATTCTCGTCTAAATAGTTCATTATCAAAATTGACTTACTAATTTATTTTACAGTAGAAATTTTACCTCATTTTAATATTGTTAGGTCATATTTATTATGTTATTGTGCATATTTTGGTAAATGTTTGGTCATAACAGCATATTCTTTTGTGCATATTATGGTGATTTTTAGGTCATAAATATCCTAGCCCTAGTCATAAGCAACATTAATTTGTTTTGCTTTCTGACAAAGATCACAACATGATATATATTTTCTTACTTTATGTCCTAATTTAGAGATGTATAAATTTTCCAAAATAGTTAGGGCTGTCTTCTCTGTACCTGCATGTATTAATTCTAAATGAAATTGTTCATTATTTCCAACTCCATGCTTGTTGGAATATATGTTTTCCACCTCTTCATTTCCTTTCCATGTTTCTTATATAATACACCATCTTTACCAGTAATTGTACTGTTCTTTGCCTCTTCTATCTTTGGAGCTTTTTCTTTTAAACTTGCTAGTTTAATGTCTTTGTCTTGCTCTGCTTTAATATTTTTAAATTGGTTCTTCAATTCCTTCTTCATTGGAATGTCTATTGTAAGCACTTTAATTTCATATTGTTGTCTTAAACAACTTTCAGGAAATTGTTTGTTGTGATTGATTCTTGATATTAAATCACTGAATGTATTTTGTTTGCCTTGAATATGTATAACTTCAACATCAAATTCCATTATAGCAAGAATCATTCTAGCTAACTTGCCACTATATAACTTACATTTCTGAATGAAAGTTAAGCTAATATGATCTGTATATATTTTCACTTCTGAAATATATGTGTCTTAAATTTCAGTAGTGAAAAATATAGTGCTCCAATTTCTAACATTGTTACTGATGCATTCCTTTCCATATTGGTTAAGCCATGTGATGCAGTACTAATTACATGAAATGTGTTGTCATGTTCTCTTTGTCCTAGTATTCCTGCATATCCCTGACAAGATGCATCCATGTACAACTCATAATCTAACTCATCTCTTGGACGTTCCAACAATATTGCATTTGCAAACAGCTTTCTGACATTTTCAAAACATTTTTGTAGCTCATGCTGTCCACTTCCATTTATTTGTCTTCTTCAGAAGTTGTCTTAAAGGTTCTACTTCTATAGCATATCTTGGTAAGAATTTATTTTCATAATTCCAAATTCCAAATAAAAGTCGTAGCTGTCAAATATTCTTAGGTGGGGTATTCTTAATATGGCTTCTATTCTTTCTTCATCTGGTCGAATGCCTACTTCATTTATTATACATATACTAAGAATTTAATTTCCGGTACACAGAATTTTGACTTTTTGATATTTACAGTCGTGCCATATTCATGTAATTTATTTAACACATAAATTACATTTGCTAAATGTTCTTCAAAGGTTTGACTTATTATTAGAAAATCATCAGTGTATCTGATTAAGAAATCATCTGCTGTGTTACCAAAGATACTATGTATTGCTTTCAGGAATCCACTAGCACTATTCTTCAATCCATATGGATTTACACAATACCTATATTGTAATCCAAAAACTTGAAAGGCTGTGTAATCGCGTACTTTAGGATCTAGCTTGACTTGCCAAAATGAAGCTGTAAGATCTATATAAGAGATATATTTGCCACGTGATAACTTTGCAATTGTTTGTTATATTCTTCATTTTGAAAGTGGTCTGGTAGCATGAATTTATTCAAATATCTTCCATCTATAGTGATTCTTAAACTATTGTCTTTCTTTACTGTCCAACAAACGCTATTTATATACTGTGAATTGCTAAGGTCAATGATGTTATTTTCTAGCATACTAGCTATTAACTTTTTAGCTTCGTTTCTTAGATTCACTGGTAGGTTATTATATTTTCTTTTAAATGCTGGTACATTTTCTACTGTGAATGTGTGAATATATGATGTACACCATCCTGAAATTTCACTGAAAACATGTTTATTGTCTTGTAATACCTTTTCCATTATTAACTTTACATTGTCAGTCAGTATTGTATTTGTCATCAGTGTGTCTGTGTGTATCTTCCTATCTTCTATCTCTGTTGCATAACTATCTTCTACTTGCTCTAGTATATTTTCTTCTGCCTTAGATTTCTTTGCATAAGGGTTCATTTGGTAAGGTCAGTGTTCTGTTCTTCGAAGTTAAGGTTCATTGTTTTCCCTGCTTGCTTGGACATTAACTATTTGTATGAAGCATTCTTCCTCATATACTGCATTTTCATGTTCCATTCTTTGTTTTTTACATACTTTATCTTTAATAAAAGGCACATATATCTTCTTTTCTTCTTTATTTAATATAAGTCTGTCCTTTTAAAATCAACTATCGCAGAGAACTCGATTAAAACATCACACCCAATTATAACTTCGCATATCAAGTTTGGAACAATTAAAAACATGACCTCCAATGTAATATCTGCTATCTGTATAGGCATCAATGCTTGTGATTTGATAGTTTGGGTCATTGTACCTATAGCTACCCTACATATTACATTACTTATTGGGGCTATCATAAGTTGTATCCCTTCATTCAACAGTTGTTCAAAAAATTTCTTCGAGCAGATAGATCTTGATGATCCTGAATCTACTGCAACATTTACTTCCCTTCCTGCTATAATAATTTGTATGTACGGTGAATCATATTTGTTTTCACAATTCTCTGTGTTTGTACTTAGATGGTAACAATCAAAGTGTGTAGATATTTTATTCTTGTCGCTAAGAGCAGAAGGTACTGTATTACCAGAATCTACGTCAGGCAATACATAACTTAGTTTTCCTGATGATTATGTTCAGTATTTACAGGATTGCCATTTTGTACCACAGTTACTATTATTTCATTATCATTGATATTTGTGTATAGCCCCCTTAGCTCTTGTTCTCCCTCTAAAATTGCTATGTCCTTCACGTGTATATTCTTCTGGGTGATTGTTGCTTGTTTCATTATAGTTGTGGAAGTTTCCCGTTTTGCATACTTCCTCTATGCTGGAATCCATTATTACCCCTGGGTGAAGTAGAATTCTGCTGATTCATTCTTTCCATTCTCACATAATTTATGTGTTCCTGTCTCCCTTGTTGTCTTGAATCTCTGATTTGTGTGTTGTAATTGACTCTGTTCCGACCTTGAAATTCATTATTTCTCCTGTTTTCATTGTGATAGCGTGTATTGTAAGGCATATCATTACACCTTTCGCACCTGATTTGTCTATCTCGCCTGAATGGACTCCACATTTCATTACTATTACTGTTTCCCTGCTGTTCTAATGATGAAATTAGCTCTGTCATCTCATAAATAGTTTTGGGTCTTGCAATTAAGATGTAGTTTTGTATGTGTAGAGGGTAGTGTCTAGTAATTAAACTAATGAAATCCTCCTCATGCATGGCTGGAGTTAAATATCCGACATATCCTGCATATTTAATAAGATAATCTGTCATTGATAAGTTATCATCCCTATTGTACTACGAGTAGCTTAGGCTTGCCCTAATCTTATGTTGCACAGTGGTATTCAAAAACTTATTCATGAATAAAATTCTGAATGTTTCAAAATTCATTTCACTGTCTGCTACCATATGTAACCATTCGAAGGTTTTGTTGTCTAAGCATTTTCTAGCAAGGATCATTTTTAATGCTTCAGGCACATTTTTCAATTTAAAATATTCTATAAGATCATTTATAAACTGTACTGGACTTGAGGAAGCATTAAAATTAGGTAATGGTAACTCATTAAGCACAGAATAATAGTTTGACATCTGGTTTGGTACATGTATATGTGTGTCATCATTATTGTTGTGTGTTTGAGAGGCTGATGCTATGGAAAAAGCAGTAGCATCTCTTGTGTTGTTTGTTAACAATGGTGATACACTTCTTTCTGTACTTGCATTATTGACATGCATTTGGCTAGCATTTACAGAACTAGTTACACTTGCATTTACTCTTGGTACACTTGTACTTAAATTTTCAAAACTATTTCTAAGTTTATCAATTTCTTTACTACTTTCTTGTAATTTATCTTTGATTTCATCTATCATTGATTTTACTTGTCCTTGCCCTGTATTTGCTTCTTTTACTGCATCTGCATTTGTTTTTACCATTTCATGCATTTTATTAATTTTCCCAGTTAAATCTATTTGTACTTGTACAAGATCTGCATTTGTATTTTCTACCATTGTTTTTAATTCTTCACCCTGTTTATCTAACTTGTAATAAATACCCTGTTTAGTATCAGCGAGTTTTAACTCCATTTCATTGACATTTTTGTCAATATGACTTGACAATTTCTGTTCTAGCTGTTTACAACTTTTGTTTACTTTTAAATCTATGTCTTTTTGAAGTGCTTTGGAAGATTGTTTTAGCTTTATTTCTAACCTCCTGCTTTCAGCTTTGCTTTCTTTCATACAGTTTTCTATTTGTTTAGCTAGATCGTTTTTGATATTAGATAGCTCTGTATTTGTTTCAGTTAATTTATTACCTAACTCTACTTTTAGTTCTGTACTAGTTTCTTTTAACTCTCCTCTCATTTCCTCTATTTTATTACCTTGTTCACTTAACTTATTATTAGTTTCAGTTATCTTATTATTTAAGTCTGCATTACTTTCACTTACCTTATTACTTAACTTTGTACTAGTTTCTTTTAACTCTCCTCTCATTTCAGTTATTGCTTTTAGAAGGCACATAAATTGTTGTTGAAAGAAGCTTTCTTGCTCTTGTTGGCTAGATGTGTGAAGGATAGCATCTGTTTCTATTGTTGTTCCCTGCACTAACATATGTAAAGGTGATTGACCTTGTATACTACTGCTATCTGATTGACATTGCATACTACTGCTATCTTTTTCTATGTCTACCTCTAAATTTTCAGATAACTGCTCTTCTACATCTAACCTATTTGTTTTCTCTAGCTCTGATTGTAAGTCTACATTTGAGAGTGTTTTAATGTTATATTTATTTATTTGTTGAGCCCCACGTTTGGGAGCCAATTTGCGATGGTGAATTTATAATGTTGTTTGTGTATGTGTGTTTACTTCACGTGGTGAAGCCATTTTGTGACGTGATTCTTTGTTAGGTTTGTAGCTCCATCTGGTGTTAGCAATTTGCGGTAGTATAGTGTTTGTTTGAAAGAATGCTACTGTTATTTTATTTAATTTTGGTTTACTGTCCTCCGGCTAGCTATTATCCTTTTGGGTCGAGCACTTCTCTTTATACAGGTTGTGTAAACGGAAAGGAATCTTTTATCCAAAGATAACACTGATGAAGGAATTTGTTTTACACTTTTATTGTCGAACACAGTCACTATCACATTTACACATTGATCTTGACACTCGCCAAACTGAAACTGTTATAACAACTTCTTACTGATCACTTTTAATTCGCGTACTTCATCCTTTTGTATAATTAACTTTACAATACTTGAGATTTTTCATAACTCTGATACGCGTAACTTGCGAATCGATAGCCGACGTGTAATATTTCTGCTGGACTGAAGGCGACGTGTGGCATACAAATATTTTCGACGAACTGACGGACTCTACCTCTAACCTAGCCCTTTTATACTCCTACACCCCGATATGCCTAAAGATTATAACTGAGCTGCAATTGGCTAATAAAACGCGCCAACATTAGCGTCTATTTTTATATCCAATGAAAATTATGAATACATATGCTCTAGGGACAATGTTCCAGCAAATTCTAAAGGAAAACGCGCCAACATTACGTAACTTCCTCGTCTCTAATAATGATAAACAGCTCAGCCCCTCGCTGCATTATTGCACGCTATTATTGACAGTTTCAGTAAGGTCGTATAAACTTACTTCTCAACAATAATTACAATCAACAAACATCTCAAATCAATGTCACATAATAATGCATATTCATACTATAATCACTCTTTACATTTAAATAATTTGTGATACAAATTACTGCATCATATGCCCCACTAGAAAAATAATTATAAATATTTACAACTTGTTTGGAAATTTTATAATTGGGTTTTTAGTCTCCTAAATCTTGGAACACACGCTATCACTTTCACTTAACACTTCACACGTATTTAACACACGACATATGTTTTGTCTTTATCTTACCACTATTTACTGGCTCTGGTTTAATGTGTTTAGACATTAATCTGACATTACAAATTTTTTTTTATAGCAAATACTGTATTCTGAATTATTTAATTACTGTTACAAAATTGTTTATTTTTTTTAAGTTGTTGACAAATATTTATACATTTAAGAATTTTTGTAATTATTAAACATTTTTACCAAAAATATTCACCCTCTACATAAATATATTTACATCTCTTAAATCTAGGCACTGTTTCACATGTTCTGTTTGCTACATAAATATTTGTTTTAATTACTTTTACCCCATTTTTGTTGTTTAGTACTATATATTCACCATACTCTTGGAATTATATCTACGTACTTTACTTTAATATAACATCATGCTTTATTTCAAATGCTGTTACAGTTACTAATAAAATGTTATTTTCCTTTTAAACATTTAGTTATGTCCAAAATTTATTTCTCCTTTCTTATGACATACATACATAATTAACCCTCTTACATTGCAATACATTTCTCTGCGAGTCATCTTTAACTATCCAGCATTTACTTTACATCTCATTGCTATTTAACCTCCTGGATCAAATTGTCTGTGGCTAAACATTACTCGTAGCCGTATCCTAACCTTCAAAAATTTGTTAATGAATCGCCTCTTAAAGGATTCATATGATATTTCGTCCCCTGATAACATTTGAAAACAATCTAAAGTTTCCTGAACAACACATCTTTTAACAACTTTCATTTTCAATTCTTCTACTATCTCTTTACTTTGAAAGTACTTTAACAAATCTGTACTAAATTGTACTGGATTGGAGTTTTCATTCTGAACAGCTTGGTACTTGTTAACTTCAGAAGTTAACTTTTGATTATTTACAGGCAAAACTTTAACTTCTTCAGACAATTTATTTCTTTGCATTTCTGATTCTTTCTGAATTTCTGATATCTCCCCTCTGAAATTAACTTCCGCCTGATTCACATCTACATTTATAACCTCTTTCATCTCTCTTATCTCACTTGAAATGTTACTCATTCTACTACCTGACTCTGTACATTCTACATCAACATGTTCACTTTTAGTATTAACCTCACTTTCTTTGTTACCTATTTCCCTGCTCATGTCTAGCATTTTCTTTGAAACTTCTCCTATCTCACTTGCTATTACTTCCTCATTTTCATCTCTCATTTCTGGCATACTACTATCTAGCTTCATAACTTTCTTTTCAACTTCTTCCTTTTTTTTATCTAATGTTTGATCTAATATCTCATTATTCTTAGCAATGTATTCCTTTAATTCCCTATAACTTTTTTTTATACATTCCCTGTTTTGTTTTATTTCCTCACTAATATTTCTCAGCATTTCCATCATTTCCTTCATCATACCAGCATCAATATTAATATTTCCTGCTATTCTATTCTTACTTTCTGCACTAACATTTCCTCCCTCAAATACTACATTGTTTGAGCTATTTTCTGTAACCTGTATTGAATTACAGCTACTGTTACACTATCCCTTTCCATCATTGTTTCTTCTGTATTATTAGTGGACATAGCTTTCTTTATCCTACCGCTCCTAAGGTACATCTAAATTTTGACACTTTTTTTTTTTTTTTTTTTTTTTTTAGAATTAAAATAACACTTTTCTAACCTCTCTGATGCTATCTGCTGATGTTGCTTTGATGTCCAGCTTTCTGCCCCTCTCTCCTAGGTTATATGTTGCTTCTGCATCGTATTATGATGAATCTATGTTGTTTTGGTGTTCTGTAGTTGAATTCCCCTGTTGCCTTTTAATCTCGGAATTACGATGTCCAATCATCCGCGTCATCTGTTGTTCCTATAGTTGTTTCTGGAATCTGCGTCTTGTAGTTCAGTTCACTGCTCCATTTGTTCCACGTCCTGGTTCCTTCGCCCCTTCCTGGTTATTCTGCTCCTTTCCTGGTCATTCTGCTCCTTTCCTGGTCATCGTGCCCCACGTTCTGGGTGCCAATTTGAGAGTGGTATAATGTTATATTTATTTATTTGTTGAGCCCCACGTTTGGGAGCCAATTTGCGATGGTAAATTTATAATGTTATTTGTGTATGTGTGTTTACTTCACGTGGTGAAGCCATTTTGTGACGTGATTCTTTGTTAGGTTTGTAGCTCCATCTGGTGTTAGCAATTTGCGGTAGTATTAGTGTTTGTTTGAAAGAATGCTACTGTTATTTTATTTAATTTTGGTATACTGTCCTCCGGCTAGCTATTATCCTTTTGGGTCGAGCACTTCTCTTTATACAGGTTGTGTAAACGGAAAGGAATCTTTTATCCAAAGATAACACTGATGAAGGAATTTGTTTTACACTTTTATTGTTGAACACAGTCACTATCACATTTACACATTGATCTTGACACTCGCCAAACTGAAACTGTTATAACAACTTCTTACTGATCACTTTTAATTTGCGTACTTCAACCTTTTGTATAATTAACTTTACAATACTTGAGATTTTTCATAACTCTGATACGCATAACTTGCGAATCGATAGCCGACGTGTAATATTTCTGCTGGACTGAAGGCGACGTGTGGCATACAAATATTTTCGACGAACTGATGGACTCTACCTCTAACCTAGCCCTTTTATACTCCTACACCCCGATATGCCTAAAGATTATAACTGAGCTGCAATTGGCTAATAAAACGCGCCAACATTAGCGTCTATTTTTATATCCAATGAAAATTATGAATACATATGCTCTAGGGACAATGTTCCAGCAAATTCTAAAGGAAAACGCGCCAACATTACGTAACTTCCTCGTCTCTAATAATGATAAACAGCTCACCCCCTCGCTGCATTATTGCACGCTATTATTGACAGTTTCAGTAAGGTCATATAAACTTACTTCTCAACAATAATTACAATCAACAAACATCTCAAATCAATGTCACATAATAATGCATATTCATACTAAATCATTCTTTACATTTAAATAATTTGTGATACAAATTACTGCATCACATTACAATTTGTATTGGCTGACCTAACCTCAACTACTTCCATACTTTCATTGTTTACAGTTTCCATCTTACTTTGTATATTTGCCTTTGAATTGTTTAATTTTAGTTTTCCACTTCTTAATAACATGAATTTTGCTCAAAAATAACAATATATTTTTTTATAAACTTGACAATAATTATAATATACAATGGAATTTCCTGACCTTTTATTCTGGCTGTTATTAAACTTTTATACTCAGTGTTCCCGCCTAGTTTGTTGTTGAGATGTTAACCATGTGCCCCTTACTCCTGAAGAATTGTTGCTGTCCTTGGATTTTGTTGACGATCTTTAAATTCTGAGATGTAGTCTCGTGGTTTCATTGATTCTGGTCGTGTTGTTTCGTCGAAATTTTCTTCTCTGATGTCGTCACAAATTCCTGTTGATTCTCGCTGTCCATTCGTGCCCCACATTGGGTGCCAACTTGAAGAAGTAATATGTTTACGTAATAAATTACATAAATTATTTTATATCTGCCCCACGTAGGGGCACCAACTTGAAGTAGATGTGTTGTTGCGTAACATATTGTTTAAACTTGAAGAAGATGTATGCTTACGTAATTGTATTTTACATAATATTTATTTAGTTGCATTTAAGGAGTTCCTGGAACACGCTTTGGGCGTCGGTTTGAATTTTGTTGATTACGTAATATGCTGCTACGTATGAGAAGCTGATTTTAAGGTGTGTTTTTGTTATTACACTCCACGTTTTACACTATAATATTTAACTTTGTTATTAACACTGCTTCTATATATTATTTATGTTTGAATTTTGCCTCGGCTGCGTCAGTCTTGTTTGTAGAGTCACGTGTCTTAGGCAGGGTGCGATGACAATGATTGTAGACATCACAGAATTTAAGTTTATAAATTCACTTCTTTTGTTAATTCTTGCACATTTTTATAAAGCACTACACTTTTTAAGAACTGTGAGAATCTTCAATACTTTCACTTAACGCGTATACATATTTTACAATTCACACGTAGAGAACACATCTTCCATCTGTTCACTACCAAGGCTTGCCAGCAACTGAGCAACTTTAAATGGTTAAAACTCGTAAGTTTCGGTATTTCAAGTCTCTGATTGGCTAATTCTAGTCCAATAGAATATCTGCATTTTACTTAAACTTTTTCCTTGCTATTGATTGGTTAATTTTAAACTGTTACTGAATTTACCTTATCTTTGATATAATCATGACCGGTAACTTTTCAAACCCTTAAACTCATTATTGCTACAAGGTTACCTCATTGTTAGCAACTTAAAACTTATTATTCTCACAGCTCTTGCATTATTAAAGTATATAATGTTCACATAACATTATAAAACGTGTTTATAATAAAAAATAAGTATTTGCAATGACTGTTACATACAATTTAAATAATTATTACATACATATTGTTTATTGAATTTGCTGATTGTAAAATACAATTGAAATTATTTAGGTATTAAAATACTGCCTCAAATGGGGTTCTACTGTAGCATGTTATAATAGAAGTACATAAAAAACACAGCATAAAAGCTAAAGTAAAATGTATGACAATATAACAATCTTGTGCAATATGCAGAAAAGTGAAGTTCAGCTCTTTCAATATCATTGGTACCTGAAATAAAAATAACAACAGCGCAGATCTCCAGTGGTTTAAAGATTGTTAAATACGCATTTTGTAGGGAATTATATTACTTTTAGATATTTTTTAGCAGACAGTAATTCATTGAATTCCTCAATTGAAAGAACTGATTTAAAAACAGAAATTTATTTAATTCAGATTTAAATCTTTTTGATAGTTTCTATGTTCCTTAGATATGGAGGCAGGTTATAGAGTCAGCTGCCCCTAGGTATTCATATCTATGCAATCTGCAATTTATAGTCTAATGTGAAAACATTGACCCTTTTAGCAAACCAACTGTTATTGTAGCTCTGCCCTTTTATTCTGTATATACGCAACCACCATTAATGATTAAAGGCCTGAATGAGCCAAGGAACTGTGAAAGGCTTAAAAAAGATGGCTCTTCATGCAATATAATGCTTGCAAGGAGGTAGAGGAATGTTCTCCCGGAGAGCGGGTCATAATGTGTGGCTTCTGGCCGAGTGGGTTAATTGATGATTTGTGGTGAAGCAAAGATTAGCTTTGGAAGTTCGAATCTAATGTTTACGCAAATTGTTTTTTTTCCTTTCTCCTTGTGTTTATTTTCTGTATTTTAGTATACTAATTTATTTATTTTTGTTATTGGTTCTCCTGTGAGCCAAAGATACAAGAATTACAATCATATAATAATTGTGGATCATGTTTACCCTAATAATCTGTACCATATCTATCTGGTGTTGTAAATGTGTTATGTAGTTAGCTTTCATTCTTTTGGGTGCATGTTGATGCTAAAAAATATAACAGTTTTATTTTTCATATTTAAACCTTATGTTTTACTTCTACGGACAAAGGAGTTGTAAATGTGCTAAGCTCATGGATAAACAGCATAATAAATTGTTAAAGAGCGTGTATTTCATCAACGAAGTAAATGTTCAAAATGATGACCCCCTTCATCAATGCACATTTGGGTAAGTTGCCAGAGAGACGTTCTTGCATGCTGTTACATGTGTGGTGTAATCTACCTGCATTCTTTATGTATGAATGCTCGTAGGTGATTTGGGCTTTGCAGTTCTTGACCGTAGATCCGTTCCTTTAAATGATTTCACAGAAAGAAATCCAGTGGGGAGAGATCAGGTAATTTAGGGGGCCATGCAATTGGGCCCTCTCGGCCAATCCATTTTTGCGCATATGTTTTATGTAAGTGATTCCTTATAACCAGTGACCAGTGTGGTGGAGCTCCATATCACTCGCGCTTGAAAGTCGTGTCCATGGAGAGCCTGGTGCAGTTGTAGATGGTATGGTTGATGTTTATTGCGGTGCAATATGCACATTACAGTAGGGACCTTCTTTCCTCGCGCACTGAAGAGAGTCTATGCCTAACGCCAAGCAGCTCTCTGTCCGCCTGCCTGCTGGAAGACGTGGGACTTTGCTGATACGACATAAACATACAACACCACACCACTGCATGACTGGTTTATTGTCACTATTGTCAGATTGCTCTATCATTCTTTTATATTTACACATTATACACAAACCTTGTCACGTAAATGCATTGTCGTAAACTAGCATGGGCTTTATTAGTGTGATAAACACTCAACACCAGAAATATCACCACCGTCGTTTTCTTCTGCAAGACTTTCCCTTTCATCGTCATCAGTCTTCTTCTCGTTCGCTGTCACTATATTTCCTAACCTGGATTACAGAACCTTCTAACACATATTCAAACAGGCCTTGTTGTTCTTCAATGTCTTCCTACTTAATGTGTTGAGAGGCATTTTCCCACTTTTCTACGCTAATTCCTCAACATTTTGTTAGCTAAGCTTAATCAATAACATCATGTAGTTAAAAAGGGTGTTCTACCAAGCTACCCATTGCTTTATATCAGTCCAGATGGGTTCTACTCGATTAAGACCCGAAGACTAGGGCAGTAATCGGAGAACATTGTGTGCATGGCCTACAAACTATCAACGTAAATTTTCGGAATAGGCTTTGACCCTTACTTAGGTTGTAAAGCTCCAAACTTAGCATCCTTTCATGGAATGGACAAGTTCTGCATCATATTTTGGTATGAGGCGATGGGGCCTTTTCCAACTGCACACTATGGTACGGTGCGTTATCCATCACCAAGACTGATCTGAGAGGCAAGGTAGGAATTAGTTTTTCCCATTAGCGATTTCTTTGTATTTATCCCCATCATTTTGTGTTATATTAACCTTTGTTGTTTTTACATAAAACGTCGCAGAAGGCAAGAACCTCTAATAAACACACCAAAATACACAATACCCATATGTAATCCAAGTTTAATTACAGAAACACAGGGGTGTCATTTAGGGGGGCAGGGGGTCAATTGGCCCCCTCTCCTAGGTTACAAGCAACATTATTGCTCTACCAAATGAAACATTACAACTGTACTATTAATAGCAATATTTCACATTTAAGAAATAAAACATTATTTTCTTTTAGGCCAAATATATCGTTACAATCCACATGAACATTTGTGAAACTGCTCGAAGCAATCTTGGCCCCCCAATGCAGAAACTGAAATGACGCCCCTACAGAAACATATAGTAACTAATTTTATTTATAAACACAATGTTCAAGGTAGCATCAACAGACGGCTGGCAAGAGAGATGTTACTCAAACTACTGCTGCCGCTAGATTGAAGTGATGGCACTCACTGCGCATGCCCGAGAATTGGGGGCTCGCTCACTGTCCAGATAACCAGTGCGCATCCAGCCTTCACCGGCACAGAACCATCGTCCCTACTTGCTTAGGATCAACTTAGACGTATTTGCAGATCTTGTGCTATGGTCCTTGAACTGGTATGTGGATTGTTTTCCATTGCATTTCGCACAGCTGATTCATTGCCTCCAGAGGTTGCTGGAGCATCGCAAGCATCCAAATCATCCTGTTTCACGAAGGCATCTTTCAACCCTTCAAAAGTGTCTGCAGTAGGTGCCCTCCTTCCCGGAAACCGTTCTTTATACAAGCGCTTTACTGACGGTGCATCACAACTTGTTTCTCCATAGATTAACAGCATGTCAACATACTCGTCATTTGTATACATTATGACAGCAGCCATGTCTAGTGGAAAGATTTCAAATACTCAGTAGAAAATGAAGAGTTTATTCACACCAAACATTGTCGCAGGTGCAAATAGCTAAAGCCACTTTGTATGTGTGAACTTGGCTGAATGGACCAAGCATAATACTGAGCACAATAAAATGCCTACTATGAAGCATAAATTAACCACTTGTCAGTGGAAAACATGGCGATTATTCTATTTTGTACACATTTATAATGTAATAAAAAATGTTCTTTGTATCATAATATCAAATTATAGGCCCAAAGAGGTAAAACAAAAGGTAATAAAAAGTTTGAACTTAACACGAAGGATTTGAACCCAAACTAAAGTGGCACAGTGGTAAATGAACCATTTGACCGATCCTACCTTGTGAGGTGGTGTTCGTATACGAATAAATAATTGCAGAACTCGGACCCACCTCGAATCTTTACATGCTTTTTGCAGCTTCATACAGTGTTTGGAGCTCATTTTGGTAGTTTTAACTTAAATATACAAACTGCATCAGCCATTTCAATTACTGTATGAACTAAAATATGCCATAGTTTGTGACAGAAGGGAAATTATCTACCTAATACTTAGCATTTTTTGACAAGGCTGTACAACGAACCTTTGTTGGCTGATGGCTTAAATCCAATTGGTTGCACTGCGTAGATCTGCCATTTTGTTTTCAAATAGTTTTGTCACTGATGCATGTGATAAGTTGTTCCTTCAGGGGTGTTTTCAAAGATTTGTATGAATGTATGTTAAAGAATAAACATTTGTAAAATCAGCTAAAAGTGCTGCATCAGCTCTCGGTGTCAAGTGGGATGTTTTTGGAATCAACATACATGGTGATTGCATTCTGTCCTGTAAAACACTTGTGCACTGAGTTATCTTTCCCTCTTTAAAGTGTTATGCAAATCAGCCATTAGAAGGCATCAAGAAAGGCGTAAGTCACATATGTCGCTTAGCACATTGCATAAATTAAAAAATAAATAGGGGCAGCTGACTCACCTGGTATAATTATAGACTATTATGTTTAAAAGACATATTATACAATTTAGTTCTATCTGCAAGGAAATGTACTTAATTTTATTCTGCGTATTGTGAAATAACAGTTAATTATAACTGATTGACTTAATAATGGTTAACTATAAAGACTGAAAACTTAAAGCACTTATGATATTGTAAATTGCCATCGGAGTATGTTATCTCAAAATGAAATTTTTAATGCTTTGTGGTTTACTAGGAAAAATGTGAGTCGATTGGAGGCTTTAACCCTTCATTATGCAAGTTATTTCGCTATATATGCCCTCTTATTGTAATTCCTAAACTGGTTTTTATAACCCTGTCACAGGCACCTTAATGTAAGCAATTCGAATAGCCATGATCGTTAAGGTGAGATGAAATGGACTGGCCATCCGTTCACAGCCTAATGTTATGAGTTCCAATTCCAGTGACCACAGTCAAATGTGCCTTGGTAAAGGATGGGGAGGGTCCACGTAAAATAACTGGTGTGATGGCATGCATGGATGATGATGATGATTATGATGATGATGATGATGATGATGATGATGATGGGGTTGCATTTGACTGCAGTTGCATGGATTTTGCTTTTTGTACTAAAAAAACACTACAATAGTATTGAAGTATATAAATATATTTATGATATACAATAACTACTTATAGGCTCAACTTTACAACATGTGATGTAAGATTTTGTCTATGTTGAATGTCTGTGGCATATTTTTTCGGTAGAGCTTCAGTTAATATGTATTTAAAATTATTTATTTGGGTGATTTCTTGTTGGAAAACGTTGTCTTAACATAATTTAAGCTTATATTTATTTATTTATTTATTTATTTATTTATTTATTTATTTATTTATTTATTTATTTATTTATTTACTGCACATGTAGCCATATAGAAGAATGCAGGGCAGCCAAATTCTCCATCATTCTTCACTCAAAGTAATGCAGCCAACACTCTTTTTTGTCACTAAATTACACTAACTATATAATTATACACATTGTTCCTAAATTATGCTGACTAGCTATGTACACTAAATACTAACTCGTTAATTTAACTACACTTAGCCTAAACTTTAACTAAACCTAATCACTTCACCACATGTTAGACCTGCCTAATGTCTCCTATTAGTTCCTGGAAAGGGTCTGCTGAACAGTTCTTGGTGTCAGGATGCCACAAATGCTGTGAGCATCTAGATGTTCTCTGCATCATCGAGGTAAACCGACAGATCCGTCTTATTAATTGGATGAGCCATTTGTAAAAGTTTTATTATTTGCAAGAATATCTCCAAGAATACACAAACCTTGCTTCTCACACCACAATAAATTCTACTTTAATGCATGACCATGACTGTAAAGCAATAAAACCCGAGAGAAAGCGTGGCAGGACTTTCCAAAAGTGACTGGTTGCTAATCGCTTCCAGATTGTTGAGCACCTGTATGAGAATTTTTTTCAGCGGTTGGCTACTGTTGTTACAAATGAAGCACATGTTGGCTACTATGCTAGAAGCAATAAAACTAATAGCCATCTGTTGTTTCAGTCTGCTTGCGCATGCGCATTTGAGAACCTTTGGACTTAGAAAATTTCTTGTGTCTCTTGCGTCACAAGTTTGAAAGTATCTCCCTACTTACGCTATGCCATTAAATTTTTCAGTCTGATTCTACTTCTCCATGCCAATGCTGTCCAAGAATTTGGAAATATCTGTTGGGAATGCCGATATACACAGTTTCATATGAGAGATTATGGAAATACTAAATTATGATGCATGCAAAACAGAGTACAGGTGAACTATAGAATAGAACTTATGTTCTTGCAGGCTACAGAAAAATGAACCTACTTACAATGGGCAAAGTTTTCTTCAATATTCTGCCAAATGTTAATTAGCAATACATTTAAAAAAGAATTAAAAACCTTTTTAATAAAAAATCTGCTTATATAAAATAGATGAATTGTTATGAATGTGTGAATATGTTTATAAATTGATTGTGCTTGAAACTTGCATAAGTCTAAAAAAAAATCTGATGTGTTACACTCACATGACTTTCTCTACTCTTGTACAAACTATTTTTACAAATGCTTATTCTCCATATGCTTCATGTTAATCAAGATATCGAGATGTCAATCTTATTGATAATTTTCTTGTAGATACAAGGGGAATATGGTAGGTTTTAAGCGATAGTCAAATCTTTTAAGCTCTGGTTGCTATGTGGCACATTCCATTCTCTTTGCATGTCCAGGACATAAAAAAAAAATCTGATGTCTTACACTTACATGACTTTCTCTACTCTTGTACAAAGTATTTTTACAAATGCTTCATTTTAATCGAGATATTGAGATGTCAATCTTATTGGTAATTTTCATGTAGATGCAAGTTGAATATGGTAGGTTTTAAGCGATAGTCAAATATTTTAATGCTGGTTGCCATGTGGCGCATTCCATTCTCTTTGCATGTCCAGGAAATAAAATAATGAATAACGAATTTGAGAAAAAGTATAAGTATTGGAAAATTTAAGGGAATAACAAGCAATATCTCAAAAACGTTCACTCAACAAAAGAAATGTATATAACATAAATTGTGTATTTTAATGCGATCTACATTTTTTTTGTAGTAAAATTTTGTCTATCTCTTATGGTTTACCAGTTATGCAAAAGTCGTTCACAATGAAGAATACTTTTGGAGACATTCCCAGAAAATTCGAGATATACATTTCATTTCTCATGACAATATCTTAAACATATGATATTTTGACTAATTTTGAAGATTTAGAAGCTAGTAACAGTGATGTGTCATAATTTAAAATAAAGAGAGTTGAGGGTTGTTACACTACATCACTATAATATTCTTACTTGAACGCGTTTTGGGAGACGGCTTGTTCCCATCGTCAGCATGTTCTCAACTGATATTGCCGGTCATCGTCTGGGGGATGTGTGTGGTTAGTGGTGTTCTCTGGTGCTGGGCTGATGAACCTCCAAAGGCTGCTGGTGGCGGCAGTTAGAAATTCATTAGGTGATTCGTGTGTTTGATAATATGTATTTTTTCCCAGATGTCCAATTCATTGCTGCTGTTGATCGGTTTTAAGAGTTTTATGTTCGGAGTGATATCATGGTTTGAAGACCAGAAATAATGTGCTACTGCTGATTTATCTGGCTGCTTTTGGTAAATGCATCTCATATGCTCTTTAAGTCTTATTTCAAGATTTCTTTTGGTTCTTCCTATGTATACCATCCTACAAGCCACAAACATGCAATTTTAAATAGTATTACAAACAGGTTAGTACATTATACCAATGGAAAAAGAAGAATACCAGAAAGAATACCAACATATTATCAACATAGCCACTATGAATGGATACCAGAAAAAAACAATAGATAAGAAGATAAAAAGGTTTGAAAGACAGAAATACATCCAACAAATGACTATGTTACTCAGACAACAAAAACCACAAGCATATAGAGAATTCACTTATCACCCTTGGACACATAAATTTCAAAGGATTTTCAAAAAATACAACATCACCCTGTCTCCACAGAATAACCACAATATACAGAAACTACTATGCAACAGAACAAAAGATCCTATCCCCAACGATAAATCAGCTGGTATATATCAAATTGATTGTAATGAATGTAACCTGGTATACATAGGAAGAACCAAAAGAAATCTTGAAATAAGACTTAAAGAGCATATGAGATGCATTTACCAAAAGCAGCCAGATAAATCAGCAGTAGCACATCATTTCTGGTCTTCAAACCATGATATCACTCCGAACATAAAACTCTTAAAACCGATCAACAGCAGCAATGAATTGGACATCTGGGAAAAAATACATATTGTCAAACACAAGAATCACCTAATGAATTTCGAACTACCGCCACCCAGCAGCCTTTGGAGGTTCATCAGCCCAGCACCAGAGAACACCACTAACCACACACATCCCCCAGACGATGACTGGCAATATCAGTTGAGAACATGCTGACTATGGGAACAAGCCGTCTCCTGAAACGTGTTCAAGTAAGAATATTATAGTGATGTAGTGTAACAACCCTCAACTCTCTTTATTTTAAAATATGATATTTTAATCAAAATCGTTAGAGCCATTTTTGAGAAAATTAAAATTTTCGAAAAATGTTCCATGTAAAGGGTAGTCTGGGGTGGGGGATTTTCTTGAAAACCTTTGTGTCACATTTCTGTAAGATACTGAACCTAATACCAAGTTTGGTGTTTATCCGACTGTTCATTTCTGAGTTATGCTGTTCACAGACACACACACACACACACACACACACACACACACGGACATGTTTCCAAAAATGCTTTTTTTGGATTCAGGGAGTCTCAAAACATGTATTTTCGGTGAAATCTCGGTATCAAATTTTTGGGTGGAATACAATACTTCCCCTACTTAATATACGTAGTAGAGAAAGTAATAATGCTCATGAAATTGACATTTCTTTTGTTTACAGAAAATTTGCTCCACGATGCTGTGTATGTAAACTGCCAATAATGCCTGAGCCAGGACAAGATGAAACAGTAAGAGTAGTTGCTCTAGATCGTAGTTTCCACATTGCTTGCTACAAATGTGAGGTAAGATTAACTGCGGAAGTTAAATGCCATACCAGTACCAGTTATGGTTTTCTGTATCTTTGTAAGCATTGTCATATGCATGAAACCTTAGGTAAGACAGAATTCTTTTTTAGGAGCAAATAAAACAGCTGAATGCCAGTGCATCATAATTTTTATATAATAAAAGTTCACCCTAAAGATGCCATTACATTCTCTTGGAAGCTTTTCTAGACTGTAGAGCTTCCAAGTAAAGTCTTAAAACACTACTTAAGCTCCAAAATTACAAACTGCTCTATGTAGAAGATTTCAGAATGACTTTTCAGGGTCCCATTACATTGCATGTGGGGTGAGGTACTAGAGCCTCCTAGAATTCTGGGGTAGGCTTAGTCTATGACATAGATAAACTTAGCAGGCAAAATAATAATGAAGAGGTTGCAGCTACAGGAATATTGAAAATCAAAAATACTTTTAAAAATTATAGGAAAATGAATCAGAGTTGAAACACTTATCACATACCTGTTTTTTGTCTTGAACTGTTTCAAGAGCTACTTGCACATTACCATTACTAGATTTAAAAGTAATTAGAAACCAGGACAAGATCAATTTAGGTTTTTACAGAAATCCAACACATTATCAAAACTACATAAAAAAAACAATAGTTTCAACCCAGTTAGGGTTGACATGCAGTCCTAAACAGTTTAACTCGTAGATTGGTTACACACCTTTATTAGAAAGAGAATACAAACGCATAGTCAACACACCAATAATCAGTGGCTTCACCAAAAAAAAAAAAAAAAAAAAAAATCAACGAGGAAATAGTAAAAATTCAAGAAACAAACAGATTAAGGATACCCCAAAGTACATCCAACAAAAAACAAAATTATCTTCAAAGAGTTCACTTTCCCCTCAAGCACTCAACATAAATTCCATAATATCTTCAAAAAAATACATCTGCCTAGTCCCACAAAACAAATTCAGTTTTCAGAAATTACTCTGCAACAAATTGAAGGACGAAATGCCTCCAAACAAAAAAGCAGGGGCATCTATCAAATAGTTATCCAGAATGAGACCACATTTACTTAGGCAATACTAAAGGAAATTTAGAAACCAGATTAAAAGAGCATATGAGATACATCAAATACAAACAGATGGATAAATCTGCAGTTGCACACCACTTCTGGATGATCAATCACAATGTCACACCAAACATAACACTTCTAAAACCTACAAAATACATAATAGAGTTGGGAGAAGATTTTAATCACAAAACATGAACACCTTGTAATGAATTTTGAATCGCCACCACCAAATCCACTATGCAAATTCATCACTCCATCACTAGATGTCACCACACACACACACACAAACACACACTGGACAACGTCACCAGGAACCGGTCAGCCACTTCTGATGATGAGAGCAAGTAGCTCTCAAAGCCGGTCAAGATGAAAAACATGTAAGTGATGTTTAAGTGTTTCAGCTCCGATTCATTTGTTTCTATAATTTCTAATTCACTTCACTATTGCTAGCTTATCCAAATATTATACACACATTTACAACTTTGGTGGCATGTTCTTCTCACCAAAACAAGAAACAGAACATCTCTACAAAAAAATGAAAGTTATACGCCAACTCAGAACCTGACAAGTACAAAATCACTGCTTCCTTTTAAATACTCCTGGACATTGTCAAATGGCTTCCATGACACATTGATTAAAGCATCTCTTTGTTCATAATTGCATAAACAAAAAGGCTTCATTTTGAGCAATTCAAATATTTGAGTATTCAACTTAGTTTGAGGAACAATTTAAATCTGCAACCAAGCAGATGCCAATGTGTTCCCCTGTAGACTTCTTTACATTTTCTCTTTGTGTACATTTCTGGTTAGACACTCTGTTTATTTCATTTGCATAATGGTGAGTTAACTGTAAAGCGTACGTTTTACCATGGCAGGATATTTGTTTAGTGAGTGGGAAGATATAATATTTATATACCATTGCATAAATGGTAATGGACGAATTTGTACGGCTGGATCAGATGGCATTTCTAAACCAAAGGTAGTGGAGTCATCCAACATTTTGTGCTGTTTATCATATCAAGATCCGTAGTACCCAAACTATGATCAAGGAAGACCAAACAATCTATGTCCTTGTCCACAACATGCTGAAATCCGAACACAAAGATACAAAGGAAATTATCCATCATGGAATTTTTGGAGGGAATTTTCCAAATGATGACCAATGTCTTCTAATGTTTCTTCGGTAAAAACCGAATGCCGTCTTTTAGATTTCTTAGCCTGAACACTTCCTGTGGCCTGAAATTTACTGTAAAGTTCACGGATTGTTGTACGGCCTAGAACTTTTACACCAGAAAATCATTCTACAAATCGTACTTTCTCTTGGTGAGCTGACCAAGTTAACACACATGAATCGTAAATAAATACACGTTGTGCAGTAGAAAACATATACTGAGCCATAATATACTTTGTGACCAAGTACAGGACAAAATAATAAATAACTCGTAATAACTGAACTACATTACATCTCCGTCAACTCAAAACTACACTTCACACTGCACAGCAAAACCACAACAGTGTGACTTTGTTTATAGCAGCAGTGTGTTATCATGTTTTTATCATATTTCCACATGCCCAGTGGAAAAACACTGCGCAGCCGGCAATATTGTTCATAAAATACCCCTCCGGGGTAACTTAAAACATAAAGTGTATTACAAACCCACACACACTGGAAGAATTAAAACAAAATATCCACCAGGAAATTTCTCAATGTGAACTACAGCGAGTGATGGATAGTTTCCTAAAGAGATGCCATAAATGTATGGACAATGACGGTGGCCAGTTTCAACATCTCCTTTTGTAAAGCTGGTAAGTAAAGCCTTTAAAAGTAGTTTTAAAAATGTTGTATGGTTTCATCCGCGTCTTTCTATGATAGGGGCAGATGGCAACAAGTGCCAGGACACGGACAGGAAAATCACTGTGCAGGCGGTTCGGAGTCTTTTGGCTCATCCTGTAGAATTCCATCAGAAAAGAAACCAGTCATACATAAAACAGGCTGCTTAGATTGCAACATAATACCAGAAAAACAAGAGAAATAAGCACAAGACTAAAAGAACACTTCAGAAATATTGGATAGAAACGGATAAATCAACTGCAGCCAATCACTTCTAGGAAGAAAATCACAATTGAACAAATAGTTAAGCTGTTAAAATTGATGTGTAACCCATAGAACTGAGCTAATAGGAAATAATGTATATCAAAAGTTTTGAACATCGAATTATGAACTTTGAAATTTCAACAAACGAGATGATGATGATGAATGTTGAATGGTCTCTTAGAGGCCTTCACATAGGCTCTTAGAGCCCTTTGTGACTCTTATCCTAGGCATTACTCAAATCCAGTGGTCCAAATAAAACATCCTTGATATCTGCCCTTTGTATCTCCTCAGGTTCCAAAAAGGAGAACCCTAGGGATACATATGTATGCATATCAAAACCTTGGCATTCACATAGTATGTGCTGTGAGGTCTCAAAATCCCTTGCACAGTTCTGACATAAAGCATCTTGTGTAAGTCACATTATGTGTAAATGTCTGCACAAAATGTTGTGGCCTGTAAGATCTAGAAGCTTATATCTAGTCAAATTCAGGAGAAACTTGCTCACTTTCTAGTCAGGCCCTGATATAAAACCAAAGGCCTGCTTGGCAGTGGTTTACTTACTCCAGATTTCAAGATGATCCCTCACCGTAAGCTGGGTTATCTCATACTGATGGTTCTAGTCAACACAACGCAGAGGGGCTCAGGCCCAATAATATCAAGTCCCAATCCCCTCCCTACAAGAGTGACTGTCATCTCATTTCTTCTAATACCAGCATGCCCAGGAACCCAAAGAAGTGTAACCGGACAGGTGGTACAGAGTCTATCCAACATACTCTGCCATTGCCACACCAATCTGGACGTAGTTTTAACAACCCTAAGGGTTTCAAAGTTGTCATGCTATTAGAGCAGATGTACACTTCCACCTGTCTGCGTGGCATAATATAAATATGCATAGCACAGACGAAGATTGCACATACCTCAGCCTGAAAAACTCTGCAACTTGATCAAGGGGAATGACAAATTGAATTCAGTTTTATTTATCGACGCTCTTTAACTGCTGTGATCCTTAGCATCTCATTCTATATATTGGGCGTGAAAGACCAGTAATTTTGCTCAGAGGCCTCTTTATCAGGCTTGAGCTTCTTTTACATGATGTAAATCTATGACACGGGACCACCGACTTGACTTCCCTTCCAAAGGAAGCCATACTAAGGATTTTTACGCCCAAAAAAAAACCCATCGTCCTCCACTGGGTTTGAACCTGTGACCTCGGGAACTAGAGGCTATCATGGTAACCACTACACCATGGAGGATAACAAGGGAAATGACAAGGCTGTTTCTAGGGCCCCAGCCCCTATCCTGCTCCCAAGGTGGGAACCATCCGTAAACCATGTCCTGCCCCTGCCTTTATGAGAGACCCTGTCTATAGGTTCCACTCCTCCCTGGGAGGTATTACCTCCATATAAAATGGAAAGGAAATGCAAGTGAACAACACATAATGTATTAATAATCCAGACAATAATTGACAAGTATTTAAACAGGAAAAGAGAAAGGGTGTGTATGTTTTTTACACATTTTGAAAAGGCATTTGACACTATTAACAGGGAAGCACTGGAGTGGAAATTATGAAAAAAAAAAAAAAAAGTGAGAAAGTTAGAAAAACATATGAAGACATACAATTTTGTATAAGTTGTGATCAAAGCGGAATTATGAAGATGGCTGAATAAAAACTGGGTTTAAAACAAGGATGTAAACTAAGCCCCATCATATTTAGTTTATTTATAGATATAAAGAGTTACAGAAAGTAATGGGCACTGCCCTATATTAATAAACCAGGATTGCTGTATGCAGATGACCTAATGGTAGGTGCTATAACTGTAATAGGCTTGCAAAGAGCAATTAATGAAAACACAAATTTTGTATAGAATGGGAAATTCAAGTAAATGTAAATAAATAAAAAGTTATAGTTTTCAAAAATGGAAATAAACTAAGAAAAGAGAATGATGGTATCTGAATGAACGTCAGTTAGAGGCAGTAAAGGAGCTTGATTATTTAGGAGTAAGATTAAGAAATAATGGTGGGTGAGAAGTACAAAGTAGGAAGGTGATAGCAAAAGGCAGAGATACTATGACAGGATTAAGAATAAGTAATTACAAATTGGAGACGTCTTTAAATCGTTGGAAAGGATGTACGAAGCATTGGTAGAATAAGAAATGTTGTATGCAGTAAAAATATGGGGGGCTTCAAAAATTAGGCAAAACCTAGATCAAATATACAGATAATTTTGCAGAGAACTTTTGGGAATAATCAAATCAGCACTAAGGGAAATAGCATTGGTAGAATTAGGAAGAACAGCGGGGAAAGGAATAATTATGGAAAGAGTCTTAAAATATTGGTACAGGTGCCTTCAAAGAGAAGACCAAGATATATTACAAATTTGTGTGAATCAACAGATCACCTCAAATAAAAATGACTGGTGGGCAGGGATAGGAAGAGAGTTGGAGAAGATAGGAATGGGGATACTTGGCAACTGGAAGAAACATTGTGATGCAGTAATTTGTATCACAAATTATTTAAATGTAAAGAGTGATTATAGTATGAATATGCATTATTATGTGACATTGATTTGAGATATTTGTTGATTGTAATTATTGTTGGGAAGTAAGTTTATACTGCCTTACTGAAACTGACAATAATAGCGTGCAATAATGCAGCGAGGGGGTGAGCTGTTTATCATTATTGGAAACGAGGAAGTTACGTAATGTTGGCGCGTTTGTCTGTAGAAATTGCTGGAACATTTCCCTAGAGCATATGTATTCATAATTTTCATTGGATATTAAAATAGACGCTAATGTTGGCGCGTTTTATTAGCCAATTGCAGCTCAGTTATAATCTTTAGGCATATCGGGGTGTATGAGTATAAAAGAGCTAGGTTAGAGATAGACCCCGTCAGTTCGTCGAAAATATTTGTATGCTACACGTCGCCTTCAATCCGTCAGTTCACCGAAAATATTTGTAAAGTACACATCGACTATCGATTCACAAGTTACGCGTAGCAGAGTTATGAAAAATCTAAAGTGTTGTAAAGTTAATTATACAAAAAGTTGAATTACGCGAATTAAGAATGATCAGTAAATAAGTTGTTATAACAGTTTCAGTTTGGCGAGTGTCAAGATCAATGTGTAAATGTGATAGTGACTATGTTTCGACAATAAAAGTGTAAAACAAATTCCTTCATCAGTGTTATCTTTGGATAAAAGATTCCTTTCCGTTTACACAACCTGTATAAAGAGAAGTGCTCGACCCAAAAGGATAATAGCTAGCCGGAGGACAGTAAACCAAAATTAAATAAAATAACAGTAGCATTCTTTCAAACAAACACTAATATTACCGCAAATTGCTAACACCAGATGGAGCTACAAACCTAACAAAGAATTAGTCACAAAATGGCATCACCACGTGAAGTAAACACACATACACAAATAACATTATAAATTTACCATCACAAATTGGCTCCCAAACGTGGGGCTCAACAACAAATTAAATATAATATAAAGTAAACCACTATCAATTGTGAAAAGTAGTGAGAAATAGGATAAAGGATATAGAGAAGCAAGAAATCTGGAGAAGTCTTGAAAACCTAAAGTTGTTAAGTTTATATAGAACAGTTAAGAGAGATTGGGGTAGAGAAGGTTATGTTGACTTATAGGAGCAGACCTGAAAGGGAAGGTTTAGCATGGTGAGCAGAGAGGGGCTTTGTTCCTTAGAAGGTTAAGAGAATGAAACAGGATGTTTGGGATCCAAAATGGGACAAAATGACCAAGGAAATGATAGCTATAAAAATATTAACAGTTAAGGGAGAAAAAAGAATCAAGGAAACATGGTTAAGGAAAATAAAAAATGCAAGGGGTAAGGAGCAGGAAGGGCAAGAGAAAGGAGAATAATGGGAAAGTAAGGAATCAAGGAAGTTGAAAGGGAAGGAAAAGAATAAAGGCTAACTGAAAGCCTAAGGGTTGGGGCTGCTGGGAGCAAAGTAGCTTTAGGAATTGGCAAATGTATTTAAAATTGTTGTGATTCATTCGGTACAAATAAATATTCTATTCTACATATCAATCTTTGCAGAAAATCCAGCTTGACATCAATGGTAGCGACAATGAGATAGATTTAGCTCCTGTTAGGAATGGCATTCCCGTACGTGAACATGGAAGTAACCAGGAAAACTGTTAATAGACTCCTGTGCAGTAGGTTCTCAGGACGTCTTTAATAATTCAGTATCCATTACCAATACAAATAATATGCCTGCACACACACCCTGTAATAAGGTTGCAGCAACAAAAGATAAGGGGGAAAATTTCGAGTCACCTCATGTTAGGATGGAAATTGCGAAGAAAGAAATCATTGCAACTATAGATTCTGGTTCATCAGCTTCAATTTGCTCACAGAAATTTTACATAAATTTGATTAATGAAGGTAACAAAATTATGGCTCTTCCCACTAGTAATTTAGTTTGTCGTGTTGGAATCGGAAGAACGACACAGGTCATAAAAACACAAGCTCTACTTAACATACTTATCGGCGGAGAGAATTTTGAGGTTATGTTTCTAATTGTAAACCATCTGATTTGCGCCATAATTATAGGATGTGACTTCCTACATGAATATGAAGCACGTATAGATTTTAAACATGAAGAGTTAAAAATAACAAAAGAAGATAGAGAAATAAAGGTATCTTTTATAAAAAAGAAAGTTTCTGTGATTGAGATGACAAAGGATGAGAAAAATCTTTGTGACCAAGAGTTTTTTGTACAAATAACAGAGGCTGATACAAATAGTCAGATAAAGCAGGTAGTCACCGAATATGAAGGGAATACCACGCCATATTTTCAACAGCTAGCAGAAATGCCAGAGAAAGTAGAGAAATTTACAATCCAAACAAAAGACGACCATGTGAGCGAGACAGACAACAGCTGGGAAGAGAAGAGAAATGAGGAAATAATACACAAGTGTGAAGAAGCTTATAATATTACGATAACGCAAAAACAAATCCTTCATGATGTTTTAATGAACAATAGTTCAGTATTTAGCAATATCCCAGGCAGATGTAATGTATATCAGCATACATTTCAAGTAGAAGACGTACCACCATATAGGCACAAGTATGACAATTTACCTATAAGTCTTCGGGACAAAGCTAGACAACTAATAAATAGCATGTTAGAAAATGGGATTATTGAGCAAAGTAATTCTCAGTATATAAATTCAATCTGCTGGAGTATTAAACGAGATGGTAGTTTGAGATTAACTTTAGACGGTAGATATGTCAACAAATATATGAAACCAGATCATTTTCAAAGTGAGGGAATTGAACAACTAATTACGAAACTTTCAAGAGGGAGATTTCTGACATCCATTGACCTCACTGCTTCATATTGGCAAGTGGAATTAGATCCACAAGTGCGTGATTACACTTCATTTCAATACTCGGGGATCCAGTATCATTTTTGTGTAAATCCTTTTGGTTTAAAAAACTCAGGAAGTGGATTTTTGAGAGCCATTCACAGTATCTTTGGAAATTCTGCAGATGACTTTTTAATAAAGTATATTGACGACTTCCTAATCATTAGTCAAACATTTGAAGAACACATGAATAATGTCCATTACGTGTTAAATAAACTGCAACAACATGGTATGACTGTAAACATACAAAAATCAAAATTTTATGTCAAGGAAATAAATTTTCTGGGTTATGTAGTGGATGAACGAGGTATAAGACCCGACCAAAAGAGAATTGAAGCAATAATGAAAATTCCATCACCAAGGAACGTAAAACAAATTAGACGTCTCTTAGGGGTATTGAACTTTCAGAGTAAGTTCGTACCAAGGTATTCGGCTGAAATAGAACCACTGCGGCAGCTACTCCGAAAGAACAATAAGTGGAGATGGACAGAGGATCATCAAAAATGTTTTGAGAGAGTAAAAGAACTCTTTGCTAAGTCCATATTACTCGAGAGGCCCAGAGAAGATTTGGAATATGAGATTTATGTCGACGCATCAATGCAAGGATACGCCGGAATTTTAGGACAGCGAGACATCAACAATGACTTTCACGTCATTAGTACAGCTTCTAGAGGACTTACAAATATTGAGCGGAATTCTTCAGTAACTCAGTTAGAAATTGGAGCACTATATTTCTCATTAATTCGTTTTAAAACCTATATTTATCAGCAAAAGGTGAAAGTATATTCAGACCACATCAGCTTAACTTTCATACAACGGTGTAGATTATGTAGTGGAAAACTTGCTAGATACATTCATGCAATATCTGCATTCGATATTGAGATTATACACATTCCTGGCAAAAATAATACCTTCAGTGATTTGCTATCAAGATTGAACTACAACCCACAAATTCCCGAAAATATTGAAAGGCCTAGAAATGAAGTCAAAATATTGACAATTGAAATTCCTTTAAGCAAAGAAATGATAAGAAAATTGAAAAATATGGGTGAAATTCAAAATGAGGACGCAAAATTATTTGAACTTAAAGAAAATGCACCATTAATTGAGGAGGCAAAGAAAGAAATTGTAGCAATTCGGGATGGGACATTATACAAGAAGCATGGAAAAGAAATGCCTAGTTGGAAGGTAATGGTTCCGAAAAGCATGGAAAAGGAACTAATTAAGAATTTTCACGAAGGGTTAGCACACTCAGGGACGGACCGGACAACTTCTATGATTTTAGAGAATTTATACATATCCAAATTGCGTCAGAAAGTGCGGAAATTTATATCGTGCTGTAACCTGTGTCAGAAGGCAAAGCAAATAAATGCAGCATATGCATTTGAAACTAATTCGGTTATAAGGGATAAGCCGAGATGTGTAATTAGTATCGATATTCATGGTCCGATGCCTCCAAGTCAATTTGGAAACAAATATATATTTGTCTGTTATGATATATTCAGCAAATATGTAAGAATTTACCCTTTGAGAAAACCTACAGGTTTAGCATGTTTGAATAGACTACTCAAGTCATATGTGATAGAAGAAGGACCGATCCAATCTGTATTGAGCGATAATGCTTCGTACTTCACAGGAAAAAAATTTATGGATGGACTGAAAGAAAATGGCATTAAACAATATTTTTCGTCAAGATACAGACCGAACTCCAACCCAGTGGAGAGGGAAATTAAGGAAATTTCAAATTATTTAAGGGTGCTGTGTCATCGAAAACAAACCCAATGGTATGGATACGTGAATTTCGTTCAGAATCTACTAAATGAAACCGTAAACAATGTGACAGGATACAAACCATGTGAACTTAAGTTAGGAAAGAAGATCAATACAATGTGTAAGAAAATTCCAGAAGCCATTCCAGATGCGCACTCGATACCACAAACAGAAGAAGAGATGTTCTGAAAAGCCTTCGAGAGGATTAAGAGAAAGGCCATAAAAAGAAAAATTAAACATGAAGAAAAGAAGAGAAAGGAATGGAGGATCAAAATAGGAGATTTAGTTTTGGTTAAAACCAAGAAATTGTCGGATAAAGCAAATAAACTTTATTGGCGAATGTTTCTCAAATACCATGGACCATATGAAGTTGTTGAAGTATATGGAACAAATACATATGAGTTATGTAATCCAACCACTCGAAAAAGCATTGGAAAGTTCCATATTGAGATGCTAAAACCATAAACATTTATGTAAACATTTATAATTATGTTTCTAGTGGGGCATATGATGCAGTAATTTGTATCACAAATTATTTAAATGTAAAGAGTGATTATAGTATGAATATGCATTATTATGTGACATTGATTTGAGATATTTGTTGATTGTAATTATTGTTGGGAAGTAAGTTTATACTGCCTTACTGAAACTGACAATAATAGCGTGCAATAATGCAGCGAGGGGGTGAGCTGTTTATCATTATTGGAAACGAGGAAGTTACGTAATGTTGGCGCGTTTGTCTGTAGAAATTGCTGGAACATTTCCCTAGAGCATATGTATTCATAATTTTCATTGGATATTAAAATAGACGCTAATGTTGGCGCGTTTTATTAGCCAATTGCAGCTCAGTTATAATCTTTAGGCATATCGGGGTGTATGAGTATAAAAGAGCTAGGTTAGAGATAGACCCCGTCAGTTCGTCGAAAATATTTGTATGCTACACGTCGCCTTCAATCCGTCAGTTCACCGAAAATATTTGTAAAGTACACATCGACTATCGATTCACAAGTTACGCGTAGCAGAGTTATGAAAAATCTAAAGTGTTGTAAAGTTAATTATACAAAAAGTTGAATTACGCGAATTAAGAATGATCAGTAAATAAGTTGTTATAACAGTTTCAGTTTGGCGAGTGTCAAGATCAATGTGTAAATGTGATAGTGACTATGTTTCGACAATAAAAGTGTAAAACAAATTCCTTCATCAGTGTTATCTTTGGATAAAAGATTCCTTTCCGTTTACACAACCTGTATAAAGAGAAGTGCTCGACCCAAAAGGATAATAGCTAGCCGGAGGACAGTAAACCAAAATTAAATAAAATAACAGTAGCATTCTTTCAAACAAACACTAATACTACCGCAAATTGCTAACACCAGATGGAGCGACAAACCTAACAAAGAATTACGTCACAAAATGGCATCACCACGTGAAGTAAACACACATACACAAATAACATTATAAATTTACCATCGCAAATTGGCTCCCAAACGTGGGGTTCAACAACAAATTAAATATAATATAAAGTAAACCACTATCAATTGTGAAAAGTAGTGAGAAATAGGATAAAGGATATAGAGAAGCAAGAAATCTGGAGAAGTCTTGAAAACCTAAAGTTGTTAAGTTTATATAGAACAGTTAAGAGAGATTGGGGTAGAGAAGGTTATGTTGACTTATAGGAGCAGACCTGAAAGGGAAGGTTTAGCATGGTGAGCAGAGAGGGGCTTTGTTCCTTAGAAGGTTAAGAGAATGAAACAGGATGTTTGGGATCCAAAATGGGACAAAATGACCAAGGAAATGATAGCTATAAAAATATTAACAGTTAAGGGAGAAAAAAGAATCGAGGAAACATGGTTAAGGAAAATAAAAAATGCACGGGGTAAGGAGCAGGAAGGGCAAGAGAAAGGAGAATAATGGGAAAGTAAGGAATCAAGGAAGTTGAAAGGGAAGGAAAAGAATAAAGGCTAACTGAAAGCCTAAGGGTTGGGGCTGCTGGGAGCAAATGTATTTAAAATTGTTGTAATTCATTCGGTACAAATAAATATTCTATTCTACATATCAATCTTTGCAGCAAATCCAGCTTGACATCAATTGCCTTCACAAGAGAGACAGACCACAAAACCAGTGCCGCATAAGATATCAAAGGTCTTATAATTGAGGTGTTGTTTAGCCATTTGACTCCACCTCAGTCTTATAGATCTCCTGCAGGCCCACCAAGCATTGTAGACCTGCTTTACTTTAATATACATGATTTTTCCAGCTCAGTCCAGCATCCAGAAAGACCACTCCGGAAAGCTTCAACTTCTTCCCAAACAGATGGGGCTCTGCCAAACCTAGCAGCCTCCTCCTTGTGAATATCATTATTTCAGACTTTTCCAGATTAACAGACAAGTCTGTTTCTTTGTATTATTCCTCTAGAGCATATAGAGAGCTCTGAAACAGTACTTGGGAATTTTCCACTTGCTACAAGGCATATTCTGAATATGAATCCCTCCCCTTTTGAATGTGTTCAGCAGATCATCCACCACCAGACACCACAAGGTAGGTGACGAAACATCCCCTTGTGGGCAGACCCGGGGCACTGTTGCTCAAGGATTCATTCCCCAGGTTAATGCTGCCTGACAGCCTTCCAAGGAGGTCATAATGCAGTCTGTCATGACTGGGCCGATTCCTCTAATCTCCATACACTTCTTAATGGTGCCTAAATTCATATGATTGAAGGCACCTTCAATGTCAGGAAAACTGCCATGGCCAGTTCTCCACGTCCAGCATCCTCTCCAGTCTTGCCAAGAGCTGATAGAGCATTATTTCTGTGGATTTACCCAGTGAGTAGGCGTACTGATGAGTGTGTGTAGGTCTATCAACCAGTACTCCATCCCCCAAATATTTATCTACCAGCTTTCCAGAGACTTCAGCAGAAAGGATGTTAGATTGATAGGGCGAAAGTTCTTAGGCCTGCAGTAGGATTGTCTACCCAGCTTAGGTATAAATACCCATCTGGCCTGCATCCAGAGGCGAAAACATGCCTCATAGCAAGACAGGCCTAAATATCTTCACCAGGTGAGGAGAAACAATCTCCCAGCCCTCCTGCAGAACTGGGAAGACCCCATCATCACTCTTGCTTTTTCAGAGCTCAAAAAAAAAATGGCCCATTTAACTTTTTTAAAAGTAACAATCTTGGTGGTCACTAGCCAGCCTTCTTACAAAGGCCTGCCTGCCCTAACCAGGGTTGGTTCTTAATCTTTTATGCAAGTCTCCAGAAAGTGGGTCTTAAGCAACAGCTTCAAGGTCTCCCCTCTGATTGCATCATAGCACCAGAGAGGTCCTCCGTGGCCAACCTGGCCCTACCTACAGAGATCAGCACTTTCTGCAAGCGAGCAGCACTTGACTACTTCTGTATATTATCATAGAAGTGCCTCCAAGATTCCTTGGAGGCCTTCTTAATTTCCTTTTTATATATTCTTTGGGATTCCTTATAGGATGGAACTTAAAAAACTCCATCCAAGTTTTGTGTTTAGCCCAAATCTTATGTATAAGGGGGCAATTTCTTTCATAAGCAGAGGCCAGGGTGTTTGTGAAAAACCCCATGTACCACTCCAGGTCTTCCAATTTCTTAGCTTGATCTGGCATCCATTCTTAACTGCCATCCAGGTCCCCTCTAAGAGTGTCTCAATTGGTCCTGCTAGGTTTCCTGTATAAGGCGGTGCTTTCCTTTTCCCAGATCAAAGCAAATATGTCTGTGGTGACAGGGAGGTTCCAAGCAAACCCTCCAATCCTTGATTTCCTCTAGAATCCCGACGGATGCTAGTGACAAGTATAGGACCTTCTCCCTTTGATAATTCACAAAAGTTGGAATGTCCCCTTGGTTCAAGATCTCCTCCCTCTCATTGATGGCTGTGCTACCCCAAATGCTATGATGGGCATTGGAGTAACAGCCAATCAACAGGTTGAGATTTCTGAACTCCTGAGGAGGAGGAGGAGGAGGAGGAGGAGGAGGAGGAGGAGGAGATTTCTCAGAATCATATGGGAAATAGGCCGAGTAGACTACCACCCGATGTGGCATTCTGTCCTCAGACTGCTGTCAAATCTTCGAAACAAAGCCCGGCAGAGCCCAGGTGGTACCAAGTCTTGTCAAGGCACATGCTCTAGGTCATACATCAGAAAAGCATTGAAAATAGTAAAATCCTTTACATTTAGTCCCATAATATGAACCCTGCTGGAGCCAGGGTTCTTGTATTACGAAGACATCCAGATCATGCCTTGTATGTTAGTAGAAAGAACTTGCAAGGCAGTAATGCTGTTTTGCAAGTTAGCATGAACTAATGAAATCACCGTAGCTTAATCTTCTTCACTTAAACCTTTTCCGTTTGAGTCCAGTTCTCCTAAAGACACCTGGTCCTTCTCTGGGATAACTATTAATGGATAAATGGATAAATATTGATCCATTGTAGTAGTTTACTGGTCGACTTTTTCAATTCACATCATTCGGTACTGATGTAAATTGAAAAAGTCCACTAGTAAATTACTACAATGAATAGAGCGTCACTTTCAACAATGCTTCTTATAATTATTTAATGTTGATCCACCTTCTTTGGAGGTGGGGCCTGCATCTCATGTCTGGGAGTCACAGTTCCCATCTCCATTTGTTCACACTGCAGAGCAAGATCCCCTTTCAGTGCCCCAGCCACCACTCCCAGAATCCATATATGAAACCTATGGTTTTGGAGACATGCTTGTTTCTCCACATCTCTAGGAGTCCAGTTCTTGTCTCCATTGCTATAATCTTGGTGGCAGAGTCCCCTTTCGAGGCCTCAGCTGCCTCAACTTTATTATTGGTTCTCTTGGACTCTCCTGTCGAGGAGCCCTCCGGTTTGGTGGAATTAAAATCCTTGATTAGCTGGGGATATCTCAGGTCCACCCAGGCAGAGCCCTCATGCCTGCGTAAGACTAAATACTCTGAGAGGTCGTCAGGTATCTCAGAGGTTCCATTAACAACACATCTCCTATTGCCATGCACCCCTTCAGCACAGGTTGCGTAACACCTTGGGGTTGGGGAGTTGGTTCGTGATCTCCTATTGGTTATTTAGAGACAGGCCTGTCTCACGTGTTGGTAGTCAGCTGACACCAAGCTCAGGTTCCGGTTATCCATCAGTTGCCAACATCAGTTAAGCTACCCACTTAAGGTCCAGCTTTTAGAGGCTTATGGGCTGTTAGGCCACTCCAGAGGGCTCCCCCACTGTGGATCTAGCAGACAATAATTTAATCTCTAAATTCACCAATTCCACACCAGATGGCGCTACCCAATGAAGAAGATCGGGGAATCATTGGTCAGTTGGCCAGCAGGCAAAAATGGGGGGACAATAGTTTCTTGAAGTATGTCCTGTCTGTAATTTGATGAGTGGAGCAGATGAGTGCTTAATGTCTTACTTTCCACATTTTATCCATAATTTATACATTGCCTTCTGGATAGTACAGCTAGCAATTGTGATTTCCAAAGAGCAGAAAGTATTTTGTTACTCTTTGTGGTTTCATTAAGTTTGTTCCAATACAGTTTGTACTGTCACAAGCACCAATTCTGGCCAGATAATTGGGAACTGTAAGCATAAAAAACAGGTTTTATTCTTATACCTCTCTTATGCTATTTCATTCTTAAGTTTTGAATGTTTTAACTCCTATCTTTGCAAAATACATTTTAGCATATGTAAAAATCCAGAAGAACATTTATCCTTAGCTGTCTTTGACCCCTATGTATCGTACTTAAGGCTGCCAACTTTTGAAATACAAATAGCAGGAAATTTTTATACACAACATTTTTGATTTCGTCATCAAGGATCAAAATTTTTACATTACACTATTACATGGGCTATTGGGTAAAAGTTGATGGTATAGCTTCCCCTACCTCCAGTTATATAGTTTATCCTGCACATATATAGTAAAATATATTAGATTAAAATCACAAGAATCTGAATTTTTATTAATCTAAGTTACAGTTACAAAAATGTTTTATCCGTTTAACTTATTTAATTAAGTAACCTGTCTGACATTACTCTGTGGGCTAGTTATGTTAAATTTGAAAGTATTTAATATTTTTCCACTGATTTGCCATCTTTAGAAATTTTGTCACTTTAAATAATTTTAACGTTTTTATAACTGCTAATGATTCACCTTTCAGGATAAAAAAAAAATTCACTTATTTGGCACACAACACATAAGAAATTGAGGCTTATTTATAGACGTTATGGCATGTGATGTGATGCTCAACAAGCATCTAAAAGCATTGCCAACTGTTAAGCAGACGTATTTTCGTGGTGGATCGTTGAGCTCTGAAAACTATTTTATTTTATAATAATATGGCATACCCTCAGTCTTTTTACGACTATAATTTTTAGCTGGAATTCACAAACTGATTCAATTTGATTTCTTTTTTGTGAATATCAGGAAAATGACTTTCAAGGAGGGAAGAGGGAAATGTTTATAAAAATCGGGATGATTGGCAATCCTAATGGTGCTGAATTTGCTATGTACAAATTCAAATTAGGAAGACTTATAAAGATATAAAATTTTGTATAAGATATAAAAATAATGGAATTACAGAAATGACTGAGCAAAAATTACAATTAAGACAAGGGTGCAAATTGAACCCTATATTATTTAATATATTCATAGATGACATATTAGAAAGAGTGAAAGAAAAAATCTGCACTGTCCCATAATACCAAATAGAGAGATACCAGGATTACTATACGCAGATGATCTTATAACGGTAATTGGGCTCAGAAAGCAATCAACGGAGTACATGAATTCTGTGAAGAATGGGGAATTAAAGTAAATATAAATAAATCAAAAGTTATGGTATTTAAAAGAGGAAATAAATTTAAAAAAGAAGAAAAATGGCAGAGGGGGGGTTTAAAGTTAGAAGTTGTCAAGGAGTTTGATTATTTGGGGGTGAGGATGAGCAGTAATGGTGAATGGGTGGCACATAGCAGGAAGGTTATGGCTAAAGGAAAGGCGGCAATGACAGGAGCAAGGATGTGAAATTAGAAATGCTGACTAAATGGATAGAAAGAATGTATGAGACATTGGTAGAAGCAAGAATGTTATATGCAGTTGAAATTTTGGGGGGATCTGAATTAAGCAGAAAAATAGACCAGAGCTATAGAATGTTCTGTAAAGAGCTATTGGGGTTACCAGGGAAAGTAGCGTTAGTGGAATTAGGAAGAACAAGAAGAAAGGGAGTGATACTGGAAAGAATGTTGAAATTTTGGTTTAGATGCCTGAAAAAAGATGAAGAGGAAATTTTAAAGATATGTATGGAACAACAGAAGAGTACGAAAAATAGAAATAGCTGGTGGACAGGGTTAGAAAAAATTATGGAGAAGATAGAAATGGGAGATATTTGAAGAGCAGGAGAAAGAAATAGCAACGGCTTCTGGATAACAGTAAGAAACATAGTGGAGGACATTGGAGGAACAAGAGATTTGGGGAAGCTTAGAGAATAAAAAATCACTAGGGTTCTATAGATTAGTAAAAAGGGGAAGAGAAGGGTATGTGGATTATTGTAATAGAGCTGAAAAAGAAGCGTTTGCATGGATGAGAACAGGATCAATGTACCTGAGAGAGCTAAGAGGCAGAAAAAGTGGAATTTGTTAACTATGTGGAGGTAGTGAAAGCACAGAACATTATATGACAGAATGCAAAGGAATTAGCAGAATGGAGACAAACAGTATGGAGGAAAATTGGGAAAAAATGGATGGAAAAATAGTAGCAATTAAAATGTTAACAAGAAAAGAAAGAAAAATAAGAATATGGGGGAGTTCTTAAAGAAAGTAAAGAAGAAATGGATTAGAAGAGTAAGAGAGATAAGAAAGGTAGATGGGTAAACAGAAGAGGGAGAGGATGGATCATAGGTGATTAAGGGTAGTAAGGACTGCTCCGTTGAGCCATAAGGCCAGAGTGCCAGGCAAAATGAGCAGTATAGGTAGAACATAGCTGGCAAGAAAATTTGTACATAGGTTAAATTAGTTTACAAGTGGAATACTGTAAAAAGCATTGTGTATAAAAGTTTTACAAATAAAGTTTATTCATCCATTCATATATGAATTCTGATTATATCAGAAGTTTGTTATAATTCTGGAATAGACAATATGAATGTGGTTAGAATTTATCAGAACACACTGACATTCAGAGTTCTTAAATGCACGTGCTCAAACAATTGAAGCCTGATCATTAATGTACTACCAATCCATATGATATAAATGGAGATTAATAATAACCATTGAAAAATGGTGCGTCTATTTGGAATTTTAGTAAAATACAATACAAAGCTTTCCCTTCAGACTACAAGAAATCCAAATTCATGTTATTTTATGAAAAGTGTGAAAATTGTATTATTCACCCATAATTCAAACAAATATTTATGTTGTCACAAATGCAAAAAACTAAGTGTCCCTAATAAGATATGTTTCAGTTGTTGCTATAAATAACAAATATAACTGACTTACCTGATGGAGTCTAGTGCTTGGAAGATAATTATTGAACTGTTGCTACCTCCATTTTATCCAGAGCATTTCACTGATTTATATGAATCATCCCATAGGTTCTAATGGCAGTGCCTTTTAAGTGGAAGTAACGGGAGCATTTAAGTAAAACTACAGAAATGAATCCAACTTGCATATATTTTGTTGATTTTGAGATACCAGTAACAATTTCAAAATCAACTGATACAAATCTCACAACTTGGGATACTAACACAATATCAAGTAAATATTGATGCTGGTTGTGAATTTATTTTATTTAAAAATGGAACCCACAAAGAATTTTGAATAATCTATAAACTCTGATGGACAAATACTCACGTCATGCCTGGAGTCGAAAGGAGCTGGAGAAAATTGTTGATTAACCTCCAGTTATCTGTTCCACTCACAAACTGAAAGCCACTCACCAACAGACCACAGTTAGCCACTCCCTCTTATCAGACAGAGCTTCATGTGAGGACTGACATCACAGTTAAACCTTTCAAAAGGAAAATTGCCTAGCTTGTACTGGGGTGCTAAACTAAAGCAAAGAGCTAGGTCTGAAGGATACTCCTGTACAGCATGAAGAGCATTTAATCTATTAATTTTTTAACAGTGAAGGCAAGATTCACTACTTAGTATTAGGAGTAAAATTTGGAACACAGTTGCTTCACTTACTCTGTAATTTATACGGGATATGTGTAAACAAAAACTTCTGAAACATGTCCCTTATAAGCAGAGATATAGTTGTAACGAATCTACAGTTGGAATCGGTACAACCTAGCTGATGCATTAAGTGAAGCAGGTGTGTCCCAAATTTGACTCCTAATGCTTAAGTATTTAGTATATGTTGTATATGCAGAAGTTATTTTCAGTTGGTGGCAGTAGTAACTTATTTGGAAATGTTGGTTAATGGACTTGTGTTTAATGGCTGTGTGCACCATCCTCGTTAAATAACCCCTTCAAACACCTTCAGCTTACCGCAGAAAGAATTTGGCCTGGGTAATCATCACACATGGTGCACCAATATTCACTGCAGTTTAGGTGACCATGGTTAACTGGCAGGAGCTCACCTTAGTAAATTCTACTGAATGCGCCCAGATGTACATCTTGTCATCTGTATTTCACTTGTTCTACCTCTTTGCTGAAGTGCATGCATGTAGTTCAGTGTACAATGGAGGAAAGCAAAAACAGACCAAAGTTTCTCTGTTATGTTATTAAATTTAACATGCAATTCTTAAGAAAAGATACAAAGTACAGAGATAGAAGCAACAACTTTAGGAGGGACACGTGGGAAAAGCTGGCCTTATAATTGATTAGAAAAATATGCTTAACTATTATAGACTTTTTTTGTTTCTTTCCATACTGGCAAAATTCCAATTAGCTTAGTCAATATTCACCTACTGAAAGCCAGGCAGAAAAAAGAAAGGGGGGGGGGAAATATATATATATATATATATATATATATATACTACTCCCAAACAAGATTTGAACCCTGAACCTCTTGAATAGGAAATGCACACACCACAACTTCAGACTTGGGCACTGGCTCTTCAGGTTAATGGATTCCTATATCTGTGCAATTATTGTACCTAATATTCCTGGAAATGTACTGGTTGTACTAAATCCATTCATTATTCCCTTATTTTTGCCTTGGGACTGTTCTTCAACTATATAATTATGATGTGTAATGCCATGCCATTGTGTTTTGACTTTCATTACGTTTTGGGTCAGGACATTTTAAGGCACCTGTCACATAAGAAGGCCTTAAAGCATTAACAATTACAAGTACTTAAAGTAACTTTATCAGGATGTATTCATTGGGAAAATGCAGTGTATCTTTTAGTTGGGATCTCTAACCTATACTGTTCCGCCATTTTAACATTTCAGCACAAGTTGGAAATAATTGACGAAAATTATGGCTGGTCACATTTAACCGCGGTAGAATCCTTGATAAACTTTTACCAGCGTCAATGCACCACAAATGACCATTCACTGCGGTAAAGTTCATGTTTTACCACGGTAAAATCTTGATCAAGAATGGTGCACACGGCCATAAGACTTTTATGCGGTGACTCACTGTGCTGAACCTATTTTGTATTTATGAGAAAACTGTCTGTAGTTTTATTTTGCAGTATTCACAATCTATAATTAAGAAAGAGATTCATTTGTGTACTTTAGAATTGCTACTATTACTGGGAGTTAGCTTTCTGTAGTGTTTAGCCTCATAAAATAATATGGCATTACTTAGAGCTATTGAATAAAGAAAAGCATGTTTGTTCATTGGTAAGAATAAAGTGAAATTTTCCTGCATAAGAAAAGTTAACCAGAGAGTAGGACTAAAATGTTGATTCATGTCTTATGAAATATATCAATGCTGTTTATGAAGAAGCAAATTTTCTGACATAAATAAGTGAAAATTTCTGATATTTATATATGTGGTCAATTTGGAGCAAAATTAATCCATTACTCGGCTAAAATCTTCACTATGTTCTTTTTTGTCACAGGATTGTGGACTGGTATTATCATCTGAAGCTGAAGGTCGAGGTTGTTATCCATTAGATGACCATGTACTGTGTAAAAGCTGCAATGCAAAGAGGGTCCAAGCACTGACTTCACATATGACAACAGAGTTGTAGATTAAACAGAGAATGCCAAGCATTAATGTATTCAGTTATATGTAATTTGTACTGACACTTGAATTCCAAAAGCTAAAAGAATTTAGTGTGTGCGTTGGTGTATGTATGTATATTTGCAGGGGGAGGTAGCCTCATTTATCTTCCTTTTTGTTGTGCTTGAATGAAGCATTGGTTTGCTATAATCACTTTCTTCTTGTGAACCTACAGACTAAGTTGAATGCTCAATTACAAATTAATGACTAACAATTTAGTTTGCTTTCTGTTTTACTGCTAACAGAAAATGAATTTGTATAATGGTACATATAAGGCACAGCCTTCTAAATTATCAGGCCATGTTGAGATATTACTGGAGCCCTGTTGGTAGTTGTGTTCAGTTTTCAGTTCTTACTATTGCTTACTTGATATTACAAGCTGGCACATTAGCATGAGGATTGACAATGAAACAGATTCCTGCGCAACACCAATTTTTGCGCATAGAAGTGCCCGGGTACTCCATAAATTTATAGCAGACAGCTATAATGACAATGAAGCCTTGACGATTTATTTCAGATATTCTTTATATATTTAATCATGATGCTGTATAGCACTTAGATGGACCTTTATTGGTTGTAGATTCAGATTATACAAGAAATGGGTGATGTGCACCAACCTAGAGTAAGCTCTAATTTTTAGTAAACTATTATTCAAGTCAACACTCGGCGACTTCCATGCGGGAGTAAGCTACTTCCAAAGCATTTTACTCCTTTCAGATACTTCCAGATTAAATTACTGCAGAAGTAAATGTCGGAGAGCACTGTCATGTAGTATGTTAATACGGAATTAAATAGAGCATAAATATAGGTTAGAATTTACTCTTGCGACCTGGATGAAGCAACTAACCTGTCGATTGAACTAGAATACCGTAATATTTTGGAGGTAGATATTTTGACGTATTCATGTATTATTTAGATTACAATGATGATCTCAGCAAAGAAAACAGCAATTACTTAGGTTACGTTGATGATCTCGAAGAAAACAGGGATGCTATAGTGGTATGCGAGGACCATATGATACTTATACAGAGAGAGAGAGTTCAACGAACATTTCGGTATTAGGAAAGAATCTTTAACATGCCTTTTTAACCTGCTTGAAGGACACTTAACAACAAAATCAGACAGGAATTCAGCTCTATAGCCCAAACTGCAATTATGTAAAGTCCTACGAGTGTTTCATAGGATTTGATTTCAGATACTTAAGCCGGCATTATGATGAATTTAATGTAATGTGACAATTTAACACTGCATTAAATGATATTTAGGATTGACTTAATGTGACGTAACTTAAGAGTTTGGCAATGTCAAACTTTTCCTTCCCGTTGCGTCAAGTTTGATGTCTCATGGTAACCAGTTGGCATGAAGCACTAGCTTGAAGTAATAAAAGAACTATCAATTAAGAGTCATTCCGATTACGTTAAGTGCATGCCAATTAGACCTTTATTTTCATTGCATTATTTCTTAACTTCATGTCATGTTAAGTAAAGTTCATCGTAATCCCGGCATTACAGGCGATCTTGTAAATAAACATTCACCATGCATCTGCTGGTCATATATTTCGCCGCATTGTTAGAGCACTTTTCAGGTTAAGAGCAAGGTACATATCTACACATATAAATATACATGAGTGTTCGGAAAATAAAAGGCAATTCTTCTTCACTTTTGCAGACTTCCCACACATTGTGGGTGGAATTGACTGCACGCATATTACTAATGTGTGCCCATCCATGAATACGGTGAACTTTGCTGAAATCGGAAGGAGTATTTCTCCATCAACATGCAAATGATCTGCGATGCAAAATGAAGATTAGAAACATTGGTTCCAGAATTTTAAGCTGCTCTTCAGTATGTTTCCCTGGCTTGAAGCATTAAACTCATCCGTCACGACTTTCTAGCATTTCTGTTCCAGCATCTTTATAACACGCTTTTTACACTCATATGGTTTAAATAATTTTCTTTATCTCTTTTGCTGATGTTTCCCCTACTTTTTCTAATTGCGCATAACCTTATCCATGATCGCATCAAGTAAATCACATAAGCAAAACAATACCTTCGGGAGTAATGAGCTCTTGCTTCCGTAGTTGTAGCTAAAAGAGTAAATTGTAATTAAGCTCTCCAACGTTACTTCTAGAGTAAATTGCTCCCATAGTAACCTACTTCCTTGGTATGGACTTCTTTAGTAAATGTTACTTCTGAAGCAATTTACACCAACATGGTGCACGCTGCCCTAAATGATTGACACTTCCTTTGTCATAAAATATGACGTAAGTGTACATATGGAGATCCATCCCAAGTAACTTTCCCTTTCTTCCTGCTATGCTGATCCAAGTATATTGCAAATCACTCAACTGGCAGGAAATAAATGCATTGTTTTGAATTTTCGAATGAGCATACATTTCGTTACATGCAAAACCTTTCAGTTAATTAATAATTTTTGCAGTTTGCATGTCTGTGTGTTATATGTTCTCTAAGCTGAAATGTGTAATGTTTGCATTTTATTGCTGTTATACTTTACTGTAAATCAAAGCAGGGAAAAGGATGTGGCTTGTCATTCCATGTATTCCCAAAGGACAATGAATTAAAAAAGAAATGGTACATAGTAATTTCTCGCCAAGGTGACAAGCTGGGCTCTCTTAGGACACCAGCCTCCTCCATGCTGTAGTGGTTATCATGCTAGTCTCTAGTTCCCGAGGTCATGGGTTCAAACCCGACAGAGGGCGATGGATTTTTTTCAGGTGTAAAAATCCTTAGCATGGCTTCCTTCGGAAGGGAAGTAAAGCTGATGGGCCCATGTCATAGATTTGCGGCACATAAAAGAACCTCAAGCCTGATAGAGGCCTCTGAGCAAAATTACCGGTCTTTCACACCCAATATAGAATGGGATGCCAAGGACCACAGCAGTTAAAGAGCGTCCATAAATAAAACCCTATTTAATTTAATTTTAAGACACTAGGGCCACAATCTGTGGTGTGTAGTAGGCATTTCAAGCAAACTGATTACAGCATGAGCACATCTACTTCCTAAAGTTGTGCCATCAGTATTCGAAGGTTTCCCACCACATAAAAAAGGAGTTCAATCTTCAAGATGCTTGAACAAAGGAAAACAAAACACTGAAATGGGAAATGAAAACTGGCTCATAAATAAAGTGAAATACTCTGTACAAGTACATCTAATGTAACAGAATAGAACCAATGCTCTACTCCAAATCAAAGTGTAATTCCCCAATCCATTAAATTACAGCACAAAAGCTTGACATCCCAAGACTTAAAAACACCATACAGGATTTAAAACAAAAACTCTGCAATGCTGAAAAGTAAAAGAAAGAAACCAACTAGCATAGCAGCTGAAGAGTAGTGTTAAAGCAATCTTGATTGAACAGAGAAGCTTTTGGCAAACAAAATGCAGATTTCATGAACACACATTAAAAATTTGCATATTTTCATCCCACAGATCCTCTACTGGGTACAGAATAATTAATTATTATTATTTTTATCCACAATAACACTTACATGTTGTCAGATACGTCAGAAAATATGTACATTTATTTATATTACAATTTATCCAGCCTATAAAAACATTTTTTGTATTAGATATTTGTTTAGTTCATTTTTAAACAGTTTCGCTTTTTTTGTTTTTACTGAAATCGGTAATTTATTGAATAGTATTTTTCCCATTATTAAGAGATCCTTATCTGTTGACTTCTTATTTACTGTTATTCTATGGTAATTGTTTTGTGACCTTGTTTCATGGTTGTGATAGTGCTTATTTAAGTTACCTACTCCGTTTTACTAACTACAAACATGACTACTTTAAAAACATATAAGGATACTACCATTAGAATTTTGTTATCTACAAAGACATTTCTACACGATTCTCTTCTATTTACATTATATATACATCTTAAACATTTCTTCTGTAAAACTAGTAATCTATTCATGTTGGTTGTACAAGAGCTGCCCCAAACCTCAACTGCATACTGTAGATGTGGATGTATTATTCCATAGTAGGTCACTTTCAGACGTTCAGAGTTTAAGCAATTTGCTAGGTTCCTTATTAAGTAGAGATTTGTACTTATCTTCTTACATATGTAGTCAATATGGTGTCTAAAGGTTAGGTTTTCATCGATAATTCCCCTAAGAATTTTATTTTATCTAATTGTTGGATAGGTTCACCATTTATCGTTACATTTACAGGACCTTTATTGCTATACCTGCTATTGCAGTGTTGGAACATTACTGTTACTGTTTTTTGAAGATTAACTCTATTGTTTGTAAGATAATTGTAAATAGTTTGCGTTTCTGTGGTTATTATTTTCTCCATTTCATTTACTTGATTGTGTACAAATATTAATGGAGGTGTCATCTGCATATGTCACTGTTTTGGAGTGTGGAGTTTTTGGAAGATAATTTATATAAATTAAAAATAGTATTGGCCCTAGGACAGATCCTTGAGGTACTCCTGCTTTGACGTTTCCATAATTGGATGTGATAGATTCTATTTTGCATTTACTCTTGGTTCTGACTACTGTACATTGTTTCCTGCTTTCAAAATAGGATCTTAATATTGTGTGAAATTTTCTCCTTATGCCATATTTCTGCAATTTATTCAGCAGCATTACATGCGATACACTGTCAAACGCTTTAGATAAATCAAGGAATATCCCTGTGATCTTCTCATCATTTTCAACCCCTTGGAGTATAGTATGATATAGCTCTGCTATAGCAGTGGTTGTGGAGTGATTTTTTCTGAATCCATGTTGGGATTTACTCAGTATATTAAATTTATTTAGAAAGTTAAGTAATCTATTTTTTAGCATTTTTTTCGAAAAGTTTAGCAAAGACAGAAGTTAAGGAAATAGGCCTATAATTTTCTACTTTTGTTTTTTTGCCTTTTTAAAATATTGGCCGAACTATGCTTATTTTTAAACAATCAGGGAAAGATTCCTCAATTAGTGATGTATTTATCAGGTGCTCCAGTATATCTAGTAAGGCATATTTACAATGTTTTAGTGTTTTTGTGAATATTTCATCCCATCCTGTCGACATATTATTTAGTTCGTTTATTATTTTTTCTAATTCTGTTTTAGTGGTTCATTTTAGATAAATGGAAGATATAGTCCATTTGTGCCCTGAGTTGTATCACTAATCTGACTGATTTTATCGATTCCCATTTTTAAAAAGTAATTATTGAAGATCTGACAAACATCTTCTAAGGTTATGTTTTCAAATGTCTTATTGTTTACATGATGTTCTTTTACAATTCCCCATATCGCCTTTGCCTTATTTCATTTTATTATTTTTTCACTAAATTGTTGTCTTTTTAGATTAATCAGTTCTTGGGCATACTGCATTTTTGGACATTTATATTTATCCCTATAAATAACTAAGTTTGTTGATTTATAGAAGGTATGGTAATCCTTCATTTTTTCTCTAATCTTTTTTACTTCAAATGAAATTTTAATATTATGGTTACAAGGTTTTGCAACCCTTTTGTTTTTGAGTGGACAGTGTTTATCTAGGTGCCGTTTTATTGTATCAAAGAAGCAGTCCCATTTTTTATTACTGCTCCTCCCCATCTCTCATTGCTTAAACTGTCTAGAAGCTGGTTCAGATTGTTAGTAGTCATTTGTCTTAACTTCATAAATTCTGTATTATCTAATTCTTCCCACATATGGCCGATATCAATAATTTGGGCACTGTGGTCCGAAATGCAATAATCTTAAGATTTCTGGTTTGCATTTACCCTCAATAATATTGGTTATAATATGATCTATCGATGTAGCAGAGGTTGGTGTGATTCTAGTTGGCTCTTTAATAATGTCTTTTAAAGTGTAACTTGCAATTAAGACAAGTAGGTCTTTATAATCTGTATTATTTGCAGTAGTGTTTATATTTAGATCCCTTATTAATATTAATTTGTTGTTTATGTCAATTTTTGTTTTATTTCGCATGTTTTCAAGAGTGCAAAGAAAATCACATACTTTAGTACTTGGCGATCTGTACAGACCAATTATTTGCAGGTTTAGGTTTCCTGTTTGTATTTTTGTTGAGGCTACTTCGCAAATTTTTTCTATGCTGAAATCCCCTTCCCAGTTTAATGTAGTAAAGTTAACTCCACTTTTTATGAATATAGCTACCCCACCCCCTTTATGATTCTGTCTGGAATAGTGTGCTAGCGATTTATAATTTTGTATTTGAAGGTTTATTATTTGCATATTGCCCAGTCCATGTTCTGTTAACACCACAATATCAGGTTTACATTCATTTAATACTATTTCTATTTCTTCAGCTTTGTTGGATATGTATTGCACATTTTGATGAAATATTCAAATTTTTTTATTGTTCATAATCTTTATATTTGAAACAGTATTGTTTTGTTTATGTTTAGGAGTGTAGAATGTTTCAGTAATTGTGTCTATACCATTTGTTTTAACATCCACCACCTTAATAATTAGTTTACCCTTAGTACTAAGTAAATAGCCTTGTTCATCAGGTTTCCAAATTTAAAAGACCCCCTTCTATTTAGATGAACTCTGTCTCTAGCAAAATCACTATCATCTAGCCAGAAATTAGCATCAACTAGAAGACAGTCTTTCTTCTCACACGGCCAGTTTATTTCTTGATTTATTTTCATGATTCTTCTAACATTTATGTCCCATCTACAGATTACATCACTTATTATGATTTTAGTGTCCTTTGATTTCGATTGAATGTTATTTACCAGATCCATGATGTCCCCCATTATCTTCTCAGCCATTATGCCTTGTTGTATATTGTTCGTACCTGCATGTATCAGCATAACATCTGGTTTTTGTTCCTGAAGATCCATCTTCTCCACCATTCCTTGCAGCTCTCCTACCTTTATTCCCGGCAAACAATGTACTTCAAAACCTTTTTGCCAACATACGTTGCCAGAAAACTTTAGGATCGAGTCACCTATCATGACCACTTTTTTATTTTTTAATTCACCTTCGCTTTTATGTTGTTTCACATTTTGCACTTCACTTCCCGCATGATCTTGTATTTTATTTACAATATCAAACCTGTTTTTGATCTCGATCCCATTACTATGTTTTGATACTGAATCCGGTTTACCTTTCCTGGTTACTGTAGCAAAGCTTTCGTTCTTGCAGTCACATTCTTTCTTCTTTTTGAGTTCTTCATTTTCCTTTTTTAATGTGTTATCTTTTATAGTGTTTTGAAGGTCCCTGTTGAGTAGGTTAATCACCACGTGTAGCGATGCTATAGTTTGTGCGTCGCACATTTGCTCTATGGCTCCCAGATACAGCTGATCATTTGTATTATCAGATATCTCCTGATTTGGATTGTCCTTTTTGTTGTCTATTTTCCCTTTGTTACTTTGGTACTTTCAATCACTGGGAGACGTTCGGTTGATTTATCTTCTAAGTTGTTGCTTCCATTTTCGTATAAATTAAGTTTGCTCGATCGCATTGCAACTCCTACAAGAAACTTAGTGTTTTACATCTGCCTCACCACAAAACATTAAACAGTTATGTCGGCAAAGGAGAAACAGGCATTACATCTTTAGCTAGGGTAAGACTAAATACAGAGGTAAAGTGTCTGGAAGATGAAAATGAAAATGTTGGATCACTCATTATTGATGAAATGTCTATAAAGCCAAAGCTAATGTAGGACAGAAACCTGGATGTGAAAATTGGAATGACAGATGTAGAAAAAGACTCCATTGGAATAGAAAATAAGTTAGCTAATAAACTGCTCTGCATTCTGTTCAAAGGTTGATCTAAATTAATATTTGAATCCATACAGTTTGTGGAAGAAACCGGTTTCAAATTAGTACGAGCAGTAGCAAATTGCCAGTTCATCATTGCCATGTTCAAGAATTTATGGCAAAACAATAGAATTGTCACATTAAGTTCCACATCCACTAGATGAAGGTAGAAGCCTATTCCTAAGTTTTGACTAAAGTCACATTATAAAAAATGTGCAGTCAGAACATCTGAGTTGAAATTTTGAGATCAATAGAAATTGTACGAGGATAGTCTGAAAAGTTTCCGACCTCAACATGAAGATGGCAGCACTCGTAAATAAAAGCTAGTGAATTTCGTTGTTCATCTGTTGACAGTTACTCACCAAAGTTTCAGCCATTTTGGACGCTCAGTTGTTATGTAACAGTCGTTTGATTGAGGTGATGTGAGTGTTTTTATGAAAATGGACAAAATCGAGTATCGAGCTGTCATTAAATATTTGTTTTTGAAAGGCAATACGCCTACGCAAATCAAAGATGAGTTGGATTCTGTGTATGGGGACTCTGCACCATCATTTACCACAGTGAAATTTTGGGCAGCTGAATTTAAACGTGGCCGTAAGAGCTTGGGAGACGAACGTTCGGAACATCCAAAAATTGAAACTACCGACGAAAACATCGCCAAAGTTCACCAAATGGTGCTAGATGACTACCGAATTAAAGCAAGGGAGATAGCAGAGGCTATGAATATGTCAAAAGAACATGTTTGTCACATATTAAATCAACATTTAGACATTAGAAAGCTGTCCGCGTGTTGGGTGCCGCGTTTGCTCACTTTTGACCAAAAATGTGTTCGAATGAACATTTCCAATGCTCTGTTGGTGCAGTTTAGGCACAATAAATCTGAGTTTTGGCACCGATTAATTACTGTAGATGAAACTTGGATACACCATTATATGCCCAAAACAAAAATACAGTCCAAACAGTGGACTGCAAAGGGGGAACCGGCTCCAAAAAAGCAAAAACTGTTTTTTTCGGCTGGGAAAGTGATGGCGACTATTTTATGGGATAGTCATGGAGTTATTTTAATCGATTGTCTTCAAAAAGGAAAAACCATTACAGGAGCATACTACGCATCATTACTTGACAAACTGAAGGCAGAACTTGCGGAAAAATGGCCACATTTGCAGAAAAAGAAAATCCTGTTTCACCAAGACAAGGTCTCGCACCTCAACAGTTGCAATGGCGAAAATCCACGAATTACGGTTTGAACTGCTTGACCATCCACCTACCCAAGCGACTTCTTTTTGTTCCCTCATCTGAAAATTGTGCTCGGAGGACAGAGATTTTCGTCAAATGAAGAGGCAATCACCTTCGTGAACAATTATTTTGCAGAGAAAAATGCTGAGTACTATTTGGATGGGTTACAGAGATGGGAGCATCACTGGGAGAAGTGTGTAGAGTTACAAGGAGACTATGTTGAAAAATAAAAAAAAAGTTCTGAAAAAATGTCTTGTATCTTTATTAGGTCGGAAACTTTTCAGACCACCCTCGTATAACTGCAATTCATGTACTTGCTCATTATTTGCAACAACAAAAAAAGCCCATTCCTAAGTGTCGATCCAAGTCACATTATAAAAAATAAAAATGTGAGGTCATAACATCTGAGTTGAATTTTGAGATCAACGGAAACTGTATAATTGCAATTCATGTAAAGACAATGAAGAAGCTCTTATCATTTGCACCCCCCCCAAAAAAAAAGCAAGAAGTGAAAGACAAGAGAAGTTTGGATGAAATAGTAACTTTCCCACTATAGATGTGCGAAAAATGGGCAATATACATGATATATACAATACTACCCAGGAAACATCTTGTATATCCAGAAAATTAATCTTTAACACACAAATGATGAACGACTGCTCTGGTTAACATACAATTTCTTGCCTTGCAATGCAAAAATTTTAAAAAATGTGGATAACGCTAAAAGAATCACGAAGGAGACAGACATACCAAGCCTTGGTCTTGACTACACTGTCCACAGTTGCATGCCTCAGGCATTTGCTAAACATAGGATTGCATTACATACTGACAAAAAGTTTCACCAGTGACGATAATGAACTGTTCTTGTTACATGAGGCACAAAGGTCGATAGTGATATGCTGGATGACAGGTTTTGTCTGTATGCAATGGAATCCAGGACTGGCAATATTCAAATAAGACTTTAGAGAAGGTTGTTCAAGATTAGGCATGTTGAACAGATCAGGGGTTACTGAATCAGAATATATATGCCAATGACAATAAATATTCCTCCAGATGTGCTACAAATACTGACAACACCTATATAAGGTAATATGAGGTGTTTCCCGACTTTGTTTCCTTTAAAATAAATGTATTTAGCCAGGAAAATTGCACATGCATAACAGATCTATTGCGTATCAATCATATGCCAGCTGGACAGGTCCTGCCTGGTGCCAGTAGTGCGGCAGCAATGGCCCAAAATGGCGGCTCTATTCGTTCTCCTACCGCCTGGAAGCTTCGCTCAGTGATAAAGTTCCTCACTGCACAAAGTATAGTGTCAATTGAAATTTGTCAGCTCTGTCAAGTCTATGGGCTGAACATCATGAGCAAACAGATGGTGCATCGCTGGTGTAGGCACTTTTTCGAAGTTCATCAAAGTGTCCATGATGAAGAGTGCAGTGGGCGATGACTTTGTTGAGTTGGTGCGGCAACGCATCATGGAGAACTGTCGCTTCACGATTACGGAGCTCAGCAGCTATTTTCCACAGATATCGCAATCCTTGTTGCATGAAATTGTCAAAGCACCTGCTGTTCAGGAAATTGCATGCCAGGTGGGTACCAAAAATCCTGACACCCAAGAACAAAATGAAACACTTAGAAGCAGCACTGCATTTCTGTAGAGGTATCACGATGACGGCGATGAGTTCCTCGACAGGATCATCACGGGTGATGAGACGTGAATTTTGCGCTTTACCCCAAAAACCAAGCAGCAGTCAATGCATTGGCGTCACAATGGATCTCCGGTCAAGACGAAATTCAAACAGGTGGTGTCAGTGCAGAAAGTGATGTGCATAGTGTTCTGGGACAGGAAGGGCAACCTGCTCATTGACTTCCTGCCCAGAAGTGAAACAGTGAACGCTGACCATTACTGTGGAACACTGCGGAAATTGCGATGTGCCATTCAAAACAAGAGGTGTGGAATGCTTACTGCAGGTGTTGTCGTGCTCCATGACAATGTTCGTCCTCATACAGCTCGGTGCACAGCAACTGTTCTGCAGGAGTTCGGCTGGGAGCTGTTTGATCATCTACTATACACTATACAATGCCGATCTTGCTCCCAGCAATTTCCATCTTTTTTTGCACCTCAAGAAATTCCTGTCCTCCGATCAACATTTTGATGATGATGAAGAGCTGAAGAGACTGTCATACGCTGGTTCCATTCACAGGGCGGCAGACTTCTGTGACACAGGAATACACAAGTTGATCCCACGATATGACAAGTATCAATTCTTGTGGTGACTGTCGAAAAGTAGCTCATACATTGCTGTACCTGTTGCCAATAAAGTTTTCAGGTAACTATGCTTTCTTTGCTTTAAAAAAATAGAGAAACTTACTTTCTGGCTGTGCCTCAGAATACTGTAGAAGCTTTATCATTACTTTAACCGTACCCACAAACCACACTATAATTTTATTCGTAGACCTTGACAGTACTCATTAAATTAAAAGAATTGAATTTTTCAGTTATTAATGCTATTTACTTATGTAATACATTGTATTTAACAAGGATGAAGACAACATATGAACATTGTCATTAAGCCCTTTGTGCTAAATTCCTTGTAAGGCAGAATTTAATAACAGCACTAAGCACTAATTAGTGGACTCAGTTAATTTTTCCTTCTTGCTCTAATGGTAATTTTAATTTTGGCCTTTTCTTAAAAAAAAAGTTGGCAAGTTCTACCATAGCATGTATAAATGTATACCTAGTGTTTGTTTATTAGTTGTAACTATCAGGCTTACCATTTTCCAGAAACTTGAGGTATATTGAAATCTGTAACAAATGATATCAACATATTTGATACATTTAGCTGACCAATTGACCTTCTGCGAAAAGTGTTTGTAAATTATATCTTCTCCAGCATGTCAGAGCCCTGAAATGAGCTTAATTTACTTTCAAAACAGAGGAGGATTGCCATACCCAAATGCAGCTTTTTGCAACTTGGTGCAAATAATACACAAAGTTACTGTTGAGGCGGTAAAGTACCTCCCAAGGAAACACCTTTTAGAAAACTTTAACAAGAGCTGCAAAAGGAAGCTTTTTCTAAGAACTAAAGTGTGATATTTGCAGTGATCAGAAAATGGCTAATACTCTTCCATTAAAACTTTAGGACCTCCACTTGTTAACCAAGCCGAAACAGTGAAAAGCTTAACCAGAAGCCACCAAACAAAAGAAGTACTGAAATTAAATTAGACTTATACTATGCAGTGAGAAGTTAAAGGTACTTAAATTAACCATTGTGCTCTTCAGTGTGAGTTAATGCCTTCTTGGAATGTTGTGTGAATTAAAGCAGCAGGTCTTAATTTTTTTTCCATTCAAGGGACAGATTAAAAGGTAACACCTTTGTTAATTATTCAGTGAGTACTAAACACCATTTTTATTGTATGCATATTTTATTGCTGTATGTGGTTTTAAAATTAGGAGTTATGAGCTTTAACATCTAAATGTCTGTTATACATTATACATTGGTATGTGCAGAATTTTCAAACACGGTTAATAATGTTAAAATAACATCTATATAACCTGATTTCTTCATAGCTATCATGTTCTACACACAATTCATTAGCAGTTTTTATATCATCCATGGTTTAGGGTACCATGCTAACCTCTAGTTCCCATGGTCATGGGTTCAAACCCAGTGAAGGGCGATGAATTTTTCGAGCATAAAAATCCATAACATGGCTTTCTTTGGAAGGGAAGTAAAGCTGGTGGTCCTATGTCATAGATTTACAGCACATAAAAGAACCTCAAGTCTGATAAAGAGGCCTCTGAGCAAAAAATTTCCGATCTTTCATGCCCAATATAGAACGGAATGCTAAGAACTGTAGTAGTTAAAGAGCGTCCACAAATAAAACTCAAATTAATTTTCAGCAATTTTTACAAGTTACTTTAACCTCCAAATGTCACTTAATGAGTCCATTATACATCACAACACAGTTTGCGAAAGTATTTTGTCATTAATGCAATTAGTAATCCTAGACAAACACACACACATTCTTGATGTTTTTTCAAGTTTCACAATTTAGCTACAATTTGTAAATAAACACTTACTTTGACAATTCTGTAATACTCAGCAATGGCAGTTTTCCCTACTTTATGGTATGATCAAGCGATCCTAGTGGCAGTAAAGAACAATGTGCCAGCTTGTAATATCTAGTTAGCAATGGTTCATCATTTCAAATGTATAAATAGACTATTAAAATGTGTGTACAGTGTACAAGGTATTTATAAAGTATCAGGTGTTCATTTATTTTCAGGCTTCCACAGACATGTACTTCAATTTTAATGCTCTAGTTGTTGAGCATTCCACATTGGACAGTGGCGGGAGGGAGGAATGGTAGCTTTCTTCAGTTAGTGCTTGACTTTGTTGATGGGTGGGTACCTTTTGCTCTTGCGCTGCAAGAAATATATACCTTATAAACTCACCAACGGATATTAAATTTTAACACAATGTTAGTGATTTAAAATTTAAGTTAAGGTAAATTCTGTTTCATAGAGCAATGTTAGCTGTAACATTGTTGTACCCTTGTGTTAAGGTATTTAACAAATGTTGGAAGTTTAAAAATGGCTACCATGAACCAAGCTGGTGATGCAAAGTTGCTGTATTGGCATTTTTTAATGCTGTCCCAAACCCAAGAACAGCCATGCATCATATTATTTTGTAAACCTGCAAGAGGAGGCATTTTTAAAGCAATACAGACTGTCCAAAGCAGTCTTGAGCTGAGATGTACAATAAATACAAGAGGTTAGAATACGTACTACCATGTAAAACATACTACTTTTTCTTCTGTACTGCAAGTGTTAATTACTCTTGAGATTTTATGCAATTGGCATTTTTCATTTAATGGTAAGATATAGTTTTCCAAAGTTACCATTTGTGGATTTATCAGGAAGGTTTCTGAAGCAATTGTTTCAAGAAGTGAACAGTAGTTTTGTTTGGGTCTGCATGATCCTCAGTCAGTGATACACACTTTTGTCCATTTTAGTTTCAATGAAATGTCCACCACCAGTTTTAAACCTTTTTAAAACTCTTCACACCTGGTCTTTTTGGTGCTGCATTTTATATTAGAATAAAATTGCTGCAGTTGCTTACTGGACTGGGAGAAACATGTACATTGCAATTGAATTTTCTCACAGATTTTCTCCTTTAATTTAAGTGTTGTTGGCTTTTTGCATTCTATTGTTACTCTACACTTAGTAACCAGTTCTATAATTAACTCCTTTTCGAACAGTGAAACATTTTTTACTTGATATCACCATTCTAACACAATTCTAATCAAATGCCAATTGTAACTAGTTGACTGCTACTGACACAGAAAGCTCTGTGATGCATAGAAAAAGTGAATCAGAGTGCTTTCAGAAATCGTGCAGTTCAATCACCACCTTATTTTTCTTTCTTTTTTTTTTTTTTTTTGTGTGAAACCTTTTGTTTATGAATTTTTCTTAAGTATAAGTTGTTTTCAGATTAAATTTTTTGGAAAATGTATTTTTAATAATGGAAAGTAGTTTAATCAAGGTAGGTATCCTTCCTGGTTATCTCATTCCGCTAACTCCAGGACTTAAAAGTATGAAGCCCACAATTTAATGATCACCGTCGGCAATTTGAGATAGCAGTTAAAACATTTGCACATGTAAGGTTTCAATTGCAGGTTTCCTGCCCAAAGTTCATACTTTTAAATGTTGTGATATTGTTATTTGTAGTGTTCAAAATAGCTTATTATATAATACAGGGTTAGTTAAAAGTCCTGTGCCATCTAAATATTTAAGCTTATGGCTTAGGTACGTGAATTTCTGTATGTGGGGACTGCCTTCTACTGAGATCTCAAAAATGGATTGCAGACTTTTTGATCTTTTGGTTTAGCTGGAAGTAATTCCAATTCTCTTATTCTAGATGGAATACCCAATATATTTTTAAGTTTTGTAATAATGCTCAAGAGCTTTCCAAAAAGTACCTGCATTATATTTATTGCAGCTAAATCAAGAAAACAGAAAAATATATTGAGAAATAAAATAATAAAATGCTCCTTCCCTAAAAAGCAAAACAAAGCTAGCATATCTTCCAAATTATGTGTTCAAACTGGTAGCCCTCAGCTGCTTGATAAGTCTTTCTTAGAAACCATTTGAGGAATGACTTAACCAGGCATTTTCACACTACTTCCAGTATTCAATGCTCCAGATCTTCTAAACTGTTGGGTCTTTCTTGATATACTACTGACTTCAAATGACACAACAAAAAGTAGTTCAAGTGGCAAATCTGGAGATCTTGCTGGCACTATGTGACCTCTCCTTCTTATCCATAATTGTGTAAAAACCTGGTCTAAGTTCTGAGGAACATACTGTCCATAATGAGCTGAAGCTCCATCTTGCTGTAAAGAGTTGTCATCTCTGGATAGCCATCATCCTCCATGGTTTAGGGTACCTCTAGTTCCCGTGGGTTCAAACCCGGTGGAGGACAATGGATTTTTTTTCGGGAATAAAAATTCATAGCATAGCTTCCTTTGGAAGAGAAGTAAAGCCAATGGTCCCATATCATAGATTTATGGCACATAAAAGAACCTCAAGCCTGATAAAGAGGCTTCTGAGCAAAATTTTTGGTCTTTCATGCCCAATATAGAATGGGATGCTAAGAACCATAGCAGTTAAAGAGCATCCATAAATAAAACTCAATTTCATTTCAACTCTGGATAGTGATGGTTGTCTGAATGTGGAAACAAGTTTGCATTGGCCGTACTACTTGATTTCAAAGCAAATCCATGTATGTATTTAGCATTTTAGTTTCTCTAAAGAGGAAAGAACCAATAATATGGTCACCAAGAATACGAGCTCAAACATTAAGTTTCTGTGGACACTGTGTGGTTCTCCTCCATCCATTTTGTATTTCCATCTGACCAGTATTGGCAGTTGTATCTCTTGACAAGTCCATTCAGGTAGAGTGTGCCTTCAATTGAGAATACAATTTGTATAAGAAAAAGTGGCTTATTGTTAATGCATTGTATCATTAATTCACAAAACTGCATTCTTCTTTTGGGATTGTCCTCTGAAAGTTCCTGCAAAAGCTGAATTTTATAATGTTGTTGCTTGGCACTTTTAAAGATTTTAATCACAGAATTTTGGGCTTATATTGGATTCTAATGCCAAATTGCTAGTAGAAACTTTTGGATATTCGTGCACACAGAGGAGAACATTCAATGAAATATTCTCATCAGTTGCACTTTTGTACAACCTGATCTTGGCAAATCCTCTATGATTTCAGTATTATTAAACTTCCTTTCGATCTTTGTCACTGTTTTGCAGGACTTTTAATTAATCCTGTATGTACAACTAATGCAACTTAACTTTACACTATATAAATTAACAAAACAGGCTGGGCTAAATATAAACATCCTGCCACTGTAATGCCGTATTTCTAGCAGCAAAGCTTAAATCTAGAAGGTTGTGAGTTAGGCAACACAGTCGTTTGAGTGAATGAGGTTGCTGGTTGTGAAAAAAGTACTTGCACAAAATGAATCCTGTAACCCAAAGTGGTAAAACTGTTTAACTTAACTGCATTGTCACTTAATCAAATGTTGGGTACACTGATATAACTGTGGAACTTCTTAAATGTTTGCTGATAATGTGAGATATTAAAAGTGCAAATAGAAATAGAATGTTATGGAGACATGTCACAGCCAGCATCTACAGTGTGTTCGTAGATCGCCCAGACCGTTCTGCAGTGACATTGGACTGGGTGAGGATTGGCGCGCTTTCCGCTAGTCATGGGTATAGAACACTAAATTACATTAGGCTTACCTGCATCACAACAGATGTTGAAATATGTGACTTCAACACAAACACATTCCCTATATCTTTGAAAATAATTCTGGTTTACTCGCAAAAGTTCATGTTGACTGATTGCCTGTGTTTTTCTCATGATGATGTCCTTCAATTCTTGTAATGTGTGCAGATTTGGTGCATACACTTTTCCATAAATAAAAATAGCATGGAAATAGGTCAAGGGAACGAGGTAACCACAATCATTGACTAATTATTCTGTCACCATACACACTTCACAATTCTGCCTAGAATTCGCAGCACCGTGCACTGTGACTGAATCCTGCTGAAACTAGCTACACAATCTTTCATTTCTTGTTAGTTGTGGAAGAAAGTTATTTAAAATTGAATTTACATAAATGTGTGAATCAACTGTTAGGTCAAAAAATATGGGACTAATAATTCTATGCGCACTCACTGCACACCAAAACCCAATTTTTGCAGCGTGGTGAGGAACTTCATGAATAATATGCGGATTTTCAGTAGCCCAGTATCTATTGTTCTGAGTAGAAACATGACCATGAAGATAAAACCACGCTTCATCAGTGAAGAATGTTAAAAGTAGGTCCACATCACCATTATGAACGGACTGCAAAAACCAATTGCAATAATTAACCATACTTACAGGATCTTGTGGTTGTATAGCATGAACTTTAGTTACCTTGTATGGCTTAAGTTTCAGAAGTTTCATTGCCACAAACTGATGCCTTGGGAATGTTAACCTCTTGTGCTAAACGTCTCAGTAATTTTTGGGGTTAGTGCTCTAACTGGGCCCCTACTTCATCAAGGTTCTTTTCTGTCAGCACATGGCACTGTTGAACATGTTTCTTGTTCAAAAAAATCCAGTATGCCTGACTTTATTGACAAGGTCATCAATGGTTGACCTGCTAGGAATTTGAACACCTGAAACCAATGTTGAAATTTTCTACGGCACCTTGCAGAAGAGTATTTCACATAAGCAGCATACAGAAAAATACATTGTTTTAAAGTTTACTCAACCATTATTAATGGAAAATTTATCACCAAGAGACAACACAATTTTACTGTGTTACAAACATGTGCCACTTACCAATTCCTCTGACTTTATTTCCCTTTGAAAGCTTCATTGAGGACCAGCTGGAACATTCTAAGCTGATTGAAGCAGTATAAGTGTCTTGCATCTCATCATTGTTATAATCACAAATAGGGAAACTTTAAAATAGAATTTTAATACATGATTCATAAGACAAAATGTAGCAGACTAGTGGGGCTGCATTTTTTGTAGTGTAATATCATTCATAAATCTGCTGGTAAACTGTATCCAGTTTCAACCAGAAATGGAAAGTAAAACCCCTTTTGTTTACCAAGGAGAAGCTTGACAGAAATGGAGAAAAGTTAGAACAAAGTTCAAGAAATCTCTGTGACAGCTTGCACAGGTATTTTTATAATCCTTACCAGCTTTGAACTTCAAAACCAAGTAAAGTGACAGTTTTTAATGAATTGCAGGTTGCATTTCTGCAACTGGATTTAAAATAATATCAGTGTGGCATACAATTATCCTACACTATAAGCCTATCTATGGTTTCATTGAACTGAAACAGTATATTAAGAGAGATTGCAAATATTTTACAAGAATTAATTCATCTCAGTGGAGATTTTGTTAAAGGTTGCTAGAAATGTGTTATGGTACAGAGGCACCATTTTCAACATCTTCAGAGATAAAGATAGGCTATTATGAGTATTGTAACTGTAGTTGCAGTCAAAAAAAAAAGTAATAAATTTGGATGGAGAGGTTATGCATGTCTGACTATGTCGGCTAATATTTTGCTCCCAGGCTAGTGGACTGCCCATACTTTCTCAGCATGGTGCAGGATTTAACCCTTTTGTTGCTATTTACTACTTACACATATCAACTGAATGCCATTGACTCAGATACTGTGGCACTGTTTGCTCAGTGCTGAATGTTTCCTGTGTGATTTGTGACCACATGCTTGTATGTTCCATTTAATTTGGCAGATTAGTTTACTAGCTTAAATGAGACATGTAGAATCAAGGCATGGACATGTCAATGTTTCTGTTTCCTATAGTGTTTTTCTTTATTAAATGTTGGGAATTTCCTATTTATTCCACACCAGTCCAGATTGAGCCAATCTCCTACTGTTTTGAATTCAAGTCCAACACATGCATAGCCTATGAACAAAGGAAAGGTCTAGGTGAGCAGCAAAAGGGGAGGAGTACAGAACTTCACCTGAGTGGCTGGACCATCATGCTTTGCAATGATGGTCCACAACAGCCCCTGGATGAGTCCATCTTGTATTCATTTGATGTCAAAAGTCTGGCACTCATTTGTGAACACAGGTGTTTAAGGCAGTTTCAGGCTCAGGAATTAAGGAAAAGAGGGGGATAAGATAAATGTTAATTGTAGTGCTAGAACCAGGTAAGGGGTGGGGTCTGAGCGTGACAGAGGCAGTGCAGCATTTCCTTACCAACATAAACCACTGCACATTATATCATCACAATTCCATGTACTACCTGCATAATTGCATTTCAACATGGGGCCCTTTATTGTGAAATTAGTTAATACAAAATAAAAGCAAAAAAAAAAATTATATATATGGGGCCTTAATCGTAAATGCAAATCATTCAGAGGAGAGACAGCATATCCTAGAGCACACAATGTGATCAAGAGGGATAAACAAACCAAACGCAATTTCATGTGATGACCATGAAAAAAGACTGCTTTGATGGATATATACATTGTTAGCAGTGAAAGGGTAAGTGGTACAGTGTATCCTATCAACTTTTCTACAATCTATTAGAATAAAATTCATGTAAGTGTGGAGAATGACCTAAATGGTATGAAGTGTTTTTTTTTTCTTTTCTTTTTTAAACTTATTTCCATATCCTGCTCCTTTTGTTGATTGTTAAAACTCCCTCCCCCTCTATTTGGAAGGCCCTGGCTTGAAAGTTTATGTTCTTGTGTTTGCAATTCATCAATGTTCGGAAACTTTGATACATTTGAATACTTTTGCAATATAAGTGTACCAAATGTAGTTTATAGCTGAGGGTTAGTTACAAGAATTAAACTTTAAGGATAATTTCTAGAACCTAAGGCTTTGCAAGGGCTTTCACTATTACTTTTCTAGTAGTAACTTCATGCAGAATATTTTTATTGTAAATAAGATAAGTAATGTGATGGAATTAGTTTGGTGTATATGCAAGCACTAGAATGCTTTATCATTGTAAATTTATGTTAATTTTCTTACTTTATTTTTATAAAAAGAGATGCAAAAAAGTGCTTTAATGGTAAAATAGGAAAATTGCCTATTAATAACAAAACTGGATCATCTCCCTATCAGCTCCAATGAAAGTTATGCAAAAGTAATGCATCAGCTGCCTGTGTTACAGTTCCTATTAGTAATATGTTTTTATAATTATGTGCAAAGTAATTTTAAATTATCAACTTTTCTCATTTATATATTTTAATAACAAAGAAAAGAAGGCTATTTAATGGTTGTTTTCCATTTCCCTCTGTTGTTTCTAGTTTATTTGCAAAGGTAACTAATTATTATACAATACAATTATAAGCAACATTACACTGTAAAACACCATTCCTTACAATTCTTATGAGAACAGAGCTTCTAAGTTTTTAGTATCAGATTACAGCATTTTAAACATTAATTGTAATTGGATTAACTTTATGTTTTTCTTTCCATTTAAGCTTTTACTTTTCTCACTTGTTTTAATTCTTGGAGCTGTACAAATTTCATAGAATAGTTATGTAAAGCAGTGTGGTGGTGAACTGTATAAGCAAAAATAAAAATTTAAGATGTTCATTATGCTGTTTAGCATTCAAGTTAAAAGTTGTGATATTTAAATGCACAAAAAGAAACCTTGCTTGTTGTCGCTGCATCAAAAAGTAGGAACTAAAGGTTTCGTAAAACCACCAGAGCTTAGAGAAGCAAGAATCTTTATCAAAGATTTAGTATGGTTGTAATGTTTATGGTAAACTTTGCCATTGGATGTCTTAGTCAACTTAATATGCTCAATTTATTTTTTAAGAAGAAGAGAAGCTTATATGCTGGTATATTTAGACATGCTGCTGGATTTTTTTATGTGAAAATGAAGCTCTATTCAAAATATTGTAGTAGTGAAGTTGCTCTTTGTAACAAGCATAACATATTATGGCTGTTTTGTAGAATAAAGATGGAACCTTCTTAAGATTCCTTGAGTATAGCAAAGTGTTATTATTTTTCCTACTATTTCAACATAGATTGACAGAATCGACAAGGTGTACAAATAGCATGTTATTGATGTAGATACAGATTTGCTCTGGTTGCAGATTGCCCTGGATAATAAAGTATACTTAATGTAAATTACTAAAGCGTTAAAAATTGAAACTGATGCAACAAAATAACATACAAAATTAGTTAAGGGAGCAATTTTGAAAATTTAAATACAAAATAAAATATAGGTATGTAGTTAGAAATTAAATGTTTTAAATATATGCTACACAAAAAAGTATATAGTTTCAGAAACAGCAGAAAATGAAAATTAGTCACTGATTTTTAAAGACAGTAAAAATCTAAACTAATATTATAAAAAGATAAAATGTTTGTGTATGTGTATATCTCGAAAACCACCCAGCCGATTTTGATAATTCCTTCACCATTGAAAAGCCCTATTCTTTCACATGACCGCAGTTATATGTTTTCAAAAATATGAAAACTGGGGACTAGGGGTTTCTTTTTCATATACATGTTGCCAAATTTCAATCTCATTTCGTTCAATATGGATATCGGCGCTGATGACCTTCGATGTTTAGTGCCCTTAACCCCATCTCATCATCAATATGGATATCAGAGGCTAAGTTTAGCATTTCATTGCAAATATGGTGGATTTTTAATGACTTCTAACCCAAAGGGATAAATGGGGAGGCTTAAAATATTTTAAAATTCAGTTATTTTAGAGGGGGGCTGTATATCATTCCTATCACCATATTTTACTGAAGTTTTATTAAATAATACTTTTAGTACAATTTTGACCAAACCAAATATATTTGGATTTTAGAAACTGACAAAAATGATAAACTACCCTTACATTCAATCCCTATTTTCAACCCCCAACATACAAATCAACATTGTAGAATAAAACTTTGTATACTTATACTATAGGACCCAATAAAAATTAAAGCTACCTTACAGCTCTAAAAATCTACCCCTATCATATTTTCAATCCCTTATGTTGAAATCTGCACTGTTTAAACTATATGGGCAAAGGATTGCACAATTGTACAGTAGAAGTTGGCAAAAATCATAGGTTACGTTACAACTTTCAAAAACCATCTACCAGGGGCATCATCTGGGGGAGGGCAAGGAGGTCAATTACCCCTCCTCTAGGTTATAGAAATAATTAGGGTACCATGATTTTCTTTTAGTTAAATGTGTTATGAAAATTTGGGAAACTGTTTCCGGCAATCTTGCTTCCCCCCCCCCCATAACAGAAACCGAAATTATGCTCCTGCCATCTACTAATCTTATTTTGAATTATATAATACTTGAAAGTTTTAAAAGCTACACTTACTTTCTTTTCAGCCCCTTAGGTCAACCAGAGTTCAAATTTGTGCACCTGAATTATAGGACTTGGCAAAAATTGTAGTATACCATACAACTTCAAAAAGCCTACCCATACTCATATTTTTCAACTCCTTATGTACAAATTATTATTATTATTATTATTATTATTTGACCACTCTGGACAAAACTTTGGACATTTTGCTTAGGTACAAGTACAAATTACAGACTACTTATTACTTGCAAAAATCACCCTTATCCTTATATTTAACCCTGTACTTATAGGATGTACCAATGCAGTGCTGGGTAAGACAGCTATAATTGTATAAAGAGAGAAAATTTCTAATATTAGAAATCAGTGAACTAATATTCTTTAATTTATTTAAAGGTGAGTTGGAATTGTTAAACTAACATCACTTAAGTTTCGGGAAATGGTTGTTCCCATCCTCAGAAGCTAATCCAATTGGCCCGTGTTGTTGGTGTTTCCGTTTTGTTGACTGGATACATTGGTGGCATCTTGTGGTGGTGAAATGTACTTCCAGAGGGGACTTGGTGGCGCCAAATCAAAATTCATTAGATGTGTGTTGTGTTTTAAGAGTGGTGATCTTCTCCCATGCATCTAATTAAGCTGCAAATTTGGCTGTTTTGACTAATGTAATATTGGGTTTGATGTTGTGATTGGTGATCCAAAAATGGTGTGAAACTGCAGATTTGTCCATTTGTTTGTATTTGTTACATCTCATGTGCTCCTTTACCCTAGTTTCTAGGTTTCTTTTTGTCTTACCTATATATACTTTGTCTTACCTATATATTGGCCTCTTGAGGATGGGAACAACCGTTTCCCAAAACATGTTAAGTGAGTAAACTTAAGTGATGTTAGTGTAACAATTCAGACTCACCTTTAAATAAATTCAATAACACATCACTGTTTCTAGCTTCTTTTTAAATATCAATGTAATATTCTTTAATTAACAACTGAGAGGATTGTTTTTCTTGATGGTCGCTGACCATTTGTCTTTTCCAAAGAGGTTAACTTGGTGGTCTGAAAGTGTGGAATCCACAGCTTAACCTCTATTTCATTGTATATGTTAAAGGTTTCTGCATTATGTGAAAATTGTGTATCTTTATGTTATTAAATAACTACAGGACCAAAGAGAAGGTGCAAAAGCTTAAAAGTTTATCTACTGTTCTTATCTAACAAGTTACTCAGCCATTCTGATTGATGACTGTACCGCAGCTAAAGGTACATGCAACCTATGCAGCATTTTGACACTTTGGAGGACTGTTGGGGGGGGGCAGTTAAGGAAGTCCAGACATCCCACCAATGTTGCACATCTTTTTACATGAATATCAGGGGATTTTGTTTTATCTGTTGTTGCGAATAGTTGGGGCTGTACAAAATTACATTTATTATAAGGAGTAAAGGATAGGATTCACCATTAAAAAACTTAAAGTTCACTGTACAATAACTTCATAAAGAATGGGGGGGAGAGTACGAAAAAGTATATATTTTTAGGAATATCAGAAAATGATGATTATAATAACAGAAAGATCTCTTTTTCCAAACCTTTTACATAATTCGCCATTTAAGTGTATATTACAGTCCCGTGTGAATTAATCGGAACAGAAAATAACACATTTTACATGCTTTCATGAATTTAATCCTAAATTACTTCCAATTTACATTTCTTAATACTTAATATGTCCTCCTTTCTGTTTTATAAGTTACATTACACAATTAGACATTGGTTCCACAAAATTGAAACCCACATTTTTGAGATCATCATGAAACCGCACTTGAATTAAAGCTAATAAAAACGTTCTTTTGTGGAACAGTCAAAGTTTGCAAGTCTCTTTATGCAAATAACCCACAAACTTTCTATGGGGTTAATGTCAAGCGAATTCCCCGGCCAATCAAGCAACGAACATCATTATCTTTGAAGAATTTCTTCATTTTCTTAGGAGTGTGGAGGTAGCTAAATCTTACTGAAAAGTTCTGTCACCTTCCAGAAACTGTTTCTCGAGTTCATGAACAACTCTCACCAGTACTGTGATGTATTGATCACTTTTCATCATGCCTTAACTGGAATTTGTGAAACTGGTGGCTCTTCATAGGTGAAAAGCCCCAAAACATTTTCTTCTCAGGGTGTTTTACAGTCTGTTGAAAATGTGCTGAATTTGCAGGTTCATTATTTGCTTGGCGCACATACTGAACCCTCTGACCTTGCACTTCGAAATGAGTCTCATCAGAGAAAAGAACTTTTTTGCAGTCTTGCAGTGTCCAATTCTGATGAGCACATGCCCATAAGAGGCGTTTCTTACGCATTGCTTGTGTAAGAAGTTGTTTCATCACAGGTTTTCGAGCTTTTCATCCAACTGCTAAAAGTCTATGATGGACATTAGATGCATCTAGATTCACTCCCCTGTCCCTCAGGTCACGAGCCAAGTCCACAGCGGTGAGCCTAGGGTTTGTTTTGCTTTTCCTAAGGAGAAAGCGGTCATCAGTTGGTGAAGCTTTCGTTTTCCGACCACATTTCCCCTTTTTCTTTGGTGTAATGGAGCCAGTCTCTTTGTGCTGATGAATAATTGTATGCACAGTGGCTACACCAACACTGAACTTTGTAGGTATCTCTGTTTGCATCATAGAAATATTTTGTGCTAATGCCAAAATCACACTTCGCTTCCTGGGAGTCGTATCCATCGAAGACCAAAATTTACAAATATTACAAGAGAACTATAAAACTCGAACCACATCCAAATAAATGCTCATTTGAACCGAAAACCAACTGCCACACAACAATTGCCATGTGAAACAACAAGCAACAATGGCCAGAGAGCATTTGATTTCATTATAAGTATAGTGCTGACAATTGTTTGGGAAAATACAGCAAAATTTACCTTGTTCCGATTAATTTGCACTAGATTGTAGTACCTTCAATATAATCTCCAAAATTCAATTATATAGTGTTTCAAGGTTATGATTCAAAGTAACATATGTTTTCTGTACATTGTTACTTCTTCACAACAATATAAGTAATGAGGTTCAATAGCAACAACTAATTCACTAATAGAATATTTGAACTGGGAAAGTTAGTCTTTCTTTATTCAAAATATAAAATAATGCCAGTTATGAATACCCTTAATGCTTGGATGCTAGTAGAGCAGCCAAGCATTTTTACCTTATCATGTGTCTAATAGATTGAGAAAATATTGCATTACACCCAAAAATTTGAATCAAGATTTCAATGGAAATACATGTTTTGAGGACCCCTGAATCCAAAAGAAACCTTTTAAGGAAAGGTTCCAAGTGTGAGAGAACAGCATAATCCAAAAATGAAATGCCCAATAAATACCAAACTTGTAATTAAGTTCAGTATCATCCAAAGGTGCGACATGAGTTTCAAGAAAATCCATCCCACCCCAAACTACCCTTTGCATGTAAACGTTTTCAACATTTTGATTTTCTCAAAAATAATTCCAACAATTTTGATTTTCTCAAAAATAATTCCAATAATTATGATTAAAATACCATACATGACATAAAATGTATATCTTGAATTTTCTGGGAATAACCTGTGAAGTCCGCTTCATTCAGAAGGAATTTCATATATTTAATTCATTCAACATCGATTGGCACTCCCCCTATAACTTCTGCTTAGTAGCACTTTGAAATGTGTGTCGATGTATGCGTAATATAATACTGTCTACTGCCCCATATGATCTTGCTGCTTCCCATAGCTAGAGCATTGCAGCAGCAATTGTTCTGGCTTGCGAGTACACTTGTGGACATCGATAAGGACAACATGGAAGCAGACAAGCATGGCCAACGGTGGACAGTGTGGTTTCTCCGGAGGGAAGGAGTGACTGCTTCAGACATCCACAACAGGTTAGTATCCATATGTGGGGAGACAGTACCAAATTGGAGATCCACATTTCGTTGGGTATTATTCAAAGACGGCAGGAACTGCGCTGAAAAATGCAAAAGCACTGGGCGTTCAGCATGCAAACCAAACAGTGCTCAGCGTGTCAATGACTCCACACCATTATCCATGAGGATTTGAAGATGAAGAAGGTATGTGCACAATGGGTTCCCCATACCCTCTCCATTGTGCTAAAACAGAAGCATGTGAAGATATGCAACAGTACAGTGCAGATCCAGCAGAGTTCTTTGAGCATCTGGTCACTGTTGACGAGTCAGGTTCTTTCACAAGACTCCAGAAAAGAAATGCCGGTCTTTGGAGTGGAAGCATGCTGGGAGTCCTCGTCTCAAGAAGTCACGGCCAAGACTATTTGTGCAGAAATAAATGGCAACTGTGTTTTGGGATCAGGAAGGGATAATTCTGGTGGATTGGCTCCCTCAATATGGCTATCAACAACGATCGGTACTGCAGTTCACTGCACCAAGTCCACCAATGCATTCAACAACGCCGCCATGGAAAATGGGGCTATGGCGTTCTTTTCCAACATGACAATGTGCGGCCATATGCTAGTCGCCAGACCATTGCCACTGTACGTGAACTAGGGTTTACTGTTCTGCTACATCCTCCATATTCGCCAGAACTGGCTCCTAGCAACTATGCCCTATTCGATGCAATGAAAGAGGTCATGCAGGGTAAGAAGTTCACCACCAATGACAAACTTCATGCAGTTGTCCATCAGTGGCACCGGGATAGCCCCAAAGAATGATATGCTACGCAAATACAGAAGCTACCAGAACAATGGCAAAAGTGCATAGACATTGGCAGGGAATACCTGTAATAAATTCTGTATATTTTTTGTTCAGTAAGTGGTTCCTGTGAACACAAAGAAATTTTAGTGCCAATTATTTTTTAACACCCCTAGTAATTTTATATAACCAGTAAACCATAAGAGATAGACAAAATCTTACTAAATAAAACGTAATATACGCAATTGATTTTAAATAACTTTTTTCTGGTATCAGTAATTTCATAGATATCTAGTTATTTGTTTGAAATGTTCAATACTTTTTCACCTTTTTAAATTGCTGTTGCAATTCAGTGTTTCTTGCAATGTCATGGAAAGAGTATGGAATTGCAAGGCTTTCCCTCTTGTACCCACAATGAAATTTGTAATGAAACAATTTCTGCATTAGATTTTCGTTGATTGAGACACCATTACCTTGCTGTTATTCATTTGGCACCACCCAGGATACACATATAGCTTTGTAGAATCACAGGCTGCTATACAAGCTGTATCCTCACATAACAAGCTCCATTCTTCTTAAATCCAAGACATTAAACACCTATAACAGAAGTGAAAACCTTAAAGAAAACTATTACCTTGCAATGCATCCCTGCCCATATGCAGACAATGAGCCAGCAATGAATTAGTCAAAAAAAAAAAGGCACTACAATTGCATGGGAATAAAGCCCTTGGCAGTCTATTCAAGAAGATAATCACAAACAGAACCTTTGAAATATGGAAGAAAGAAATTACTCAACTACCCAGAAAGAAGAACTGTGAAAAAATAAATGATCTAAGGGACAAAAACAAAAATAAACTGAGGAAAGAAGCTGTGACAGCCTTCAGATTGGAAACAGGACATGGCTGTCTAGCTGCACATCTAGCTAGAATTAAAGTATACCCGATGGAAGAATTACTATCTGCAAAGAACCTGGATCAGTAATGGACTCAAATCACTATTCAACTGCTCAGGACTCTACCCAACCCAACAACAGAAAGGCAGTCTACCAGCTCTATATTAGACTGCTAGAAGCAAAATAAATATAGTTCTTGTTCTGTGACATATATTGTGTATTATATTATTCTTATTGCTATATTATGCACTTGTGTTGTCTACAGATACCAATTTTGCATTGGAGTTAATTCCTAATAAAGCCATATGTTACAACAATGATGACAATTTCTGCAAAAGTTTATCTCGATTAACATTTTGCAGAAAAATAAGCTTTCGTGAGAATAGTTTGTAGAAGCTATATAAAATAAATTATAGCAAGTAGAGAAAGTCATGAGAATATATCATAGATGTTTTTTTTTTTTTAACATATTCATGAGCAATAAATTATGGCCTGACATGGGAGAATTAAGTCACAATTGCCTTATCATTGACAAGCTCAGTATTTCATTTAAGTCCATCCATTTTTCATTAAATGGTCTGAGATCCTAAATTATTATATTACAATTGTAAAAAGATGGCTGCACTACAATTTAGGCATTCATGGTGGCGACAATCTTCCTCCTGAATTTTATAGAATTCAGGCATTAGGCACCATCATATTTAAGAGCCACACTGTTTTTCCCAGTTACTTAAAGCTTTATGACATAAGCTCTAGCCTGACTTGTGACTCGTGAAGTGGCTGTACAACATTCTGGTACTTCTGCTAAACCATCCTTATCCTCTTCAAATGATACACCTGCATCAGATGGTTCAACAAATGTATCATCCACATCTATGCTGACACACTTTTAAATATTTTTATACAGTGCTTTTCATTTACACTGCGGCCACCAGGGTTACTCACGCACTGGTTGCTGCAGCCTTGACTCTTTCTGAAAGTTATATCACTGCAACCACCTCACATTCTCATAGTTACAGTTAAAATGTTAATAAGCACATGCCTTATCATAACAGATGTAGGAAATGCCCTTCCGCACATTTCTTGCATCTTTTTAGGAAATTTTCATTCACACTTGACAGCTCAATATCCAAATTGAGTGAATTTCTTGCCTTATGTTTTCTTTTAGTTCTTCCAATGTATGAGGTTTGTTGCTTACATCTTATTTTTCATGTTATCATCAGAGTCAGGTAAATTTCTGTAATTTGATTTTGCGAAATGTCAGTGATAGAGTAATTGTCTCATGCTTAATATTCTTCTCTGATGGAGCATGGTCCAATTTATGTTTCATCGCAAAATAACAGGTATTGGAGTATGAGAAACCCAATTTTACACACAAGATTCCCTTGCATGAGGTGAAAATTTGTGTGTGTGCATACAGAATAATAGGACTTATATTATTTTTTGAACAGACAATAAATGCAGAGGAGTATAGAAATGACTTACACCATTTTTGACAACTGACTGATGTTGTAGTCAGTCTGGATTTATCAAACAAGGCTTTCTACCTCACATACACACTATGTGATCAAAAGTATCCGAAACACCCCACAAACATACGTTTTTCATCTTAGGTGCATTTTGCTGCCACCTACTGCCTGGTACTCATTACCCACGACCTCAGCAGTCATTAGACATCATGAAACAGCAGAATGGGACGCTCCGTGGAACTCACGGACTTCAAACATGGTCAGGTGATTGGGTGTCACTTGTGTCAGAAGTCTGTACGCGAGATTTCCACACTCCTAAACATCCCTAAGTCCACTGTTTCTGATGTGATAGTGAAGTGGAAACGTGAAGGGACATGTACAGCACAAAAGCGTACAGGCCAACCTCGTCTTTTGACTGACAGAGCCCGCCGACATTTAAAGAGGGTCGTAAAGAGTAATAGGCAGACATCTTCCAGACCATCACACAGGAATTCCAAACTGCATCAGGATCCACTTCAAGTACTATGACAGGCGTGAGGTGAGAAACCTTGGATTCCATGGTCGAGCGGCTCCTCATAAGCCACATATCACACAGGAAAAGTCAAACGATGCCTCGCTTGGGTAAGGAGCATCAACATTACACAATTGAACAGTGGCAAAACATTGTGTGGAGTGATGAATCACGGTACTCAATGTGGCAATCTGATGGCAGGGTGTGGGCATGGCGAATGCCCGGTGAACATCATCTGCCGTGTGTAGTGCCAACAGTGAAATTCGGAGGTGGTGGTGTTATGGTGTGGTCATGTTTTTCCTGGAGGGGGCTTGCACCGCTTGTTGTTTTGCATGGCACGATCACAGCGCAGACCTACATTGATATTTTAAGCACCTGCTTGCTTCCCACTGTTGAAGAGCAATTCGTGGATGGCGATTGCATCTTTCAACACGATCGAGCACCTGTTCATACACCTGTGGTTACATGACGATAACATCCCTGTAATGGACTGGCCTGCGCAGAGTCCTGACTTGAATCCTATAGAACACCTTTGGGATGTTTTGGAATGCCGAATTCGTGCCAGGCCTCGATACCTCTCCTCAGTTCCGCACTCCATGAAGAATGGGCTGCCATTCCCCAAGAAACCTTCCAGCACCTGATTGATAGTATGTCTGCGAGAGTGAATGCTGTCATCAAGGCTAAGGGTGGGCCAACACCATATTGACTTCCAGTATTACGGTGGAGGGCGCCACGAACTTGTACGTCATTTTCAGCCAGTTGTCCAGATACTTTTGATCACGTAGTGTAGCTGGTGAGCCATTAAATTTAATTGAGGAAACTTTTGAAGATAGAGTAATTAGTAAGAATTATGACTCTCACAATCCCCTGGCTTTTCTCTATATGATTATATTTATGGCAGAACTTGAAAAATAAGGTGTATGCAACAAACCCTATGGAAGAACAAAAAGAAAACTTTCGGATACTGAACTCTCCACTGTAAATGAAAATTTCCTGAAAAGACACCAAAAATATGTGCATAAAAAGGACAGTATTTCCGCCATCTCTTAGGATAAGGTATGTGCTTATTATCATTGTAATTGTGACTGAATATGAAGCAGTTGTGGGGACATTATAATTGTTTTGGTAGGAGTCTGAACTGTAGCGACCAGCATGCAAGTTGCCATGTGATGGCCACAGTGTGAAAGATAAGCTGTGTATTAGCTACATTCCTTTCTCAATTGTTAAGCCCCCCCACATCAGAAAAAAAAGCTAAAATCTTAAAGCTTTTGAAGGGATCAAGTAGTCTATTTCTAAAAATAAATAATTTTTTTATATTCCTCGTGTGCATGTGTATTTTACTATATTCATAAAATACAATAGTCGTTATAAATAAATCTGTAATAATGTATTTTACTACTCTTTGCAGTAGGATATTGTATAGCTGTAAATTCTATAAATAAAATCAGTTACATTTTGAATGTCTATTACTAGGGCCTAGATTTTAATGGCAAGTCATATTTTGTTCCTGAACTTTAGGTTGAATTTTGCTACAATTATGCACAAACTTATGTATTGTATGTAATGTAGAATAATGTATTTTTATTGTGCATATAAAGTCATATTTATACCTTTTTTTTTTAATAATAGTTCATATTTCGACCAACTTTTACCAAAACTGCAGATTTCTGTTATATGCTTAAAGACACGAGAATAAAAGAATGAGAGTGTTGCTCACATGACAATCTTTTAGGTGATATAAACACAGCAATTACAATAAAGCTTTGTAGTAAACAAGCAGCGTAACACACTAGTCGGTTCGCTGACATAAAACATTGTTGCTCAGGGTGAACAACAAATTGCAAAGTGTTCTCCAGCACAATCCTAGATATTCCACAATGTGCAAAATTAGTGACTGTGTTTCTGGGAATGCCACAACATTTGAAGACAACGAACCAAGGCTGGCCTGCAGTGACCTCGCCATTCCTGTGATGTGGAGAGAAGCTTCTCCAGGTACAAAACTATCCTTAGTGACAACCTTAGATCTTTGAAAATAGAAAAGCTTATAATGCACCTTGTGATCCAATGCAACTCTGCAGAAACGGGAGATTGGCAGGATGTGTTAACTAATTTGGAATACTTTAAATAAGGGGTATGCAGTAGTAAAAACATGGTTTTATTGCTTAGATAGGTGTTATTGTTTTCACTGTACTTCAAGTTTTTTTCAGACACATGCAGACATTTCAAAAATAAGTGCTAATTAGTTTCAAACACTACAAAAAGTAAGTACTATACTCACAATTTGTTCTGAAGTGAATTTTGTATTACATGGTGTATAAAAAAATCAACAAAAATGTTTTTAAATAAGCTTATATAGTCATATTTTATCTTTTAAGGTCATAAATATATAAATTTTAGGTCATAAAGGCTTGCATATTTTGCTGCTTTTTAGGTCATTAAAATCCAGGCCCTATCTATTACATACCTTTCTTCACTCTTTTTGGGAGATATACAAGGTTGAAGGGGTATAGGTTTCTGTAACTTAAGGGAGGATTCCACATGGATTCATTCCACGTGATGAAGCATTAGTAATAATTTAAAATAAAGAGAGTTGAAGGTTGTCGCACATTAGTAATAATTTTTTTTTCACTGAGCACTACATTCATCATGAAAAATTTTGCTGAAATTCATCAGAACTTTGTGCAGTGAGGCCTTCAAATATCAGAACACCCTTAAGACTGTGGACAATGTTAAAGAAACAGCATATTTTTCTTCTGTGTGTTCTTTTCTATGTAAAATCAGTTTTACCCAATTTAGGGTTGAAGCTTCCTCAAATTGTAACTTTCAAGGTGTAGTACCCCTGGCAGTGCCACATAGTGACTGTTTGGCTTGTGTCATATAACTCTGACCTTTGTAATGTAGGTTGACTGAAGGTGAGTCAGGCCAGCTCATAAGAGATGCATTGATATGATGATAAATGATAAAGGGTTGCTTATAGAATTGAGGCCAGCTAGAAACAATTTTAATTTGCTAGAAGTAAGGATGCAGAGCAAGAAATGCAGTTGAAACCATGAAGCTACATTGGCTAGCAAAAGCTCTCATTGTTGAATGATTATTATTCACTGAAGCCATGGTTAATGTAATGTTTGCTCTAAGAGAGAGGCCGCAAAGTACATCCAAATTCCAGGAGAATAAATTCTCTAGCCAATGGAATAAGACCTGGAAAAGAATAACAAAAGTAAATAGAATGATTTTTCATACTAACAAAATATAAAAATTTGTAGTAAACAAATACCTTGATGTATGGTTGAGTATCTTAAAGAAAGGAATTTTGTACATGTGTGTCACATTATCTTGTAAGCCAGATACTTGGCATGTTTTACAGCACATATCCCATTTTTACAGGCAACATATATGGAAATTGTGAATGTCAAAAGGTAAGTGCATTTTTGAGAATGATTTCCCATTGATTTATTATTTACATTATTATTACTATTTCCATTTTTTTTAACATTTTATATAGCATTTTATTTCTCACTAATTTATGTCATTATAAGTGAAAAATGCAAATGCTTCTTTATCAACTGAGAGGAGGTGGATGTATTTCAGGACAAACTGATATAAAAGTGATAGTAAACATTGCCATTGTTATCCATATTTTATGATATGCTTGATTGGTTTGCTGAGTAGTACTACTATATGTAAGATGGGAATATAAAACAAAGCAGTGAAAGATACAATCAAGAACTATTGATTTTATTTGTTTATTTGGAAAAGCCTATAAATAGATTACCTCAATACTTAAGAAACCGGGTTCAATGTGTGGAAGTAAACTACAAAAATACAAATGACATGGCAGAAAAAAATAAAATCAGTTTTTCAGAATGTTAGGCAAGCAGCTCCACAAGGTATAAAACTCGCTCCATTTTTGTTTATAGTATATGTAAATGATATCTTTGAATTAATCCACAGAAATGGGGGGACAGCAATGGGATATGCAGATATGTGACAATTGTAATTAAAGATAAAACTGAACTGAAAGTGGAAAGGAAAATCAAATGTCATATTATCAATCATAAGACAATACTTCTCCAGTTTAGACATGATATTATTTTTTTTTTAATATAGAATCAACTGGAAAATTCAATGATAGAGCCAAGACTTGAACACAGTTCTATCACTCTCCATGTGGTCGCTCTAACCACTGAGCTACTGTGACATGCTGGTGAGACATTGAATTCCCCAATTGACTCAAGTTGTTTCCCAAATAGACCACCAAGGCATCTCACTAGAGATGACAATCTCAATGGCAACCTGCCATCGCAAGTACTTTAATACCAAAAGAAAAGAGTAACACTAAAGTGCTATAAAAACAAATAAAAAATACTTATCTGAGGATGCATATTATAGTATGGAATATAAGTTCTAAATAAAATTTTTGTTGAAATCATGTACATACATTTAAATTTTGACATGTCCTTTTTGTATATCTTAAAGGACATTGCATATTTTATTGTATGTCTTAAAGGATGAATAAAATGACTTATGACAATTCACTTCCAGTGATTAAACTTTAGGAATCTTTAAACAGCAATATACCCATGAACTTCATAATGCAATTCAAAATTGATATAAAAATTTATAGGAAAGATAAAAATAAGCAGTAGATTACAACCAGGTTTTCCTATCACTAAAGGATTTTGTCAGGCATATTTTTTATCCCCAAGATTATTAAAAATGTATTTGGAACAAACATTACATAATTGAAAATGAAATATAGTGCTATCGGTGCAGATAAGAATTAAAAAAATAACATATATTCGTTACATTTTGCAGATGATCAGCTTATCGCAAGAATTTGATGATTTAGAATATATGTGCAGAAAATTAATTGAAGAATACAACAGATTAGATTAGATTTATTGTCAACCGTAGGAATTACAGAATTCAGGTATCATCAGAAATAATAAATATAAGGACAAAATAGTAAATATAAAAACAAGATGGAATACATGTATACACTTAATTACATGTTAAATAATACACCCTTTAGGTGATCATAATTATTGAACACTATTTACAAACTCTTCAACTGAATAAAAACGGTGTTGTAATAACAACTCTTTCACTTTGTATTTAAATGTATCATCTGAGGTGGTAAGTTTCACATTATCAGGTAGCTTGTTATATAATTCCAGAATGCCTTATGCTTTTGCTGAATAATAAGTATTATGTCTAATTATGCTCAGTTAATGCCTATTTCTTATGTGATTGCTAAGCTTTTCACAGTTAGCCTGAAAGTATACCAGGTGTTTTCTAACAAATATGACAACTTCTAATATATATATATATATATATATATATATATTAGATATATATAGGCAAGTAAGTGGTAATATATGGAGTTTCTTGGAAAATTGGAACTTCTACACAGTGAAGCATTGTGTAATATGTAGTAGGTGGAGAAAAGAGTATCTTAAGTCGGCTCTTAAATATATGGAGTGTTCGAAATAAATTAATACAGGAATCCCTTTGTTTCTTCCTCATTATTATTTTAATTGCTTGTTTTTGAATTTTGAAGATTATATTTCCTTTATCATAGTTACCCCAAAATATCACACAGAATTTTAACAAACTTAACAAACTGTTGAAATGCACAAAATATAGATTCCTCAATGTTTTCAAGTTTGCAATGTTTTTTATAGATCTAACCAAAACAAAGCTGACTTAATTTAGATGCCAGTTTTTCAACATGCATTTTCCATTTCAGATGCTTGTCAATCCACACACCCAGGAATTTAGTGGTGGATTTATAGTGCATCAATTCATTTTCTAGTTTTATTTGTGGCTTATGAATAGTGGTATTTTTAACATGACTGAATGAGATGGCTACGGATTTATTCTTATTTATTATTAACTTATTTTTACAAACCATTCCTGCGTTTCTTTGTCCTAAAATCGATATATCTGTTTCAACATCTTTATCGCTACCCATTATGTCTATGGATGTGTTATCAGCAAAGAATACAATCTTGTTGTGATGTAGATGGTTAACTAAGTCGTTTACGTACAATAGAAATAAAAAGTGCCCTAGAACTGAACCTTGGGGAACTCCATAAGTTACATATTTTTTATTGGATCTATACACTGTATGAGTATGGCAACTTGTTTGTACTACTTAGACTAGTTGTTCATGTTGATTTAGATATGATCTAAACCAGCAGTTTGCTAAACCTCTTATATCAAAGCATTCTAATTTTTTTATCTCATGATTTGACTAGATTGCAGGCTTTGGAAAGATCTAGAAATATTCCAATATTATGTTCTTTTTTCTCTAATGAATTGTAAATCACATCTAAAAACTTAAATGTAGCTGTCTGAATTGATTTACCTTTTATGAACCTGTTTTGTGCTACAGATAATATATCATGGTTTTTTAATGTATTTTTTACATCTATTATACATAGTCTTCTCTAGCACTTTTGAAATGGAAGATAATATTGCTACTGGCCTATACTTTTTAGCTTTATTCTTGTCACCCTTTTTAAATACAGGTTTTATTTTTGCAGTTTGTATACACTGAGGAAACATGCCTGTTGAAAAAGAAGCATTGATCAAATAGAGAGGTACAACAAAATACTGACAATAGTTTTTAAGAATACAATCAGGAATTTCATCTACTCCATTGGAGGTTTTATTTTACATGCTCTTTAATATTTTACTCACTTCGCTAGTTGTAACCGGATAAAGGTATATTGTATTTATATTCCTGGGGATTTGTTTACTTGTCCAAGGTGTTTTATGTTTATGTGAAATATCATTGATTATGTTTACAAAGAAATCATTAAATGTCTTTGCCACTTATTTTGTGTCTGAGATAAGCTCCCCTTCTTTATTTCTAATTGTGGGTTTCTGTTTTCTTGAGCTAATTCCTAACTCCTTATTCACAATCTGCCACATAGTTTTTGATTTGTTGTTGGAGCTTTGTATGATCTTTTCTGTATGGTATGTTTTGCAGCTATCAGAACCTGTTTCTATACATTTTTATACTTATTAAAATATAGCTTGAAACTCTCTGAATTTATAGTTTTGTGTAGGATTAGCATTTAATTTTTACAAATCAAAGTGCATGGTAATAGGATGAGAAAAACAAGATTTGAAACTTGAATATGAAGTGATGAATACAATTATTTGGGTGTTAAAATTACAAATGATGGAAGAAATGATGGAAGAAATGATATTGAACTTAAAACAGCAAATAAAGAAAAGCAAAACTGCTATCCCACTTTTGAATGGCATATTATAGGACAAACAGATAACAAGAGAAATGAAAAGAAACATTTACAACTCCATTGTTAAAAGTACAATTTTATATGGTTCAGAAACATGGCAATTCAAAGATATCTAAACAAAACTCTTTGGCATTGGAAATGGATTATTGGCAAATATCTAGAAGAGGTAAAATTAGGAATGATAAAATAAGACAGGAAATGGACATTAAAAATTATATATTATATGATATTTCAATGAACCAATTAATATGGCATGGACATGTGATGTGTATGGATCAAGATAGGTTACCAAAGATTGTTTTTGAATGGATGCCATCAAGGGGATGAAAAAGAGAGCAACCTCCAAGAACATGGAAGAATGGAGTTATGGAAACCATGAAGGAGAGACAATTAAGAGAAAGACAATGGTTCTTTGTCAACACAAAAGGATGTTTAATTTAATGTATATTCAGCTTCAGAAGATATTGTAAACATTGTAAAAACTCATTAGCAATAATAAAACAATAAAGAAAAATTACGTTGAATGACGATCGTAATCATAATCTTTATTCACCATTAAGCTTACAAAATCAATAAATTTTGTCAAGCAGTTATAAAACAAGTACTTACAAATGTATATACAGGTACAAAGAATTTACAAATTTGTTTACATAATATAATCTAAGCTAGTTGTGTGGAATCAAGTTTAACATACTTATTTATATGGCTTCAGCGGTATACTGGTTAACTATTACATTAATTAGATTTGCAAGTAATATATATAAACATAAGGCATAAAGTAACAATATACTTAATTAATCATATTAATTATCTAATTATTACTAACTTTACAATACATTCACATGAATTCAATAGCATGAATATTATATCCTATATATTCTTGTACAGAGTAAAATGCTTTCTGTTTAAACCAGTATTTTAGCTTGTTAATAAATCTGATTAGGGGCACTTCTTTTAATGCAGGTGGTAAGGGAAATGCTCTAATGGTATGGATGACAAGAGGAATAATAAAATAATGTGAAAAGATGAGGTTTTTAAACTTAATAAAACACCCAAGCATGGATGAAAAATCACTACAGTATATAGATAAATATAACAACATTTTGAACATGGTAATTATTCGGCAAATATAAATTATAACAAAGGAAGTATGGAATATTGTAAATCAAATGCCTAGAAATTGTAATGGTAAACAAATATAAAATATAAAGATAAATAATAATAATAATAATAATAATAATAATAATAATAATGTGTTAGATCCAAAACATATATCTACCTAACATTTTTAATGACTATTACATAAATGTTGCAGTCACTAAAAACAAAGCAAATCTCAAAACCAAATAGCAGAAGCAAATCAGTTAAATTCTATAGCAGTTTATGAAGTCACAGATGAATGTGTATTAAAAGAAAAATTAAAAACAAAGAAATCTGCAGGTTTAGATGAACTATCAAATGAAATGCTAAAATATATAAAATATGAAGTGATTGAAACAGTAACACACTTAGTAAATTCCTCAATAATTCATGGAGTATTTCTAAACATATTTAAAACTATTATTGTAAGCCCTTTATTGATGGAGGTATAGCTTACGTATTCTGATTTACGTAAATTATTATATCTTGAAGATCTTATAGTTTGCCCCACGTTGTGGTAGTCAATTTGTAAGAGAACAAATATGTGTTTACTTCACGCGAAACCATCTTGTGTGACGTCATACGTTGGTTGGTTCATTTGTTCTGTTTGTAGATTCCTCTGGCGTAGCAATTTGTATCAGTTTTAAATGTCCACCGGCTAGCTATCATCTGATCTGGGTAGGCATGTTTTTCTTACAGGTTGTGAAGCGGAAAAGGAATCTTTTATCCAAAAATTACTAGTGAAGAAATGTGTTTTATAATGTTTTATTGTCGAACACGTGCACTAACACTTTCACAGATTTATCTAGATAATCGCCATAATGAAACTGTTTATAATAACTTCTAATCACTTTTAACTCACGTACTTCAACTTTGTATATTTAACTTTAGGATATTTTATAAGATTTCTCGTACTTCTGCTGCATGTACTTAGAATTCCGTTGAACTGAGCGGCCGACGTGTAGTGTACGAAAAATTTTGTATAACTGCGGGGCGACCAACTTCGAGCATGGCTATTTATAGGCTTGCCTTAAGATACACCTAAAGATTATAAATGAACTGCTATTGGCTAATAAAACGCGCCAACATTAGCGTCTATTTTACTAACCAATGAAAACCACTAATACATATTATTTTTAGAGAATGTTCTAGAAGCTTTTTTTACCGAAAAGGCGCGAAACATTACGTAACTTCCTGGTTCCCGGTAACGATAAACAACTCACCCCCTTGCTGAAGTATTGTGTTATTGTTAACAGTTTCAATAGAGCCGTATATTATTATTTACCAATAATAATTACAATTATTAAACCTCTGAAATCAATGTTACACAAAAATACATATTCATATTAAAATAATTATTTACATTAAAGTAATTTGTGATACAAATTACCGTCTCATATGCCCCACTAGAAACATAATTATAAATATTTATAACTTGTTTAGAATTTTATAATTTTGTTTTTAGTCTCCTAAATCTTGTAACACACGCTATCACTTTCACTTTACACTTCACACGTATTTAACACACGACATATGTTTTATCTCGCCACTACTTACTGGCTCTGATTTAATTAATTTAGATATTCATCTGACATCACAAAAAAATTTTTTTTTTTTTTTATAGCAAATACTATACCCTAAACTATTTAATCACTGTTTCAAAATTGTTTCCTCTCTTACATTGTTGACAAAAATTTATAAATTTAAGATTTTTGTAATCATTATACATATTTACCAAAATATTCACCCTCTACACAAATATTTACATCTCTTAAATCTAGACAATGTTTCACATTTTCTGTTTGCTACATAAGTATTTGTTTCAATTATTTTTACCCATTTTTGTTACTTGGTACCTTACAAAATATATTTTGAATTTTATTTTAACAATACTCTTGTAATAGTATTTATGTACTTTACTTTAATATAACATCATGCTTTATTTCACATGTCCAGTTATTAATAACATGTTATTTTCCTCTCAAACATTTAATCATGTCCAAAATTTATTTCTCCTTTCCTATGACGTACATATTTATTTAACCCTCTTACGTTCCAATACATTGCTCTGCATTTCGTCTTTAACTATTCAGCATTTATTATTTATCATCTTTGTCTGTTGTTTCACCATGATCTTCATGGTTGTATGGTTTCAGCATCTCAATATGAAACTTTCCTATGCTTTTTCGATTTGTTGGATTACATAACTCATATGTGTTAGTTCCATACACTTCAACAACTTCATATGGTCCATGGTATTTGAGAAACATTCGCCAATAAAGTTTATTTTCTTTGTCCGACAATTTCTTGGTTTTAACCAAAACTAAATCTCCTATTTTGATCCTCCATTCCTTTCTCTTCTTTTCTTCATGTTTCATTTTTCTTTTTATTGCCTTTTTCTTCATCCTCTCAAATGCTTTTCGGAACATCTCTTCTTCTGTTGGTGGTATCGAATGCGCATCTGGAATGGCTCCTGGGATTGTTTTACACATTGTATTGATCTTCTTTCCCAACTTAAGTTCACATGGTTTATATCCTGTTACATTGTTTATGGTTTCGTTTAGTAGGTTCTGAACAAAGTTCACGTATCCATACCATTGGGTGTGTTTTCGATGACATAACACCCTTAAATAATTTGAAATTTCCTTAATTTCCCTCTCCACTGGGTTGGAGTTCGGTCTGTATCTTGACGAAAAATATTGTTTAATGCCATTTTCTTTCAGTCCATCCATAAATGTTTTTCCTGTGAAGTACGAAGCATTGTCGCTCAATACAGATTGAATAGGTCCTTCTTCTATCACATATGACTTGAGTAGTCTATTCAAACATGCTAAACCTGTAGGTTTTCTCAAAGGGTAGATTCTTACATATTTGCTGAATATATCATAACAGACAAATATATATTTATTTCCAAATTGACTTGGAGGCATCGGACCATGAATATCAATACTAATTACACATCTCGGCTTATCCCTTATAACCGAATTAGTTTCAAATGCATATGCTGCATTTATTTGCTTTGCCTTCTGACACAGGTTGCAGCACGATATAAATTTCCGAACTTTTTGACGCAATTTGGATATGTATAAATTCTCTAAAATCATAGAAGTTGTTCGGTCCGTCCCTGAGTGTGCTAACCCTTCATGAAAATTCTTAATTAGTTCCTTTTCCATGCTTTTCGGAACCATTACCTTCCAACTAGGCATTTCTTTCCCATGCTTTTTGTATAATGTCCCATCTCGCATTGCTATAATTTCTTTCTTTGCCTCCTCAATCAATGGTGCATTTTTTTTAAGTTCAAATAATTTTGCATCCTCATTTTGAATTTCCCCCATATTTTTCAATTTTTTAATCATTTCTTTACTTAAAGGAATTTCAATTGTCAATATTTTGACTTCATTTCTAGGCCTTTCAATATTTTCGGGAATTTGTGGGTTGTAGTTCAATCTTGATAGTAAATCACTGAAGGTATTGTTTTTGCCAGGAATGTGGATAATCTCAATATCAAATGCAGATATTGCATGAATATATCTAGCAAGTTTTCCACTACATAATCTACACCGTTGTATGAAAGTTAAGCTTATGTGGTCTGAATATACTTTCACCTTTTTCTGATAAATATAGGTTTTAAAACGAATTAATGAGAAATATAGTGCTCCAATTTCTAACTGAGTCACTGAAGAATTTCGCTCAATATTTGTAAGTCCTCTAGAAGCTGTACTGATGACATGAAAGTCATTGTTGATGTCTCGCTGTCCTAAAATTCCGGCGTATCCTTGCATTGATGCGTCGACATAAATCTCATATTCCAAATCTTCTCTGGGCCTCTCAAGTAATATGGACTTAGCAAAGAGTTCCTTTACTCTCTCAAAGCATTTTTGATGATCCTCTGTCCATCTCCACTTATTGTTCTTTCGGAGTAGCTGCCGCAGTGGTTCTATTTCAGCCGAATATCTTGGTACGAACTTACTCTGAAAGTTCAATACCCCTAAGAGACGTCTAATTTGTTTTACGTTCCTGGGTGGCGGAATTTTCATTATTGCTTCTATTCTTTTCTGATCAGGTCTTATACCTCGTTCATCCACTACATAACCCAGAAAATTTATTTCCTTTACACAAAATTTTGATTTTAGTATGTTCACAGTCATACCATGTTGTTGTAGTTTATTTAACACATAATGGACATTATTCATGTGTTCTTCAAATGTTTGACTAATGATTAAGAAGTCGTCAATATACTTTATTAAAAAGTCATCTGCAGAATTTCCAAAGATACTGTGAATGGCTCTCAAAAATCCACTTCCTGAGTTTTTTAAACCAAAAGGATTTACACAAAAACGATACTGGATCCCTGAGTACTGAAATGAAGTGTAATCACGCACTTGCGGATCTAATTCCACTTGCCAATAGGATGCAGTGAGGTCAATGGATGTCAAAAATCTTCCTCTTGAAAGTTTTGTAATTAGTTGTTCAATTCCCTCACTTTGAAAATGATCTGGTTTCATATACTTGTTGACATATCTACCGTCTAAAGTTAATCTCAAACTACCATCTCGTTTAATACTCCAGCATATTGAATTTATGTATTGAGAATTACTTTGCTCAATAATCCCATTTTCTAACATGCTATTTATTAATTGTCTAGCTTTGTCTCGAAGACTTATAGGTAAATTGTCATACTTGTGCCTATATGGTGGTACGTCTACTACTTGAAATGTATGCTGATATACATTACATCTGCCTGGGATATTACTAAATACTGAACTATTGTTCATCAAAACATCATGAAGGATTTGTTTTTGCATTATCGTAAGATTATAAGCTTCTTCACACTTGTGTATTATTTCCTCATTTCTCTTCTCTTTCCTGCTGTTATCTGTCTCGCTCACATGGTCGTCTTTTATTTGGATTACACATTTCTCTACTTCTTCTGGCATTTCTGCTAGCTGTTGAAAATATGGCGTGGTATTCCCTTCATATTCTGTGACTACCTGCTTTATCTGACTATTTCTATCAGTTTCTGTTATTTGCACAAAAAACTCTTGGTCACAAATATTTTTCTCATCCTTTGTCATATCGATTACAGAAACTTTTTCTTTTATAAATGGTACCCTTATTTCTCTATCTTCTTTTGTTATTTTTAACTCTTCATGTTTAAAATCTATACATGCTTCATATTCATGTAGGAAGTCACATCCTATAATTATGTCACAAATCAGATGGTTTACAATTAGAAACATAACCTCAAAATTCTCTCCGCCAATAAGTATGCTAAGTAGAGCTTGTGTTTTTATGACCTGTGCAGTTCTTCCAATTGCAACACGACAAACTAAATTACTAGTGGGAAGAGCCATAATCTTGTTACCTTCATTAATTAAATTTATGTAAAATTTCTGTGAGCAAATTGAAGCTGATGAACCAGAATCTATAGTTGCAATGATTTCTTTCTTCGCAATTTCCATTCTAACATGAGGTGACTCAAAATTTTCTCCCTTATCTTTTGTTGCTGTAATCTTATTACAGGGTGTATGTGTAGGCGTATGATTTGTATTGGTAATGGATACTGAATTATTAAAGACGTCCTGAGAACCTACTGCACAGGAGTCTGTTAACAGTTTTCCTGGTTATTTCCATGTTCACGTACGGGACTGCCATTCCTAACAGGCGCTAAATCTATCTCCGTGTCGCTACCATTGTTTTGAGTTCCCCTTCCTCGAGTTCGAAATCCTCGATTTCTGACATTTTGTCCCCTTGGCACGTAATTTTCTTGCCGTTCCTCAGATCTTTCACGGTTATTATTTTCCCTCCAGTGAGTGAAATTTCCCCTCTGTCTAGTGTACCTCCTTCCATAATTTTGCCCTCTTTCAGGCAATCTTTCTGTCTGGACATAATTTATTTGTTCCTGCCGGCCTGGTCTCCTATCTATCCTTGATCTTTCAAATTGTGGAACGTATGTTTGATACCGTTGTCTGGTATTAATTTCATGATGTCTGTCTTGTCCTCTTATTTGTTGATAACTACCTTGGTAATTTCTTCTATCTTGTACATCTAAAAATCTATGTTCCCACTCCCGAGACATATCTTCTTCCTGTTGTTCCAAAGCTGTTATTAATTCTGTCATCTCATAGATGTTCCGTGGTTTTGCAATTAATAAGTAATTTTGTATCCTTATAGGATAATGCCTTGCGAGCAAACTCACAAAATCTTCCTTACTGATTGGAGGTGACAAGTTTCTAACCTGACTTGCATGTTTTAGTAAGTAATCAGTCATCGATATTCCCCCTCGTGGATTAAATTGACCGTGACTAAGCATTGCTCGTATTCTTTGCTGTACCGTAACATTCCAAAATCTATTCATGAACAATCTCTTAAAGGATTCATATGAAATTTCACCCCCTGATACCATTTGTAACCAATCTAAGGTTTTCTGGTCCAAACATCTTTTGACAACTATCATTTTCAATGCTTCAGGTATCTTTTTAATTTGAAAATACTCTGATAATTCTGCAATGAACTGTACTGGACTGGAGTTTTCATTAAATTTTGGAAGTGGAAAATCACTTAAGATATGATTGTAATTTTGCAAACTCCCTATTCCCATATTTAAATTCTCTAGTGTTACTTGTGCACTCTGAGTTTCAGCATTAGCTATAGATGAAGCTGCCGCATCACTCACATTATTTGTCATACCTGAGGAACTACCTCTATCATTATTTTGTACATCTGACACATGCACATCACATATATTTGCCCTTGAATTCAATTCTAACCTGTTTACAGTACCTTGTAGATTTTCTATTGTCTGTTCCAATTTCTTTTTATTCTCATTTTGAACATTTTGGTGTTTGTTAATTTCAGAAGTTAGCTTTTGATTCAAATCTTTAGACAAATCTCTAACTTCATCAGACAATTTATTTCTCTGTTTTTCTGACTCCTTCTGAACTTCAGATATTTCCCCTCTGAAATTAACTTGCACCTGTATTAAATCTGCATTTGTAGCCTCCATCATCCCTTTTAACTCACTTGAAATGCTACTCATTCGGCTACCTAGCTCTGTACATTTTACATTAACATGCTCTATTTTATTGTTAACCTCACTTTTTTGGTTAGATATTTCCCTGCTCATGTCTAACATTTTCTTTGAAACTTCACCTATTTCATTTGCTATCATTTCTTGGTTTTCATTTTTCATTTTAATCATACTACTATCTAGCTCCATGAATTTCTTTTCAATCTCTTCCCTGTTTTGTTCTAAGCTTTTACCAATATCTTCCCTCAATTTCTCATTATTCTGAGTTAGTTTTTGTTCTAAACTCCTATCAATATCTTCCCTGTTTTGTTCTATTTTCTTACTAAGATCGTCCCTTAATTCCCTATGACTCTTTTGCATATCTTCCCTTAATTGATCTGTAATACTCTTACTAAGATCTTCCCTTAATTTCTCATTATTCTGATCTAGTTTTTCACCAAAATTTCTAAACATTTCCATAATCATAATAGTATCAGGATTAACATTTCCTGCTATTCTATTCTCACTTTCTACACTAACATTTTCATCTTCAAATCCCAAAAAGTCTGGACTATTTTCTGCACTAACATTTTCATCTTCCATAATTATTTCCTCTGAATTATTGGTAGCCATTGTTTTTTTTATCCTACCACTCCTCAATAACATTGAAAGTTATTTACACTTAAAAAATTAGGATACTCTAACCTTAATAATGCTGTCCGCTGATGTATCTTTGATGTCCAGCGTTCTGCCCCTTTCTCCTAGATTTGATGTCGCTTCTGCGTTGTTCCTGTTGTTTCTTGAATCTGCGTCTTGTAGATCATTTCACTGCTGCATTCCTGGTTATGTTGATCCTTTCCTGGTCACTTCGCCCCACGTTCTGGTCATCTTATTCCTTTCCTGGTCACTTCGCCCCACGTTATGGCGCCAATTTGATGGAGGTATAGCTTACGTATTCTGATTTACGTAAATTATTATATCTTGAAGATCTTATAGTTTGCCCCACGTTGTGGTAGTCAATTTGTAAGAGAACAAATATGTGTTTACTTCACGCGAAACCATCTTGTGTGACGTCATACGTTGGTTGGTTCATTTGTTCTGTTTGTAGATTCCTCTGGCGTAGCAATTTGTATCAGTTTTAAATGTCAACCGGCTAGCTATCATCTGATCTGGGTAGGCATGTTTTTCTTACAGGTTGTGAAGCGGAAAAGGAATCTTTTATCCAAAAATTACTAGTGAAGAAATGTGTTTTATAATGTTTTATTGTCGAACACGTGCACTAACACTTTCACAGATTTATCTAGATAATCGCCATAATGAAACTGTTTATAATAACTTCTAATCACTTTTAACTCACGTACTTCAACTTTGTATATTTAACTTTAGGATATTTTATAAGATTTCTCGTACTTCTGCTGCATGTACTTAGAATTCCATTGAACTGAGCGGCCGACGTGTAGTGTACGAAAAATTTTGTATAACTGCGGGGCGACCAACTTCGAGCATGGCTATTTATAGGCTTGCCTTAAGATACACCTAAAGATTATAAATGAACTGCTATTGGCTAATAAAACGCGCCAACATTAGCGTCTATTTTACTAACCAATGAAAACCACTAATACATATTATTTTTAGAGAATGTTCTAGAAGCTTTTTTTTACCGAAAAGGCGCGAAACATTACGTAACTTCCTGGTTCCCGGTAACGATAAACAACTCACCCCCTTGCTGAAGTATTGTGTTATTGTTAACAGTTTCAATAGAGCCATATATTATTATTTACCAATAATAATTACAATTATTAAACCTCTGAAATCAATGTTACACAAAAATACATATTCATATTAAAATAATTATTTACATTAAAGTAATTTGTGATACAAATTACCGTCTCATTATATAAACAAAAAGGAAATAATTTAAATTTAGAAAATTATAGGCCAATAACACTATGCTCAGACTTATCAAAAGTAACAGCAGGTATATACGTTGATATTTGAAAAGAAGCTAGAAACAGTGATGTGTATTGAATTTATTTAAAGGTGAGTTGGAATTGTTACACTAACATCACTTAAGTTTACTCACTTAACATGTTTCGGGAAACGGTTGTTCCCATCCTCAGAAGCTAATCCGACTGGCCCGCAATGTTGGTGTTTCCGTTTTGTGGACTGGATACTATGGTGGCATCTTGTGGTGGTGAAATGTACTTCCAGAGAGGATTTGGTGGCGGCAAATCAAAATTCATTAGATGTGTGTTGTGTTTTAGAATGGTGATCTTCTCCCATGCATCTAATTCGGCTGCAAATTTAGCTGGTTTGACTAATGTAATATTGGGTTTGATGTTGTGATTAGTGATCCAAAAATGGTTCGAGTTCCAGAAATGTTATCTTCTGTATTAAATCTTCTGAATTCATTATGTTTTTGCTATTGAATTTTGGTAGTGAAGAGAATCTCTGAACTAACCATTTTGCCAGTTTGTAGGTAGGAGAATCAATATTGCTGATGATTGGTCTCATCTTATTACCCGGTTTGTGTATTTTAGGTAGAGCATACATTCTTGGTAAAGTGGGGTGGTATGGTTTTAATCTAGATTTATCAGTGTCTGTTATAGTTTTGCTTTCCTGGATGGTTTGATTGAAGGCTTTTAAATGTAGTTTTAATGGGTCTTCTTGAATTTGTATGTAATTTTCTTGTTGCAGCATATTTTCTACTCTGCCAATATGATCATCTTTTTGAAGTACAACTAGTTTATTTCCTTTGTCAGCTTTCGTGTATACTACTGGTTTTGATTTTAATATTTTGATCACATGTTTGGTTGGGAAATTGTTATGATTATCTGCTTGTATTTCTTGGAGAACCATTTCACATTCTTTTTTTATAATGGTTTTACTATTTTCATTTAAGTTGTAAGTAGCAATCTCAATGTCTGCGACTATTTCATCGGTTGTTTTTGTGTAGCCAACACATGTTTTTAGGCCAAGGTTTAATACTGATAATTCTGCTTTGGTGAAAGTTACATTTGAGAGATTAATTACGTCTGGGTATGAAGTCGTTTTTTCATTTTTACGTTAGGTTTATATGAATGTTGCTTGGCATAGTATGTCTAGTTTTTTCTTTAATTTCAGTGTTTTTGTTTTCATCCTGTAGCTAAGAATAGTGAGGAATTTTGATTGCATGTTTTGCCAAAATGGTTAGCCGAGTGTGTCCGTTAATTTAAGTTGAAGAGCATATAATTCCAGTTCCAATTTTTGTAATTTTACGTAGTGGTTGTTTCTCTCAATTACTATTACTTTTTTATCAGCTGATGTTTGGTGTTTGCTGTTTTTGTCATATTTTACAATTCTCCTTACAAACTTTGGTGTGAAGACCTCATACAACTTACCAATTTGTGCATTACACAAAATTGTTTCAGTTTCAATAAGAAGTTCTATCAACAACCAACAGGTCTAACCATGGACAACCCACTTTCACCTTTCCTTGCAGATTTATTTATGAGCTACTTAGAAACACACATAACAACTTCCTTTCCATACATTTTTAAAGTTTGGCACAGATATGTCGACGACATCTTCGCTGTTGACCCTAATAGGTTCATACAAGACTCCTTAGCCTTACTAAACCTACAGAACCAATCAATAAAATTCACCATAGAAATATAAAAAGAAGGCATGCTACCATTTTTAGACCTAAAAATCATCAGAGAACAAAAGAACCTAACCTTTGGCATATACAGGAAGCCAACACACTCTACTAATTACATAAAAAGTAAGAGTTTCAATCCAACCACACACAAACATGCAGTACTAAACAGCCTAACACATAGACTGGTATATACCCCCTTAAATAAACAAGAATACCTGTTAGAATACCAGCATATAGTAGACACAGCAATACATAATGGGTACAACAAAACAACAATTGACAAAAAAATTGCAAAATTCAAATGACAGAAGCACATCAAAAACACAACAAATCTCAGCCAGCAAGATAAACAGCTAAAGTTCAAGAAATTCACATACCACCCAGGAACATTTCACAAATTTAAGAAGGTTTTCATGAAACACAACATCAGCCTAGCTCCACAGAACAAATTTAACATAGAGAAATTACTTTGTAACAAGTTAAAAGATCCCATTCCACAAGACAAAAAAGCTGGAATCTGCAAAATCAATTGTTCAGATTGCAATAAAGTATATATAGGTAAGACAAAAAGAAACCTAGAAACTAGGCTAAAGCAGCACATGAGATGTATCAAATACAAATAAATGGACAAATCTGTAGTTTCACACCATTTTTGGATCACTAATCACAACATCAAACCCAATATTACATTAGTCAAACCAGCTAAATTTGCAGCCGAATTAGATGCATGGGAGAAGATCACCATTCTAAAACACAACACACATCTAATGAATTTTGATTTGCCGCCACCAAATCCTCTCTGGAAGTACATTTCACCACCACAAGATGCCACCATAGTATCCAGTCCACAAAACGGAAACACCAACATCGCGGGCCAGTCGGATTAGCTTCTGAGGATGGGAACAACCGTTTCCCGAAACATGTTAAGTGAGTAAACTTAAGTGATGTTAGTGTAACAATTCCAACTCACCTTTAAATAAATAGAAGGTATATATTTAAAACAGTTACAGAAACATTTTGAAAAAAATAAAATATTATTACAGCGGCAATATGGGTTACAAAAATATAAGTCAACAATAAATACACTTGATAAAGCAAATAAGCTGATTATAAATGCGTTACACAACCATGAAATAGCAATTGCAATATTCCTAGATTTGTCAAAAGCTTTTGACTCTAAATATAAAACATTCTTGTAGATAAGTTAGAAAAACATGGGGTATGTGGGGTAGCAAAAGAATGGATTTCATCATATTTAGAGAACAGACAGCAGTGTGTGGGAATAAACCAAAAGATGAAAAGGGTATGGTAAATAAGATAAAATCTGGTTTCAAATTGATTGAGCAAGGAGTCCCGCAAAGCTCAAAACTGGGCCTTTTCTACTTTTTAATGTATATAAATGGTATTTTTTAATTAATAGAAAGAAATAGAGGAAAGGCAATTGGTTATGCAGATGACATAACAATAATAATCACAGATCATACAAACAAAGGAGTTGAAACCAAGGCAAATAATATACTAAGAATTTTAAAGAAGTATTTTTTTACATTTACAACTGGCTTTAATTGTGGAAAAAAAACAGCATGTATTAACTTTATATTGAAAAAGCAAATCATGGAACCAATTATCTTAAAGTAGATGGAGAAATTATTCCTGAGGTACAGGACACAAATTTCTTGGGAGTTGTTATAGATAAATATTTAAATTGGAAACCACATGTAATGTATATTACAAAAAAAAAATAATGCGACAGTTTAAAATTACTATGGATAATAAAACATTGAAACAGGTATATTACGCCCTCATATTTTCACATATAAAATATGGTATAACACTCTGGGGGAAATATTACAGCTAGGGAAGTGAATAAAATATTTCAACTACAGAAAAAAGTCAATCAGAATGATTGGGAATTTGGAAAGCAGGCATACTTGTAGGGAGATTTTCAAAACATGTGGAATATTGACAGTTCCTTGTATATGTGTATATGAAAGTATAAAATATGTGATAGCAAAAAAAGTAGCCAAAAATAGCCATATGCATACTCATAATGTAAGAACCAGGCAAGATTTCTACAGAATGGTGCTCAGAGGACCACTAAACGACTGTTCAATAGAAAGTAAGGGGAAAGAGAACTACAATGCACTACCTAAAGAAATAAAAGACTTAGAACAACGAGAAGTGTGTCTAAAAGCCATAAAAAATACTTAGTAGAAAATGCATTTTATAGCGTAGATGAATTTAAATTAAACACTGTATATATCCATAATGATTAATGTATAAGATATATAAATATTGTTTCAAAAGATGTGTAAATAATGTTTATGAATGTAAAAAAATCTTGTTATTCGGACAATGTACTTTAAATCTTAGGGTAGTTTTTTATAAATGTAAGTAACTTGGACTATTTCTATGTAACATGAACATATGGATGAAATTTAATTGAATTTACCTCCAGAGGAAACTTATTAAATAATTTAACTGTTGATAACACTGGCTGTTGATGGTCTTGCTGAGCCGATTGTGGGGTGTATCTAGATCATGTTCATACCTGGTATTAACTGTGTACTGAAGAGCAATTTATGAATAAATTTTTATTTTCCTTAATATGTATGGATTAGTGTATATATACTTTGAGGATAGTGTCATTATATTAAAATTTATAAAGCTAGGTTTACATATATCCAGTTGTCTTAATCCTTAAATTTGTTTAAGCATTTTCTTTTGCCATATAAACACATTTTTTGAGGTTGCATATACACTAAATTTCAAGACATGATTACATTGGTGTTAATTGATCAACTTAATTTTGATTTGTGCCATACAAATGCTTACACTCTTGGCTGTGCTTGTGGCTCAGTAATACAGCACTTCATAAACATTATAGTATTATAATAACAAGAATGCTAAAGATGCATGATCATACACTTATGTTCAGTGGCATAACCAGAAAAATATTAAGGGCACTGACATTTTTCAGGGGAGACCAGCAATAATGGAACTTTTTTTTTCTGGAAGTTCCATTTATGTTCCACCTATAATTACAATGGTCTTATCAGCCGCCTTTCCTTTGGAACATTATTGCCTGTAGGCAATGGTGTTAACTTGTATTCGCTTGTTGTTGGATTTCTAGTAAATTTTGTGTTTTATTCATTAGATCACACACACACACACATTCACACTCTCAGTCACACTTCCAGACTCTGGGGAGAATAGGGAATAATCTCCCCTAGAAAAAAAAAATCCCACCCCTCAGCTGTGAATCGAACCAGGGACCCCTCGCACAGCAGGTAGGTCCTCTACCAGCTGCTACAAAGCCACTCACAACAGTATTTAACAAATATACACAGGAGAAAAATATAAAAAAATATGTTATTGTAGGAAATATGTATTAGAACTAAAATAAAGCTTACCTTCTTCATCTTCATCTGTATATCAAGAAATCCTCCTGTTTCCTTATTGGGCAAATGTTTCAATGACATTATCATAAAAATTCATTGACTTTGAATTTTGTACAATAGAGCCTTTTCAATTGATAACAATGAAAGTTGGAAAAGTCTGTGTTTGCAATGAGTACATCTTTACGCATTTTAAACAGGAAAACGTACACTATGTGATCAAAAGTATCCGGACACCACACAAACATACGTTTTGCATCTTAGGTGTGTTGTGCTGCCACCTACTGCCTGGTACTCATTATCCTGACCTCAGTAGTCATTAGACATCGTGAAACAGCACAATGGGATGCTCCGTGGAACTCACGGACTTCGAATGTGGTCAGGTGATTGGGTGTCACTTGTGTCAGAAGTCTGTATGCGAGATTTCCACACTCCTAAACATCCCTAGGACCACTGTTTCTGATGTGATAGTGAAGTGGAAACGTGAAGGGACTTGTACAGCACAAAAGCATACAGGTCAACCTCATCTGTTGACTGACAGAGACCACCGGACATTTGTAGAGGGTCGTAAAGAGTAATAGGCAGGAATTCCAAACTGCATCAGGATCCACTCCAAGTACTATGACAGTTAGGCGTGAGGTGAGAAACCTTGGATTCCATGGTCGAGCGGCTGCTCATAAGCCACATATCACGCAGGAAAATGCCAAATGATGCCTCGCTTGGTGTAAGGAGCGTCAACATTAAACGATTGAACAGTGGCAAAACGTTGTGTGGAGTGACGAATCATGGTACACAATGTGGCGATCCGATGGCAGGGTGTGGGTATGGCGAATGCCCAGTGAACGTCATCTGCCAGCATGTGTAGTGCCAACAGTAAAATTTGGAGGTGATGGTGTTATGGAGTCGTCATGTTTTTCCTGGAGGGGACTTGCACCCCTTCTTATTGTTTTGCATGGCACGATCACAGCGCAGACCTATATTGATATTTTAAGCACCTTCTTGCTTCCCACTGTTGAAGACCAATTTGGGGATAGCGCTTGCATCTTTCAACATGATCGAGCACCTGTTCATACTGCACAGGCTGTGGCGGAGTGGTTACATGACAATAACATCCCTGTAATGGACTGGCCTGCACAGAGTCCTGGCTTGAATCCTATAGAACACTTTTGGGATGTTTTGGAACGCCGACTTCGTGCCAGGCCCCACTGACCTACACCAATACCTCTCCTCAGTTCCGCACTCCATGAGGAATGGGCTGCCATTCCCCAAGAAACCTTCAGCACCTGATTGAAAGTATGCCTGCGAGAGTGAACACTGTCATCAAGGCTAAGGGTGGGCCAACACCATATTGGCTTCCAGCATTACCAATGGAGGGCGCCATGAACTTGTACGTCATTTTCAGTCAGGTGTCTGGATACCTTTGATCACGTAGTGTATGTTCTACTGTAGATGTGCTCACTGGAGTTGTAGTTATGAGGCAGCATAACTTATAAACTCCTGGAAATACTTTTTCTCCTAACTTGGTGTCTTTAAAAAACTTTGCAATCTTAGTCACTGACCTGCCTGAAAAGTCTAACAACCTATAAACAGCCACCAATTCACTTTGAAAATTTCCGAAATGAAACAAATTTTTATAGGCTGATTTAAGAGATGTGAACAACATTTTGAGAAATCTAGTTTTGAAAGATTCAAACTTTTTCAAATTAAGTGGCTCAATAAATTTTTGTTCTTTAAATCATGAAATTGGTTTTCCATTTGGCTATCGAGTCAATTATCTTATTGTAAAGATGCAAATATTTCATTCTGGGATTGTCTAATTTACCTTCCCGATGTCACTTTTGTGATCCTCTGTGGTGTAGTGGTTACCATGCTAGCCTCTAGTTGCCGAGGTCATGGGTTCAAACCTGGCGGAGGGTGATGGATTTTTTCAGACATAAAAATCCTTAGCATGGCTTCCTTCAGAAGGGAAGTAAATCCAGTGGTCCTGTGTCATAGATTTATGGCACATAAAATACCTCAAGCCTGATAAAGAGGCCTCTGAGCAAAATTACTGATCTTTCTCGCCTAATATAGAATGGGACACTAAGGACCATAGTAGTCAAAGAGCGTCCTTAAATACAACTCAATTTAATTTTTTTTATGTCACTTTCTAGCTTCATTCTCATTCATGCTACTTTGTTCTAGTGTTGCATACATATTAATAAAATTGTTTTAAGATTCTTGAATGAAATATTTTGTCTCTTTCACTTTTGCAATGCAATAATTTACATCAAAAGTCTTTGTCTAGAGAATATTGAATAACATATCAGTGAGAGCAAAATATGACTAAAAATTTCTAACAGAAAAGAAAAGGTGAAATCCTGTAATGATGCTAAATATTGTAATGTGTGTGTATTGTCGCGCCAGACACATTATTGCTGTGTATAATATTGTTGAGCTAATTGTTGTGTTTGTGTGTTAATTATTGTCTGGTGCGGCAATTCCATTTTCTAGTTGGGGTGAAGGCATTTGAGGGAAGAACTGTGTCTGTGTGTTATAGTGTGGGTCTAGTTGTAGCCAGAGTAGAATGATTCTAATGTAAGTCTTCGGAGGAAACGGGTGTATGTGTGATGGGTATGTGTGCATGGGACATCTCCCCCAGTGTTTTGTTTGTAATCCTTTGTGTACCATGCAGGGCACTTTGACTTGAGCAAAATGTGAATTCAAATGTAATTATTTAAAAATATTCCATACATCGCTTTAGTTTTGTGCAGCAAGTTCTTGGTACCTTTCTCGTGTGCCTCTGAGTTACGTTCCCCAATGTTTATGCCAGGGTAACTAAATTTAGTATTTTAGCTGCAAACCTTTTGGCCTCACCCAGGTGTATAACATTTTTGGCGGAAGGCGCCGGATATAATATTTGTGATCACATTGCTGCGAAGAACAACATTTTCGTGTGCTAGCGCGCGTGTGTAAAATTTTTGTTGTGTGTGCGCATATAATGATCATATCTGTGGTTTGAGGTAAGTTTTTTTTGTATATGTGTGTGAAGGGTTCATTTGTGTATCTTATTTTGCTTAGTGAATTTTGTTTTCATGTAGGACCGCAGCGATGTGATACGATTCTTTTTTAAGGGTTGGCGTACGTCGTGTAAAGGCTGGTTCACAACCAACGAGAACGGTAACCAGAACGAGAACGGGAAAGTTGAAATACCTGTATTCAAATGGGAGTGTCCACAACCGACGGGAAGCCTTCCCGGGCCCCGGGAACGGGAAGAAGAGTTGCCCAACTTTTAACTTTCTCGTTCTCGTTCCCGGGCACGGCATATTAGATCCCTATTGTGCATATTAGACTCTTCACTCTAGAGGTTATTCTAAGCGGCCGTGACATGAAACAGCCACTAGTGCTCTCTGTAGTCGCAAGCTGGAAACATGAAACTGGTAGGAATTAGTAGTAAATGTGCTTCCTAACCTCAATCCGACACCCGCACATCTAATCTACGTTGGTTCCTCTGGTGAAGGGATCATTTGTAGTTTGTTTATATGCAACTAAAAACTGGTTATTACCTAAAAAACAATGGCAAAAGCTACAAAGAACAGCTAAATCCGGTGGAAATGAAAAAAGAATAAACAATTTTAATGTATGCCATTAAATAAAGGAATGAAAGTTTGGCATAAGTAGAGGGATCGGAAATGTAATGAATATGCATTTAGATAATGTTTACTCTATCGAATTTTGACTTTGGCTTGGCTAAATTGGAAGTAGGTGAAAAAAGTCATTGGTCAGTTAAAAACAAATGAAATCCCAATGCGCAAAATCGACTTTCACTTTGTGATCGATATGCATTCCCGTTCTCGTTACCGGGCTGTTGTGAATCAAAATTTCTTGCTTCCCGTTCTCGTTTCCGTTCTGGTTACCGTTACCGGGTGGTTGTGAACCAGCCTTAAGGCAGCATGTTTTGGCTTTGTAGCATGGCTGTTACATAGAAATTCAAAATTATTCAAAAGTGTGGCATGGCGATGATTTCTTTGGCATAGCAAAATTGTATTTTTTTCCCCCCTCTATTTCGGCCCTGAAAATGTTTCACATTTAGTAGATTTAATTTTTTTTATGTGATGGTTGTATAATTTTTTGGTGCCTCTGCATTGTCTCCTTTCTCCTTCTCTCCCCTGTGTTTTCTCTTCTTTTCTTTCTTCCTTTTTTCTTTTTATCCCATTTCCGGCCCTCATATTGTTGTGTGCGTGCGCGCGTGCGCGTGTGTGTGTGTGAAATTTCTGGATTTTGTGTCTGATACAACTACACTAATCTTTCAAATGTGACTATTGCCTCCTGATATTGACATTTTTATGTGTGCTATATCACCTTGCTACTATATTTTGTGCCTCTGCTAATAACTTGTGCTAGTGAAATTATTGGGGGTTATGAATCTTGCTTTCTTATGACAAATTTGTTACTGAAGTGCTGCATTACAAATGTGTTGTATAACCTAACATTTTTGACCAGTGCTCAGATTGAATTTTCTTTTCTTTGCAGCCAGTATGCTTACTGTTTTACATTTCAGATACTGTCAGCATTCATTTTTGTATGATTTTAACACAGGCATGGGTAGCTTCTGCTAAATATTAGGAACATTTCTTTGTTATTTACCTTGGTATCTAGATTTGGGTTCATAACAGTGCATTTCACTTTTTGTGCTAATTTTCAGCATTGCATTACTCATTTTAGCGTACTTTGTTACTTTGTATACAATTGTACTACCGATTTTGGTCATATTTAGCCTCATTAAGTCTATTTGCTTGTGGTTTCACAATATAACTATTTTGCTTTTATTACACTGTAATATACTATAATTCTTTGCCACTGTTATATTTGTTTCTGTAAATGTTACTGGCCTATACTGTTTTATACTGAGTGATTAATTCTCACCTGTGTGTACCATTGACTTGCATGTTTGATTTATTGCTAATTTCTGGCATTGTCTATGGAAATTTATTGTTTTGATTGTGTTATGTTATAAATGCAAACACAGCCTCTCTTACAGCATTGATATTTATGCATTTTGTTCATTCCTACTTTTGTTTCTGATACAATAATATTTTTACATGGTGTATATACACTCATCTTTTTCTTACAGCTACTGTTTAATTACATGCCTGTGTCTAATTAATTCTTTTTGCCTACCTTTCTGTGTTAATACTGTGCTATATAATTTCACCATGCCAAAGAGAAATAACACACAACCCTCTGACATGTCTGTGGAAGACCACCCTCCTATGCCTTCTACTGGTCATTGACCCTGGTGGCCAGCAATAATGATTTAATTACACTTGTACAAGCAGCTGTTCAGGGTACTGTGTCTGCTAGTCGACCTTATGTCGAACCCTCTTCCTTTAATGCTGCAGTAGACAATCCTTTTGATTTTCTTAATACTTTTGAAAGAGTAGCTTCTGCTAATAACTGGTCAGATTATAAAAAGTAAAATATTTCCCTTGTTACCTTAAAGATACTGCTATACAATGGTTTCAAACATTTTGTCACAGGCATGCCTCTCATGATTGGGCTCTTTTAAAATCCTCTTTTATTACAGCTTTTCAGGTTGCTTACCAAGATGAATTGTTAGAAATTAAGCTCTGACGAAGAATTCAATTAGATTCTGAACCTGTTTTGCATTATGTTTATGATGTACTGTCTTTATGTGATAAGGTTAATACGAGTATGACTCAAACGGAGCAAATTTACTAAAAGGTCTGAATCCTGAGTATGTCAACATTATCCTGCCAATGAACCCTCTTACTGTAGATGATCTGTTACAGGCTCTTAAGCGGGTGGATACAGCACAATTTTATATGACACAAAGAGAGCACCTGGTCGCTGCACAGGTACAAACTACAGATCATGTTGTGGCTCCTCCATCTCAGACTCTACAGCTGGATCTACTAACCCTTTCCTTACAGGCCATTCACCTTTGCCTGCTCTTCCAGGACCGCCTACTAATGATGTCACTGAGTTAACTGCAAAGGTGGATCAGTTGACTAAACAGTTATATGCAATGAATACTTCTCATCCTGAGAGGAACAGACCATCATCTTTCTCACAGAGAGAGGTCAATGGCAACCATGTTCACCACCTCCAGATTGGCACCAATCCATGATTTGTTTTAGGTGTGGCAAACCAGGTCACAAAGCAAGATGGTGTCCCAGTCAAAAGAAAACTGTTAATTGTTCTCTCTCTCTCTCTCCCTCCCCCCCCCTCTCTCTCTCTCTTACAGATAACACTTTTTTGGTTGCTCATTTTTCTATGTATTTTGTTGTGACACTACATTTTGTTTTGAGTGATAAATTAACATGTACTTACCAAGATTCTTTAATATGATTCTTTCCAGCTTTGTGAGGGTCTTTTGTCTGTTTGTATGATTGTAGGGTAGTGTTTTTTTTTGATTTGGTGGTCATGTTCTTGCTGAGGAGCCATTGTGTACTTAACAAGGCATGTTCGTTACTGTGTTGCTGTATGTCCACAGTAATAACTGTTTGTCTGATGCACTGTTTGAGTTTGATTACAGTTGCTATGGATGTTTTGCATGTTCCTGCCTGGAATGAGGGAAATGGTCGTTGAATCTTCCTTCTGTCCAGCAGCAATGTTATGCCCCTTCACTACAATTTATCTGGGTAGGTACATGTTTCCAAAATTTTCAGGTTGTGAAATCCTGAATATGCCATGTTTACTTACAACAATATCTTTCTTTTGGTCAGCTCTAACTATATTCATTTTTTTGTCTATTTTATGAATGAATGTACTTTTCAGAATCTCTTGACTGGGGCTTGGTCCACACTCCAACCATGACAGAATATAGGAGGCTATATGTATCTGTGAAAACAAAAAAGTTTGAACCAGTTGCTTGCGAACTGCACATAGAGCATTCCTTAGGGAGTAGATCCTTAGCATTGTTAGTGATAGTTCCTCTACCTATACTTGATCCTGTAGTTAGTATGTCTGTAGCTAAATGGTAGTTTGCTAGTAGATTGATCTAACAATTTTTTTTTTCCTCTGAGGATGTTATTTTTAAATTCTTAGTACCAATGTCCCAATGTGTTTTGGTTCTTGTATTGATCTCACAGTAACACCATTTCTATGGTCAGAGGTCATTGTAAAGCATCAAAAGCTCTAAATTTTATTGTATTGTTTTTATTGTGCTAAGATTTTACAAATTTGATTAAAACACTAAAAATTGTTGTCATTATATTCTGACTTGGTGCCTCTACTTTAGATGTATTCATGAATAGTTGTTAGTCATATCCAAAATTTGAGCAAACAATCAATGTATTTTTTTTTTTTTTGTAAGCCCTTCCTCTAGATTTAAGTTTTATTAGCTTTGTGTGTCCCCTGCCTTTTGTTTTGTAATGTTTATTTTGCGTATTTCTTTTTTCTTGTTTATTGTGTCCCTTGCTTTCCCCAATCTTGTTCCAGTCTGGTGGTAGCCCCAGGAAACACTCCCCTCCACAGAAGAGGACAGCCCCAGACTGTCCAGAGAATGATAGTACTTCCCCTGGCCACACCTGCACAGGTTTCCAGCTTCACCATCTTTGACCCACTCACCATGGCAGTCTAGGGAGGTGTTTTCCCCATGGATTATCTGTGCCAGCAGGGCCTGCCAGTCGCAGACCTATTTCTACAGTGTTCCAATAAATTCATCTATAGTGCTGTGGTGATTGAGTGGTACAGTTATCCGTGTGATAAGTCTTTCCATCTTTTTTTCGTCAGATGTGGCTCAGTGGTGGGAAAAGTTGCAAAGCAGTGTTGCTCCATTCTCAAACAGTATGTTGTGATACAATGTATACAGACGGAAGAGGAGTTACAAGGGGGGGGGCGGTGTTCCTGTGGGACTACTTTATTGTCAAGCAGAATCATTGTCTATGTGGGGATTCATCAGGGCTTTATATTTGTAATCTTTGTATGCTCACTATTGTATGCTTCTATTTTCTTGTATTTATTCTTTTTTTTTCGTCGGGGACACCTCACTATTGTGAGTGGGGGGAGATGTAATGTATGTGTATGTGTGTGTATTGTCGCACCAGACACATTATTGCTGTGTATAATATTGTTGAGCTAATTGTTGTGTTAATTATTGTCTGGCGCGACAATTCCATTTCCTAGTTGGGGGGTGAAGGCAATTAAGGGAAGAGCTGTGTCTGTGTGTTATAGCATGGGTCTAGTTGTTGCCAGAGTAGAATGACTCTAATGTAAGTCTTCAGAGGTAACTGGTGTATGTGTGATGGGTGTGTGTGCGTGGGACATCTCCCCCAGTGTTTTGTTTGTAATCCTTTGTGTACCATGTAGGGCACTTTGATTTATAATAAACCTGAGCAAAATGTGAATTCAAATGTAATTATTTAAAAATATTCCATGCCTCGCTTTAGTTTTGTGCAGCAAGTTCTTGGTACCTTTCTCGTGTGCCTCTGAGTCGTTCCCCAATGTTTATGCTGGGGTAACTAAATTTAATATTTTAGCTGCAAACTTTTGGCTCACCCCAGTGTATAACAATATCTTCTGGCACAAATAAAAGTGTTACTATCCCAGCAGTCTGGGTCATCAACAATGTGCTCAAAAAATGAGATCAGTTCTGTCTTATTTTCATGCGCTGTGTTCCTAGAGTTGTAATTCCAATGTGTAACTGACACCAGTGGAAAACTCTTCTTGACTTCTGATGCATTCAGCGCATTTACACACTTTGTTGAATGAGAAAAAAATGAACAAAAATCACTCAATGTCTTGCAAAACATTTTACATTCCTTTATGAATTGCATGAACCGTGATAAAACTATGTTAAGTCGATGAGCATAATGGTGGACAAATAGTGCATTGGGAAATCTTTTCTTCACTAGCACTTGCAACCCATTTAAATGACCAGAAAATGTTGCAGCCCCTTCATATCCTTGAGCTATGAGCTTGTTCTCAGACTCACACTGAAAGTCTGTAAGGATTTTATATACATGCTCACTTAGCGCAACTGCAGAGCGATTATTGCTGACATCTGAAAAGCCTATAAATCTCTCTTGAATTTCACCCTTGTTTACATAACGAATGACATTGGAAAGCTGAGATAATTTTGCTGCATCTGTCATTTCGTCCAGCATTAAGGCAACAAAAGGTACACATTTTACTTCTTTCCTTATTATGTCTAGCATTACGTCACTAATACTTTCAATAATATTGTTTTAAATTTGATTCAATTTTCCTTTGAAAGCTTTAGTGCTTTGTGAGTGTGCATCTAATTTGATGTCATACTTGGATAGCATGTGCAAAAACTCAATATATTTTCCCTGATTATGCTTGTTATGACCTCTGAAAGGTAGCTCTTGCTTTGTAAATAGTTACATCGATTAATTGCTTCATTATTTCCCTATTGGAATCAACTTCAGCATTATGTTTCAAAACATCTGACCTGTATTGTTCACTTAGTCAAAAGTCTATCCTTGTTTTACCAAAAGTTTTCAATTTCGTTATTGCAGATAAATGTGATTGCATCTTCTCATGTCGAATCTTTGCTTTGTGAAAATTACTGATATTAGAGAATCCTACACTATTCCATACTCCTCTATTGGTTTGAAAAAAAAAAAAATACAAGGTCAGCAAAATAGTTTCTTTTTCGATTTACATGCAGTTAGACTTTTTAAGAATTGTAGTATTCAATTTTGAAATGACATATATAGTTTTTCATTTATGTACTCATAGAAATATCAGAATAGGCCTACCCTTTACTATAATGTCTTCTTTTCCTGAAAACCCAAAGTTCCAAATGAAGTACCAGCACTTAACAAATGATCCAAAACACAACATTGTGGGTGTTGGCAGGCATGACTAGTTGTGCTGCTGGATGGCGATTCAGCTGATGTGAGATGCAGAGGACTTGAATTCTCAGCCGAGTTCCCTTCCATGAATACTAAACAGAGTAAAATACACAGTATCGTTTTAATCCATGTGACACTTCACAGACACACTTTTAACACTTAATTCATAATAAACAAAAACAATAAACATATAACACATTCTTTCTAACAAGGATGGATACACAGAAGTTGTTTACCAGAAAATGCCCAACCATGTGCTATTTATAACATGGCATGAGGAACACTTGGATTGCAGCTAGTCCTAGACATCAAGAGAGGGGTGAAGTGTTGGTGGATGAGCCAATGTCCCTGCAAAGATACCGGTGCTGAGTGAAGAAAAAGATTTATATTGTCATGACTTCTAAAGTTAAAACATGAAATATAATAAAGCTATATTGTATAAACTGATGATACTAAGGGGACTAGCCTAGTCCTACTAATCCACTGACTGCATGTCCCTGATTAAGAGGGGTTATGTATAGGGATCCATTTTTTAAACAATTTGTATCAATTCAAATGATAAATATCAATTAATCCTGAGTTGAAATATTTAAATAAATCTATTTTATATTCACAGCTTAAGGTGAAGCAATTGGAATTAAAATTAGGTTAGGATGTTCTGCATATTTGGCAAATGTGTTGTGAGATGAGAATTAATGACTACTATGAAGTATTTTATATTACTGCTGCAGGCCATTTTATTTCACCACAAAATAGGATTTCTAGTTATGTTCTAAACTGGGAGATATTGCACTCATTTTGAAACCACTCAAACTTAGCACTGGAATGAAAACGTGCCCCTGATACCTTAATGTGTTTGTACCCCATGCCATCTAAAGTACAGTTTCTATTGCTGTCACATTTGGCAATATTGTCTAAGGCATACAGTGTAAATATAGCACTACCAGTGGTATGATTAGGAAGTATCTCATTCCCACCAACCTAAAAATTATTATTTTAATGAAGCTATTTATGCTATTAATTTTTACATTTGTTTTAGCAAGGGGCTTTCAATCCCCAAAATCCCTCCCTAGATTATGTCTCTGCTTATGTTACCACTGGGCTTTTGCAGGTTAAAGTATATGTTAAACATGTTTTATAGTTGTATTTTTGGCTCAGTACATTAACCTTTATTTATTTATTTGTTTTTAATATAGAGTCAGCTGAAAAATTCAATGCCACAGCCAGGATCAGCTGGCTCTATATTAAAAACATGCCCAGAGCAGGTTAGAAGTCTTTAAAAGTGTGATTAATTTCATTAGTTGCAATAAATCATAATTAATTATATAATAATAAAACATTCATGTTTATTTGTGTAATTTGCTATATTTTTGTGCAATGCTGAGATGTATAATGTCAGTAAAATAACCAATCTTGGTAATGCTAAGTTAAGGAAAATAGAATATTTTAACTTATATTAGTGAGAACAGCACATTTTTCCCAATCTGAGATGAGATATAAACTGCCTTCTCGATGTACCAGGTTAATAACAAGTGGCTTGCTGCAAGTATAAACCAGCTGTGAATTCTACTGTGCATGCATAAAAAAGACATACACTAACAGCTGCCACTTTAGCTGTAACATGTAATCACATATACAGTCGTCTTCCATGGTGTAGAGGTACCATGCTAGCCTCTAGTTCCCAAGGTCGCAGGTTCAAATATGGCAGAGGGTGATGGATTTGTTCAGGCTTAAATATCTTTAGCATGGCTTCCTTTAGAAGGAAAATAAAGCTGGTGGTCCCGTATCATACATTTATGGCACGTAAAAGAATCTCAAGCCTGATAAAGGGGTCTCTTAGCAAAATTTCCGATCTTTCATGCCTAATATAGAATGGGACATCCATAAATAAAACTCAATTTCATAATAACATGAGTTCATGTATTAAAGGTCGGCGTGCACCAACCTGGAGTAAGCTCTACTTCGTAGTAAACTGCTATTCAACACTCGACGACTTCCGTGCGTGAGTAAACTACTTCCGAAGAACTTTACTCCTTTGAGATACCCCCAGATTAAATTACCGCAGAAGTAAATGTCGGAGAGCACCGTCATGTACATAGTATGTCACTACGAATTAAATAGAGCACAAATATAAGTTAGAATTTACCCTTGCAGCTGGTTGGAGTAACTAACCTGTCGATTGAACTAGAATACCGTATCGTATTTCGAGGAAGATATTTTTGAGCTCATGGTTTACTTAGATTACATTGATGATCTCGATGAAGAAAATAGCAATTACTTAGGTTACATTGATGATTTCGACGGGGGGGGGGGGAGAAAAAACGAGAATACGATAGTGGTAGGGAGAACCATATGATACCTACTTATACGAAGACAGTTCAATGAATATTTCGGTATTAGGAAAGAATCATATACACGCCTTTTAAACCTACTTGGAGAACATTTCAACAAAACTCAGACACAAATTCAGCTCTATAATCCAAACTGCAATTATTATTGTTATGCGTCCTATGAGTGTTTCTTACCGGAATATTTCAGAAGCTTGAGCTAGCATTACGGTGAATTTAACGTAATGTGACAGTCTTACACTGCATTAAAATGGAGATATTTAAAAATGACAATGCAATGTAACTTAAAAGTTTGGTAATGTCACACTTTTGACATTATTCCGTATGCGGGTAGGAGGTACGAAATGTTAAGAAACTTATGGAATCGGGGTTTTCTAATACGCAGAGTTGATTGTGTAGTATCCTGGGTTCTCATTCAAGTTTAGACGCACAGATCCTACGGCTACGCCCTGTCGTCGCTCCACAGCTGCTCCACTCCTCTTCTTCTAAAAAAAATACCCCTCGGCTACGCCTTGCGGCTTAGGGCCCTCGGATGTCACAACGTTGAAACCCCGACTCCGTAAATTTCATAACACTTCATACGCTATACCCACATACAGAATAATGTCCCAAACTTTTCCTTCCCGTTACGTTAAGTTTGATTTCGTATGGTAATTAGAACCAATCGGCACTAGCTCGTAATAAAAGAACTATAAATCAGAGTCATTCCCATTACGTTAAATGCATGCTAATTATACCTTTAGTTTACCAGCATTTTCATGTCACGTTAAATTCATCGTAATCCCGGTATTACAGGCGAGCTTATAAATAAACGTTCCCCACGCGTTTGCTGGACGTGTATTTCAGTGCGTTGTTAAAGCGCTTTTGAGGTTAAGAGCAAATCAACACGAGTGTTCACAAAGTAAAAGGCAATTCTTCTTCACTGTTACAGGTTTCTCACACGGGATACCATCCGTGAATATAGTAAACTTTTCCGAAATCAGAAAGGGTATTTCAATATCAACACGCAAGTGAGCTGTGATGCAAAATGAAGAATGGGATAGTTTCCAGAATTTTAAGTTGCTTTTCAGTACGTTTCCCGTCGCTCGAATTATTAAAATCGTCAATCATGACTTTCCAGCATCTTTAAAATACGTTTGGGCTTTTTTGCATTACTTTGGTCTTCATTGAAAACGTTAATAAAAGTAACCTCCCGTGAATCAGGAACCTAAGCTTATTAAAAAAAAAAATCCTAACCCTAACCTAACCTCCCGTAAATCAGAAACGTAAATACTAATAAACCTAAAATAAAAAGTAATTAGGAACGCATGCTGCGAGCGTTGGCAGTATCTCACTGGCTTTGAAGGCCAACGTAATGCAGATTACCGCACTTTTTTTACACTCACATTGTTTAAATAGATTTTCTTTTTTTCTACCAACAAACATTCATCTCTTTCGCTGACGTTTCTCCCCTTTTCCTATCGCACATAACTTATTCATGATCGCATCAAGTAAATCGCGCAAACAATACAACACCTTCGGGAATAATGAGCTGTAACTTCCATAGTCGTAATTGAAAGAGTAAATTGTAATTTAGCTATGGAACGTTACTTCGGTAAATTGCTCTCGTAGTAACCTACTTCCGAAGCAATTTACTCCAACATGGTGCACGCCGCCCTAAATGTAAGGCTAACCTCAGATTAAATACAGAGAATACAGAACCCCTTGGTTTCAGTGTGGCTTGTAACAGCCTGCACTACCTGCTTATTTTTATGCAAGTGCAATGTTAAACTAGCACCCAGAGTTCATTCCTGTGGTGATATTTGTGGTTAGTGCAGTAGTGTATTAATAGATTACAGGATGAGATGGGGATGGAGGAGCATTTCAGCATTGCAACCAATAGCTATTCTACCCTCTCTCCACATAACACTTTCCCTACCATCCAAGTTTAGGCAGTGGACTACCTTCAAAGACGTCCCCCATCAAGATAATATTATATGTTCACTTGTTACAGAGATGAGAATTCTTTTCTCTCAAGAATCTTAAAATGGCAGCCACCAACCTCTATCAAGAGGTGCAAACATTTCAGTCATGAAGTGGGGGTTTGAGTTGTCCTAACAGATCATATTGTGTATTAATTTGTCAGTAAACATTTCAGAATTCCACTCCTTTACAGTACCACATACATTCTTCTTTGAATTTTCATTTATGCTAATATTAACATAACTGCTAATTTGTGGAATGGAGTGAAATAACATGAAACTAATCTGTTTAAGAACACTTCAAAACTAAGGTGTTATTTATAATGAATTCTTTTCTCGTGTTTTTTAATAATCTGAGATAATACTTGGCTGAAATAGTTTATAAATGATTTGTTACTGAAATTAAAACATTTTGTTTGTAAGGAAGAAAAGAAGGAGAAGAAAGCCACTCTTTTGTTTTACTTATTTATTACTATTATTATTATTATTATTATTATTATTATTATTATTATTATTATTTCAATGCTATTTTAAATTTCCAATAGCTCTGTCAACCTAGTGAGGAGGAGGGTAAACATGAATACAGGAATGAAGTGCTAGGAGAAGATTCTTCAAAATATAAAAGCATTCAATCAAATGAAATATAGAAAGTTGAGTTCATTTGAACTGTCCTTTTCATAGGTGTTTATTAAGGAATATTATCAACCTCTCCTGCATCCTACTTTATTATTTAAATAAGGCATGACATAAATTCCTTCACCTTTCTTTCTGCATGTGCTATTCACTGTGAATGTAAATTATGGGACTTGTTCACTTGGCTGAGGCATCACAGTGTGCTACTATTCACAGTCTGCATTGTGATGCAAGAACCATTCATGATCTTTTCATGATGCTCATGAGACATGTTTGTTCTGCAAGACATCAGGAAGTGTGTAATAATGCACCCTGATTTTTCATCCCTAAGATGTAGTTATTGCAGCTTGACCAGTCATGTGTCAGCAGAGCCAACTCCTGGGAGAAAAATGAATTTAATAAGTCTATGGATAAGATTCAAAATTACAGATGTATGGCCCTGTGAAACTAGAGTTCACATGCTATGGACACCTAAATTTTTCTAGGGACAATAATCTGGATCATATATTCTGTATAAATACTATGGTTTACTGATGGATCCGAAACTAATGATGGAACTGGAGCAGGGGTATTTGGTTGTGGTAGAAAACTTTCTTTCAGCCTTGGATAATATACCACAAGTGGAAATGTTGGCTTGTGTATAGGAAAGCTTAGGTAAGGACTATAAAAATAGACACACCACTATACTTTCCAATAGTCAAGCAGCCTTAAAACTCCTGAGGGCAGAATAACTGAATCTAAAGTTGTCTAGGAATGTATGGAGGCTCTAATGGCACTGACCCTGCACAATTCAGTAGAATTGGTGTGGGTGCTGGGACACAGAGAAATCTATGGCAATAAAAGTGCAGATTGTTGAAGAAAGGACACAGGGAATCCTTTTGTAGGTCCTGAACCCAGACTCAGACTATACTATGGATTAGCCTGGGAATGGATCAGGAAAAAACACAATGAGTACTGGAAGTCTTTATCAGAACACTAACACTCCAAGGCTCTTATCAAAGAGATAATAAAAAGCAGTACACAATCACTGCTTAAAATGAGTGGAACTGCGCTAAAATGGACAGTTGGTCAATTAACAGGACACTGTTAGTTGCCTGGGCATCTCTACAAAATCGGCAAAGCAGTTGATCAAGTATGTCGAAGATGCAGAAGAGCAAATGTAGCAGTATTTCATTTCTGCATGACTGTGAAGCTCTCACAGTTATAGGGTTAAATACTTTAATCAGGAAATCATGCAACTGTAAGGATTTCAAGAAGTGCCTACTAAGAGACTTCTAGACTTTGCGAAGGAGGTAAAGATCTTAGGAGAAGAAGGGAAGAACAATAGGCCACAACTGGTCGCAGTGCTTAGACATTTATTGCATCTCTCTTTCTTTTAAAATAAAAATAAATAAATAAGTAAGAATTTTAAGTTTTCTAAATATGGTCCTAAAGGAATGACAGGACACAACACTGCAAAGAATTCATACAGCTTCTTTTTATGCAAACACACTCTTATAATGTACAAAATCAACCTAAGAGATTATTTCATACAGCAAGACAGAGTGAAAGTAAAAGTGTACTGCTCTCAGGGTATTCTGATTGAGAAAATTGCTCGATTTTCTTACAGCAAAGCATGCTGAGTTAAGTTTATTTATGATTTCTATGTTTTTTCTATCTGAGTTCATATAATTGAAAACCCAAAACATTCACATGAGGATCTTTTTACTTTCTCTACCGCATATAGTAAAAAGGGAAAGTATTGAATTCCACCTAAAACTTTGATATCAAAATTTCACCGGAAATATATGTTACAGGTTCCCTGAACCCCCCCCCCCAAAAAAAAATTTTAGAAAAAAGTCTCTGGGTGTGTCTGTGAACAGCATAACTCAAAAACAAAAAGTTGGATAAATACCAAATTTCTATTTAAGTTCAGTACCTTGAAAAGATGTGACACGGAGATTTTCCAAAATCCCTCCACCTCAACTAACCTTTACATGGAACATTTTTCAAGATTTCCTTTTGTTTTCTGAAAAATGGCTCTAACGATTTAGTTTAAAATACTATATACTAAAGATATTTACATAATAAATAAAATGTATATCTTGAATTTTCTGGGAATAGCCTGTAAAGTCCTCTTCATTCAGAAGGAATTTTGTATATTGTATAACTGGTAAACATTAAATGATAGATGAAAATATACTACAAAGAAATGTAGATCTCTTTAAAGCATACAATTTAGCACTTAGAAGCTGCAAATATAAAGTACCTAATATAAATGTTAAATGGCTGGAAAAGGTTTATGAGATGGTTGTGGAGGCAAAAATGATGTATGGTATAGAAGAAATATGGGGATTAGATAGAGGATGGGAATGTATAGATATGGTGCACAGGATGTTTTGTAGAGAAATACTAGGGCTACCGAAGTCAATTGTAAGACAGGTAGCACAATTAAAGATGGGCAGGGTGGCAACTAAGGGGAAGATAATGGAAAGAGCTTTAAAATTTTGGTTCAGAACTTTAAATCTAGGAAAAAGTAATGTGTTAAGACAATGTATTGAATACCAAGAGAATAGCTTAATGAATGATGGATGGGTAAGTAAATTGCGGAACATTTTGGAGAAAAATGGGTTAGGAGATATGTGGAGGAGAGAAAATAACGTGAAAATTTTTTGGAAAAAGGCAAGGAAAAGTCTGGAAGATATAGAAATACAAATCATATTCAGTGAGATTGCCGAAAAGAGCTCATTAGTTTGTTATAGGCCAATGAAAAATACATGGGGTAGGGAAAAATATATAGACATAGTAAATAAAGAAGAGAGAGAATCTATTGCAGGCTAAAAGGGCTAAGACAGGGTATTCCTCAGAACCAATGTCCGATATGTGGTGGTAATGAAGACATTGAACACATAGTATTTAAGTGCCAAGGAACAGAAAATTGGAGAAAAGAATTTTTTAATAAGAAGTGATTGAAGGGGGATAGAAATACACTTATGATTGAAATGATATGCAAGGACGCTAGAAGCATTGGACAGTTTTTGAATAAAGTAAAAAATAAATGGCTTTGGACAGTGGAAAGAGGAAAGTAAGAGGTAGCGCATCTTACTTTGAATGGAAAACTATAGTGAATGTGTGATGGTTAAGTAATCAATAAATGAAAAGTGAAAAACAAGTGGAAATGGGACATGAAAAAAAGAACTGAAAAAAACAGCAAGATAATTTATTGACAAGAAATTGTAAAATGTAAATAAACTGCAGTGATTGTCTACTGAATGAGTGACCAGGGTCAAAGTGCAGTAGACAATCAAATTTGTAAAACTCTTAGCACAATAAATAAACACAAAAACATAAACACAAATAACTCATTTTGTGGCAACAGCCACTTCTGAGATATCTGTTATTAATGGTTCGACTTGTTCAATACTTCGCCATTCTTTAGAGTCCTGTTGATTTTCAGTTGTTTCTCATGATGTCATGGAAAGAGTAGGAAATTTTAAGGCCAGTTTATAGCATCCAGTTCTAAAACATTTGAACATCACTATTCCCTTTGAATATGTAATCAGCTAATTCCAGAAAGGTTTATCTAGATGAAAATGAAGTAGATAGGAAAATAAGCTTTTGTAAGAATAATTTGTATACCCATTAATAAGTGATAGAGGGTAGAGAAAGTCATGTGAATATAACACATCACATTTTTTATGTTGTAATTATTTTGTTTAACCTTGTCATTATTTCATAAGCAATGTGAGAGAGTGCAAAATGAATAGGGATGACACCCTTGTTTCCTACTCTTAAATAAGCCTATGCATACTATTTTAAAATAAAGAGAGTTGAGGGTTGTTACACTACATCACTATAATATGCATACTACACTCAGTAGCAGAAAAAGCAAAATAAAAAGATGAAGCAGCAAGGCATTCTCTGTTCTTGTTTTCTTTTTTCTCACACTTGTGTTTCAGGTTTGCATAAGGTCTACTTTGCAACATTACAAAAATGCAACACCACTAATGCTTAACCAATGAATTTAAAAAGCTTTAGTCCATTTCTTGGAACCTTTTTTTTTTATTCTAACATGGGTACTGTCAAAACAACAATCACTGCAAAGCAATGTTATAATATTTTAAATTGTTATGGTGCATTCAGGCTTGCCTAGGAATTAGTCTGAAGTTCAGTTTTTTGAAATGGCTATTAGAGCTGAAGATACAGCAAGGGCTATACCATTAGTGGAGGATGGATGAAACCTACATTATGTTGCTAATATAATTGGCACTTATTTCAACGTATGCAGGACTGTCCAGAGGTTCAGAGGGAATGGTATCTACAACAGAAGGTCCTGTTCTTTATCTTACCTATAATTGTGACAATTGCCTTTTTTACTCCTAGTTCTTTGTGATCAAAACGCAACATTGGTGGAGGCTACGAACAATTTGTAGCAAGTGCAGCATGTTAATATCAGTAAAATAAAAGTTAGGAGACTGTATGGAGTGAATTGACAGTCTAGGAGACCTACAAAAGGATGACTACTGACCATTAAACACCTATCTCTCAGATGCAGTCTGCTCATACTAATCAAAACTGGACTATAGAGCAATATAGCATGATGGTCTTCACAGATGAGAGCAAGTTCTGTTTGAGGGCTTTAGATGGTAAGGAGAGAGTTTGGAGAAGCAGAGGAGAAAGTTTTATACCCTGCACTTTCCCTTCAAGGACATTTTTTAATGGAGGTTTAGTTTGCGTATTGGTTTGGGCATCGAAGGAAGAATGCAACTGATGTTATCACGAATCGGTCACTTGCAACTCATCGGTACAATGAGATGCTTGCTGATCATGTAATGCCTTTTGCACTTGTTATAAGCAACAACATTATCCTTATGCACAATAATGCTTGTCTGCACATTGTCAGTGTGTTTCTGAGGCTGGGATTATGATGAATTTAACATCTGGGACTTAACTTAAGTGATGTAATGTGAAAGTCTGACACATTGTATTAAATGGAGCTATTTATGGTTGACTTAATATAATATGACATAACTTAAGTGTTTGTCAATGTCAATCTTTTCCTTCTCATTATGTAATGATATCATGTGATAATTAGAACCAATCAATGTTAAGCAATAGCATGGAGTAATAAAAATAACTACCACTCAAAGATATTCCTGTTACATTAAGTAAAGTGTATCCTAATTAGACCTTCAGTTTAACAGTATATCTTAACTTCATGTTATGTCCCATCATGTTAAGTTAAGTCCATCGTAATCCCAGCATGAGTTCTTGGTTATGATTGGGATTAAACATATAGTATGGCCGCATGCAAACCAGAGCTGAACTTAATAGTACATGCATGGGAAAAACTTTGGAGGTGTAAGGGTTGATTCCCTGACTCACTAGCAGGGGCAGCACTTTAAGCAGAATGGGAACTAATGTCGCAAGAGGAAAATGCATGGCTAAATCGCAGGTGTAATTAGGCTAGAGGTAGTAACGCTCATGGTGTCTTAAGCAAACAGCTAGAAAATCATAAGATCCATTGAAAGTGTCACTTTCCAATATTTTCTAAAACATTCTGTTTATTGTGATGTTTGATTTCATACATTTTTCTTAATTAAAATCAGTAAAAGGGTAGAATTGTTTTTAAACATATTCTTTATGCTCTACTTGATGATAAAAGGTTAATTATTAAATAAATTTTATCTTAATAGTTACCTATGTCTTTGTTATATTAAACACAGGTTTTTATTTTAAAATGTGTTCAAAAAAAGTGTCTCACTTTTTTTTTCTGCTCCTCAGTGATTAGAAGCCTGTTTACCTGTTTTATTCAATGGCAGCATTCTCTGGTGGGGTTATTGGGGCTTCAACTCTTTAAATGCTTTTTACAGGGTGTATTGCAAATCGAGAAATAGTAGTGTTATCCAAGTTATTTATTAACACAGAGTCCTCCATGAGCTCCTAAGGAAGAAGTACAATAAATTACATCATAAGTAAAAGTTAAGTTAACATTTTTTTCAATGTTGACATTTAATACATCAGTATTCAGTTTATTGGACAGCACTTAGTATGTAGATGTATTTTTATTTCCTTCTTAAAGTAAACAAAACCCAAATTTACCAAGTACTCATTTTTGTATACCATTCCACTTTTACGAGGGTGGGTCAAAAAATAATGGGAATTATTTTTTTCTGTTTAAACACATGCGCGTAAAATTTCACCAATCATGGTAACGGAGAGGTCTGACCTCGACTGACGCTGGGATATGGGCGACATTGTTCGTATGTTGTTCAGTTTGTCTGTTGTTCAGTGTGTATGCATTTGTTTCAGTGACCCGACATGGATTTCAAGTTAGAACAATGAGCGTCGATTCGGTTTTGTGTTCTTCTGAAAAAAATGAGGAAAAGAAACGCTGCAAATGATACAGGAAGCATATGGAGACCAAGCTTTATCAAAAACACGTCTTTTTAAATGACATAAAAAATTTCAAGGTGGTGAAAAAAGTCTTGAAGATGCTCCACGTCCAGGACGACCCTCCACATCAAAAACTGAGGTGAATCGCAACACCATTAACGTCATGTTGTAGGAAGATCGACGTTGCAAAGATTGCAGACATTATGCACATTTCATATGGGTCAGCTGAAGACATAATTCGTAATGATCTGGGCTATAGAACAGTGGCAGCAAAATGGGTTCCACGAGTGCTTCATGAGGAACAGATATCTTGCCTGCAATGGATCACAAGGCTTCAGAGGGAACCCAACTTTCTGGACAAGGTTGTCACATGTGATGAGAGGTGTTTTCATCACTATGATTCGGAAACCAAACAACAAAGTGCAATGGAAACATCCTTCCAGCCCAAGGTAAAAAATAATAAAAAAAAAAAAAAAAAAAAAAAAAGCAAAAGTGCAATCAAGTGCAGGAAATGTCATGCTTTACCATCAAATTGGGGTAATTTATGATCATATGGTTCCTAAAGATACCACAGTAGCTGCTCAATACTACAGTAATGTCCTTAAAGGACCACTCAAGACGAAAATGTCTAAGAAGAGATCAGAACTTGCTGCCAATTGATGGATTCTCTAGCAGGACAACACCCCTGCTCATTGAGCCATAGCAACACAAGCAACAATCGCTCAACTGGGTATCGAAATCATGCCCCACCCACCATATTTGCCGGATCTGCAATTTCTACCTGTTTCCACGACTGAAAAAAATACTTTGTGGGTGCCAATTACAAACCGATAAAGAACTAAATAGTGTTATTTCGGATATACTAAACAGATGTCAAACAACCACTTCTCTGTGTGTTTTGAAAAGTGGATAGAACATTGGAACCAGTGTGTTCCTCAGAAGGAGGGTATTTTGAAAGTTTGTAGTTAAATTTGAATAAAAAAAATCATGGTGTCCAACAAAAAAAAACCTTTTCCATTATTTTTTGACCCATCCTTGTACTGAAGTAATGATGTGCATGGTTTGGTTGTTCCCAAAGCTTGGAGGGGGGGGGATTCTTCCCGTTTCCCGCACATTCTCTCCTCGCTCGAGATGTGTGCTGCTGACATGCAGAAGGTGGCTAACAATGCTATTCACATGTGCAACCTCAGATTTTATGATATAATTCAAATCCCATCATGCTATCTGACTGATATGGTTTACTTGAAAACAAAACTTTCATTCTGTAACATTTGAAATAGAAAAACAAAATGAATGTGAAGGAAGTAGAAGTAAAACTATGCCACATAATCATACAACTATTGTTTTGTTAAGAAGTTGCAGCATACATTTTTTTTCTCACTTTTTTCAACATTTAAATTATAATTGGAATGTATTCCTTACAAAGATAGCAAATATCATTGTCTTTTAAACATATAAAATGAAGAGAGGGAGAGACAAAGAGATGACCAGAAGAAGAAATTAGCACTATTAAAATAAAATAGAATCTTTGGGAAAATTTTACTCCTGCATTTTTACTTTTTCTCCTACTTGCTTATAAGTAAGTAGAGGAAGCATTACATTCCAACCAAAAATTGATAGCAAGATCTCACCAGGAATACATGTTTTGAGACTCTGTGAATAAAAAAAATTAGAAAAAGGCCTGCATGTGTGTGAACAGCATAACTCAAAAACAAAACGTCGGTTAAATACAAAATTTGGAATTTAAGTTCAACATCTTCCAGGATTTGGCATGAAGATTTTGAAGAAAATCCCGCACACCAAAACATGGAAACCTTTTCATTATTTTTATTTTTTTCAAAAATGTCTAAAACCATTTTGACTAAAATACCATATGTTTAAAACATTTCTATGCACAATATATATCTTGAATTTTCTGGGCTAGTGAAGTTGTCTTCATTCAGAAGGAATTTTTATAATATTGTATAACTGGTAAACATTAAGCAATAGACAAAAACACACTACGCAAAAAGTGTAGAGCTGTTTAAAACACTCAATTTATGTGAAACAACTTTTTGTGGTATCAGCCATTTCTGAGATAGGTATCCATTATTCATTGATGTTTTGGATTCTTCAATTCTTATCCATTCTTTTTAAGTCCTGTCACATTTAGTTGTTTCTCACGATGTTATGGAAACAGTATGGAAGGCCAGCATATAGCGTCTAGTTCTAAAACATTTGACTATCACCATTTCCTTTGTATCTAAACAAAATGCTTAATATAAGCGATTTCTGCAAAAATTTATCTCAAATAAAATGAAGTAGATAGGAAAATAAACTTCCATAAGAATAATTTGTATATGCGCTAGAGGATAGAGAAAGTCATGTGAATGTAACACATCAGAGTTTTTAAATAATATTTTTCTTTAATGCTTGTGCTGACCAACCATGGACCCAATTTTGTGCCTCAGCACAGTTCCTAGATTTCATTTCTCCTGAGCTATGTATGGACTTGCTTTAGCACTTTTAGCATCCACCAAATATGAGCAGGAATATTCCTAGAAGATATGAGCACAAGCAAAACTTTTGAAAATTAATGTTTTCACTGGAATATAAAGTAGCTGGCGTGTTATATTGCATATAAATGCCAGCTTTTTGACAGCACTTTGTGAAGCAGGGTTAGTGGTTGTAACTTACCAACACAGCTGTCTCAGGACTGGATTACAATTAAGGGGAGCTTATTCAGCCGACCAAACAGTAGTGCCAAAAACTAAAGGAGTTTGAAGTTGTATTTGCTGGATTCCATGGGTTTAATATTTCAAAATGTGTTGGAGTAATGAAAACACTTGATTCCATAATTTTCTCCAAATTCTCCGAGTTAGATGAAAGAATTATTTCCCTATATGTCAGGACCCACACCCTTATTAGGATAAAGCATTTGAATAAAAAATTAGATACTGCAACCATGGAAAAAAGGAACACCAGGAAATGCCAGCAGTGAGTGGCATCTATTTCTTCTACAACAGTATGACCAGCCACTTCTAAATGGAGGTCTACTTTTAAGATTAAATAATTTGTTACTTTTATTTTGGTAATATCTTTATGGTGGTGAAATTGGTTAGTAATTAGTAGAATGTGTTGACAAAAGTTTCCTATGCATTTTCAGTTATAGTATAACATATGCCGTATTGTGTTACACTTACTTATTGTTTAACCAATTATACAAAGGATCTGCAAGTGTACATGAACGTATACGTGCATAACCCTTCTGTTCTCCTTAAAAATAGTTTACACTCTTTGTTCTTCGGGTCTTCGATGAAGAAAATATCTATTAAGGAAATATTTTTTATGTCTTTTAATTGCATTTAATTGTTTCTTAATACAGATTAAGACCTATTATGCAATGTAACATTGGTATTGGATGAAATACAGGCAGAGAAACTTGAATATAATTATATTTTTTCCTTCCTTTTAATTACCATGTTTCAGTATACAATAAAATAAAAATAGATATATTTATTTTCAGAAAAAATATCAAAATATAAATAAATGAAAAGTATTTATTTCTTTTGAATGTAAAACCTTTATCATAATGCAAGAATACAGCAATGTTTGAATTTGAAACAATGAGCAGAATCAAGGAAATTTACTGGATGTGGTTCTTTTGAACATATAACGCTACTCAGAATAATATAACAAAAATAATAATAGTAATAGATACATATTTATGCAAATGTGCTTTTCAATGCAAATCATTCTTCAAAATACATAAATAATAGCGAAATGCTAGTTTTGAACAAACAACTTTGATAATATATTACTTCTTACAGTTTGGGCAATAATATGCAACATGAACTTTACAAATATATTTCTTACAACTTGAGCACATGATTGGAGTCTTATTGTCACAACTAGAAGGACAAAATTTACATCTAGCATGTTTGCAGTTTTGCTTGAAGCCACAACAGCCTGATATTGACTGGTCCTGTGGTATCTTTTTGTGAAATAGAACTTTGAACTGTGGACCTTTTCTTTGCTTGATAAATTAGGGAGCTCTGTCTTGTTTTTTTCTCATTGTCCCTAAAATTGTAAGTTTTCTTTTGAGAAGTGCTTGATCCAATACATAGGATGTAAAAAATTATCACATGTAACAGAAGTCCTCTTAGCTCATAAGTCAGATTCATGACAACACGCATACATTGTTTTTTTTCATATGCTATGTCTGGTGGTTTTCCTGTGTAAATTTGTGCTTTCAGAGCATATGAAGTAGCACTGTCGCATAGTGTTCAAACTTTTATTCCATATTTGGCAGGTTTACTTGGAATATATTGTTTGAAGGGACAGCGACCTCTGAATCCCACCAGTTGCTCATCAACAGTTACGATTGACCCAGGTTGTATAATTGTGCAAGTGTTTCCACCCACTGTTCCCATAAGTCCCTTATAGGTGCTAGTTTGTCATTTGCTCTCCGTGACCGTCAATCAGACTTGTCATCAAAACGTAACACTCGAGAAATGCAAAAGAACATTTTTAGTGACATTGTAGCAGGAAAAATGGCTCTACCTGATTCTGGATCCCACGAGCTTCTTGTTGATTCACCACATGATTTATAAACACCAGCTAGCAATAGTACACCAATGTATGCTTCTAAGGTAATTTCATCTAAATCTTCCCATTTATCACCCGTACACTCTTCGGCCCTCAATATTAGTCATTTTCAGCACAATACTGCAAATCATAATTACTTGAAAAGAAGATTTTTTATCACTTACTCTGGATGTAGCATATCTGGTTGGACCAGGTGTTTGTTTGATTATGTCAGCACTGGATGCTCTTCCAGGTTGAAGGGTGCTACTCCAATTAATGTTTTTATCTTTCGATTGAACCACTTCCACAGTTTGAAAATTGTCACTTCTATCATAATTGTCTGAAGAACAATCTTCTGATTCCAACATAGGGCGAATGCTATCTTCGCTAGTATGGTTTTCTTCTTTTGAATTATTCTCCGAACTATCAGATACATTGCCTAAAGCTTCCAATTCACTTTCGGTAGGGCAACGATTTGCCATGATAAAGTATTTCACCACTCACTGTTATAAGTAAAATTACATCCTCCTTCAACAGTCAATCAGACATAACTGATTTGTATTCTCCTGCATTTACTTTATCAACAATGTATTGCTCATTGTTGCAAAGGCAAGGGGCTGCTATATTGTTGTGTGCATTGACATACATATCAGTATTAGATACAGTGGGACATGAAACTTAATGGAAAAAATTTAGAAATTCATTTTAAAAGCAATCGGGTCATTATGACCCAAAGAACACAAGTGTAATAATTTCAATTATATAAAAATACAAATGTATGTTGTTTTTTTTAATTCAGGTTTTATGAGTAGATTAGATTAGATTAGATTGGATTGCATTCTGTGAGTTCACTAGCAGCCACAAAGGCTTGTGAACATAGAACATGTCAAGAAAATGTGCAAAACTTACATATAAACATAAATATTACACAGAATATGGAACATTTGAATTAATAGTACATATAAAGAGAAACAAATACTTAAAATTACAAGTACAAGCTGATGCTATCAAATTTAAATTAGTAATAGAAAAGACACGTTTCTTGTCGGGTCATATTGACCCAAAGATAACAGCAGGGTTAAATGGGTTTAAATCATTCACTTTCAGTTTCTATTCAAAGAGCGCGGGCGCTCCACCTTATGCATGACGTTAAGGTAACGGGTTCAAACCCGGCGGAGGAGGATGGATTTTTTCGAGCGTAAATTTCCTTAGCATGGCTCCCTTCGGAAGGGAAGTAAAGCCGGTGGTCCCGTGTGCTAGATTTACGGCACGTAGAAGAGCCTCAAGCCCGATAAAGATACCTCTGAGCAAAATTTCCGGTCTTTCACGAGTTAACTTGCCATAGTTGTCATTTAAACCATAGATGAAAGAAGGAAACGCGCTTCTTGGAATCAGCTGATTGTTGTAGGAGTATTACCAACCTAATAAAAATGTGAGGAATAGACAAAGTAAAAGCAGAAACATAGTATACATATGAAGTCAAATTGTACTAAAACGATTTAGGGATAACACCACCATAGGTTTTTTTTTACACTTTAAATATCTGTATTCAGCACATTTACACCAATACCTTAGGTATTTGATTTACACAGACAAAGGTGCTGTATGTTGGCATGGCTGGCTGGAAGGTCGAAATTTGACGTTTGATGTAGTCCAGCAGCCAGTGGAAATTTGGTAAACAGAACAGATTTATCTCAGATCAGATGATTCGTGATTCTCTAGCATGTAGTTGGTGTTTGGTGTTCTGTGGTTGATAAGAAAGGTCACATTCACATAAAAGCACACGTTAGAAGACGTGCTAACCTCATAGTGTTGCTAAGTGAAAGAAATAAGTTAACTAGTCTACGGAATGAGTTGTAATACCAAACAAGAACTCCGCAAGAAATTTAATGAAACTGTGTCACAGCTTAACGCAGATTCTTTGTCAGCTAGCTGACAAACTCTATATAGGACAATGCATCCCTGGGAGATGTTAAAATAGTGGTCCATTTTGGTAAATCCCAGGGAAACACGTTTACAGTACGCCCTTTATCCGAAAAAACATAATCTGCGCTTGTTGGTGCAAAAATTAATAGTATTGCAGAGTAAATCAGAAATGTTTTTAACAGCGTTTTGAAGTATTGACGTCAGTATTAAGCGATAAAGTAAACGTGCAAGTCTTAGTTTGCATGCTGTTTATGCAGAAATTTCTAACGTGTTATACTTTAGGGTATAGGTACTGGAAAATAACATGATAAGAATCACAGGTATCACTAATCATAGTGGTTATGAAAGAATAGATGATGAATACAGTCAAGAAATTCCATGTGAGGAGAACATAAAATGTTTTGGATACAGCCCGAGCCTCACCAAACAATGTTTTTTCCACATGTTTTCCTTGCTTCTTGGAGGGATACCATATTTACTTTTACATTGGAATTGCCAGTATTCAGTTTATGTGAAATGCAGCAAAAGCCCATTGGTGGAGGCAAAAATTCTACTCATACGGGTAAGTGAGTGTTCTTGTTTTTTTTTCTTTCCTGTTCATGAGGTCCCACAGTGGACAAAACACAGGTACATTGAAAAGCTCATACAGCAGATGTCACTTCCTCAACCATGTAAATTAATAATGATATATGAATTGACTAATTTATGCTTTTCTCATACCAGTACCACCGCAACATGGAATGCTAAAGGCACATGTCTGTGTGAGCTGTATTAATCTATATTTTAATATTTATTCAAACATATGACTTGAAACCTCAAAATGCCACTTGGTGGAAATAACTTTTCCATAGTCAACTTGCAAATAAAAAGAAACAGGCCACAGAAAGTGGTGTTTTGGACTATTACAGCATGTGCTAAACAGGGATAATATTAAAAATCATCCTGAATTTGAAAGAATTTGTAAAAATTTGTCTTATTGGAACAATGAACAGTGACACATTTGGTGACGTAGTTGATAGCTTGTAATGGAGTTTAAGCATTTGTAGTAGTCTCTTAAGCGAAAGTATCTGTGTAGCATAATGCATACACTGATGCAATTGAAGTAAGTACATTGAGGATCAACTCCCAGTAGTTGAGTGTGTGTGTGGTTTTTTTTTTTTTTATGATTTTTGTATTTTAATGACTGTTGTAATAATGATGATAAACTATTTAAATTTAAATATTTAACTGTCATTGCACTTTTCTGACTTGCCTGTCATTTCAGTTAGATTTGCATTTCAATGAAGATATTTATGGAAATCAATACAAACCATGTTCTGAATGTTATAGTATAAATGCCATATTCCTAATGGAGACAAATAAGAACCGATTTCTTTCGTAGTACATTAACTCTGTAGTAAAGAACATATTCTCTCAGTATTTAGATTGTGGCCTGGAATAGGGTAGAAAAACTGAGCCAGTTTAAGTAATTCTGAGTGAACTTGAGAAGTTCAACTCATTGAACTGCTAAGGTACTTGGACCAAATTGATAAAACAGTATATCCTTTGTTTTTAGAGTCTCTCTATTCTTTTCATTCTTAACATACTTTTTCAGATTGCAAAATTGATCAAAGATCTTCACATCATCTAGTTCTATACCCTTATTAGGAAGGGAGCGAATTTGAATAGGCGTTCCTCTTTGTGGAGAGGCAGATAATGATTTGCATTATGTAATTGAATGTGAAGAAACTAAGTTGTGGAGTTTTTACCTAAAGAATGGGAGAATGTTAACAAAGAAGTATTAAAAGTTAGAATAATGAAAATACAAAAGGAGAGGGATATAAAAAGAATAGGAGAATATATGGGGAGAGTAAGAGAAAAATGGTTTAGAAAAATAAAGCGTTATGAATTTGTTATGACCCACCATGCATAAATAATCACAGTGTTAAAATGCATGATGGACCAAAGAAAGAAAAAATAGCAACTCAAAGTAATGTATTAAAATTGTAAGAATACATAACTTTTTTTTTTTTTTTTTTTTTTACTAAACACAAGCCTTTGCATTTCCCTATAAATGCATTTTCTGTAAACTCATATACTTGAAACATGCAAACTCCTTAAATGGGTTCACTCAGTTTTCCAGATGTTCAGCACACGAGTCATAAAGATTTTGAACTATCACATAAAACTCGTTACTTTTCTTCTCTAAACCATCATGTTTTATTTTGTTCAAGGTTTTCAGAAGTTTTACAAACGACTTACAATTAGAACAAAATTATAAACGATGCAACTTGCTTCCCAATTCTTTTCTCAAGGCTACATCATGAAACTAGATATTTAGTTTTAAGTTCATTTGTAATGCTGTATTTCTGTTTTGGCTTCTTGAAACCTAAGCACAAATCAAATTTACACTTAATAATTGGCTTATGTTCCAAAGTATAGAAACTATTTGCAATGTAAAAAAATTGCTCCTTACTCTTAGGAGTATCAGATATTTTTCAGCAATCTCCAACCCATCAGCTACAGAACATACAATTATTCATATCTATTTCGTGATGCAGCAAACAAGTTAGGAATCTCTTGTTGAAATGCCATAGCATCAAGCAGCAAGATAAGAATGTAGGATCAATCATTTTTATAGTTTATGCTTGCAAGAAACCAGAAATTGTTGAATACACAATGCCAACATCTCCATCTGTAAAACAATTGCAATCTTCATTCCTGTATATGTACTTACAATTATAATGATTCAAGGAAGGTTTTTTTTTTTTTTAATGTGTTATCCTGTTTAAAGCAATATTTTGATAATTTGGCAACCCCCCCTAATGACTCCAGACAAAACCTAAAACTCTAGGAAATGTATAGGTAGGCTCAGATGTCAAGTAACCCTACCATATAGAATACTAGCTGAAGTACGTGGTGCTGCCCATGATTCTGGTGGCTTTGGAAACATAAAGAAATTAACTTATGAATTTCTCATAAATTTGTTTATTTACAATTAAATGAATTAAATAAATTACAATATTACAAATATATAATTCTTTTAAAATCTGCACCTCACTTTTAACGTAAAGGGAAAATCAATATGGGCAGTCAAGCCCATTCATACCCAAAAGCTTAAAAAAATTGCCTCCCAACAAGTGTTTGCTCACCAACTAAAAGATTGCGCATTATTCTGCAAAATAAGGAAGAAACAGGACATTTGTGCTGAAAAGTCTCAAAGTTACCTCCCACCAAACATTTTCCACATTCTCTGCCATTATGGTGGATTTTTGTGATATCACGCTTTGAGCATTTTTACTCTTGTCCTAAAGAATATTTGTGCAACATTTGGTAAGAATCATTGCGATGATGTGGATTTGTATTCAGTACAAAGCAAACAAATCCTTAGACTTTGAGTTTTATAGATTGTTGCTAAAGTAGCCTGGACATGATCTAAATTTAACTAGATGAAATATAAGCCAATCTATTGTTGCTATTTCTGTGGCTGTGGTGTTACATGCATTATAATTGGGGTTCTTTCTCTGCAGAATGCATACCCTTAAACTTTTGAGGTCCCAAAGAATGAAAACATAATAAGTATTAATTAATTTTGAAGATTGAGAAGCTAGTAACACTGATGTATCAAATTTAAAATAGAGACAGTTAAAGGTTGTTACACTACATCCTACAATGTTCTTACATGAACACATTTCGGGAGGACGGTTTGCTCCCATCGTCAGCATGTTTTCAACTGATTTTGCCGGTTCTTGTCTGGGGAATGTGTGTGGCTAGTGGTGTTCTCTGGTGCTGGGCTGATGAACCTCCAAAGGCTGCTGGGTGGCGGTAGTTCAAAATTCATTAGGTGATTCCTGTTTTTGACAATATGTATTTTTTCCCAGATGTCCAATTCATTGCTGCTGTTGATCGGTTTTAAGAGTTTTTTGATTGGAGTGATTTCATGGTTTGAAGACCAGAAATGATGTGCTACTGCTGATTTATCTGTCTGTTTTTGGTAAATGCTCTTTAAGTCTTATCTCAAGATTTCTTTTGCTTCTTCCTATGTATACCAGGTTACAGTCATTACAAATTATTTGATATATACCAGCTGATTTATCGTTGGGGATACGGCCTTTTGTTCTGTTGCATAGTAGTTTCTGTATATTGTGGTTATTTGTGGAGACAGGGTGATGTATTTCTTGAAAATTCTTTGAAATTTATGATGTGTCCAAGGGTGGTAAGTGAACTTGTGGTTTTTTTTGTCTGAGTAAAGTAGTTGTTTGTTGGATGTACACTATGTGATCAAAAGTATCCGGACACCCCACAAACATACGTTTTGCATCTTAGGTGCATTGTGCTGCCACCTACTGCCTGGTACTGATTATCCGCGACCTCAGTAGTCATTAGACATTGTGAAACAGCAGAATGGGACGCTCTGTGGAACTCACGGACTTCGAACATGGTCAGGTGATTGGGTGTGACTTGTGTCAGAGGTCTGTACGCAAGATTTCCACACTCCTAAACTTCCAGGTCCAATGTTTCTGATGTGATAGTGAAGTGGAAACGTGAAAGGACATGTACAGCACAAAAGCATACAGGCCGACCTCGTCTGTTGACTGACTAAGACTGCTGACATTTGAAGAGGGTCGTAAAGAGTAATATGCAGACATCTATCCAGACCATCACACAGGAATTTCAAGCTGCATTAGGATCCACTTCAAGTACTGTGACAGTTAGGCGTGAGGTGAGAAACCTTGGATTCCATGGTCGAGCGGCTGCTCATAAGCCACACATCATGTAAGAAAATGCCAAACAATGCCTTGCTTGGTGTAAGGAGCGTCAACAATACATGATTGAACAGTGGCAAAATGTTGTGTGGAGAGACGAATCATGATACACAATGTGGCAATCCGATGGCAGGGTGTTGGTATGGCAAATGCCCAGGGAACGTCATCTGCCAGCGTGTGTAGTACCAACAGTGAAATTCGGAGGTGATGGTGTTATGGTGTGATCATGTTTTTCCTGGAGGGGCTTGCACCCCTTGTTGTTTTGCATGGCACGATCACAGCATAGACCTACATTGATATTTTAAGCACCTGCTTGCTTCCCACTGTTGAAGAGCAATTCAGGGATGGCGATTGCATCTTTCAACACGATCGAGCACCTGTACATACTGCACGGTCTGTGGCGGAGTGGTTACATGACAATAACATCCCTGTAATGGACTGGCCTGCACAGAGTCCTGACTTGAATCCTATAGAACACCTTTGGGATGTTTTGGAACGCCAACTTTGAGCCAGGCCTCACTGACCTACTGATACCTCTCCTCAGTTCCGCACTCAATGAGGAATGGGCTGCCATTCCCCAAGAAACCTTCCAGCACCTGATTGAAAGTATGCCTGCGAGAGTGAACACTGTCATCAAGGCTAAGGGTGAGCCAACACCATATTGACTTCCAACATTACTGATGAAGGGCGTCACGAACTTGTACATCGTTTTCAGCCAGGTGTCCTGATACTTTTGATCGCATAGTGTATTTCTGTCTCAAACTTTTTTATCTTATTATCTATTGTTTTTTGCTGGTATCCATTCATGGTGGCAATGTGTTGGTATTCTTTCTGGTATTCCTCTTTCTCCAATTGTATATGTACTAACCTGTTTGTAATACTATTTAAAATTGCATGTTTGTGGCTTGTAGGATTGTAGCTATTGTTTTTAATGTAATTTTCTGTGAGAATTGGTTTCCTGTAAATGCCGAATGTTAGTTTGTTGTGTGCATTAGTTTTGATGATCCTGATGTCTAGGTAAGGTAATTGGCCATTTTCTTCTTTTTCTATTGTGAGTTTTATAGATCTTTTTTGTAAATTCAATAATTTCAAAGCATCTTCTGAAAGTTTTTTTGGAACAATAGCAAAAATATCATCTACGTACCTATACCAGGTTTTGAATAGATGTGGAAAAGATTTAGTAATATGGCATTTAAAATGGCTCATATATAGTTCTGCTAAAAATGGTAAAAGGGGGTTTTCCATAGTTAGGCCTGTGGTTTGTTTAAAGATTTTGTTATGGAATGAAAAGAGCTTCTGGTCCAGACATAATTTTGTTAGTTTTAAGTAATCGTCTGTTTGTGCTCTAGGTGTGCCATTGTTTAATAACCAAGTTTCTAGGAGTGGTAATAATTCTTCTTTTGGTATGCTTGGGAAGAGTGCAGTGATATCAAATGATATCATCATGTCTGTGAGTGATATATTTATATTTGAAAGGTGACTGGTTAATTCTAATGAATTTTTTATACTTAGACTTTTGAACACAGGCATGGAGTTGAAGATATTTGAAAGCCATTTTGCTAGTTTATATATGGGAGAGTTTATGTTGTTCACTATGGGTCTCATTTTGTTGCCGAGGAATCACCTAATGAATTTCGAACTACCGCCACCCAACAGCTTTTGGAGGTTCATCAGCCCAGCGCCAGAGAACACCACTAGCCACACACATTCCCCAGACAATAACTGGCAAAATCAGTTGAAAACATGCTGACGATGGGAGCAAACCATTCTCCTGAAACGCGTTCAAGTAAGAACATTTTAGTGATGTAGCGTAAGAACTTTCAACTCTCTCTATTTTAAACATAATAAGTAGTATGTTCTTTTAAAGAGTTTTATAATTTTCTCTCTTTTTGGGATGTGTTCTCATATCATATTGTGTGTTGCTTACTGTTGTGATGTTATCCAGAGGATTTGACTGTGACTAATGACAATAAGGTCCGCTAATTATGTTTGGTTGCCAGAAAATACAGAAACAACTTGAATATTGTGACTGATTAGGCTTGTATATAGAATTTTATTTTGGGGTGGGTGAAAGGACTAACCTGCATAAAATTAAAATTTTGGATCACTTGGAAATGAGAAACAGCCATAATACACTGTTACACACTGAGGCAGTATTTTTAACAGTTAAATGATTTCAGTCTAACTAAAAAATATAATAACAGCCCGCTTTAAAGCAATATGTGTATACTACAATATATAAAAGGTGTATATTACAGTCATTGTAAATGTTTATATTATTGTGTACATGTATAATAATGTTATGTGAATGTATTAGGTAATTTAATAATGTAGGAGCTGTGAGAATAGAGGCCGAAAATTGCTAACAATGAGGTAACCTTGAGGCAATAATGAATTGGAAAGTTTAATAATGCTACTAGTAATTCTTGGAACAATGTAATATTTGAAACAGTTTATAAATAGCCAATCAACAACCAGTAAAGCTGAAAGTTAAATAAAAGTATTCTATTGGAGTAGGATTAGCCAATCAGAGACTTGAAATAGAGAAATTTACAAATTTAACTGGTAAACGCCAGTTGCTAGAAGGCAACGTACCTGAGCAGTTCGTTCGCTCGGTACGTATCCAGTTTGAGACAAAAATTCATTACGGCGAGAATATTATAAAGTTTATGTGTTAAAACGTGCAAGTGATTAATAAATAATCTCACAGCTCTCTATATAAGTGAAGTGTTATTTCATCGTGTGAAGGATTAATAAAGGGAGCGAAGTAAAAATTATAATTTGTGTAAGCCTACATTCTTTAGCCGCATCGCCCCCTGCTAAGAGATACATGTTTCTACAAATTAATACTGACGCAGCCGAGGCAAACATAAATATATATAATATTTAAAAAAAGTTCAAAATGCAAAGTTGATTCCTAAACGTTGGGGAGAAGGCCACCGGAAAGTGAACATTGCGCAAAGGCCACCGGAAACTTTCTACCATATATGGGGCAGTTACTTCATCAAGTTTGGCTCCCTAACAGTGGAACTACAATACAATACAATACTCCTTCAAGTTTGGTGCCCAAAGTGTGGTGCAATTAATGTAAAGACAATAAAACTCCTTCAATACACACGCACACACGTCAAAGAGTTATCTCAAACAAGTACACTCTTTGGGTTCTGAGGCAGAAATTTCCACTTTCTGTGTAGCAGAGTATAAAGTGGATATTACAACATTTTTTGCAAATGTTAACACATTTTCAATTGAATATTTTAGAAGCAATTTGAAAGTACAGAGTTGTTCTTGATACAAACCTGACTTCTTGGAACACTGGCAAATTTACCTAAAACTTCATCATCAGACACATGAATATTTTGGTGAATTAACGAGTGCATTTAATCATGATTCAGATGTTGCAATTTTCAAATATGTCTTAGTGTGGAAAAAGTTCTTTCTGCAGAAGCAGTGGAAACTGGCAAAATGGTTAATATTTGGAGAAGGATCTACGACAACCAACCTATCTTTAAAGCTTCCCATGTTAGATTGTCTTAAGAAAATTTCCCTTTGAAAAAAATAAAGATTTCTTTTCTGAAGAAATACTTCCCTCTGGAACTGATTTTAGCTAAAATGTTAGCAATTGCCTTTCCTTATCAAATTATTTTCACTGCTGTTGTACAAGGAAATAAGACATTTTTTAGAGGGGAGAGAAGCCCCTCCCCACCCCTTAAACGGGTTTGGCGTACCCGGGGTGCCCGAGCAAATCATCGCCATCATCATCCCTCCACGCTCGTCCGGTCGAGGTGGGTTCGTCCTCGTGACCGGGGGACTCAAGGTAGGCTCTCGTGCGTTCTGTGCATTTCTTTCCATGACGCCCCGCGCCATCGTTTCTTTACTCTCTCTTCTATTTACGCACATTTCGCCGCACGTCCATTCATTCACACATCTCTTTTTCCTTCTTCGCCGGCCTACCTTGCGTGCGAAACGCCCACACACTTTTTGTTTTAGTTTACTATTCTATTTATTTTAATCCTCCGTGCACACAGCCTGACGGATACCCGCACACTGGGTGCGCAGCTGGGTGAGTGGGTAATGTCGTCATCCCCACCGCCCGGGGTCATGTAGGGCCTGTGTTTGTATCCGCTGTTCAACTGCAGTCCCACGGGGGGTGGCCATTGCATGAGCTGCTGACTTCCGACGGCCATTGGGGTCCCTCTGGGAGGTGTGACCCTGGGGTGAGTCTGGTGTAGATAGACCACTCACCCAAGCCGGGGTAACGCCCGGGAAGTCAGAGCCCGAGGTCGGAGACGGTTGCAATGGTGGAGGATTTCTTTCGCTATGGAGCCCTCTTTCTCCATTATTGGTAACAAGCGCCGAAAAGTCATTGGAACAGAAGTAGCACCACCGCCATCTGGTTGTTACTTAGTGATTACCCGTACAGAGGAAGGACAATCTTTCGAGAAGGTGAACCCTTTTATAATCCAACTGCATAAGTCATTGTTCTATGGAATTCTTACATAGCCAGTTTCTGCTTTTAACTTTTTCTTCACTCAACAAAGCATGAGCACATGAATGAAATTTCTCAAAATCTACGCAATTATGGACATTAGTAATCTGATTTAGAATTGACGTGAAGTTTTGCTTTAGGAGTACACTTGTCACTTTCACAAGTTGAGATGCCCACCACAGATTATAAATAGAATGCTTCCACTCATGAAGGATCGGTGATTTTGGAATCTTATTAAACATTTTCATAAGCAATACATCAAATTCATGTAGAAGCATATGCAGAAATTTCTTTTTAATCAAAGCTCCAATACGCATGTGTCTGTCTGTCAGGATCAATTTTATGGACAGGTTTTCATTCATAGAAGTCAGTATATTTTTACAAGCAGCTTTCTCATCACCATTTACAGTTCCTTTCTGTACAATTATGAAGTCTAATATTTTATTAGTTGCCAAATTCATTATAGAATATGTCACATATTTAGCAAAAAATCCTGGGGAGTCATACTGTCCATCCCCACATAACCATGAATCATTCATGGCAATTGCAATATTACTTTCTTTTTCTTTTAACCAGGCTTTGTGTACAGAAGTGAATATAAAGTCTGTAACAAGTCTATAAAAAAGGATTCAGAAAAGAATAATAGTTTTATTGCTTTTGAGAATGTCAAGAAACAGTTAAAATGTTATTCCGCAAAGATACATTGCTGAAGCTATGCACAAATTTTTCAGACTTCCATTTTAGACTCCAGAGCACCACTCATAAATGTCTGTTCACACAATGAGTTATAATTCACATTAATGCCCCTATTTATTAAATTTTCTTTTAGTGACAGGTGCACCACATATGTGATAAATACTGAATAGTGCAAGGAGAGCATTTACACATACAAACACAAAAGATTATTTTTTGGACATACCTACATCTTCTTCTCCATCTTCAATTGTGTTCCCTCAAATATTCAATTGGTTTATAATCTTCATCATTTATGCTGAAGCTTCGACTTCATCAGTCAAACTTTGGTTCACATTATTGCCATTTATAGCACTAAAAGTTTTAGTTCCCAACTCACACAGTATTTCAGCATCAACCTTCAACTCTGCATGTAAAGACTCAGAAACTAGTGTAGCTTTCTTTCTTGCTGAGAATAGCTTACTGAATTATCAACTAGCTGTAGCACTTGCTTCCTTTTAAGAAATTGGAGCTTCTTTTTTGGGAGGCTTTTCTGTTAGTCCTAAAAATTTCGAAGGCACCGCATTATCTTTTTGAATTTCTTGTTCTCATTATTATTTTTATGACATCTGACTCATTAAAATCACTTTCTTTGAAATGAATTCCACATATTCTACCATTTTTGTTTGGCATAAAGTTTTTGCATTTTATAACAGCAACCCATTTGTTTTAAACATGACGATTCTTATCTATAGGGGAATGGGTTATAACCAACATTTCTGTTTACACCGGAATTATTTGCAGAATTAAATGCAAAGCAAGTGACATTCAGTAGTATGGCATGATCCCAGCTTCATGATGTCACTGTGAGGTGAGCTTAAACATAAAAGTGCTTCCAGAATGAAAACGAGTAGTCATAGAGCAATGCGGTTTTCTGTAATGTGTTCATAATTGTTTATATTTTATTGTTAGAAGTCTAAAAATTTAGTTCAGACCTTCTTTAAGGCAAGCTTCATTTATCACTCAATTTTGGCAATAGTATCTCAAAATTTAATTTTAGGAAAAAGAAGTGTTATTAACTGTAGACATAAAATCATTGTTACTGGAGGGCAAAAACAGCTTGTATTAATGCTGGCACTGTGTTCTATATTCAGCAACATTGTTCATAGCTGCTGTTCTGGTGATATGATTAAAGGTATAATTCTTTTTATTTTTGAATTTAACCTCTGGTTATATCGGGGCCTTTTGATTTGTGAAACAGCTGATGGTGACTTTACTTGCTGTAGGTTTGCCCAACTTTAGTTTAAATCCTTATCCCAACCAGCAATTGAACTTGAAACCTCTGTATAGAGACACCAGAATACTGACTACTTGACTACAGAGATAGTCTGTATAATTCTTGTTTGACAACAAAGATTTGTTCTTCTCTTGAGTGACATAGTTAGCAGAATGAGGTCTTCTTGTGCCCAAGATTGTGGCTGTGATCAAACTTTTTTTTTATTCTCATTCTATTCTACAGACCTTAAACTACTTTTCTACGTGGTTTTCACTATTGTTTAAGTAATTTTGTGTTGTGGTACCAGTTTTTGTATCTCATCTGTCATCATAGAATGTTCCATGCCTGTGACGACTTTCAGTGCTGCTTTGACATCATTGTCCTTGTTGAAATACTGACCAGCAGGAAACTTCAGATAAAGAAAGAGATGAAAGTCATTAAATGCAAATCAGGGCTGTAGTGCAGATGATAAAATTGTTTCCAACCAAGTGACTTAAATTTTGAGTTTGTTGTGCTTATGCGGAGAGCTGTGTTGTGAAGCAACACAAATGCCTTCACTAAGCATTCAATGTCTTTTGTTTTAAATTGTGCCACACAGCCTGATTCATATCTTACAGTAGACATCTTTGTTTACATTCTGTCCTCTAGGCAAGAATTCAATGTTGACAAAAACGTACAATGCAAAAAATGTAGATCTTTTTAAAACATATAATTTATTTCAAATAACTTTTTTGTGTCATCAGCCATTTCTGAGATTTCTATTTTTATTGGTTTGAATTTTTCAATACTTTTGTCATTTTTGAAGTGCTGTCACTATTCAGTTGTTTCTCGTTATATCATGGAAAGAGAGTGAAATTCAAGGCCAGCATATGACTATTCACTTTTAAACATCTGGTTGAAGATTCAGTTTCCTCTATACCCCTTGTACCTACCACAAAAGGTAATGAAACTGTTTCTGTAAAGGTTCATCTTTATTAGCATGAGTTAGATAGAAAAATAAGTTTCGTAAGAATAGTTTGTAGAAGCTGTGTAAAAATAGATGATCTTGGGTAGAGAAAGTCATGTGAATGTAACACTTTAGATCTTTTTTTTCTTTGTGGTTTTTTAATTCATACCATAAAGAAATTAATACATATTATTCATATTTTGTTCACTTTTACTCTGTATTAAATCACTAGAAAAATAAACTTTCATGCATACTTATTGGTTTTACCTTTGGTAAACACAGCATTTAACAAAGGTAAAAATAATATTGGACTTTATCCAGTTTTCAACTGTTACTCCTTTAAGTTCTCACTGTCACTGTTTTTATCTGGTTCACTTTATCACTTCACTAAGGTGAACTAGTTCAAATTCCCCATGATTTCACTTCCTTTGTGATGTAGCCTCTTCTTCTCAATGGTTCACTCACTGGGGAATTGAATACAAGACCTCCACAATTTGTCGCTCTGCAGCAGCAATGCTACATGCCACAGCATTGCCACAAACTCACTTGGAGAACAGCACCCCTCGTCGCACTGGAAACTCACCTGCCAACTCACTGACTGACTGGTTGACTGACCACTGTGAGTATGCTCGGTTATATAGCAAGTGGAATCTTCTACAGAACATTCTAGAACTATCTCAAATATCCTGAAGGAGGGGGGAAGAAACTTCCAGGAAATTCTGGTTATCTGCCAATAGCTGTTCTGGTGTTTACACTGACAATCTATCTTTATCTCCAACTGCCTGGCGCCAACCTTCCAGTAACCTTGCACCACAATTTATATGTAAAAGTTTATCTTTCTAATGATTAACTAATGTTAGTTCTTATGTTAGTTCTTGTGTCAGAGAAGTGTTTTATGTTGTAGAAACTTAAAATAAAACTCTGTCAAGATGAGTCAACTTGAAGCTGTAAATAATATTTTCTTTACTAAGAAGCAATGTTTTATTAAATTTTTAAGGTAATTTTTATTATATTTAGGTGCTGTTTATTTTCTCTTCTTGAAGGAAAGTAAGGAATGAAGCAACAGAAATTGCTGTTACTCTGCCATGCAGATGAACTGAACAGCAATTCAAGAATTGTGCAGTTTCTCACATGTAACCTTCATGCCACAAGGCAAGGTCATTTTAAGTTATGCCACAAGACAAGGTCACTCACTATAAGTTAGAAGTTTGAGCATGGCAGACATGGTTTATTTACTATTACTAAAAATGGTGGAGATGATTATTTTAGAATTAGCTGTTCTAAGATGGCAGCCTTGTTTCTAATTGTTTAGCATGGAACTGGACCAAAAACTGTCTTCTGTTCATTCATGGGTGCTGAGCTACTATAATGCTGATCTTTCAAAGAAAATGAATGCTGTTAATGTACTACTAAATCTTTAATTATCTGGATTAATGAAGCTTCCAGGTGTTTCTGAGACTCCAAAGCTGTATAATTTTTCCACTATCATAATATAAAAAAGGTAAATTCCTCTCAGCCCTTTTAGGGATAAAAGAATCCTTTTACTTTCTCTACTACGTGTAGTAAGTAGGGGAAGTATTGCATTCCACCCAAAAATTTGATGCCTAGATTTCACCGGAAATACATGTTTTGAGGCCCTCTGAATAAAAAAAAAGCACTTTTAGAAAAACATCCGTGTGTTTGTGTCTGTGAACAGCATAACTAAAAACAAAAGTTGGATAAATACCAAACTTAGTATTTAGGTTCAGTATCTTTCAAAGATGTGACATGAAGATTTGATTTTCAAGAAAATCCCCCCCATCCCAGACTATGCTTTACATGGAACATTTTTCGAAAATGTTGATTTTCTCAAAAATGGCTCTTAACAATTTTGATTAAAATATCTCATATTAAAGATATTTTCATGACAAATGAAATGTATGTCTTGAATTTTCTGGGAATGTCTCCAAAAGCCCTCTTCTTTCTGAATGGCTTTTGCATAACTGGTAAACTGTAAGAGATAGACAAAATTTGTTGTTGTTCACCAATGGCACTGGGAATTAATTGATCTGCATCATTTTCCATATGGCTTCCCAATATAAAGTCTGTAAGTTATCACTTTTAAGTCCTTTGCATTTGGCGAGATGTTGTTTGTTCAGGATGACATCTTCACAGAGAGTGCACTTGGGTGTAGGTAGGCATCCTATCTTGTAGAGGTGTTCTGCGAGACAATTGTGGCCAGTTGCCATCCTAAATAAGGCCACTGCAGTGTTCCTTGGCATTTTTTGTATATCAACTCTATCTTTAATATTCTTATAATGTTTATCCTTTAATTTATCTTCTTCATCAAGTCTCTGCTGTCTTTTGAAGTGTTGTTTAATGTTATTTAATTGTTTATTTATTTCTATTTGTCTTACACGTTTTATTTGTTGTATTGCACCTTTCTTTGCTAATTGATCAGCATGTTCATTGCCCAAAAGTCCAACATGAGCTGGGATCCATTGTAATGTGACATGATTTCTAGTTGCAACTGCTTTAATTAGGCTTCTTTATTTCTTTAATATTTCTTGTTGTTTTATTATTGTAATTTACTTTCCATCTATGGCTGATTTTGAGTCTGATAAGACTGTTTTATGTATGGTCTATATAAAATGTTCTGTAATGCTGCTTTTATAGCTGTTAATTCTCCATCATAGTGGTTTGACGTTTCCTCTATGTTAGATACTGTGCCAAATGTTTACAGTATACTCCTCCATCAGCATTTGTTTTATTGATGAGGGATCCATCTGTATATATTCGGAGCCATTCTTTTTCTGGGTATCTTTCATTTTCCATAGCTATTGCTATGGCTCTCATTTCATCTGGTATATTGTTTTGTTTGTGTATTGTATATATCAGGTCATTCTGATATTGTATATCAATATATTCTATTGTACTCATCTCTGTTGCAATTACATTTATTGCAATTATATTCTTGTATTTTAAGTTATTAATATATGTTATGAAGCTTATTTGAGTTTTTAAATTCCTTATAATATCTGCTGTGTGGTACCACTTGTATCTATTTCTATTGACTTGCAGTTTTTGTGCTAGATAATTGCTTTCAACTCATGTTTCAATTCTATAACAATGTTTTTTGTGAAGCTTTGTAGTACTGTAATTGGTGTTGTTTTTACAGCTTCTGTTATTATTCTTAGTGAATTATTTTGTGAAATTTCTAGTTTACTTTCAAGTCTCTTGTTTACTGTTGCTAGTAGCTCTAGGTTAGGTTTTATGTATGTTTTATATGTATTATTAAGGAGGTCCATGTTTCCACCCCATTTTATTCCTGCTAAACGTTTTAAAATGTTCTTTTTGTTGATTTTATTATTACATTGTTTACAAGTTCTTTCATTGATAGTTTTTTATTTAATTCTAACCCTAGATACGTTGTTGTAGTTGCTTCTTGTAGTTTTTTGTTGTTGATTTGCAGGCATACATTTTCTGTTTTATGCTGCATTGTGAATAGTTGATAGTTTTTCCTGTATTTATTTCCTTATTGTTATTATTAGTCCACTGTTCTAGGGTTATGATTGTATTCTCCATTGTTGTTTATAGTTTTTTGTAATGTTTCCCAGATCTTATGTTTTTTTCTGAAGTCCATATTACCACGTCTTCGGCAAACATTCCTACTTGTATGTTACCTATTTTCTTAAGTATATCTACTAGGTCACTTATTGAACAGAATAGCACTTGTAACAGACCCTTGAGGCAGTCCAACTCTCGTTTGTTTCCATTTAGATGTGGCTGTTTTGTATTGTACTGCAAACCATCTTTGGGTAGGAAGGTTTGAAACCAGTTTAGCATGTGGCCTGATATGCTATATGCCTTCATCTTGTGTAGTAGCATTTCTCGCCATACTGTGTTAAACGCATCTTTGAAGTCGACAAACAGTGCTAGAGTATTATTATTATTATTATTATTAAAACTTTCTTTAATGTCCTGTGTGAGTCTTACAACCTGGTGTATTGCTGAGCTGTCCTTCCTAAATCCAGCTTGTTCAAGGACGAATAGATTTTGTGTTTCCTTTTTGCACAGTGTTGGTATGTTATTTCTGGTTGTCCAGATTTTATTGAAAATGTTTAATAAAGTATGGAGTGCTTCATGTCCTAAATTCTTGAGCAGCTCTGGATGCATGTTAACAGGACCTGGGTTCTTTTTATTTTTTAGTGTCCTTATTGCTTGCTTTATTTCTGGGAGTGTGAATGGTTCATTGAAGATGGTTTGCAAGTTAGATGTATCTTCGAGGTTACTATTTTTTAAGTATTTATTCTGTTTTTTGTTTTTATTTTTTAATGTAGTGCTAGTTTTGTAGTATGTTGCTAATTTTTCTGGTATAAGGTTATCCTCATATATTTCTTTATTATTGACATTTAATGGCTGATTTTGTTGGTTTTCTCTATTTATTTGTTTAATGTAATTATGTACTTTAGTACTATTGGTTCTATAGTCTAGTTTGTTTATAAATTCTTCAAAACTCTGTTTTTTTGACAGTTTTATAGCCTGTTTTAGTTGTTTGTTTGCTTTTTGCCATTCTATAACATCTACTTTGTCTTGTGAACAAGACAGGGATCAACGTAATCTGCTTCCATGTGGAATTCTCTGGTTAACACTAAATGGACTACAACACAGGGATGCTTCCCAAGCCAAAAAAGAATTTAAAAGAAGAGCACTTCTTAGTGCTATTTTGAATGCTGGTGGAATGATAGACAAAATTTTTCTACACAAAAAGTGTAGATCTCATTAAACAACACAATTTATGTCATATACATTTGTTTTTTTGTTTTTTGTGAAGTGAACCATTTCGAGATATTCTTTCTTATTTGTTTGAATTTTCCAATACTTTTTCTTAAATGGGAATTCGTTCTTCATTTTTTTTAGGTCCTGGGCATGCAAGGAGAATGGAATGCTCTACACAGCAACCAGCTCTAAAAGACTTGACTATCGTTTAAAAACTTGTCATATTCCCCTTGCACCTACAAGAAAATTAGCAATAAGGCAGTTTCTGCAAATGTTTTCTCTCCATTAACATGAAGTAGATGGATAGTAAGCATTTGTAAAAATAGTTTGTACAGGAGTAGAGAAAGTCATGTGAGTCTAACACATCAGATTTTTTTAGGTATTCAGTTGTTTACTGACAAATAGTCACTCCCAAAATTAATTCAAGTAACTCAAACTAAATGAAGATGATAAGTAGTTGACTCACTCGTAATGTTACCAATTACCAACACTTCACTCTCCTAAACTTATGCGTTTCAATTAAAACTGTTATTTCTTATTTATAATAGAAATATTACAGTTCTGAAATAATAATCATTTGCTCCAGAAGGATGTTTACTAAAGACTGTGTCTCTTTTCACTTATAAAGCTTGCCAAAAATTCATGCTTGAGCCTAACACTAAGCATGGCAGACAAAGATTTAAAAAAAAAATTATTCTCTGATACATTCAGATGGCTTTCTCTACCCTCCATTGTTTGTCAGTGGGTATACAAATTATTCTTACTAAAGCTTATTTTTATATCTACTTCATTTTAATCCAAATAAACCTTTGCAGAAATAGCTACATTACACATTTCGCTATTGATACAAAGGGAACAGTGATAGTCAAATGTTTAAGATCTGGACGCTATATGATGGCCTTAAAATTCCATACTGTTTCCATGCAATCATTAGAAACAACTGAATATTAAAAGGACTTCAAGACACTGACCAAGAAATGAACAATTCGAACCTTTATAACGGATATCTCAGAAATGGCTTATGCCACAAAAAATAACTTATTTTAAATAAGTTGTGTGTTTTAAAGGGATCTGCATTTTTTGTTAGTACGTTTTGTCTATCACTTAACATTTACCAGTTATACAAGATTATACAAAATTCCTTATGAATGAAGAGGACTTCATAGGCTATTCCCAGAAAGTTCAAGATACGCACTTTGTCATGTAAATATCTTATGGTATTTTAATCAAAATCATTAAAGCCATCTTTTAGAAAGCCAAACATTTTGAAAAATGTTACATGTAAAGGGTAGTTTGGAGTGGGGGGATTTTGTTGAAAATCCTTTGTGTTGCATCTTTGGAAGACATTGAATCTAAATGCCATTTTTCATATTTATCTGACTTTTTGTTTTTGAGTTCACAGACGCACACACATGCCTTTTTCTAAAAATGCTGTTTTTGGATTCAGAGGGCCTCAAAACATGTATTTTTGCTGAAGTCTTAGTATTGAATTTTTGGGTGGAATGCAATACTTCCCCTAGTTACTATATGTGCTAGGGAAAGAAATTCCTCAATGCTGGAAAAATTTTATTGTTTTTTATTTCCTCAAAAATGGCTATAACAATTTTGATTAAAATATAACATATATTTGGGATATTAATGTAGCAATTGAAATGTGAACATGTGGAATTTTGTACAATTTTATATAATTGGAAAATTATATTAGGAATAATTATTTTAGGAAAAATGTAGAGCGAATTTAAATACACAAATGGTGTCAAATTATGTAGTGTAGATGTTTCAAAAATATTCTGTGGTGCTTTTTACACTTACCCAAGTAGTTTGTCATGGTTGAAAGTTTCCAATACTACTACTACCACCACCGCCACTGCCGCTAATAATAATAATAATAATAATAATAATAATAATAATAATAATAATAATAATAATAATAATAATAATAACAACAACAACCGTAATAATTTATTATTATTATCATTATTATTATTATTTCCATCTCAAGAGTTCTTACCAATTGCTAAACATTGAATGTACATCCAAATGCAGCATGCAACTAAGCCCATATTGCTTAATTTGAAATAATTAATGGGTAAAAATATATAATTACTAAGGTAATGTGGAAAAAGAATCACTTTTTATATAAATACATTAGATAACAAACATACAAATTTGTCATAGTTAGAGAGGTCGTGTGTGTGTTCTCATCAGATTTCTTTTTCTGTGTGAAATGCAAGGAAACATTCCATGCTCAGGTTTTACAGAAATGGAACAAATACTATTTTCTGGTTAGACCACATTCTCAAGGTTTCACTTAAATAACATTAGGGCTTCTAATATGCATAAAACGTTTTATATAAGGATAGTGGAAAAATTAATGTATGCAACTGTGGCTAAAGAGTTTAATTCTTTTATGGTTCTTTTGGCTTGATACAGGCTTGTGTCATAAAACCTTCATATTTTGTTTTAGCCTCAGGTTGTGAGAATAAACCCTGTTGGATTGTAAGTAGCTGATACACAGCTTTTACTTCGTTTGAAAGATCTGTCTTCCCTGCTGTTCTATCCCACCAATTAATTACCTTTAATATTGGTGAAACGTTGATTCATACAGAAGTATGCTATTTATCTGCATGTTAAGTCTTGGTAACATGTACAGGGATTCCTAATATTCATTTGTAATTGTGGTGGTGCCACTTTTTAAGATTTTGAATATCTACAATTGTTCTATCTTCTTTCCTTGCTTTTTTTTCTTAAAAAGAACTGTGAAAAAATGCATTCTGTAATTATAATCTCTGCTGCATGTGCATGTGTGCTACAATTCTTAGTATAAAGAATATGTTTGAAGCAATCTTCTCTAGGAGAAAATTTTAAATTATTAGGAAGTGAATTTATATACGTAAATTTTCTTCCCCAAGCTTAATGGCTATCACAAAACAGTAAATACGCTTGTGGGTTGTTTACTATGCTAATAATATTACCATAACCTTCATTTGTTCATAAATATGATCTGCAAGGGATAGCACAGATAGTTGCTTCTTTTGCTACCCTATCTAACCTGCAGTAGTAGGACATACTTTGAAAAACTATTAGTTAAAGGTGCCATTATGGGTATAAGTAATTGTTTGTTTAAGGCCCCATTCACAATGAAAATTAAGCGTAAGAATAATGTAAACTTAAAAGTTAGATGCTGTGTATTGTAATGGAACCATTCACAACAAATCATGTAAACATAAAAACAAACATTGGGTTAGACGTGAATTTAGAAGCTTGCAAGGTCCAAGCTTTTAAGTTTACATCTATGTCAAACATAAACTAGCCAATTAAAGAGCGATTTTCATCACATAATCCTTCTGTCATGCCATCAGATTTTCCGTCACCATGTGTTGACTCACTAACACACTTTTTGTTTAAGATCATGGGCCAGGAATCACTGGTATATATAAAAATCACAGCAGAACAAATTGTTATTGTAGGTGATGCTTTTTTGCCAGTTTAATATCCCTTAATCGGGTAGCATGTTCATTTTGATTCAAGTACATAACCTCCTTTGACAGTGATTGTTTCCCAGGTCGCCATATTAGCTCAGCTGTTTAACCCTCTCTTGTGATTGGCTACTGCTTAAGTTTACATTTGCCAATGTGAATGACAACATATTGCCTTAAGTTTATGTCTGAGTTTTACGTCTTATGTTAATGCTGAATTTTCATTGTGAATGGCTTCTTATATGACCAATGCACAATTCTGTCATAAAATATTTTGAAAAAGTACTTCTTACAGTATTAGTTTTTGGACTTCATAGTATAACATTGCATCAAAAAACTTGGAGGTTATCTTGGGAATTTTAATTAGAGACCTGTTTATGGTTCTGTTCAGTGTCAATAAATGTTATCAGCTTAAAATGGTATGCAGTTATTAATCATCATTACTATAGTCAGGAGCAACAAGAAGGCAGTTGAGAGACGCCACTGTGCAGAGAGAGAGATAGTGCACTGTCTCTGTCTTTCTTTCTTTCTTTCTTTCTTGCTCAGTATGCGCTGGCAGGTCATGTGACTTGTAGCAGTGCTACTGCACAACCTGCCTTCATCCGCCTTTGTGTGTGCTCCTTGCTGTAGTAGTTGTGAAAAATAATTTAACAGTAGTTATATATTTTGGGAAATGAAAACAGCAGGAATAATGTTAATCCCTTGTGTGCATAGGCATGCACAGGATTTTTGAAAGAGAAGGTGCTAATTATGGTTTCATAATATTAGTAAACTACAAGCCAATATGCAGAGGCAGCTGCTGTACAAGAGCACATAAATGCCATAACTTTTGACACCTTGCAAATTTATTGATTATTTTTTCTTTGAATGCTGTTAAACATTACATATATGTGGTGATTTAAATTTTTTTTCTTTTTCTGATTACCCTCTTTTAGGAATTACACCCCCAAGGGGTTACAAGCCAATACTTTGGGTCAGTAACCTGTCAAGGAGCAAGCAAACTCTGGATAATGGCATATCTAGGATGGGTAATCAGCCCAAAGCCTCGTATGGCGGTGAATAAGAAGGAAAGGAAATGTAGTGATGAAAGGAATGATAAGAAATTTGCAGATTAAAGCATTCTCCTAGCGACTTAGGAAAACTGCGAAAAAAAGCTTTGGTCAGATTGGCTAGCCTTGGGGGTTTGAACTTGGGACCTCCTGATTGTGGGCCACAGATGTTCCTGCCTGAGGAGCCATCCTGCTCGGCTAATTTAAAATCTATGGCATTTAAATCTGCTACACTACTTCTTCTAAACTTAGTGAAAACATGACAACAGGGTCGCTAGCACATCTTGACTTGTTCATATTTTAAGGAGCTTTTACGCATGTGCAACTGGTGTGACCTAATTTTCTTATGGACTGTGATTTGAAGGCGTGCACTAGTGTGTGAACCCTCTCCTATGCTCGGTTTCCATACTATCACTATAATGTTATGTCAATATCACTAGGTAGTAGCACACTATGCAGAAGTAGGTAACGTGCTGGAGCACAAACTTCTCCTGCTTTTTCCATACCATCCATAATCTCAATTTAATTTACACATCATTTTGTTCTTGCCCTAACATGGTTTACTTAATTATGCACACAACAATAAACATTCACAAAAACAGTGAGAGTGAGAGAGAATTTTTTTATTTTGGGAAGAAAAATCTAAACTAAAAGAAAACCTTAATAAATGGAAGGCATAGAGCACTGTTTGACAGTGATGTGTGGCTGCACCTCTTACAATGTCCTTGTGCATGCTTGTGCTGGGTAGAAATTTTAAGAAACATTTCCATTGGATATAGTTGCTAAGTCGCAAATTTTCCTTAGAATAATTTGTACCTATAAACACACTATAGTAATATATAACGTTTCAATCCATTTTTTATATGAGATTAAAAATTTGGATTTCCTCCAAGGAAGTACAGACTAAATATATTGTGAGGAGGATGAGCAGTCACTTTTTTATCACTTATAGAAGTAAAAAAGCATATGCTCTAATTGAATTGAATGAAATATTTCTCAATGTCATTTGCAGGATTCGCATGAACAGTACTGTGTACAGCATGTTCATGCTTCATTGTTTAGCTGGCCTGGTTCAGGAGAAGTGAGGCAGATAAGATATTTCCATTATCGTTTATTAAAATTTGTATGGGATGATACTAAGCACATCTTTACCAGACTTCATGGTCTTGACAATGGACAGACAACTCTGGCTAATCTGTTGGAAAAATCTTATGGATTTTCAGCTCATGAACAGGAACAAATGTAAGAATGGCTGATATATTGTTAATTACATTATTTAATGATTTTTTTAAAGTATTAGAGCTTGTTAAAAAAAATTGTCCAATGTGTAAGGTATACAAGTGTGTTTTGTTACAGGCTCAAACAGCATGGTGAAAATCTGATAATCATTAATGTGAAGTCATATTGGCGACTGTTTATTGAAGAAGTTTTTAATCCATTTTACATATTTCAAGTATTCAGTGTAACACTCTGGTCTCTAGATGAATATTATTACTATGCTGGGTGTGTTGTGTTTCTGTCGGCAGTATCTGTCATTACCTCTCTTATTCAGACAAGAAAGGTAAGTATTTGCTACAGTGTTAATAAAGATGCAGCTAGAGGGATTGGGAGTTGGATTTAAAGCAGCAGGAAACTAAATTTATTAGACATTATCATAACCATTACCATTAATATGTTTTATGCTGATATTAGAAAATAAGTTTATTACAATGCCATATTGGCATGCAAAATTTAGCTAATAAGGCATTGATAAAATCTTGAAACAAGTCAAAATCTTCTAAACACAATAAAACTCCTGTTACATATGAATTCTCAAGACCAGTTTCAGGAGCATCCTCCCTATCTTCAGTTGCTTGAGAGTTCTTGAGAATTTCATCATGTAAGTGGAGTTTTATTGAGTTTAAAAGATTTCGACTCATTTCAAGAATTCATCAATTATCATGTTCTATTGTATAAAATGCTTCCTAACCATATACATAATAAGACATTGTTGAAAATTATGAAAACACATGTTGTGCATTGATGTTTAGGAAATTCTCTCTTTTTGGAATTTAAGTGATGCACTAATGCTACTCCGAATGATCCCTCGTCGCTCCCTATTCATGCATTGTTTCAAAATTCAAGGTCCATTGAGGTTGATTAGTTTCTCAAATGATTTTGGTAATTGTTAAAAGTGTCCGACTTAGTGTACTAACTCAGCCTTGAGTTTATAAGTGGTTAAGCTATTTGACGTTATTTTGGGCTGAGGAGAAATCTGGAGTAGAAATTCTTCTAAACATGCTTTTGTTGTAAAGTGACGTGATTAATGGAGGCAAACTAAACGAAATGGATACAAGAAATATGAGAGGATTTTTGTGATTAGCTATAGCATTATTTATTTAGATTATTAATTTCTGTTGTTAATCTTAAGGGGGAGCGTGTCCATGCACGATGGAGCTTGACATCAACCTAGCATCATGTCACATGTTTGTTCCTTATTTTCTTTTCTCTCTCTCTCTCTCTCTCTCTCTCTCTCTCTCTCTCTCTCTCTCTCTCTCTCGAATTGAAACATATTTTACAGTAATTGCATTAGTTTTTAAATTTGAACATTTTATATGCATTTAACATGGTTTAACTTGGTTCTGCACCTTCAGATCATGATAGCAATATTACCACTTATAAAAAATAAAATACACTGGATTTGCTTAAAAACTGCATAAATTTGTATCAGAATCTATTTTTTTTATTAAAAATATCAATTATTTGTATACCATAGTAATGCCTTTCCCAGATTCTCAATTGAATTATTATGAGAGGCATTCTAAAAGTTCTCAGCCTGACTCAGAGATTTCCTGCACATGACCAAATTGCTGTGATGATTAGCTTGCACACTGTAAAGGTTCAGATGTTTAAGTGTAGTCACTTGTTTGTGATAATCATGGAGACATACTGATGCTAATATTTTTTACAAAATGGATAAAACTGAAATATGAGCTGTACTTCGTTTTGAAGGATTTAACCCCAGCAGAAATACAAAAGGAGTTAGATGTGACATTAAAGCATTCTTTCTCTTTATTTTTGACAGATAAAGGGTTGGCTGCTAAATTTAAGCATTGTAGTACATCCATTCAAAATTATGGATGTTCAGGGTGAGCGAAAATAGCTTGGACTGACAAGTTTGTAATACAAATTCACAATTCCATAGTCACTGATTGCTAATTGAAGGTACTTGAGTTGGTTGACATTCCAAAGATAGGCCATGTCCACTACATTTGGTATGAAGTTTTGAGTATGAGAAAGCTTTCCACTCAATGGACGCCACATTTGTTAACAATGGACAAATTGGAATGAACATTTCTCACTTGTTAAAATGCAATTCGAGTGAGTTTCTCTGAAGTTTCATAACAGTAGATGAAACATGGCCCAGAGAATCAGGATTATAATTAGCTTCTGTTTTTATATATATGTTGCAGCCCTTGTAAAGAGCAGACTTAAAGACAATAGTAGTAAGAAAGAAAACAAACATATATTTATTTATTTTCTAGCATTTTTAATTCAGGAGCTAGCTTCATGTATATATGTAAATGCATGGTGTTGTTTAAGTTGAGATATCTAAATTTTTTGTGGAGTAATGTTTTTGTCTATCACTTAACACTTACCAGTTATGCAAGATTATATAAAATATCTTCCAAATGAAGTGGACTTCACAGGCTATTCCCAGAAAATTCAAGCTATATATTTTTTGTAATATAAATATATTTAATAATGTAATTGTAATGTAAATATCTTAATCAAAATCTGAGAGCCGTTTTTTATAAAATAAAAAATTTCGTAAAATGTTCCATGTAAAGGGTAGTTTGGGGTAAGGAGATTTTCTTAAAAATATTTGTGTTGCATCTTTGGAAGGTACTGAACCTAAATACCAAGTTTGATTTTTATCCAACTTTTCATTTTTGAGTTATGTTGTTCACAGACATACACACGTATCTTTTTCTAAAAATGTTTTTTTTTATTCATGGGGCCTCAAAACGTGTTTCCGGTGAAATCTTGGTGTTGAATTTACGGATGGAATGCAATGCCTTCTCTACCTATTAGGTATGTGGTAGAGAAAGTAAAAAGACTTGGAGAAATATTTCTTCTAACACAAGGTGCTAGAGCGGGACAATGTTTCAGGCAGTGTAAAATAAAAAGGGTGAATTAATGTTAAATAGAATAACACCTTTTGTTAAAACATCACTTTCATAGAAACTTAAAGCAGCTTGCCAGCTTATATTAACATGTTACAATCCATTTTGATATAGCAACCATACATTATCATATTTAATACTTTACCATACGAGAATTTATCAACTCTTTTGATTCCAAAGAGTTACCATTGTTAATCAAACAATCTGTTGTTTATGCATGTTCTATCTAAAATCAGTCATATTAAATATATACTAATCTTATGTGTGAATTTTCAGCAAAGTGAAGCTCTTAGAGATTTGGTGGCAGCTTCCAATACAACAGCAGTCACTGTATGCAGGCGAGATGGAGGTAAAGGGTCCTCTTTTCGCTTTTGAAACATTACTGAGTATAAAGGCATCTTTTTAACATAACAAATAAGGCATTTTCAGTGCTTGTTTGACAAAATAAAAGCTCCTCGATACTTTATAGCTTCATGAATAGGGCCCATTCTTTTGGGTCAATTCTTTCATATCTGAGGATGCAGCACAGTTTTCTTATTAAGCCATACCAAACAGTTTTCTCTCTGTTTAGATTTTAGTTAAACTCATCACCAGCATCAATGATGACAGTAAAATGGAGGTGGTAGTGGCAATGATAGAAGTGGTTAAGGTTACCAAATTTTCTATTTGTTACAATTTTTTTCTCACCATTGGCACAATTTGTTTTCCGGTTTTCGTGAACTTTACATTAAAAACTTTTAAAAGATGCTGTTCAATATAAAATGAAACTGATTCCGGTATGTTATGAAATTTCCAGATTATTAAGTATTAAAATTCAGTCAGAGTTGCATCTAAAGGGTGCTTACAAGTTTACTTTCAAAATGTTGAACTTCTTGGAAAAACCCTTATTATTTCAAAGGCAACTTCCGAAACTACAGTTTGAGCCTCTATTAGAAATAGATATAGTTTCTTAAAATTGAATTTTAAATCAAATTTTCTAATTTTTAATTACTCTTCTTTAATTGGATTCTAATTGATATTCAATTACAGAATATCTGTGCAACTAGAAGATTGTAGAGTTATCTCATAAACAGTTCTGAAAAGTACAATTTTTAAAAGAGGAAGGACATGCCTATGACTGTTGTAGGTATTAAAGCAGTTTTTTTTTCCTTCCTGTTTTTTTCACCAGATGAAGCTGACAATTTGCTTCACAGTGAAATGCAAAACAACTAAAAAAATTAATTTATTGACCATTGAGATCATAAGGTCCACCTTAATTCTACTCTTCCAGTCTTTATTTCACCCAGGGCCACTATATACTATCTTTGAAGTTTATGTGAAATTTTTCTTAGTGATGGGACGATACCACTATTTTTCTATACTTGATACCAATACTGATTTTTAAGCACTGATACTCAATTCTCACTTTATAAAAACTCTAAGGGAATAGCTTCTTCACTCAATTGTGTTCTCATTAGTAGTTTTCTGCATATAAATGCATGTAACCAAATTTGTATTATATGGTAATTCCAAAATTGTTCTTGTTTGATATTCTCCAATTGGCAGCAATTTTTTTTATCTTGATGATGCCACAGGTTATGTATCCTCTATTGTTAGTCAACCACGATGATGATAATTTCTTTGCTTCCCTTTTTATGTAGGTGTATATTATGCTAAAAACTTGCTTTTGAAAGATCTTCTGTCCATAGAAAAACAAATACTAGAATTTTTCTTTATTACTGCAATCTTGAAAATATAAACTGATATGTATATTTCCTGAAACTCAAACAACTAAGATTGATGCCTGTGTTACACCATTTTACCACTATTCACAACTACCACATAACATACATATGCATTTTTTCATCCTGTAATAAGTAATTAGCCATATAACACCTGAAAACATAGTAAGTTTGTGGATTAAGCCTCTCTACTACCCACCCTCATACATTAGCATATATCTACATGTTTAATACAAACATTTGACTTTGTAAACACAAATTAACAGATGGAATGAAAGAACAAATATTGTTATCACATGTCTTAAGTTTTGATTTCTTTCTGCTGAAATTAAAGATTTTGGTCACCGGAGTAGGTAAATTTGTCTGAGAGTGAGTCACCAAGCCAGGCTATTGCAGAAACGTGGTTTAGTGTGTCAGCTATGAGTATAAGCTTCATTCACAACTCGGTTAATGCTGCTTGTTACATGAGTACCCTACTCTTTCCCCCATTGTTTTGCATGTCTCATTTAGACACAAGAGTTTTTGGAATGTTGCATAGAAATGCAGTCAAGATCTATCAAGAATATGGTCCAGCAGCTCTTTGGGGGTATGTGAGAGGAAATAACGTAAAATCTCGACTCCCTTCATTAATCTAGCATAAAGTTAAATGTAGTACCAGCTTATAGAGCAAAACTTCCCTTATAAGATGTGCTAAACTTTACTTTCCTACTCCAAAGTATGCAGAAGTTATGCAGAATTCACAGTACAAAATGGCAGATGCAGCAGATATTTTAAGAATATATTTCAAATATAAATATTGTGCCTAAAATGATAAAATGTATATCAAATTACAGAGGAAATTCTAAATGATAAGGCTGCACAAAAACTGTAATTTTATCGCAATTTTTTACATTTGCCTAATCTCCCCTTAGTTTTGAGTTACAACAGTTGATACTTGAAACGTAATAAAAATTCACATGAACTATTAAAAATAGCTTAGTTAGGAATGCCATGACATTGCATCCTAACATAATTTTGTACTCTGATACACAATGAAGAAACTGGTATCCTTTTAAAATTGTAATAGTTGTTTTAGATTACACAGTTAAAAGCTGTGTACCAGTAACTTGATGATGCATCTATTATTAAGCACTATTTATGTGCACTGGATCACAGACGAGTGTAAATAGCCATTCAGCCATGATTCATTGTGTGTACTTGTATGTTTTCAAGTAACAAATGTTGCTATAAAATCTTAATTTCTCTGCTTGCAGAGAGTTTGCAAGCAATGAGAGAAAAACCAGGTGTGTGATGACCTGTAAAATTATATATTTTTGCATGTTATTTGATTTCTGCTACTTATGAAGTACTGTAATTATAAATTTAGCTTAAAGACCAATTCAAACAAATTTTGTTGCAGAATGTGTTGAAATTCCAGCGAGCAACTTGGTACCGGGAGATGTTGTTGTAATTCCTCCACATGGATGCATAATGGCATGTGATGCATTGCTTCTAAGTGGAAATTGCATAGTTAATGAGAGCATGCTAACAGGTATGAATTTATTTTGAGTGTTATGTTTATTACTTTGTGTTATACATTCTTTGTAATTTTCTACACCAGGAAAAGAGAGATTGGTGCAGGGCTGGTAACATCAGATATTATTCCAACTTCCTTTGAAATGTACATCATTGTTTTGAATGCTCGCTCATATTTTATGTCATATAATATTAGTTTAATGCTGCTTATTTGATATTCCTATAATTGCTAAGCCTTTGAGCTTATACTTAAGCCTTATAAGCTAAACCTTATCATGGGTTGATTGCGTAATCTCTTTAAATTTTTACTTTCTCTACTACGTATAGTAAGTAGGGGAAGTATTGCATTCCACCCAAAAATTCGATACCGAGATTTCACCGGAAATACATGTTTTGAGACTCACTGAATCCAAAAAAAGCATTTTTGGAAACATGTCCGTGTGTGTGTCTGTGAACAGCATAACTCAAAAACGAAGAGTCGGATAAACACCAAACTTGGTATTTAGGTTCAGTATCTTCCAGAGATGCGACACGAAGGTTTTCAAGAAAATCCCCCCACCCCAGACTACCCTTTACATGGAACATTTTTCGAAAATTTTAATTTTCTCAAAAACGGCTCTAACGATTTTGATTAAAATATCATATGTTTAAGACATTGTCATGATAATTAAAATGTATATCTCGAATTTTCTGGGAATGTCTCCAAAAGTATTCTTCATTATGAACGACTTTTTCATAACTGGTAAACCATAAGAGATAGACAAAATTTTACTACACAAAAAATGTAGATCACGTTAAAATACACAATTTATGTCATATACATTTCTTTTGTTGAGTTAACCGTTTGCGAGATATTGCTTGTTATTCCCTTAAATTTTCCAATACTTATACTTTTTCTCAAATTCGTTATTCATTTTTTTATGTCCTGGACATGCAAAGAGAATGGAATGCGCCACATAGCAACCAGCGTTAAAATATTTGACTATCGCTTAAAAGCTACCATATATTACCAATAAGATTGACATCTCGATATCTCGATTAACATGAAGCATATGGAGAATAAGCGTTTGTAAAATTAGTTTGTACAAGAGTAGAGAAAGTCATGTGAGTGTAACACATCAGATTTTTTTTTATATGCCACCTTTGACATCTCAGGTCATTTCAGTGACTTTCTATCTTTGGAGCAATTGCTCATCAGCAGTGATGTTCACTCGTTTTATAGTTGGGTGGTGTTAATTTGGGTAATTACATTAAATTCTCGCATGCATTCACACTTTAATTCATACTGCAGACTCTAGGGAGAATGAGGAATAATCCTAGCTAAAGAAAAATTCCCACCCTCTAGCCGAGAATCTAATCCAGGATCTCTGGATTTAAAGGCTAGCATTCTAACCACCAGACCTTACATAATCATTGTATACCAAACAACTGTGTAATTAAAAAAAAAATGTAAAAATGAAGCTATTGACAGTGAAGTGCAGATTAATATAATAACTATTGGTGACAAATCTTCACTTATCTTGTACAATAGTTCAATAGTAGGACATGTTTTGAAATCTCTTGATTTCATCATTAGCTTCATTTTTTCTCTAGTAATTTATTTACATGTTACAGTTACTGCTGCTAGGTGATGGATTGTTAGCTATGATAATGTCATCTATTGGAAGTAAAACAGATTTGTTAACAGAATCTATCCGCAGAATTTCAAAATTCATTACATGATCTTTATTCTCTAAAATGAATGTTTTCTCCCACACCATTAAATCTGTGGGTGCATTTAAATGTTTTAATAATTTAACTTCGGGAGTTATTTATGAATTATAGTACAAGATAAGTGAAGATTTGTCACCAATAGTTATTATTATATTAAACTGTGTAATTGCCTACCTGTGCCATTTGTATAAGTAAATTATTGATAGATTACTTTAGTTGCATTATTGCACTGCTGTAATATGTGTTTCTATCCATTTTTACCTTCTCTACCACATATCTACTAGATTAAGGAACTATTGAATTGAGGCTCCCTGAATACAAAAAAGAGCATTTTTAGAAAAAGATGAAAGAGAGAGAGGGAACAGTATAACTAAATAATTTTTGGATAAATACCAAATTTGCTATTTAAATTCAGCATTTTCCAAAGATGCGACATGAAGATTTTCAAGAAAATATTCCCACCCCAAACTGCCCTTTACATAGAAAATTTTTCAACATGTTTTATTCTCTCAAAAAGAACTCTAATAATTTTGATTAAAATAGTATAAGATATTTATATAACAAATAAAAGGTTTATCTTGAATTTACTGGATATAGCCCCAGAAGTCCTTTTCATTTGGAAAGAATTTTGTGTAACTGGTAAACATGAAAAAATGTAGAACTCCTTAAGGCACACAATTTATTCCAAATAAGCTTTTTGTGGCCATTTGCAACATATCCAATAGCAGGCGTACAGTCTGCTTCACAGTGAAAGGGAAATGGATTTCTATTGCTGGAAATGTGGACTTAAAGTTGTTCTCTACCAATCACAGCAAACATTTTAGTTTTTCTCTTTTGGAAAAACACTGTAAAATGTTTTGACTTATCACATATTCAGAATGAACCTTTAAACACTGTAGCTTCATTTTGTATATCAAAACTAGTCTAGGCTGATGATAGAGACAGCAATCTCCAAAGCATGTTCCAGTAAGTTTTGGTATAGAAAATTAAGCTAGAATGATAAAAAATTAATTTTGAATATGTAATTATTCACCATATGCATATAATATTACAATTTTCACAATTTACAAGGACATGTTACTCATTTCCAATTCAAAAGATCTCTGTAGGTGGAATTTGGGAGTATTATAAGAGGTTATAAAAGATTTTATGCGAAATTTCCAGGGACCATACAGGAAGAATACAACGAAGGAGCACATTATCAGGTGGAGCAAATTAATGAAATTTTACTATTTCTTGGGCTGAAGGTAAAAGTTTGTTTCGAATTAACACATAAAAACAAAAATGTTATACTTTATTTAAAATCTGCAAAAATGATGTCTCTCTTTCCAAAATATATGTTGCTCAATAGCAGTTGGGTTTCCAACATATTAGCAGTGTATTGCTCTTCAGCTAAAATCTTTGGTTTGCATTATATTAATAACAAATTAATTATTTGAGTTAACAGCTAGACATGGGAAAACAATAAACCATGTGTTCAATTTTCTGCCAGTTTAGGTAACTTCCTTTTAAAAGAATAAAAACTTTGTATTTTATTCTGAGTTACTGGTTCCACTCTTACATACAAGTCAAGGATGATTCATCTCCATTCTGGATTTGTATAGATTATGTAAGCTTAATCCCAGTATACATTATTGGTGTAGTTGAAACATGTAAGCAGATGAGACCTTGAGAACATGGGTATGCTGGCTAGTGAGTCATTATTCACTGAAGTTTCTGACAGGATGCTTTATCTCTATGGCTCTTATCTGTGATCTAGCAATGACTCCTAATGGATATGAGCTGTAAAACATATTTATTTACAAAGAAGGTCCCAATGAGCATACTACTCTAGGTAGGGACTGTCCTTTACAATTGAGGTAGCAAGCAAAATACAAAAGAATAAATACAAATAAAAAAGAGTACACAAGTAAAGAAAAAAACCTACCTATTTAGAGTGTGTGTGCATAACATTTATTAAATATTTCAACAAGCACCACAAAGATTTTCTGTTGTTGAGTTATTAGGGATTACAGTATTGGTTGAGTAGGTATTTGAAGAGTTTTTACTTGAGATAAACTAATTCATAGTTCAAGTATAGCTGCTTAGTTAAAAATATGTTCAGCTTAATTGGCAACCCATACAGTAAAACTGAAGTTTGCTAAATTATTATAGCAACTATTACTGACATTACTGACAATCTATTCCAGGATTAACGTACGATATTGCATTAAAATGCAGTCCCTGCAATTAATATTTCTGACGAATGAAAATAATGAAGTATTCTTTGCTTTTATGCTGGTTGTCTTAAGTAACCTTTTCCATTTAATTTCATGCTTTTGTGTATATATTGCAAATTACCAGGACCTATCATTTTAAGTAGGTAGTTGTAGTGTGAAATACCTGTTTGTTGAATTATGGTAGGTTACTGTAAAAAATACATTCATTTTTAAAAATTTACTGTATTTACTAAGGCTGATGTGATGTGATTTGATTTTAATTTTCTGTAGTTCCTTGTCATTATGTCCAAAGTTACTTTCTATCTTCCTCCATGGACTATAATACATCACACCACATTTGATTATTAAGGCAATCTATATCCCTTCAACTGTGATAATGTGCTCATCTGATTTTTTTTTAAAGCCGTGCGATGGTGCCACAACTTAGAAGTAGTATCTTTACCTCGTTTGATTTTCTAACTTCTCTCTGCTACTGTTGCCCCTTTTTTTAGCTCCTTTTGTCCCTTTTGTAGTTCATTTTCCTCCTTTCCTGGCTCCTTTTGCCCCTTTTCTATCTTCGCTCCTAGACCTTTTTCTATTTTCTGTTGCCACTTTTCTATTTTATTTTCTAATTCTTTTCTAGCTACTTCCCTAACGTGTTGTATTTCTTTGTTTGCTATTTCTCTAGCCTGTTGCATTTTTTATTTGCTATTTCCCTTTCTGTTTCAAATTTCTTTGTTACTTCCTCCATCAATTTTCTATTTTCTTGTAATTCTTTTCTAGCTGCTTCCCTAGCCTGTTGCATTTTTGCTATTTTCCTTGTTTCAAATTTCTTTGCTAAATTTCCTACTTTCTATCTCTGATTTCTCACTGACTGGTTTACAAATTTTCTTTTCTGATTTTTCTATTTTTTGACTATTTTGTTTCATAAACTATTTTGTTTCTCTGTTTTCTTTGATCTCACTTCTTACCCTGCTTATTTCCCTTCTTATTTTCATCCTTGAATGTTTCTAATGCTTGCTGTTGATTTTCTAGCTCCTTTCCTAATTCCAGTCGAGTATTTTCTAATTTCTGATTATTTTCCTATAATTTCTTTCCTAGCTCTTCCCCTAATTTCTGATTATTACTCTCCATCTTTTCCCTCATACTTTTTAACATTTCCATCACTGCTATTAAATCCCTTCCTCCTATTCCAGAATTATTTACTGTTTCTCCCAGACTTCTATTGTTTCCTGTGTCCTCTTCCCTTTCTAAGTTATTCTGCACATTTTGACTACTCCCATTTCTGTTGCTCTATTCTGTACAATTGCATGCCTACTGTTAGTTTCTCTTTCCTGTACTTCCATTATTTCTAGTGAATTCTTTTCACCTATCATTTTTCCACTTTTTAACCACATCTACATGAATAACATTGAAATAAACAAATTTATGCTCAATACCTGATTAGCTGATGCACTCACTGTTGTCTGCACTCACTGATGCTGATTTCTTCTTTCTGCTCATGTGTATCTGTGTAGCCTGAGCTACTGCCATTCTGAATTGTCTTCCTTCCTTCCCATGCTGTTGGTCCCTGGGTTTGATTCCCAGTGTGGCCTCCTCAGCTTCATGTTCCTCACTTCAAAGTCCTGTGATGTTGCGCTATTTTTGATAATGTACTCATCTGATTTTTTTTTTAAAGCCGTGCAGTGGTGTGACAGTTTTGAAGCAGTATATTCTACCTGCTTCTGATGTCATCATCTCGTAGCTCATTCTGTTGTCTCATGTGCCAGCTGCTCCAGTGGTAGTATCAGTACTTCCTAGGGTATGCGTGGGCGGGTGTGAAAAGATAACACCAGTTGAATGTAATCTAATACTTGAGCTATTGAAGCGAGTTGCTGACCATTTGAAGATAAAGAATGAAACTGATTATGAATCATAGCACTTGAAACTATAACAATGAATTATTATACCTGCTAACTTATGCAGTATTAATTTTACAGTTTGAAAGAATTGTTTCCGCAATAAAAGAAACTAGAAGCATAATTTGCCTTAAGTCATTAAAATGCTTGCCGGATAAAATCCCTTGCGATAGCTGCTAAATCTTACTCACACAAGCGCGTCATTGAGCACTTAAAATAATGCATGAGTAACCGCCAGATTAAGTCACAAATGTGTGCATGAACAAATGCATCTCTGGGTAGATTGCACGCCCTCATATCAACTTAAGCTCCATCTATATATTACTCCCCTATCAACATCCCTTCTTGCATGGAGCCAGTCTTTCAATTTTTACATGTGCATCTATTACTTTGTTGCTATGGAGTACCTCCTGATTCTTAGAAATTTCTTTTATCTTTCTCTTTTTCAGAGTTTCTACCCATGTGACTGTTCAAACGTACTGAACTTAACTCTAAACTGCCTTCCAAGAATCTTTAAGCTAATGCTTTCACTCTGTTGGCTGTTACTAATGACTTTGCTTAACATGACTTGCTAATTACCTTTTTTCTTCTGACAAATCTTTCAACTCAAGGTTATTATATTATACATGGGGAGAAAATGTTGGTTTTTTTTCCCAAGGAAAGAGGATACTCAGTTGTTTTTTGGTTAATCTCTGGGTTTGCAATCGACGGTTACAACAGTTAATTTGTGAACTTAAATTTGAAGGGCATATGACACCCCAAAAGTAGGCTTTTAAACATGCTTATAAATCTCGGCTATTTTAAAATGAATTTGCTTCATTTTTTAACTAAAAAGTTGCCAACTAAATTGCCTTTCTTCTCCAAGAAGGTAATTTAAACTGTTCTTTCGGTTATGTAGGAAAAAATATTTTAAAATGAAATAAACATTTCCTAAGGTGCATATTAATTTAATATTTTTTGGGATGGCTTAAATGACATGTAAAGCAATTTCCTTCTTGGAAAAGTTGTAAAATGTGATGAACACACACTAAAAATTTCAAGCATTACATAAAGTAGTCCTAGAGATACATTAACATTACTGAGTGCATGCATTGAAAAAACTACTTCTGAGAAAAATGCATATTTACCTTTGGTTGTAATTTTGTAACATTTGTGTAAAATTGTAATATTTCTCAAGATTGTATTTTGAGACTGACTGACAAGCACAATCTGTGCAATCTATAGCCTGTTATCTAAACTATTATGAAGTAGGAAACAAACAAGATGCTGATTTTAAATACAGAACAGAAAATGTTTGAATAGGCGTTAACAGCTCAAGTGACACTTCCACGCTCCAAGGGTATTATTTAAAAATGTCAGCATTTAAAGGGCCAGGCATGATCTAGGGTTATAAGCGTTTAACATTTGACTGTATACACCTTAGATTTCAATTTTATACAGAAAATGAAAATTTGAATTTTTTAAGGATTTTTTTTTTAACGAGTTTGGGGTATCCTTCTCTTAATAATTTTGATTAAAATGTCAATTGTTTGGGAATGGCATTGAAATGACCAATAAAATTTGTATCTGGAAGTTTTTGTAAATAGCATGTGAAGTCCTCTTCATTCTGATTGAATTTGTATAATTTTATATTATTAACAAACCATAAGGGATAGGCAAAAGGGTCAAATAATATTTTCATAGCATTGGCAGTTTTTTAGTTTTTTGGTATCTTTACAATGTTCCATATTAAATTGTAGGTTATGGTTGAACATTTTGAAAATTTGCATTCTTTTTTCTTTTCCTTTGATAAGCTGATTGGTCATATAATGGCTAAATACTGTTTTTGCATGCTGCATGTAACCATATCTGTATTACTTAATTGAAAATATTTCTTGACAAACATTTATTGCGAATAATCTTATGTATCTAGAAGTATAGTGTAACATACAGAGTGAATAATACTAAATGCTGTCTTTGAAGACCAAGGCATGACAGAGAATATTGTAAGAATGAAATTTGATTTTAAATTGCAGTTGTGGAGATATTTGTGTAACAACATTTGTATAACATTTGGTATGTATTTGTCCTTGAAAGGGTGGGATTTGTTCCATTAGATACATCGCATGAACCATAGGAAAATACGTTAATTTTGTCTTGAACTGTACTGTAATTCTTTTGTGCAGTGTTACATTTCAGTCTGATGTAAGAGTACATATCATTCTGTTTTTAAATGTGGTGTTTATGTCGCATACGTCATGCAGCCACCAATTTTCAAAAGCTTGCAGGGCTAGCAGGATCAGACAAATGAAAAACAAAGAAAAACAAAACCCTTTGTACCAATATTTGAACCCAAGACTTTCACCGCTAAAGTCCAGCGTGCACACAGCTGCACTAGTGAAACACAAGTCATAATAAGCTGAAAGACACATAGCAACCAGTGGTTGAAATTAATGTGATACAATATTTAAAAATGTTTAAAGCCCTCTTTGCATGATATATTTCATATAAAAAAACTTAGGGTCATGGTCAACTATGGGAACAAGAGAAAAGGCCATAGAAACAGCTGCTTGAAATTAGTATTAAAAATGAAGCATATGCTATTATGTAAGCTCTTTGCTCATTGAAAAATTTACTTTACTTTTTGCTGTTGAGATTAATTGCAGCACATCTTGTTATTGTTTTGCTTATTGCATTGCAGATATGAACAAGAACGAATCAAAGAGTTAAAATAAGATGTCCTTCATTTATAACAGCATTGACAAATCAATTTTTCTTAAAAAATACTAATTAAATATTTAAACATCTACTAGCATCAGTAAAGGACAAGAATGAGGTGAAATCTACAAAATCCCATGCAACTGTAGAAAGTTAAACATTAGAATTAGTGGACACTAAATGTTTTGGACATACTTTATCGTACATATCTCCCACAGAGCTTTTGCACTTCATTTTATCAAAAGCCTGTCCAAAGTCTGCAAACAGTATATACACAAGAAAATAGGGTTCTCTTTTAAAATAAAGAGAGTTGAAGGTTGTTACACTACATCACTAAAATGTTCTTACTTGAACGTGTTTCGGGAGACGGTTTGCTCCCATCGTCAGCATGTTTTCAACTGAGTTTGCTGGTTATTGTCTGGGGAATTTGTGTGGCTAGTGGGATTCTCTGGTGCTGGGCTGATGAGCCTCCAAAGGCTGCTGGGTGGCGGCAGTTCGAAATTCACTAGGTGATTCCTGTGTTTGACGATATGTATTTTTTCCCAGATGCCCAATTCATTGCTGCTGTTGATCGGTTTTAAGAGTTTTATGTTCGGAGTGATATCATGGTTTGAGGACCAGAAATGATGTGCTACTGCTGATTTATCTGGCTGCTTTTGGTAAATGCATCTCATATGCTCTTTAAGTCTTATTTCAAGATTTCTTTTGGTTCTTCCTATGTATACCAGGTTATAGTCATTACAAACAATTTGATATATACCAGCTGATTTATCGTTGGGGATAGGATCTTTTGTTCTGTTGCATAGTAGTTTCTGTATATTGTGGTTATTCTGTGGAGACAGGGTGATGTTGTATTTCTTGAAAATCCTTTGAAATGTATGATGTGTCCAAGTCGTCCTCCGTGGACTAGTGGTACTGTGCTAGCCTCTAGTTCCCGAGGTCATGGGTTCAAACCCGGCGGAGGGCGATGGATTTTTTTCGGGTGTAAAAATCCTTAGCATGGCTTCCTTCGGAAGGGAAGTAAAGCCGGTGGTCCCGTGTCGTAGATTTACGGCACGTAAAAGAACCTCAAGCCTGATAAGCCTCTGAGCAAAATTTCCGGTCTTTCATGTCCAACCATAGTAGTTAAAGAGCGTCCATGAATAAAACTCAATTTAATTTTTAAAGGTTGATAAGTGAATTTCCTGTATGCTTGTGGTTTTTGTTGCCTTGAGTAAAGTAGTCATTTGTTGCATGTATTTCTGTCTTTCAAACTTTTTTATCTTCTTATCTATTGTTTTTTTCTGGTATCCATCCATAGTGGCTAATGTGTTGGTATTCTTTCCAGTATTCCTCTTTCTCCAATGGTATATGTAGTAACCTGTTTGTAATACTATTTAAAATTGCATGTTTGTGGCTTGTAGGATTGTAGCTATTGTTTTTAATATAATTTTCTGTGTGAGTTGGTTTTCTGTAAATTCGAATGTTAGTTTGTTGTGTGCATTATTTCTGATGATCTTGATGTCTAGGTAAGGTAATTGGCCACTTTCTTCTTTTTTTATTGTGAATTTAATAGATCTTTTTTGTAAATTCAATAATTTCAAAGCATCTTCTGAAAGTTTTTTTGGAACAATAGCAAAAATATCATCTATGTACCTACACCAGGTTTTGAATAGATGTGGGAAAGATTTAGTAATATGGCATTCAAAATGGCTCATATATAGTTCTGCTAAAAAGTGGTGAAAGGGGGTTTTCCATAGTTAGGCCTGTGGTTTGTAAGATTTTGTTATGGAATGAAAAGAAATTCTGGTCCAGACATAATTTTGTTAGTTTTAAGTATTCTTCTGTTTGTGCTCTAGGTGTGCCATTGTTTAATATCCAAGTTTCTAGGAGTGGTAATAATTCTTCTTTTGGTATGCTTGGGAAGCGTGCAGTGATATCAAATGATACCATCATCCTCTTACCTATTGAAATATGAACACAATCAGAATAGGATCATTGTTGTTTTTAGGAAAGCCATTTTTACTTCTCTTCCATGTACACAGTAGGTAGAGAAGGTATTACACTCCACCCAAAATTTTTATACTAAGATTTTCATCAGGAATACATGTTTCCATGAATCCAAAAAAAGTATTTTTAGAAAAAGATCCATGTATATGTGTGTGAAGAGCATAACTCAAAAACAAAAAGTTGGTTAAACACCAAACTTGATATTTAAGTTCATCAAAGATGCACACAAGATTTTTAGAAAATTGTGCAAGATATATGGGGGGTTTTGGCAGAAAGAGTTCAAAAGTGGGTGGAAGATGAGAAAAAATTATCGGTCCGCCAATAAGGTTTTAGATGAATAAGAGTACACTATATAACATTTTTGTTATAAACACAATGGTAAAGAAATATTTAGCCAACAAGAGAGGGAGATTATACATGTTATTTGTAGACTTTGAAAAGGCCTTTGACGCAATAAATAGAGAAGCACTGTGGTTTAAGCTGAGCAAGAAAGGGATGAGCACTAGCTTTATAAGAGTACTTCAAAGAATATATAAACGGTCTAGGAAAAAAAACAGGTAAATCACTTTTTTTTTCTAAATGAGTTTGATATGCCTTTGGATACTCCATGGAAAAAGCCATCTTTTAGGTGTATGAAACAGGGAAAGAAACTGGTTAGTCATGGATTTGTTTGCCATTTAAGTTTTGGTGTACAGGAAAAGAAGCAGGCAAGTCAACTGTTCCAACGAAAGAACCAGGTAAGTCATATGCCCACCAACAGACAGCTGTATACCTATCCCGCCATTTACTTTTGTTAATTTCGTTGGATTTTGCTAAAAATGTCCCAATACCAAATATAAGTACCAACGAGGTGTACTACAAGCGTTAGCTATTAATGCATTCATTCAACACCCACATTCTCTCTACAGGCCAGTCAGCTTTCTAAGTATATCACGAGGGTATTGGAAAGAAAGGTCCCAATGAGGTAGCCTCGTTTCTCTTTCATTTCTTTATGAACTATCTTGATGAGGTTGAAGAGCTTCAAGTGTTTTGTGACACTGCTGGAGGGCAAAACAAAAATTTCACTGTTTTTTGCTTCATGTATTACATGGTTCATAATATCATCCATGACTTGACAAACATCAGGATCACATTTCCAAAACGAGGTCATTCAAACATAGAATGTGATAAGAACATTGGTCTTTGGAATTTGAAACAAAGGATGGAAACCCCAGAGGAGTTCAAAAGAATGATTGAAAATTCAAGAACCAAACCATCACCTTTCATTGTTATGAATGTCAGGAAATGGTGTATGATTGGAAACATTTTTGAGATCAAAAATATGTACTGAAATGTCCATTTAAGACCCAGCTCGTGAAGGAAATTGGGGCCTCATCCGTCCACCCACGTCTGCTGAACTGGAGAGCTACATATAACAGAGTGATGGTATCCAGTATCATAAGAAAGCCTGACAAAGGTGCTTCAACACAGAGGTCAGGAGAATTTGAGCTACCTTCTTTGGCCTATTCAGGTAATTTTAGTAGAAATATTATTCTATCCTTCAAACTTTCTGATAAAATTGCTTATATGCAATATATGTAACAAATCTTTGTATTGTACGCAGATCTACATATTTCCAAAGCTAAGTACCAAGATATAATGAGTCTCATAAAATTCTTTGGTCAACCAGCAGTGAAATTTTTCCAAGGATGGGCACATAACTGATAACCTGTGAGATAACTGATAGTTTCCATGGTTGTAGTAGTAGTAGTAGTAGTAGTAGTAGTAGTAGTAGTAGTAGTAGTAGTAATAATAATAATAATAATAATAATAATAGTAATAATAATAATAATAATAATAATGAATAGTATTTACATTATGGTAATACAATCTTAATTACAAACAAAATCTCGGATAGCTGACATGCCTGGTTCTCTTTCTGTTTCAGGTGACTTACCTGGTTTGTTTCCTGAAAAAAGTGCTGTTGGAGTTAACTTTTTTGTCTTGTGTGATATTATTGATATAAGAGACATTAAGCACCATTTTATTTGGTTCACTACATCTGAAACTTCAATATTTCACTTTGTTTGAAAGAACTATTTTGTATAGAAATCACCCATTGCGTTTTATAATTAAAAATTCATTTTCTGGGTTTCTTGGAAAAATTTACTTACCTGCTTTTTTTCCTGGACCCTTCATATATGGACAATCAGTTTTGTATTAAAATTGCTAATAATAAATTAATGAGAGGCATTCCGAATAATATTGGTCTAAGACAATGTTGTAAATTGAGTTCTGTATTATTTAATCTGTTCATAGACGATATTTTAGAATCAATTAGTGTAGAGAACAGACATGTGCCAATAATTAACAAGGAAATACCTGGTTTGTTATTTGCAGATGATTTAGTCGCGGGATCTATAAGTAATGTGGGATTGGTGAAAACAATTGATGTGATAGATAAATTTTGCAAAAAATGGAGTGTAAGAATTAATGTAAATAAAACAAAAATTATGGTATTTAAAAAGGGCAATAAATTACGGAAAGATGAGAAATGGTAGTGGCATGGAAAAGAAATTGAGGTAGTCCAAAAATTTGATTATTTAGGGATACAACTAAGCAGCAATGGTGGGTGGAGTGAACAAAAGAGAATAGTATTAGCTAAAGGAAAAATGGCAATGAAAGCCATCAAAACTTGAATAGACAAATTACCAGAAATGCAATTAAAATGATTAGAGAGAATTTATACTACTGTAGTAGAAGCAGAGATTTGGGGCCTGGAAGAAGGGTGGGTAAATATAGACATGATCCATAGGAGCTTTTGTAAACAAATATTGCGCTTACCAAGATCATCACCCAATGGAGTGGCCCAAGCCGAATTAGGGAAAATGGGAATTAAAGGGAAAATTGTGGAAAGAGTGCTAAAATATTGGATTACAATTAGAAATTTTGATGATCAGAGCATTTTATATCAATGTTTGATAGTGCGGGAAAGACTTAATCTTGGCTAGGTAAGATAAAGGAAACCTTGATGAAGATAGGTTTTGGGGAGATTTGGAGAGTTAAAGAATTATTACAAGTAGATTTCTGGAAAGAAATTAGGAGCAGAATAGAGGATATGGAAAAATAAGAGCTCACTAAGATTATATAGAGAAATGAAAGTAGTATGGAGCAGGGAACAGTATCTTGATATATGTGATAAAACAGCAAGAGTATGATTTGCATGGGTTAGGACAGGGGTAGTGAATTTGAAAGGTTTGAGAAAAGAAACTAATTTGGAGAAATGCCCACTATGCAATCAGAAAGTCAGAGTGTGGCATATAGTTTTAGAGTGTGAAGAAATGAAGTTGCTTAGAAAGAGGATAGGGAAGAGAGAATGGCTAAATTTACCAATAGAAATTCAAGCTAAAAAGTTAGTAAATGTAAAATCTAGGAAAAATATAATAGAAGTAGGAAACTTTTGGGGCAGAGTAAGAGCAAAACGGATGAGGAAGATTAGCAAGGAAGAGGTAAATGAGTATTAAATTACAGTAGTTTTTATTTGATATGTTGCAAGTAGGACCCAACAGCTCAACAACCTCAAGGTTTGAGTTTGTTGGGGTACAAGGAAAAGCAACTCAAATTAGAGTTAGTATTGGAGATTAAATAAAGTGATAATTGTACTTTTAGATTAGGAGGAATGCTGGCTACCAGTATTCCATACTGCTGGATACCAGTTTTTAAGAGGTTAGTTTTTTTTATATTTTATTTTATTGTTATTTTTAGTAATTAGGTTAAGGACAAATGTGTAAAATTGTTGTAGTAAATTTGTACAATTAACTGGGTTAATAAATACTATACTATACTAGAAAATTGCCCCACCCCAAGCTAAGCTTTACATGTAACATGTTTTGAAAATCTTTATTTTCCCAAAAAACAATTGTAATTAAACACCATATATTAGAGATATTTGTAGGACAAATAAAATTTATAGTCTTCATGCAGAAGGAATTGTGTAGAATTTTGTATAACTGGTAAACGTTAAATAATAGACGAAAATGTACTACACAAAAAATGTAGATCTCTACACAATTTATTTTTTTCAAATCTTTTTTTGTGCCATCAGCCATTTCTTAGATATTAATGTTTTGAATTGTTCAATGCCTTTTTTTTTAAAGTCCTGTCAATTTTCAGTTATTTCTTGCGATGTTATGGAAAGAGTATGGAATTTTAAGGTCTGTATAGTGTTCAGTTCTACAACATTTGACTATCATCTATAATGAAAGTGTAATGCAGCTATTTTTTGGAAAGGTTTATTTCAATTAAAATGAAGTGGATAGGAAAATAAGCTTTCGTAAGAATAATTTGTATACCCACTAATAAATGATAGAGGTCAGAGAAAGTCATGTGAATGTAACACCAGATTTTTTAATCTACAGTATGTCTCAGTTTTTCTTGCAAGTTGTATTTATTGCTCATTTATGTGTAAGCTTTGTACAGTGCATTTAGTTAGTATGATGTCTAAGCAGTTGAAGGCATCAAACAGTCTCCTTTTTTAAAGATTTGGATTACTATGTTTTTAGTCTATTTTTCTGGGAAAGCGAAAGTCCAACAAACCTCTATTAAAGGGAGAATGGATAATAAAAAATAAAAAAGGAATTAAAGAAAAAATGAGTTTATAACTCTAAATACAAAGCCTGCCAAAGTCCAAATTTAAAAAAAAAAATTCAAGAGAGAAGAAAAACAAAGTTATGCTTTCCATGTTGTTTTTAAAAATGCTTGTTACACTAATAATATGCAAAGTATTTGGGAACCACATAACTGAAAATAATATAATTGTTATCTTTGCAGTAAATAAGGATGTATTTTTGGACTTAGCAGGTTTAGGCTGGAACATTATGCTAATTATCAACTCAAGGTTCTGTGATGTAGATTGAGTCACACTTTTTACACTCACCTTCACTAATTAAAGTTACATAAACAGGAAACGTTTTCGAGGGCATTCGTCCTCATCGTCAGCGACTGGGTGACTAAGGGTCGCTTTCTCCCGTGTCCTCTTCTTCCTCATCCTGCGAATTCCGACCCTGTTGCCATCTGGTGTTGGGGGCACAAAGTTTTAACACATTGCTTACAGGTGGGATGTCAAAATTAATGACGTTGCTGTTTTCGACGATGTGTAGTTTTTCCCAGATGTTCAATTCTATTGGTGTGGTGAGGGGTTTTAACAACTTTATACTTTGGCCAATGTTGTGGTTTTCAGTCCAAAAATGGTGTGATACAGCGGATTTCTCTATTTGTTTTAGTTTTATGTTTCTTTGGTGTTCCTTAAGTCTGGTTTCCAAGTTTCTTTTAGTTTTTCCTATGTAGTATTTCTCACATTCCTCACAACTGACCTGGTAAATTCCGGATTTTAATGTGTTTGGGATGGTATTTTTGAGAGGTGTGTTTAGTAAGTTCTTCAAGCTGAATTTGTTCTGTGGAGCTAGTCTAATGTTAAATTTGTTGAAGATTCGTTCAAATTTTCTAAAGGCCCAACAAATGTGTGCTTAAAAGCGACAGCCCTATATCAGTAGATTTACTAGCATTTAAAAGAACTGTGGGACAAAATTTCGACACACCAGCAGCGCTGATAGATCCTGGCAGTTGACAACGCCATTAATAAACAATACATATATAACAAACATTAACCTAGAATGAGAGAGTTAATAGTAATTTTTATTTTCTCTACTAATATAATAAGTAGGAAGTATTGCAAAAATTTGATATTGAGATTTCACCGGAAATACATATTTTGAGGTGCCCTAAATCCAAATAAATCAGTTTTGGAAACATATCCGTGTGTGTGTCTGTCTGTCTGTCTGTCTGTCTGTCTGTCTGTCTGTCTCTGTCAGTCAGTCAGTCTCTGAACAGTATAACTCAAAAACGAAAAGTTGATAAATATCAAACTTGGTACTTGAGTTTACTATCTTCCAAGGATGTGACATGAAGATTTTCAAGAAAATCCTTCCCCACCTCAGACTACCCTTTACATGAAACGTTTTTCAAAAATGTTGATTTTCTCAAAAATGACTATAATGATTTTGATTAAAATGTTGTAAGTTTAACATATTTTCATGGCAAATGAAATGTATATCTTGAATTTTCTGGGAATGTCTCCAAAAGCCCTCTTCATTCTGAATGACTTTCGCATAACTGGTAAACCGTAACAGATAGACAATTTTACTACACAAACAATGTAATTCTCGATAAAACACAATTTGTGTCATATACATCTTGTTGTTGTGCAGTGAACCATTTCCGAGATATTCCTTGTTATTTGTTTGAATTTTCCAATACTTATACTTTTTCTCAAGTGGGAATTCGTTATTTGTTTTTTTATGTCCTGGACATGCAAAGAGAATGGAATGCTCCACATAGCAACCAACTCTTAAAAGATTTGACTGTCGCTTAAAGCCTACCATATTCCCCCTGCATCTACAGAAAATTAGCAATAAGATTAACGTCTCGATATCTCGATTAACAGGAAGTAGCTAGAGAATAAGTATTTGTAAAAATAGTCTGTATAAGAGTGGAGAGAGTCATGTGAGTGCAACACATCAGATTTTTTAAAAATTGAGTAAACCTTATCGTCTTCTCTCATTCAAATTTCTGATTGCTAGGATTATTTTTTTCCTTCAACTTTGGCCTGAATGCATGGACTTATATTAATAAGACTCTTATCCATGTTCATATGTTTTAAATATATTAATTATTAAATTTGATTGTGTCTACAACATGATATACTAAGAGCTGTCAACCTATGCAGAAAAAAGTTCATACTGTATCACGCAGATGTGTATGACTGCAATTCACTCTTTTGGGTTTGGCAGTATGTGGGTACCATAGACCATTGGATTTGGTGGTTTTTGCATTAAAGGGAAAATTTGAGCTATAATTTTAGTATAAAATGGCAGGTTTTGAAGTTTACTGTTCATTACATATACAGCTAAAAATGGCTAAAAATGGACTTCGCAGGTTTTGCATCTAGATGCCTGATATAAAGTTTAAATACCAATATTAAACACCCAGAGACAAGGTAAAGACTCACATAAAGGCTCCAGTATTAAAAAAATGAAACGGCCATTAAATTAAAGCATGAAAAAAAAAATTGGCTTCTATTGCTTTGTGCTGATCTATTTCTTTTCATGTTAATATCATAATAATAATTAACAGCTGGAACATGTTAGGATCAAGAGTGAGTGAAAGCAGTCTGGTCTTGGTTTTAACCAAATGGAAGCTGTGGAATATTGTGAAAAGTTGATATTAATAGTCAAGTGAAAGTATCTTGTAATTCATATTCTTCTAATTACATCTTGTTTCACTGTTTAGATTTTTTATCATTTGTAATAACCAATGTTACTTGCAGGTGAGAGTGTTCCAGTAACTAAAACACCACCTCCTTATACTGATGAACCTTATGATTCAGTCCAACACAAGAGACATACGTTGTTTTGTGGTACACAAGTTATTCAGACACGTTTTTATGGGAATGAAAAGGTATGTTACATATTTTTAAATATAAAATTTTGGTTTTAGATTACAGTTTGACATTTAGTTGGAAGCACTAGGGAAACGTAAGCGTAATATACTTTTCTCTGTAGTGAGCTTACAGATTTTTCCTACTCTGTTAAGTCCAACTGGCTGAGATTCATTGTTCTAACTAAAAAATGCTCCTGATGTGAGATGACAGAATGGTCATGTGAAGAGGTTTATGGAGAATCTTTCTCTGATTGGCTAGTTACTTAAGTTTGTTATAGACATAAACATGAAAGCTTGGAGTTTGCAAATTTCTATGGTGAGTATTAACACAAATTAAAAACACATAAACCCACATACTTCAAGTAGTTAAAATGCATTTCGAGAAGCATGCTCTTCATCATCAGTTTGTCGACTGGAGCTTGCAGCCAGAAAATTCTCGGCCAAAAGAATTTACTTTGGAGGTAGAAAAAGATCGGCGGTTGCCTTTTCTAGTTTAGAGTATTATTAGAAATAATAATGGGCTGTCCTTTGGAATTTATAGAAAACCCACACATGTTGATAATTATATAAAATTTAATCAACACAATCCAAAACCTCATCAACACCTCATTTTTCATAGCTCAATTCATAGGCTCCCATATACCTCTAACAAAAATGAATATCAAAACTAATATGACCGAATACATGAAATAGCTATACAGAATGAATTCAAAACACATTTCATAGATAAGATGATTGTAAAACATAACCAACAAAAAAATATTGAAAGAAACTGCTATTCTGTCCACTCTTAGGAAATCTCCTAGCTATAGTAAATTTATCTTTCATCCCAAATTGTTTTACAAATTTGAAAATATATTTAAAGAATTCAATATTAAGTTGGTATCACAAAATAATGTAATTTAAGAAATCTATTGAATCATCCTTTAAAAAACAGTTTACCTGAAAATAAGATGACTGGAATATATAAAATGAAATGTTTAGAATGTGATAAAATTTATGTTGGAAAAACAAAACGGAGCCTGGAAAATAGAATGAAAGAACATAAAATTTAAACAAATGGACAAGTCTGCAGTTTCATTCCATTTTTGGAACTTCACCCATGAAATAAAATGGGAAATCACATTGGTCATACACATCAAGATGCCCTTTAGCACTTGATACATGGGAAAGAATTTTAATTACCAAGAACGAGCCACGTCTTATGAATTTTGATATCCTGCCAGTTGATGATATCGTCCAAGTAACCATAGAACACAGAGGACAGCACAGGCACAATGACTTAGCTGAGAATTTTCCGGCTGCTAGCTCCAGTCAACAAACTGATGATGCAGAGCACGCTTCTCGAAACGCGTTTTAACTACTTGAAGTATGTGGAGTTCAAGTGTTTTTAATTTGGGTTAATACTCATCATATAACTCCACTGTTAATAATGACTTCATTTTAATTTCATATTATGTGGTTATGTTTTAAGTTTACAGACATTTTTCTTTCAACGCAGTGCCTAATGACAAATATGATAACATTTTGAGCTAAGAGCAGCAAAACTTCAAATTCTTTATGGCTAAAGTCTCTAATGTATTTATGAGCATATGTCTTTATTATTTCAAAAGATTGATTATAATTATTGTTGATTGCATCCTTTTATCAAGCACATACTACATAAGTTATCTATGGCATTCAAATTCCAACCCAATTCATTTATAATTTGCTAAGGTGTTTTGCAACTTTTAATGTCATCCTGCACCTCATTTGAAACACAGTCCTTTAAGGACACGAGAAAGTGATTGCATTTCTGCCATACCAAAGTTATGCATACAATTCGATTTCAGTTTTTGTTACTAAAATTTGCTGGATTAAAATGAAATTTGGGAATCTTAGAGAACAAGTGTTTCTGCATTTAATTAGTATATAATATTTGGGATAAATTCAAAAACTTTTATGAAAAAGTGGCATAAGTCATACCATGTTTTCTAACAAAAAAGTTTCTACCTCATACTTCAGGTACACTTTTCTTCCTTTGGGTTGATTGTACAGACACCATTTTTTTTCCTGTGATCCTGAACTAAATTAAATTTGGATACCATAAATATGAGAAGGTAATAAAAATGTTGCATATCTAATGACACAAATGACCTATATTTTTTACCAGTTACTATTTTTTCTATCCATCTTAAACTTAATATTTCAAGAAAAGGTTAGTTCACTAGCTACATTAGGTAGCTATACATGCACAGTAAAAATTTCATGACAATAGCTTTGATAGTTTTTGAGAAAAGTGTACCTGAAGTGTTAAAAAATGAAGTTACGGGAAATTGAGTCGAAAGTTGAAAGTGCAGTTTTTGCTTATTTACTCACTTTGTCAGAACATGCCAGCCCCATATTCCTCATCACTGTGGTTATTTTAAGCTCCTCTCTTCTTCTTCTTCTTCTTCTTCTTCTTCTTCTTCTTCTTCTTCTTCTTCTTCTTCTTCTTCTTCTTCTTCTTCTTCTTCTTCTTCTTCTTCTTCTTCTTCTTCTTCTTCTTCTTGGGCCTAGCCTTGCCTACAAGTCTGAGGGGATGGGTACAGGAAGCAATGTGCTTCCATCTGCAACTTGACTTCGACATCGGGATTTATGGCCATGCGGTCTAAGGCATGATAGGAGTAGCTAACCTATCAAGACCAAGGATGGGGAGGGCCCAACTAAAGCAAGCGGTGTGACGGCATGGTTGGATGCTGACGGGTTTCAATTGAGTGCAGAACATGCATTTTACCCCTTTTTTTTTTTTAAAAAAAATCACTCCCTATATTGGGCAGCGGTTTATGAGACCAAACTATGCTGCAATTATCATGTGTTCAGATGTCCGAGCAGTTTAAGCCATTGTGGCATGATATGGTTACGCTGCATAGTCGGAGGTTCGCGCCCCAAAGTGAATTTTTTTTTTTTATTTTTACTCTCATTGTTAATTAATGAGATCAGACAATGCTGCAGCTATCATATGTTCAGATGGCCGAGTGGTTTAAGGCATTGTGGCATGATATGTTTATGCTGCATAGTCGGAGGTTCGCGCCCCAAAGTGAATGTTTTTTTTTTTTTATTTTTACTCTCATTGTTAATTAATGAGATCAGACAATGCTGCAGCTATCATGTGTTCAGATGGCCGAGCAGTTTAAGGCATTGTGGCATGATATGGTTACGTTGCATAGTCAGAGGTTCGCACCCCGAAGTAACAAAAATATTTTTTCGTTTGTGTTTTTATTCTTACTCTAAGCGAAAGAAACCTTCTAACTCATTGTGCACAAGGTTGTGGAAGATGGGGGACGTGTCCTTGCGCCGCCATATTTAAATGACCAATTTAAAGGGCTTACTAATCGTGTAACATACCATGTTATAAATATCATTTTAAAGCTTAGGAATTGTACTCTTTTATAGAATAGAAAACAAAAATTCGATATTTTCGCTGAAATTCACTTCCCGGTGTCCTTAAGTCAGAAGTAAACAAAAATTACACAATAGACATGAATGACTCAAGTGACTGACAATTATTGGCAACTAGGATCACTTAGCACTGAATACTTTTTTCCAAAAGTAATAATTATCCTATGAAAAAAAATCTTAATTAGGCAATTTGTATGCATTGATATCTTAAACTCAGCCCATGCATTCTAGGTAGATGTTTTTAACACTGCAACAGTTATTCTCAAGCAGTAAGCATAGTATAATTTGATGGTTAACGAAAGTGAAAAATAGCAACTAGCTATTACCCAAGTTTAATTCCTCTGCAGAAGTTACTGAGGTTTTGTTTACACCTTAATGTAAAGGATTGGAAATCGTATAATAAGGGTAATTTAGGAGTGGGGTGTTGAAAATAAATTAATATTAGAGTTTAGGCATCAAAAAACACGAAATTATGGGTTAGTCTCAGTGATAAATCCTTCAAACCCTGCAAAGTATTATAAAATAACCTGGGAAAGAAAAAATGTACTGAAATAGAGATAAAAGAGAAGTGTTAGCACAGATCAAATCTGAAGTGATATGCTTAAATGGGGTAAGAAATGTGTCTGTTAAAGAAAAGTGTCCTATGTTTGCAGAATCAGGTAACATTTGGTGCTGCATTTTGGAACGTAGGCATATTAAATTTTGGAGAGAAGAACTTCCATAACCTTGTTACCAGAGTAGTGTTACCCTTTTTTTTTATTTTAAAATAAAGAGAGTTGAGGGTTGTTACACTACATCACTATAATAGTCTTACTTGAACGCGTTTCGGGAGACGGTTTGTTCCCATTGTCAGCATGTCCTCATAACATGACACTCAAATTATGACACATCACTGTTACTAGCTTCTAAATCTTCAAAATTAGTCAATAGTGTTACCCTGTTTCCAAAGTGGGATAAGTTAACAATTTAGAAGAATTGGAAGATTTTAAATTTAGGATTGAGTATGAATTTAAAAATAATACAATATGGGGAAACTTCATGAAAGTGATAATGATTATATTATAAGTTATAATGAAACATACTAATGAAACTTAGAGTTGTGAACTCTGTTATTGTTGGGAGCACATCAAGATGGGTCAGTGCAGGTTGTGCAGTAGCACTGCTCTGAGTCACGTGATCTAGCCAGTGCTAATGAATGAGAAGAAAGAAAGACACAATGTACCATCTCTATCTGTCTCTCTTTCTGCACAATGTTTTTCCCCGACCTGCCTTTATGTTTGTTTTCTAGTAATGTAGATACTGATTAAGATTTTTATTACAATTCCAAATGCTGGCTATGTATTGTTCACTAGAACAAATTCATAAAATGAATTTGCAAAATGAGTTAGATACCTAAAATGCTTGCTTATATTTATGTTAAGCACTAAACCTGTCAGACCACCATTCAAGATATCATATTTTTAGGTGAAAACATAAAGTTGAATCTTGATTTATTGTTTTTAGGGGAAAGGGATAAAAAGAAAAGTGTAAAAGTGGGAAAATGATAAGTATGGGAAAATAATAAATTAAATATTTGTTTTAAAGTGCGATAGTACATAATTGCTTACGTAATATGTTTTTACGTAAGTTATTAAAACTTGAAGATCTTATGTTGTGTTGCTTTTGTTTTGTTTGGTTACATAATTTTAACTGCCCCACGTATGGTAGCCAATTTGCGATATACTTGCAAATATTTGTTTACATCAGTGTTGAAGCCATCTTGTGACGTCATTCATTTGTTGGGTTTGTAGCTCCATCTGGCGTTAGCAATTTGCGGTTCTTAGTATCAGTTTTTGAAATAATTCATTCCTCCGGCTAGCTATTATCTTATCTTGGGTCGAACATGTGTCTCTATACAGGTTGTGAAGCGGAAAGGAATCTTTTATCCAAAAATTACACTGATGAAGAAATTTGTTTTATAATTTTTATTGCCGAACACGTTCACTATCACTTTTACATATTGATCTAGATACTCGCCAAACTGAAACTGTTATAATACTTCTTACTGATCACTTTTAATTCACGTACTGCAACTTTGTGTATAATTAACTTTATAATACTTTAGATTTTCGTAACTTGTGAATCTATAGCCGACGTATCTCATACAAATATTTTGACGAACAGACGAACTTAAGACGATGTGTATTGCACTAAGAGTTTTGATGAACTGCCCGCAAGCTACCTCAAACCTACCCTATTTATACGCCTGCATCAAGATATGCCTAAAGATTATAACTGAGCTGCTATTGGCTAATAAAACGCGCCAACATTAGCGTCTATTTTAATATCCAATGAAAACCACGAATACATATTGCTTTAGGGATAACACATTCCAGAAGTTTCTACCGAAAACGCGCCAACATTACGTAACTTCCTCGTTTCCAATAATGATAAACAGCTCACCCCCCTCTCTGCATTATTGCGCGCTATTATTGACAGTTTCAGTAAGGCCCTATAAACTTATTTCCCAATAATAATTACAATTAATAAACATCTGAAATCAATGTCACATAAAAATGCATATTCATATTACAATCATTATTTACATTTAAGTAATTTGTGATACAAATTACTGCATCATATGCCCCACTAGAAACATAATTATAAACATTTACAACTTGTTTGGAAATTTTATAATTGGGTTTTTAGTCTCCTAAATCTTGGAACACACACTATCACTTTAACTTTACACTTCACACGCATTTAACACACGACATATGTATTTTTTTTTTTTTTTTTTATCTTGCCACTACTTACTGGCTCTGGTTTAATTAATTTAGATATTAGTCTGACATTACAATTTTTATAGCAAATACTGTACCCTGAATTATTTAATTACTGTTACCAAATTGTTTACTTTCTGAAGTTGTTGACAAAAATTTATACATTTAAGAATTTTTTTTTTTGTAATTACTATACATATTTACTAAAATATTCACCCTCTACACAAATATATTTACATCTCTTAAATCTAAGTACTGTTTCACATGTTCTGTTTGCTACATAAGTATTTGTTTTTAATTATTTTTACCCATTTTTGTTATTTTGTACTTTATTTTAACAATGTTCTTGGAATTGTATTTACGTACTTTTACTTTAATATCATATTAAGTTTCAATTATTACCTTCTTCTTTTCAAATACTGTTACAGTTACTAAAAATTTTTATATTTTTTTTTTTAAATATTTATTTCTCCCTTTTTTTTATTTTATTAAATTTTTGTTTTCTCATGACATATACATTTAGTTAACCCTCTTACGTTCCAATACATTTCTCTGCAAGTCATCTTTAACTATCCAGCATTTACTTTACATCTCATTGCTATTTACCCTCCTGGATCAAATTGTGTGTGGCTAAACATTACTCGTAGCCGTATCCTAACCTTCAAATTTTTGTTCATGAATAACCTCGTGTATTCATATGAAATTTCATCCCCTGATAACATTTGAAAACAATCTAAAGCTTCCTGAACAATACATCTTTTGACAACTTTCATTTTCAATTCTTCTGCTATCTTTTTAATCTGAGAATACTCTGACAAATCTGTACTAAATTGTACTGGATTGGAGTTTTCATTTTGAATATCTTGGTACAATTTATTTCTTTGCATTACTGACTCCTTCTGTATTTCTGATATCTCCCCTCTGAAATTAACTTGCGCCTGATTGAAATCTACATTCATAACCTCTTTCATCTCTCTCATCTCACTTGAAATATTACTCATTCTACTACCTGACTCTGTACATTCTACATCAACATGTTCACTTTTAGTATTAACCTCACTTTCTTTGTTACCTATTTCCCTGCTCATGTCTAACATTTTCTTTGAAACTTCTCCTGTCTCACTTACTATTACTTCCTCATTTTCATCTCTCATTTTTGGCATACTACTATCTAGTTTCATAACTTTCTTTTCAATTTCTTCACTGCTTTGATCTACTTTTTGCTCTAATACCTCATTACTCCTACCAATACTTTCCATTAATTTCCTATGATCCTTTTTTATAGCTTCTCTCAATTCCCTATGATCTTTGTTTATAGCTTCTCTCAATTCCATATGACTCTTTTGCATATCTTCCCTTACCGTTTCAAAAAAAATTTATTATCATTTCCATCATCATTCTAGCATCAAAATTTACATTTCCTGCTATTCTATTCTCACTTTCTGCATTAACATTTTCTCCCTCAAATTCTACATTGTTTAAACTATTTTCTGTATCCTGTATTGAATTACAGCTAACTGTTACATTATCTCCCTCCATAATTATTTCTTCTGTATTATTAGTAGCCATTGTTTTCTTTATCCTGCCACTCCTTAAGTACATTTGTAGGTTACAATTTTGTTTTCTAAAAAAAATTACAATACTCTGACCTTTGTGATGCTGTCTGTTGCTGTTACTTTGATGTCCAGCTTCCTGCCCCTTTCTCCTAGATTTGTATGTCGCTTCTGCGTTGTTTTATGATGAATCTACATTGTCTCGATGTTTTTGTAGTTGAATTACCCTGTTGCCTTGTAATCTCGGAATTACGATGTCCAATCATCCGTGTAGTCTGTCGTTCCTTTTGTTGTTTCTGGAATCTGCGTCTTGTAGTTCAGTTCACTTCTCCATTCGCCCCTTTGGTCATCTCACTTCTTCCTGGTTAATTCTGATCCTTTCCTGGTCATCGTGTTCCTTTCCTGGTTATCATGCCCCACGTTCTGGGTGCCAATTTGCGATAGTACATAATTGCTTACGTAATATGTTTTTACGTAAGTTATTAAAACTTGAAGATCTTATGTTGTGTTGCTTTTGTTTTGTTTGGTTACATAATTTTAACTGCCCCACGTATGGTAGCCAATTTGCGATATACTTGCAAATGTTTGTTTACATCAGTGTTGAAGCCATCTTGTGACGTCATTCATTTGTTGGGTTTGTAGCTCCATCTGGCGTTAGCAATTTGCGGTTCTTAGTATCAGTTTTTGAAATAATTCATTTCAAATGTCCTCCGGCTAGCTATTATCTTATCTTGGGTCGAACATGTGTCTCTATACAGGTTGTGAAGCGGAAAGGAATCTTTTATCCAAAAATTACACTGATGAAGAAATTTGTTTTATAATTTTTATTGCCGAACACGTTCACTATCACTTTTACATATTGATCTAGATACTCGCCAAACTGAAACTGTTATAATACTTCTTACTGATCACTTTTAATTCACGTACTTCAACTTTGTGTATAATTAACTTTATAATACTTTAGATTTTCGTAACTTGTGAATCTATAGCCGACGTATCTCATACAAATATTTTGACGAATAGACGAACTTAAGACGACGTGTATTGCACTAAGAGTTTTGATGAACTGCCCGCAAGCTACCTCAAACCTACCCTATTTATACGCCTGCATCAAGATACGCCTAAAGATTATAACTGAGCTGCTATTGGCTAATAAAACGCGCCAACATTAGCGTCTATTTTAATATCCAATGAAAACCACGAATACATATTGCTTTAGGGATAACACATTCCAGAAGTTTCTACCGAAAACGCGCCAACATTACGTAACTTCCTCGTTTCCAATAATGATAAACAGCTCACCCCCCTCTCTGCATTATTGCGCGCTATTATTGACAGTTTCAGTAAGGCCCTATAAACTTATTTCCCAATAATAATTACAATTAATAAACATCTGAAATCAATGTCACATAAAAATGCATATTCATATTACAATCATTATTTACATTTAAGTAATTTGTGATACAAATTACTGCATCAAAAGACTTTCCCTAGCCTGTCCTTTGCAGAAAGTTTTTAATTGTGGTTACTTCTGTGCTTCTTTTCTTTTTCGATGAAACAATGACCTTCCTGCATTTAAAAAGTTTTGCTGCTCGCTACCATTATCTGGCATCAACAAATTAATGCTTGTTCAGTTTTGTAAGTTCATTGCTTTGATAAATATCTGTAAACATTGGCATCACTTTGATTGTTGGAGCGCCTTCTCCTTGGTTCCAAACACTTTCACCTGCTTCATCTGTATTCTCATCTAGAAATGAAACTGATTGGCACTTGCTATTTTCTGGTAAATACCAGGGAGGTACCCTAAATGTAGATCTGGAACATTTCCTTCCCAAACATTATTTTGTTGCATATATCACCACCTTCCACTTAGGGTTGCCATAATCTGATAATCCAAAACCAGAAAATTTTTTACTGTTTAATCAATTTAAGGAAATTAAGTTTTAAGGAATAAGGAGCCCTAATATAGCTAAAATGTGCATTTAATTAATAATTAGGAGTTTTGTGAGGACTTTTTTGTGTTTTACCTCAAGTAAGCACATTATAAGAAATGTATGTATTCAGTATAACTTAATGTATTCAGTACCAACATTTTAAGTTTTTTTTATACCAATCCCATTTTTCAGAACCTGGAATAGAAGAAGGAACTTGGTGTTGTTCACAATATGTGTAGGAAACTCATAACTTATATTTTTTATATTGTACTGTATTTGCAGCATTGTATTAACTGATTTTATTTTAACCTATTCCTTTGTTCTGGCATTCATGAGGGAAAAACTCTCTCTACATTAGTTTTATGACCAGGAATGGAAAAATCATATCCCAAACTTTTAGCAACTCTGAATATTGCTTACTAGAAATGCAATTCTGAATGAAGGCAACCCATTTTTATACAACAAATTCTCAAAAATATCATCTTGGCCTCCCCGAAAAGGCATTAAATTTGTTCAAGTTGAGTTCAAATATAGAAAAAATTGCAGACTTTTGCCTTTTCTTCTTGGATGTTTTCATTTACCATAAAATTGCAGACAATCTGTGAAATCCATGGCATATAGCAACCCTTCTTCCACTGCCTGTGGTGCCACAATCAGTAAGAATGGGTGTTAAACAAAATTAAAACTTAGAAAGAAAAAGTATCAATTTTGGCTCATTCCTCATATGGGTTATCATTATCTTAATGAAGATCAGATAGTAAAGAACCTTCCCTATAAGAGTTCACAATTTATGATCTCAGCCAAAGTGTACACAAAAGTGAAATGACTGATGCCACAGGAGCATTGAAGTCAGCATTAACCAGATGATTCTGGTCTCATTTCACCAAGACTTTGACATAAAGATAATAAAAGTCGCCAGCTTTCTAATAGAACGTTGACAAAATTCCTTAGCTTGTAAATGAAACTATAGATCTGAAATTGGATTAAAAATGGTGTTACATTAAAAATATATATATATATATATATATATATGTGTGTGCGTGTGTTAAACTTCAAAAATTATCAATTGAGGTTAAAAATATCTATGCTCTTACCTACCCTATTAGATTGATATGCAATCATACCAGCAAACATTTGCCACAATAGGGTAATTGTCAAGAATTTGGCTCACTCGCCTGAGTCTGCCTAGGAGGAGAATTCACTTGCTTACGCCATTTAAAACACCAGTGCTTAGTATGCCCAATCCTACCACAATGAAAACAAGTTACAGTAGAATACTGACCACTGCGATGTTGAACATGCCCTAAATTACTTTGAACTTGCACTCAGTTTTTTCTTCCCCAGGCAAATATCAAAATTTATTTACAATTTCTTCCAATTTTTCAAATATCTGAATACTAGCGGAAAAGTACAAGGAACGAATCTCTGAATGTCGAGAATTCATTAAGGTGTTATTAATTATCTGAGATTGTGAATCAGAAATACAGAGAGCCAAAGCTACCAACCAAATATTCTTAGCAAAATGAGGAAATCTTTCAGTTTACCCTAGTCTTTGATAACATTTAGTAATTAGCAACAGGTTAAAATGTTAAGTTGCTATACGTAATCTAAGTATCTCTTGGTGTAACCAAGTCACTGTATAATTATACATAATATCATTCAAGATAATAACCTTAATCCGAAATGTGAAATGCATGAGCTTGTTGCATTAAGACCACAAATACTAATAGAAATTCAAAAATCTCCTCACTAGTATTAGTGTGCATAGTTTTCAATTTTCTTGTTATTTCCATCCATGGATTAGGCAATTGTGCTGGCTTAAATGAAAATTGTGCATAAAATTTGCAGAGTGAATATTATCACAATCACTTAAATTTAGCTATGGCGTAACCGTCTCACACTCAGTTGAAAGAGAGGCAGAACTATCTGAAGGATTATATTTAACTTGACGTAATTGTTCTAACAATTTTTCCAATGACCTCTAATCTCAGAAATGACTGATATCACAAAAAAGTTATTTGAAATAAATTGTATGTAAAGGTCTAAAAATCTATAAATAGAGGTATACATTTTTTGTGTAGTGTGTTTCCGTCTATCGCTCAACGTTGACCAGTTATACAAAATTCCTTCTGAATGAAGAGAACTTCACAGATTATTCTCAAAACATTCAAGATATACATTTTATTTGTCATGTAAATATCATCAATATATGGTATTTTAATCAAAATTGTTAGAGCCATTTTTGAAAAAATAAAAGTTTTTAAAAAGTGTTCCACATAAAGGGTAGTTCTGGGTGGGGGGATTTTCTTGAAAATCTTCGTGTCACATCTTTGTAAGATACTGAACGTAAATACCAAGTTTGGTATTTAACTGACATTTCATTTTTGAGTTAAGCTGCGCTCTCTCTCTCTCACTCACACACACATGCACGCACAAGAATAAACTCTTGTTGAGGATAATTTGTAGAAGAGGGAGTAAAGAAGGTTCTTGTGAATTCAACACGTTCTTTTTTTTGTTCCAATTGAACTTAAGGTACGAGGGGCTCTATTTATATTTTGAGCCTAATAATTAAAACAAAGTAATTTCTGATTGAAAACTGCTTTATTGTTTTTCAAAATATTCTCCTTTATGATCAATACACTTTTGCATCCGTTTGAACGATTTGTCAAAGCATTTATTCCAATCTTGTTGAGACACCTCCAAAACATGGTTTTTGAAGGCATCAACAGCTTCTTCTGCCAAAGAAAATCGTTGTCCATGCAATTTATTCTTGATGTTCGAGAACAAAAAGAAGTCATTGAGTGCCAAATCAGGACTGTATAGCGGATGACCCATCAATTCGATTTTTTGAGCCTTCAAATACTCGGTTGTTAGATGAGATGTGTGTGTGCTCGCATTGTCTTGATGAGGAACCATCCCACAGTTCTTGTTGGTTTTCCTTACTTCACCGAAGACTTCCGGCAAACAAATGGTTGTGTACCATTTGGCATTGACCGTTTTACATTCCTCTAAAGGCACTGTTGCCACATGGCAGTTTTGCTGAAAAAGCAGGCGACCATTTGCTTCGAAGTGCTTCGAGTGCAAACAACTTTTGTTGGATTTGCTTCATCTTGAAACACCCATACAGTTGACTGCTGTTTACATTCCGGTTCATACGCATAGATCCATGATTCCTCACCTGTTACAATCTTATATACGTCTTTTGAGGTACCGCCATTGTATTTCTTGAGCATTTTTGTACACCAATCGACACGATCATCTTTTTGAGATTGCGTCAAATTATGTGGGATCTAACGAGAGCAAACCTTTTTCACGCTAAATAATCCTGCAGTATTTTATATACGTTGGTGGAACAAATGTCTAGGGTTGCCTCAATCTCACAATATGTCGTATGATGATCTTTCATTATTAGTTTTTGCACAGCATTAATGCTTTCTGGCACAACAACTGATTTTGGACGACCTTTACGAACTTCATCATTGAGCGAACGCGGCCACGATTAAATTCGTTATACCAGCGTTTCACAGTGGCAAAGGATGGAGCTTCGTCGCCAAATGTGGAAGTTAGTTGATCGATGCGCTCTTGTCTTGATAATCCACATCAAAGGTCGTAATAAATCATTGCACAAACATTTTCACGAGTTAATTCCATGTTTTTGTTCACACGCAATTTTCAAGTTAGTGTAAACAAAACAAATGATGCTCTATTGACAAAATGTTTGAAGTAGATTATGGTCATAAATGTCAAACTTTCCATTGGAAACGTCAGATGGCACCTACAACATTCAGGGTTGCCAAGGCTCAAAATATAAATAGTGCCCCTCGTACAAAAAGACAAGTCTAACTTTGAGGCAGTGTTTACACTGTTACATATAACTTCCCTTTTTTTTTTAACCTTTTTGGGAGCGGTCTCTATACTTGCCACCTACTTAAGGTCAAGGTTCAGCATAACATGAATCACTCTCAGGAGAATATGAGCTTTATGGACAGGTGGATAAGCTCAGTTTTACCTTATAAAGGGTTAATCCAGAACATGAAATGAAGGGTCTTCTTTCCTTCATCATGAACTGATTACCATTACAACTTCGTTCTTTCTCCTATGCTGGATGTACAAGGGTTGAAAGAAAAGTAACGCCTCCACCTTTGCAACTCCTCAGCAGATGACAGCAGTGGTATGTGGCAGGTACTAGACTGCTCAGTAGATTCTCCTCTACTGAAGGCTTCCAGTTGGTGGGAAGCAATGACGGTTGTGTTGTTACAGCATAAAGTAGGAACTTTGTGTAGATGGTTGGTCAATGCAAGTGAAACATGCTGTCATTGAATTCTTGACAGCAGGTGTCACCCCATTCATCAAAGAATGCAAACCATTTATGGTGATTGTGTTAATGTGAGCATTGTGCATAATTGAACCAGTAGGTTTAAAGATGACATGGCGGGAACATCTGACTTGCTTGACAAAAAGAGTTGGGCATCCTGTGACAGCAGCCACTGAATTTCAAAAGCTGAAAGACTGATTCTGGACAATTGTCGTGTCACTCAGGAGAAATTGCAAGTATAATCAGCTTTGTACAAGAATGTGTAGGTCACATTATTGCTTTGCTAGTTATCGGAAGCTCTTTGTACATTGGGTACCTTGGATGAAAGCTCATAGACTTGAAATTTGCCAGGAATTCTTCCCGCATTACTAGAATGAAGATGACGCGTTTCTGCATGCAAGTGTGACAGGAGATGAAATGTGGGTACACTATGACCCAGAGACAAAATGTCAGTGTATGGAATATTAACAGAAAGACTCGTCTCAGAGAAAGAAATTCAAGACATAGCTCTGAGTTGGTAAAATTATGGCAACAGTGTTTTGGTATGGAAATGGTGTTACGCATGTTGATTTCCTTGTATGTGGAACAACAATCAATTCAGAGGGTTGCAGCATAACACTACAAACTTTGAAATGAAGACTGACAAGGAAAAGGGAAAAGTTTTCTTGCAGCATGACAATGTGACACCACACACTTCACATGCCACCACAATACAACCTCAGAGACTGAAGCTCACCACCATACAGTCCAGGTTTGGCGCAGTCTGACTTCCATCTTTTCCCAATAATGAAACAAGATCTGCGGGAATATCACTATGCATCTGATGAAGATGTTGAGAGATCAGTGAGAGGCTGGTTGTAGAAACAGAGTGATGACTTCTTCCATGACAGTTTCAGAAAAGTTGTTCACCTTGGGCAGAAGTTATTGAATTGTCTGGTAATTATGTGGAAATGTGAATATATGATGTATGTAATTAAAGAGTACATTCCAAGGATTATTTCTGTGTTTGATTTAATAAAATATTCCCCTCAAAACCCAAGTTATGAAGGTGGAGACATTATTTTTCATTCAATCCTCATATATATTTTGTGATAGGCTTTCTTCTTTTGATGTATCAAGTTTATTAAATTTTGTTTTGTAAGGCTGTAAAAGTCTGTCTTAGTAATTGCCACTTCACTGTAACTTAACACTAAGTACACACATTTTGATTCACTTTAATGTACTTTCAGGATTGTTCATATAGGTTATTTTGCATCTTATATCACTTTATATTAAGCTTGCTTGCTTGCTTGCTTGCTTGCTTGATTTCTTTCTTTCTTTCTTTCTTTCTTTCTTTCTTTCTTTCTCTCTCTCTCTCTCTTTCTTTGAAACTGGGGGATAAGAGAGAGAAAATGTAGATGTCTCTCATTATTCACAATATGCTTTAGCCCACAAAAATTTTCAGCATGAACAAGAACATGAGATGGTACATTAATATCAATTTAATTAATGATAATAATTAATAACCCCAATGACTATATGGATATCAAACATAATAATTCATGTCTGAGTATATAATTTTATGTATGTATATGCCTGTAAATATTATGTTATATGCTAGTGTATCAGTTATTGTATATTTGGTCGAAACTGATGGAGGTTTAAAATGTGTAGAATGTTGTTAGGCCAATGCAGGGAGAGCTGTTTTCCCTGCTTAGGTAGAGAAACACACAATGGCTAGACATTGAGCTATTGTACGTAGCAAGCAGAGGGTGGTTGCTGGAAAGTTCCTTAGATAGTTCTTAACAGAAACTCCAACAGATGAATTATAGAAAGTTAGTCATGTGGCTTATAGCAGCAAATGGCAGTGTTATAAGCAGATTTTAAATGTGTAATGTGCCAAGAAATAGCCAGTGAAGTATAAATGACCAGATTTCAAAATATTTCGAAAGTTGGTTTAAGGTAGCATACCAATACTACTAGTTTACCTTCGAGATGTGAAGATGGTATTGTGCTGTGCTAAAAAGTAGAGGTGTTACTTCCATGAATAATGTGATCTTCACAGCAAATATTATAGTAAAATGTAGAGAAACAAAAACTGATTTTGCCAAGGTAAATTTTAGCTGCCGGAGATTTTTATTAAGTTAGCTACAGTGGAACTTGGAAATTTTAAGCGTTAACAATGAAGCCATCTAGGATTGTTGAAGTTTATGTAAGTGAAAGTGTTAACTTTCCCCAAGCAATTTAAATAAATCCCTGAGAAGTTTTCATCATCATTCTTATGTTTTGCTCTATCATAATTGTTAAACATATATGCTTTCATGTTTCCTTCCGCTACCAAGGCCCTGAATAAGTTATACATGCTTGACCAATTTACATCCCTGAGCTAAGCTGTGGCAAGAGCAACTTCATCAACGAAGCAGAACCTATAAGAATCATAAGCACTTATATAACTCAGATATCAGCAGTGATAGGCTCCATAAACAGATTGCTACAATGCCCAGATAAATAAACAAATTTATAATTATGTGGTGACTGCCGCAAACATAAGCTTGAGAAGGTCTTATGGTATGGCTAAATCCTGGGTAAAAATTGCTGCTAGACAAATTAATCCATTTGGAATTTAACCTAGGGATAAAAGATGGAAATGTTAACCTTAAAGCACTCGGATACCTAGATTAATTTTTTTTAAAAAAAGGGTGAAGGAACAGGAAACCTTGCCTTGTTTTGCATAACTTTACATAGTGTTTTTTTTACAGGTTATTGCAGTAGTTGTGAGAACAGGATTCTCAACAGCAAAAGGAGAGCTGGTGCGATCCATTCTGTTTCCAAAACCAATGTCAGGATTCAAGTTCTATAAAGACTCAGTAAAATTTATCATTGTGCTTTTCGTCATTGCATCAATTGGAATGGCATATTGTGTATACCTTTATCTGGCTCGACATGTAAGTTAGAAAATTCCTTTATTTGGTTTGCAAGTGGAATCATACATAGTGAAGCAATTGATAAAAGACATTTAATGAAAGTGGAGTCAACCCAAACACTCACTCTAGCTTCGCCTTCATTAAGTGTCTTTTAATAGGAATGTTGTTAAATGTCTGTGAGTTAAGAATTTGACATGATTGAAATTTAGTTGGGATCTTACAAATTAACACTCATGTGTTATGAATCCTCTTATTAGCTTTGTTGGACTTTTGAAATTTTGTTTACAATTTTAATACTTGCAGATTTCTTTAGTTGCTTCAGCTTTGAGAAATAAAAGATAGTCAGTTTTGGATAACCCTTTTGCTGCTATTGACTATTCAAACCTTTACCTTCCACCTCTCAGAGGTAGAATTGAAAATGAGAGGGTAAATTTGGGCACAGATTTTAATACAAAGCAGGCATAAAAAGGAATAAAAAGAAGGTAATGTATACAGTCACGTAGTTCAAAAGTAAAGGTTCATTGAAAATTAAGCAGTAACATAATGATGTGATATGTTATCATTCACATCAACAAATGGAAATGTAAACAGCAGCCAGTCACAAGAGAGCATGAAACAGCTGAGCTAATATGGCGGTCTGAAAAGCAACTACCAACAGTATGCATGATAAAAGAGGATATGTACATGTATCAAAATGAACAAGAGCTAACTACCTGGTTTAAAGAACATTAAACTCACAAAAAAAGCACCATCTACCAGCGCAATTTGTTTTGCTGCAATTTTTATGGATATCCTAATGACTCTTGGCCCATGTGATGAAAATTGCTCTCTTATTGGCTAGTTTCTTATGTTTGACGTGGACATAAATTTGAAAGTTTGGACCTCACAAGCTTCTAAGTTTACTTTTATGTTTATGTGATTCATTGTATATAGTTCCATTACAATCCATATAATTTAGTTTTTAAGTTTACGTTAGACTTACCTTAATTGTCATTGTGAATAGGGCCTAAGAATGTTATTTAAAACAGAATGCTGTAAATATTATTACAAAAGCTGAACAACATTCAAATCAGCAGAAGTAATAGCTATAAAGTCTAAATAAAGATGGCTAGAGAGAGAGAAAGAACATCTTTCCATCTTCTTTCTTTTGCATTTCACCATGTTCATCCTTAGATGAATGCTGTTTTCTTGTCCCTTAAGTAACTTTTAGAGTAATTGAAAATCCTTTCATTATGTTATTCATGTGAAACTATTTTCAGGCACATATTGAAACTATTCTCCTGCGAACCTTGGATATTATTACAATTGTAGTACCTCCAGCACTCCCAGCAGCGATGACTGCAGGAACAGTGTACTCTCAAAATAGACTAAAGAAAAAGGGCATATTCTGCATATCACCACCAAGAATCAATGTTAGTGGAAAAGTCAAGTTGGTCTGTTTTGACAAGGTTTGTTGGCTGTATTTAGCTTGCTGTAAGAATAGTTTATTTATATCTTAAAGAATATGCTATTGGACGCATAATATTTTATTATCTGAGTTACAAAAATAGAGAATCAGTAAGCAATTATACTTTTGGGTAGGGACATAGAAAATCCTTGTATAGTTCCCCCTCAAATTATTGAATAGCTACAGCAAAATTTCTTAAATAATATTGAAAAATTCTGTAAATGAAAGCTGTAATTAGTTCCATTTTGGATTAAAACACTCTATGAAAGAGCTTTGTGTTATATTAACATTCAGTAATTACACTTGTTTTATCCTTAGGTTGAAGTGAACCAAAAGAAATCTAAACATGCACATCAGCCACCAGGGTTCTTATTGGTTGACATAGTTTGCATGCATATGCACAGTTTGTAACAATTAGATAATTATGTAATACAAGTGAAATATTAGCACAGTATTAACACACTAAAGAACAGGAATTCAGATTGAAGAAAAACGACATTAATGGCCATGTGCACCATTCTCAATCAAAATTTTACCGTAGTAAAATACTGACTTTTCTGTGATGATGCATTAATGCCAGTAAACATTTATTAAGGATTTTACCGCAATTAAATCTGACCAGCTGTGAACAGCTGTGTGAGGTAGATAGAAAAATAAACTTTTGTAAGAGTACTTGTATATACACTAATAAATGATAGAGGGTAGAGAAAGTCATGGGAATGTAACACATTAGACTTTTCATCCAGACATCCAAGTAAGGCTTTTTATTAAGCTGCAGTTGATGCCATCACAGAACTTTTTATGAACTACAACATCCATATTTAGCTAATTTAAAAGCAAGTAAAGCAAATAGAAACTTTGCAGTAAATAAGCATAAGTGATTTAAAATAGAGTTGAGGGTTGTTACACTACATCACTATGATATTCTTACTTCAACGCGTTTCGGGAGACGGCTTGTTCCCATCGTCAGCATTTTCTCTCAACTATATAACGCGTTCAAGTAAGAATATCATAGTGATGTAGTGTAACAACCCTCAACTCTCTATTTTAAATTATGACACATCACTGTTACCAACTTCTAAATCTTCAAAAGTAGTCAAGCATAAGTGAATCCATATTTTAAGAATAGGGAGAAACGCTTATGCACAGAACTTGGCAGAAATATTCCATCCATAATTTCCAGAAGACAGTGAGTTACATAATAGCCCTATTCACAATGGTAAAAGAATTAATGAACACTGTATGAACCACAAAAAACTTTTTTTATGGAGGGAGGGCGTAAGCTTTACATTCTTTAACTCTATAGTCTTATCAGATGTCGAATGAATGAAATGGAAGAATATGTTCAAATGAGCCATGGATCTGTAGGGTTTAGAGCTACCCGGCATTTGTTTCCATAGGGTTTAGATCACCTGGCATTTGACTTCTCAAATTAAGCGAAAATTCCAGAAAAAAAAGCTTATTTGGGTAACTCATTCCAACCAAGATCAAACTCAGAAGCTCTGCAGCATGTATGGAGATGGACTAAAAGTTATTGTAGCTTGTAGGTAATAGAAATGAAGTTATAGATCTGTGCACATATATGGAGAGTGGTTTACTCAAATACAAACTGTATTTAACCCCCGTTTTCCTTTGCAGCTTAATTTTGAATGCAAGCTTACTACTTCTTTTTGTTTATTACAGACAGGAACATTAACAGAAGAAGGATTAGATTTATGGGGTGTTCTGCCACAGGAGAACTTTGTTCCTAATAGTGCTCCAATAAGAGATGTATCTATACTTCCAGTAAAATCACCTTTTATCACTGCTATGGCTACGTGCCATTCCTTAACCATAATAGATGGACAGATGACTGGTGACCCTTTAGATTTGAAGATGTTTGAAGCTACAAAATGGGTAAGATTTGTCAAATATTAAAATCATTTTTCAGTTTGAAGCAGCAGAGTAGTGTTGATACATTGTGTTGAATTATCAGCTTGGAAATATTTCAGTGGTGACTACTTCTACAGTGTGGACCATAAGTCACAATCAGTTAGATTTTATATTGAAATACCCCTCAGGGGCTCACCTTATGTGAGTACGGGTTTTTGGCGCACCCGGGGGTTCCCGAGCCAATCATCGCCACATTCATCCCCTCACCCCCATCCGGTCGACGTGGGTTCTTCTCGTGACCGGTGGACCCAAGGTAGGCTCTCGTGCGTTCTTTGCATTCCATCCATACCGCACCTCACCATCGTTTCTTTCTTACCTTATCACTTTCCGGCCATTTCGCACCACGACATTCGCATATCTCTCTTTTTCTTCCCCGCCGGCCTACCTTGTGGGCGAAACGCCCACACAGTTTTAGTTTCTTTTATCTTTTATTTAAATCCTCCGTGGACACAGCCTGACGGATACCCGCGCACCGCGTGCGCAGCTGGGTGAGTGGGTAATGGCGTCATCCCCACCACCCGGGGTCGTCATGTAGGGTTGTTGTTCGTATCCGCTGTTCAACTGCAGTCCCGCGGGGGGGCCATTGCATGAGCTGCTGGCTTCCGACGGCGATTGGGTCCCTCTGTCTATGTTCTGGGAGGTGTGACCCTGGGGTGAGCTAGGTATAGATAGGCCACTCACCCAAGCCGGGGTAACGCCCGGGAAGTCAGAGCCCGAGGTCGGAGACGGTTGCAATGGTGGAGGATTTTTTTCGCTATGGAGCACCCTTTCTCCATTGTTAACAACAAGCGCCGCAAAGTTTTAGTAACAGAAGTAGCACCGCCAACAGCTGGTTGTTACTTAGTGATTACCCGTACAGAGGAGGGACAATCGTTCGAGAAGGTGAACCCTTTTATTATCCAGAAGGGCATTGACTCAATTGCTGGTCCGGTTCTTTCCTGCACTCGGCTTCGTAATGGTTCGTTGCTAGTTCAAAGCAAATCCGAGGCACAAAGTAAGTCCTTGTTGAGCGTCACGCTTCTCCACGGTTATCCTATCCGTGTTGAGAAGCACCGCACCTTGAATTCTTGTAGAGGCGTTGTCACCACGCATAGCCTCGATGGTATCTCTGACAAAGACCTGGTGGAATATCTTGCAGACCAGAGGGTGACAGCGGTTCATCGAGTGCAGGCCAAACGCGACGGCGTGTTGGTACCCACTCGTACCCTGTTTATTACATTTGATGGCGTCGATCTGCCCACGAGCATTTCCGCAGGGTACGAACGGATTTCTGTGAGGCCTTATATTCCTAGACCTCTGCGTTGTTTTAAATGCCAACGTTTTGGGCATACGCAAGTCTCCTGTAAGAGTGCCGTTAACATCTGTGCAACATGTAGCCAGCCCTCACACGAAGGTACCTGTTCAACAGCCCCCGTCTGCGTTAATTGTAAAGGGTCACATTCTGCTTCGTTTGCCGACTGTCCGCGGTATTTGGACGAGAAGGCGATCCAGGAGATCCGGGTAAAGGAAAAACTCTCCTTCGCTGAAGCCCGGACCTTCACTCCTGCGCGCCAACCTTCACTCCTGCGATCTGGCACATTTAGTTCTGTTGTTGCCTCGCCAGTACCACGAGTAGATGCTGAAACTCAGACCTGGACCTTGACTGGATTAACCGCCACTACCATCCGGCCGTCTATTAAGGCTACAGTTACCAAGCCGTATAAACCTGGTCCCAAGTCAATGAAGTCGCAAGCCGTTGAAAAGAAGCCCAAGCAGAAACTTCGTAGGGAAGATTTTTTGAAAGACCCTCCGCGTGCGCGCGGTAACAAAAGTTCAGCTTCTCCTCCTCGGAGGTCGCTGTCCCAGGATGGTCCTGGGACAAGCCGCGCTCAGCGGCACCCTTCACCCATCGCCACCCAGAACCGATTCACGGCGCTGGAATCGGTTTCTGGCACTGAGCGCGTGGGCCCTCCCTCCGAGGAAGCTATGGAGTCTGACCAACTCCATACAAAAAGCCCGAGCCCAAAGGTTAAACAAAAGGTAATTTTAAGCCGCCCTTCTAAATAGACAGTTTATCCCCTTATTCTTAATGGCTATCCTGACCTGGAATGTACGTGGTGTACGATCGCATAGGGCGGAACTGCAACTTTTATTGCGTTCCCATTCGCCTATGGTCGTATGTTTGCAGGAGACTAAGCTTCGCCCTCACGATCCTTTTGATCTCCGAGGATATACTCCGGTTCGCTACGACCTTGAACCGGAGGAGGGTACTCCTGCTCATGGAGGTGTCATGTTCTTAGTGCGTAACGACGTTCATTTTACACCTGTCACACTTACATCCGACTTGCAAGCTGTAGCCGTTCGCCTTCACTTACCCGGCTTTTTGTTTTCTGTTTGCTCTGTATATTCACCTCCATCATCTCCCCTCGCTCCCGCGGACATTCGAGCTCTCCTGTCCGCTCTCCCAACACCATTTCTTCTGTTGGGAGATTTTAATGCCCATCACCCACTATGGGGTTCGCCAAGGGCTTGTGCGAGGGGAACTCTTCTTTCCGACATTTTTTATCAGTTCAATCTTTCCATCCTCAATACAGGTGCACCTACTTTTATTTCTGATTCTTCTGGTACATTCTCTCACCTGGACCTTGCGATTTGCTCAATCCAGCTTGCACGTCGTCTTCAGTGGAACGTCGTCGCTGACACCTACTCCAGCGACCATTTCCCCTGCATCGTTTCTCTTCTGTCGCACCACGTACAGCATTCCAGAGTACCTACCTGGACATTCGCAAAAGCCGACTGGAGCTTGTATTCCAGCCTCGTGCATTTTGACGACCAGCCCTTCTCCGACATTAATCAACTAGTGCAGCACCTTACGTCTATTATTTTCTCAGCCGCCGAACGTGCAATACCCCGTTCATCCTCCCAACCTCGGCGGCCACCTGTTCCGTGGTGGAACGAGGATTGTCGGGACGCCGTTCGTGCCCGTAGGACTGCACTTAGGGTGTTTCGGCGCCACCCTACACTTGATAATTTGGTGACTTTTAAACAATCGCGCGCCAGGGCTCGTCGCATTATTCAGGATAGCAAGAAGGCATCTTGGGCTCGTTTTGTCGAGTCTTTTAATCGTTTTACGCCTTCATCCGTTGTTTGGGATAAACTTCGTCGCTTCTCAGGTAAAGTGTCACATTGTACTGTTTCTGGCCTTCAGGTTTCTAATGCCACCATAGTGGATACGGCTGCCATCACTAACACTCTGGGTTCTGCCTTTGAGGCGGTTTCCAGTTCAGACCATTATTCCGCCGGTTTTCGCTCTATTAAAGACCGGCAGGATTCCGCATCATATACTTTTCGGTCTGCTAATGATGAATGCTATAACGAACTATTCACAATGAGGGAGCTGGAGCACGCTCTTCATTGCTCTCGGCACTCCGCTCCCGGGCCGGACGGCATTCATGTCCTGATGTTAAAGAACCTTTCAGCCGACAGTAAACTATTTCTCTTACAGGTCTATAACCGTATTTGGCAAGACGGCATTTTTCCTTCCGTTTGGCGCGAAGCCACCATTGTCCCTATACTTAAGCCTGGGAAGGATCGCCAACTACATTCCAGCTACCGCCCTATCTCTCTCACCAGTTGCATTTGCAAGGTGATGGAGCGCATGATCAACGGGCGGTTGACATGGTGGCTTGAGTCTCAGAAACTTCTAGCGAACGCTCAGTGCGGGTTTCGTCGCTATCGCTCTACCGTCGACCATCTGGTGTCCTTGTCGACGCATATTATGAATGGATTTCTGAGAAAGTGTAAAACCGTGGCTGTATTTTTTGACCTGGAGAAAGCTTATGACACTTGTTGGAGGGGCGGCATTTTACGTACCCTTCACGATTGGAATATCCGCGGTCGTCTTCCCATATTTCTTCGGGAGTTTATGACGGACCGCGTCTTTCGTGTACGTGTGGGCTCGGTTTTATCTCGTCGTTTTATTCAAGAGAACGGAGTACCGCAGGGCTCTGTACTCAGTGTCACACTTTTTGCGATTGCTATCAACCCCATTGTTGATTGTATTCCACCTGGCATTTCATCGTCCCTTTTTGTTGACGATTTCGCTATTTCTTGCAGTTCACGGCGGACCTGTCTACTCGAACGCCGTCTCCAGAGCTGTATCGACCGTCTCTACGCCTGGAGTAACGCCAACGGCTTTAATTTCTCCGCCGAGAAATCCGTCTGCATCAACTTCTGGCGCCGGAAGTATTTCCCTCCGCCCTCTCTCCATCTTGGGCCAGGGATACTTCTGTTTGCAGACGAGGCGAAATTTTTGGGGTTGATTTTTGACAGGAAGTTGTGTTGGACCTCGCACGTTTCCTTTTTAAAAGCAAAGTGTGACCGTTCTCTTAATCTTTTACGTGTTTTAAGTGGCACATCCTGGGGAGCTGATCGGACCGTCCTTCTTCGCCTTTATCGCTCTTTGGTCCGATTCGTCGGCACGTCCATCTGTGTTACGTCGTTTGAATCCCATTCATCATCGTGGTATTAGAGTCGCTACAGGGGCCTTTCCAACTAGCCCCGTGCCCAGTCTTTACGCTGAGGCTGCAGAGCCTCCGCTGTCTTTCAGGCGTGAGATGCTCTTATGTAGCTATGCTTGTCGGCTCTCAAGCTTGCCTAACCACCCGTCCTTCGATGTATTTTACGAGGATTCGCTAGATCGACAATATTTCGTTAGCTCCTCTGCATTGCTCCCCCCAGGGGTTCGATTTCGACTGCTACTTCGGCATTTGGACGTTACGCCAGCGCCGGCCCTTACCCGAGGGGAAACGCGTTTTCCTCCATGGTCGCGCGCTGAGGCCCACATCCACCTTGGGCTAACGTCGATGCCGAAAAATGCGACCCCTGCTTCTGTTCTTAGATCCGCCTTTTTAGAACTACAGGCGCAGTTCGGGGACTGTCATTTTATATATACTGATGGGTCTAAGACTGATGTTGGAGTAGGATGTGCCTTTGTTTTTGGTGTACGGAGTTTTACTTTTCGTTTACCTCAACAATGTTCAATTTTTACCGCCGAACTTTTTAGCATTTATCAATCTGTTTTATTCATTCAGCGGCACGACTTACGGCACTGTTTTATTTGTACGGACTCTCTGAGTGCCCTTCAGGCTATTCATGCGCTGTACAATTACCACCCACTCGTACAGTGCATACATGACCTGCTCCACTCGCTCGGTGTCTCTGGCATCAGCGTCTCCTTCATGTGGATTCCAGGTCATGTGGGCATCTCAGGTAACGAGTCTGCCGACGCCGCTGCGAAATCGGCGATTTTATTACCCAGATTTTTTACCTCTGTAGTTCCCTCGTCAGATTCGTGTGCTCTTTTACGTCGCCGCATCCTCTCGCACTGGCGCCATGAGTGGACGGCCCTCCGGGGGAACAAGTTGCGGGAGGTTAAGCCTCTCCCGTTAATCTGGGGTACCTCTTCTCGTTCTTCACGTCGGGAGGAGGTACTTTTAGCCCGCTTACGAATTGGACATTGTGTTTTTAGTCATAGGTATTTGCTCAGTGGTGACCCCGCACCACTCTGTGGGCAGTGTGACGTGCCCTTAACGGTGCGTCACATTTTAACAGAGTGTCAGGTTTTAGCTGCATTGCGTGCTCGTGTAGGTCTGCCTGTTGGCTTAGCCAACGTTTTGGCAGACGACACGCATGCTGTGGAATGTGTTTTACGTTTTATTCATGACAGTGATTTTAATCTGCGCATTTAATGCGTTGAGCGTCTTTTAGCTTATTACTTTTATTCTGTCAGTTTTTATGGGGACTCTATTCCCCAGTGGACATATGGCGCTCATGTCCCTCGCATTCCATAGTTCTTGACACGTTTTAATCGTTTATTGCCTATGCTTTTAGTGTGTTGGTTTTTTCAGATATTTGTATTGTTATTATTGTTGTTATTGATTTTATTGTTGTTACTGATTTTATTGTTATTGTTATTCTTGTTGTTATTGTTATCATTATTGTTATTGTTATCTTATTGTTATTTTTAGCCTTTTGGACATCGCGGGTTTACGTCCCGTTTTTTAATTATGCGGTTCTTTTACCTGTTTTTATCTTTTGACTTTATATTTTCTACATTGTAAGGGCGCTGATGACCTCAGCAGTTTAGCGCCCTTAAGCCACATATCATCATCATCATCATATATTGAAATAACCCATCTGTCGTACACTGTGGGTGGTACTGGAACTTCAGATGGAATTCAATAAATGTTAATATTATGTTTACAAGCCAGACTTTTCCTGGCACACATTTCTCGGTTGATTATTGTTTTATATATTATTTTAGATTTGTAAGCAATGGCGAATACAGAAGGTATACAATTGAGGAATGTCTTATTGCGAAAAGATGGGTCCACAAAAAACACCAAACTGGTGAAACATATGAAGAAATCAGATAAAACTTTTTCCATTGCTTCAATAAAGCAGCTTCAATTAAAACTAATTTATGGAAACTGGAGAGGATGACATTTGCAAGTGGTTCTGTATTGTATGTTAAATACAGTGGAAGACATTAAAAATATCACAATAATACCCTAATAAGATATGAATGAATCATTGGAGCATTTGCTGAAGAAATGCAGATTCCAAGATCATTGGCCTATTGGCAAAAATGAATTAAGTGACAGGGTGTGGAAGTGGGATGTGATGCATGTGAAACGCTATTTGTTGTTTTTCCCACCTTAGCTGTTCGTCATATCATCATGGTGACAGATGAATGCAAGGTATATCTCAGCTCATGTTCTTGCAGTGTTTTTATTTGATTCAAACATAACTCTCATTTCTTTGAAGATGTTAAACAACACTGTCATGATATGGGCTGGAGTTACCAGTGAAATTATCTTCAGGCCATTTTCTTTCATATGTCTGTGACTGGTGAAGCATGTCTCCAAATGTCTCATGGCTAATGCTGGAGCATAACAGAATTATTTTTCTTAATACTGCCAGTCTTCAAAAAAATGGGTCCCAGGGCACTACTGGATTTCAACTAGAGAATGGTTGGACAACAGCTTTCCTAATGTGGTTTAGATGAGGTAGAAGTCACACATGGCTTCCAAGAAGCCCCAATCTCATCTTGTGCAACAACGGGATGTGGTCCTACCTAAAGGAAAATCTTGGAGTGATTTGGATGGTGCGTGTTGAATAAAAATGAGAAATTCTCCATATCTTCACAATGATCATTCCTGAAATGTTCAGGCTGGCAATCGGATGCAACTATGTGTGGATAATGGACAGCATATAAAGAAGTTAAACTAATGATTAGTAATTGTCCTATGTTATGATTTAATATGTTCATTCATATTAAATTAATATTAATATATTAATATAATATTCATTAATATTAATATATTGGCAAGTTCAGCAAACAAATAAAGTGTTTAAATAGCTCTCAACATTTTATTACTTAATAAATTAATATAGAAAATATCTGATAATGACTTATAGTCCACTCTATATACATTTTTCCTGTATGTTCTCTTAAAATGTCTTAAAACAAGAAATTGATACAACAGAAGGTCGTATTCTTAAAATATGAATAATAATCTAAAAGAAAAAGTGACACTAAAGGAGTGGGGCAGCTGATTGAATGCTGGCTTTCAGTGCTCACCTCCAGGTCTGTGGCATTTCAATATTCTAAAATATGACCCTCTCTCAGTAGTTCATTGGCATGCAAAGGAACTCCTTGGGGACAAGATTCCGACATATTGATGATTGGTATGAGCCTGGCTTTTATTAACATAGTTAAATAAACATAATGATTAAATTATCTACCAATCTGAAATGCACCTATAATGAATTTTCTTTTTTCAGAGTGCAGCATTCTCTCAGAATGATATAGTATCATATTGTAAACAGATAGACTTATTTCTGGACTAACTTCCAAATATTGGAAGTCCAAAACTTCTGTTTGCAGAAGTTCGGAATTGTCTTATTTCTGACTGCACAATTTCCAAAGCTATATTTACAAAAACTAACTGCTCAGTTTCCAAAATCTGAAATAAACAATAAATAAAAAGTTTGGTATTCAAGACGTCTTACACCAAAGATTTGAATCTACAGAATATTCTCAGCTTCTTAATTGTTGTATATAAATACGTGTTATATGCAGTTTTACTTAGCCTCTTCCTCTTAGGAAGACAGTCACTAATAATTGCAGAAGGAACAGAGAGACAAACTGTGGTTAGGGGTTGTAAATGGAACAAAATAATGGACAAAAATAAAGAAGGTCCCTATTTGGAACATTGTCCTTCAACATTCCTCCTACAAAGAAGACATTCACTGCTTGCAAATCTGCAAATACTAGAATATGACTTTACTCTCCAAATTGAAGGGATATAAAGAGAATAATAACACAATGGTTTAGTTTAACTATTATTTAATTTATGGAATGAGAGGGGTTTTATAAACAGAGTTTGCAACAAAAAAAAATTATTGTAATTTCATAAATAATCTGTGGGTTGGAAAGGGGCCATTCCAAAATTTACTTTTCAGAAATGAGACCATATAGGAAGGTGTGCAACCGAGAAAGAAAAATAACATTATATTCATTTATGAATACTTCAAAAAGTGTTTTTGCTTCCATTTTAATATTCAAGATTTATCAAACTCTCAAGATAAAAGTGTGAGAACTCGGGAATATCATTTCTGAGTGGCAATAAGGAAACCAGAGTGATTGTTGTGTGCATTTCTGGCTTCATCGATGACAAAGAGAGGAGTGGAAGATTGCTTGATAAAACTACTGACCTTTCGCCCTTCATGTTCAAGGCTTCTGGGTACTGTGTATTTCTGCCATTTCTGTCTATGAATTGGCTGAATTTTCTTTCTGCATGTTTTATTGACACTAGAGGTCTCTGTTTCAACTGGCCCTCACAGTTTTTCATGTGTTACTTTCTTGTGCTTTATTAACATGAAGAGTGACAAAGAGTTCAGTATTGAATTAGATGGTGGTGGTTGCGGCGGTGGCAGCAGTGGTTTAGGGTGCACAACTGTTGAGGTCATTAATGTCCTAAGTGTTGCAGTTCGTTTCTTAGTGCTTCAGTGTTTCACTGCCCAGTATTCACTTTATTTATATGTTACCTGAGAAAAAAACAAACTTTAAGCATATGATGAGAATATTGGGTATTTTAATCTAATTCAGAGATTAAAATTCCTGTTGTTAAACTCTTAAGATTAGTTTAATTGTGACTACCATTATTTGACCAAAATTTATTTTGATAACAAAAGGATAGGTAAAAAACTTTGTAAATAATCTGTATGTTAAGAGGTTAAAGCTATGTTTCCTGATCTTTGCAGGTTTTGGAAGAACCAGGACAAGACACCAACAGATACGATATGCTTACTCCAGCTGTGGTCAGGCCGCCATCAGAGATGGTAAATGTGAGTAAACATTGACAAAAGCTGTGTAAAGTATTTGGAAAGTTGCTTTGTACATTTAAAAAATATAGATTGATATGCAGCAGAAAGAGATTCTATGGATTTTACATTGATGAGGGAAGATTCCAATCCTTGATTTATTTTCAATGAACATTGTCTTGGTACTCTTCTAATTGAGGCAGTATTTTTAACACTTAAATGATTTTAGTCAAATTATATAATATGTAAATTCAATAACAGCCCACCTTGAAGCAATATGTGTATGTAATAATTTGTAAAATGTATGTAACAATCATTGCTTATGCTTATACTATTGTAAACATGTTCAATAATGTTATGTGAATGCATTACGTAATTTAATAATGTAGGAGCTGTGAGAAATAGGTCAAAAGTTGCTAACAATGAGGTAATCTTGAGGCAATAATGAATTAGTAAGTTTAAATGTTACTTGTGATTCTTGGAGTAACAATAATATAATTTAGTGACAGTTTATAAAATAGCCAATCAACAACAAGAAAAAACTTTAGTTAAATGAAGGTATTCTATTGGAGTAGGATTAACCAATCAGAGACTTGAAATACAGAAATTTACAAGTTTAGAGGGTTGAAATCAATTCAGTTGCCTTCAAACAGTGCTCATAACCAGACGTGTTGCTTCTAGACAGTGATCATAACCAGACGCAAGATGTGTCCTCGAGAAATTAATTACATATTTGTGTGAGATGTGTTAAAAAGTGCAAGTATTAAATGAAAGAATCTCACAGCTCTGGATATCAGTGAAGTGCTATTTAATTTGTCTCGAGGATTAATAAAAAGGAGTGAATTAAAACTCAAAATCTGTGTAAGCCTACATTCTTAGTCATATCACAACCCTGCCAAGACTTCCATGTCTCTAACAATAATAATGACACAGCCGAGGCAAACATAAATATGTAATACTTAAAGAAACAAACAAATTACAAAGTTAATTTTTTTTAAAAACTTGGGGCAAAGGCCACCTGAAAGTACATTTGGGGCGAAGGCTACCGGAAAGCGGGTACTATACGTGTGGTTGCAACTACTACAAGTTCAGCTCCCCAACAGTTGAAACATAATACAACTCCTTTAATACAAAGTACTTCTTCAAATTGACGCCCAAAGCATGTTGCAAACATCGTAACAGAAATACATCTTCTTCAAACTGGCTTTCAATACAAACTTCTTCATAATGTGGACTCCCTTCTGATAAGATGGACTAATAATGCTATACTATTTTTACATTGTTTTCTTCTTTGTACTTTCATGGAGTTCTTGTTAGCTGATATTCAAGGCCATATTGGCAAATTTTTAGGATGAAATTACAACAGTGAAGCTGCCTTGGCAATCTCTCCCATAAGCTCTATTTAAGCAGAATACAAATGCTAAGTATGTATTGTAACAGAATTATCAATTGGGTTGGGTTCTGTTTTGTTTTTTAATTAATCTTTTTTTTAATTTGAGCTATGAAGTCTCTTTTGTATCTGCAGGGTGATGGAAAGAGGTGAGATTCATTAATGTAGAATTGAAGTACAATTGTTTACTTTCCCAATAATTTTGTATGTATTCAATCAATCTTTGTTTTATCATTTATAATTTTCAATTTTCCAATTTCTTGTCAATTTGATAAATCCACTTATATATCCAGAGGATGTTACTATTCTATAAAGATATACGTAATTTTGATTATTAATTCATAATGATATGCACTAGGTGAGTACTGAATGCCTTGATGTGCTCTGAATGGGTGGTGAATGAGAATTGATTAGTAACTATATAGAAGAAAATGTTCTTTATTTCTCTTGACAATATCTTATTTGTTTAGTTTTCTTTGTAGAAATAAATAATTTTGTTTATTCCATGGTCTTATGAAGTAATGTATATAAATTTTCCTCATTTATAAATGTTATTATAGTTGGCCATGATATCCTTCATATTGCTATTTTATTAATAAATAATTTTAATTTCATATCTATGCATAAATAAAGAATACATTCACAAACAAACCAATAACTACAATATCATAATGATTGCATAAAAAATACAACCTATAAACACATATAGCATTAGCTATTAAAAGCAGAAGCACTACAAACAGTGAAGTTTTTTCGTGTTGAATTAGGAATGAGTGACACTATTTTTACACAAAAACCTTCACTTACTAAATTAATAAAATGAACATTTTCAAGGGCATTCATTCTCTTTATCAGCAGCTTGATGACTGAAACATGTTCCTGCTTCCTTCCTCTTCCTCCTAACCAATAATTTAGGCTTCAACCATTTTATTTATACACATGCAATCAAACATTCTCAATAAATATTTCTGTTACAAAGGAACCATATAAGTAATGTAAGTCAAACATTCTCAATAAACATCTCTGCCACAGTATTCAATCTTTAGCTGCACCTTGCTTTCATGAATGTGATATAATACATGATTGCAGTACCTTTCAGAACACACAAGCCTTGTACTGAGCAGAAACATGCATATAACTAGACCTAGGAATTTTAGGTGCAAAATATTGGTCAAAAAGGTGCAAATTTCAAATGTAAGTATTCATACTTTGAGGTCCTCTTGAATTAAAAAAAAACAAACAAAAAAAACCCACATTTTTAGAAGAGAGGGAGAGGAGAGAGAGAGAGAGAGAGAGAGAGAGAGAGAGAGAAGCATAACCCAAAATCAAAATGTTGGTTAAATACCGAACTTGGTATTTAACTTCAGCATCTTCCAAGGGTGCAACATGAAGATTTTCAATAAAATCCCCCACCCCAAACTACTATTTACATGGAAACATTTTTGTTATTTTCGATATTCTCAAAATTGGCTGTAACAATTTTTGTTAAAATACTGTATGTCTGTTTATGACAAAATCTGTATCTTGAATTTTCTAGGAATAGCCTGTAAGTTCTCTTCATTCTGAATGACTTTTATGTAATTGGTAAACCATAGGAGATAAACAAAAGCTTGCTGCACAAAAAATGTAGATCTTGATAAAGCACACAATTTATGCCAAATAAACCTTTTGTGGCCTTAACCATTTCTAAGATATTCTTAGTTATTGGTTTGAATTTTCAGATGCTTTTCTCAAGTGGTATATTGCTATTTGTTTTTTTTTCTTGTCTTGCAAAGAGTATGGAATTTCAAAGCCCTCACAGAGTGATACACATTTTAAAAATCTCTAGTCTATTGTATCGTGCTTGTGCTTAAAATGGAGTGTGTAAATATGTAGCAAAAAGTTTATATCGATTAGCAAGAATTTCAAGAAGAATATGCTTTTGGTATAATAATGAGCAGAGAAAGCCATGTTAATGCAAAACATCAGATTTATTAATCCACCGTGGTCACCATTCAGGGCTTTGCAAATGACTTGGGTTTATTATCAACCTTGTCTACTCTTAAGTGATAATGCTACTTCTGTTCACCAACTCTTTACTTATGCTCAATTGAGTAGCCAAATTTAACCAATATATATATGTTCATTTTTATGTATGAAAGGAGTATCCAGTGATGAGCGTCCTTAATTTTGTAACTGTGAAGTCGCTGCAGTGCAAGCTTATGGTTACCCAGGATGAGTTCTTGTTTGCATTCTGTGTTTTATACCATTTATCTTTTTGTATTTTCTGTTTTATCTCTTAAGGCTCTATATTCCAAGTATTTATTTCTGTATGGATTTGCTTTATACTTGTGATGAATATCTATCGCTGTATGTATCTTTGTGCTTTGCGTTAATGGCAAGTGAATGATGCTGATGACCATAACAGTTTTGCACCACAAAATTTCAGTTTCTTTCATTCATTCGTTCAAGATTATATCAGAAAGAGAGGGCTGAGTTTGTGTATTTGCCTCTTTTATTGATTTGCCAAGGGACTTTGGCTTTTAAATTATGTGTTTGGTGTTATCGGAAGTCTGAAACATTTGTTTTATAGTGCATTTTTAAAAATATTATTTGTATGTATATAGTTTAACTAATGCTTCAGGGGCTTGAATTTCTAAAAACTGTAACCTGGCCAAAATAGAAGCTCTGTACCAAAAAGTGCATTAGTCATGTTTTCTAAGTGCATTTTGTGACCTATATGAGGTAATTAATGACTATGATAAAACCTTGAAATTCTCTGAAAGACAAGCAAAAGAGCGGATTGCTAATGTGTTTGATATTGTCACACATGAAAAGGTAATTTTGTGTGGTATTGTGGTTAGCTGCATCTAAATAATATAAAATTAAGAACTGAAATAAACATAGGAAGCTCACTGAAATTACTCAAAATGTACCACCAATGTTGTTTTGTCTTAAACTGCATTCAGAAGATAAATTTTATGTTTTCATAAACCTGCCACTGATTTGTGGTGTGCAGAATAATCATGCAAAATGGAACAAAAATATTTTCTGTGGTGATAGCATGAGAATTGTTGTATTCAATTTTAAAGTTGTATAGTTAAGCCAGAGTTTCTTGAAAATTGGAACTTACACACAGTGAAGCATTCAAATATATTGAAGAAAGAGTGAGCCGACTTAAGATACTCTTTGCTCCACTTACTACATAGAAGATGCACTAAAATTGCTTAACCTACAGGACACAACAGTAAAATTTACACTTGAAATAGAGGACCAAAAGACTTTACCATTTTTAGATCTGAAAATAACCCGCAATGGGAAAAGATAGAATATGGAATACATAGGAAAAACACGCATACAAACAACTACATGAAAGCTCAAGGTTTTAACCCCAGATCACACCAACGTGCAATATTCAACAGTTTAATTCACTGATTAATAAACACCTCTCTTAAAGAAATAGAATACAAGAAGGAATACGAATACATCATAACAACAGCAAAAGCCAACGTATTCGACAAGCACACAATAGACAGAAAAATCAAGTTCACCAGAGAAAAGCAAATCAGACAGATTATGACTCTTGCACCAATTGAGGAAAATTGGAGATACAAGAGAATTGCTTTCCACCCTTGGGCCTTCCACAAATTCCAGAAGACTTTCAAGAAATACAAAATAACCTTACAATAATTTCAGCTTAGGAAAGATGTTAAAATCTAGCACTACTAATAGTATTCCACATGAAAAGAAACAAGGTATATATCAGATAAACTGCAAATATTGTGACAATATATACATAGGGAAGACCAAGAGGAACATTGGAACCAGGCTAAAGGAACACTACTGCAACATCAGATATAAACAGTTAGAAAGTCTGCTGTAGCGAACCATTTTTGGAAAGAGAACCACACAGTAGAAAAGGAAGCAAAATTACTAAAGTACGTCAAGAAACCGCTAGAATTAAGCTTATGGGAGAAAATATACATCAAAAAGTTCCAAGAGCAACTGATGAACTTTGAAATACCACCGGGAAGAGATCTCATCACTAAGTTCATCAATCGGTCAACAGATGGCACCAGAGAACCGGAATCCTACTCCGAAGTCAGTTGATGCATAGCAGTGGAAGATGTGGGGAATGCCTCACGAAACATGTCCTGCATGTAATATGTAGTAAGTGTAGCAAAGAGTATCTTAAGTCGGCTCACTCTTTCTTCAATATATAGTTAAACCAGTTTTTCTGTTTTGTTGAATTTTATGTACTCTTCAAGTGCTTGAATTTTAAATGTGCCCATTTCTTGAATGTGGTGCATTTTTAACCCATACTTTTGAAGCAGAAAGATTAAATAAGAGTTATACTTGACTTACCTGTTTGAGTAAGTATATGAGATATATGGAATTTATTCATTGTGTTATATTTATGTATGTATTATGCTATTTGCATATTTTTTATGTTATTATCATGATTATTAAATTGTATTTGTTATGGGATTGTGAATTTGTTTTTTTTAATGTATATTTGTATTTAGAAGTTGAATTTATATAGTTAAGTAACAACCATTGCCAACTGTAATAAAAATTTGTACAAAAACAATATACAAGCCATGGAATAAACAAACTCCATTCCAAGAAAATGAAACAGTAATAGAATAATGAATGTTGCTAAGGGAGCAATAAATAGTCTTCTTCTCTTCAGAGGAAATTATTATCTCATTAGTTCTCATATGGAACAGTTGTGTTTCATCATCATCATCATCATCATCATCATCATCATCATCATCATCATCATCATCAGAAATATTACATCCAAATTTATAGAAGAAGATTAGCATTATTTAAATGTAATATAATATTTAAATGAAATAACTTGCAAAGACATAAAAAGAAAAAGTAAAGCGGAAAACTAATGAGAAAAATAAATAAAAAGAATATAATTTGTGAAATTTAAATTATACTTCATATAGATAGTATAACAACAATAAAGAAATATTACCTGTCACACACCCTGAGGATATATAGAGTTCTCATTGCTCAATTTTCAATTATAAAAGGAATTCACAAATTACAAAATATATTTTTTCCATTGCACTTTAATGATTGTAAGTTTCAGCCCTAATCATGAATATAATGGTCATCTTGCATCTTATCACTTTTAAGAATTTTTCTTTCTTTTCTTTTCCCTACTGAATGCGTTATGGAAGAGAAAGTCAAGGCATAGTTTTTCTTATTTTTAACACACTTTCCCTCAAACAAAAAAATTTGACATGACCTTGAATGTTGGTCATGTCATAGTCATCTTTATTCACCATAATATTCTTTTACGGAATTAGGTTTCGTCAAGTAGTATTGGTTACAATAATAGAATACATATATTTACATAGCTTGGATATATAAAAAAACATACTATTATTTACATTGCACAGAGCATAATTTACAAATACGTGGTTTGCACTTTTGACAATTATTGCTGGAGTTGTTGAGGTGTTCAAGGAACTCCTTTGTACTGCAGAAGCAGTGTGATATTAAGAATTGCTTTACTACATGCTTGAATTGTTTGCATTTAGGTTTGTATTTTTTTGTTATTGTGTTATATAGTAGAATTCCTGTGTGAAAAATTGACTGATGCTTCTTAGAAGTATAAAACAGATGGTTTCTAAGATATAAATACATGGCACTGTCAGCACTTCAAAGTCAATGAAGTAAGGCTTACAATGTGTGACTTTACTTACATTCACTACAGTTCATATTATTTGTTTCTGTATGAGAAATATTTCTATTAATTTTGCACTACAACCCCATAAAATAATGGCATACATTATTATAGATTTCCCATATGCACTATATATATGCACTAGTAAAGTTTTTATATTACATATTTTTCTTAATACTGTAATTGCATAAAGAGCCTTTGTTTTTTGTGTTGGGGATGTGTGGTTTCCAACTTAGAGAGCTATCTATCGTTATCCTGAGACGGTAATTTGTATCACAAATTACGTTAATATAAATAATTATTTTATTATGAATATGTATTTTTATGTAACATTGATTTCAGAGGTTTATTAATTGTAAATAGTATTGGTAAATAATAATATACGGCTCTACTGAAACTGTCAATAATAACGCAATAATGCAATGAAGGGTTTGAGTTGTTTATCGTTACCGGGAACCAGGAAGTTACGTAATATTTCGCGCCTTTTCGGTAAAAGCTTCCAGAATGTTCTATAAAAGTAATATGTATTAGTGGTTTTCATTGGATAGTAAAATAGACGCTAATGTTGGCGCGTTTTATTAGCCAATAGCATTTCATTTATAATCTTTAGGCGTATCTTAAGGCAAGCCTATAAATAAGCCATGTCTGAGGTAAGCGTCCCCCAGTGTTCAACAAGATTCACAACACATTACACAGCGTCCCCCAGTTCGGCAAGATTCTCAAAACATTACACATCGTCCCCCAGTGTGCAACAAGATTCTCAACACATTACACGTCAGCCCACCAGTTCTACAAAATTCTCCGTTCAGTTATTTTATCAAGTTACGCGCAACAGAATTACAAGAACTATTCTAAAGTATTATACAGTTAAATATATAAAGTTGAAGTACGTGAGTTAAAAGTGAGAAGTTATTATAAACAGTTTCAGTATGGCGAGTATCAAGATAAATATGTGAAAGTGTTCGTGAATGTGTTCTGCAATAAAAAATTATAAAACCAATTTCTTCGTCAGTATCATTTATAGACAAAAGATTCCTTTCCGCTTCACACCCTGCAAGAGTTAAATGTCTACCTAAATAGCTAGCCGGAAGATAATATACATAACCTTAAAATCTTTCATAAACTAATTGATACAAATTGCTACACCAGATGGAGTTAAACGGACAAAACTAATACAATGACGTCACACAAGATGGCTACACACGCGTGATGTAAACAACATTACGTGAGAAACATTATCCACAACGTGGTGCTTTAAAACATATATACAATCTGTTCACTCGCAAATTGGCTCCCATACGTGGGGCAGTTAAAGTTATGTAAACAAACATTAATTTGCAAAACACAATTTGTTGCTATCGCAATCCTTAAAAACTTAGTTTGTTCATTATACTTAATAAGATTGTTGTTTACATTTATAATTGCTAATAGCATATTATTATCATTATTGCAAGTATTGAAATACATTCCCACTGATTTTTTTTAGTGTTCAGTACTACTTTAAATGCAATCCTTCTCTCATATTTACTACTACAAAATATTATGCTTCACAAGTATGCAGTTGTGCCAAACAATATGTCACATAAGTTGTCAAAAGTTGCTTCTTGGTTATGAGAATTTAGTTTTGTTACATACTTTTAATATTGCTTTATTTTCTCTTATAGATGGAGAAACTACAACCATTATTTGAAGAAGCTTGTGGGAAAGGAGATATGAATGACATTGAGGTCAGTGGGTGTCTCATTTATCACAGAGTTAATACTAATAATAGTCAATAGAATTATGAAGTTTGCCCTTTGTACCATATCAGAAAAAGAAGAAAGAAAAAAAAAATAGAATATTATACATAGTAATGTGGCGCTTCAATGACAGTCACATAACATGAATATTTTACTCTTTATCAAACTTAATTTTCCGTCAGTCTTTAAATACAGTCTTTTATTGTTTTAAACATTATTCATTTATTTTGCATTTTGATTCTTATAATTACACTGTACAGAAACACTCATTGGTATTCCAAAGAGAAATTTACCTGTTTTGTTTTCCAAGGAAATGATATACAGAGTTTTTTACTTTTACGTATATTTTTGTGATTTTTAACATCTTTAACTGAGCTGGTCAGATTGAATGATGCAATGAATGCTCAAATGAGCTCAGGGTTCACAGAGCTGGGAGTTACGTAACATTTGTGTTCATGGTATAAGAGAAAACTGGAGAAATGTTAGCTAGGTAACTCATCTCAACCAAGATTCAATTGGTTCCTCTGAGTTATGAGGCAGATGTGTTACCCACATGCTATGAATTTTATTGTAAACAAAGTCTGGATTTGGATGCCATTTCTGCTTCATTCCTGCATTTTAAATTATTTACATGTATTATATACTTAATGACAATAGTACACTACAACAGTAAATTTATTGCCCTTAGCATTCTGTTCCTTATGATGTAGGAAATCTTTGACCCAATATTTTGGACTCACATCTTACTATAAGACATTTGACTACATGATTCACAGCAAGAATTGCTCTCCAAATTTTTTACATCTCAAAAGTATGAGGCAAACAATAAGAATGGAGTTATTAATTCTAGAATATACAGCAGTAGACTTTGTAATGCATTTACGAGTGTGGATCATAATAATTTTTTTCTGCATTGGTATTGCAGCTGGAATGTTAAAATGTCACCACGATATAGTTTGAAGCTTTCACTACAGCCTATCATATTCCCCTTGCACCTACAAGGAAATTAGCAGTAAGATAGTTTCTGTAAATATTTATATCGATTAACATGAAGCTGATGTAGAATAAGCATTTGCAAAAATCCATAATTTGTACAAGAACAGAGAAAGTCATATGAGTGTAACACATCAGGATTTTTTTTCTCTATTTTTACTTCTAAAACTGGGGGAAGGTCCTATAGGTGCAAACTTCGTAAAATCAATTGGTTTGAGAGGAGTAATTAAAAAATAAGTCTCTTATTTTAATGCTATTTTTGAGATATTTAATTGAAATAAACAAAAGTTATGCATGTAATCAACAATTCATTGCTCTAATAGTAAGTATGTTAATATCCCATGCAACAATAACTTATGCAAAGATGCAAAGTTTGGCGGAAGGAACTTGAATTACAATTGGCTACCTATAACATGAAAATCCTTGTTTTTAATACCATTGTAAGTAATTATGTTTATGCTTTACAAAACTATCTAAGTAAGGGAAGAATAGCAATACAGTAACTATTGTTGTGGAATCCTGCCCAGGTCCGGCTCGCCTTAAATTCTGAACCTGAGATCCCTTGGTTATTTGCAATCTCATCACTTTAAACTGCTGCATTTCATGTGTTACAGCATGATCCCTGTTCCTTGTTGCAACAACCCACTCTTACACTTTTTTATTGACTTCTTTGTATGTTCCACTAAAAGATTTACAGTTGGTCTCTATTAACTAGCATTAGTTGATCCTTCTGATTGTGCCACTATTGAATCGTTTAAGTTGTACGTCAGACGTACGAGATGCTGCTCTTATGCCATTTTTATTTGCAAGCTTGACAGCATTAATTTAAAAGAAGCTGTAAAAGTCATTCTGCGATTCCCGGTACTTGTTTTATAAGTTTTAACACTAGCACACATTGAAGATAAAAACTTTACATGTAAAGAAAGTGCAAACCAAGCGGTCACACAAGTGGGTGGGATCCAGGAAGGGGTTGGTTTTACTGTGATTGACCGTAGCCCAAAAGACTAATTGCCACTGGGTTTTGCAATGCCATTTGCTTGTCACAGAAGCTAATAAGGTAACTCTGTCAGATTTAGATTGACGTAAATAAGGAATTCAGCAATTTCCTACAGTTTTTAATTTTGACTCTCAAACATGTGATGGGGTCCTATAGCCGAATAAATATGGTAACACTATTAAACTAAAAAAGGTAAAGATTACTTATTTGATGTCGCTTCTTATTCAATTGAAGAGTAGAAAATGTAATTATATCAAATAAGTGCAAAACAACAAAAATACATGATGTAATTGTTGTGCATAATGTAATTTAAGTATTATAACTTGAAATTAGTAATACTTAATTAACTGTATTTTAATAATAAGCATAGTAATAGCAATGTTCAAAGACCAAGAAATTACATTTAATTGAAAAAAGCTCTATGAAGCATGTGGTAAGAGCTTTTCTAATACATTCTTCAGTTTTGGGTAATTTGCACAACCCCAAATTTATACCTTTTACTTGCAAAATAAAACAAATTTCTGTGCTTATGTGAAAGAAACATATGCAAATTTTAAATAAATTTTCACAAAATGATAGCATTCTGACTATTCACAGTGAACATAGAAGAAATGCTCACTGGCTTTTCAAATACAAATCAAAATGGAAACAATATACAAAAACATTAATAAGCATATGTGTTAAAGGTTTGGGAATGGCACTATTACTCCTTATTCACATTTTTGTACAAAATGAAGTAGGTGTGAGAGTGCAACTCACCAAACTTTAAGTGCCGGTTTTACCAACTGTTGCTAAATTTTAACACAATGTTAAACTGATTTAACATTGAAGTTAATGCAAATTCTGTTTCATTGAATACTGTTAGCTTTAACAATGTGTTAAACTCAGTTTCAGTCAACATTGCCATACCCTGTGTTAAAGACACAGGCTGCTACAAACCAAGTTATTGTGAGTTTGCTGCATTTGGCATTTTTGAATGCCATTCCCAACGAAGAGCAGTTGTGCATCATAATAAATTTGAAAACCTGCAAAAGGAGGAATTTTTAAAGCAATACAGACTGTCTAAAGGGGTGAAGAGTTTAGCTTTATGAGAAATACGAGTAGAATACTACAAGCAGAAGCATGCCTCTTTCCCCTATGCTACAAGTGTTAAGTACTGATACGGTAATTTGTATCACAAATTACTTAAATGTAAATAATGATTGTAATATGAATATGCATTTTTATGTGACATTGATTTCAGAGGTTTATTAATTGTAATTATTATTGGTAAATAATAATATACGGCTTTACTGAAACTGTCAATAATAACGCAATAATGCAGCGATGGGGTGAGCTGTTTATCATTACTGGGAACAAGGAAGTTACGTAATGTTCGCGCGTTTTTTCCGTTGAGAACATTCTAGAACATTTCCTAAAGCATATGTATTCGTGGTTTTCATTGGATATTAAAATAGACGCTAATGTTGGCGCGTTTTATTAGCCAATAGCAGTTCATTTATAATCTTTAGGCGTATCTTGATGCAGGCCTATAAATAGGGTAGGTCCGAGGTAGATTGCCCCCAGTTCAACAAAGTTCTCAATACCTTACACGTCGGTCGCCCAGTTCATCAAAATTTCTAGCACGCTGTCTTCAGTTCGTCATAAGTTACGCGCAGCAGAATTATGAGAATCTAAAGTATTATACAGTTAAATATACACAAAGTTGAAGTACGTGAGTTAAAAGTGATAAGTAAGAAGTTATTACAAACAGTTTCAGTTTGGCGAGTATCTAAATCAATGTGTAAAAGTGTTCGTGAACGTGTTCGACAATAAAAGTTATAAAACCAATTTCTTCATTAAGTATAATTTCTGGATAAAAGATTCCTTTCCGCTTCACAACCTGCAATAGAGATATATGTTCTACCAAGATAAGATGATAGCTAGCCGGAGGACAATATACAAAACTTTAAATTCTTTCGAACCCTAATTGATGCAAATTTCTAACGCCAGAGGGAGCTACAAACCAGACAAAGGAGTGACGTCACAAGATGGCTTCAATACTGATGTAAACAACATTACGTGAGAAACATTTCTATCGCAAATTGGCTTCCACAACTTGGGGCTAACAAACACAAAAACACACATACTACGTAAACAAACAGATTCCGTCGCATATTGGCTCCCAAACGTGGAGCTACAATAATGTTACAATAAATACAACATTAATACTACCTACAGTACTTTCAGATTTTATGCTACTAATACTTTTCATACAATGGTAGGTGACAATGTTGGTATTTCCAGTTACCGTTTGTGAGTTTATCTGGAAATTTTCAAGAAGCAAACAGTATTTTTGTTCGGGTCTGTTTGGTCCTCAATTAGTAATAACATACTTTTGTCCACTTAAATTTCAATGTATCATCCACCACTACATTCCATTCCATTCCATTCCATTTTATCATCATCCTTTTAAATACATTTATAGGACACGTCCAATTACAAATATAAAATAATTTAACAAATATAGCTTGTAATTTTACATTACTTTTCATTAACATTTTTACCTTAAGTATCAATTATCCTTTTACATTGCATTTACATTAAGTTTACCTTAAATATCAATTTTCACTTTAATTGCTTTTCCATGTCTAAATTCATCTATATTATAAAATTCATTTTCTATTAAGTATTTCTTTATCGTTTTCATCATTACATTCAGCTGGTTTATGTTTTTTATTTCCCTAGGTAATTTATTGAATAATTCTCTTCCTTTAACTTCTATGACATGATTATTTAGAGTTCCCCTTAATGTTATTCTATAATAATCGTCATTGTTTCCTAAATTATGGTTAGGCACACTAGAATTTTTTTGCATATTTATATTTATCGCAGTGTTTTCCATTTTGCTTATTATTCTAATGGTTTTTTTTTTTTTTTTCAGTTTAAAGACTATCCATTTCTCTTGCTTAATATTTCCCCACAGCGTAATTGTATCTCACATGTGAATATATAAAAGCATAATAGACCTGTTTCATTGTTTTACTGTCCATTATTTTAGTTAATTGTCTCATATAAATGCCCTTACTTATCTTCTTACTAATTGATGTTACATGAGATTGCCAATCTAAATGTTTATCAATTATTACTCCAAGAAAATTAGTGAAATTTATTTATGATATATTTTCCTCATCTGTACTTAGTTTAATACTACTTGGGTTAAGTTTCGTTAATTCAAAATTAATATATGCGCTCTTTTATGTATTTATTACCATATCTAAATTAGCATAATATTGTTTTATAATTTTTAAAATTTAATTCACTGTAATTTCAACCTTTTTTGCTGTTTGGCCTTTAATTATGACATTCATGTCATCTGCATATCCAATTGCAATGCCTCCATTTTCTTTAATGAACTCAAAAATTTCATTTATATATATATATATATATATAAGAAATAAAAATGGCCCCAATTTTGAGCCTTTTGGGACCCCTTGTATTTGAAAGGAGATATAACACACATATATAAGAACTGTACATAGTAATAATATAATTCACCAAGAAACATATTAAACAACCAAGAATTGTACAAAGCACATTGTAAGAAACAGGCGAGCTAGCAAATTCCAGGTAAAAGATAATTCTAAGTAGAGCCCACCTTTCACCAAGCTAATGAACAGGGAGCCGGTAGCGGTAAGGAGAAATAGAAAGAGACAGATAGAGGAAAGAAAGAGATGGAGATATTGAATCCTCTTCATGACGCGCCATGGTGATGCGTAAGTGCAAAACTTTGGAATAGAATATTCTCATACATGTTAAGGTAATGTGGTCTGAGGACCAATTAGAAACGTCGCTACATTTTGAAGTGCAGGGCTAAGCATCACTAGGCTCAGGTATATAAAGGCGAACAAAGCCCCAGATTTTCACTCTCTTCTAGAATTTCAGCGACACAAAGTGGTACGCTTTTGAGGACAAATGCACGTGTGTGCATATGGGTGGAAACACATGTGCAGTTAGTTTAGGCTCCTGATTTATTCAAATGGTGGGATTGGTATAATGGTTAGAAACGTCGTTACATTTTGAAATGCAGGGGTAAGCATCACTAGGCTCAGGTATATAAAGGCGAACAAAGCCCCAGATTATATGGGTGGAAATACATGTGCAGTTAATTTAGGCTCCTGATTTATTCAAATGGTGGAATTGGTATAATGGGAAAAGCCAGCCACCCATAAATATTTAAATTGATAATAAAACACATTTATTAAGGGAAATGCAGTATATTTTTAATTTGCCTCAACCATGATAACCCTGAGAACCAAGAATTAGCTATATAGGGAAAGATTAAGAATGGAAAACACAGCAGCCGATGAGCATCCATAGCCGAGGACAAGAACACTGCAGCAGATAGCATCAACCAGAGGAACGACGCTTTCCAGATGTTACTGACCAACGATTTCCCGCTACAAATGGCACCCAACAACCGTTTCCCGCTACAAATGGCGCTAACGTGGTTTTATTAAAGGAGGCACCACCCACGCAGTCAAGGAGTCAACGCACATCAGCTTCAAGTGAGCCACCACCCATGCAACAAGAACTTCAAGTCTACAAAGAGTAACGTACCAAAATATAATTTATAAGTTTATATCAGTCGCAATTGTTAACTTTTAAAATTGCATGTTGTTCAGAAACAACAAACCTTTAATCATGGCTGAAAAATCCAATGCTGACGCCCACATAGAGGGAGAAGCCAGTGCTCCACCTCTGGGCCAGCATAATAATCTCACACACTCTGAGTCACATACCATTGCAACTCAAAATACACCAGATGATGTAACAATTAATGTAGTTGAATCCGGACACAGCTCTGGCAATTTAATGCAGATGCTGCAGTCCATGCTCACATCAACATTGAGAGATGCAAATAGACAATTACAAGAACAAATTACAACAAATAGCCAACAATTACAGAAATGATTGCAAGAAAAAATCACAACAAGTACAAGATGAAATCACAATGAATAATCAGCAGGTATAAGGAATGTTAGAACAAATTGGTTTAGGCAGGAAAACATTCAAACAGAGGTTTTAACATTAAAACAAGAGTTGCAAGTCAGTAAAGGTGAAATAGCCACTTTGTCCGAATTTATCACTGCACAGGTAGAAACATTAACTGCTAAGAACGAGATAATGCAAAATCAGTTAGGGCAGGTAAAATAAACCTTAGCACGAAGTCAACAAGCCTTAGCAAACAGGGTAGATTCGGAACTCAGCCATTAAGAAAGTGGTAACTGCGTCTCAGGTAGCAAATGCACAAGAAATTACTGAACTTAGAAATGTTGTACAAACAATGAATGCAGTGCATGATAGAGAAATTAATGAGTTAAGGAGTTCTGTACAAAGATTACAACTGGAACCTACGGCAAGTTCACCTAGTGAACGTCAAAGATTGGCGGATCCCGGCAGCACTCTCCATTGTTACCAGGCAAAGCCTCCAACAATTTATATAATCAATGTAATTATGTTGTGCATGCTAGAAGTGTAACACCACTGGTCACCTGCTCTCATAATAACAATAACTTAAATTCTCACTTGTTAAATGAATTGTCACCCCAATATTTGATGAGGTAAAAGGAGATCACTGAAAGAATTTATTAGTGAATTGGAACAATACTTTAGACTAAAAGCCACTCCCAAGGAGATTAAATTAATAGTTGTAAGAAAATGCTTAAAACGGCGTGCACTGAACTGGCTGCGTCTCACGGGGATTCTTTGTCATACAGTGAATTTATTCAGGCTTTTCTATTATGTTACTGGGGACCAACAAAGGTTAACAAAGTAAGACTACAGCTCAACAATGGCCGCTATAATCAGAATATTCACGGCAGCTTGATTGATTATGTACTCAAATTGGCACAGAAGAGCAAACAAATAGAACCGCCACTGTCAGACACAGAAGTGATTGCCCTACTCATCAACCATTTTCACCCACAAATACAGAATGGTAAATTGTTGCCCAACTGCAAATGATTTCAAAAATGCTGGAGCTCCTCACAGCTTTTGACCAGAAGCCCAGCTTAAGCAACACGTGGCAAACACAACAGAGCAACTATCCACAAGATGGCCACCAGTCACCACCATTTTTAGGGACCGGGGCAAGACCCCTCACTATAACAATGAATGGCACCCAACATCACCAAGGACAAGAAATAGATTCCAGCCACCATGATATGAGAGAAGACAGCAACCATACCAACATAATAGACAACAGAGGCCACATGGAAGAGAAGCACACATTAATAATATCTGCTATACAGGACGTAGCCATTATCACCAAGATAACCACAACAATGGAAGCAGAAACTCGCCTGACTGAAACGTGCACCAAGGAAACCGTGACAGACGCCGGAGATATTCCAATGGATCAGGGAGACACAGTCCGGTACCCTTACAGATTATTGAAAGCACGAACATTGGGAGAAGATGGGGATCACACCCAGAATTGAACAATGACCATCCAGGCACAAGCAATAAAGCAGAATCTGGGAACCCAAGCCCAGTGTTTGCAGGGGCCAGGTAAACACCTTACAGACTGCTTACAGAAGAAAATCGTCAAATTCAGGGCCCATTGCTTTGATACAAAAGTGCAACAATGGCAAAGGATACAACTATATGGACAAGAGGATAGAAAATAAGGAAAACAATGAATCACCAAGAATTACAGTGGACATAATGGATATCACTACAACAGTACTCTTAGACACCAGGGCAAATATTTCTGTGTGTTTTGAAGATTATTTCCAACAATTGTTAAATAAAAAAATCAAAATAATGTCGCTACCCATCAAAAATGTTTATTGTACTGTGGCAATATCAAACAGGGCAGAATGGGTAAAGCACCAAGCCATGTTTTCCATTAAAATAGGAAATAAAACATTTAACGTAATTTTCTTGATTGTGCCACGACTGCAACAAAGAGTGATTATTGGTGCAGATTGTTTTTATGCTTGGGGAGCCGTTATCAATTTTGAAGAGAAATGTCTATCATTGGAACAGGGAACTATTCAAGTACCGTTCAACAAAGAAAATTTAAAGAGAAACAGCAGTCCCATCGAGGAAGAACAGTAACTGCAAGAGGAGGAATTTTTGTGGAAACAATCACAGTGCAAGATGAATTTATGATCGACATTATCAATGTGAATGAGGAATCTTAGAGCATTACTATAGAAGACAAGAATTGCGAAGTAGCACTTTATGTTCACGCGCAAGCTATTAACGAAAGGTTGGAACACTTTGACGTGTATATGTTGCATACTGACTGGCTGACGAGAGCTAAAAGCTGGTCCAGGCCTCTCATTAAGAAGTGTTGATAGCCAAAAAAGATTGTGCGGCTAAAATAGGGAGAAACAAAGATAAATGTGAGAAATCAGCAAAAACAAAAAGGCCCAGGAAGCAATGGACTCAAAAACTTTGAAGGTTAAGTTCTAATAAGAAATGAGATTAAAAAAAAAAAATCTGATGTGTTACACTCACATGACTTTCTCTACTGTTGTACAAACTATTTTTACAAACGCTTACTCTCCATATGCTTCATGTTAATAGAGATATCGAGATGTCAATCTTATTGCTAATTTTCTTGATGATGCAAGGGGAATATGGTAGGTTTTAAGCGATAGTCAAATATTTTAACGCTGGTTGCTATGTGGCGCATTCCATTCTCTTTGCATGTCCAGGACATAAAAAAAATGAATAACGTATTTGAGAAAAAGTATAAGTATTGGAAAATTTAAGGGAATAACAAGCAATATCTTGAAAATGGTTCACTCAACAAAGGAAATTCATATGACATAAATTGTGTATTTTAACGTGATCTACATTTTTTGTGTAGTAAAATTTTGTCTATCTCTTATGGTTTACCAGTTATACAAAAGTCGTTCACAATGAAGAATACTTTTGGAGACATTCCCAGAATATTTGAGATATACATTTCATTTCTCATGACAATATCTTAAACATATGATATTTTAATCAAAATCGTTAGAGCCATTTTTGAGAAAATTAAAATTTTCGAAAAATATTCCATGTAAAGGGTAATCTGGGGTGGGGGATTTTCTTGAAAACCTTCATGTCGCATCTCTGGAAGATACTGAACCTAAATACCAAGTTTGGTGTTTATCCGACTGTTTGTTTCCGAGTTATGCTGTTCACAGACACACACACGGACATGTTTCCAAAAATGCTTTTTTTGGATTCAGGGGGTCTCAAAACATGTATTTCCGGTGAAATCTTGGTATTGAATTTTTGGGTGGAATACAATACTTCCCCTACTTACTATACGTAGTAGAGAAAGTAAAAAAATTGTCAGCCTGGAGCAAAGAATACCATAGAATGTATCTACTGTACCGAGGGCCAGTGGAGATAACAGCCCAGTTTGTCCATACACTTACCAATTAAAAGGTGTAGATGATAACAAAATTTGGGGAACCTATCGTCAGCAATTATTAAAGCCATTTAAAATATAAACCAGTTAATCCAACGCGCTGAACTTTCATAAAAAGTATTATAATTTGTGTACATATAGTAGTAATATGAGTCGTAAGCCAGCAGCGAGAGGGGAAGGTTGTGTAACGGAGCAAGCGTGAAAGAACAAGAAAAGAATGGGAGTGGACGTACAAACGTAGCGATGCAGAATTGGAAGTTTTGGCAGGAAAAAAATAAGAAAAGACGGAAAAATAAAAATGGAAATTCAGATATAGAGAGCCATCATGATGATAATCACGATTTTGCTGATAAAAGGAGGAGTGGAACAGAACCCAGGACCAATGGAAACGAACAAAATAATGGAGGAAAAAAGGGTGATGGGAATGCAACTAGGAAAAAGGATGTATAACAATACAAAAGAATTGAAAGAAGCAATGAAAATACAAAGGGAAGAATTGGAGAAACACACATCAGAATGCAAAGAAAGAATAGTTGGGATAGAAAAAAGATACGAAATGGATAAGAGAAGAAAAAACTGCGTAATATTTGGAGTGGCAAAGGACAGAAGAAATCTGGAAGACATGGTATATGAAATTATAGAAGATGTGCTGGGAATACAGATGTTTGGCTGGGAAATTGAAGATACGTTTAGGATAGGCAAGAAAGGAAGAAAGCCAAGACCTGTTATTTTGAAATTGACAACAATGAGAAAAAAGTGGGAGATTTTAAGACAAACAAGAAGACTAAGGGGGACAGAAATATTTATAGAACAGGACTATACAAAAGAGGAACAAGATCAAAGGAAGGAATTAATTAAAAGAATGAATGAAGCAAGGGCCGTAGGAAAAAAAGCATATCTAAGAGGTCTACAATTAATAGTGGAAGGTGAAAATTGGAATATGAGCATTAAAAGAAACGAAATTAGAGGAACATATGCACTACAGCAAAATATAGACCGGCCGGAAAACGCAAGACAAAGACCTGAACAGAGAATGGAACCATCAGCAGGATTTCAGCAAAGTCAAACATGAATAAGAAGAGGTCAGCAACATGAGAGAGCGACAGCTGAGCAAGAGGGCAGAAGAAGTGGGAGAAGCAGCTGTGAAGAAAGGCGAGAGGAGGAGACAAGGGAGATACATCAACAAGAGACAAGGGGAAGGCAGGAAGAAGAGTTGGTAGTGGAAGGAGAAAACGAAGAAGCAACATTGGTGAGCGAAATGCCCGAGAGGGAGGAGCCAGAAGAAAGAGGGGCGGCAGCAGGAGTTGTGATGAGTGAGGGAAGGGAGGCAGGAAAAAGGGAAAGTGCAAAGAGGGGTAAAATGCAAAGTGGGGAAGTGTTACTGGTAGGGTCCTATGAAAAAGTTTGCAAACTCCAACTAAAATTTGAGGGTTAATTAAGAATGGATAAAACTTGTTTTTCTTACGTTATAACCAAGATTTACGGTTAATGTCTCTGAGAGCAGGCACTGCAGCCAACACTGTAGCATCTTAATTAGCTACAAAGACATTTTAATTAGTTGTAAGCAGTGCACATAATATGCATGTGAATTGGCCTAAAAAATACAGGCAACCAAAGGGCTAGTGCAAGTGAATAAGTGAAATAGTGGAAAAGAGCCCAAAATACCAGTTTTCGGTAAAGTGGGAACAGCAAGCTATAGTGAAACCACCTCAGAAAACGAAGAGCGAAAAGTGTATTTTTTTCTCTCTCTTTTCCTTGTGCTACTTAAACAGAATACAAACAATCACCAGTTGTGCTGGACACTTAAAAACAATATCAAGCTACATCACATTACAGCACATTAAATTGTCAATGTCTACAAAATTGTACATATTTGTCATTACTTCTTTTATTGTTAGTTTTAAGCAGATTATTTGTGTATTCTGAATTTATCATGTTTTGTTCGGGGACATTCATCTATATTCCAAAAATGCCTGTGCTGGAATGTTAGCAACATAGCTGCGGGGCATTTGAAAGGGAATAAAACACACATATATAAGAACTGTACATAGTAATAATATAATTCACCAAAAAACATGTTAAAATATTAAACAACCAAGAGTTGTACAAAGCAGATTGTAAGAAACAGGCGAGCTAGCAAATTCCAGGTAAAAGATAATTCTAAGTAGAGCCCACCTTTGACCAAGCTAATGAACAGGGAGCCGGTAGCGGTAAGGAGAAATAGAAAGAGACAGATAGAGGAAAGAAAGAGATGGAGATATTGAATCCTCTTCATGACGCGCCATGGTGATGCGTAAGTGCAAAACTTTGGAATAGAATATTCTCATACATGTTAAGGTAATGTGGTCTGAGGACCAATTAGAAACGTCGCTACATTTTGAAGTGCAGGGCTAAGCATCACTAGGCTCAGGTATATAAAGGCGAACAAAGCCCCAGATTTTCACTCTCTTCTAGAATTTCAGCGACACAAAGTGGTACGCTTTTGAGGACAAATGCACGTGTGTGCATATGGGTGGAAACACATGTGCAGTTAGTTTAGGCTCCTGATTTATTCAAATGGTGGGATTGGTATAATGGTTAGAAACGTCGTTACATTTTGAAATGCAGGGGTAAGCATCACTAGGCTCAGGTATATAAAGGCGAACAAAGCCCCAGATTATATGGGTGGAAATACATGTGCAGTTAATTTAGGCTCCTGATTTATTCAAATGGTGGAATTGGTATAATGGGAAAAGCCAGCCACCCATAAATATTTAAATTGATAATAAAACACATTTATTAAGGGAAATGCAGTATATTTTTAATTTGCCTCAACCATGATAACCCTGAGAACCAAGAATTAGCTATATAGGGAAAGATTAAGAATGGAAAACACAGCAGCCGATGAGTATCCATAGCCGAGGACAAGAACACTGCAGCAGATAGCATCAACCAGAGGAACGGCGCTTTCCAGATGTTACTGACCAACGATTTCCCGCTACAAATGGCGCCCAACAACCGTTTCCCGCTACAAATGGCGCTAACGTGGTTTTATTAAAGGAGGCACCACCCACGCAGTCAAGGAGTCAACGCACATCAGCTTCAAGTGAGCCACCACCCATGCAACAAGAACTTCAAGTCTACAAAGAGTAACGTACCAAAATATAATTTATAAGTTTATATCAGTCACAATTGTTAACTTTTAAAATTGCATGTTGTTCAGAAACAACAAAATTTTAATCATGGCTGAAAAATCCAATGCTGACGCCCACATAGAGGGAGAAGCCAGTGCTCCACCTCTGGGCCAGCATAATAATCACACACACTCTGAGTCACATACCATTGCAACTCAAAATACACCAGATGATGTAACAATTAATGTAGTTGAATCCGGACACAGCTCTGGCAATTTAATGCAGATGCTGCAGTCCATGCTCACATCAACATTGAGAGATGCAAATAGACAATTACAAGAACAAATTACAACAAATAGCCAACAATTACAGGAATGATTGCAAGAAAAAATCACAAGTACAAGATGAAATCACAATGAATAATCAGCAGGTATAAGAAATGTTAGAACAAATTGGTTTAGGGCAGGAAAACATTCAAACAGAGGTTTTAACATTAAAACAAGAGTTGCAAGTCAGTAAAGGTGAAATAGCCACTTTGTCCGAATTTATCACTGCACAGGTAGAAACATTAACTGCTAAGAACGAGATAATGCAAAATCAGTTAGGGCAGGTAAAAGAAACCTTAGCACGAAGCCAACAAGCCTTAGCAAACAGGGTAGATTCGGAACTCAGCCATTAAGAAAGTGGTAACTGCGTCTCAGGTAGCAAATGCACAAGAAATTACTGAACTTAGAAATGTTGTACAAACAATGAATGCAGTGCATGATAGAGAAATTAATGAGTTAAGGAGTTCTGTACAAAGATTACAACTGGAACCTACGGCAAGTTCACCTAGTGAATGTCAAAGATTGGCGGATCCCGGCAGCACTCCATTGTTACCGGGCAAAGCCTCCAACAATTTATATAATCAATGTAATTATGATGTGCATGCTAGAAGTGTAACACCACTGGTCACCTGCTCTCATAATAACAATAACTTAAATTCTCACTTGTTAATTGAATTGTCACCCCAATATTTGATGAGGTAAAAGGAGATCACTGAAAGAATTTATTAGTGAATTGGAACAATACTTTAGACTAAAAGCCACTCCCAAGGAGATTAAATTAATAGTTGTAAGAAAATGCTTAAAACGGCGTGCACTGAACTGGCTGCGTCTCACGGGGATTCTTTGTCATACAGTGAATTTATTCAGGCTTTTCTATTACGTTACTGGGGACCAACAAAGGTTAACAAAGTAAGACTACAGCTCAACAATGGCCGCTATAATCAGAATATTCACGGCAGCTTGATTGATTATGTACTCAAATTGGCACAGAAGAGCAAACAAATAGAACCGCCACTGTCAGACACAGAAGTGATTGCCCTACTCATCAACCATTTTCACCCACAAATACAGAATGGTAAATTGTTGCCCAACTGCAAATGATTTCAAAAATGCTGGAGCTCCTCACAGCTTTTGACCAGAAGCCCAGCTTAAGCAACACGTGGCAAACACAACAGAGCAACTATCCACAAGATGGCCACCAGTCACCACCATTTTTAGGGACCGGGGCAAGACCCCTCACTATAACAATGAATGGCACCCAACATCACCAAGGACAAGAAATAGATTCCAGCCACCATGATATGAGAGAAGACAGCAACCATACCAACATAATAGACAACAGAGGCCACATGGAAGAGAAGCACACATTAATAATATCTGCTATACAGGACGTAGCCATTATCACCAAGATAACCACAACAATGGAAGCAGAAACTCGCCTGACTGAAACGTGCACCAAGGAAACCGTGACAGATGCCGGAGATATTCCAATGGATCAGGGAGACACAGTCCGGTACCCTTACAGATTATTGAAAGCACGAACATTGGGAGAAGATGGGGATCACACCCAGAATTGAACAATGACCATCCAGGCACAAGCAATAAAGCAGAATCTGGGAACCCAAGCCCAGTGTTTGCAGGGGCCAGGTAAACACCTTACAGACTGCTTACAGAAGAAAATCGTCAAATTCAGGGCCCATTGCTTTGATACAAAAGTGCAACAATGGCAAAGGATACAACTATATGGACAAGAGGATAGAAAATAAGGAAAACAATGAATCACCAAGAATTACAGTGGACATAATGGATATCACTACAACAGTACTCTTAGACACCAGGGCAAATATTTCTGTGTGTTTTGAAGATTATTTCCAACAATTGTTAAATAAAAAAATCAAAATAATGTCGCTACCCATCAAAAATGTTTATTGTACTGTGGCAATATCAAACAGGGCAGAATGGGTAAAGCACCAAGCCATGTTTTCCATTAAAATAGGAAATAAAACATTTAACGTAATTTTCTTGATTGTGCCACGACTGCAACAAAGAGTGATTATTGGTGCAGATTGTTTTTATGCTTGGGGAGCCGTTATCAATTTTGAAGAGAAATGTCTATCATTGGAACAGGGAACTATTCAAGTACTGTTCAACAAAGAAAATTTAAAGAGAAACAGCAGTCCCATCGAGGAAGAACAGTAACTGCAAGAGGAGGAATTTTTGTGGAAACAATCACAGTGCAAGATGAATTTATGATCGACATTATCAATGTGAATGAGGAATCTTAGAGCATTACTATAGAAGACAAAAATTGCGAAGTAGCACTTTATGTTCACGCGCAAGCTATTAACGAAAGGTTGGAACACTTTGACGTGTATATGTTGCATACTGACTGGCTGACAAGAGAGCTAAAAGCTGGTCCAGGCCTCTCATTAAGAAGTGTTGATAGCCAAAAAAGATTGTGCGGCTAAAATAGGGAGAAACAAACATAAATGTGTGAAATCAGCAAAAACAAAAAGGCCCAGGAAGCAATGGACTCAAAAACTTTGAAGGTTAAGTTCTAATAAGAAATGAGATTAAAAAAAAAAAATCTGATGTGTTACACTCACATGACTTTCTCTACTGTTGTACAAACTATTTTTACAAACGCTTACTCTCCATATGCTTCATGTTAATAGAGATATCGAGATGTCAATCTTATTGCTAATTTTCTTGTAGATGCAAGGGGAATATGGTAGGTTTTAAGCGATAGTCAAATATTTTAACGCTGGTTGCTATGTGGCGCATTCCATTCTCTTTGCATGTCCAGGACATAAAAAAAATGAATAACGTATTTGAGAAAAAGTATAAGTATTGGAAAATTTAAGGGAATAACAAGCAATATCTTGAAAATGGTTCACTCAACAAAGGAAATTCATATGACATAAATTGTGTATTTTAACGTGATCTACATTTTTTGTGTAGTAAAATTTTGTCTATCTCTTATGGTTTACCAGTTATACAAAAGTCGTTCACAATGAAGAATACTTTTGGAGACATTCCCAGAATATTTGAGATATACATTTCATTTCTCATGACAATATCTTAAACATATGATATTTTAATCAAAATCGTTAGAGCCATTTTTGAGAAAATCAAAATTTTCGAAAAATATTCCATGTAAAGGGTAGTCTGGGGTGGGGGATTTTCTTGAAAACCTTCATGTCGCATCTCTGGAAGATACTGAACCTAAATACCAAGTTTGGTGTTTATCCGATTGTTTGTTTCCGAGTTATGCTGTTCACAGACACACACACGGACATGTTTCCAAAAATGCTTTTTTTGGATTCAGGGGGTCTCAAAACATGTATTTCCGGTGAAATCTTGGTATTGAATTGTTGGGTGGAATACAATACTTCCCCTACTTACTATACGTAGTAGAGAAAGTAAAAAAATTGTCAGCCTGGAGCAAAGAATACCATAGAATGTATCTACTGTACCGAGGGCCAGCGGAGATAACAGCCCAGTTTGTCCATACACTTACCAATTAAAAGGTGTAGATGATAACAAAATTTTGGGAACCTATCGTCAGCAATTATTAAAGCCATTTAAAATATAAACCAGTTAATCCAACGCGCTGAACTTTCATAAAAAGTATTATAATTTGTGTACATATAGTAGTAATATGAGTCGTAAGCCAGCACCGAGGGGGGAAGGTTGTGTAACGGAGCAAGCATGAAAGAACAAGAAAAGAATGGGAGTGGACGTACAAACGTAGCGATGCAGAATTGGAAGTTTTGGCAGGAAAAAAATAAGAAAAGACGGAAAAATAAAAATGGAAATTCAGATATAGAGAGCCATCATGATGATAATCACGATTTTGCTGATAATAGGAGGAGTGGAACAGAACCCAGGACCAATGGAAACGAACAAAATAATGGAGGAAATAAGGGTGATGGGAATGCAACTAGGAAAAAGGATGTATAACAATACAAAAGAATTGAAAGAAGCAATGAAAATACAAAGGGAAGAATTGGAGAAACACACATCAGAATGCAAAGAAAGAATAGTTGGGATAGAAAAAAGATACGAAATGGATAAGAGAAGAAAAAACTGCGTAATATTTGGAGTGGCAAAGGACAGAAGAAATCTGGAAGACATGGTATATGAAATTATAGAAGATGTGCTGGGAATACAGATGTTTGGCTGGGAAATTGAAGATACGTTTAGGATAGGCAAGAAAGGAAGAAAGCCAAGACCTGTTATTTTGAAATTGACAACAATGAGAAAAAAGTGGGAGATTTTAAGACAAACAAGAAGACTAAGGGGGACAGAAATATTTATAGAACAGGACTATACAAAAGAGGAACAAGATCAAAGGAAGGAATTAATTAAAAGAATGAATGAAGCAAGGGCCGTAGGAAAAAAAGCATATCTAAGAGGTCTACAATTAATAGTGGAAGGTGAAAATTGGAATATGAGCATTAAAAGAAACGAAATTAGAGGAACATATGCACTACAGCAAAATATAGACCGACCGGAAAACGCAGGACAAAGACCTGAACAGAGAATGGAACCATCAGCAGGATTTCAGCAAAGTCAAACATGAATAAGAAGAGGTCAGCAACATGAGAGAGCGACAGCTGAGCAAGAGGGCAGAAGAAGAAGTGGGAGAAGCAGCTGTGAAGAAAGGCGAGAGGAGGAGACAAGGGAGATACATCAACAAGAGACAAGGGGAAGGCAGGAAGAAGAGTTGGTAGTGGAGGGAGAAAACGAAGAAGCAACATTGGTGAGCGAAATGCCCGAGAGGGAGGAGCCAGAAGAAAGAGGGGCGGCAGCAGGAGTTGTGATGAGTGAGGGAAGGGAGGCAGGAAAAAGGGAAAGTGCAAAGAGGGGTAAAATGCAAAGTGGGGAAGTGTTACTGGTAGGGTCCTATGAAAAAGTTTGCAAACTCCAACTAAAATTTGAGGGTTAATTAAGAATGGATAAAACTTGTTTTTCTTACGTTATAACCAAGATTTACGGTTAATGTCTCTGAGAGCAGGCATTGCAGCCAACACTGTAGCATCTTAATTAGCTACAAAGACATTTTAATTAGTTGTAAGCAGTGCACACAATATGCATGTGAATTGGCCTAAAAAATACAGGCAACCAAAGGGCTAGTGCAAGTGAATAAGTGAAATAGTGGAAAAGAGCCCAAAATACCAGTTTTCGGTAAAGTGGGAACAGCAAGCTATAGTGAAACCACCTCAGAAAACGAAGAGCGAAAAGTGTATTTTTTTCTCTCTCTTTTCCTTGTGCTACTTAAACAGAATACAAACAATCACCAGTTGTGCTGGACACTTAAAAACAATATCAAGCTACATCACATTACAGCACATTAAATTGTCAATGTCTACAAAATTGTACATATTTGTCATTACTTCTTTTATTGTTAGTTTTAAGCAGATTATTTGTGTATTCTGAATTTATCATGTTTTGTTCGGGGACATTCATCTATATTCCAAAAATGTCTGTGCTGGAATGTTAGCAACATAGCTGCGGGGCATTTGAAAGGGAATAAAACACACATATATAAGAACTGTACATAGTAATAATATAATTCACCAAAAAACATGTTAAAATATTAAACAACCAAGAGTTGTACAAAGCAGATTGTAAGAAACAGGCGAGCTAGCAAATTCCAGGTAAAAGATAATTCTAAGTAGAGCCCACCTTTCACCAAGCTAATGAACAGGGAGCAGGTAGTGGTAAAGAGAAATAGAAAGAGACAGATAGAGAAAAGAAAGAGATGGAGATATTGTATCTGCTTCATTATGCGCCATGGTGATGCCTAAGCGCAAAACGTTGGAGTAGAATATTCTCATACATGTTAAGGTAACACAGTCTGAGGACCAATTAGAAATGTCGTTACATTTTGAAGCGCAGAGGTAAGCGTCACTAGTCTCAGGTATATAAAGGCAAACAAAGACCCAGATTTTTACTCTCTTCTAGAATTTCGGCGACACAAAGTGGTACGCTCTTGATGACAAATGCACATGTGTGTATATGGGTGGGAAGACATGTGCGGTTAGTTTAGGCTCCTGATTTATTCAAATGGTGGGATTGGTATAATGGGTAAAGCCAGCCACCCATAAATATTTAAATTGATAATAAACCACATTTATTAAGAGAAATGCAGTGTATTTTTAATTTGCCTCAACCACGATAACCCTGAGAACCAAGAATTAGCTATATAGGGAAAAATTAGGAATGGAAAACACAGCAGCCGATAAGCATCCATAGCTGAGGACGAGAACATTGCAGCAGGTAGCATCAACCAGAGGAACGACGCTTTAAAGATGCTACTGACCAATGATTTCCCACTGCAAATGGCGCCCAACAACCGTTTCCCGCTATAGTTTACTATTTTGAAATCTGACTTTATCTTTTTTTATAACACCATTTGTATTTAGATGATTTATTTCGACACACTGTATTCGATTTTCCAGATATGTTGATATCCGCTCCAATGCCTAACCTCGATTACCACATGCTCCTAATTTATTTAGTAGTATTTTTATATTCATACAATCAAAGGCCACTGATTCATGGTCATTTATTGCCTTATTGCCTTTTCAATCACATCTATGGTTGACTTGTGCTTTTGAAATCCATATTGCCATTCTGATACATCTAGTTTTTTAAGATTAACTTTGCAACTGTATTATATATGAACCTTCCATTACTTTTGATATAGCAGAACATGGAGTAATTGGCCTATAATTTTCTATGTCTTTTTTACTCCCCTTATGTTTAAATATTGGCCTAAATATTACCTTTTTTAGCATATCTGGAAAAATGCCTTGCATTAATGATGTATTTCTAATGTGCGTTAGGATTTTGCTAATTTCCTGGTTTATGTGTTTTAGTAACAAATTTGAGATTTCGTCTAGGCCGCTTGATTTCTTTGATTTTAGCTTCTTTATTTATTTTTTACACTTTCTTCTGACACTTCTAAGACTACCATACTATTTAATTGGCTTGTTTGTTTTTTTAGATTGATGTTCTTATCTATTTTTTGTTTATTTAAATTTAATTCTGCTGCTATATGTAAGTAATATTTATTAAAAAATTCACAAAGTTTTTTTGTGTCTTTTATTTCTTTACCTTGATTTTTTATAACTATATTTTCCGTATGTTTATTTTTACTTTGGTTATGGACTATATTTACCATATGCCATATTGTTTTTGTTTTATTTTCAGATTTCTGTATCAATTCCCTACTGTATTGCCTTTTTGCATTTTCTGCTACATTTTTTAAAATATTGTTATACCGTGTTATATAATCCCTAGATTTCTCATTTATATTTAGGTGTATTATTGAATTTAAGAACTTCATTCTTTCCCATGAGATTTTTATCCCTTTTGTCATCCATCCTGCATTTATACTACCCTCACCATTTTTTACTTTAACTTTTTTTACCGGCATAATCTATCCATTCCTTTTTGCACAATTTTATTAAAAATATCATACTTTTCATTTACTGTCTCGGCTTTGTATACTACTTTCAACTTTTTTGTTTAAGGAACATTTTAAACTTTTCTATATTTTCATCATTTATTTGCCTCTTATATTCGAACATATTTGTGAATTTATCTTTATTTACATTTAATTTAATAATTTGCCCAAAATGATCCTCTCTTCCTGCTTTTATGACAGCTGCTTTCCATTTTGTTTCCTCTAAAATTATAAAAATGTTATCAATACAAGTTTTCGACCGCTTCATTACTCTAGTTGGTTCTCCAATGTCTATTCTTAAGTTATGTCTATCTAGGATTTCTCCTAGAGTAAGTTTTGCTGAACTATCTTTTAATAGGTTGAAACATTGTAACACCACACTACTACACAGAATTAAACCATTTTAAATGCTCCTCACACCTGACATTTTTGATGCTGAATTTTATGGTAACATAAAATTGCTGCAGTTGCTTACTAGACCTGGGAGAAATACATACATTCCAATCCCATTAAATTACTTAAAGATTTTCTCCCAGGCTCCATCCTTATCCTTTTAATGTAAGACCATTGACTTTTTTGCACTTGATAATACATCTATACTACTAACCAGTTCTGTAATTAACATTTTTCAAACAGTGAAACATTTATTTCAGTTGACATTACAATTCGAACTTCAAACAATCAGGAACATCACATGGCAATTTCCCATGAATGTAACTAGTTGTCTGCTACTGACACAGAGAGCGCTGCAATACATAGATAAAAGTGCATTGGAGCACATTCAGAAGCTGTATTGTATTGTTTATTTGTACTTTTTGGTCAGTATTGTACATCTGATATAGAACATGTCAGAGTTAATACGATAAACATTATTAATACAAATACACATTATTTACAGGAACAATACAAATTATTTACAAAGATATTCACTTACACTATAGTGAGAATTCTTTAATAAATACTATTTAGTTTCTGTTTTAAAAAGTTTTATCTTTCCTTCAGCTTTAATTTCATTTGGCAGTCCATTAAACTTTTTTATGGTTGCATGAAGTACTCCATTTTGCATTAGTTTTGTATTTGCTGATAGCGTATGCAAATTTTTTAAGAATCTGGTGTTATGCTTGTGTATTTCTTCATTTATCTGAAAGAATGAGCTATTTCTTTTTGCAAATAAAAATAATTATAATATGTAAATGCAAGCCAATGGTAAAATTTTTTGTTGTTTGCTGTGTAGTTTAGTGACCGCCTTCTCAAAAGCTATTGTTTGCAGTTGGACTTTGACATTATTAAGAAGTTAGGTAACGATTTGCTGTAAAAGCTTGATGTAATATAAGAGTTTTAACATTGTGTTAAACTTTGAACCTGATGTTAACAAGCAGGCTATTAGAGTGTTTTTAACATTGGTTGGTGAAACTGGCCCTAACTGTTTTTATTTCATTGTGCACATTCGAAAAACCAAAAGAAATCAGAATTAGCATAAGTGTGGTCATAATGTAAGATGCAGGAAGAATCAAGCTATAATGCAACATGCAGTCTACCCATAGATTTTAAACTCTGACATGTGTTATAATAGCGTATATTGTTCTTGAATTATTCAGTCTACAATAAGTATATAAATCTTTGTCAACACAATTAGGCAATTTCCATTCGTGAACAGCTTACCAATAGCTTGAATTCAATATGAGGGCCATTCTAAAAGTTCTCAGCCAGACTTAGAGATGTTGTGAAGTTGATCAACACTATGATAGTTATAGCACAAAATATTATGAGAGGGGTTATAAACAGTGAATTAAGTAAATAAAACTGTGTCTTAAAAGTCAACTCACACTACTTTTTCTAGTATTATTATAGTTGTGTCATCCTTAGATGGCATGCTGTAAAACAGAAGCACACCTAAGCAAAGTCACTTGTTTGTGACAATCATGTAAACTATTGTGTTAAACATTTTCCATGAATCTTTCAAGTGCTTCCACACCCACTGTATTCACCAAATTTGGTTCCCAGTGATTACTTTTTGTTCCAAACCTAAAGATATGGTGGGATGGACCCCCAAATTGATGGATTTGAAACTGAGATGGACACTTATTTTGCACAGTTGGACAAATCTTATTTTTTGAGGGTATTAAAAACTTGGAAAGTTGGACCAAATGCATAGATTTATGAGGTGACTATTGACAAATAAAACAATCCCTATAAATATATTCTTACAATAAATGCACCACACAAATACAGCACTAAATTTCTTAAATTTCATTTAAAAAATTGCTAAAGAATTAAGTTTTATGTAGGGATGGGACCTCGATACCATTAATACCTCAATAATCGGTGGTATACCTAATACTTTAAGATAAACCTTTGATACTTTTAAATTTTTAAGTTTTGCATTATTGAAGGTTGTTACATTTAACTTTATGCTAGATAAAGAATGAAAGGAGTAGCGACCATGTTATTGCCTTGCACGTGTCCCCAAAAAGTTGCTGGGCTGTAGTTCATGGTAGAACTTAACTGCATTTCCTGTGGGTGAATGAATGCAACATTCTATAGACTTGAGTCTAAAATAAAAACTGCAAAACAATGGGGAAGGATTAAAGGTACTCGTGTAACATGCAACCTTAACTGAATTGACAATAAAGTTGATTCAGCTGATGCACTAAATAATGTTTCTGCAATAGCTTGGCTTGGTGACTCAATCTTTGCCATGACGTGAGAGAATACAGTGCATGGAAATATTTGTTCTCTCAAAAATGCTTGTGTGCTTAAACAAAAATCTTTGTTTTCTTTATATCTCTGCATTTTATATAATACTTCCTTGATTTTTTCTTCAAATTTTTAATTGTGTCTAATATGCCTTTGTATTAAACATGTATACGCTAATGTATGTGGTGGGTAATAGAGAGGCTTATTTCGCAACGTGACTGTGCTTCCGAGTGTTATATGGCTAATTACTTATTACTGGATAAAAAGCAATACATATGTTATGCAGTAGTAGTGAATAATAATAGAATGGTAACACACATTATTTTTAATTGTTTGAGTTTCATGCAAAATACATGTTAGTTTATATTTTCAAGAATAAAGGAGAATTGCCAGTATTTGTTTTTCTATGGATAGAAAATCCTTTAAAAGAAAGTTTTCAGCACCAAATATAGTTACATAAAAAGGAAAGCATAGAAATTATTATTAATTAATTTATTTAATTATTTAATCTCCAAAGTGCTGTGAATCCTATTTTACCATGAGGCATTTTGGGGTTTAGTTGATACAAAATATATATTTCTACTGTTAAAATTCAATACATAAACAATGAAGTAAAATAAACATGTAGAGAAATGGGAAGATAAAAATACATGTGCCATTTTTAACACTAGCTTACGAGGTTTTAAAATACAAGACTATTTGGTGAGCTTAATAATATACATATGTTAAAACAGCTAAAACAGTAAAATCTGAAGTAGTAATGTGCTTTACGATGTTTTTGTAGATGTTTATTTCTTTAGTTTAACTGCCCCATGTATGGGAGCCAACTTGAAGATGTTTGTCTTACGTAATTTTTATTTAAAACTTGAAGATAGTAGTTTGTTAACGTAATGTTTAAAACTTGAAGATCGTATGCTAATGTTGTGCTGCTTTTTGTTTTTACGTAAACTTGAAGTTGTTTTGCTTCTCGTAATATATATGTTTAGACTTGAAGGAGTTGGTATGCTTACATAATTGTATTTTACGTAATATTTATTTTTGCTTTATTTTAATTAGTTTCTAGAAACACGCTTTGGGCATCAGTTTGAATTTGTTGATTATGTAATAGTTACTGTTATTACGCAATATGCTGCTACATACGAGAAGCTGATTTCAAGATGTGTTTTTGTTATTACACTCCAAGTTTTACACTGTAATATTTAACTTTGTTATTAACACTGCTTCTATATAATTTAAGTTTGAATTTGCCTCGGCTGCGTCAGTCTTACTTTAGAAACATGTTTCTCTTATTCAGGGCGCGGTGCAGCAAGAATATAGACATCACAGAATTTAAGTTTTTTTTAAATTCACTTCTTTTATTAATTCTTGCACATTTTTATAAAGCAATACACTTTTTAAGAACTGTGAGAATCTTCAATACTTTCACTTAGCGCATATACATATTTTACAATTCACTCGCAGAGAACACATCTTACATCTGTTCACTACCAAGGCTTGCCAGCAACTGAGTAACTCTCAATGGTTAAACCTGTAAGCTTCGGTATTTCAAGTCTCTGATTGGCTAATTTATTCCAATAGAATATCTGTATTTTACTTAAACTTTTTCCTTGCTATTGATTGGCTAATTTTAAACTGTTACTGAATTTACCTTATCTTTGATATAATCATGACTGGTAACTTTTCAAACACACTAACTCATTATTGCTACAAGGTTACCTCATTATTACATCATTGTTAGCAACTTAAAACTTATTATTCTCACAGCTCTTGCATTATTAAAGTATTTAATGTATTCACTTAACATTAATAAAACATGTTTACAATAAAAATAAGCATATGCAATGACTGTTACATACAATTCAAATAATTATTACATACATATTGTTTCAAGGCAGGCTGTTATTGAATTTACTTATTATAAAATACAATTGAAATTATTCAGGTAATAAAATACTGCCTCAAATCAAATTATAAACATTTAAATATGTAATTAATAAACTTCAAAAACTGAATAGAGCAGCATTTTATATAAAATATAATAATAATAATAATAATAATAATAATAATAATAATAATAATAATAATTAATAAAACAATAGTTTCTCAAAACACGTACTATAAGTTAACAAACGTGACTTAAGTTCAAAACGTGCTCTCTCAAAAGCTGGACAATTGAACAGGATGTGTTCTACGATTTGAATGCCTTCAGAGCAGAAGCACTGTGAACTGTTTAGTGTTGGGATTTTGAATCTTGAAGTAGGCGTTGAATTTACCATGACCTGAAACAACTAGTTAAATACGAGGGCGGATCGAAAAGTAACACACAATAATTTTTTTCTACCTTGGTATTGCAACTGGAATGTTGCAATTTCTCACAGATATAGTTTGAAGTTTTCACTACAGATCATATTTTTTGTTTCACATGCAGCTCTAGCAAGAGAAGCATGAACTATGCAACAAAGATGGTGCGCATGTTACTATCGTCCATGTGTTTGAAGAGCGGAGAGATGTTCAATATTTGTGGGCCAAAGGGCATAAACCGAGTGATATTCACAGGGACATGCGTGGCGTGTATGGGGATGATTGTATGAACCATAGCAATGCTCCAGGTGGTGTGCATTCTTCCTAGAGGTGCATGTGAACCTTAGTGATTCACCATGCTCCGGGAGGCCAGCAACAGCTGCAACCCCGCAGAATCTCAGAGGCATTGAGGCGGCAATTTTGAATGACCGGTGTGTGCAACTGCAAACCTTATCGCAACAGTTCAACATTTCCTATGGTGCAGTGTATGATATTGTTCATGGCACATTGAAATTTCATAAAGTTAGTGCTCGCTTGGTGCCTAAGAACCTGACAGACAACCACAAGGGCCAGCAAATGATTACGAGCTTGGATCACCTAATGTGGTACACCACAGAAGGGCATGACTTTCTGAAAGGAATCGTCACTGGTGATGAGTCGTGGGCATACCACTACACACCCGAAATCAAACAGGCAATTATAGAGTGGAAACATGCTGGTTCCCCAGTGAAGAAAAAATTAAAAGTGACTCAATCTGCTAGGAAATGCTTGTGGCAGTGTTCTGGGATATGTATGGTGTTGTATTGGTGGACTTTGCTGAACATAGGACCACTGTGAATGCTGCAGCCTACATGAAAACTTTGGTGAAATTGCGTCATGCCCTTCATGACAAACTTCACAACATGAATGCTGATGATGTCAAAATTCTTCATGACAATGCTCGCCCCCATGTTGCTGCTGCTGTTTGTCAGAAAATTGCCAAATTTGGTTGGAAGGTGCTCCAGCATCCCCCATACAGTCCGGACCTTTCACCATTGGATTTTGATCTGTTTGGTCCCATGAAGAAATTCCTGGCCGGCCAACGCATTGCGACAGATGCAGAAGTGAAATCAGCAGTCCACAGATGGCTATACTCCAAGGAAACAGACTTCTATGAACAGGGCATATTGGAACTGGTATCACGATGGGAGAAATGTGTTGAGAAACTTGGTGACTATGTCAAAAAGTAGGTAAAAGATCTAGGTTCATTTGTGGTTTTTGTTGTTGTTTTAACTATTAAAACTTTTTGTAAAAAAGTTATTGTGCATTACTTTTCGATCTGTCCTCGTAAAAGTTTCCTATTATATATTTGCATCTCAATCTGTTATATACAATTGGAAAAAACAAGTCTTCGGATAATAGTCCATTCTTACTTGCTAACCATAGCTCACTCCAGCAAGAGAGCATGTCATCATTTAGTGTTCTTTTGACAAAAGAAATTGGACATTTAGTATAACTCTTAACAAGTTGGAATTACAAGCTTATATGGTCAACTGATCCACTAATTCATTCTCTTTTATAGCAGAATGTTCTTGCCCCCACCCGAAACATATGTGATTGTTGTAGTTAATATATTCTCCCACACACTTATTGCTAACATGTTTAAATTATATTTGTGTTTTATGGAGTTCAGCACTGTTTGAGTCGCGGGTTCAAGCCTGGTGGAGGACGATGGATTTTTTTCAGGCATAAAAATCTTTAGCATGGCTTCCTTCGGAAGGGAAGTAAAGCTGGTGGTCCCGTGTCGTAGATTTATGGCACAAGAAAGAACCTCAAGCCTGATAAAGAGGCCTCTGAGCAAAATTACTGTTCTTTCACGCCCAATATAGAATGGGACGGTAAGGACCACAGCCGTTAAAGAGCATCCATAAATTAAACAAAAAAAAAAAAAAAAAAAGGCACAAGTATGCACCATGCAACGGCTTTCAATATTGCAAGCACCTTAGCTTGAAACACATAACAGTATTCCTTTAGTTTTATTTTCTTAGTGTAAATTTCATCTTCACCCTCCTAGACCGCAAAGGCACAGCCCACCTGTGTTTTGCTATAGGAGATGCGAGAGCCATCAGTGTGTATTGAATACCTATCAACTCTGGTACATGGATAATAAAATACAAAGCTCACATTATCCCTGGATGTTCCATGGCAGTATGAAGTGCAGGCAATTCAAATTCTACTCTTTCCAGTTCCTGGGGATGAAAGCTGTTCCTCATGACGTTAGCAAAAGCTGCCATGCAAAGTCCTGTGAGGTGTAGAGGTTCTATCCCAGAAATAGTAAGGGCAGTGTTAGTCGATATTGTTCGGTATGCACTTGTAATGCGTAATATAAATGCTCTTTGAATTTGTGACAATTTTAATGTGCCCATTTTATGATCAGAACATGCTCAAAAACAGTAATACAATAAAGTACCATTGGCTGAACAGCTCCATAACATATAATCTTCAAAATTTCCGAGTTTAGTCCCCAGGTGGATCATGTTACCATAGTCAGGCTTCTGAACAGTTTTGATGCTTTGGTTTCCAAATGTTTGAAGTGTGAACTAAATGAAAGTTCGCTGTCCAAAATTATCCCATATATGTCATGTTATATTATTATTATTAATTAGACAAATAACAATAAGGGATATAACATAGCCTGTGCCATTATCAACATGCTGTTAATTGGTGAATGTCAAACAGGAACAATTTTGGAATTAGCATACAATACAAAATTCGTTACATACATTTATATAGACAAAACTACTATAAGACGATAATTCTGTGAACAAGCTGTCGCCGTTATAGTTTTTTACAAAGTAAGTATCGAGCATCAGTGCTCAAAAAACAGTATTAGTATCGAGTATCGAGAAATAGTGGTGTCGTCCCATCACTAGTTTTATGCATATTAGTATATTAACATTTACGAATGCATAACAATCAAATAGTGATATTGAAAATTAGGAAATATTAGCAGCACCAAAAGAATATATTCAAGGAAAAAATCTTTAAAATGGAATTCCAGTTCAGTATTACTTACTCTTATTTTTGAAGGCTTTCTCACTGCTCAGAAATTGCATTTTAATCCTATATTCCATAGCTGGAGATTTAACTGAACATCATTGAGTTTTGTGTGCGTGTTGCTTCTGCTACACCAACAAATTTGAGGGTGTCCTCATATACAATTTATTGGTTTTTACAAAGCAGAATGTTCAATTCTGAAACCAGAAGACAGGATACTCCCTTTTAGTCTGGGTTATGCATAAGCTGTTCACCATAGATAGCCCTATTAGCAGATAGGCATGACTCTCAGGATAATCTAACTGCGGAAGCACCATGCTGCATCGAAGTAGGAATACATTCATTGGGCCAGATTTATGTTCTATGCAAAAATCACATTCCTATGAACTTGAGCCATAAATCAGACATACAACATGATAGGAAACTTAACATTGTAAGTTTGCAATCTTTCTTGTTGGTTGGACAATGAGTAGAATGCATGAATGTTTTCTGAAACTGAGACAGGGATTGTTTTGTTTCATCGCCTTTCATAACTTGCAAGTAAATGTTAGCTAAGTTTCTGTGATCTTGTATGATGATGTTCTTCTATTGAAAATCCAAAGTAGATTTTTGCGTAATCACATTAACACCTTTCTTCTGAGTGCCAGATTAAAGCTCTGTTTCTAATCTAACCTTTTTTTTTTTTCAGTTACCATATGAAATTGGCATTGTGCGTCAATTCCCGTTTGGTTCAGCTATTCAGTGCATGTCAGTAATCACTCGCACTTTAGGGGCTCGTAGTATGATGCTGTATACCAAAGGTGCCCCAGAAAAGATCCTAAGTATATGTAAACCAGAAACAGGTAAGTTAATTAACTAATCATTTTGTAAAATTACTAAGGAGTCAGCTTAAACACTATTACTTGCTTTGCTTTGGTTTTTAACTGGCAAGTGTTAAATTTATCTGTATAGTAAGTTTAGTGAATTGCAGTTGCTCATGTTAGATTACAAATTCATTAGAATTATTCACTTTATAGTTTTGTGTATCTAAGTTTCATTCTTTATTCCATCTGTTAGAATAAAACTTTGATGAGACATTTATTTTATTATTTCCCTTTAAAATGAAAAGTAGCAGATATGAAAAAAGCAGCCCTGATCACAAATATGAATGAATGAATTTCTTTATTATCTCTTGACCAAACAAAGTAAAACCCACAATAATAAATACTAGTGAATCTTTCTCGAGAGTTGCTGAGTAAAAATGTGGCCAGTCTAGTTTCAGCCTTGTGGCATGACCACAAATATACAAAGCAAATGTTACTATTGCCCTAAAGTTGCAGTGGAGGTTTTGACAATTTAAAAATTGGTCAAAAGTGAGAAATAAATAAAGATAATTTTAGATGATTATATGGAGAAATGTTAGAAACTTTGTAATTGGAAAAAAGCACCTTTTCCAAATTGTTTTATGATATAATACATGACAATTTAAAAGCTAGTTAAAAGTGAGAAATAAGTAAAGTAGGTGCTTATATGGAGAAATATTAGAAGCTATGTAATTCAAAATAAACACCTTTTTCAAATTGTTTCATAATATTGTAATAATAATAATTGCAGTTATGCAGTTTACTTTAGGCTAACAAATGTGTAAATAATATACGTATATACTTAAGGTGGTTCAAGCAACATAACGCAAATAAATTTATTTTTAAAAATAATAATCTTCTTCTTACGTTGATATTGTAATGAAAAGAAGCTAGAAACAGTGATGTGTATTGAATGTATTTAAAGGTGAGTCTGAATTGTTACACTAACATCACTTAAGTTTACTCACTTAACATGTTTCGGGAAACCGTTGTTCCCATCCTCAGAAGGTTAATTCGACTGGCCCGTGTTGTTGGTGTTTCCGTTTTTTGGACTGGATCCTGTGGTGGCATCTTGTGGTGGAGAAATGTACTTCCAGAGAGGATTTGGTGGCGGCAAATCAAAATTCATTAGATGTGTGTTGTGTTTTAGAATGGTGATCTTCTCCCATGCATCTAATTCGGCTGCAAATTTGGCTGGTTTGACTAATGTAATATTGGGTTTGATGTTGTGATTAGTGATCCAAAAATGGTGTGAAACTGCAGATTTGTCCATTTGTTTGTATTTAATACATCTCATGTGCTCCTTTAGCCTAGTTTCTAGGTTTCTTTTTGTCTTACCTATGTATACTTTATTGCAATCTGAACAATTGATTTTATAGATTCCAGCTTTTCTGTCTTGTGGAATGGGGTCTTTGAACTTGTTGCAAAGTAATTTCTCTATGTTAAATTTGTTCTGTGGAGCTAGGCTGATGTTATGTTTCATGAAAATCTTCTTAAATTTGTGAAAAGTTCTTGGGTGGTATGTGAATTTCTTGAACTTTAGCTCTTTATCTTGCTGGCTGAGATTTGTTGTGTTTCTGATCTGCATCTGTCGTTTGAATTTTGCAATTTTTTTGTCAATAGTTGTTTTGTTGTACCCATTATGTATTGCTGTGTCTACTATATGCTGGTATTCTAACTGGTATTCTTTTTTATTTAAGGGGGTATATACCAGTCTATGTGTTAGGCTGTTTAGTACTGCATGTTTGTGTGTGGTTGGATTGAAACTCTTATTTTTTATGTAATTAGTAGAGTATGTTGGCTTCCTGTATATGTATGTCTAGTGACATACTACGCCGGAAGCAACATTCATATAAACCTAACCTAAAAAATGAAAAAACGACGTCATACCCAGACGTAATTAATCTTTCAAATGTAACTTTCACCAAAGCAGAATTATCGGTATTAAACCTTGGCCTAAAAACATGTGTTGGCTACACAAAAACAACCGATGAAATAGTCGCAGACATTGAGATTGCTACTTACAACCTAAATGAAAATAGTAAAACCACTATAAAAAAAGAATGTGAAATGGTTCTCCAAGAAATACAAGCAGATAAACATAACAATTTCCCAACCAAACATGTGATCAAAACATTAAAATCAAAACCAGTAGTATATACAAAAGCTGACAAGGGAAATAAACTAGTTGTACTGCAAAAAGATGATTATATTGCCAGAGTAGAAAATATGCTGCAACAAGAAAATTACATACAAATTCAAGAAGACCCATTAAAATTACATTTAAAAGCATTCAATCAAACCATCCAGGAAAGCAAAACTATAACAGACACTGATAAATCTAGATTAAAACCAGATCACCCCACTTTACCAAGAATGTATGCTCTACCTAAAATACACAAACCGGGTAATAAGATGAGACCAATCGTCAGCAATATTGATTCTCCTACCTACAAACTGGCAAAATGGTTAGTACAGAGATTCTCTTCACTACCAAAATTCAATAGCAAAAACATAATGAATTCAGAAGATTTAATACAGAAGATAAAATCCCTGGAACTCGAACCAGAAGACAGATTAGTTTCCTTTGATGTCACTGCACTATTTCCAAGTGTTCCTACAGATCAACTCCTGCGTCAATTAAAGAAATGGCTACAGCAGACTAACCTACTTGAAGAAGAAATAGAAGACCTCATACAACTTACCAATTTATGCATTGCACAAAATTGTTTTAGTTTCAATAAGAAGTTCTATCAACAACCAACTGGTCTAACCATGGGCAACCCACTTTCACCCTTCTTGGCAGATTTATTTATGAGCTACTTAGAAACACACATAACAACTTCCTTTCCATACATGTTTAAAGTTTGGCACAGATATGTTGACGACATCTTCGCTGTTGTCCCTAACAGATTCATACAAGACTCCTTAGCCTTACTAAACCTACAGAACCAATCAATAAAATTCACTATAGAAATAGAAAAAGAAGGCATGCTACCATTTTTAGACCTAAAAATCATCAGAGAACAAAAGAACCTAACTTTTGGCATATACAGGAAGCCAACACACTCTACTAATTACATAAAAAAAATAAGAGTTTCAATCCAACCACACACAAACATGCAGTACTAAACAGCCTAACACATAGACTGGTATATACCCCCTTAAATAAAAAAGAATACCAGTTAGAATACCAGCATATAGTAGACACAGCAATACATAATGGGTACAACAAAACAACTATTGACAAAAAAATTGCAAAATTCAAACGACAGATGCACATCAGAAACACAACAAATCTCAGCCAGCAAGATAAAGAGCTAAAGTTCAAGAAATTCACATACCACCCAGGAACTTTTCACAAATTTAAGATTTTCATGAAACATAACATCAGCCTAGCTCCACAAGACAAAAAAGCTGGAATCTATAAAATTAATTGTTCAGATTGCAATAAAGTATACATAGGTAAGACAAAAAGAAACCTAGAAACTAGGCTAAAGGAGCACATGAGATGTATTAAATACAAACAAATGGACAAATCTGCAGTTTCACACCATTTTTGGATCACTAATCACAACATCAAACCCAATATTACATTAGTCAAACCAGCCAAATTTGCAGCCGAATTAGATGCATGGGAGAAGATCACCATTCTAAAACACAACACACGTCTAATGAATTTTGATTTGCCGCCACCAAATCCTCTCTGGAAGTACATTTCTCCACCACAAGATGCCACCACAGGATCCAGTCCAAAAAACGGAAACACCAACAACACGGGCCAGTCGAATTAACCTTCTGAGGATGGGAACAACGGTTTCCCGAAACATGTTAAGTGAGTAAACTTAAGTGATGTTAGTGTAACATTTCCGACTCACCTTTAAATAAAAAATCTTCTTCTTCTTTTCATGGTGTACTTCTTCCTTTCATGGTTTAAACTGTTGATCTATTCTGATCTCACTCCCATCTCAGCATAAGTCTTCCTATCGATAATAATAATCTTTTAATATTAAATTCCCCATCTGACTTGCATTTTTCCGGGTAAACCACAAATAGATCTCAGATTGTTTTAAGATGATATACCCCAATGGTGTAAGTACTTTAAGTCCTGGACTTCATAGTTTAACCATTATTAGATCAATTAATGGAATTAACTGCAAATCATTTGGGGAATTTAATGTCATACCAGTTCAGTTGGTTAGAGCAGCTGGACCGAAAGATTCCTAGTTCAAATCCCAGTTTTGGCATTGAGTTTTTCAGTCATCTGATTCTACCTTTCCAACCTTATCCTACACATGGATTGTGTGAAGGAACAATTCCAATCTTTTAATGCATACAACACTTACAAAATTGTTCTTATTCACACCAAGACTAAAGATGAAAAGGTGAATCAGAATACAAAAATTCAATGCCATGGCTGGTATTTGAACCGCAGAGCTGTCCCAACTGGGCAAATAACTTGCTTGATTCCTTCGTAGGCCTCCAAGGCAACTCTAAGTATTGTACCCTCAAAGGTGCATCATTATTGCAAGCACATTTAGTACAGTATTTCTAGCCTTATGCTAGATTTACTTTATATATACTAATTTCTCATTAAAGAGCTAGGTATCTTTGTATTGCATTTAAAAAACGATTACCTTTAATATATTAGCTACAATACTTATAGGTTCAACCTCCGTTTGTTTTTTGTAAATTTTTTCAAGCCTGCTGTTTCTTTTAGGTTCGAATATAAGCTTTGATATATAATGGCTGCCTGCAATTTTTATGATTATGGCTACTGTTGTATATTTATTACAGTATTCAGTAACAAATTCTGCTAATTTTGAAGAATTAGAAGCTAGTAACAGTGATAGTGATGTAGTGTAACAACCCGCAACTCTCTTTATTTTAAATTATGACACATTACTGTTACTAGCTTCTAATTCTTCAAAATTAGTCAATAATTTGGACTTACAAGTCTATAAGAAGCAAAGAATAAACACTGATATTGCTGCACGTAATAACCAAAGAATATGGAGGTAAGCACAGTTTTACACAGTTTCAACAAAAGCTTTGGAATAAAACAGGACATTAAATTATACTTAAAACTAGAAATCAAAAAGAAAAACACGGCTGCAAACTTAAGATTCCTAAATCTTTGCTTAAAACACAAAGTTACGCCTAACTTCGTTAGAAAATACATAAAATTTAATCACAATGTAAAACATCAAACAGTAGCAGACAAGAAAGTAATCGAAACAGAAAAGAACAAATATTATGTAAATTTACAGGACTTGGACCTTAGAATCTATAAATTACACTTATGGTTAGCGAAAGTTTTAGGACAACCCTTGTGGGAAAATTTACGGTCAAATTTCCTTACGCTACTTAGCATGAAAATGAGTGCCAAAACAATGAAATTGAAAAAGAAATTAAACAACCTTATATTCAAACAAAAAAGCTCCTTGGAATACCGGGAAAAATCCCCTAGATATAACCAAAAATGGAAAGCAACATATAAACATAACCTAAACAATGAACCTACAACAGGCCAATATGTAGTTAACCTCTCAAAAGAACCATTCACCAGCACTGAGCTATCTGTCTTGAACAATTGCCTAAAAACCTGTTTCAGCTTCACAAAAAATACAGAAAACTTTGTGGCCGATATTGAAATAGCCTCCAACCACCTAACTGATAAGGATAAAAGTTTAATAAAATCACAGTGTGAACCAATATTGGACCAGATACAAGCCCAAAAACACCACTATATACCACATCAAAAAATTATCAAATCTCTAAAGGCAAAGCCTGTAGTATACACTAAAGCAGACAAAGGAAACACATTAGTGATATTAGACCAAGAAGATTATGAATCTAGAGTTATGCAATTACTACATAGCCCAGAGTACATAGAAATCAGCAAAAATCCATTAAAAGAATGCACCAAGTCACTCCAGAACACATTGATAGAAACCAAAACATTAACAAAAGCCGAAAAATCCAGAATTAAACCAGATTTTCCCACCATACCTAGGTTATATGCACTACCAAAAATACACAAACTCGGCAACAAAATGAGGCCCATAGTGAATAACATAAACTCTCCCACATATAAACTAGCAAAATGGCTTTCAAATACCTTCAACTCCATGCCTATGTTCAAAAGTCTAAGTATAAAAAATTCATTAGAATTAACCAGTCACCTTTCAAATATAAGTATATCACCCACAGGCATGATGGTATCATTTGATGTCACTGCACTCTTTCCAAGTATACCAAAAGAAGAATTATTACCACTCCTAGAAAATTTATATTAAACAATGGCACACCTAGAGCACAAACAGAAGATTACCTAAAACTAACAAAATTATGTATGTATTGTAATGAAAAGAAGCTAGAAACAGTGATGTGTATTGAATATTATGTCTGGACCAGAATTTCTTTTCATTCCATCACAAAATCTTTAAACAAACCACAGGCCTAACTATGGGAAACCCCCTTTCACCATTTTAGCAGAACTATATATGAGCCATTTTGAATGCCATATTACTAAATCTTTCCCACATCTATTGAAAACCTGGTATAGGTATGTAGATGATATTTTTGCTATTGTTCCAAAAAAACTTTCAGAAGATGCTTTGAAATTATTAAATTTACAAAAAAGATCTATTAAATTCACAATAGAAAAAGAAGAAAATGGCCAATTACCTTACCTAGACATCAGGATCATCAGAAATAATGCACACAACAAACTAACGTTCGACATTTTTGGAAAACCAATGCACACAGAAAATTATATTAAAAACAATAGCTACAATCTTACAAGCCACAAACATGCAATTTTAAATAGCATTACAAACAGGTTAGTACATATACCAATGGAGAAAGAGGAATACCAGAAAGAATACCAACACATTATCAACATAGCCACTATGAATGGATACCAGAAAAAAACAATAGATAAGAAGATAAAAAGGTTTGAAAGACAGAAATACATCCAACAAATGACTACTTTACTCAGACAACAAAAACCACAAGCATATAGGAAATTCACTTATCACCCTTGGACACATCATAAATTTCAAAGAATCTTCAAGAAATACAACATCACCCTGTCTCCACAGAATAACCACAATATACAGAAACTACTATGCAACAGAACAAAAGATCCTATCCCCAATTATAAATCAGCTGGTATATATCAAATTGATTGTAATAAATGTAACCTAGTATACATAGGAAGAACCAAAAGAAATCTTGAAATAAGACTTAAAGAGCATATGAGATGCATTTACCAAAAGCAGCCAGATAAATCAGCAGTAGCACATCATTTCTGGTCTTCAAACCATGATATCACTCCGAACATAAAACTCTTAAAACCGATCAATAGCAGCAATGAATTAGACATCTGGGAAAAAATACATATTGTCAAACACAGGAATCACCTAATGAATTTCGAACTGCTGCCACCCAGCAGCCTTTGGAGGTTCATCAGCCCAGCACCAGAGAACACCACTAGCCACACACATCCCCCAGACGATGACCGGAAACATCAGTTGAGAACATGCTGACGATGGGAACAAACCGTCTCCCGAAACGCGTTCAAGTAAGAATATTTTAGTGATGTAGTGTAACAACCCTCAACTGTCTTTATTTTAAACAAATTCTGCCTTTAAAAGTCCCTTGCTGGACTGTTTCAGTCATATTCTTCTTTTCAAGAACATATATTTATTTTTTCCATTTAGGTACTGTGATGTACATTATTTCAGTAGAAATTTATGGTTTTAATGGCATATTTTAATACTCTAAGGGCCAGTATTATAAATGAGGTTTAAACCCTCAATCAGGTTTAAGGTGTAGGTTTTAGTTTTACTGCATATTATAAACTTTAATCTTTAGTTGAACTTAATTTTAACTTTAACTTTAACTCATCCTCCATTTTATGCTATGTTGTAAAATGGCGGTTCCAACTGTACATGTGGGTACTGGGGAGGTATTTGAGGTATTGCGGAAGGTGGTGGTGGTGGTGGTGGTGATGATGATGATGATGATGAAGTTATTCAAATAAATACCTTGAAGATCCAGTATTTCCTAACTAGACCTCATCACCTTCACATGTGGACAGATCATGAGTTCTTAAACATATTCAGACTTACAAAGCAGACAATCCTAATATTATTTAGTCAAATTCGAAATTCAAAGAAAAAATATAAACTATAAAACCATGTATTTTATTATTGGCTTTATATTAAAATAACAATACATGCATGAAAATTAAGTCATCGTCGACATGCTCAACAAGGATTTAAAACGAGCTCAGGAAGAAATTACATCATTGAAACAAGAAAATGAAAAATTGAGAAAGGAAGCAATAAAGCATCAACAGAAAAAAGAATCATATGCATATTTTGCAGGAAGCAAACCAAACAAATCTGCAAAAAAAATGGAGCCACATGGGTACGAAATCGAAACAACAAATAGATTCAGCATTCTGGGTGATCAAAATGATGGAAGCTACGAGGAAAAAAGAAATTGTTCGCAGCAAGAACAGCAGAAAACGATTGAGGAAAACAGAAACAAGGTAATGGTATTTGAGAACTCAATTCTAAAATTTGCCGGGAGATGTGTAGATAAGTCGATTTTGAAGTGTGGTGTTATCCAAAAATTCAAGCGGAAGAGCTAGGCTGTGAACTGAGAAAACTGTGAACTAAATGAAATAAAACCAGATGTTGTGGCCATACACGTGAGGACTAATAACATATGGAGAAGGGTAATGGCAGAAGAAATTATGGGGGATACCATGGACCTAGTTGATCAAATAAAATCCGAAACCCCGGAAACAAAAATTGTGATAAATGGAATATTGTCCAGAAGGGACGTAACGAAACAAAAAGTGAGAAGAATAAACAAAGAGTTAGACTGCTGTGTTTAAAACGAAAGTGTATGATGCTGGATGGAAATTGGTGGATAAGGGATGAGGATAAAGCCAGGGATGGTGTACACCTAAACAGAAGAGGAGCTGCAAAATTTGGAGTGATACTCTGCGATGCCATCAAGAAATGCCAGGGAAACTTGTAAAGCAAATGGTGGATGCTATACCATGGAAAGTCGAAGCTACAGAAATCCTGAGAACAGTGAAATTTTAACAAATACAGAGAAACCATCATCAAGGGGAGAAGCAGAAAACACACAGGGGATACCAGTACATACAGGTAAGGTAAATGTGTGCACAGGCAGTAAACAGAGAGCAGACAAGGGTCAGGGTAAAGCAAATTGGTATAAACAAAAATGCTTTAGCCTCTTTCTTCAAAATATCCAGTACATTGCAAACAAAAGAGCAGCAATCGAGCAAACAATTCTTGATGTACAACCGAGCATCACAGTATTTTCAGAACATGAGTTAAAAGATAATGAAATTAATTAAAATTTCTATGAAAGTTACGCTCTAGCCTCTAGTTACTGTAGAGAAGCTCATAAAAGTGGTGGGGGGTGGTGGCAATATACATGCAGAAGGATACAAAATTTAATCAAATTGACTGCAAGCAATACAATGAGGAAATGTGTTGTAAGCTGTCTGCAATCGAAATCACTTTAAAAAACCAAAGCTTATCATACTAGGTATTTACAGTCCACTGACAGCTGACAAAAACAATTCCTTTCAAAAACTTGAAACTTGCCTAAGCAATATTGTAAAAAATAACAAAATCATTATAATAGGAGACCTAAATATAGATATGTTAACAGAAAGTAAAAAGAAAAAGTTATTATTAGAATTAATGGAAATATGTAATTTGAAGCTAATAGAAACAGGGCCAACCAGAGTAACACAACACACATCAACCTATATCGATCACATCTATACCAACTTAAAGAGAGAAGATATCAACATCTCACTAACAAAGGGATGGCTTAGTGACCATTTTGGGCAATTACTGAGTAAAACATTAAATACACTGACAGTAAAATTAAAACCGGTAACAGAAGTAAAAATAATAATAAATAAAGCTACATTAAAATCATTAAAAGATCAGTATTCAGAAATGTGCATGAAGCTAAAAGAATAGACGATAAATTTGAATTCTTTATGAATACCTTAACTACATGCCTGGAGCAGTCAGCACCATTGCGCAAAATAGTCTGTGACAAGCATACAGATAAACTGTTTTACAGAAGGGATAAACAAATCCATAAAAAGAATGAAATTCTTAAATAGTTTAAAAGCTTACAAACTAAATGAAGAGTCTTACATGCATATAGAAAACTATAAGAGTATTTTAAATACAGAGATCAATGAAGCAAAAAAGCTTCATAACAAAAGACTATTACAAAATGCTGAAAATAAAATAAAAAAGACGTGGAATATTATTAAAACTGTACACAAAGAAAACACATCAAAATGGGTAGAAAATTTATGAATTGTAAAAAATAATTGTCAAATCCTAGACCCAACAAATATAAGTAATGCATTCAATGATTATTATATAAATTTTGCATCAAATATGGGAATAAAGAAAATCAATGACCAAAAAATCAATGAAAAAAGTGAATGTAACTCCATGGTAGTGAGATAAATTACAAATGAGCAGGTCATTAAACAGATAAACACACTAAAATGTAAAAAATATATTGGGCTGGATGAATATTCAAATCAGATGAAATATTGTAAAGAGATAGTGAATACCTTTACTCACATAATAAATGAGAGTTTTAACTCAGGAACTTTACCAGGTAAACTTAAACAAGTAATAGTTAGACCAATTTACAAAATGAAAGGCTCCAAACAACTAGTGGAAAACTATTGCCCTATATCACTCTGCTCAGTGTTTTCAAAAATCATGGACGGCCTTTTCTTAGAATAGCTGCAGAGTTTTTGTAATAAATTCAATATAATTTCTGAAAATCAGTTTGGCTTTCAAAAAACGAAATCCACAATACATGCAATTAGCAAAGGAAATTATATAACTGTTTGAGCAATAGACAGAAAGGAGACGGTGGTAGCAATTTTTCTTGATCTCTCCAAAGCTTTCGACTGTGTGGACATTAAAAATCTATTAGAGAAATTAGAAAACTATGGGATAAGAGGCACCTCACTATAATGATTAGGTTCATACCTGTTAAATAGAGAGCAATGTGTAGAGATAATGCATAACATAGAAGGAAATCTGAGAAAAATTAAATCTCACTTTAAACATATAAAACATGGAGTACCACAGGGATCCAAATTGCGACCTTATCTATTTATACTCTACATAAATTATTTGTATAACAAAATTCAGGATGCGGGAGGATTAGCCATTGGGTATGCAGATGATACCACTATAGTGGTAACAGCTAAAACAGCAACAGAGGTACAAAATAAAGCAAATAAAATACTAGAGGTAGTTAGAAGATACCTATCAGAGCTAGGAATGTTACTAAACACAAATAAAACGGAATGGATGCAAATTGGAATAAATAATAAAATGCAGACAAACATAAGACTAGCAATCCAGAATGAACAAATTTGCCGAATATTGCAGACAAATTTTTTAGGATTAATTATAGATAATAACTTAAAATGGAATAAACATGTAGAAAAGATCAGTAACAAAATAAATAAGGATATATATGTGCTTAAACAGGTAATACAAGTCATGGATGAAGATAGTGCTCTAAAAGTATATTACGCTTTTGTACACTCACATCTAAATTATAGATCATCCTATGGGGAGCAGCAGGAAAGAAACAAAGGTTAAGAATACTTAGATTACAGAAACGAGCAATAAGAATAATTAAAAAAAGTTCCAATAAGAAATTCATGCAAAAGTAGTTTCAAAAAACTTGGAATCCTCACAGTGCCTTGTTTATGTATATATATATGCCTTAAGCATATAGTAAGAACGCATAGGGAAGAAAAAGATATAAATGTACACAAACATAGCACAAGAACAAAACTGAACTATTTTAGGAACAGACTAAGAGGCTCGCTAGGTACAAAATGTATTGAAAGCAATGCAAAAGATTTATACAATCATTTATCTCACCAGATTAAAGAAATAAATGTAGAAATGAAGAAAATTGAAACAATAAAGACTTACCTGATTAACAATGCTTTCTACTCAATTGGTGAATATAAAGCAGCTAACTTCAATAGTAGTTAGTCTGAATAATGTAAAGTATCTGTATATATAACTGTAAGTATTAATGCATGTAAAATGTATACACTTAAAGTAGCAAATGTCAATAGTAACTAGTCGATATAATATAAAATATCTGTATATATAGATATATTTTTTTTTATTTATTGTATTTATTGTGCTAAGAGATTTACAATTTGATTGTCTACTGAAATTTGGCCCTGCCACTCATTCAGTAGACATCCACTACTGTATATCTACATCTTACAATTTCCCATCAATAAATTCTCTTGCTCCAGTTTTTCATGTCCTATTTCTAACATCAAACATTCACCACAGTTTTCCAATCAAAGTTTCATTGAATTAATTATTTCTCCTACCTCTATCCATCATCTATATTGTGAGTTACACTACCTCTTACTTATCTCCATCCACTGTCCAAAGCCATTTAAAAAATAACTTTGCACAAAAACTGTCCAATGCTCCTAGTGTCTTTGCACATCATTTTGATTGTAACTATATTTCTATCCCCCTTCAACCACTTCTTTTTAATAAATTCTCTTCTCCAATTTTCTGTTCCTTGGCACTTAAATATTATGTGTTCAATGTCTTCATTACCACCAATATCGGACATTGGTTTTGAGGAATACCCTGTCTTAACCCTCTTAGCCTCCATGCTCCAGTTCTTACCCATACAATAGATTCTCTCTCTTCTTTATTTGCTATATCTGTATATTTTTCCCTGCCCCATGTATTTTTCATTGGCATATAACAAATCAATGAGCTCTTTTCGACAATCTCACTAAAAATGTTTTGTATTTCTACCAGTCTTTTCCTTGCCTTTTTCCAAAAATTGTTTACATTATTTTTTCTCCTTTTCCACGTGTCTCCTGAACCATTTTTCTCCAAAATGTTCCGTAAATTACTTACTCATCCACCATTCTTTAAACTATTCTCCTGGTATTCTATACATTGTCTTAACACATTACTTTTTCCTAAATTTAAAATTCTAAATCAACATTTCAAAGCTCTTTCCATTATCTTCCTCTTACTCGCCACCCTGCCCATCTCTAATTGCGCTACCTGTCTTACAATTGCATTCGGTAACCCTAGTATTTCTCTACAAAACATCCTGTGCACCTCATCTATACTTTCCCATCCTCTATCTAATCCCCATATTTCTATACCATACATCATTTTTGCCACTACAACAATCTCGTAACTTTATCCAGCCATTTAACATTTATATTGGGTATTCTATATTTGCAGCTTCTAATTGCTGCCATTGCACCTTTACCCTTTGCCAATGCAAACTTCTTTTGTTTCTCCCATTTATTACCTCCATCTATTTTTACTCCTAAATAAATACAGTCACACACCACCCTTGTTTGTTCACTCCCTTCCACTTTTCATATTTGCTTAGTTTTCCCCCCTTTTTAAATACCACAGTCTGTGTCTTCTCTTGGTTCACTTTTAACCTCCATTCTTTACAATATACGTCAATTGCTTGTAATGGTTGTTTTAAACCACTTACTGTAATAGATCCTGCCACTAGATCATCTGCAAACAGAAGTCCTGGAATTTGAATGTTATTAATTACTGGCGCACAGTTATTATTCCTTCCAATTTCTAGTAAGACATCATCTATGTATAAATTAAATAAAACTAGGCTTAACTTACATCCTTGCTTGAGGCCTTTCTTTTGTTGAATTTCTCTTGTTATACAGCCTGTCTCCACCCTTACACAGAAAGTGTTCTCAAAATACAATGCTTCAAGAATATTCACCAACTGCTGGCTTACTCCCTTACACACTAATTTATGCGACAAAAGTTGTAACTCAATTCGGTCATAAGCTTTCTCTAAGTCTACAAAAGCCATGTACAATTTACCCCTTTTTTCTTTTAAATATTTGTGTAATAATGTTTTTATATAGATATATAACAATTTGTATTAATTCACTTAAAATGTATACATAAACAGTTTTTATATTTTGTTCTGACGAATCCTTGTAAACTTTTGCAAATGGTGAATAAACTCTGAATCTGAATCTGAAAAAGTGTAAACACAAAAGCTAGGAATCACATGATGCAATTGACCCATATATCACATAAACATAAGGGACATCATGCTTTTTAAAAACATTTCCCTGTCGCCTAGTTTCCTTACGTTGTGTGTACCTACAAGAAAATGTTCCATATCTGCCAACATTTATCTACATCTCCTGTGGAAAAGATTGACATTTCTTCACTATGGTTTTTTTCATTTCAGCCATTTTCATTTCAACTGCATAATCAAACATTATCTATCATTTTATTTTCTAAGCTGGCAGCTCTTCCAGCAGCATTTAGTTGCAGCAGGAGGAGGAGGAGGAGATTCTTTTCGCAGTCTTCAGACCTCCAGTCAGACTACATTTACTATACTGTGCCTAAATTGTATATGAATGTCTAAAAATCCAGTTTGAGATGCTATAAAATAAGTTAAAATTCATTGATTAGGTGTGGGTCAAGGAATGCTAACAATCACTAAAATGCCTAGTTTTGAAGTAAATGAGCTTGATACGGAGAGTATTAGATACCCAGAGCAATTTTATTGATGTGGATCATCATTTAAATTTTAAACTTACAGGGATGTGTTTTGGGAGCATGTTGCCTACTGCATCTGGCATGTGCCTGTATAACATGTTCTGTTAATTTTGGAATAATGCTATTTCCTTTATCTGGTTCAATTGGATTAGTCTTAAGTATTTACTTGTCTCACTACTTTAACTTAAATATAAAATTAAACCCATAATAATATTTAGCTAATTCATTTTTATGATAACCATTCTAGTGCCTCCAAACTTTTCTTCATTGCTAATGGAATATACTCTGTCAGGATATAGAGTGATTGCTTTAGCATGCAAGAACCTGGGAGCCAAATTTCATTGGCTACAAGCACAGAAAGTCAGTCGGGATGCGGTAAGTAAACTTTGTCATTCTCTTTATTTCTGATACAGATTAGAATGCAATGCTCTGTGCAGATATTCAAGAGTACTATAAGAGTACTATAATTCTGATACATTTTCTTAAGATTTAAAAAAATTGTTTTTATTTCAGTTGGAGAAAGAACTAGAGTTTCTAGGTCTTTTAATAATGCAGAACACGCTGAAGCCTGAAACATCACCTGCCATTAGCCAACTACTAATTGCAAAGGTTCGATGTGTGATGATTACAGGTAAGAAATATTTCAAGATTTTGAAAATAATACATCATTTTTTAACAATATGTAAAGAGACATATATGTTGTTAAAATATATGATAATGGATATTTTAAAATAATTTGTGTTGCTGGTCAACTGTTTTTATTTGGGAAACATTAAATGCATATTAAAATTGAGACTTTCTTGCACTGCATATCTAGATATCAGTGGTGAAGTGTGAGTTCAAGTAAAGACATACACTATGCAATTACTCTAATTTCTATGACATGAAAGAAATCATCATCATCAACATCATTATTAGTAAATAGTTTAAAATAAAGAGAGTTGAGGGTTGTTACACTATATCACTAAAATATTCTTACTTGAACGCGTTTCGGGAGATGGCTTGTTCCCATCGTCAGCATGTTCTCAACTACATGCTGACGATGGGAACAAGCCGTCTCCCGAAACGCGTTCAAGTAAGAATATTTTAGTGATGTAGTGTAACAACCCTCAACTCTCTTTATTTTAAATTATGACACATCACTGTTACTAGCTTCTAAATCTTCAAAATTAGTCAATAGTAAATAGTTGTTCAAAAAGATTGTTTTTAAATTGGAAGGCACTATTTTTGGAATTTACCGATTTATTTATATGTGAAGCGAGGCCGATAAGAATATAGGCCATGGTGCATGAGCAAAAATTGGAGGTCAATGCATTATCTTTGTTTTCTTGTATATAAAATATATTAACTTACACCTCAAATGGCACAATAGTATAGTCATAAAAATTGATACGTACGATGTAAACCACCTTCAAGAAAAGCAAAGCATAATACTACAGGTTTGATATTAGGCAATTAATATTTAAAATAAAGAGAGTTGAAGGTTGTTACACTACATCACTAAAATGTTCTTACTTGAATGCGTTTCAGGAGACGGTTTGCTCCCGTAATCAGCATGTTTTCAACTGAGTTTGCTGGTTATTGTCTGGGGAATTTGTGTGGCTAGTGGTGTTCTCTGGTGCTGGGCTGATGAACCTCCAAAGACTGCTGGGTGGCGGCAGTTCGAAATTCATTAGGTGATTCCTGTGTTTGACGATATGTATTTTTTCCCAGATGTCCAATTCATTGTTTTATGTTCGGAGTGATATCATGACTTGAGGACCAGAAATGATGTGCTACTGCTAGTTATCTGGCTGCTCTTGGTAAATGCATCTCATATGTTCTTTAAGTCTTATTTCAAGATTTCTTTTGGTTCTTCCTATGCATACCAGGTTACAGTCATTACAAACAATTTGATATATACCAGCTGGATTTATGGTTGGGGATATGATCTTTTATTCTGTTGCATAGTAGTTTCTGTATATTGTGGTTATTCTGTGGAGACAGGGTGATGTTGTATTTATTGAAAATTCTTTGAAATTTATGATGTGTCCAAGGGTGATAAGTGAATTTCCTATATGCTTGTGGTTTTTGTTGTCTGAGTAAAGTAGTCATTTGTTGGATGTATTTCTGTCTTTCAAACTTTTTTATCTTCTTATCTATTGTTTTTTTTCTAGTATCCATTCATAGTGGCTATGTTGATAATGTGTTGGTATTCTTTCTGGTATTCCTCTTTCTCCATTGGTATATGTACTAACCTGTTTGTAATACTATTTAAAATTGCATGTTTGTGGCTTGTAGGATTGTAGCTATTGTTTTTAATATAATTTTCTGTGTGAGCTGGTTTTCTGTAAATGCCGAACGTTAGTTTGTTGTGTGCATTATTTCTGATGATCCTGATGTCTAGGTAAGGTAATTGGCCATTTTCTTGTTTTTCTATTGTGAATTTAATAGATCTTTTTTGTAAATTCAATAATTTCAAAGCATTTTCTGAAAGCTTTTTGGAACAATAGCAAAAATATCATCTACGTACCTATACCAGGTTTTGAATAGATGTGGGAAAGATTTAGTAATATTGCATTCAAAATGGTTCATATATAGTTCTGCTAAAAATGGTGAAAGGGGGTTTCCCATAGTTAGGCCTGTGGTTTGTTTAAAGATTTTGTTATGGAGTGAAAAGAAATTCTAGTCCAGACATAATTTTGTTAGTTTTAAGTAATCTTCTGTTTGTTCTCTGGGTGTGCCATTGTTTAATATCCAAGTTTCTAGGAGTGGTAATAATTCTTCTTTTGGTATGCTTGGTAAGAGTGCAGTAACTTCAAATGATACCATCATGTCGGTGGGTGATATATTTATATCTGAAAGGTGACTGGTTAGTTAATTCTAATGAATTTTTTATACTTAGACTTTTGAACACAGGTATGGAGTTGAAGGTATTTGAAAGCCATTTTGCTAGTTTATATGTGGGAGAGTTTATGTTAAACACTATTTTGTTGCTGAGTTTGTGTATTTTTGGTAGTGCATATAACCTAGATATGGTGGGAAAATCTGGTTTAATTCTGGATTTTTCGGCTTTTGTTAATGTTTTGGTTTCTATCAATGTGTTTTGGAGTGACTTGGTGCATTCTTTTAATGGATTTTTGTTGATATCTATGTATTCTGGGCTGTGTAGTAATTGCATAACCCTAGATTCATAATCTCCTTGGTCTAATATCACTAATGTGTTTCCTTTGTCTGCTTTGGTGTATACTACAGGCTTTGACTTCAGAGATTTGATAATTTTTTGATGTGGTATGTAGTGGTATTTTTGGGCTTGTATCTGGTCCAATATTGGTTCACATTGTGATTTTATTATTCTTTTATCATTATCTGTTAGGTGATTGGAGGCTATTTCAATATCAGCAACAAAGTTTTCTGTATTTTTTGTGAAGTTTATATAGGTTTTTAGACCATTGTTCAAGACAGATAGCTCAGTGCTGGTGAATGGTTCTTTTGAGAGGTTTACTACATATTGGCCTGTTGTAGGTTCATTGTTTAGGTTATGTTTATATGTTGCTTTCCGTTTTTGGTTATGTCTAGGGGATTTTTTCCGGTATTCCAGGGAGCTTTTTGTTTGAATATTAGGTTGTTTGTTTCTTTTTTAGTTTCATTGTTTTGGCGCTCATTTTCTTGCTAAATAGCGTAAGGAAATTTGACCGTAATTTTTCCCACAAGGGTTGTCCTAAAACTTTTGGTAACCATAAGTGTAATTTATAGATTCTAAGGTCCAAGTCCTGTAAATGTGCATAATGTTTGTTCTTTTCAATTTCGATTACTTTCTTGTCTGCTATTGTTTGATGTACATTGTGATTAATTTTTACGTATTTTCTAACAAATCTTGGCGTAACTTGGTTATTTAGGCAAAGATTTAGGAATGACTGGCAAAATCAGTTGAGGACATGCTGACGATGGGAGCAAACCATCTCCCGAAACCCGTTCAAGTAAGAACATTTTAGTGATGTAGTGTAACAACCTTCAACTCTATTTTAAATTATGACACATCACTGTTACTAGCTTCTAAATCTTCAAAATTAGTCAGCAATTAGATATATTGCTGATTTAGAATATTATAACCATCCTTGCAGACAGTTTTATTAAAACTGAAAATCATGACTCTGCCAGGACTATATATTTACCATTCTGTGATCTTTGTTAAAGAAAACTTACAAAATTATGCACTTAGACAATACGTAGCTACAAAGCTTGAAATAATATGGGCCTAGACTTACCATATTCAAGGTTATCCAAAATACATAATAGCCATAAATATCTTGGGTTAAGCATATTTAATAAACTTCTGGATCATATTACCATACTTCCGAATAATAAATTCAAAGCATTTCTTGATAAATGGCCAAAAAATAAAGCATTTTATTCAGCTGGAGAGTTCTATGAATGTAATAATTTTCATATAGATGAGCAAAGACGTAAGTCAGTTTAGTAGAGTGTTAATGAGTTTACTAATTTATTTATTACTATTGTATAATTATTGTAACAACTATATGTAAGCATATTAAGATCTTGACATTGTAATGACAAATTTAATTACTAATTGATGAGACGAATTGCACTGTTGTAAAAGTGCCTAAGGGCAATAAAATTCTGTTCTATTCAAAATAGAAAGAGAATGAGGTTATAATTATAATAATAATAGTAATAATAATAATAATAAGAAGAAGAAGAAGAAGAAGAAGAAGACAAAGAAGAAGAAGACGAAGAAATGGTTTATTGTTCATATACTTGACATTACAAATGACATTATACATTATCATATAAAACTTACATTATAAATTATACATAAACAAAAGATAAACAGATAAAATTATTTTCTGCAGCAAAATGAATACATTTAGCATATTTTATTTACACAAATATACCTGTACATGGAAGCAAAGATTACATTTGAGCACAAAATAATGTTCATAAGATGATGTGATTATGTAACTATAAATTTTTTGTTTTCTACTACCATCACATTTTGAAGTACGTAAATCATTCTCTCTTTTTATAAAATAATTATTTAATAAAATTCTACAAGCCCGGAAACAAATATTGATAATTTTCCCCGAAATGCTGGATGAACTCAAACATGTTTCTTCCACATCCACAACCAATACAAGTTTGCAGTTATTTAAATAACGCTGAAGCATACCTGAACGCAGCTCCTTTAAAATTCCTATTTGTGTTTTACAAGCTAAAAAGATTATACAAAAATTCATCAGAAATAATTTGTAACACAAACCAAGCAATACATACACATGACAAAGAAATGTCTGTCAGCAACTTCAACTTGCCTCTTCAAGTGCTTCAATTAAATCACATGCAGCTGGCAATTCTACATCCACTATTTTGTTACGCTACATCCATGTAACACGCGTTTCACATGTCTACTGCCTCAATTCATTCTGGTACATAGGCTACAGAAAAATCATATCTGAAATGGAAGTAAAAGGGGTTATATCCACAGAAACGTTTACATTGTTGCAAGGCGGCAAACTGTTGAGGGAGACATTTCCAGCTTTAGTAGCTAACAGATTTAAATCTCAGTTTTCTCTCACTCTCAAACAGTAATGTGGTAGCTTCTTCCACACAGCTGTCTATAATATCCAAATCTACCTTCAAGCACATCATTTTGGAATTAACTGAGTGGTAAATAACACAATGCAACAAATTGCAAGGTCACAAAAACTTTTTTCGAAAATGTAGGCGTTCATTATGTATTTCGACCTGAATTTGAAAATGATACACAAAACATTGTATCACCTACAGTTTTTGAACAAATTACATATTTTGCAATAATGGAAATGTACACGAAAACACCATATGAACCTCAGAAGCGGTGCATCACTTTCAATTGTTCAACACTTATACCCCTATGGCACACAGCAAATTGTCACATTGCAAATGGCGCTGCCTGTCCGTCACTGTGTTGTGTTTGTGCAAGGAAGTACATGTTAGTGTTAGTTCTGCATGTGTAAACTCTCCTAACTGTTTCTGTTATATTTATGGTGAAGTTGTGGTGAAAAACGACCGGAGATACATTACTGTCTTTGTGAGAAAGGTCTACTACCATGCCTATTTCGGAGTGAAACTAGGTGACATCAATAAAGCATGGACTCCACAGGTTGTGTGTGTTGTGTGTATAGAAGATTTATGATGGTGGGTGGCAGGAAAGAAGTCATTATGATTTGGCATCCCTATGGTCTGGCAGGAGCAACAGAATCATACCAACACTACTACTTATGCTCTTGTAAGGTTACAGGTTTCAACAAGAAAAACAAGATGAGTATTGAGTATCAGAACAACATTCACTCAGCCTGTTCCACATGGCTCGGATATACCTATTCCACAGCCTCTGAAGACATTATATGCGGACAATAGTGATGACACAGATATCGTGCAGGAGATGGATGATACTGAGTTTGAAGTAGGCACAGATGAAGGCCCTCTTTTGTTCACTCAGGCAGACCTAAATGATTTAGTGCGTTATCTGGGACTGACAAAGGATAAAGCAGAGCTCCTAGGATTAAGAGTGCATAAAAGACATGTGTTAGCAGCTGATACGTCCGTTACATTTTACAGAAAAAGGGACTTGATATTCACACAATATTTTGCTCAGTACATGTTAGTGTACTACAGTGATGTACAAGTTCAGCATTCCTTATGTGCCAGGCGACTTGAGACTGTTTATTGACTTATCTAAAAGAAGCCTGAAGGAGTTCTGCTGCACAATGGTAACATGTATGCCTCAATATCTGTGGACATTCTCTGCACCTGAAGGAAACATATGACAACATTAAGGCGCTTCTTACTACCATTCATTATGAGGATCACAGTTGGATGGTGTGTGGTGATTTGAAAGTGTTGGGTATGGTTCTAGGACAACAATCAGGATATACCAAGTTCCCCTGTTTCATCTGTGAATGGGACAGTCAGGCTTGTGACAAACATTGGGAGCAAAACCAGTGGACCCGAAGGTTGGAATTGGTTCCAGGGACAAAAATATCAAGTGTGACCCTCTAGTGGAAAGAGACAGAATACTCTTGCCACTTCTGCACATCAAGCTACGCATAATAAAGCAGTTTGTCAAGGCATAACCTAAATGCAGTAACTGATTCAAATATCTATGTTACAAGTTCCACAACTTTTCAGATGCTAAGTTGAAAGAGAGTGTCTTCACTGGTCCAGAAATTCAGATACTAGTGCTAGATTATTTCCTTCATTCAGTGAATGTCGTGGAGCAAGAAGCCTGCAGTGCCTTTATTGGGAAACAATCATAGCCCAGAGTATATCGACATAGTTGAGAACATGCTGACGAAATTCAAAATGCTGGGATGCTCAATGAGTTTGAAGTTAGATTTTTTAAATTTGCACCTTGACTTTTATCCCCCAAACCTGGGTGCTGAAAGTGAGGAACAGGGTGAAAGATTCCACCAGGATATCAAAGACATGGAACGACGATACCAGGGAACTTGGGATATTCAGATGATGGATGCTGGATGCTTCACCATGAGCACATGGATATTCTCCATAAGAGGAAAGGTAGGGGCCACAACATGACAATTAAGAAAGCATGGAATGAATGATTTTAGTCCATGTTTTGTACCACATTCTATGTATGCATCTATTCACTGTGTGTGTGTTTCAATATGTTGTTTTAAACTTGTATTCTAGTTCTGCATAATTTGTGTGCCATATATATATATCTACTACTTTACTGATTCTGTATGTGATATCATTATTGCAAAATATGCGATTTATGCAAAAACTGTGGTTGATAGGATGTTTTGAGCATCATTTTTTAATTCAGGAGGTAAGAAAATACATAAAGAAAACCTACATTTTTTAAAAAAGTTTTTTCACTGTTACATTGTGTAATCTATCTTATACAAAGAAACTATAAAAGGTATCATTAGAATGAATGCATCCACACTTATTTGAGAAGAAAGAGACTCTTTTCTACCTGCTCTACCCATGCTTTTAGCCAGATAGATAGCCTCTGTAGAAATTGAATTTGTAAACTCCCACTGTCTTGGACTGGCTTCCTCTACTCATCATTGATTGCTGACCTTCAAATGCACTTTTCACATTGACCTCTTCCACCATGTATAGATTATTTTCAAAAATGTGCAAATGTCTTCAGGTCCAGAAAAGTACTCATTATCTTTTGACAGACTGTAATGCAGCTAAATTCTTTCCATTGAAAATGGCAAGTATGAGGCTTGCATTTTGTTTTTCTATTAAAGAAGGATAAAAGATTTATAAGGCAGAGTATGACCACATTTCAGAAGACAGTTTTTCTCATTTTTATATAATGTATCAAAGTGCTCGAACTTAGCTTGGCAAAAAGTAGTGATGGGATGATATTATTTCTTGATACTCGATACCGATACTGATTTTTGAGCATCAATACTCGAGACTCACTTTATAAAAAAAACTGTAGAGACGAGAGCTTGTTCACTGAATTATATTCTTATAAGTAGTTTTCTGTGTATAAGCACATGTAACCAATTTTGTATTGTATGCTAATTCTGAAATTTTTATTTGACATTCTCCAATTGGCAGCAATCTTTTTATGTTGATAATGCCACAGGTTATGTATCCCCTATTGCTAGTGTAGTCCACCACCGCCGCCGCCTCCACCGCCGCCGCCACCGCCACCGCCGCCACCACCACCGCCACCGCCACCACCACCACCACCACCACCCCCCCCCCTAGCTTGATAAAGAGGCCGCTGAGCAAAATTACTGGTCTTTCATGCCCAATATAGAATGGGACGCTAAGGACCACAACAGTTAAAGAGCATCCATAAATAAATTAAAAAAAAAACCTCAAACCACCACCACCGCCGCTGCCGCCAATAATTCTTTGGTTCCCTTTTGATGTAACTATATTTTGTGCTGGAAACTTTCGTTTAAAACATTTTCTATCCATATTATGGGAATTTATTGTACGTTATACCTGTAAACTACACTGGTGACCCGAGTTTGACTTGCGTAAGCACAAACTAACAGATGGAAGGAAAGAACAAATATTTCCATGTGCTGTATTATCTCACGTCCTAAGTTTTGATTTGTTTCTGCTGGATTCACACATTTTGGTCACTGGAGTAGGTAAATGCAATGGCTGAGAGTGAGTTATCAAAGCAGACTATTGCAGAAACACGATCTAGTGCATCAACTAAATCAGCTTCATTCACATCTCAGAATGCAGCATATTACATGAATGCCTCTACTCTTTCCCCCATTGTATTGCATAGTTTCATTTAATCAATGCAATGTTCAATGGAATGTTGCATTGATTCACCCACAGGAAATACAGTCAAGGTTTATCAATAACTATAGTCCAGCAACTCTTTGGAGAAACGTGCAAGGCAATAATGTGAATCTTGACTCCTTTCATTCCTTATCTAGCATAAAGTTAAACATAACAACTTTTGTTAATGCAAAACTTAAAAGTTTAAAAGTTTCGAAAAAGTATCGAAGGTTTGTCTCAAAGTATTAGATATACTTCGATACCACCGAGTATTGAGAGTGTCAAGGTATCAATGGTATCGAGGTCCCATCCGTAGCAAAAAGTTTAATTTTCTTAAAAATCTGGATATGTTAGGCATTAACTGTTATTCCTGCTGTTAATCCAGTTGTTCCTAATGCATTAATTATATGTACGACATCAAATACACACAATAGTTTCCTACTACTATTGGATGAGTAACTGCTGGTTCTATAGTAGAACTTGGTGAAAAGTATTCAAAGTCTTATTATCAGATACTAAGCAACTAGCTTTTCTGTTTCTTGAATGACTGTCACTTCTTACACTGTTTATCACACTGTATACAATACAAAATATACACTGGATGGCTGACACATGAAATGCTATTGTTTACAGTAATTGGCTACTAAATTTAGAAGCTTTACGGTGGAATTTTGCTTTCACTGAAAGCTTTTCATTTTTAAGTTTGCAATAATTATTAAAAAAATATACCTATTTCTTTACTAGTTTTTGCAGGAGGAGTCCACATCGACAGACTGAAATATAACAAATAAGTAACCTTAAATGACTACTGCAATTGAAATATATGAAATACATAACTTTAAGCCAGCACTGCAAAGCAACATTCATGCAGTTTACAGTTCTGCATTTAGCAACATAACACCATAAACGCAACGGTCACTGAAAGTTTTGAGAATGGGCAACAATGAGTAGTGCTAAGCCAAAGCAGCTTTACCTAACTTCAAATTGAAGTTCAGATAATTTCATGTGCAAGTCTGTGCATGCTCCAACAATGTGCATTGTCAGCAATGTGGGTATAGAACCTCAAGCCTGATAAAGAGGCCTCTGAGCAAAATTACCGGTCTTTCCTGCCCAATATAGAATGGGACGCTAAGGACCATAATAGTTAAAGAGCGTCCATAAATAAAACTCAATTTAATTTTTAAACTGTGCGTGTATGTATAGCAGATGTTGCTACACCATATCTAGGATAGATCTCAAGTGATAGCATTTCTGTTGTGGTTGTTATACTTGTAATATTTATTTAATTTGTTTATTGAGCCCCACGTTTGGGAGCCAATTTGCGACTAGTTTTAGTTATATTTATTGAGCCCCACGTTGGGCGCCAATTTGAAGTAACATTATTTTGTATATGTTTGTATTTGTTAGCCCCACATTCGGGAGCCAATTTGTGATGGTAAATTTTAATGTTATTTGTGTATGTGTTTACTCAACATGGTGAAGCCATTTTGTGACATGATTCTTTGTTAGGTTTGTAGCTCCATCTGGTGTTAGCAATTTGCGGTAGTATTAATGTTCGTTTGAAAGAATGCTACTGTTATTTTATTTAATTTTTGTTCACTGTCCTCCGGCTAGCTATGATCTTTTGGTCAAGCACTTCTCTTTATACAGGTTGTGTAAACGGAAAGGAAACTTTTATCCAAAGATAACACTGATGAAAGAATTTGTTTTACACTTTTATTGTCGAACACATTTACTATCACATTTACACATTGATCTAGACACTCGCCAAACTGAAACTGTTATAACAACTTCTTACTGATCACTTTTAATTCACGTACTTCAACCTTTTGTATAATTAACTTTACCATACTTGAGATTTTTCATAAATCTTATACGCGTAACTTGCGAATCGATAGCCAACGGTTAATATTTCTGCTGGACTGAAGGCGACGTGTATCATACAAAATATTTTCGATGAACTGACGGGGTCTACCTCTAACCTACTCTTTTTATACTCATACACCCCGATATGCCTAAAGATTATAACTGAGCTGCAATTGGCTAATAAAACGCGCCAACATTAGCGTCTATTTTTATATCCAATGAAAATTATGAATACATATGCTCTAGGGAAATGTTCCAGAAGATTCTAAAGGAAAACGCGCCAACATTACGTAACTTCCTCGTTTCCAATAATGATAAACAGCTCACCCCCTCGCTGCATTATTGCACGCTATTATTGTCAGTTTCAGTAAGGCAGTATAAACTTACTTCCCAACAATAATTACAATCAACAAACATCTCAAATCAATGTCACATAATAATGCATATTCATACTATAATCACTCTTTACATTTAAATAATTTGTGATACAAATTACTGCATCACTGTGCTATGATTTTCTATGATTTTAGTTGGTTTAGAGGGGAGAGAATGCTTTGAAAGACCACATCGTGCATTTTGGGGATCTTTACCTTTTGCAATCCACCATTTATCAATGGTATGCAGAGTTTAGAAAAGGAAGGGATTTCTTCAAAGATGAAGAACTGAGCAGGTTGGCCACTACAGCAACAATAGATGAAAATGTGATGAAAGCAGAGCACATGTTGCGGGAAGTTCATCATTGCACATATGGACAGATTCAAGAAGCCCTAAATATTGGATCGCTAGCAGTGAAAGCAATCCTGAAAGAAAAACTTGACATCAGGAAGCTCTAAAGTCGCTGGATCCCCCACCAACTCACAAAGGAACAGAAAGAAGCACATGTACAAAGGTGCCAGAAAATATTGAAAAATTCAATGGGGAAAGATCCAAAAGCATATTTAATACTGTAACAGGTGATGAAAGCTGGATTTAACAGTATGATTCCAGAACAGCCATTGGTCTGGGTCTTCCCAAGAGAAGATCCAGCAATAAAAGTGAAGCGAATGAGAAGTGTTGGCAAGAAGATGATCTGTTCCTTCTTCTCAGCAAGTGGCCACATTGTGACGATTCTGCCTGAGGGACAAAAGACTGTTACTGCCAGATGGTACACCACAAAATGTCCGTCACAAGTATTCAATGAACGAGAAAAAAGTGCCCTAAGACTGATCTGTGTGGAATTGTGTTGTACCATGAGACACTGCACAAGAAACAACCCAATTTCTGCAGGAGTCGGGAGTCATATATATCCATCCAATCCTCCCTACAGTCCGGATCTGGCACCATATGACTTTTTTCTATTCCCCAAAATGAAAGAAAAAATTCGAGGTCAACGATATGAGTCACCTGAAGCCGCAATAGCTGATTACGAAGAATGTATTTGCACTCTCTCCAAAGAAGACTGGTGTTCAGCATTTGAAACTGGTTTGAAAGAATAAGACGGTGTGTAGAATGCAATGGAGAATGTTTTGAAAAGATGCAATGATCAGATCTAAATTTTTAATACTTTAATTCATCCATTCTCAAAACTTTTGGAGTGACCATACGTACAATGGTTAATTTTAAAAACATTGTTAGAAATGCACCATTCTTCAGTTTAATCCTCTTTCTTGGAAGTGTTATAAAAGAACTATCCTCACAAGGGAATTTATCCTTTCTTATAACAAAGTAACTTCACAGAATTTTACTCACTGCTAACTGATTGTTCATAACATTCACTCTTTATATAAGGTCAGATTGAATAATTATTGAGGCTGCAATGTATTGCCCTGGATCACCATTTACATCAATAAGAAGCAAATACACCACTTCACCACTAAATTATAAAGTCCACCCACTTCCAGACAAATGCTTGTGGTAATATCATTGAGACAAGTAATTTGCTTTGCGTTAAGTTCTGATGAGAAATTAAACTTTCTTCAATTGCCTTGTTAAACTGCTCCTCTACAATATTTGCAAGCCTTCTACATTCGCTTTTTTCATTGGTTAGATATTTGGGAACATTTGGGAAAATGCAAGACACAGCTCCATTCTTCAATTTGGGGATTTTTCTAGAAAACTCTTTCAGCTCACCCTTTACATTGCATTTGTCAATCCTTTTAATGTCAGACTCTGCAAAATGTGTAATACACACTATAGGATTCTTTAATCCTGTGAACAGTATATATATCTTCCTTAACCATGTTCCCCTTTAAGTATCATCCTTAGGATGTGAAAAGCACAGAGAACCTCGGTTTCTGTTTTGTAATTTGACCTGCAGCCCTTCACATTGCAGCAGTAAGGTATTCTGCACACCGAAACACAAAACAGTGCTATAAAGAGCAGCATGTTATATTTCATTAACTATTTATAGTATTTAACCTATTGCTGACATAAATATGTAACTAGAATGTGCATACATAAAGAACAAATAGGTGAAAACGTGCCTCTCCATGTGTTGTCCATACATTGGAGCCAATCTGCTCTTATAACAATAAATTAGCACATCTACTCCAAACTACATTACATTACAAATTTTTACTTTTTGTCTGGGGTTTGCTTGAAAATATGATTTTTTGACTAAATTGATTATGCTGATCATAAAACTGATGCCTGTTTCTTTATATCATGTTAGGTTTTTGCATCATCATCATCGTCATCATTTGTAATCTGTTCCCAATCAAATCAGAAAGCAATTACAGGAAGATGGAGACAAATTGGAACAATAAAAATGTTAAACAAAAGTAATGTGAGAGACATATGATATTAGAAGTAAAATTTGATGATATGGAAACTTACCAGGCAGAGATATTAATTCTGTTGACGTTTGTCTGTGAATAAATACTTGATTGCCTTTCCTTTTGTGTGTCACTTTTCCTTCATGTGTGATACACTAACAGTAGTCAAGGCATCATGTTTATTTCCCAATGACCTTGATAATGATATTCCAGGGTTTTAAGTTCTGTATGGAACCATTCACCATGTTCCTCAGATGTGTTGGCCAAATTGTTCTGAACATTCTCTAGATGTGACATTAGATAATGTAATAATTAATATAAGCAGAACTTAATAAATAGTAGAAGAAAGCTTGGTAACAAAATATATACATCCTCCGTCGAGGAAGAATGAAAGTTCCGACAGACAGTTGGTTGGTCAGTCAGTCAGTCAGTCAGAGTCAGCTATTATTGAAGAAAAGATGTTTTGAAACATATTTGGAATAAAAATGCCAGTTATTGAAGTTGTGTATGCAAATCTGTCTCACTTATAATTAATACTTCACTGTAACTTATCAGTTTAAAATATATTGTTTATTTTTTACAAACAACCTACTTGCAGAATTTATAACATTCTGAAAAGGTCATATTTCAATGACATATGATTTAAATAGAGTGGTGCTGCATACACATTTGCCTACATGTTGCAGAACAGCCTCTATAGGGAAAGTGCATGTCATAAACCAGCTCTACTTTGTGTCATTTGCATAAATTTTTAAACTGCAAAATATAATAATAAGAAAATGCTTATGGTAGTTTTAAGTTAGAATTTGGAGGATGCAGATAAATGAAACTGTGAAACTTCAATTTTTGTTTGTTTTCTTGCTTTAGGTGACAACATCTTAACTGCAGTGAGTGTTGCTCGAGATTGCGGAATGGTTGCTCCACATGAAAAAGTAATTCAGATAAAAGTGAATAGTGATTCACAAAATGGTACCCAAATTGAACATGAAATCATTGGAGCATCAGATCCTGTATCACATAGAATAGATGTGAGTAACATTCTTAATAACCAATCTGCATTTTGATATGCGGCAATTAAATGCTAATGAGATGCTGCAAAATGACCCATATTTTCCATTAGATTTGCATCCAACATTCTGAAGTAGCTTGTAGATGCAAGAGTGTATCATCCAATAGAGTTCTTAAAATTTGGTAAGCACAAGTTAATGCTTGGTGAATGTAGAACTATATTTTAAAAATTTGTAACCATGTTCTTTGCTCACAGAAAAGTAATTTTTTCTAGACTTCATTTGTTAGTAGAGGGCCTTCATTTGAATGCATGGCCATATTATGGGGAATTGCTTGCTCTGCATTATGCTCTTTCTAACCAGCTCTGTTCACCCTACATTTTCCCTCTCTTTGTGTGCCAGCTATTCAGTTGATGCAAAATCTATGCTGTACAGAGCGTGAAATGTTTTGAGACCTCTTTCAGTGTTATAGTGTGTTAGTGCTGTTATAATGCCAAAAAGTTTGTCTGCTTTAGGACACAGAATCTTCATGTGTGATTCCTATATGACAACAAACTCTTGTAGAGAAGTGAGATGTGATTTATAGACAGATTCCATGCTGTTCTTGCACCTCACAGAGAAATGTTGCGAATAGATTTAGGAGAACAGGGTCCATTCTTGATAAGAAACTGAAAGTATATTGCAATGTTCTTATGAAAGAAAAAACTTGATAACATCAGAAAAAATTACAATGAAGTCGAAAAGAATCTCTGAGAAAGCGTGTACAGCAGTGATGGATTGAAGGAGTCAGGGTCGTTTCAAACAAACACTTTCTCCTTTAGAAGTGTGAAGTAACTGTTCCACTGTTCGGAACTGGTGCTTCCTTACTTCCAATTGCATCATTCCACCGATTCCATTGTCATTCCAATATCTAATCAGTATTGCGTTATGCCGTTATGCGTATTATTTAGAAGTTGCCATAACATTGGATATCATTTCCTTTATGGTAAATGAGATGACATCAATGCATCCTGTGTCACATTGCAATTTCAGAAAAAATGTTTAAGTAAATTAAGTCAATAATACTGACTCAAGTACTGATCAGTTTGAGTTTGTGCCATTAATGCAAAATTGAGGTTAAATGTATTGAATACGACAAATGCAATGAATGCCTTCAGTTGAATGTTAATACAGACTTCCAAAAAATACACATAAACTTCCTTTTTTTTTCCTGATGTATGGTTTAATACCAATTATGTTTCCTACTTCCCACTTCCTACTTCCCAAGTCATGTAGTAGTGATTTTAATGAGGAAATATTGCAGTAAGTTGAATGTTATGTACAGAATTCCAAAAGTATACAGAAGCTTGGTTTTTTCTGATGTAATCGTTTAATTCCGATTATGCTTCCATGAGAAAATTTCAATTTCTAGTTACATGTCCGCCTACTACTTCCCACGTCATGTAGCAGTTATAATAATGAGTTTTAGCCTTAAAATTAGTAGATGAGTCCTTTATGTGAACATGATGATTTATGCACATAGTTACCCATTTAAAATATATTTTTCATTTGTTACATTGTTGCTGTGAGCAAAATATCTTTGTGAAACCAGAAAACTCTTAAAGCACCATAATTGGCGATACAAAGCTACAATAATATTTAATTATGAATTGCCATACGCCACATAACCTCATTTTAAATCAGCTGAAGCTGATAAATGTTACTTCCAGTTTCGCCAACCTCATTTCTGTTGAAAATGTTGGTAGTCTACATTGCGCATTTTCTTTATCTGCTTCGTTGTTGGCTATCTGCCATGACATAGATTAGTAGTCATCAACAGCAAAACAGCTGATTATTCTGCATGTGCATTCGGTATCTAAGAGGAACAATTTGTAATTTGCATTATTGTGTATTTGCTAACCTAGTTTTTTTTTTCACAAAGTTTGAGTAATACCTTAAGAATTTAAGCTATTAAACTGCCTAAAGGCAGTAAATTTTGTCCCGCAGACTTACGGTTCAGAAGGGTAAATAAAATAAATGTAAATTGGAGTATACCACTTTTTATTAAATTCTCAAAATATTCTGCTTCACAATAACATAAAAATCATCTCCTAGAGATTATGAGTATATTTAAATTCATTTCCTAAAAGAATATTTTATATTTGCTGAAACCACATTTATTTCCACACTGTTCATAACCTAAATGTTTAACACGCTATACAGCAATATTTTATAAAGTATCTAGGCATAAGTTTCAGTATTAAACCCAGTGTTGCATTCCTTTAATTATATTTGCTTTACAGCAAATGGAATTACAAATTATTCATGTACATAGGCTCTACATTACTACATATGATATTACCAATATTACTTTGTAGTTTATTATACAACGGGGAAAAAAGAACAACATAGTAGCGTAGAACTATGAGCCATTAAATCACAAACACTTGTTTATGTGACAGGAGACATTAATTGTTAGCACATGTGTGGCATCCTGTTGGATATCATTTGTAATGCTTTCTGTTCATAGAGTAGGGGAAGTCATTCCAGAGTAAAACAGTGGAAATATTTTCACCAGTACTCCGGAATGAGGAAGTGGAAGTACTTTCAAAGGAACTAGTTCCACCAAAGGCTGGAACTACTTCCTTGGAGTGGAACTGGAACTACTTCCTTGAAGCGACTCTGACTGTGGAGTGGAAGTGTTGGAAGTAGTTCCGGTAAATTAAAGTGCTCGACCCATCACTAGTGTACAGGAATCAGAAATTTCTCAATCCTTGATCTGGAATGCCATTAAGCTTTTAAATGGAATTGCAACCGTGCGCTAATATGAGAAGAGTTAGTTTCTGCAATTGGGTGTTGGATAATGTTAATGATTGCTCTGCTGACCTGCATTTAACTTCTTTTTAATGGGTGAGGCAGCATTTTATTTATATGGCCATGAAGAATTAATGAGTGTTAATGCAAATTTAGTTAAAAAGATGTGAGAGATGTGGTGGCATAAGGACACCATTTCCAATATCTTCTATGACAAAGGTATGTGGTTAATGTAGTTATAATTTGCATGAGAAATCTATGCGCTTGAATTTAAGGGGCTATGAATTTCCAACTCAAATGACAAGCAGTGATGCCAAGAAAATTCCTGTTAGGTTGGCCATGCATCCAAATGAAGGCTCTGTATATGTTTCTTCTTGAAATATTTGAAGTGAACTGAATGGAATTTACTGATCACTAATGTTGTCCTCCGTTGTGTAGCGGTTACCATGCTAACCTCTAGTTCCCAAGGTCGCAAGTTCGAACCTGGCAGAGGGCAATGGATTTTTTCGGGTGTAAAAATCCTTAGCATGGCTTCCTTCAGAAGGGAAGAAAAGCCGGTGGTCCCGAGTCATATATTTACGGCACGTAAAAGAACCTCAAGCCTGATAAAGAGGCCTCTGAGCAAAATTTCTGATCTTTCACGCCCAATATATTAGGTTGTCTCATAAGTTCGTTCATTTTTCGTTATGTTTCAATCACTAAGAACATCTGGGAACACACCTCACCCGCAGCACAGATACGACAGCATAGTTGCCGAACTTTCAGTTTACAAACTTTAAACACAAGGTTGTTCAAAAGAGAAATAGCTACGGCAGTTAGGTTTTGTAAACAAACTATTTATTTCCTGCAGTATACACCATTATTGTTGACAATGTATTGCCATTTCTCTGGAATCTTATAAATTCCATTTCTTCAAAATGTGGGTGTTTTCTGGTTGATGAACTCTTTGAGGTTAGTCTCAGTCCTCCAAGGAAGTGAGGCGTTTGCCATTCAGGAAATTCTGCAGGGAACGGAATAGATGAAAGTCGGCTGGAGCAATGTCTGGAGAATACGGCAGTTGGGGTAACACATCCCATTCAAAACTACGAAACTTTTGACAAGTCACCATAGAGGTATGTGGTCTGGGTTGTCGTGGCGAAAGACGACATCGTTTCTCAATTCTGCTCTTTTCTCTTCAATGGCTGCCTTAAGACAATCCAACTGAGAACAGTATTTCTCGGAATTGATAGTCTCATTATTCGGAAGAAGTTCGTAATACAGGATCCCTTTGCAATTCCACCAAATGCATAGCATAACCTTTCTCGGATGCAGCCCTGGTGTAGGAACCGATAGTGGTGGCTGCCCTTTCTTACACCATGATTTACTCTTTTGGGCGCTGTTGTACACAATCCACTTCTCATCTCCAGTTACCAGCTGTTCCAGAAAAGGATCATTCTGATTGCATCTCAATAAGGAGTCATAGATGGAAATGTGCTGAATCAAATTCGCTTCACTCAATTCGTGAGGAACCCATATTTACGTAACCCAGTTTTTTCAAGTTCCTGACTACAGTAGCACGAGCTAAATTGAGCACCAATACCAACACCCGAGTTGTTATTCGTGGATTGATGACTATCATTTCATTAATTGTTTTCACATTTGTAACCATTGGCCATCCAGATTGAGTGCTTCTCTTTTAGGGAGAAATTCCCAGCTCGAAATCCGACTAAACCACTTTTGACATGCTTGATTCATTACTGCATCTTCCCCGTAGACAGCACAAATTATCTGCTGGCATTATGAGGCGGTTTTACCCTTACAATAGTAAAGCAGCATAAGATGTCGGAAATGTTCCTTTTTGCTTTCCATAGTTTGTAAACACAAGTTCACGCTGTTCCATCCAACATCAGTCACAAACACACACTGACTTATCCAATAGCGAGCCTGGTTGTTGACTTCTAAATCATAGGGATGGTTAAGCAACTATGACAACTTGAGTGTACAGAGGGTTCAGGGTTTTCCGGCGCTATTGCGATCAAATTGAATGAACGTATGAGACAAACCAATAGAATGGGATGCTAAGGACCATAACAGTTAAAGACCATCCATAAATAAAGCTCAGTTTAATTGAATTTAACTGATCATTAATTCTTCCAAGTAATCAGGTTTTTGTTACCTTAATCAGCAACAAAGTCTGTCCATGAAGACTGCCATATTTATGTATGACTCCCTAGTTATTGTCATGAATGAAGTAGGCTATACATAGATATGCCCCTTCCTCCTCTCTTTTTAACCGTCTTAACTTGTCTTTTTCTGCATAATTTTACTTAAATACTTGCTAATCTATCTGCTCATCCAGGAGGGGGATCCATAATTTGTCTTTGGGGAGGATGCAACACTTAAAGTGATAGTGCAGGTTACCAAACATACTTGCTAAATTACAGTGGTGCTGCTGATGATGATGATGATGTGATGTAATAATAATTTGCCTTACTCATTGTGGTATAGAATATGGTAAGACATAGTTTTCCATGAATTAACTACAGTAAAACCGCCTTCAACAGACCCCTTGTTAAATGGAGATCTTCTTAAACAAAATTATTTCATGGTTCCATGAATTTTGGGGTGAAAGACATGCTAAATTCCCTTTATTAAATGGTAACTGTCTTATGCGGACAACGGAAATTAAAGTACGACTTTTAACAGAAACTTTCCAGTTCCGGAATGCAGAGTTTAGAAAAATTTTCAGGCACCTTGTGAAAGTCTGTGCTGTCTGCTCTAAGTGTGATGTTTAAGTTGAAACATGACCATTTTACTGCTGCCTGACCAGTCTAGGAAGGAAGTGCGTTAATGAGTCTGAATATTGAGAAAGCTGTCATACTCATCCTTCACTGCATAGTTAAGTTAGCAATTAACACGGCTGATTGTCCTTTATTGTTGTCTCTTCCCTTTCCATTTCCTGCTGTAATGACTTGTCAGACAGCATAGAATACAGCTCATATCAGTACACCTCTAAACTTACATAGGTGACAATTTAGTTCAGCAATAGTCACCATGGCTTCGAAAACAAAGAGTTGTGCTAGATCCTAACACGAGAGTGAAAGTGATTTATGCTAGTGAACATGATAAATTGAGTGTAAAGCACACCATAAAGGTGTTCAACATAGGCAAAACTCAAGTTTACGAGATTCTAAAGAAGAAAACGGAAATTATAAAGTGATGGGAAAATTGTACTAATGGTAAAATAAAGACAGAACTTAAGAAAACTGAAAGCCAGGACATTAATGAAATGGTGTGGAAGTGGCTCGTTAGTATTAGGGCAAAAAATCACCACATATTGGGGCCCATGTTACAGGAATATGCTAAAAAGCTAGCTGAAAAACTGGGTAAGACTGAGTTCAAAGCATCTAATGGATGGTTGGAGAGTTTCTGCAAAAGACATCAGATAGTTTTTAACGAACTTTGTGGTGAATTGAGGGACGTTAATATTGAAACCATCGCTGATTAGATTTCTAAATTACCTTCAATAATCGAAGGATACAAACCTGAAAACATAGCAAATGGTGACAAGACGGGATTATTCTTCTGCGCATTACCGAATAAATCATTGTGTTTAAAAGGTGAGAATAGGTGTATGTTTGTGGTTTAATTCTGTTAATAGCCTAGGTCTACCTTTGTTAAACGGAAACCTATCTTTAATGGAAATGTTCTAGAGCCCCATTTAATTCCACTGAAGACAGGTTTTACTGTACTAGGATACCATTTTGATGTCAACCAGAGAGAAGCAGTTTTTGAAACCAAATATCTAGCTTTACCAAGGATTTGTTGCCTATAGGGGACACACCATAACTCAGATTGCTAAAATACAAGGATGGCTGATGTTGCATGTCAGGGCGATCAACATTCTAACTTGAGTCATTAGATATATAACCAGAGAAATCACCAGATTCCTATTTACAAAAAAATGCACTGTTTTGGTCTTCTGCTAGTATTATGAGTCATTGTCATATCATATATACTTTTGTGTAATATCAGTGCAAAGTTGTGGTCATCACCTTTCTTCTCTGCCATAATCACTGATTAACTGTAACCTATAACCTAGATGTACCTTAAGTGTTATATTTAGCACTGAACCGCACCATGAATTTAATTTGTATCACACTTGTATGTTACTAAATCTTGCAAATTACTGTAAAGCAGTGTATTGTAACAGTAGGAAGAACAAATTCTAGTTATCTTCATTTTAATATAATTTCGACGTACTTACCTGAACCAAACAAATTGCTCGGTTTTCTTCTATACAGATCTTTTTTCTCAAAAAATAAAACCGCACACAAACAGACAATGCTTACACCAAAAATTGCAAAAATAATTCATATTACTAGTTAACTGCATAGGTAAGACACAATAATTAAATTTATAGCCTAATAACCTAACTTAATAATTAAATGACTAATTAGAATAATTAGACTAATTAATATAACAATCTAATATACATAGTAATGTAATTAAGCAATATAATAATGTATTGTCATACCCCAAGGAATAATTTGATGGTAGAGCTGGGAATACTTCTCTATAAATTACAACGCAATTGGGGCGTCATTGGGAGCGAAGCCAGTTCCATTTCATGCAGTATTATGACAAACTTCCTAACTCTACATAAACAAGAAGGAAGGGGAAAATACCTTCAAGAACTCAACATGAATTCAAAAAACAATTAGGCACATTTATTCTAAACAGACTGCAAAACTGGCCCATGATAGTGCATGGAAAGAGGATGAGATACCTCCTGAACCAGTATATATTTGCTAACTCCCGCCTTACACCCTACATCACAACCAGCCAATTCTGCCAATCCCTGAATATTTAACTCCCCCAAATATGTTAAACTAAACCCCTAAAGGTGCACTAAATATCACACCTCCCCCAGGCCATCAGTGTCGATGACCTTGTCGAAACAAAATAGGGAAAAAAATTATGACATACATTATAAAAAATTGAATGGCTGGAGTAGTTTTGGCAACAATAAAAGTAAACCACACAAGGCAAAATGTCTGAACGTATATAATGCAATAAAAGAGAAAAAATGGTCAATGCATGAATTGATTCAAAAGTAAGTGTTTATTACTATGACTTCACACAAAAAGTATTAATGAAATTGCTAAGATCTGATAGCAGTCTATGCCACACAAAACCAACAGTGGTTCAAGGTTCTCTACAAGTTTTGGAATGAGTACCGCACATGCACTATAAGACATACTGCTGTACAAAAGTTGTGTTGATACACATGCTCTGCACCAAAACTATGAGGTGGACTGTGTGCAATATTACTATAATAACCAGCAGCACTAATGATGTAGTGTTGAATGATAAGTCTATCACTCACTGGGTGGGCCTTACCCAGGAGGCGTTGGTGATAAAACCGACGTGGTGAGCAAGAGGCAACTGCTGGCTTGGGTTGCCTCTCCAACATAGCACTTTGCCACAAAGTGGTGCAGGCTACAGGTGCAGCAAGTCAGGAATCCAAACAGGCAAATAGCTTGTCTTCCAAAAGTTTGGCTCATCCAGACTGGGCACTTGTGCTTCTCATATAGCAGCTATAACTACAACAATTATGGTGTCACAATGTATAAAGTAAACCACCCAAGACCAAAGTTACAAATATGAGAAAATTGTATGGAAATACAAAAGTATAAGAAAATATGCCAAAGATATAGCTAAATTTACAGAAATGAATACAAATTGCAGAGAAAGATATTGCAGAATGCCATAAGCAAGGAATTTAAAAGCAGATTAAAAGCAAAATTTTGACAGCAAATATAGTAAAAATTAACAAATAAGTATGACAGTAGCAAAATATATGGTTTTTGTACAGATAAATCAAATCATATTGGCACAAAAGCAAAATATAAAAGTTGCAATTACAAGTGAAACATGGAACATATTTGGGATTGCAAAGATTAACCTAACCAGCTGGTACTAACAGTACAAACCTATAAAATAGTTGACAAAGCATGCTTATCGCATGAGCGCGCACGCACGCATGCACTCACACACACACACATGCACTCACACACACACACGCACACGTTTTTGTAAAAATTTGTGATACATTCATATGACTTTCTCTACCCTCTATTTTATTAGTGGGTATACAAACTATTCTTCTTAAAGCTTATTTTTCTATTGTCTACATTTAATCCAAATAAACCTTTGCAAAAATAGCCTACATTACACATTTTGTTATAAATACAAAGAGAACAGCGATAGTCAAATGTTTAAGAACTGGACGCTAAATGCTGGCCTTAAAATTCCATACTGTTTCCATGCAATTGCGAGAAATAACTGAAAATGGATGAGACTTCAAAAGAATGACAAGTTTTGAACAATTGGAACCTTTAATAATGGATATCTCAGAAATGGCTTATACCACAAAAAACTTATTTTAAGTAAATATGTGTTTTAAAAGAGATCTACATTTTTTGTGTGTTACATTTTCTTCTATTGCTTAAGGTTTACAAGTTATACAAGCTTATATAAAATTCCCTCTGGATGAAGAGGACTTCCTAGGCTATTCCCAGAAAATTCAAGATGTGCATTTTATTTGTTACATAAATATCTTATACAGCATATTAATCAAAATTGTTAGAGCCATTTTTTAGAAATTAAAATTTTCGAAAAATGTTCCATGTAAAGGGTAGTTGGGGTGGGGGAAATTTGTTGAAAATCTTCTTGTTTCATCTTTGTCAGATATTGGACCTAAATACCAAGTGTGGTATTTAATCGACTTCTGTTTTTGAGTTATGCTGTTCGCACACACACACACACACACACACACACACACACACACACACACATGCATGCACGTACGTTTTGAAAATTGCTTTATTTGGATTCAGAGGGCCTAAAAACATCTTTCCAGTGAAATCTCGGTATAGAAATTTTTGGTGGAATTCAATACCTTTTCTACCTACTATGTACGTGGTAGAGAAAGTACAAATGCAGGAAGAGAACCCCAAGTCCCTTACGAGCTTCAGAATTAAAGCTTCTATAGTAAACATTTGGGATGATTAGGTTTCAGTAGCTTATTAAGTAATTGCACATGTGCAGAAACCATCTTCATCTTCAATTTGCCTAGCTCAGGCACATGCCCTTCCTTTTCTAACCTGAAACATCTCCCTCCATTGGTATTTCAAGTCACTGCTAGTGTGTTTCAAATAACTTTCATTTCATTAAATTAAGTATTATCCGGGCTTGTGGGCCGCGGTCTATTGAGCTCCTTCTTCTTCCCAGACATTTCATCTGCAACTACGGCAGACATCTTTGGTGGCGAGGTCAAAGTGTTCTGGCAGAAGTTTCGACATCGGCTGTGCTTGATGCACTCTGGACTGCAGTATTTATACCAGCGGCTGGCGGGGAGGTCTGCAGTGGTTGGTTTGGGTTGACAGTCGGCTGGACTAAGGTAGATGGAGTGCTGCATTCTGCTGGTGTCTGATTGGTTTGGGTGAAATGCTTGATTGTGACTTTTGTTAGTGCTTTGCTTTTTGCCATATTCTGTTTAGTTTTAGACCTTCCTTCTTACGGTTGTGGTTTTTATGCTTCTGTATTTCAATGGCTTCGCGATATAAACATGAATGGTAATGAGAGGTTGATGCCAAGATATCTGTGTTTTCATATTGAATGATATGTTCTCCTTCGAGTATGGCATGTCTCGAAGAGATTACAACACTAAATTCAATGCCACTCAAACCTTCATGCTGGTGGTGCTATGTGAACGACATGTTCGTCATTTGGAGCCATGGAGATCCAGCTCTGGAAGAATTTCTCAACCACCTGAACAACATCAATCATCACATTCAGTTCACCGTGGAAAAAGAACAGGATGGTAAATTGTCATTTTTGGACGTCATAGTGAATAGGAAGGAGGATGGCACACTAGGCCACAAAGTATACTGGAAACCGACTCACACTGACCGCTACTTTCACAAGAATTCCAACCATCATCCAAGACAAAAGCTCTACATGATTAAAACTCTAGTAGACCGAGCTACACGCATTTGTGAACCGCAATACCTATACCAAGAATTTCAGCACTTAGACAAAGCACTCCAAGAGAATGGCTACTCAAAGCTTGAAATCAGAAGAGCATTGCACCCTAAGAGAAGTTCCATCAATACACAAACAGCTGTAAGCGGTAGAAAGGTCAAGGCTTTCCTCCCGTACATTAAATCAGTCACTGACCACATTGGCAAATTACTCAGACGCCACAACATTGACACAGTTTTCAAGCCCACTAAACAGATCTGCAATACACTTCATTCAGCCAAAGATTCTAGAGATCCACTGTACACAGCGGGAGTATACAGAATACCATGTTCATGCGGTAAAGTATACTTTGGAACCACACAATAAAGCATAAAAACTCACATTAACGAAATTTGGTCTGGGTCAAACAGAAAAATTGGCAATTGCAAAACATGTCATATTCAAAGAAGGAGAACATATCATTCAATATGAAAACACAGATATCCTGGCATCAACCTCTCATTACCATTCATGTTTATATCGTGAAGCCATTGAAATACAGAAGCATAAAAACAACAACCGTAAGGAGGAAGGTCTAAAACTAAACAGAATATGGCAAAAAGCACTAACAAAAGTCAAAATTAAGCATTTTACCCAAACCAATCAGACACCAGCAGAATGCAGCACTCCATCTGCTCAAGTGCAGCCCACCGCCAACCGAATCAATCACTGCAGACCTCCTCGCCAGCCTCTGGTATAAATACTGCAGTCCAGAGTGCATCAAGCACAGCCGCTGTTGAAACTTCTGCCAGAACACTTTGACCTCGACACTGCCACTGAAGATGTCTGCCATAGTCACAGATGAAACATCTGGGAAGAAGAAGAAGGAGCGCAGTAGACTACGGCCCACAAGCCCGGATAATACTTCATTTAATGTTGACACCAGTCTTGAAGGCCTACGAATTTTGATGAACTTTCATTTCATTTATGATCAAAGGTTTGCCTCTCAATGGGCACATTTATTCATATTTTGAATTTCTCAAAATAAAAGTGCCAAGATTCAAAATACAGGAGGACCATAGTACGGAGAAATTGGCAGTACCAGTTCAAAGAAAGGATTGCCCCCCCCCCCCCCAAATACTACCAGGCAAAGTTCAGTGAGAAGCATTTGATGTTAAAGATTTTAAATGAGCAGCACATATAACATTTTTATGCATCACAATCTGCCAACATGGTTTGGTAAAGTACTTTTCTTGCATGAAAATTGTTTTGCTTTTACATTAAAATAATAATGTACACAGCAAGGAAGCATAAACTCATAACTGTATTTAACATATTTGCCCCATTCTACATTAATGACCCACACTGATTATCTAAGTCTCTGGCAATAGAATACATGTAAAGATAATAAATGAAATGGAGAGAATTTGACATTACCCCAGAGTGTGCATAGTTTGCTAAATAACCATTATAACTGCACAAGCTTAAAATACAAACTCTGAATGGATTAACAAGTATAAACTCTGAAAAGTTAAGGAATAAAAATTCTGAACGTAACATGCTTAATTACAATAAAGTAGACTATAAAAGGATATTAAAAATATTAACAAACATTACATTACACAGTTTAACAAAACGACAGGGTTATGTCATATGGAAAAGTTACCCAGGATAACACAATCTAACAAATGTTGGCAGCATCTTAGGATTGCGAAATGCAAATCTGCTCCTGGAAAATACAACTTTCATACCAGGCAAGATAACAACCAGTCCAGAAACCCACAAAATCATTAATTAATTTGCCATACTAGGCCATGGGAACACTTACTGCCCATCAGATGTGTGCACCAAAAGTCACACTCCTCTGCTCAAAACTGAGCAGCTCGGACAAGCTCCCAGAAGGCTCTCGTGGAGCTACACATGGCAACAAACTGAATACAGTGCATCCATGGTGCAGCTTAGCAGAAATAATTGGAACCTGATGAATAGAGTTATGTAAATTAAATGAATTACATAGTAATTTAATGCGCGATCAGTACAGGTTCATGTTGAAATGAAAAATAACTAGCATGGGTAGCTGAGTTCATTAAGGCATGGACTCATGAATAGGGAGATCTGCAGTTCAAATCCTGCCAGGATTATCCTCCCTGACAGATTTTTTTTCCAGATTCTCCTCAGTCCTCATTACTGGCAGATGTTGGGGAGGTACCTTATACTTAGGCCTGGAATGTTTTGTATCATTTCTTTTTATGTATCACCTGTGTGTCATACATAGTGAGAGTGGGCATTAAACACTATCCAAATTCAAAATGAAAAATAAGATGTGTGCAGAAATTATTAGTGTATTGCAGTTCATCTGCTCATAAGGTGTGACTGCTACTGCTTTTTCCAAGAACCCTACAAAGGCAGTTCTTTCTAACAAGTTATTACTCTATACATGTGCAGTTTTGAGTTTAAGGAATAGTTTGCCATATTCCATGTTAATGTTCTACATTTTACGTTACTACAATCACAGTCCAAAATGCACTCACAAACTGCTTATATCAACAATGTGCAATGCCAATCTGAAATATGCTTAAAGTTTCTTCTAATAACACAGGAATATCTGTTTTTAAAAAGGGTTTTACGTTACTTTTTAAAACATGTTTTCTTGTAAATAATTTTGACTGATTTAATGGTAGTGTTTATTGCTTTTATTTAGGGTTATGTGGTGCCACTATTACCAAATATGAAATGGCATTTTGCTGTGGATGGTAAAGCATGGGCTGCATTGCGAAACCATTTCCCAGAGTTAATACCACAGATAATCACAAGAGGAACAGTGTTTGCCCGGATGGCACCAGACCAGAAAATGCAACTAGTTGAATGTCTTCAGGAATTGGATTATATTGTGGCCATGTGTGGAGATGGAGCTAATGACTGTGGGGTTGGTATTTATTTAACTAGCTTTGTGCAATTTGCTTTCAGTATTTTCAACACTCCAAGGATTAACATTTAAATGTCAATTTTTAAATTATTTATTTTGCCATATCATTGATAATGTGAAGTATGAACAAAGGGTAGAGCATTAAATCACTGAAGTAATTAGTAAACAATTTTGTGCTAGTTTGAGTTATTAATACTTAAGAATTTACTCATATGAATGCACTCACATTATACTCCTAATTGGACATACTGATATGTAGGGACAGGAAGATTTTGTTTTATTTTTTTAATGAATTTTGGTGTTATTTTTTATGGTTTTAAGTTGATTTCAGTGACGTCTTTATGAAGCACCATTTTAAAACCGTGGTTATATTGAAGATCGAATCTATCTTGAAGTTGAATTTTAAATGACTTCATTAAGAGGCTAATTTTAAATACAGATACTTCATGTATGCAAATTCATGAAAACAAGCACTTCATTATTTTTATACAAGCACAGTGTATCACAATCATGATACATTTTTACTCGCCAATTATATTTGCAGTTCTATCAGTCCTCAAATACTATAAAATGCATCCTTCATGCACACTTAACAGTAGTTTTAACAACTGCATCACTAACTGACGTCTCAAACTTTGATTGTTAGCATGGTCATGAGTTCCAAATCTTCTTTGCTCAGATTGTGTCTCTGGTCATTCAGAATTTCACTGTACACTGGAATTTCACTGCCCACATTGGACAAGGAATCCATACTTCTTGTAGATCTGTAGCTGTAAATTTTGTTGTTTGTAGACATTTCACACTGTCAACTTTCCTGGTTGAAAGTTGCAAGTTGACTGCGCTTGCGGCTGTTTGTGGGTTTGAAAAATTTTGAATGCACTGTGTAATTCATTCTAGAAGCAAGAGTTGACACAGACTTCGCAAGATCTTTATTCACATCATTTAATAGGATGTTATTTATTTATCTTATCACTCTATTTATTTTACGTCGCTTTAATTACATGGTCGTATCATGATGAATCTGTTAGTGGATAACACTTAGATCAATCTGTGGCGTACACCTAGTCTTTTAGGTCTCATCCCTGTAACCACTCGCTTCATCACGTGTCCACAGAGACCTTAGTGCATAGCAACTGGATCTTCTGCTTCATGCCATGCAGATGGCATTAGAGCGCCGTCCAGTCTACCTGCTTTCATATAGAAAGGCAGTTTGCCTTCTAGGTCTCAACCCAGTAACTATGCCATCTTGCTTCATCACATGTCCACAGAGACCTTAGTGCATAGCAACTGGATCTTCTGCTTCATGCCATGCAGATGGCATTAGAGCGCCGTCCAGTCTACCTGCTTTCATATAGAAAGGCAGTTAGCCTTCTAGGTCTCAACCCTGTAACTATGCCATCTTGGTTCGTCACATGTCCACAGAGACCTTAGTGCATAGCAACTGGATCTTTTGCTTCATGCCATGCAGATGTCCAGTCTACCTCCTTTCATTGTCTATGGATAGATGGCACAGCATTCGCTATTACCACCTATTTTTCATTTTTACTATTGTTTTAGACTTAAGGTGGAACTTTGGGTCATGGTATTAAATATCCAATCCGGTATTTACCTTGGCGGCTGAGGGGAACCATGAAAAAGCCTCAGTCAGATTTGTCAGCCCACAAGATTTGAACCCGGGACCTCCCGAATGCGGGCTATAGACGCTACCGCCTGAGTCATCCTACTCGGTTTATCAGAATGTTCTTGATATTAAAAGATTAGTTTAGCATTGTGAACACAAGCTTTGAGGGATCAGACCTCCGAATCTCTGAGAGTTTGTTTTGATGCCTGCTCAGATCAGAGAATACTTAACTTCTGCTTGAAGAGGCTGGTTGTCAATATTCTCTAAAAGTTTGCTTGTTTCACCATCAGAAATACCCCGGTTTATCAACTTGAAACTTAGTTCCAAGTTGTTTAGCCATGAGTTGTAGCAGTTCTTGGAGGCTCGTTACCAATTATACATCCAACATGGTAGAATTACTTGCCACTGTAACAAAGAGCACATCCAACATGGCAGTTAACTGAAGTAGGGCAACTGGCAAGTAGGTCCCTGCACTCCCTTCGTCCTGGCCAGAACTATAAAGCCACTAGCCTGGGCTAACCGAGGATAGCACTCAACAATCATCACAGGAGGTAACATCGATGAGCAGCTTGCTACATGATGACACTACAATGGAAGGAAGTCTACCTCAGAGCTGATGAGAGCCCAAATGGGCAAATTACCTTCAGAATTGGGAAAGCTGAAACTATCGTATATAAGGAGTAAACCACAATAAAGGTTACAGTGTAGTATGTGGCTTATTTAGTGTTTGCACCAGGCAGATGTAGATATTTTTCCAAGTTTGATTGTCTGCCAGTTTAGTAGATTTATAAAATGGTATTTGTTCCACAAGAAATTATTTTATGTGACTTTGGATGAGATCACCTTTGAACTTAAATTCCTAATTGCTCAAGTAAGTTATTAAAGGGCTAGCCCCTGTTAAAGGTCTTATAGTAATTTTCGCTTACAAAGTATGAATTCATTGAAATAAATTAAGATAGGGTATTACTGCTAATTAATAATAACATAAAGTTCAAGTGAATGAAAGTTAAATGGCTTTTGGTAAGGCGGATAACTTAGTCACTGATGGGTGCAATCCCATTTAATGTTTTTCTGCTTTCAGTAGAACTATTCAATTGTTTGAATAGTTGAATAAGTACAACAGTAAAATTAGAAGTTTGTTCAGAGGTTAGGAATTCTGAATTTATTCTGAAAGGAAAATTAGCAGCTTGGAATTCAATTGTAACAGTTGTTGTGCTCTTCACATGTTTGATAATATAGAAGGAAGCAAACATTGCTTATGGAAGGTTAATTTAAGTAAATAATGGGCAATAGTCCTATTTGTTATAATGAGCAGTAGATTTACTCTGTATTGAATGAAAAGAGGTTTTGAAAGCTTTATCAACAGAAATTTGATTACCAGAAATAATGGAGCAAAACAAATATATAATGAAAGAGTCAAATTGTGTAGTTGAGCGATTTAGTTTGTCATTTAGTACCAGAGGAAAAGATCCCATTTAATGTTTTAGGTCAACATTTACTTCAATGTGAACTTTTGAAATTGTGATGTGGTGGCATTATGTATATTTTTTACACTTTATTAATTCATTTAACTCTTTACTACAAAATATTTACATTAATATTGAGCAATTCTTTATATTGTGTAATTGAATAAATAATTATCATTGTTAATCTTAAACTGACCTATGCTTTGTACAGGTTGGTTACCCCTTCATTCCATTACCTTTATGTTCTCATAATAAATTGTTACAAGGTTACTAGTGGGTAAAGAGCCACTTCTGAATCAAAAAAAAAAAAAAAAAAAGAAGAGAAGTAAAGGAACTGACAACTGAATATAAATCATGGACAGTAGGAAACTTATATCCCTCAAGTTGCCATGCAAGTTCACGAGCACATTCCTTAACAAAAAGTGTTTCAATTTAAACGTAATTATGTAAGAATTTGAAAATGGTTTTATTTGCCCAATTCCAACATTCCTGATTACCTTCATTTCATCATTTCAGAAGACTCAACCATGTCCTCCAAATAATCTGCAACAATCTATGGACTGAAACCTTGAATTTCAGTGAGTCTGAAAAGAGAGAATAATTTAGTCTGTTATTGCTTACCCTGCAAAAACTGATTGTGCTGATGTTTCCTCTTTCTTGTGTTCAAGAACACACTCTTCAACCTAGCTACAACATTATTACTGTTCGCCAACGGAAAGAAAGTCCCTGACAGGAATGTGCTAACCTTATCTGTTTGGAAAAAGTGTGACAAGGACAGTGAATGTGTGTCAGAGAACGCATGCTACACAAGGAATAAAACTATTCAACTGAACTGTCGTGTGTGTTATAAATAAGGGTAACATGAGCAAGTAGGCAGGATTCGGACCATGTCTAATCAGAAATTTCCCCTCTGCCCTTCATTCCCCGGGGACTTTCTTTGCTGTGGAAGACAGTAAGTTTCTCCAATTCTTTACTGAAGGGTTGCCCACAAGATTTAGCCTATGAGCCCAAACCTGAATATAATCTAAGTAGTTCCCAATGATCACCTTCAACGAATCAACACATATAGTCACATCGAGCACAAACAGAAATAATAGGTTCTACACTATCATACTTATGCAATATTCGTTCCAGGCACTTATAGTAGCTTATACACATTAAGTGGAATCTGTTCTCTCTAAAAAAGTTACGTTTGCAACAAAAATCTTTAGATCATCACTGTCAATGATTTAGAATAAAATCGCAGGCACAGTGTTCTCTGTTATGAGCAGTCACATTTGCCAAAAATCCACATTTTTGTTGAACAATTCTTCCTTTACAGCAGACGTAGGCATTTCAAGAGATGCGCCTTGCTACTCCGATTGCGGCAACCTGCAACACTTGATGATGTCCGAGCAGTGGTGGATCGCTTGAAGAATTGAAATTTAAAGATCTTAATGATGAAAATTTGACAAAAACATTCACAGGTTGTTGTGTTTAATGTTAGTGAGCAACAAGAATACAAAAATTAAATTTCCCAACTGAACTAGATTTTCCAACAACTGAAACATAACAACAACATATACTATATTCCGACTATTATTGATTGATGTTTAAATTACAAAAAATGAAATATAATAATAACATTCCACAATAATTGTAACATAATGGTATTTATCCTTCTTTATCGATACCATTGGCTAGTTTTTCCGATTCGGAATAATATTGGACATTGCATTATTAGCTTATGGAATAAATTCTCATCTGTAATTTATGCTCTAGCTTTTTGTTTTGCAATGGTCAATTAAGAAAAAAATTACTCACAGATATAAGTTGAGGAACTGAGGAATTTTTAAATGCAAATCTTCGGAGACATGGATATTTTAACTGCAGAGATGTTTAAATATACCTATACCAACTATATTTATGCATTTGCTTTTGGTAAATGTGTCGTTCTGAAGATGAAAAACTTCTACTTGAAGATCTAACCTTACACACTATACGTCAATAGTGAATAGGTTGGCAAATAACAAAAGTCAGTCTCTAACTTCTTTAAGTCAGTGAAGTTATTTTCTGTAAATTCTTTTATCAGATTTTCTATTACGTGACTGAAGTGGCTAATGTCGATATTAGGTGTCAGATTAAGCGATTTTAAGCAAGGAAGGTGAAAAAATTCCCTCTGTTCTAAATGTATCAGAAATAGATGCAGCTGTGACACAAATTGTTTTAATTCATCGTACATATGTACAATAGCCATATCTTTGCCTTGCATAGCAACATTGAAGCCATTCATACCGCTGATTATATCTCATAGAAATGCCAAATCAGTGGTTCAAACATCATCAATCAGTACTGTTATTATTGTACCCCAAAAAGAAATTAGGTATATTATCTGTTATCAATTATTATTAATGATATTCTATAAGGTTTAATTCTTATACTGTACCTGAGTTTTAAAGCAATCGCATACAACTTTCCTCAAATGAAACAATGTCTTTAACATTTTCGCATGATTGAGGCAATGTACTTTTGTGTAGTACGCCAAGTCTTCATATCCACCATCTATCTGTGTGACTGTGTGTCTGAACTGTATATACTTGAGTGAATTTTGTTTTATTTTATTAATAATTTGTGCTGCAACACTCATAACAGGTTTTAAATTTGGTATTCTTGCGCTCAAAACCTCCTGATATAGTGGAAATTATAAAAGGTGTCAGATCTTCTTTTTTCCACGAGTAAAGATTTTAATCTACCAACAAATCCTTTCCTCTCACCAGGCATGAATGGTGCTCCATTAGTTGTGATAGATACTAATTTTGACCAGTCCAAATTTCTTTTCTCTATGGATGAGCAAAATGCTTTGAAAATATCTTCATCTGTTAGTACCTATCAACAGAATTAAGTCCAACAGATATTCATTAATAACAAAATTTGCATCCACCCCTCAGATGAATAAAACCAACTGTGCCATGTCTGTGATGTTCGTGCTCTCATCTAGGCAATTGAATACACCATAAAATGTCTCATTTTACATTTAATTATTTCTTGAACATCACAAGAAATCTAGCTACTGTTTGGCATGAAAGTTTGATTTTTTAAAATTCATTTTTCTTATCTGGCAAATGAGCCCAGCTACTTCAGTCAGACAAGGTTTTATAAATTCCCCTTCTCCATAAGGTTTTTTTTAGCTTTAGCACTCTCCCAAGCAATTTAATTACTGGAAAATAAGTTTGTTGGAAATGTCTCTGCAGCTTGGCATGGGCCTACTGCTTTCACTTGTTTCCATAATTAATTTCATTCTAGCTGCATGTCTTTCTTTAAGCTTCATTAACTGTTTCATATGATCAAAACCTTAAAAAAAAACAAAGAGAAAAGGAAAGGTTTACTAGATGCAATTTAAATGACTAATTTTATAATGTTTTAAAAATTATACAAATCTGTAAATGTCATAAACAGTAATTATTAGACATATGCACATAGCACTCATTTGTGTGTGTTTATTATGACAACTTCATAACACTGCTCTTCTTCACTGCAAGCAATTCTTTATGCCACAGCAAACATCTGCCCTTCTTGGCAGGAAAAAAATTCCTCCTCCCATTCTGCGTGCAAGTTACATAGCTTTTTGTTTTTTGCTTCAGGAGCTTCGTAGGGAGTGATATTTTGCAATGTGATCAGTTCTGACTATCAGTAACCCACCCCATCGGAACTATCAGCATGTGGAAGGTGGAGAGGAAGGAAGGGTCATGTGATTGCGTTCTACTGTGTTCGACTTGTGCTATCGATGCCCATGTCTGCTTTGCAGAATTCAGTCACTCCTGTTGCAAAGTTGGAACATACTTCTCCCATAGTATCTTGATGCAGGGAATGTCACCAGCTCCTGAAATGAGGTTAAGAACTGAGTTGGAGATTTTTCTGTAGAAATAACCTTATAAAACCTGTAACATAAATCACAAGCAGTAGTACATTTACAATGACTTACCTTCCATGAATTCATTCATCCATTTGTGTATATTATGTCGTTATCCAGTTTTTCAACTGTCACTTCTTTCTGTTCTAAGCTCTTATGTGCAGTTCAACTTTGCTGGGAGTTTGCTTCACTAATATCACTTCACTAAGGTGAACTAGTTCAATTCTCTGTCCCTTTACTTCCTTCATGATGTAGACAGTTCACTTCACTCGGAAGTCGAACACAAGACTTCCACAACCTGTCGCTCTGTAGTAGCACTCGTTGCATATCACAGCAGCATTCACCAATTTATTGGCAAATCGCTCTTGATGTTGCATGGGAAAACTCCCTGTCAACTCACTCGCTCACTGAATGACCAACGCAATTCAGCTCACACTGACTCCTGTTGCACTTGTGAGAAGCTCATTTATATAGGCAGTGAAATCTTCCCACAAGATTCTCGAATGTTCCAGAGCTATTTTGACACACTTTTTGGGAGAGCAGGGAAGAAGAAGCTTCCAGAAGGTTTTAATTATCTACCTATAGCGCACTCAGTGTTCACAATGGTGAGCCACAGTTATTGTTGTTTATTCTGACTGCCAGCACTGACCTCCCAATAATGGGCCATAACCACTGCATCACAATATCCTATTATCCAACTGTTTTATGGTATTTTTGTTGTTAAGTATGTACTGTACTCTGTACCAGATACTCATGAACCTTTTTTTAAGGATTTCAAATCATGCACCAAGTGGTAACTATTGCTTGATTGCTTTGAGACACATACTTACTATTTCTGTCCTGGTATCTTTCATTTTTAATGTGCTTAAATACTGTGTCTTGGCGATCCCATGTGACTGGACAGTTACAGTATTTACACAATACCATTGACTTGTCCAAGGAATATAAACCTTCTGAACTCAAATTCCCGAGCTTTTTCAGGAGCACTTACTCACTGTTTTGGCATTCTTCTCTTTGCAATGGAAAGAAATGCTAAGGTTAATTTGTACAGTTAACAAGAGGAACAACTACCTCTACAGACAGATACCATCCTGAGTCTTCAGTCACCAAACGTTAATGGAGAAAGCCGAAGCCTGGAGTTAACACTGGCATAAATTCACAAAATTCATAACTGTTGCCCTGCTTCTTCATGCAACAATAATGCGGAAAAGTAAACAATTGTACGCCTACCAGTCTATTCAGTTAAACAGCATTTACAGTACCGGAGATACAGGTATTGTTCACTTAAATTAGACTATGTATTTACAAAATTAAAGTTTGCACAATCACTTATTTCCACTTCTGTCTCTTGCAGCCATTTTTTGACACAAGTAAATAATTGTATGCATATCTTCCTATGAGCTACAAATTATGAATGTATATTCAGTTATATACATTCAGTTTCAGCGTTTATTAATTTCATAACAATAGTTCACTGGAATTAATATTATTTACAGAAATAAAAATATAACACACACATTCCTCTTTAAACTCATAATTTTGCTCTTATAATTATTCACAACTAGTTGCTGCTCTCTCTCTCTCTCTCTTGCAGCAAAGAAACTGCAATGTTCTGAGCTTCCACTATATCTTGTTTTGCAAAAGGAATGCAATGAGAAGTTCTCTTCTTTTTGGTAGAAAAGAGTCTTCTCTGCAGCACAATTTTTCTGTTTTTTTATATGTCTTTGGTTTGGGGCATTAGTACTTGTTCATTTTGGTTTGCGAACTGCTGCTAAAGTTACCTTTAATGATGCTGTGTATTTCTTAAGCATTTTCACACTTACAGGCATATGAATATCTGCTGTTTAGGAGAGGTACAATGGTACTTAACTTTTTGGAATGCGCTTTAGAAACCGTGTTGCTGCAAATTCTTATTGTACTTATAGTTTTCCCATACTGAGAACATGCAAACTGTTTTGTTTAACTCGTAATGAAGATAATTCTCCACTTAAAAATTCTTAATGCACATTAAGAAAATGTTCGCCCAATTAACACATTCTAGCATACACATTAAACAAATCACCATGCTAAAATAACAAAAAATATTCACAATGCTACGCCCCGATGGAGGCAGGAACTGTGCATTGTAACCATTTGGATTTCTTTGGAGACCTGAGGTCATAGGATGGCATCTGTTGTAATGTCAAGTAGAAGAACAGATCTTCAAACAGCAACGAATTTATGCACATAAAAAGTATTACGTAGTAAAAAAATATGCAAAAGCATAAAAACAGCAAAGTAACAACAATGATGTACAGCTCATTTCTGATGCCATATTGCTTGTGCATAAAATCACAGAACAAAGTATAAAACTCAGTTATGGTACCTAGGGAAAGGAGGCCATGTAGTGTGGTAGAAGTGGATGAAAGGCATATACGGAGGGGGGCCAGATTGAGTATATAATTCAGGATAAAGCCATTTTGGGGAAGAACCAGGAATGATTAGATCAGCTGTAACCAGTGACTCATCGTGTGACAAAGTTCCCACCATTGCACTTGCAAGAGTTTGAACAGTAGCACTGAGAGAGAGCAATATCAGGTGTGTATAGAAATGTGAGCAAGGCTTGTTGCAAACGGCCTTGATCATCAAGAATCAAAAGGAGCCAATCACTCATTGCGTGAGCACTTGAGCATTTCACTAGTTCAGGAAGTGATGCATAGAATGCAGCGTACTCTACACAAGTCTAGACATGTGGAAAATGTAGCTGAACATTCCTTCGATGTGGCGAAGGAAAACCGAACAGCAGTGGAATTAGGTTGAACATATATTGTTTGCAGGTGGTAAGGTCAGACTCAGATTACACTACAGAATTTTGCTAAAAGAACAATGAATATAGTTTTCTACAGTATTTGGCTCACATGCATGTATTAATCTTTGGCGATCCTAACCTGTGAAAATCATTGACTCAGCATTTTTCACATATTAATCATTAGACTACTTGGTATCTCCAGCCTTCTTCAAGCCCATGACTTCAGTTGTATCATTAAGCTTAAATGAATCTAAAAATTGGCAGAAGAGTTGCTAATTATATTTTTCAAAATTTGTCTCTTAGATTGGTTCAAAACACCTTAGTGGCACATTGTTACATATGATAACACTGATTCCATAATCCATTAATGAAAAAATTGGCAGTAGGTTACCGATGATTGAATACATTGGAAGATAGCAAACTGTTGAATATGTACATTAATTTGCCAGAAACTATTTATAGTACTATGTCAGCACTTAATTTGAATGCATCACATTGGTAAGCCAAGTAATAAGTCAAAATTGTATTTTTTTTCTGGAATAAATCTCATTATGATTAGAAAATTGCACAAAATGACATATTGCATAAAAACTGAAATTTTGTGTTATTTCATGATTTAAAATCTGCAAAATGCACACTTTCCAGAGACCATCCAAAGTTCATGGTCATCTGTTTCCAAGGGCTCTTTTCAGTAACCCAAATGCAGTGATGCATCAGATGACTTAACACGGATGCTGCTGAAAGTTATAGAATGTATTGCCATTTCTCTCTCTATGTTCTCCAAAAATTTGTAGGTTGAAGCAGATGTATGGCTTGATGCCTTATCCTGATGCAAGCAGAACTATTTACATCTGCACCATAGAGACCAGGGATTTCTGTATGGAAAATTAGTATCAGAATGTTAGTCTGATAATATGCTGAGTTGATTTTCACATTTTTATGTAGTACACGATGAATGGTTAATTTGCCATTGTAACTGTACCTTGCTATTACTATGAAACCATTGGGGAAAGTTTCGTTAGTTTCCTTATATCAACTTTCAAATTTCCCCCCCCCCCCTTGGTCAGTAATATATAGCCCAGGTTTGTTGCAGTCACTTAGATGAACATATGCTTCATCTAAAAAGACAACGAACATCCACTTTTCACCAGCTAGCTATCGTTCATACAGCTTTCTGCTATTACTAGCACATTCTGCAATGTGTTTAGGCAACAGCTTATATCCCCGGCTCTTATGACACTTTTCTATATCCAAATCCTGTTTGTTTATGGTGTTCACAGTAGTAACAGAGATCCCTACATGCAGTGCAATGGCCCTCTTAAGTTGCAGGATTTCGTCCAGAGGCCTTCACCTTCCAAATTATCTCCAGGGTGCGACTGCTGGCCAGTCGTGGATTTCCCTGTTTCTTGCCCTTTGGATTAAATCCTGATGTGGCCTTATCTTTTTTGTTGAGTGCACATGAGATCACTTTTTTGGATATGGTCAAACCATGCCTCTTGCACTGTATAATAGTCTTAGAATACAAGTATTTTGCATGGGAATGGGCAATAATGTAACCTTATCAGAATGGTTGTATTTTTGACGCCATTTGATGCAGCAAGGACAAGAGCACATAACTGAGCAAATACAGTGATGCACTCGTACTGCTGAACTTTCATTCTGTTCCACGTGTTATTATCATCTGATATTGTTACCACAGATCGTGAACAACCCTCTGTAGAGCTAGCATATCAGGAGACCCACATTTACCAGATAAGTGGTAGAAAACTGATAATGCTTCTGAACCAGCTGCCAATATAACTTAGCAGCAACACATACTGTTGCAGTATATTTCAAATTACTCAGGATACTATAAAATTGTTCTTCATGCTATGCTTGATACATGTGCTACAGTTTGCCACTGTATGTCCTTGACTGCTTTACATTTTCAATAATTTGAATATTCACAGTTTAGGGATTTAGTTGGCACAGATGAAACAACTGGACTGTTAAAGGTAAACAATGCATCAGAGAATCTGAAATGGAATTGGCAATATTGCTGTTATGCTACCTCATGAACAAACAAGTGCACACTTTAACAGAGAGAGAATGCTTTTAATTCTCAAGTGAACATTAATCTTAAACATTTTCATTGTATTAAAAAATTTGCTTTTATTGCTGAAACATTCAATATTACACATTTACCATCCTAAATTGTTAAATGTAATCTGTACTTGACTTCCTGCTGAAAAATATGCAACTTTGAAACTTGTCACTGCTTTGAAATGTTGCTTATTTTGCAAGTTTTTATTAGGGACTAAATATTAATCCTCAAAGTTTTATTGAATTTGGTTTATTTTAGACATAGGTACATCTAAAAAGATACACTCTGAATCTAATGTAATGCAATATAAGTATACACTAAATCTCATGTATACTAATTCTTTAGATTTTAACCAAATTGTAAATTAAATCTATTATCCTTCACTTGCACTTTTATATTTTCTCTTTCATTTTCATTTATTTTTTATAAAACATTTATCTATGTTGTTTCTACATCCTATAACTTCTTTATTAAATATTTTTACTTTCACTACTACGTAGAGTAAGTAGGGGAGGTATTGCATTCCACCCAAAAATTTGATACCTTCAGAGATTTCACTGAAATACATGTTTTGAGGGGCCCTGAAACCAAATAAAGCGTTTTGGAAACATGTCGTATAAATATCAAACTTGGTATTTGAGTTTAGTATCTTCCAAGGATGCGACACGAAGATTTTCAAGAAAATGCCCCCACCACAGACTACCCTTTACATGGAACATTTTTTGAAAATTTTTATTTTCTCAAAAATGGCTCTAACAATTTTGATTTAAATATCATATATTTAAGATATTTTCATGGCAAATGAACTTGAATTTTCTGGGAATGGCCTCAAAAGTCCTCTTCATTCTGAATAACTTTCGCATAGGAGATGTAAGAGATGGACAAAATTTTACAACACTAAAATGTGGATCTCGTTAAAACACACAATTTATGTTGATATTGTAATGAAAAGAAGCTAGAAACAGTGATGTGTATTGAATTTATTTAAAGGTGAGTCGGAATTGTAACACTAACATCACTAAAACTTAAGTGATGTTAGTGTTACAATTCCGACTCACCTTTAAATAAACACACAATTTATGTTATAAATTTCTTTGTGGAGTGAACCATTTCTAAGATATTCCGTGTTATTTGCTTGAATTGTCCAATAGTTACACTTTTTCTCAAATGGGAATTCGTTATTCGTTTTTTTATGTCCCGACATGCAAAGAGAATGGATTGCTCCACATAGCAACCAGCTCTTAAAAGATTTGACTGTTGCTTAAAGTCTACCATATTCCCCTTGCACCTATAAGAAAATTCACAATAACATAGTTTCTGCAAATGCTTATGTCGATGAACATGAAGTAGATGGAGGATAAGCATTTGTAAAAAATTTGTGCAAGAGTAGAGAAAGTCATGTGAGTGCACCAAATCAGATTTTTTTTGTTGTGATTCCAATAACAATACAGCCCATTAGTTTTAAAAAATTTCCTCATGTCATCTTTTCTCCTTCACATCTAGTCATTTTCTTTCATTCCACACTTTGAATAAATATTTCTTCTCTTATACTACTCAGTATCAACACACTAGTTATGGTTAAACTCAATGATTCCGGGTGGAACTCTACGAACTCAACTGATTAGACTAAAAAGAATAAGGATCTTGTTTACAGAAAAAGAAAGTGTAGTTTTTACTTTTCTCTACTAGTAAGTGTGTTGCATTTCATCCAAAAATTTGGTACTGAGATACCACCAGAAGTACACATTTTGAAACTCCCTGAATAATAAAAGACAAAGGGAGCAGTTTTAGGAAAAGGGGAGTGTCATTTTTTTATTTTCTCAAAATGATTCTAATACTTTTGATTAATATACCATGTATTAACAATATTAGCAAAAAAAAAAAAATAAGAGATATATCTTGAATTACCTATGAGTAGCCTGTGAAGTCCTGTTCATTTTGTATGGCTTTTGGTAGTCTAGAATTGATAGTCCTATAGCATTGGTAGTCCGTAAGAGATAGACAAAATGTTACTACAGAAAAAAAATATAGATCTTGTTAAAGCACACAGTTGATGTCAAATATATTGTTTTGTGCCATTATCCATTTCTGAGATATTCTTGATTATTATTGGTTTGTGTTTTCAAATACCTACTTATACTTTTTTCAGATGATAAGCTGCAATTTCTTTTTTCTTGTGGTCATGCAAAGAGCATAGAATGTCAAAGCCATCACATAGCAAACCACTTTTTAAAACTCTTGACTATTGCTTTAGCCCTACTGTATCCTTCTTATACCTACAATGGAATGTGTAAAGGTGTAATGAAAGTTTATCTCGATTAACAAGAAGTAGACAGAAGAATAAGCTTTTGTAAGAATAGTTTGTAGAAGAGTAAATAGAGAAAGTCGTGTGAATGCAACACATTAGATATTTCAGTAAATAAAATTAAATGTTTTTATTAGTAAATTTCTTACTCTTTGTGTAGCTGATTATTAACACATCATTTTCAGCAACAGTTATGAAGAAATCGCCTAAATCCAATTATCTGTATGCAAATATTCAGACAGCATGGGTGTTGCTGAATGTGTAACAAGTGAAATTGTGGAAATGTTTAATCCTTTTTAATTTAAATTGGTGTGGCTGTAAAAGTTTCTTTTTATTTTAATAATATAATCTCAGGATCAATTTTGCCATCCAGCATTTGCTTCTCATTGATTTTGCAAATTTGACTAACAGTTTTAGTTAACTTATATTTTAACATAAACAGAAATGCAATAAATAAGAGTACGCTTTTATTTGTTTCAGGCACTGAAAGCTGCTCATATTGGAATCTCTCTCTCAGAAGCAGAAGCTTCAGTTGCTGCACCTTTTACATCAAGGGTTGCCAATATTACTTGTGTACTTAAGCTAATCCAAGAAGGAAGATGTGCCCTTGTTACAAGCTTTGGAGTATTTAAGTACATGGCCTTGTACAGCTTAATACAATTCATCACTGTGCTGATATTATACACAGTAAGAAAAGTTGAAATTGAACACAAAAAATATAAAAAGAGATTCTTGCAATTTTTAAAAATTTTTTGAAAAAAAAAAGTAATATTCATTGCTTTTACCAAAAGTATTAATAGCTTTTGCGTTTTGTTTTTTGTATGAGGTTTAAAGTACTGGAAGATGAAAGTGAAAGAGGGAAATTAGCATTAGAATTTGAAAATTCTGTCTTTATTAATCCTATTCTGGTAATATTTATGTATTATTTTACAGAGAGAAAGTCTGCTAGGCAATATGCAGTTTCTTTATATTGATTTGGTAATCACTACAAGCATAGCTGTGTTAATGGGGCGCACAGGCCCAACTTCCAAACTCGTTGCTCAGAGGCCAATGGGTAGCTTGGTGTCTCCTAGTAATATCATTCCACTCATTCTGCAAGTCCTGCTTATGACTGCTGTTCAAATTGCTGTTTTGGTGTTCCTGATTCAGCAGACATGGTAAGAAACAATGTTTGTGCTTAGCTTTAGCTGTTGAAGACTCTACTGCTTCATTTGGGTTACTCTATTAAGTGGAAGGGCTCTTCTATCACATTCCCTCTCTCACTCTCTAGTTCAGGCACTAACAGGTACACTACTTTTGAGCAAAGGGCAGCAGGCAGAGCTGGGCAGCAATAGATGATGCCGCAGCTGTGGACAGCTTGCCAATGCACTGGGGTTTCAAGAATTCAAAGTGGATATGTGATCTTGTGTTCTTTGCTGATTTGAACACACTTAATGTGTGTCTGCAAGGAAAACAACAGGTTATAACTCAAATGTGGGATAAAATAAAGTCCTTCAAAATGAAACTTCAATTGCAGGAACATCAACTTCCAAATCAATACAAAGCTTGCCTCTCTTCTTTAAGTTGATGTTCTGCATTACTTTAAAGAGTATGCAGAAATTCTTACTACAATGCATGAACAATTTGAAATATGATTCCAGGACTTGAAAGATCCAGAAACACAATTGTATGTATTTTCTAGCCCATTTTCAGTAAATGTTGATTCAGTTTCTGCAAACTTCCAGTTAGAAATTATTGACCTACAGTGTGACAGAGAACTGAAAGACAAGTTTAATAGCAAGGTGGACTTGGTTGATTTATACCAACCTTTTCCTCATTTACGATTTCCTCCCTAAAACGCAGCTAAAATCTTGTGCAACTTCGGTACCACTTATACATGTGAGTAGCTGGTTTGAAATTAAGAAAATGCAGACAGCAAAGTAACTTGTTTGATGAAAATCTGAATGCATTTCACAGATCAAGGCAGCATAAAATATCTCCCCCAAATATTCACAGTCCTGGTCAAGGGAAAACTTAACAACAAAAAATAAAACTTTTAATTCAAGCTACAGTTGCATTTTATTCTATTCAGTGATTGCTATAAGTTTATAAATTATTTCTGATCAGTTATATCTTAAAGTGTTCTGTTTGTAATATGTATCTTGGGTTTTGTATTCTGAAATATAACGTTGTTCCTGTTATGTTAAGTGTTGATTGATTAAACATGCAACTATCGTTTCCTGTTTTATTCCATCTGATTAAGTTACTATACATATATGTTTAAAATAGATTATTATATTAATCAAATAGATAAACAGAGAGAAAATTTTCTACTGCAAGTGTAATGTAAAACTAGATGAGATAAAAGTTCTGACAAATATGTCTGTAACTCCATACATGTACTTTGTAATGCTATAAATGTAAAATATTGGTTCACTATTATAGACTTTCACATTAGATAATTTGACCTGCTGTGTGTTTAGTTCCTCTATCGATAAAGCACGCCACAGATGCACCAAAGAGCTGTGTTGAGACTCTCAGCCGACAAGTAAGAGCAGAGCTCAATTGCGCAAACCCTGCCAGTGTCTGTTGTAACTCCTCCTCTCTCCATTTGTTACTCAACCTCCCTTTTGCCCCTCTTTCATTCACTTTTAATTCTCTCTGTCTTTCTCCCGCTTTCTTCTTTTTCCCTCTCCCCCTTTCAGTCAACTCCTGTCTCTTGCAAGTTGTCACTCACTTCTGTCAAGCGCTCTCCCTCCCTCATTTCTGTGTATCTATATGATGTTTCAAAAATCTATACTAAAACCACTGTTTCTGAGATAGTAGCAAAAAAACACAAATAATAAGTTTAATACTAATGGAGACATAAAAGTAAGAAACTGGTATAACTTCTTAAATGTTCGTTGTGCCAAAATTTTGTAAACATTAAAATTCTTCAAACATTTTTTTCTTACAAACATTTTTCACAAAACAATTGCAAGCAAGATTTTTTTTATTAATATTTTGACTTTGTGCCTCATTATAATTCCCCTTTGGAGGGATTTAACAAAAATAATTTATGGCTTATATGTATATGTTAAGTACCAAGCCTCTTAACAATTGGCTCAGCCATTCTGTAATGAAAAGAATTTCTATTTTTGACTTCATTGTAACCCATTGTGCATATTGAAGCAGAATTTTTAAGTGGGTTTAAATAGTGTAGGTACCAAATATGAGGTGGGCTTTTAAAGCAAGTATCAATAATTTTTTAAAAAATAACAAAACATTATTTTCCAAATACTTCATTATCATTCATTACCCTACACTACTTCTCCACATAGTCACCGCTGTTATTCAGGCACTTGTCACAACAGGAAATCAGTTTTTGTATGCCTTCGTCAAAGAATGATGCCACCTGTGATGAAAAACAAGTCTGCTCTTCTGGTTTCACATCATTGTCAAAATGTTTTCCAAAAAGGAATTTTTTCAGATGAAGAATGAAAATCACATGGTGCCAAATCCTGACTGTAGCTCCAGGGTGGGTGAATTGTTCCCAACCAAATGATGTGATCAGATCTTGAGTTTGTTTGGCTGTGTGTGAGTAGGCATTGTCACTCATTATTGTTTCACATAAACCTCACACAATTGTCAATGAATGTTTGCTGGCATAATATTTCTTGCATTCAAAAAACGAATCTCTGATCTAATTTCACAGTTGGCTAGTCATCCAATTATTTTAAACATTTTGAAATACTCCAACAACAGGAAAACACAAAGTGACGATCACTCACAGCTTCCTAATGAAGGAGGAAGTGATCACATATGCTCAAAATCATGATTGCAGTGCTGCAGTGGCAAAATATTAAAACAGTGCTTACTTTAAAAACACACCTCGTATCTGTTATTTCAACTTAATACTCAGTACCATATGCCACCTCCCCATGTTATTTTTGTACATAATTAATTCTGTCCCTAAGTTTAGCATTGTTATTTTGTAAGTCCATGTGTATCTATATTGTGCATATACAATTATTTTAATAGTGTTTTATTTGGTTCATTTATGTAATTTCATGTTTGTGCTTTTCCAACTTTTGTTTTAGAAGTGTACAAGTTTTGCAATAATACATGTTATTAATAAATATTTATTGGATCTTAATTGTGTTTTTGGTAGCCATTTCGGGACATAAGCAATCGGGAAGCATAGTCTCCTCTTGGCTTCACTCATCGCATGGATGGAATCTTCACTGAGGAAATATGTACCTTAGCTCCGTTAAAAATGGTTCTGTTTGTAAACTCCCATTTAGGCGCATATAAAACCAAGCATTAATTGCTGTATTGAGAAAATAATATATCAGTCAATGTATTGCACCTGAGGTATAATTTATTTGTGTAAATTAGGTGGAGGGAATAAATTGAAACCGCATGACAGATATTATGTTTTGTAATTGTAACTAGAAGCTACCTGCCACCATAAACTAAGGTGATTACCAAGCCTGCAGACCCAATTCTCAGCCAGAGTAAAGAAGTTTTTAGTTTACAGTTCAGGAGTGTCACCAAGCCTCAGACAATACTGCCACTACTGCTAGGCATTATCTTTGCTTAAACAGGAAATTTACCCATTTATCAGTAAGGAAGCTTTACAAAACTGGCCGCAAGACAAATTCTCTCAATTGCCTCACTTCAGAATCTCAAACTCACCAAGTGGACTTCGCCCTGAATGAGACAAGAGGGCAGTATCCCAATTTTCGAGGTTGAGCAACTAGATTTTGCTCTGAGCTGCAACTAGTGATTCTTACCCATCAATAGTGGGTTGCTGGAGGATCTCTCTTCATTGTTAAATGCACATCCTATAAAATTGGCACCCAGCAATAAACCAACACATTGCACCCACTAAATGTTAACATCAATTATAGACCAGAAGACGAAAATTACCAGAAAAACCTTTTTTTGGTTTTATTATATATACAGATAAATACCACTTATACTTATTGGTTGTGAAATATATTTAAATCCTCTATTCTTTTGTAGAATATATATAAATAGCAATATGGCGTTGAGTAACATAGTCACGCATATCAAGATGCCAAAAATTAATACAAATAAGAGGTGATACTGTTGATAAACCAAGAGAAAAAAATAATTACGTGTTCTTAAAGGATAAAGGAAGAGCTGATAATAAAAATAAAGTTTTTCTAAACAGCAAAGGCAGGAAATGCTACAGCTGATTGAAGCAGAAGTGGTGGTGTCACTTCAAATGATCATTGATATTTTAAACAAAGACCTATAAGCTGTTAGACAAGAAGCGAGAATGGAATCAGAAAAGAAGCAGCTTCAATCCCAACTAGTAAGTGACACTCAATTCATACATATCGGAGGTAAGCAAAATAGTGTTATTTAGATAGGGTAATTGGGCACATCAGAAAATGCTGCCGCACACAAAATGTGATGTTGGTGCTGATTTTATGCCTGTTAACAGATTTCAACCTTTGTTCGAGGATACAGGAAACAACAATGGTCAGTTAAACATGACGCTTTTACTGCTGCTAGCTAAAAAGTGTAACCTAGATGTCTTAAAACTTGTGTTGGTTAGTTATAATTATTATTATGTTTCAATGCTATGTCACCTAGCACAATTATTATCTACGTAGTTGTTCAAATATCGTAGGTTGAATCGTATTACTAGTTCGAAAATAGTTTAAGTTCATTACAAATTCCCTTTACTCACAATACCTAAAGTTAAGATTCTTTTAAATAAAGTGCAAAGTCCACAATTTATTGCGCGCTAGGCCCATGTATATTCTTTTTTTCTCTTAATGTGAAAACGTGCACTTTTAACTTTACATAAATAGTGGTTGACTCATACTTAACAATGAAAGAAAGCAGATTAACACAAGGAATTGTTATAATTCTGCAGCTGTGATAATAAATGTATTAAGTCGAAAAAGCACTCTTTACATATACATGGAATTTTACAAAAATGAAACTATTTTGAAAGTTCGAATGTTCTTGCACTGAATTGAAATAATTAATTTATGTTACAATTGCTCTGAATTAGCCCGCTCAATTCCTAATGAATCACTGTTTCCACACGCATGATATAAAATTTTAAGCTCTACTTACAAAAGGTTATCAGGAAGTTTGACTAGACCAAAAAGTGTGTATATAGCGGCCGCTACCCCCAGCTCAGAGCTAAAGCTGTTGATGCATCGTCCGCTAGCAAGTCCCAACTCAAAGCTGTTCCTCTTGATGTAGGTTAAGCAGGCGACTTATGGAGGAGCAAATCATGTGACTTCAGTCACTGAGAACGCCACCTGGAGAGGGAGAAGAGAGAACGCACTCTAGCATTCTACCGACGTATCTTTATGGAGCTTCAATGAATCCTCCATGCTGGTTGCATTATAAATCCTGGTAGGCACAACACTTAAGTGATGGAACTGGTACTGATAAAATTAAAGTGTAGTCATCACTGGTCAGCTTAAATTTTGGCATAAGGAGAAGCCAGGAATGGCTCAAAGCAGTGTATTTTGGCTGTGTGTTGTTCAGTATTGACATATGGAATCCCCTTCTGGGGATTTTCCAACAGCTGTATTAAGGTGTTTAAACCACAAAAAAGAATAAGAATCAAGCATGTGAACCAATATACTCCAAATAAACCACTTTTCTCGGATTTAAGAATTCTACCCTTACCATATATTTATATGTTACAGTTTCATTCATAATGAAAATAAAAGCATTTTTAAGCTTAACAATGAATACCATTCATATAACAAAAGAACATCAACAGCAGTCCATCTCCAACAATGCAGATTAACCAAAGGCTTGAATTCAGTCTCCCATAAAGGTGTTAATTTATACAATAAACACTCTAAGGCTATTAAAGTCCCACAGAGCAAAACATTCAAGAAGAAGGTTAAAGATGTACTCTTAAACTACATGTTTTATTCCATTGACAAATTCATGAGTATATCGTTTTGATTGTTTCACGGGTCGTGTTCATCTGAGGGATGCACTTTAACTCAAAAGGAAGCTTGACAGCTGCCTTCAAGACCAAGATTGTACTAGAATCAATTGTATTTAGTATTTTGATCACTTTGTAAAATATAGTGATTCTGTTCTATTTTAATTATAAATAAACCTTGTGGATTTTCTATGTGCTTTTAATGCCTTTTAAATTTGGGGACACAATTTTGTAGATATTGCACTTTATTATAAAGTAAATTTTATATCATTAGAATGTTACATTACTTTTTAAAGATTCCACAGGTATAGCAATGCTTGCAGAATCATATTAGTTTTCATTTTTTTTCAAACTGCACTGAGGTGATATGTAGGCAGAAGATAGTAAACAGTCATTTTTTCAATTCTTATTTCTTGTTTTGATAGCTTAAACATTCAACTATCTTTTTCAGAGTTTCATAACCCGATTCAAATTCCTTCTGCTTAAAAAGTTAAATAACATTATGCTGCCATTTGTCACACCCACCTTCTTTGATTACTTTCTTGTCATCTTTGGTTCTGTCGTGATTTGGTTTACTGCTCATTTTAGTGGTAAAGTGAATGAACCATGTTCAGAAAACCTTTTTTTTTTATATTATTATTATGCAGAAGCCTATGATTACTAGCACATTGTTACTGCATGTAGTTTTATTGTTAATGTGAGTTATTAGTATTTTGTAAGTCTGTGGAAAATATATTTTTATCGTCTACTAATATTCATAATGGAAAGGTCAAAAAGCATGTTCAGAAACATTTAAACAGCTACACTGTACCACAGTGTATTTAAAAGTAAGATTGGTGTAGGTATATTCTACAAAGTAGTGCTTAGAAATAAATAGTGGATTTAAGATTATAGATTTGACATTAATCCCTGAGACAGTAACTCAGGCACATAAATGTTCATTTTATGGAGTGAAAAAAATAAAACTCCCAGTGTGAGTCAGTGGGGAATTTAACATCGTGCCGGCATGTTGCCATGGTAGCTCAATTGGTTAGAGCAGCTGGATGGAAACCAGAGGTTGTGTGGTTCAAATCTAGCTATGGCATTTTTACTTTCTCTACCACATACATGGTAGGTAGAGAAAGTATTGCATTCCACCCAAAAATTCGATGCTAAAATTTCACTGAGTATACATATTTTGAGGCCTGAATAAAAGAAAAGCATTTTAGAAAAAAGGTCTGTGTGGGTGTGTCTGTAACAGCAACTAAAAAACAAAAAGTCATATAAATACCAAACTTTGTGTTTAGTTTCAGTACCTTCCAAAGATGCGACAATACCAAACCACCCTTTACATGGAACATTTTTCAAAATGTTTTATTTTCTAAAATAATGGCTCTAACAGTTTTGATTAAAATATCATATATTAAACATATTTACATTACAAATAAACTTTGTATCTTGAATTTTCTGGGAATAGCTTGTGAAGTCTACTCATTTAGAAGAAATTTTGTATAATCTTGTATATCTTGAATAAAATAAATAAATCTAAACATTAAGCAATAGATGAAAACGTACTAACAAAAATTGTAGATCTCTTTAAAACACAATTTATTTAGAATAAGCTCTTTTGTGTCATAAGCCATTTTTGAGATGTTTCTTGCAATGTCATGGAAACAGTATGGAGTTTTAAGGCCAGCATATGCCATCCTATTCTTAAACATTTGACTATTTCTATTCCCTTTGTATCTCTAACGAAATGTGTAATGTAGCTATTTTTGCAAAGGTTTATTTGGATTAAAATGTAGTAGATAGAAAAATAGACTTTAGTAAATTTGTATACCCACTGATAAATGTTAGAGGGTAATTTTTTAATGTATTGCATTAGATTTTTTTAGTTTGATTCTATCTTTACAATCTTAACTGTTTGTCAGATAGAGATGATCATTTTGTATTTCAGGTTTCATCCTGCCAAGCCAAAAAATGCAAGGGACGAAATTGTTGTCTGCTGGGAGAATACAGCTCTTTTCTGTGTGAGCTGTTATCAGTATCTCATTTTGGCAGTAGTTTATTCTAAAGGAAGACCATATCGTAAACCTTTCTACACAAATGGTAAGTATTAGTAAAACTAAGAACAGGTGATACAAATTGGGCATAGAGAGATCTTGAATAAAATGAAATCTTATTAAGCATGCCATAAAACTGTTTCATTTCGTACTCCTTATTTTGGATGCATACTTGCCAGCTTCCTAAACTTGAAACCCATAAAACTTTCCCTCATCCAGCAAAGCGTAATAATTTTGTGTAACATGCAATTTAAAATGCTTAAAATGTTTGGTGCAATAAATAAACAAAAACTACATGTAAAATAAATGCGAATTCTGTTTTATAAGAATTCATGAAGACCTGTAGTACCGCTTCTTTCAGTCACTCATGCAAAATTCTTCCTGGCACCACAATTTAAAACAAAGAATACCACTTAGGCTACACACAAATTTGTAGTCCATATTATACACTTCATAACATGAACTGTAAACATAAACTGTATATTGCATAGCCATAGATTGCAAATAAGATAAACAATTTATATGAGGGAGTTGACTTTATGAGGTCTGTTCTAAAAATTCCGGAACATTCGTAATTTCAAGCCAATGGAGTATTGGAGCGAAATGCAGTTGGCATCCCTGCACATGCCTGTGTTTAATGTGTAACTGCTGGAAATTTAATTATTCGATGTCTATTAGTTTGTTTGGTTCTGTATTGAGTAGAACGTGTGTCACACAATTTGCAAATTTCGAGATGGCAGAGTTAGAGGAGCAACGCATCTGCATTAAATTTTGCGTGAAACTCAAGAAGATCTTTACAGAGACACACCAAATGATGCAGGAAGCCTACAGTGATGAGTGCTTAAGCCGTATCAGTGTTACGAATGGTTCACATGGTTTAAAAATGGCCAGATGGAAGTTAAAGATGACCCTCATTCAGGATGCCCTTCGATCTACCGTCGACGCTCATGTCAGGAACATCAACGAAATTGTGCATGCCAATCGAAGACTGACTGTGCGAGAGATTGCAGAAGAATGTAACATTTCATTTGGATCATGTCATGAAATCCTGACACAGCATCTTGGAATGGATCATGTTGCCGCCAAGTTCGTCCCACGGCTCATGAGTCAAGACCAGAAAGACCATCACCTCACAATCTGTGAAGAGCTTTTGGATCACACAAATGATAATATGATGTTCCTTAAGAGAATCATAACTGGTGATGAAATGTGGAGCTATGGTTATGATGTTGAGACCAAGGTTCAACCTTCACAATGGGTTGGGAAAGGTTCTCCAAGACCAAAAAACGCTTGTCAGTTGGTCAGATATCAAAGCCATGCTGATAGTTTTCTTTGACTTTGAAGGATTAGTTCATTATGAATTCGTACCACAGGGACAAACTATTAATCAATGGTACTATCGGGATATGTTGCGATGCCTGCAAGAAAATGTGAGAAGGAAACGGCCTGAAATGTGGCTCTTGCATCACGATAACACACTCGCAAATTCATCCCTGTTGCTGCGTGCCTATTGCACAAAAAACGATATCACTGTGCTGCCTCATCCTCCGTACTCTCCAGACCTGGTCCCTGCAGACTTTTTTTTATTTCTAAAGTAGAAAACCCTGTTGAAAGGACGAAGATTTGCAACAATAGACAAGATAAAAGAAAATTTGCAGACAGTGCTTTGTGCGATCCAGAAAGAGGTGTACCAAGACTGTTTCCGAAAGTGGAAACGGCGTTGGGAGCAGTATATCAATTGTGGAGGAGAGTATTTCGAAGGAGACCATGCAAAATAAGTAAAATTAAGCGTAGAAAAATATTGTGGACAAAGTTCCGAAATTTTTTCAACAGACCTCATACAATTCACATTGTCCATTACTGAATGTTTGCACCATTTACGCTGGTTACTAGAGGTCACTAGTGGTGCAATCAGATTTTAAATTTGTATGCTGTGCATTTTGTTGCAGCCCATAGAAGGGAGACCATGCTTGTGATGAAGGATAGACACAATTAACTCTGGTCTATCATAACACTGTATACCAATTAGTGCGGTCCATTCAGTCTGTAATCTTAAGTTACAGTATAAGGAAATAGAATTTAATATTTTGTCATATGCATGGTGAAAATCTGTAGCACCTTGAATCTGCCCATAAAGCTGTAAAAATGCTTCCTTTGTTCTAAAGTTGTAAAAAGGCCTCTGTTCCGGTACATTTTAAAAGTAAACCTAAAAGTTAGCAAGAAAGGGGATGATTCCCAGTATAGAAATAAAATTTCTTAAAATTGTATATTTTATTATTCATACCTCTGAAAGTGCCTTTGCAGAAAAAGGTGTGTGCGTGTAATGCTCAGGAGTTAATAATGAAACCTTCTTGCTTTTCAATATTTTTATGTTAGATTTTCAAAAGTAACAAGAGAGTCACAATTTTTGAGATGTTCCATGTCCATTTCTTCTTCCTTGGAGTACAGTAAACAATTTGGAGATGTTACTATTCCAATTTTGTAAAGATGTTGATTCATACAATCATGTCCTGTGATAAGTTGGAATGCAGCAACAGAAGATTTTCTTGGAAATCAGGAAATATTGATGAATCATTTAAAATTTCATTTTATTTTGACTGTTACTTTTGAAGTGTTATCTTGGTTATAATTAGAAATGATTTTTCTTTTTATGATTTGTTTAATTGATTCATAAAAATATTATTTTTTTTTATTACAAACTTGATTTTAGCTCCTTTCTTTGCTAAACGATAGCAAAGAAAAAGGAAATTCATTAAATACAGTAAAACTCAGTTTTTAACTTCCCTTAATTTACGTTTTCCTGCAATTTATTAATTTTCTGCTGCTCTTATCTTTTACAGAATATGAATGCAAATTAATATATATACCTACAATACATTCCTGTCATTAACATTTCTAAACAGAGGTTTTTTCTAGTCTTGCATTTTTTCTCAGATGATTACATTGATTTTCAAACTCATTTCCTTGAGTTTAAATTTTGTTAAGGCTGTAAAACATTCTCATTACAAGGAGCTGAGGTTTCTATAGAAACTTCTGATTTTGTCATCCCAGTGACTTGTATATGTTAGCATAAGTTGTGGTATTGTAGGTTGTCTTTACTTCTAGCATTTTCCAGTTGCATATGCAACAGTAAGCTGACTGCATAAAATACACATACGTAATTTCAAAAGTCCTGCACAAGGCGCATGCGCAATCATTATGGTGACGTGATCATGTTGAAGTTTATTGCAGTTGTGAGTCAGACTTTAGGCTTGATAGTTGTATATGTGTTTGATGTTTTGCATGGTTGTGTTGTGAGTAATTCAGCTTTAAAATGGAAGCTGAAACCGAGTCAGGTGGGATTACACATAGTTACCAGCATTCTTACATCAAAATCGAATCCCTACATGGAAAGAACCCAACTGAAATTTACAACGCTTTGAGAGAGGTATGTGGGAATGGTGAAGTGGATCGTAGAATAGCATCACAGTGGTCTGCTCGTTGGGTTGGGTAAGCATTGAGGACAACCCAAGAAGTGGAAGGCCATTGACTGCAGCAAGACTACATCTCTCAGATTATTGTTAATGACATTTTGAGACACGATCGACGAAAAACATGTGTGGAAACTACATATGAGGCCAGAATGTCTGCCACTTCAGTTTACAGAATCATTACTGAAAAGTTAAAGATGAGAAAAGTTGCTGCCCAATGGATTCCTCGTGATCTAAGTGAAGAGCAGAAAGCAGGTCGCAAACGAATCGCAGAAGAATTGCTTCAACATTATTGAACAGAAGGAGAACAGGTTCTGAAAAGGATTGTTGCACTTGATGAAACCTGGATACGAGATTTTGAGCCAGAACTGAAGTCTCAGTCATCACAATGGAAAAGTTCTGACTCTCCACGCCTGAAAAAATTCCACCGCCAATAATCAAAGGTGAAACTGATGATGATCTTTGCGTATGGTATGAATGGAGTCATAGCTACAAATAGAGCGCCCCAGGGGACGTCTGTAACAGGCACATACTACAAGTTGTTTCTACAATATGTTTTTTCGCCTGAAAATTCATCAAAGAAGGCCTGACATGCTTGCAGCTGGTGGCCTCATTTTGCGCAATAATGCAAGACCACATATTGCTCTTACTAGTGAGAGGAATGCTTAACAAATATGGATGGGAAATACTTCCCCACCCACCATATAGTTCTGATATGAGCCCATCAGACTTTGATTTGTTTCCCAAATTGAAGGAAAAACCTGTGGAAAACGTTTTGATACAATTGAAGCTTTCAGCGAGGTGATTCGAGTAATCAGACAGCTCAACAATGAAGGTGCCCTATCCAGAATACAGAATTTGCCAAAACGTTGGGAAGCTGTCATGAGCAAGAATGGAGATTATATTGAAGGCCTGTAAAGGTATTTTGTAAAATAAATTAATTACTTTACTTCTATCCTACAATGTGCAGAACTTTTAAAATGACCCTCGTATTAGTTCCTCGTATTAACATTGTGGTCTGTAGTAATAATAGTTGAGAAAGTTGTTTTTGTAGTGGTGTGTGGTTCTTGGTATGAGATGAAAAGAAAGTAGAACAGAAATTGTCTTTACAAGAAAAGCCACAAATTCTGTTGCATGTTGATTCACATATTGGAACATGTGTTTGGGCTAGCAAGGAGTTGAACTCATCTCAACTTTGAACATGATAGTAAAAACATCTGTGTTGAATACACATGACTTTCTCTACTCTTCTACAAAATATACTTATGAAAGCTTATTCCTCTGGAATTAATTGTTCTTCCACACAAGCCGTGTGTTGGACAAGTTGTAAAGGTAGAATCAGACGACTGAAAAATTCAATGCCACAGCTGGAATTTGAACCACATGGTATTCTTTTATTTCTTGTTAGTCAAGATAAATTTTCACTACTCATTCACATATTCATTGTAGCTATAAAAAGGTTAGTAGGCTAAAGCAATAGTCAGATTTTTAAATTGTGAATTGCTATGTGATTTGCTTTAAAATTCCATGAACTTTGTATGACCACGAGAAAAAATGAATATATATACTTTTTATAAAAGTGTAAGTATTTGAAAATTCAAACCAATAGCAAAGGAAATGGTCAATGCCACAAAAAAATTTGACATATATTGTGTGCTATAATGAGATTTTTTTTGTGTGTGTGTGTGTGTAGTAAGATTTTGTCTATCTTTTAGTGTTGACCAATATCAAAAGCTTTTCGTTTTTAATGTGCTATTCTCTCTCTCTCTCTCTCTCTCTCTCTCTCTCTCTCTCACGCACGCACACACAAAAAAATAACTTTTTTTCTAAAAATGCTTCTTTTCTGCATTCAGGGTGCCACTTGTATTTCTCATGAATCTTGGAATGGAATTTTTGGTGGAATACACTCTACTTACCATAAGTAAGTAGTAGAAAAATTAATCACTGAAATTAAATCAGAACAGTATGATGTTATGTTTGAAATACTGAAATATACATGTGCCAAACACACAGTGAGAGGATAAACTTGTGGCAGAAATTGCAGTTGATGCTGTCATATTCCAAACAAAAGTCCTTCAGTTTGCTGCATATTGGAAATTGCTCATTTTATTGCCTAAATGGAGGGTGGATTTGTTTAAGGATCATCACAATATTGTGTACTAAAATCAACTGTGTGGAGAAAATCAGCATCAATGGGAAAAACTGCCAAACAGTGGAGACGAAGACCTTCCAGCTATTATTGTCAATTAAATGGATGAAACTGATTGTTTATAGCATTTTGCCAAACAAAACTTTGAGTTTTAAGAGGGGAAAGCATCATGTCAGAAACTCAGCAAGTAAAGGACAACTTTATATGCATAATATTTGGACAAGCTGGTAATAGTGATGTGAATTTGAAATTATATAGGAAAACTGAGTCGGAGTTGAAACACTTAACATCACTTACATGTTTTTTGTCTTGGCTGGTTTCAAGAGTTGCTTGCTCTCATCCTCAGAAGTGGCCGACTGGTTCCTAGTACTGTTGCCTGGTGTGGGTTTGTGTGTAATGACATCTAATGGTGAAGTAATGAATTTTCATAGTGGATTGGTGACAGCAATTCAAAATTCATTACACGGTGTTTATATTTTGTGATTAAAATCTTTTACCAAGTATCCAACTCTGTTGTGTATTTTGTAGGTTTTAGGAGTGTTATGTTTGTTGTGATGTAATTAGTCATCCAGAAGTGGTGTGCAAGTGCGGATTTACCCATATGTTCATATTTAATGTATCTCATATACTCTTTTAATTTGGTTTTGAAATTTCTTTTAGTTTTACCTATGTACATTTGGTCACATTCTGGGCAAATGATTTGATAGATTCCTGCTTTTTTCTTCTAAGATATTAGTCTGATTTGTTGCAGATTAATTTCTCTGAACTTAATTTGTTTTGTGGAGCTAGGCAGATGTGTTTTTACTTTCTCTACTACGTATAGTGAATAGGGAAAGTATTTCATTCCACCCAAAAATTTGATATGGGGATTTCACCAAAAATACATGTTTTGAGGCTCCTTGAATCCAAATAAAACATTTTTGGAAACATGTCTTGTATCTATGAGGCACCATAACTCAAAAAGGAAAAGTCAGATAAATACTCAACTTGGTATTTAAGTTCAATATCTTCCAAAGATGCAATACAAAGATTTGCAACAAAATCGCCCCACTCCAAACTACCCTTTATATGGACCATTTTTTGAAATTTTTCATTTTATAAAAAATGGCTCTAATGATTTTGACTAAAATGCTTTATATGAAAGATATTTACATGGCAAATAAACTGAATATCTTGAATTTTTGGGGAATAGCTTATGAAGTTCTCTTCATTCAAAGGAATTTTGTATAATCTTATATAAATTTGTATAACATTCCTTACATGTTTTTCATTTTGACCGGTTTCAAGAGCTAATTGCTCCCATCCTCGGAAGTGGCCAACTGGTTCCTTGTGGTTACATCTGGTGTGAGTTTGTGGTAGTGCATCTACAGTGGTGCAGTGATGAATTTCCAAGTGGGTTAGGTGACAGCAATTCAAAATTCATTACACACTGTCTATGTTTTGTGATTAATAACTTTTCCCAAGTATCCAACTCTGTTATGTATATTGTTAGTTTTAGGAGTGTTATATTTGATGTGATATGATTTATCATCCAGAAGTGATGTGCAACCACAGATTTGTCCATCTGTTTGTATTTGATGTATCTCAAATGCTCTTTTAATCTGATCTTTAAATTTCTTTTTGTTTTACCTATGTAGATTTGGTCACATTCTGGGCAATTAATTTTATAGATTCCTGATTTTTTTTGATCTGAGGTATTTGGTCCTTTGATTTGTTGCAGAGTAGTTTATCTAGACTGAATCTGTTTTATGGAGCTAGGCAGATGTGCTTTTTGAAGATGTGGAATTTGTAGTGAGTCCTTGGGTGGAAAGTGAACTTGTTGAAAACCATTTTGTTTTTTTCTTGGGCAAGCATTGTGGTGTCATTAATATGTTTCTGTTTGTTGAAATGGCTATTTTTTGTCGATTTGTTTGGTGAAGCCATTGTTTATAGCTGTGTAAACCAATCTATGTGTTAAACTGCTTAGGACTGCATGTTTGTGTTTTACTGGTTGAAACTTGTTTTTTGTGTAGTTTTCAGGATGTGTAGGCCTCCTGTAGATACCAAAACTGATCTTGTTTTGGTTTCTAATTACTTTTAAATTTAGGAAGGGTAGTGTACTTTCATTTTCAGTTTCCACAGTGAATTGTGTAGCTTTGTTCTGTAAATTAATTAATTTGAAGGCATCCTGGATGAGTTTGTTGGGTACTATTGCAAAATATCAACCACATATCTATTCCAATCTTTGTAAATGTGCAGAAAGGAGGTAGTTATGTGTGCTTCAAAATTGCTCATAAAAAGTCAGCAAGGAAAGGTGGTAGAGGGTTGCCCATGGCTAAACCAGAAGTCTGTTGATAGTATGTATTGTTGAAAGTGAAACTGTTCTGAATGATGCAAAGTTCTGTGAGATTCTCAAAAGGTCATCTGTTTCATCTTGTGTTATATTGTTTTGGTTAAGCCATTTTTTTTCAGTTTATGTAGGAGTTCATTATTGGGATACTTGGGTAAAGGGCAAAACCGGTCAAGACGAAAAACATGCAAGTGATGTTAAGTGTTTCAACTCTGACTCATTTATTCTATAATTTTAAAGGACAACTGTTTTACTCTGGTTGATGCTGATTAATCAGAAAAATTACTTTCCCCTCCCAAGCAAGTGAGACGGTAATTTGTATCACAAATTACTTTAATGTAAATAATTATTTTTATATGAATATGTATTTTTATGTAACATTGATTTCAGGGGTTTAATAATTGTAATTATTATTGGTAAATAATAATATACGGCTCTACTGAAACTGTTAACAATAACACAATACTTTAGCAAGGGGGTGAGTTGTTTATCGTTACCGGGAACCAGGAAGTTACGTAATATTTCGCGCCTTTTCAGTAAAAAAAGCTTCTAGAACATTCTATAAAAGTAATATGTATTAGTGGTTTTCATTGGATAGTAAAATAGACGCTAATGTTGGCGCGTTTTATTAGCCAATAGCAGTTCATTTATAATCTTTAGGTGTATCTTGAGGCAAGCCTATAAATAAGCCAGGTTGAGGTAGCGGGTCCCCCAGTTCGGCAAGATTCTCAAAACATTACACATCGTCCCCCAGTGTGCAACGAGATTCACAACACATAACACGTCAGCTCCCAGTTCAACGGAATTCTCAGTACAGTACAGATCGTCAGTCAGTCCTTCATTTCGTCAAGTTACGCGTAGAAGAATTACAAGAAATCTTATAAAGTATTATACAGTTGAATATATAAAGTTGAAGTACGTGAGTTAAAAGTGATAAGCAGTTATTACAAACAGTTTCAGTATGGCGATTATCTAGATAAATCTTTGAAAGTGTTAGTGCACGTGTTAGACAATAAAACATTATAAAACACATTTCTTCACTAGTAATTTTTGGATAAAAGATTCCTTTTCCGCTTCACAACCTGTAAGAAAAACATGCCTACCCAGATCAGATGATAGCTAGCCGGTGGACAATTAAAACTGATATAAATTGCTACGTCAGAGGAATCTACAAACAGAACAAATGAACCAACCAACGTATGACGTCACACAAGATGGTTTCGCGTGAAGTAAACATACATTTGCTCTCGTAAATTGGCTTCCACAACGTGGTGCTACAAATACACAAATACAACACTATACCTCTCCCAAATTGGCGCCACCAACGTGGGGCGAAGTAACCAGGAAAGGAAAGATGACCAGGAAAGGATCAGCATAATCAGGACGTGGAACGAAAGCAGCAGTAAAATGATCTACAAGACGCAGATTCCAGAAACAAGAGGAGCGACAAACGACGCGGATAAGTGGACGCAAAAACATCGAGACAACGTAGATTCATCATAAAACAACGCAGAAGCGACATACAAATCTAGGAGAAAGGGGCAGAACGCTGGACATCAAGGCTACATCAACAGGCAGCATCATAAAGGTCAGGTGATTGTAATTTTTTTAGAAAACAAAAACAATGGCTGCTAGGAATATTGAAGAAACAATGATGGAGGGGGATAATGTAACAGTTAGCTGTAATTCAATACAGGATACAGAAAATAGCTTAAACAATGTAGTAGTTGAGGGAGGAAATATTAGTAAACAAAGTCAGAATAGAACAGCAGGAAATGTTAGTGCAGAAAGTGAGAATAGAACAGTAAGAAATGTTAATCTTGATACTATTGTGATGATGGAAATGCTGAGAAATATGAGTAGGGAATTGAAGGAAGATATGCAAAAGAATAATGAGAAAATGAGGGAAGATATGCAAAAGAGTTATGAGAAATTAGGACAAAAATTAACTCAGAGTATAAGGGAAGAAATTTGTAAGAATAATGAGAAATTAGAAAAGAAAATAGATCAAAACAGGGAAGATATGCAAAAGAGTCATAGGGAATTTATGGAAAGGCTTGGTAGGAGGAATGAGAAAGTAGAGCAAACAGTAGATCAAAGCAATGAAGAAATTGAAAAGAAAGTTATGAAGTTAGATAGTTGTATGCCAGAAATGAGAGATAAAAATGAGGAAGTAATAGTAAGTGAGATAGGAGAAATTTCAAAGAAAATGCTAGACATGAGCAAGGAAATAAGTAACGAAGAAAGTGAGGTTAATGTAGAATGTACAGAGTTAGGAAGTCAAATGAGTAGTATTACAAGTGAGCTAAGAGAGATAAAAGAGGTTAGGAATGTAAATGTAAATGAGGCGCAAGTTAATTTCAGAGGGGAGATATCAGAAATACAGAATGAATCAGAAATGCAAAGAAAGAAATTGTACCAAGATGTTCAAAATGAAAACTCCAGTCCAGTACAGTTTAGTACAGATTTGTCAGAGTATTCTCAAGTTATAAAGATAGTTGAAGAGTTGAAAATGAAAGTTGTTAAAAGATGTGTAGTTCAAGAAACTGTAGATTGTTTTCAAATGTTATCATGGAACGAAATGTCAAATGAATACAAGAGGTTATTCATGAACAATTTGGAGGTTAGGTTACAGCTACGAGTAATGTTTAGCCACACACAATTTGATCCAGGAGGGTAAATAGCAATGTGATGTAAAGTAAATGCTGGATAGTTAAAGACGACTTGCAGAGAAATGTATTGGAACGTAAGAGGGTTAATTATTTATGTGTTATTTGAAAAGAGAAATAAATTATAAAAAAAAAAAAAAAAGGAAAGAAATGTTTAAAAAAAAAATAAATAAATAAATAAGTAAAATTTTTAGTATCTGTAACAATATTTGAAAATTAAGAATGCAATGATTGAAACTTAATATGATATGAAAGTAAAAGTACGTAAATACCATTCCAAGATTTGAAAATTAAGAATGCAAAGATTGAAACTTAATATGATATTAAAGTAAAAGTACGTAAACACAATTCCAAGATTTAAAAATTGAGAATGCAAAGATTAAACTTCATATGATATTAAATCAAAAGTACGTAAATACAATTCAAAGAGTATTGTTAAAATAAAATTCAGAATAACAAAAATTGGTAAAAATAATTAAAAATAATTGAAACAAATACTTATGTAGCAAACAGAAAAGGTGAAACATTGTCAAGATTTAAGGGATGTAAATATATTTGTAAAGTACAAAATAACAAAAATTGGTAAAAATAATTTAACAACAAATATTTATTTAGCAAACAGAAAATGTAAAAACAATGTCTAGATTTAAGAGATGTAAATATTTGTGTAGAGGGTGAATATTTTGGTAAATATGTATAATGATTACAAAAATCTTAAATTTATAAATTTTTGTCAACAATGTAAGAGAGGAAACAATTTTGAAACAGTGATTAAATAGTTTAGGGTATAGTATTTGCTATAAAAAAAAAAAAAAAAAAAATTGTGATATCAGACTAATATCTAAATTAATTAAAACAGAGCCAGTAAGTAGTGGCGAGATAAAACATATGTCATGTGTTAAATACGTGTGAAGTGTTAAGTGAAAGTGAATAGCGTGTGTTCCAAGATTTAGGAGACTAAAAACACAAATTATAAAATTCTAAACAAGTTATAAATATTTATAATTATGTTTCTAGTGGGGCATATGAGACGGTAATTTGTATCACAAATTACTTTAATGTAAATAATTATTTTTATATGAATATGTATTTTTATGTAACATTGATTTCAGGGGTTTAATAATTGTAATTATTATTGGTAAATAATAATATACGGCTCTACTGAAACTGTTAACAATAACACAATACTTTAGCAAGGGGGTGAGTTGTTTATCGTTACCGGGAACCAGGAAGTTACGTAATATTTCGCGCCTTTTCAGTAAAAAAAGCTTCTAGAACATTCTATAAAAGTAATATGTATTAGTGGTTTTCATTGGATAGTAAAATAGACGCTAATGTTGGCGCGTTTTATTAGCCAATAGCAGTTCATTTATAATCTTTAGGTGTATCTTGAGGCAAGCCTATAAATAAGCCAGGTTGAGGTAGCGGGTCCCCCAGTTCGGCAAGATTCTCAAAACATTACACATCGTCCCCCAGTGTGCAACGAGATTCACAACACATAACACGTCAGCTCCCAGTTCAACGGAATTCTCAGTACAGTACAGATCGTCAGTCAGTCCTTCATTTCGTCAAGTTACGCGTAGAAGAATTACAAGAAATCTTATAAAGTATTATACAGTTGAATATATAAAGTTGAAGTACGTGAGTTAAAAGTGATAAGCAGTTATTACAAACAGTTTCAGTATGGCGATTATCTAGATAAATCTTTGAAAGTGTTAGTGCACGTGTTAGACAATAAAACATTATAAAACACATTTCTTCACTAGTAATTTTTGGATAAAAGATTCCTTTTCCGCTTCACAACCTGTAAGAAAAACATGCCTACCCAGATCAGATGATAGCTAGCCGGTGGACATTTAAAACTGATATAAATTGCTACGTCAGAGGAATCTACAAACAGAACAAATGAACCAACCAACGTATGACGTCACACAAGATGGTTTCGCGTGAAGTAAACACATATTTGCTCTCTCAAATTGGCTCCCATACGTGGGGGTTAAAATAATAACAACATTAATACCTCTCTCACAAGTGATAAATTTAAGAAGCCCAGGTGTTCCAAGGTATGATGCTAACTCCACAACATGGAGGACCCTTAACATCTTTGCATACTTTGTTGCTGTTTTCACACTGCACACTCCTATGCATGCAGCTTCATGAATAGTTTGATAAGGTAAAGTAGTGGCTGTCTTTCTATTTCAACAAATATTGAAAAAGTGAATGCAGTTACTTGACATGTTGCTATGAAAAGTGGTTGTTCAGGACAGATTAAATAGTAATCATAAACATGCAGTATTCCTACAGGCAGCATACTGTATGGAAAAGATACTGGATGTCAGATTTTGGTTTAAATAAGCATTTGAGAGATAGAATTTTTATATGTAATATTCCATCCAAGGTTCCAGCTTCATCGGTAATAAGAAAGGTGGAGAAAGCTTAGCAAAAGTAAAAGCATTGTCTCTAGCTTGTGTGAATGATGACCAAAAAGGCTTGTTTAACTTGTGGCAAAATAGCTGTGATGATTAAGGGTACTAGGAGTTTATTGACCAATTTGGCCCTTTAGATTGCCAGTTTAAATATTGCGGCGCATGGCCTCACCCATTGTATTTTTTCTTTCTTCTGTATTTCCTATAACTTGTTATTTTTTTCATACTTCAGGCGCACTTTTTTTTAAAAAGGATTAAAATATGTATACCAAATTTTTACTGGATATCTCTGGGGACTATCTCTTTGTGCTGACCTATTTTTTACGAGAATAAAAAAAGATTCATAAAAAAAAGTATTGCCCTTTTTTTTTATTTTTTATTCTTGACAGGTTAAAGACATTGGAAAAATATTTGATTCACAGTATAAAATTATCTTGTATGTGATTTTGAGAAAAAAAATGGTGATCATTTCATTTCAGTTCATTTTTATTGATTCAGTTAATTTATGTACATAGAAACAAAATCATAGAAGGAAAGTGCACCTGAAGTTGCAACATTTCGAGCTAGGGGTTTCATTTATATCACTTTTGCACAACTTTATGTAAGGCTTAACTTATTTTTATAATCATCATTTGCAGAAACACTTAAAGTATAACCAACTTAAATTTGATTATTTCATTTAGTAGTTATTGTGTAACCAGAATTTAAAGTACTGTCATGTATTAGTTTCCTTGGCTTCCTAATGACATCCCAGTACCCTTAAGCCAGGAGACAGGCTGCTTACGTGGTGGTACATACTTAGCCATTCTTTTAAAGTTCTGTTGATTTTTAGCTGTTTCTTGCAATGTCATGAAAAGATTATGAAATTTTAAGGCCAGCATATAACATCCAGTTCTAAAACATTTGACTATCGCAATTCCCTTTGTATCTTTAGTGAAATGTGCAATGTAGCTATTTCCAAAAAAGTTTATCTCTATTAAAGTTAGGTAGATAGGAAAATAAGCTTTCATAAGAATAATAAGTGATAGAGAGTAGAGAAATTCATATGGGTGTAACACATCAGATTTTTCTGTTATTAATGTTGGCAAATAGCTATACATGTTGCACTGTATTACAGATATTTATAAAGGAATGTGTTATTTTAATGCAACTTTTGTTTGCTTTCAGTACTGTTTATGCTCACATTGATTCTGCTGACAGCATTTACAACATTATTGCTGATATATCCTATAGCACCCCTGGATAAATTCTTTGAATTGGTACCAGTGTCTGTGGAGACTGACATTATGACCTTTAGGTTATGGCTTTTAGTATTTCCAGCACTGCATCTTGTAGCTGCTGTCTTTATTGAGGTAAGATAATGCAACACTGTGGTTATAAGTAAAGATAGTGGAATATGAAATGAGATATTTTATTACCAAAATAATTTGTCCATTAATAATTTAGAGCAGGTTGATGACATGATTGTAAACCCCCCCCCCCAAAAAAAAAGAAGAAAATGTGCATCTTAAATTTTCTGGGAATAGTCTATGAAGCCCTTTTCATTCTGAATGGCTTTTGCATAATAGGCAAACTGTGAGAGATAGACAAAACCTTACTACAAAAACTGTAGATCTCATTTAAGCACTTGGCTTATGTCAAATTAAAATTATTCATGACATTAATGATTTCTGAGATATTCTTTGTTATTGGTTTGAATGTTTAAATATATATACATTTTTCAAATGGTAAGTCAATTTTTTTTTTTCTCTTGCAGTCATGCAAAAATTTCAAAGCCATCACATAGTGGTCTGCTTCTTAAAAATCTTATCACTTTAGCCCATTGTGTTCTTTTTATACTTATGAGTACAACAAAATGTATAATTAAAGTTTATCCCTCTTAACCAGAAGAATAAGCTTTGTAAGAATAGTTTGGAGTAGAGAAAGTCATGTTAATGCTACCCATCTGATATTTCTGTTTTTGCAATTGTTCAAGCCTGTGCTAATATTTTACAGACTTGTGTGGCAGATGCACGATGGCTGAAAGTTTTGCTGCACTGGTTGACAAGGAAGAAGGGTCCTAAGAACAGATACAAGCAAATTGATAGAAATATGGCCGAGGAGAATTGCTGGCTTTCTCAAGTTATTTGCTGAGATCAGTGGAGTTTTAGGTATTTACTTCTTAAGTACCATAATGCAGTATGTCCGTAAAGTCATGGTGCACTTTTGATCAGTCACAGAAAGTCAATGAAACAGAAATGTGAAATTTGCACCGAATTAAAGGAAAGCTCTCCAAGTTTCGTACCTATTCAGTGCAGTTCGATGTGGCTTCCTTTTGTTGCCCTACGCATTCAAACGATATTCAAGTTCTGCCCACACATGTTTAAGGACGTCTGATGTAACAGAGTAAATAATGTCTGTGATTCTCTGTTTTAAATGATATTTTAAATGATATGCTCACTGTACACATGTTGCTTCGCAAAACCCCACAAGTAAAAGTCTAAGGGCGTCAGATCTGGGGATCATGGTGGTCATGGCTTGACAGAACTCGTGCCTATCCACCGCTGGGGGAATGTTGGATCCAGAAAATCACGAACAATGCTAGTGTAGTGTGGAGGAGCACCGTCATGATAACAGATGACACCCTCTGGAAATTGTGGCACTGCATACAATTCCAACATATCTAGGTAGTTTTTTGCTACCACAGTCTGCTCTGCAAAGAAAAATGGGTCTATCACTGTGTCATGCATCAGGCACACCACACGTTCACTTTAGGGGTGTTACGGTCATACTCAATGTAGGCACGAGGATTTTCAGCAGCCCATATGCAGACATTATGGTGATGAACATGTCCACAGACGTGGAATGTCGCCTCATCGCTAAACACAATCTTCTGCAGAAATCGTTTGTCATTGTCGATCTCATGAAGCATATCTGTAGCAAACGCGAATCATTTGGGTCTGTCTGCCAGTTTTATAGCATGCAACAGCTGCAACTTGTAACCCGAAATACATAGATTTTTTTTTTTAACACCTTATGAACTGTAGTCTTGCATAGGTTAATTATCGAACACATGCACACATAGATTTTTTTTAGGGCTCCTTACATAGTTCTCCCATATAGCCTCTACAGATTTGCTACCTACCGATGGCCTACCAGAATGGGGTTGCCCAACAAACTGCCAGTATCCTTCAACTGCTTATCCCACCGAGTAATGTTATTCCTATGTGGTGGCACTTCGTTGTACACATGACGATATCCACATTGTACATTGGTCATGGATTCGAATTTAGCAAGTCACAGACTGAACTTTCCTCTGCACCATCCACATCTCAACTGGCGTGACATGAACTGATCCTCTGCTGTGCAGTTCATGTTGTTGCATCATCACCTGCGTGCGCACACACTTACATGTCATACTACAGAAACTTGGAGAGTTTTTCTTTTATTTGATGAAGGTTTCACATTTATATCTTGTTTTGTTGCTTTTCAGTGACTTGTCAAAACTGCTCTATGACTTTATGGACACACTGTACTATTTTAAGACTTGTATATGTAGTACATAACATTCATAAGCTTATTTCTGTAACACAGGCTGAATTTTAAAAAAATTATAATTATAGGCTAACCCGGATATCGTTTTTACTACAATATGATGATGATAGCTTATTATCACATACGTTTACAAAATTGAGCAATGCTCATAAAAAGGTGATTGTCAAAAATCTTAAAAACTAAAATACAAACTAAAATTATAAACAAAGTACTAATAGCATACAACAGGATCAACCTTTGACACTTAAATTAAGTAATCATAAATTCATCTGTTGTGTAAAACTGTTGATCCTTCAGGTATGCCATTACTGCTGATTTAAATACTATCAGTTTTGTTTGTGTTTTAATCTTTTCTGAAAATTTATGGAAGAATTTTACTGTCATGTAGTTAAAATTGTTCTGATATGTTTTTATGTTTGTTCTTTATACATGTATATCTGTTCTTTGTCTTGTTTTGTAATTATTTATATTCTTCTTGGTAATGAAGAGTTTACTTTCAGTGCTGCATCTGTTTTTGAGATGCATTATGCATTTATAAATGTACATACATGATGTCAGCATTTGCAATTTTTTTAAATATGGCGTGCAGGAACTCTTTGATTGCTCCAACTCATATTATTTTCTTTTAGATTAAAAACAACTTTTTACAATTAAGTTTCCCCATAAGAGAATGCCATAATTTAAACGTGAATGTACATAAGCAAAGCATGTATTTTTAAGTGTACTTATATTTACAGTGGTACTTAATAATCTAAATGTGGCTGACACTAAGTACGAGGGAGGTCCAGAAAGTGACAGACTTTGTGAAATAAAAAATTAACAAAATGAAAAACTCAAAGTTTTTTATATACATTTGAAAGGTACACTCTTAAGTTATTTTTCTGCATAATCGCCATTCAAATTAAGGCAGTTATCATTACTGTGGCACAAGTTTTTCAGTATTGTCTCTGTAGATATCTGCTGCCTGTGATTTCAACCACTGGTTTATACTGGCATGGAGTTCGTCATCAGTATCAAAGCGTTGTGTGTAGCAAGCCATTTCTTCACCGCTGGGAAGAGGTGGTAGTCACTCTGCACCAAATCCAGGCTGTATGGTGGATGAATGAAACCTTCCATCCAAGAGCCCTCGGGCACAATTGGCCATGTGTGGACATGCGTTGTCATGAAAAAAACAACACATCACAAAGTTGGCAATACATTTTGATTGATTTGTGGTTTTTTGCCAACAAAAACCTAATCACAGACCGCACCTCACAAGTGGCAGGATTTTCAATTGCAGTACACATTTTAACACATCACAGAGAGCAAAGTAAGGGAAGCATAGTCCATGCGCTACCACAGCTGGATGTATATTGAGGTAAGAATGTTCTGACACCAAGATGACAGCTCTAGCCCCGCCCACCGCCGCGACATGCCAAAACATCTGTTACTTTCTGGATAACCCTCATATATTTATTAGGCGCTCAGTATGTTTATCCCATTTTAAATTTTGACTGATCCAAATGCCAAGAAACTATATTTGTTTTTCTCTTGAGATTGTTTTGTCACAGAAAATTACTACAGGTTCATCCATATCGTATTGTGTGAGATGAAAATTCATTGCAACTTGACTTATCAGCATTGACTCTTTAGGTGATTTTGGTTGAACCAATCAAGGGTTTCAGCTATAGTTTTATCGCCTCATACAGGTCCATAGAGATCTGTTTCCTTTTATCTAGATCTGTTCTCTTATTTGGCTGACAGATGCTTTTAAGAATGATTTACAATAACCCTAGAATGGAAACATGAGTGGGAAGCCAAACAGCATACAACATTTTGGTTTACATTATTCCAGGTACTACAATGGGAATGCATATTGATACCAAAGTGGAAATTCGATTTTGCACATTGTGATGTAATAACCAATAAATTTTTTTCACTTTGTATTCAGCCAACATAATGCAGCTTAGCAAACATCAAAATAAAGTAAACATTTTCTAAATGCAGATCATTTACTGTTACTGATTCCCCTAGTCGTACCACAGATTAATATGTTGTACCAAGCTTCATTCCTTTATTAATAGCATACAGGAGAGTTGTTTGTGTTGTCCTCTGTGGTCTAGTGGTACCATGCTAGCCTCTAGTTCCCAAGGTCACGGGTTCAAGCCGGCAAAGGGCGATGGATTTTTTTTTGGCTTAAAAATTCTTAATATGGCTTGCTTTGGAAGGGAAGTACAGCCAGTGGTCCTGTGTCATAGATTTACAGCACATAAAAGTACATCAAGCCTGATAAAGAGGCCTCTGAGCAAAATTTCTGGTCTTTCACGCTCAATAAAGAATGGGACGCTAAAAATGAACCAAAGTAGTTAAAGAGCATCCATAAATTAAAAAAAAAAAATCAAAAAAAGAAAGTCATTTGTTGTTCTGTATGGTTTTTTTGTAATTTCTACCAGTTTTTTTTTTAAGCAATTGCCAGTTATGAGTTCCATATAAACAAACTACAGATGATGCTGGTCTGGAGGAATCAACGCTCAATGGATCTGAGGGAATCAGGATGCACATTTACAGGAATTTCTTCTGATTTTATTTAATCTTTAGCTTATGACTAAAGAGAGCTGTTTCATGTCTAGCCACCTTGAATAATTTCTGCAGTGAAGAGTCTAATATGCATAATATGGATCCAATATGCCGTCCCTGGGAACAGGAACAAGAAAGTTAGAAGTTGACTTAAGTCTTGTTTCTATTTCCAGAACCCAGGAAAGCTTCCTGTTAATTGCGAACACTCACATTATAATGCATATATTTTAACTTTGTTGTTCTCATTCTGGCTTCTATTCTTGGTTATTGGGAACCAGCCTTTAGAAATCTGTTTACACATTTTCAGGAATTGGAAGGAATTAATGTGTCTGTACGGAAAAGATTTAGGTATTGAACTTAAAAAAGAAGGTCTTGAACTCGTGCAGATCTCTTAACACCAGACTTGGAGTCTTCCAAGTCTGCCTTTACTTCTACAATTAGCAATGCATATTTTCTTGTTTGTGATTGTCATTTATTACCAGGACAAGTATAACTATACATTTAATGACCTTAATGTGTTCGATAAAAGAATCTTAAAACTTTGAAACTGATTCAAAACTTGTCTAACTTAGTAAGCATTTATAAGTTGGATGTGAAGATTGTAAGAAGATTCATAATACAGGGAGATCAAAGAGAAGCATAGGGGCAAGATTTAAAGAGCATTTGAGAGATGCAACTGTAAACAGACTATGAATCAGCCATATCAGAATTTTTTTAACCACATATCACTGGTTAAAAGCAAAACCAAACCTCAAAAATTCTTTGTTCAGGAAAAAAACTGGTAATACATACAAAATAAACATAATTTGTTAAACTAAGCAATTAATTTGAAGAAGTTAAGGACAGTGAAGTGTTACTAATTGGTAACTGTAAGAGTGAGCTGGACATTTATTACCTTAGTTACCTTTGTATTTTCAGAAGCATTTGCTCCCATCTTCAGCTGGAGGCCAGCTGTCAACTGGAACTATTGCAGTATGGTAGCTTCTATTGGTGATATTTGCTATCTTTCAAATAGATCTGTAAAGGTGGTCTGGTGGGGAACATTAAGGTTCATTAGGTTCTTGAAAACATAAATTTTTTTTCCTAAACTTCTGATTCCAATGTTCTTTTTGTTTATTTTAGTAATCGATCCTCCAGCTCAGTTTCATGGTTATGGTTTCTAAAAGTGAGTTGAAGCTGCCGATTTGTGCATTTGTGTGTATCTACTATTCCTAAAATCTTCTTTATTCCTGGTTCCCAAATTAATTCTAATCTTTCCAATGTAAATCTGATCACAGTTTGTACAGTGGATTTTGCATCTTCCTAATTTCTTGTTAATTGGTATTGTTTCTGAAAGAGGTTGCTTGAGTAGGTTCTTAACACTGTACTTTTTATGGGGTGTCAAGTTGATATTGTACCACTTAAAGATCCTCCTGAATTTTCTTTTGTCTGTTTTCTTTGGGGGAGGACACTTTATCTCAATATAATTTTGTCAGAAAGGGAGAAAATCTATATTTTCAAGAACAAAGATCACCTAATAAACTTTAATATATCCCCACCTGACTACCTTTACAGATTCATCCAGAGGATGCCAAATACCAAAACAGACGCTGCCATGATGCAACAGTTCTGGTCAGCAGTAATTGCTCTCAGTGGTGTAATGGTTATCTTCAGTTTCCGAGGTCACGGGCTCACACCCGGTGGAGTAGGATGGATTTTTTTCAGACGTAGAAAATCCTTAGCATGGCTTCCTTCGGAAGGGAAATAAAGCCAATGGTCCTGTGTCGTACAGGGCATGCTGTTACGACAGTAATGCGTTTGGAAGCATTGGATAGATGAAGATTGTACGCAGCAAAGAGCGGGTACTGGACAAACAGCACGGGATGACTGCCATCTTTTTCGCATGGCCATAATGGACCATACAGCTTCATCCACAGTGTTGGCTCAATGCTGGAGCACTGCAACGGGTGTGAGCTTATCTGCATCAACGTCTGTCGCCGGCTTCCATTGTCCAGAAAGCACAAGCTCCTCCAATTGCAATGGGCATCTGAACACCGTCACTGGGGTGCTGAGTGGCAAAATGTAGTCTTTTCAGATGAATCCCGCTTCAATGTGTCCTACAATGGCCACATACGTGTCCGGTGGTACCGTGGTGAGCGCAACCTGGAGGGCTACATTGTTGAGCGCAACCTGGAGGGCTACATTGTTGAGCGGCATAGCGGACAAACACCAGGTGTGATGCTTTGAGGCGCCATTGGTTACAACAACCGATCTCGCCTCCTACAAATTGCGAGCACTTTGAACAGCAACCAATACCTAACGGTGGTTGTAGAACCTTAGGTACTCCCCCTGCTTCAGGCATCTCCACAGGCCACATTTCAACAGGACAATGCCTGGCTACATATTGCGAGAAATGTACAAGCCTTCTTCGAAGAGCGACGGGTACCATTGCTTCCCTGGCCTGCACGTTCGCTTGACATTTCGCCCATCGAACATGTGTGGGTTATGGTTGGTCGGCACTTGATGTGCCACAGTTCTCCAGTAACCAGTGTCACGGATTTGTGGGCTCAAATACAAACTGCATGGAGGAAAATCCCTCAGGAAGTTATTCAGAACCGTTTTGATTCAATGCCACAGCATATAGCAGCTCTAATTGCAGCGTATGGAGGCCACACCAAATACTGAATATTAGGGCTCAAAGGTCACGTATAGATTTGAAAAGTTTATCATTTGTTACTTGTCATGTACCTAACCTGTGGTATTAAATTCATTGAATTCATGCGTTTCCTTCTTGGTGTTGCAATTTTCACAAACGGCAGTGTACATGTACTGGAGAAAGTAAAAAAAAAGAAAGAAAAAACAAAGAAACAATAACTTCAGTTAACAAATTTCAACAATCTCCATTTTTTTTTCTTCATAAAATCTTAGTTATACTAGGTTTTAAGCAACACTTTTGTGATATACAACTTTCATATTTATCTCAATGTCAATTTTTCTTTTGCCATTTTAAAAACAAACAAAATTAGAATGAAAAATTGCAAAGATGCGCATGTGATCATCATATTGGCTACTTCAGGGAGGAATTGACTTTGGATTCACTTCTCGTGGGTCCCTGCCATGATCAAGGTCAATCTAATACCGCAGTCTGCTTCATAGATCTAAGCTCAATGATTTCCCCATGCAATATAACTTCCACATTATTCAATGTTTAATTCATATGTTTGTTTTATAAATTCCTGTTGACACTATTAGGCAGCCTCTAGCAGGCAGCCTTATGAAAAGCTGATTTTAATAAAAAGCATGCCTGCAATAAACATACTACGACAGAACTTCAGCTGGCACAATTTTCACCCAAAGCAATAATGGACCATTTCTCCTTCAGTGAAAATGTTACGTTTCGGGCAACTTGGATTACAACCAAATTATGTACTTGTACAATTAAGTACGTCATATTTATCTCTAAAATCTCTATAGTAGGAATAACTCTGAACGTAATTTAATGTTAGAGATATACGCGCCATTGCACAACAATAGTTAAGTACCACTACAGCCATAGTTTTTTACTCTTCCACAGTTGTTCACATTGTATTTGTGTGCCTTAAGCCTTTTGTACATGATCCAACTTTTCTTTCAATTCAATAGTTTACAAGAAAAATTGTAAGATATTTTTCAATATTTGACGGGAACTGACAAGACTCGACAATGTGACAAATGTGTATTTACACCTTGTCTCTTTGCCAAACTTAACTTTTCAGAACACATTGATAATTTATCATGTGCAAAGTAAATTACTATTAGCATCATGATGTAACAATTTGCAATAAAATATTGCTCTCTGTGCGTAATATTACATAGCACTTTCACATGTCATTATAGCCCATAAAATCAGAAGAATGCAATGGAAATAACACGACTTGATAGATTAACTACACTATATGACATTGCATTAATGCATTATTGTACCTTTGGAAATCTGCCCAGCAATTTCTTCATATGGCCTCGCTTTCATCTTATGTAATCCACGAAGCCCACAACATACAGATATGACCAGTTTTCGTATAACGTAATCAGCTCTCGGGTAGCCATTTTTGTCTACTTTTTTGCTTTCAGTCATGTAGAAGATTTTGTGATGCACTATAAATAGTTGCATTTTATTGGCGAAAACCATCCAATCATTGTCAAATCTTTGATTATTTAGAGCTTGTCCTTATTTGCTTTCAAGACTTTCAAAAACTTTAAACGTATTGGAAGCATGTAAGAACGTAGGTTTTCACGGCCGGTGTCACAATTATAACTAATATGATTTTCCGGGCTGTTATGCCGTGGTCTGCTGAAGAAAGATTTCCCAGACGTTTCGTCCACAACTGCGGTGGACATCTTCGTCCGCGCCACTGAAGATGTCCACCGCAGTTGTGGACGAAACGTCTGGGAAATCTTTCTTCAGCAGACCACGGCATAACAGCCCGGAAAATCATATTAGTTATAATTGTATTGGAAGCAATTTGACAAGAAAAGTTGTGAAGTTGTGACAACTCTTGGAAAGACTTGTGAAGCATATATATATATATATATATTTTATGTGCAACTAAAAATATCATATCAGGAAAGGAAATGAAAGATGTTTAGGGAGTTTGTTATTAAATTTGAAGCTATTGAAGTAATCAATAAAAGTAAGGTGTAACTGTATTTAAAAGTTACACACCATCATAATATCATGCTTTATAGATCTTTGAAACTAATTTTCGGTGTCAATTAAATCCTGATCATTGTCAAAAACCGTTATCACAATATTAAAAACAAAATTGTATTCTTTTGACTGCATAGTGAAGTGTTTAAAAATCAGAAGTACTTTAATTCACTTCACTCATGAACAACAAAGACAAAACAGGAAACAGCACTTAAAAAGCTTACCTACCATACAACAAATTTACAAAAGTTTCAAAAGAACCAGACATCACAAACAGCCCCGTATGCAGTATAAAGAGGCCTTTTAGGACAAATTTGAAGGACAAAATTTCCACAGGAGAGTATCTGGGCATGTATAAAATCAAAGGCACAGAGTGTAACAAGATACATAAAATCAAAAGGAATATTGGCAGAAGATTGAAAGAACAAATGAGAAGTCTGGCAGAAGATTGAAGGAACAAATGAGAAGTCTTAATACAAACAGATGAATGGATCCATAACAGCATAGCATTTTTGAGATCCCTATCATCACATATAGGATGAAAAAAAATTATGAGCAATGAACAAATTGATAGCTTGACAGTGTGGTAGAGAATTCACATACAGAAATGAAATACAGTGTTTTAAATTTTAGGATACCAAGGGACAACAATTATGTTCCTCATTGCCCTCATGAGGAGAGCGACAGCTATCGAAAGCTTGGTATTATCAGGAAAGCTTTAAATTGAGATGCAAGGAACAACCTCATCTCTAAACACATCTGACCAAAAGGGAGATAACTACAGGCAAAGTGGAGCAGCAATTTTGCTGTCGGACATAGTTATAATGGAGGCAAGTGCCTCTGAAACGTGTTCTAAGATGTGAATATACCTATAGTGTGTTTGAATGGAAATATTTGAATTAATTATAAGTAAAAGTATAGAACCGGTTCACAGTGAAGGATTTCAAATGAAAATAAATGAGGAGTAGGAAAGCTCATTTATACACTACACTAAAACATTTTTTTATCCATGCACACTCTAAAAAGAGATGGGGGGGAAAAGCCACAACTCTCTCATTTTGATGATGCTTAGCTTTCATCTCACAGTTGTTGGTTTTCTATTGTTATTTGTGGCATTAACTTATTTTCTACTAACATTTTTTGATTCAGGAATCTGAAGCAGTTTGTTTCCCTTTATTTTCTTGTAAGCTTTGTTTATAATCAGTAAATGAGAATATAGCTTTATTGTATTCTTTCCCTTTTTACAAGATTTGTTGTAATTTAAAACGTAATGACATAAGAATAATGGTCTAAACTTTGACGAACACAAACAAATTAAAACATATTTTCATGAAGGCTTCACATACTGCCTTTTTAGCTTTTACTTAAATTTTAGCAATATTGATTATAGTTGTAGAAAATACAGTGTGTCCATAAAAATACTATCATACTTTGAACTGATATTGTGTCGCTTTGGATAGCCATATTTGGATGAAGTTGGTGACGTTCAAAAGAAAACCTCAAATATTTTTTATTATACCTCATAGAAATTGAATGTGGCCCCCGCAAGTGACACTGCAAACATCAAGGCAATATTCACACCACACACACTCCAACATATCTGATGAAATGGACCGGATGCCAGCAGTGATACAAGTTCTTGTAGGTTTTGAGGCAGTGAGGGTACATATACACAATTCTTTATGTAACCCCATAAAAAGAAGTTACAGTCTGTCAAGTCAGGCGACCTCGGCGGCCACTTGTAGAAGACATTATCATTCATTTACAGTACATCCAATCCATTTTCCTGGAAGCTGCTCATTCAGATGTTCCTGAACATGTAATGCCAGTGAGGAGGTGCTCCATCTTGTTGGAAAATAAATTCATTGCCTTCTTCTTCTAATTGTGGAAATAACCATTCAGTGAGTATGTCAAGATAAGTTGGACCCTTGACAGTGGCCTCTCAAAAGAAAATGGGCCATAGACTTGACTTTTCGATACGGCACAAAAGACATTCACTTTAGGAGAGTCTCTTTCAACTTCCAAAATGGTATGTAGATTTTGGAACAAATCCTAACATTATGCCTGTTCACTTTTCCACTAACAGTGAATGTTGCCTCTTACTTAAAATTATTTTTTCTGACAGATTTTCATTATCCTCCATTAGTACCAATAAATGTTCAGAGAAATCTAATTGTTTTGCAGGGTCATCAGGCTTCAACTTATACAGTAATTACAGTTTGTAGGGCTGAAACTTCAGTTGCATATGCAGGATCTTGGATATGGTGGATTTAGGGATGTTTAACTGCTGACTAGCTCTACGGACAGACTTCTTAGGACTAAGTACAGATGCCTCCAGCACTTGCTCTGCAATTCCTGCATTGACAGGTGCTCTCTCTGAATGGCCTTTCCTTTGATGGCATATGCAGCCACGATCTACAAAGTCACAGTACTATTTCAAAATTGATGTGTGTATAGGAGCTTGATGTTGAAACCTTCGCCTAAAAGCATGCTGAACCCGCACCAGACTCTGCATTCTATGATATTCTAAAACACGCCAACTACGTTCTTGTGGGTTCGCCATAACTCCTTAAAACTTCTTTAATAAAAACACAATTTTAAAAACATTCACATGTAACCTGCCTGCTAAATATTCAACAATGACTCATATCCACTAATCACAAAGGTGAGTGAATTTAGTTTCTGTGTTTGATTCCTGCAATCCCGTCCATTGTTGTCCATTGTTGACATGCACAAAAATATTTGAGTTTTTCTTTCGAATGTCACCAATTTCAATTGAATACAATTATCCAAGGTGACATGGTGCCAGTTTGGAGTATGACAATATTTTTATGGATACATTGTATTATGGAATAACTGTAAGGCCCATTTATAATGAAAATTAAGTGTAGCATAACATAAACTTAAAAACTGGATGATATTTGGTGTAATGAAATCATTCACAACAAATCATGTAAACATAAAAATAAACATTGAAGTGAGCATAAACTTAGAAGCTTGCAAGGTACAAGTTTCCATGTTTATACCTACGTCAGACATAAGAAACTAGCCAATCAGAGAACGATTATTCTGCCGTATCACATCAGATTTTCCATCACCATATGTTGAATCGCTAACTGCCTTTCTGTGTAAGATCGCGGCCAGGAATCACTGGGATATCTATAAAAATTGCATCAAAACAAATTGTGATTGTAGGTGATGCTTTTTGGTGAGTTAATGTTCTTTAACTTAGTTCTTGTTCATTTGATGCATATAAATACCTCTTTTATCATGTGCATTGTTGCTGGTCGCTTTACAGACTACCATATTAATTCAGCTGTTTCATGCTCTCCTGTGATTGGCTGCTGCTTATGTTTCCATTTGTCAATATGAATGAGAACATATGGCATTAAATTTATGCCCAAGTTTTATGTTCTTATGTTAATGTTTAATATAGAATGTTTAATATATAAGTTGAGACTTTACAATATGTCCAAAACTAAGCATTGTAGAAAGAAATGTCTTTAATAAAAGTTGCTTGATGTTATGGGGGAAAGTAAACTCCATTAGTCGTGTTTTATTTGGAGGATGTTGTAATGGTCATTTTAGGGTAAATTTAATTTTTTTAAATGGGAACCTAACTTTTTTATGCTGTTTTCTCACTCCTCATAAAAAAACTAAACAACATTGGTATAAAGCACTTTGCAATTGTTCTTACATCAACGTAAATAGCAACAAAAATTCTGAATGTGTGTGTACAAAGAGCGCAATAAATGGTTGGACCATCCATGGATGGTCATTTGAGGGTCAAGTTATATTTCATAATTGGAAACCAACTTTTTTATTTTGTTTCCTTATTCCACATCACAAAATAAACAGCTTTTTATAAACCATTTTCTAATGAGAAGAAAATAACATACAAAATTTAGGTTCCCATTAAAAAAAATTAAATTGACCCTAAAATGACCGTCATAACATCCTCCAAACAAAACACAACTAATGGAATTTACTTCCCCCCTAATATTAAGCAAATTTTATCTAAGACATTTCCTTCTACAATGCTTAGTTTTGGAGATATTGTACAGTCTCAACTTAAATGGTCCACCCTGTATACTTGAAAATCAAAAGGAATAAATGAACAAGTAAGTGAATTCTTTTCTGTTGTGTAATGCAACTATTTTGTGTACTTTCCAGGATATGGATGAGCTACTTCTTGCCACATCTTCTTCCACAGTTCACAGACTTTTTTTTTAATGCGTACAGCATTATTTATGTATAACAAGAATACTACTTCAAGCTGATGGTGATACATTTTATTGATACTATGCAAATGTTTCATTTTAGATGCACTTCAATAAGTCACTGTCATCTCTGACATAGACAACTCAAACAAAAACAAAAATGGATTGTCCCATCTTTTCTACCCAGAAACAGAAAGCCACAAGAGTCTGTATAGAAGCAAAATTGAACAAGCATTTATGTAGCACTCTTTCTTATTGCCGATAAACTCTTGTTTCTGGAATCTATATACTTTTGCATCCCTAAATGATATTATTTGCACCTAAAGCAGGTAGTGTAATTATGGATTATTAGACTTGAAGTATGTTCAATTTTGCAGCCATGCAAAATGTCTTATTAAAATGAAAACAGAAAAAGGAAGGGGAGAGGGTGAAATAATAAAAATAAAAATATATGAAAACTGCTGATTAAAGTAATTTTTGGAAGAGCTACATGCATAAATTGTGACTATAATTCATTTGTGATAGCAGCATTCTATGCTCCTTATAAAAAATGCTTAAATAATAAATCCTAACAGGTTTGCTGCTTGATTTATGTTTCCCATGTGCTCCGCAGATAGTAGTACACCTCTTGCTGGAATTTGTAGTATAACTATTTTACTTTTCTTAGCTTACTAATGTGTTAGAGTTAAAAGCTACAGCTTTTATGTATTTTAAATCATAATAGAATTATTCAAGCTATTTTGCATATCTATCCTTAAATACTAGTGTGTTATAAAGGCATATTCACTACATTCTTTAAGTTGTTCAAGATTTTATAGCAATGTTACTTTAAAAAACATTGTATCACAATCACTGCCATTATGATATTTCTGCATTTAACCCTAACATGTTGCAGGTAAGCATGATATACATTATGTTAAAGGTCCTGTCTGGTTGAGAACCCTACTTATTGTATTACTTTTTATGAAAATTGACAGTTAATAAGAACAATGGATAAAATGCATTTTGTTAGCATGTCTGACTTGCTTGCAGTTAATTTTTAACTTGCTAAGTTGCAGAATGATGTGACAGGTAGCCAACACCATATAAAGCAAAATGCTTTACTGCAGTTGTTTGATGTTACAGCTAAGTTCAGTCAGTAATTTTCACTAAACACTATGTCTTTACAGTTTTATATCTTAGTTAGTAAAGGAGTCATGAGCAAGATTGTAAAACTCTTCTTCAAGCAGATATTTAGCAATGATTGGTCAGCACTTCTGGCCAGCATACAAACGGATCTGCATATTGTCTTTGACCAGGGCAGGCAATTTTTAATTTTGGGAAAATGTTTCATCCTGGGTTCAATATAGGATGATGTGATATCACTTCATACCCACACTTTTGTAACTAACTTGAAAGTACTGAAACTTGTACTTGCTTCAGACTCCAGTGTTGATGAGCATTTCTTTATTTTGTACAGAATCACTGTCTCCTTTCTTCCTTCTAGATGATGAATACATGAATTATTTATTACTGTAACTTTTTTCTTTCTCTTTTTTTTTTTTTTTTTTTTTTTTTGATCTTTTCTTTTTATTAAACTTTCCAGCTGCTTTCCTATGCAAAGATCATGAGTAAGATTCCTTTTACATGGAGGGGCTACCAACCCCTTTCACATCCTCCAACCCGGGGGCCAGGGTTTTTCTGTTAGGATTTTCTTTCCTTAGGCGATTGTCTTTCAGACTACTGAGGATTGGCTTCCCGGAGTTTTATTTCAGAGTCATCTTCTGTAAGATGAGCTATCTTGCAGGATTATTAAGCTTCATCTACCCATTGTGGATTGTTTTTCACTTCCCCTCACCTCTCATTGATTAACAAACTACAACTAAATATCAGCTTATGTAGTAATATTCCTTTCACATTGAGTTGATTATTATTAGATGAGTCTTCCAATAAATACCCCATAATCTTTACATTCTACTACTCGTGATCACTTAAGTCTAATGGTGTAGTTCTTTTCAATCGTCGCACTTCAGGCTTATTTAGCACTTTCAAAATTTTTATATTCTCATGATATAGCAAGCCTTTCTGGTGTTTCTTTGAAGTTATTTTTATTTCTTCCCCAACTAAATCAATCTTGAGATCTCTACATATATAATCAGTGCACGTATACCATGATGCACTACTATTGTTCTTAAAACTTTACTTTGATATGTTTGTATGTGCTTAATATTGGTCTTCTTGGTGCAGCCCCAGAGATGTATCCCATAAGTTCCAACTGGTTTCAGCACCTCTTTATACAGGGTGGACCATTTAAGTTGAGACTGTAGAATATCTCCAAAACTAAGGGTTGCAGAAAGAAATGCCTTGAATAAAAGTTGCTTGATATTATGTGGGAAAGTAAATGCCATTAGCGTGTTTTGTTTGCAGGATGTTATGATGGTCATTTTATGATAAAATAAAACACGACTAATGGCATTTACTTTCCCCAATAATATAAAGTAACTTTTATTAAAGACATTTCTTTCTAAACGTTTAGTTTTGGAGATATTGTACAATCTAAACTTAAATGATCCACTCTATATATCAGTAACTTGTTATGTACATCAGATGATGAATTCCTCCCAATGAGCCAATAGTTTCTTATATCCGGCTTGTTGGGAACAGCAGAGTGAAATGTAATAATATGTACTTAGAAAACAATGAATGGTTCCAATACTCAAACTTCACTTTTTTTTTTATGAGTTATCTTCGAACATATGTTTTGGAAGCTGTTGCCTCCATTGCCAGCTGTGAGTTTCCTAGCATGGCTGCAGATGTTGCAGTTGGATGGGTGTATTTGAAGATGAGATCTTGTCAGTCAGGAAGCTGAAATTCATTAGTTGGTTCCTGTTTTTTGTATCAATAGTTTTTTCCTAAATTTTCAACTTGATTGGGTTGTGGATCATTTTGATTAATTTTGTCTGATGTTTTACATTGTGGTTTGTTTTCTAGAAATGATTTGCTACTGCAGATTTTTCTTTTTCTTTATGCTTACTGTGTTTTAGTGCTCTTCAAGTCTTGGGCCAATGCTTTGTTTTGTTTCCCCAATATAACTTCCTTCACAATTTCTGCATTTTATCTCATATATCTCTGGTATTGTTTGAACTGGAATTTTGTTCTTTGTCTTCTGAAATATATTTTTCAAGGTAATTCATAAAAAAAATATTGAAGTTTGAATGTTATATCCATTCGTTGTTTTCTTAAGTAAGTTTCTTATATTTGATGTTTAACCATTTTCTTTTAGTTTCAATATGCATCTTTCAATTTAGCTTCAGGTTTAAGGTCGTGCCTATATATTTCACTGTTTGAGCTTGTTGAACTATTTGATTATTTTTATTGAGAGTGCCTTTGTTTTCCTCATTTGTACAGATTCAGAGTCGTTTAGTTTAACACACCATTTCTTTGTCCACTTGTTGACTTTATTTACAGCTTTTTGGGGTTTCACTAATAACTTGAAGTTTTTTGAATAGTGAGGTTAACTCAAAATTAATTGAGCATCAGTTAATTTTTGGAGTTTGTAAATTCCTCTATTGTATCTCCTTTCAGTGAAATGAACAGAGTGTATACAAGTGCGTTTACCTGAGATGAAGCCTTTGGTTTTATTCAGCATTCCATTTTGCTATTCTGATTTGTTTTCTCATCCTGGGGATTTTAAAACCATTTAAGAGTTAATCAATTTTGAAGATGTAGAAGCTAGTAACAGTGATATGTCATAATTTAAAATAAAGAGAGTTGAAGGTTGTTACACTACATCACTAAAATGTTCTTACTTGAACGCGTTTTGGGAGACAGTTTGCCCCCATCGTCAGCAGTTGAAAACATGCTGACGATGGGAGCAAACCGTCTCCCGAAACGCGTTCAAGTAAGAACATTTTAGTGATGTAGTGTAACAACCTTCAACTCTCTTTATTTTAAACATATAAGAGTTCTCCAACAACATTCAGAATGATTAATATAACCAAAAATATACCTACTGCAGATTTATCATAGTTCCAACTCTGCATGCAATCACAGCAAGTTAAAGAAAATAACAAAACACTATTGCGACTGCCTCCATTTGCAAGCATGAGGGCTACTCTGACATTGCTGTTGATGAGATAGGAAATGCTATGTGATGTTTGCTACAGAATGTATCAAGCTAAGACATTTGTGTTGAATTAGGAATGAGTCACACTATTTTTACACAGAACGTTCACTTATTAAGTTAATATTAAGTTTAGAAATCTGATGTGTTGTACTCACATGACTTTTTATACTCTTGTACAAACTATTTTTACAAATGCTTATTCTCCATCTACTTCATGTTAACAGAGATAAACATTTGCAGAAACTATCTTACTGCTGATTTTCTTATAGGTACAAAGGGAATATTGTAGGCTTTAAGTGATAGTCAAATCTTTTAAGAGTTGGCTGCTATGTGGAGCATTTCATTCTTTTTGTATGTCCAGGACATAAAAAAAAACGAATAACGAATTCCCATTTGAGAAAAAGTATAAGTATTGGAAAATTCAAACAAATAACAAGGAATATCTCAAAAATGGTTCACTCAATAAAAAAAATTCATATGACATAAATTGTGTGCTTTAACGAGATCTACAGTTTTGGTGTAGTAAAATTTTGTCTATCTCTTAGGGTTTACCAGTTATGTGAAAGTCATTCATGATGAAGGGACTTGTGGGGACATTCCCAGAAAGAGCAAGATATACATTTCATTTGTCATGAAAACATCTTAAACATTGATATTTTAATAAAGATCGTTAGAGCCATTTTTGAGAAAATTAAAATTTTCGAAAAATGTTTCATGTAAAGGATAGTCTGGGCTGGGGGATTTTCTTGAAAATCTTTGTGTTACATCCTTGGAAGATACTAAACTCAAATGCCAAGCTTGGTATTTATCCGACTTTTCGTTTTTGAGTTATGCTGTTCACGGAAGGATGGACACACACATGCAGACTTGTTTCCAAAAATGCTTTATTTGGATTCACACGCCTCAAAACATGCATTTCCGGTGAAGTCTCGGTATTGTAGTTTTGGGTGGAATGCAATACTTCCCCTATTTGCTATATATATGCAGTAGAGAAAGTAATAATGTGACTCATTCCTAATTCAACATGAAGAAAACTTCGCTGTTTTTAATAGTTGAGACATTTGTGTTTTCTTTGCAAGTTGTGAGAGAATAATCTCTTTAATTATAAGAATATGAAATTCAGCCAGACAGGGCTTTTAATCTATAGTCTAAAAGGGTGATAAATCTGCATAAAAAGCTTCAAAAGCACATGTTTATATTTTATTAATGACAGTTACACTACCTCTACCTTTAGTTGACTTTTGCGAGAATATGTTTACCTTCACCATCATTCAATAGAATGAAAGCTTTTATTTTTCCAGTGTTTAACTCAGTACTTTTATTTTATGAACATATGTCCATGTAATTATTTTGGTTTATTGAACTTTATCTCAAATATATTCCATGCCATAAAAGTTTTGTGTTCATGAATGTAAGTTTGCTATAATAAGCCTCTGTGTCTGTAATAATTAGGCAAAAACAAGTTCCTTTTTTGTTTTATAAGAAGCAAATCTATTTTGATGACATTAGATCAACTAGTAGTGGAGATCACAATGAAGAAATTTGACTTATATTTGACTTACACTTATTGCAGTGTACTATTATTGTTCTGCTTTATATTGTGATAGTTTGCAAGGAATATTTACACCTGTTGTATATAACTTCATACATTGAAGGTAATACATCTGATGTAAAAGAAATAGAATAATTATTGTATTTGTATGAGTGGCATTGAATGTTTGTTAGAAAGAATAATGGTCATGTTCATATAGGCAGTGATAAAAATGTCATTGTATTATAAGGAAGACAACTGGTTAGCAAAGCTTACTTGCATATCCCCGGGAATCAGAAGCACAGCATGTGATATTGTAAAATTGTTTTCAGAGCTGCCATCATAGGAAAAAAGTCACTAAATGTGCTGCACATGAGTCATTCCACATCAAATTGAACACATAAAATGCCACTTTTTCTGAATTTTTGTTCACGTGTTCCACACATTAATAAATGGACACATATATTTTATATTTTGCAGAAAATATTTTAGGATTTACAGGATACTTTTTTTATACGCATACAACATTGCTTAAAAGCAATTTATTCTCGAAACACAGAATGGTCAGGGATAAGAACAATATGTTATTTTGTAGATAAAAGCATTGTGGTTTTCCTGATTTAAAATACTATTTATTTGGAATAAAAAACAATCACTTTTTTAAGTATGAGTATTTTAAACTGAATATCATATTTAACCCCCTAATATTAAAATCTGGAAAACATACAGAGGGAATCTGTGATATACTTTGTTTTAAACCTGTTAATAGCAGGATTGGATCTTCCTTAGAAGTACATTTTTATACAGTTTATTTGTGTTAGCGCATAGGGGTTTAGAACATAGACTGCTGACTGAGAGCTTCACTCCACAGCAACACACTGGCCAGGGCGTTATGCAGCATGAACATGATAAGCTATCACTTCCAGTGTTCGGTGTAACTTAGCAGCTGGAATCGATATTCCATGAAGCCTCTCTCTGCTGTTTCGTTTTAAATGTTACTTTATCTTCTGCTTTTTGTGTTAGAAGTTCGTTTCTAGCTCTGTGGTCTCTGAAAGTGCATAATGAATGAAGTTAAGAAACGTAGTTATGATTATTGCTTCAATCCATTTAATGTTTCCAACCATAACACAAGACAGAAACATTAAGCTTAGTTACCCGCAATATGCTTGCTTACAAACTTAAAAATGGAGAACTTAACTTTGTCACCAGACCTATGTGATGCGTGTTGATAAAGAATTTCCGAAGTACCAACCGCTGATAACAGTGATTGTGTGCTATAAAGTGCCAATGCCGTGAATAAATCAGAAATGGTTTTGAACATAGCGACCATTTTGAGGCAAGATACAACAATGCAAAAGTGATCCCTGGTACTTTTGAGCTAAATTCATTTATTCCAGCTACCAATAATGCAATAATAATCAGATGCTATTCATTTGAGCCTGAAGTGAAAAAAGTGCACATTTAAATTGTAGTTAAGTTGCCTCCCATAGAATAAGATTGAAAGTTTGAATGTTTCTCAACTGTATGCCAAATTTAACAGTTACATGTGAACAATTGACAAGGCATCCAATGACAGACAGACCGCTGCTGTTGCTGCTGCTACTCTCCAACCACGGTACGCACCACTTTTCAAGTTATTTTATTTAAAATTAGCTGTACAGGATCCCATCTTTGTTTTATACTATATAAAAAAAAACTACAACAAATTTATTTATAATTTTTATAGGAATTTAAACCTGCTAGTTAATAGGGATATATCGGTTTAAAATGTTTGGATTTTAAAAATTGATGTAAATAATTTATTATATAATTATAAAAAATATTAAGTAAAAGATTTAATATTAAACTTTGCATTGCACTTTATAACATAATCTTACCATTATTGCCCGTGAGATATTCTAATTTAAAGGTAGAGAGGTGTGCTGCTTTTCACAAGTTGGATTGTGCAATATTTTTTAAGATATTGTGATTTAAAAAAATAAGAATATAAAACATAATTCACTTTGTTTTTGTAATCCATGAACAAAATTTGAAGTGAATCGGAGACATTATGGTCAAATATTGTGAAAATTGGTGTGACTTGATGTGGAATGACTCATTTGGGCTATTAAAACCTCTGCACTCTTTGAGTTTTTTGTTGTATTTTATGTAATTATTTAGATTAGTATACATTTTTGCGCACCATAATGCAGTAAATATACAATAAAATGAAAGGTGCTTATGTTCAGGCTGATACTCCATTAGGTTTTGTTGAATAGAAAGAGGAAAAGTAAAAGGATTAGACATATGCTTAATCACAAAGTATGCATTTTTGTGCTTGTATATTTAGGTAAAGTACTATTATTATCAATAATAATATGCCTAATGGCCAATAATAGATCTAACATTGTGCAGATGAAAATGTGAAATAGAAGTGGATGAGAGCCACAGGCACCAGGAAATGCTTAGCAACTTTGCGTAGCAAAATGTTGTCATACAAAGTGACAGCAATGGCACCATTGTGATATGTGAGTAAAATTTGCTGACTAGTATCTAAGATTAAACTCGCCCTTCTTTCCTAGTACAATATCTCCATTTAAAAGATCAAAGTTTTTGTTAAGAGACAGACAACTAAACATTTTACTTATTAAAGTCAGTTTTCTCTATACCAACATTAACAGTTTTTGATAAGAAGGCTACTTATTCTGCACCTAACCCTGAACACGCTGTGAAGCAACAGCAGTGGATTTGAAATATGAACATAATTCTTTTAAATTGTTTGGAGATAACTGGAAAGGAATTGTAGGTAAAAGGTTGGAGGAGTCTTGTGTTAGCAAATAGATGATTTTGATTTTGTTTAAGCATTGGCTATTTTTTGCTCTGAGCCAGTTTTTTCTGAACATAAAATGGTCAAATTTGTTTAAACTTCTGATATGATTAATTAAGGATGGAACAAACTAAACACTTGTGCAGATTTCACTCACCATGGCTTTTATTAGGCAGTAGATGCTGCACTTGCTCTTGCTTATGTTGTCAACTGCCTTCAACTGGTTTGGGCATCTATATCCCTTGTGGCTAGATGCAATTCTCCTGGTAGTAGTTTGAATAATTTAGCATATGAATTCACTTCCTGAGAATTTCAGTATTCATCTCCTGACCTTGCCTCTTTATGAAAATCTTCTCCCATACATAATGCTCCTCACTTTTTACTTTCTCTACCACATATATAGTAGGCAGAGAAGGTATTGCATTCCACCCAAAAATCTAATATCAAGATTTCTCTGGAAATACATGTTTTGAGGATCCTTGAATCCAAAGAAAGCATTTTTAGAAAAAGGTCCATGTATGTCTGTGAACAGTATAACTCAAAAACGAGTAGTTGGGTAAATACCAAACTTGGTATTTAAGTGCAGTATCTTCCAAGGATGCAACACAAAGATTTTCAAGAAAATCCTTCCATCCCAACTATTCTTTACATGGACATTTTTCGAAAATTTTGATTTTCTAAAACAAAATGGCTGTAACAATTTTGATTAAAATACTATGTATTAAAGATATTTACTTGACAGATAAAATGTATATCTTGAATGTTCTGGGAATAGCCTGTGAAGTTCTCTTCATTCAAAAGGAGTTTTGTATAATCTTGTATAACTAATAAATGTTAAGCGATTGAAGAAAATGTACTACACAAAAAATGAATATCTCTTTAAAACACACAATTGATTTCAAATAATTTTTTTTTGTGGCATAAGCCAGTTTTGAGATATCCATTATTAATGGTTTGAATTGTTCATTACTTGTGAATTGTTTTAAAGTCCTCTCAACATTCTGTTGTTTCTCGCAATTGCATGGAAAAGGTATGGAATTTTAAGGCCAGTAATAACCTCCAGTTATTAACATTTGAATATCACTGTTCTCTTTCTATGTATAATGAAATGTGTATTCTTCTGCAAAGATTTATTTGAATAAAAATGTAGTAGATAGAAAAATGAGCATTAGTAAGAAAAATGTGTATGCCCACTAATAGATGAGGTGCCCACTAATAGAGAAAGTTATGTGAATGTATCACATCAGATTTTTTAAAAGTTAATTTCCCTCATTAAGTTATGCTTCATTTTCCAAAATGACCAGTTGACAATGTCCTGCAAAATATGTACTGCATAAAAGTTGGCAAATGAAATTGTGTGAGTGTTTAGTTGACTCCATCCTAATTTAATTTTAATTGGTTTCTGTGTATAAGCACCGTGTCATTTTAATTTAATTCTAGTATGATTTTTATTCATAAATATTAGTATATATACATATTTATTTATGTTTTACATTTAATAGGATGACTGCCTCCCCTGATTTCTTTTCTTTATTTTCTATCTTGCTTTCTTTTATCAGCTGGCTGTTTGTCAGTCATGATCAGTGTGAACAAAATTTATTCTTATAACATTTCATGTTTCTCTTGTGAATACTTTTGTTTATGTTTAAAGCAACAGGAATTATTTTTAAAAGCCTTCTTTGACATTATTCCTATGAACTTTCACCAACTTTAATTGAATATCTTCAAGACAGATGAGAGAGATTCTTTCTTTCAGAGGAACCTCTGCTCTTCTGTGCTTATTAAATCTAAATAATTGATGTCTGTCCCTCTTATGTAGTTATTTGAAATTCTCTAAGGATTGAACCGGGGTTAATTATTTAGTGTTTTATATCCCCATTAAAAATGATTAGGCGCATGTTACATAAATAATCTGAGCATATACAAATGAATTACTATTTTATCATTGGAAATCTTAGCATTACTGTGTTTTCAAGACTGTCCTCTGTGGTGTGCATGATCCATGCTTTCTCCACTGTCCTATAGAATTGACAAAACCAACATGATAATTTGAATGATTCTGCAAGTTTAAAACCATATGTCATTATGTATTGTTCTGTTTCCAAATTACTCGATAGATCATGACCAACATTGGAAACACAGCAATGTTAATTTCAAAATCAGAAGCACATTTTTGTGTGTTCAGAATTATTTATTTTAACCCTAGTACTAAACTTTTTAAGGGTTGTGTAAAACATAAACTGAGAACACAAAAGAGCAAAATATTTTTCCTGAGGGAGGTCCCAGAAAATGAACATTGATTACAGATGTTCTGTAAAGAAAGGCTTTCTCTACAGAAGAGCTAGTATTTTGTATATTTTGCACTTGAAGTCAGCAATGTTATGGCTGTATTACATATATACATTTTCCTAGGATGAGGCTGTGAGTGATGTACATATATATTCCATTTATAGTCAAAGAGTTACCATTTTTATGGTCAGTATTCTGGAAATGTAACATAGATCTGCAATTGTAACAACTAAGCAAAGAATCAAACAGTATACTCAAATTTTGTTAGATCTTTTATATAGAAGACAAGGTTCAAATAAGTTTCAAAAGGTGATGAGGGGGATTGCTCCTCCTGTCCTTCCTGGCTGTAACAGGAAACATTTTTTCCCTGCTATTGATTAATTCTTCCCTTCTAAGCAGCAAGATAAAAAGCTTAGCATAAAGCTTAACATTTCAAGGTAAAAATTGTCATTTTGGATGGATTTCTGTTAGTACACTAAACATACTTTAACTATTCCACTGCCAGTAGAATGCTTTATTCGAACCTTGACTGTAACGCTATTAATGGGCATTAAGGCTGGAAATGAGTGAAAAAGGAATGGAGGAAATCTGCCTCATATGCATTATACTCAAGATTAGATTTTAGCGATCATTCTGTTCCTTTTTGGAACAGCTAAATGTCTTTTTAATGTAAAAGGTGTTTGAATCTTATAACTTCTAATTTCTGCCCAGATCAGCACAAACTGCAAGTCTGTGTTACTGAGAAAGATTTTAATGGAAGATTGTACTTCAAATGAAGCTCTGAACATTATTAGTGTTAAGCTTAAATAATTAGAAATCTTTTTGCATGATGCATGAAAGCAGATTTTTTTTTTTTCTCTGGTATGATGAGCCCTGATGTTACACACTTTAGCATTATTTTAGCTAGTAAAGATTAGATATTGAAATAAGAAAATTTCCTAAAATATCTCTCTCTATATTTGTGCAATATTTTCTAGAGTTACCAAAAAAGATTGTTGGAACATATAAAAACATTTTCTCAACTTTGCTAAGTTTTTAGAAATTGTTGCAATGTTTCTATTGACATTTTTTGGCTACTGTTCTAATCTAATCAGGAATGGTGTATATTCCAATATGACTTTTTACATTGATGTTTCAGAAATCAAAGGTTAGAGAAGGAATTTTAATTTTGTACAATTTGGGAGAATAGGTGTCATGCTGTCAATGACTACCATATAGTAAAACAATTTTGAAGAAAAGAAAATGTTTAAATGAGATTATTAGAAACCTGAACTTTTAGAAAATCTGAATGTATAAATTTATAATAATGCAATGTAGATTGATGATAGTAATGAAAATAAAATTCTCTGCAAAATAAGAATCTAATGTATTATCCTTCCTTTAAGCCAAATGATGATAGTGGAAGAGAAAAAAATGTTACATTCTCATGATTTCTCTACCCACTATTGTTTCTTTTCTATATCTGCTCTGCAAACTTCTTACAAAAGCTTATGTTTCTATTTAGTTATATACTGCTTTTGAAATTCCATACCTTTTTCATGACATCATGTGAAACAAAAGAATAATGCCTTAGCACTTAAAATAATGTTGAATTATTGGAAAATTCAAACCATTAGCATTAAATATCTTGGAAATAGCTAATGCCACAGAACCACAAAAGAAAAAAAATTGTCTAACCAGATATGTATACATTTTCTGTGTGCCAGACTATTCACAGCAGATTCAAGCTATGCATTTTATTAGTCATGCAAATAAACATATGATATTTGAATCAAAATCATTACAGCAATTTTTGAGAGGATAAAAGGTTTATCATATAAGGAGCAGTTTGGTTGGGATAATTTTCTAAAAGCATTCTTGTGTTGTGTCTTTGGAGGATGCTAAACTTATCAAGTTTAATATTTACCTGACGTTTCCTTTTTGAGTTATGCTGCATAACACTCGCCCTACATTTTTCTTTACACTTACCTTTTTCTGGATTTAAGAAACTTCAAAACATGTATTTCTGGTAAAATCTTGATATTGAATTTTAGATTAGAATACAATATTTCTTCTACGTCCTATAGGTAGATGGTACAGTAATCCTCCATGGCATAGTGGTTGCCATGCTAGCCTCTAGTTCCTGAGGTTGCAGGTTCAAACCCGGCCTTTTTGGGCATAAAAATCCTTAGAATGGCTTCCTTCGGAAGGGAAGTAAAGCTGGTGTATCCTGTGTCATAGATTTATGGCACATAAAAGAATCTCAAGCCTGATAAAGAGGCCTTTGAGCAAAATTATTGGTCATGCCCAATATAGAATGAGACGCTAAGGACCACAGCAGTTAAAGAACATCCATAAAAAAGAAAGAAAAAAAATGGTAGATGGTACAGAAAGTAAAATGAAGGAACTTGAAAACAAAATTTACAAACTTTTATATTATTGCAAACTTTGAAAGATAAGATGCTTTATTGTCACAAAACACTTACAATTAAGTTTGAGAAAAAGCTCTGTAAACAGGTAACTTGTCAGGTTGTAAACAAGCAAGAAAAATACATTTGAATAGAAAGACTAAGGTTATAAGATAAATTTAAATAAAATATTTACAGAAATTCAGCATAAGTGAGAATACAATGCATTGGTACCCCTTAGTACTCATGTCTTGATACATCTGCTATTTACATAATGAATATAAGGTTATATATTATTACCACGCATGTATTCGGCTACTGAGTAGTATGCCTTATCTAATAGTAGGTTCTTCAGTTGTTTGTTAAATAGTCTTTGATCCTTTATAGTCTTGATTTGGGTTGGTAGTTTGTTATAAGCCTTTACTCCTGCATAAATTGGACCTTTTTCATTTAATGTTAACCTATGCATGGGTGGTTTTAAATTGCTTTTTTTTCTGGTTGTGGGACAGTGCTGATGTTGTGAATTGTACAATTTATCAACATTTGCATGAATGTATTTATTTAATTCATATAGGTATGTGCTGGTAATGTTAGTATTTTATGATTTTTTAATAGATTCCTACACAATTCTTTTGGTCCAGCCTGTGACATTATGTATATAGTTTTTTTTCTGGCACTTGAAGATAGTATCCCACCCCACTTGCCCCATAGTATCATCCCATATATCATTATAGAGTGAAAGTAACTGAAATAGACTATCGTTTTAGTTTCCAGGTTTGGTAATTTGAGCTTTGCAGCGCATATTAAAGCAAGCATTGTTTAATTTTTATGTATGTAATGAATGTGATCATTCCATTTTACTTGCTTATTTACGTGCACGTATATTTTTGCAGTATCTGTCTGGTTTATTGGTATATTATCTACATGTGGTTTGTCTTGAGTACAGAGTTGCATAATGCATATTTTTAGGTGTTTAGTTTTAATCCATGGCTGCTAAATCATTTCTTTAAATGGGTCAGGGTTTCTGTTGTATTATGTAACAACTCTTCATTGCTTATGCCTTTTAGTATAGTAGATATATTGCCTGCATACATTACTGTTTTACAATTTACACAGTTTGGGAAATAATTTGTATATAATATATAGAGCAGAGGACCTAACACACTCCCTTGAGGAACCTGGTTTTGATTTTTTCCAGTTTGACTGCATCGCTCCTATAGAATTGTTTACAATTACCATCTGTTTATGGTCTTTGAGATATTCAAACCAGGCTAATGCTGTGTTACTGATACCGCAAAATTCTAATTTTTTTAATAGTTTGTCATGACTCATACAGTCAAAAGCTTTTGAGTTATCATATATAAGAAAAGCTGTATGTTGTTTTTCATCTATCATTTGTGAAACATCATTGTTCTGATTTATTAAAATGGATATTGTTGAACATTTTTCTTGAAATCAATGTTGGGAATTATTTAATTAAAAAAGTATTCCAGATATGTGATGAGTTGAGAATGCACAATTTTTTCAAATATAGTTGAAAAACTTGAGAGAATAGAGACTGGCCAAAAATGTTTAAAGTCTCTATTTCCACCTTCATGAACTGGTTTCACAACTGTATGCTTCATCCTTTCTGCAAAAATGCTGATAGATAAGAATTGGTTAATTATTTGGCTAAATGACACACTTATTTTGCATTTTATTTCCTTAATAAGAAACGGGGAACTCATCCCAACCTGTATTATCAGTGGATAAAAAGAGACATTGAAAACAGTCTAAATTTTTAGATTAGAGAGAAGAAATAAACCTTATGTTAAATGTTAAACTTATTTTATTTTATTTACACTTCTTTTAAAAGAAACTTTATTTTATTCACACTTCTTTTAAAAGAAACTTTAGGAATTTGAGTGATGATGATAATAATAATGAATTTATTGTCAATAAACTGCAATACAGTTTCTGTCATTGTCAAAATTACAACTGCATGTACAATTACTAAAATTTGTACAGTGTATACAATCCTTATTTACTAAATAGGTCTTCAGTGTATACTAAACAGTATGTGTTATATTAGTTTGCTTTATAGAATCTGGTAGCTTATACAAAAGTATCCCCATTATATGAGAATCTTTGTGACTAATATTAACTATTCTAAAACCTTGTCTATAAAAAATCTGATGTGTTACACTAACATGACTTTCTCTACTCTTGTACAAACTATTTTTATAAACGCTTATTCTCCATCTACTTCATGTTAATCAAGATAAACATTTTCAGAAATTATCGTATTGTTAATTTTTTTGTAGGTGCAAGGGGAATATGGTAGGCTTTAAACAATAGTCAAATATTTTAAGAACTGGATTCTATGTGGAGCATTTCATTCTCTTTGCAAGTCCAGGAAAAAAAAACAAAAAAAAAAACGTATAACGAATTCCCAGATGTCTTGATCAGGCCAAGAATTTTTAGAATGCTTTTTCTATGTTCCTGTTTTCACTTGTCACTGAAACAACAGATAGGCTCATTATGCATGTTTGATGATCTATATAAGCTCATACAAACTGTATTCTCAAATAAATCCTTGAAATGCTTATCTCTCTCATTTTATAAATTTCTTAAAGAATGGGTCAAGCTACCACAGCAGATGGAGGGAAATAGATAGCCAAGTCACAATATACTTATGAGTAGGGCTAGGATTTTTATGATAGGGCATATATTTTTTGGTAGGACTGACATGCTCCTTAAATACATATAAATGCTTCTTATGAAACAGCGAAATGAATTAACCTAATTTGTTAACTCATATTTTTGCATATATGGCCATTTCTCTCTGATATAGCATATTTTAGTAAGTAAATGGTCATATTCGTCATATTTTCACTCTTTCAAGAAGAAAAGAACTTTCTCATGCAATTTATTTATTCCGTGTTACATTTCCCAGAATTGCGCACCTCATTTTGTTTCCTGGAAAATGGCAAGTATCTACATTCCTTCCCTGTTTCCTTTGAATTCACAATATGGACTTCACCCTTATGCATCAGTGAGTTTGTGTAAGCAATTGTTACTCTATGAACAGGTATCTGATTAAGTCATTCTGGACTCTGGACTGCAGACAAGTGTCTAATTCACTCATTGTGTTATTCAGTCTTATTGAAGTCGTAAGCGTGTGCAGTACAGTTCAGAAAAAATGCCTAAAGTGAAGCAAAATGTTCAAGTAAAACTAAAAAAGTTTGTGTCTCAATATGGTGAGAAAGTATTTTCAAGTGATGGTAAAATACTCTATTGTAAACTGTGCGACGTAAGAGTAACTGCGGAGAAGTAATTTAATGTTCAGCAGCATGTGGCAACAGATAAACACAAAAGTGGAGTACAACGGATTGAAAATGAAAAAACACTACAGCAAATGCTCCTAGGGGAATCCCGCCAGTCTTATTCACCATTCTGCGAAGAACTTTGTACAGCTTTCCTTTGTGCTGATATTCCCTTAAGTAAACTAAACCATCCAAAATTTCGTGAATTCTTAGAAAAATACACAGGCAACCTCTTCCTGATTCTTCCACATTAAGAAAGAACTTTGTCAGCTGAAGCTACGAAAAAACAATACAACAAATCAGACAACAGCTCGTAAATAAAAAAAGTTGGGTATCAATTGATGAAACTACAGACTCTATGGGAAGATATATTGCAAATGTCATTGTGGGAACTTTGAAAGAAGATGGTCCAGGCGAAAAGTTTCTAATAAACTGTGAACATTTAGAAAAAGTAAATTTTTCCACCATTTCTAAGTAGTTCGACAGATCTATGGGTGCCATATGGCCCGAAGGTGTTAAGCATGACAATGTACTTCTCTTCGTAACGGATGCTGCACCTTATATGGTGAAAGCTGCCGATTCTCTAAAAGCATTGTATAGTAAAATGGTGCATGTGACTTGTTTAGCTCACGCCTTGCACCGAATTGCAGAGGAGATTCGTAGTAAATTCAGTGACGTTGACAAATTTATTGGATGTGTCAAAAAGATATTTTTGAAAGCCCCTTCACATGTTGTAGCATTTAAGTTGTTAGCTCCAGACATTCCCTTGCCACCATCTCCCATTTTGACATCTCCCATTATTACTGCCAGAACTTCAACGTTGTGAAAAGCATCATTGATTCATTCGATAGCAGTGAAGCTACTTCAATTGGACTAGCTCAAGAATTAATGTCTAATGATGAAATTTCAGGCAAACTTTCATACATAAAATCAAATTTTGGATTTATTCCAGCTGTCATAATTGCTTTGGAGGAATCAGAAGTGCCACTAGTGAAGCATATAGAACAAGTGAAAAATGTTGTGAATAAATTAGAGGGTGTTTATGGTAAAGTGGGAAAAGAAGTGTCAAAGAAAATGGAAAAGGTGCTAGAAAAAACCGAAGGGTATCATGCACTGTGTTCCATTTCAATGATTTTGTTGGGTGAAAAGTTCTCTCTTAATCATTCAGATTTAGATTCAAATGAAATTGTTCATTTTAAATATGCTCCTCTTGTGTCAGCTGAAGTAGAAAGGAGCTTTTCGCAGTACAAGGCTTTGTTGGCTGACAATAGGAAATCTTTTTCATTTGAAAATTTGCACAAGGTCTTCATTGTGTATTGCAACTCAGAGCTTATATGAAGTAGAATGAGGATGTAAACAGCACATAGGTTCCTATAATGTTAATAAAAATCATATTGGAATGTCAAATTGCATAGTTTAGATTGCTTCTCATGTGCATTTTATTCTCAAATAAATAGTTCATTATCAAAATTGACTTACTAATTTATTTTACAGTAGAAATTTTACCTCATTTTAATATTGTTAGGTCATATTTATTATGTTATTGTGCATATTTTGGTAAATGTTTGGTCATAACAGCATATTCTTTTGTGCATATTATGGTGATTTTTAGGTCATAAATATCCTAGCCCTACTTATGAGTCTTCTGAGTTCTGATTAATAATGCAGAAAGAACTGTTTGTAGCATAACAGAATTTTGCAATTTGTTTAACTAAGGTGAATCAACATTGCTCAGCATATCAACAGCTAACATTCAACATATCTTCAACCTGTTGTAACTGTGAACTTTTAACATTCCATCCATACCGGTTGACTTGTTGGGACAACAAAATCTTTCAACTAAAATCAAAATGGACTCCAGTGATGAGGATTTGGCTATTGCTATGCGTCTGTTCTTGTATGTATGAAAATGAAGAAAACAGAATGTGGATAAGACCCCTACCTGGTTAATCAGCACAGTAGTAAAACTATTTTGAATGAACTTAAAATTTAGGACAGATTTGACTTCAAAAGTTTCTTGAGAGCCAGACAGGCTTTTTATCTTTTCCAGTTCTCTACTGTACTATGTGGCTAGGATTGAAACTATCTTCTTTTTTATATCACCTCTGGAACAACAATAAATTGCACATAGTTCAGCATAATTGTCCGCCATTTTTATATTGTCCATGTATTGTTTGGACGAAATATCCCATAATCGTGGCCTCAACATATCATTAATTAATGAAAGCGTCTTGTCTTTCATCCATTCCATAATTTCATGTGGAGCAAACCAAATCAAGAATATGGCCTGGAACAGTGTGAGTGAACAATTAAACTACTGAGAACTAAGCACATAATGAATACCACGTAAGAACTGAAGTGTGCCATTGCCATGGTTACAGTCTGGAAATGTCTGAAGCTTGTCCAATCGCATACAAAGAGCAGATAGACTTAACAAGTTTTACATTGAAAGTGGAAAACATCCAACATGTTAAAACGGTCAAGCGTAACACTTTTGGTTAACATGTTAAGCCAATCCTGATACTGAAATTTGACCAACATGCAAAATGTTAACATGTTGCACCTAACAAGTTATGTTAAATGTTAATCAGTATAGAATTGGCTTTAGTCTTTGTTTTTCACTATAATGGATAACAGAGGGACTAAGCTGATTTTGCGTCATTTTCAGAGATGGTCCCTGAATGATCTCTTTTGTTCTGATGCTGAAGGTGAAACTACCAGATCTCTGAATCATCCTAATTACCATATGTTGCAGTATTCTCATTTGTTCTTGATTTTCTTTTGTGGTGTTACATTTCTGAATATGCAACTTAATTCTAGCAACTAATCCCTACATTTTAAAGTGTGTGATTTTCATTTAGCTTTTATGGCATTTCTACTTGACTTGGGAAGTTGTTTAAATTCCCCCCATACTGGATCAAGTTTTTGGTGTGGATTACTCATTTTAAATTAACAGCAAATTTTTGCTATGCCTTTACAACACAACACACCCATTAAAGTGACTCTTCTGTTAGAAAATTATTGCTATAGGGCTCTAGCTAACTGAACAGTAGCAGGAAGCAAACTAAACGAAAACAGAAGTTTGAATTCGATAATCAATAAGGTAACAATAAACAAACTGATTTTAGGTGGTAGATTTTTACTTTCTCTACCACTAGTGGGAGTATTGCATTTCCACCCAAAAGTTTATACCAAGATTTCATTGGAAAGACATGCTTTGAGGCTGCTGAATAAGGAAAAGAAAAACAGGGAATAACCTTCAACAAAATCACATTCCATGCAAGTAACTTTGACCACTTCAGCAAAATCTTCAAAAAGCACAGCATTCAGTTAAAATCAATCAATAGATTTTCCTTGAAGAAACATTAATTGAATTCAAGAACAAAGGACATCATTTTCCGAACAAAAAGTCTGACATAGATAATACTGAATGCAACAACTATGAACATTTCCACATAGGGTAAACAAAAAGAATTTTTAAATTAGAGCTAAGGAACACTTCAGGCAATTAAAATATAAACAATTAGTAGACAAATCACCAGTGACTGCTCATTTCTGGACTATTAAGATATAAATCCCACTCCTGTACTCTTTAAAACAGTTAACAAAGCAGCAGGAACTGACTACTTGGGGGCAAGTCTACATTTGAAAAAACAAAGCCAGTTTTCAGTTTTTAAATTCTACCAAAATACTTTTTTCTTCAGCAAATTCTTGGAATCAACACAAGAGAGTTGAAATTCATCTACATCAACACCAGCAATGAATCAGCATTGGAACATAGGTTGAAAATTGAGATGTTTGAACACCAAAACATGTTTCTAGTTGTTAGTGTAAATGGTGTATAAAGGCCACTAATTGACTGAAATTCTTCCCAAATTATTAAATTACAATGTCGCTCTTAATATCCTAAAAATAAGAAACTACATGATTGTTAGATATAGTAAGGCAATAATTTATGATTACTACTTACAATGCCTAATACAAAAATGATTAGTTTTAAATGTGAACAAAATAGTTTATACAGCTTTTCCCCCCATTAGCTACAAAAAATTACATGAATAATTATCTTAAGTGCACAATGCACAATTAGATCCGATATTATCTCAACAGCCACACTTTTTATCTTATGTGTCACTTGGGAACACTATTTACAATACAAATCTGATGTGCTACATTCACATGATTTTTCTATCTACTTCATTTTAATCGAGATAAACCTTTAAAGAAATAGCTGCATTACACATTTCATTATAGATACAAAGAGAATAGTGGTAATCAAATGTTTTGGAATTGAACACTATATGCTAGCCTTAAAATTCCAACTCTTTTCATGACATCTCAAAGAAACAACTGAAAATCAACAGCACTTAAAAGAATAGCTAAGTAATGAACAATACAAACCATTAATAACGGATATCTTGGAAATGGCTGATGGCCCAAAAAAGGTTATTTTAAATAAATTATGTTTTTTCTTTAAAACATTTTTGAGGCCTACAATTTTTGTGTAGTACATTTTTGTCTATCGCTTAATGTTTACCATCATGCCTGTACCCAGAAAAAAATTTTGGGGAGGGTTTTTCACAAGTAGATCTAAACTTAACAGTACCCCACACAGTTACTATGTACCTACTCCATATTATATAGATGTTACATGGATAAGAAAATAGCTTGGAGACATTATATAGAAAAGAAAAACTCACCAGAATGAGGATATTCCATCTTGCAGCACAAAACATGGAGACTGCTTTGAAAACCTATGTAAGGCGACGATATTAAGTTTCCCTTTTTCTTGTAAATGTGCTACTAGCAATAGACCTACTGTTATCTAACGACATTTTCCTATATTGGTTTGCTATGAATTTAAATAAATAAAACTGTCATAAGTTTCGGCAGGGGGGGGGGGGTGTTTGAAACCTAACCCCCCCCCCAAATACCAGTATCCACCATTTTACAAAATTCCTTCTGAATAAAGAGGACTTCACAGGTTATTCCCAGAACATTCAAAATATGCATTTTATTTCTCATAATAACTAAGTTTAATATATGGTATTTTAATCAAAATTGTTAGCCACTTATTAGAAAATAAAAAATTTCGAAAAATGTTGCACATAAAGTATAGTTTGTGATGGGAGGGTTTTGTTGCATCTTTGGAAGGTAATGAACTTAAATACCAAGTGTAGTGTTTATCCATCACTTGTTTTTATGTTATGTTGTTCACTGACGCACACACAGGCGGTTTTCTGAAAATGGATTTATTGGATCCATAGGGTCTCAAAATATGTATTTCTGGTGAAATCTTTGTGTTGAATTTTTGAGTGCAATTCCCTGCATACTATACATGTGGTAGAGATAGTAAAAATGCAGGAGCTATGTACTTTTTAAGCTGCTTTATTTTAATGTTAAATTATTTGTTTGCCTCTTGATAACACACACTGGTATTTTTTGCTACTAGAGAAGGATTATTTACAATGTTTTGTTGAACTGTAATTCTTAGTGGTGCCTTTCTAATTGCGTTAAAAAGTACATTTTGAAAAAATAAGTGACCAGATGTTTTGTCCCTCTGACTTGCTTTCAGTTAAAAAAGTCTGTGTTAGATTCACATGACTTTTTATACCCACTATCATTTATTTTTATATAACTTCTACCAACTATTCGTATGAAAGTTTATATTTCTGTCTACTTCACGTTAATCAAGATAAACCTATGCAGAATTAATTTCATTACAGATTTCCTTGAAGATATAATAAGGGAGATAGAGAAAACTGAAAATAGTAGATGTTTAAAACTTGGTTGGTATATGCTGACAGAAATTCCATATTCTTTCCATGGCATTGTGAGAAACAACTGAATAGTATTATCAAAAAATGGCTAAGTATTGCAAAATTCAAATCAAAAAACTATAAACATCTCAAACATATGGCAGATGTCTCAAAAAGTATTTGAAATAAATTATTTGCTTTAAAGAGATCTACATTTTTTGTGTATTAAGTTTTTGCCTATCTCTTTTGGTTTACCAGTTATACAAAATTATGCAATCTTTCTCCCAAATGAAGAGGACTTCACAGGCTATTCTCAGAAAAACTTTTGTTTGTTATGTAAGGAGCTTAAGGATATGATATTTTAATTAAAATCATAGCCATTTTTGAGAAAAACAAAAATTTTGAAAAATTTTCCATGAAGAAAGTAGTATGGGGTGGGACAAATTCGCTTGAAAAGCTTTGTGTCACAATTTTGGAGGATACTGAACTTATTGGTATTTACTGGACATTTCGTTTTTGGATTATGCTGCTCACACACAGGCCTTTTTTTAAAAATGCTTTTTTTTTTATATATAGGGGCCTCAAAACATATTTCCTGTGAAATCTCGACATCAAAATTTTGGGTAGCATAATGCTTCCTTTACTTATTATAGGTAAATAATAGAAAAAGTAATTAAAATGACTCTCTGCTTTTTAAGCTGCTTTATTTTAAATTGTTTACCTCTTAAAATAATACCCCAATCTTTTATTGTTGCTAGGGAAAAACTTTCTTTATTTGTTTTGCTGAGTTGTAATTGTTAGTGGTGCCCTTCCAAACCTTTATAAGTGCATTTTGGAAAAAGTGACTTAAGATGTTATGCCATTCATCCATCCATCTAACAAGCTTTCAATTAAAAATTGGAGCAGGGTTACTTTTGGATTCAGGTTCACTTTACATTTTGAAACAGTCTGCAGTAAATCTTTCTGTGGACATTAATTGTTCGAGTTCATTCAGTGTTTTTGTTTATTTTTCCCATTGTCGTAAGTGTTAAGGAACAAAATAACGTTTGATTTAATAATTTGTCGAATGCCTATGTGTTGGGAATCCTTTCAAATAACGTCGTAGCAATAAGAACCAGTTTCTACCCTAACACGTGGTAAAACCTAATACTGCCGCGCCGCATCATATCAATTTCCTTCTCTCCTATGTCCGCAGGAGCTCTGAAGTCTGAAGGACTTTCTTCTCTCTCTCTTCTCTTTCACTTTTCTCGGCGCATTGTTCACCGCTGACCAATCACAGTGGAGCTGCTCTCTCTTTTGCTCCAGCATGGTGAGCTGACAACAGAGGCATTCAGAATGTGGGTCGTGGTCCTCGTGAAAAGTTATTCGTTCGAGTGCAGTGTTATGTGTAAATAAACGTAAGAGTGTATACTAGGTAACAGCTGAATGATGGAGTGCCAGTTTGTTAAAGGAAGTCGTCTATCAACATCTTTAGAAGAGATTTCAATGCCCATATAGAACACTAATCATGTCAAGGTAAGCCGCTGTCATAATTTAGCGCGAAATATTAATATATGAGAGTTTGACAAATGAGCACTGGGGTTGCCATTAGTTTGAAAGGTTCTTCCACCGTATCCTAATATAAAAATAAGTGTTATTTACCTCTAATTACTGCTTTGTTGCACACAAGGAAAAAAAAACAATCTGCTCGCTATTTGAGTATTCTTTCAAACTGTGTTAAGTTCAGCGCGTAAATACATGCACAGCGATTGGTCTATCAAGGTTATCCTTAATAAATCGCAATTATGTACCCAGGAAACAACAGCAATGAAGATGCACTTAAACCAAACCAATTCTTGACATTTTTCAGACCTGTTGAAAGCAAATGTATTTTAATTAAACTTCATCAGTTTTTCATATGATTGGTATATTTCACCCGGAATGATTATCGGCATTTTATCACTAAGGCATAAAACAGCGATGACATATTATAAAGTATTATTTGTCGTCAGCTTGTGGGATTTGTAACTAAAAGATTCAGTTAGCATTATAGCGCATTGCACTGAATTGTTATTTCCAAGAACATCTTCAGCGCAACTCTTCTTCAGTTCCTTCTAAAGCTTTCGCTTCAAAATTAGGTATATAGAGCCGATAGATACCTCATTTATGGACTCGCCACTATTGAACTCTTCGGTGTATTTATTATTCTTTTGCTTTTGCATATACAGTTTGGAATTTCAGAATGATTTATTTTTACTTTTTCTGCTGCTTAGCTATAGTAAGTAGAGGAAGTATTGCATTCCACCCAAAAATTCGATACTGAGATTTCACTGTAAATACACGTTTTGAGGTCTCCTGAATCCCCCTCCAAAAAGGATTTTTATAAAAAGGTCCGTGTGTGTGTCCATTGTCTAAGAACAGTATAAATCACAAACAAAAAGTCGGTTAAATAGCAAAACTTGGTACATATTTAAGTTCGTCTTCCAAGAGTATGACACGAAGTTTACAAGGAAATCTCACCCCAAACTATCCTTTACATGGAACATTTTTCGATTTTTATTTTATTTTTTCAGAAAAATTTCTAACGATTTTGATTAAAATGCCATGTTTTTAAGCTATTTTCAGACAAATAAAATGCATATCTTAAATTTTCTGGGAGTATCCTTTGAAGTCCACTTCATTCGGAAGAAATTTTGTATAATCTTGTATAACATGAACGTTAAGCGATAGACGAAAACGTACTACACAAAAAATGTAGATCTCTTTAAAACGCACAATTTATTTCAAATAATTATTTATGGCGTTCCTAAAATTAAACAACTTGTTTCATTATTTCATTACTTTAGGCTTACTCTTAAAGAGTAGTGCTTAAATGCAATAGATTTTTGATAATATTAATAATGCGGTTACCTGTATAAATGTGCTGCTGTGTTTGGTGTACTGGGAAATTTCTATAACAGTAACAGAATCACACTTGGATTTTATAACCCAGTATTATGAAATAGTTATAACAGACATTGTCTCGAGAATGCACGTGTTTTCTATGATACTGCAATCTGAAGCAAGGGAAAGTATAACATTTACTACTTAATCTGGTAATCTCACAAGATATGCAGTTTTCGAAACAACAACTCCAAAACGTGAACACATCACTGCATAATATAAATGCTTTAATCCGGGAAATAAATGCAGTATGCTCAATTTTGAAAAAGTAGGAAGCGTAATTTTGATTATAAGCGTTGCCTTATAACCAGAATTGTCAAAATAGCTTTGCTTTATGTGCTGATGAGCTGTAGGAAGATTTTCAGTTTCGTTGTTGCTTGCTATCACCAAACGCTTAATTGATAGACATAACATCTTTTCGATCCTGTTTACACGAGTAATCGTCAGCAAAATTAACTCTTGCTCATTATGCTTGCAGAAAGGTGGCACACTGTGTATAATGCCTTCAATATTATCTATCTTTTGAACAAAAACTGTTTATTTATTGCTAGTGATACTATCACACTTTTTACATTCTCCACCACATATCAAGTACGTAAAATTCCATCCAAAAATTCTATATAGAGATTTCACTGGAAATACATTTTTGAGGCCTCCTGAATAAGACAAATATGTTTAGAAAAAAACGTTCTTGTGCGTGTGTGTGTGTGTGTGAACAGCATAACTCAGAAACGAAATATGGGATGAATACCAAACTTGGTATATGAGTTCAACATCCTCCAAAGAAGTTTTTCAAGGAAAGCCCTCTCCGCGCTAAACTACTCTTTACATGCAAAATGTTTCCATACTTTTGATTTTCTCAAAAATGGCTCCAACGATTTTAATTAAAATATTTATTTTAATTATTTACCTGACGAATAAAATGTGTCTCTTAAATTTTCTGGGAAGAGCCTGTGAAGTCCTCTCAATTTGGAAGGAATTTTATATGACTTTGTATAACGGATAAACCATAAGAGAGATAAAAACTTATTACACAAACAATGTAGGTAATGCTTCTCTTTAAAACACACCATTTATTATAAATAGCTTTTTTGTGGCGTCAACCATTCCTGGATTATCTGTTATTATTGGTTTGAATTTTTCAATACGTAATTTTGTTATATATATAATTAATTGAAATTAATTATACTTTTTAGAGACCTTAGCCTTGTCTTGGCAAGCTTTTAATATAGAGTCAACTGAAAAATTCAATGAATTTTTGTTTGTACCTTTTGTTTGTACATGTATCTTAAGAAAGCCAAAAACACCCAGCACTGAAATATTTGCGATTGCAGGTCGTCCCTGAGATTGTCATCTCTAGTGAGATGCCTTGGTGGTCTGTCTGGGAAACAACTTGAGTCAATTGGGGAATTCAATTCCCACCGGCAAGTTGTCACAGTAGCTCAATGGTTAGAGCAATCGCACGTAGAGCGGGAGAACCGTGTTCAAATTCCGGCTGTGGCATTCAATTTTTCCCTTATTAAAAACTGTCATTTTTACTTTCTCTACCACGTATATAGTGGTGGAGAAGGTATTTGCATGCCACGAAAACATTTGATATCAGAATTCATCGGAAATACGTGTTTTGAGGCCCCCCTAAATAAAAAAAGAAAAACATTTTTAGAGAAATGTGTGTGTGTGTGTGTGTGTGTGTGTGTGTGAAAAGCTCAAAAACGAAAAGTCGGATAAACAATAAACTTGGTATTTAGGTTCAGTACCTTTCAGATTTAAAAAAAAATGCTCTCACCCCAAACTACCCTTTACATGGAACATTTTTGAAATTTTTTTATTTTATAAAAATGGTTCAAACGATTTTGATTAAAATGCCATATATTAAAAATATTCAAATGACAAAAAATATATATCTTGAATTTTCTGGAAATAGCCTGTGAAGTCCTCTTCATTCGGAAGGAATTTTTATAGTGTTGTATAACTGGTAAACGTTAAGCGATAGACGAAAACGTGCTGCACAAAAATAATATCTCTTTAAAACACAGAATTTATTTTAAATAGCCTTTGTGTGGCATCAGCCATTTCTGAGATATTCGCTATTAATGGTTGGATTTGTTCAATACTTTGTCATACTTTTCAAGTTCCGTCGATTTTCAGTTGTTTCTCGCGATTGCATGGAAAGATTATGGAATTTTGAGGCCAACATATAGCATCCAGTTTTTAAACATTTGACTATCGCTGTTCCCTTTATACCCTAACGAAGTGTATAATATAGTTATTTCTTCAAAGATTTTTCTCGATTAAAATGAAGTAGACAGAAAAATAAACTTACGTAAGAATAATTTGTTCACCGACTAATAAACGATAGAGGGCAAAGAAAGTTATGTGAATGCAACACATCCTTTTTTGGGGGGGGTAATTTTGAGCTGCCTAGCAATAGGAACTGAACTACGTAGGAAGCTTAAGGGGACCAGCTGTGAATTTTCCAAAATCCAAAGTATTCTATTGAGCTTTACCACACCTCATGTCTTTATACAGACGTGTGGTTGCAAATCCGTTCCTGGATTATGCATTTTAAAACACATATTTAAACTATTTTATAAAAAGTGTTCGTTAGATACAATTTGCCTAATTTTTAAACAAAATTTACGTTTACATTCGTTATTGAGCTAAAAAACAAGTTTGCTAGAAAATGTGTTTTTAAATTCATTGATTTTTAAAAATAATTTTCGTCCAGTTGTGAGTTTTGACTGTTGTAAAAAGTATATTCTTTCAAACTTGGGCGAGCTTGTTGGGATAAACCCGAGCCTTAGCATGGCTTCCTTCGGAAGGGAAGTAAAGCCGATTTCCCGTCGTATATTTACGGCACATAAAAGAACCTCAAGCCTGATAAAGAAGTCTCAGAGCAAAATTACTGGTATTTCACGCTCAATATAGAACGGGACGCTAAGAACCGCAGTAGTTAAAGAACTTCCATAAATAAATTAACAGTGGCTCAATTAAAATGAAGTAGATAGGAAAATAAACTTTAGTAAGAGTAATTGTATACCCACTAATAAGCGAAAGAGAATAGAGAAAGTCATGTGAATGTAACAATAAAATTTTTATAAATCATCTGTTAAGCGAGGAAGTGTCTTCTGAACGAGTAAGTGTCTTCGTAAACCCTTGATTGAATAAGTAGTAATGTGTTGTAAAAGTGCCATTTCTGAAGCCAGACATACCTTTGACACATTTAAACTTTAACCTATTTCCCCCTATGTTTTCTTAAACTACACATACACAGAACGGGATTTTAACCAGGTTTTATATGTAGCACGCTCTTGTTTGCCTTCAAACAAGAATCACTGCCTGGCTTAACCAGTCCTTGAATAGGTATACCAGAGGTTTGCAAACATTCTAGTTTTACCATATCTCAGTTTGTGATCTGTACTTTCAGCGTAGTCATACTTCGGCCACAGAATCGTTGAAGGATGTAATATGTCATGCCTCTGCAGCGTAAGATGGAGAAAACACACTGGCTTTATTTCAGATACGTAGATTCAAATTCTTATAGCTCAGCTGCTGCAAATGCTGTTTAAATAACAGTTTTTTGAGTAATGTACATTGATATCCTTTCTGCAAAATGTGTTCAGGTTCTATAAAGCTGCATCAGTTACCTGTTTCACTACTATGTGTAGTATAGATAACTTTATAAGTATATCCAAGATATTTCTATTCAAAATATACAGTTACTTAATTGTTTTCTCCCATATAAATTTACCGAGCGAGGTAGCGCCGAGGTAAGGTCCTGCATTCAATAACCTGCGAACTCTTACCAAGGGGTTTTCGCGGTTTCCCCGGGTCGACAGGCGAATGCTGGGTGGTTCATCTTATACCACGACTCTCCGGCCCCTCATTTCCTGTACCCATCATCTTCCTTGTCATCTGTTTCAGGGCTGTAGGACTAGGCGACGGTATTCGGTGGGTTGCGGCTGGGCGGTGACTGTGCGCTCTGTAGAGGTTTCTTCCCTGGCGTCGCTGCGGGACTTCTCAATCCGGCTGGCCTCCGAGTGGGCCCCACCCCGGTAGAACCGGCGGGCGTTCGATGACTAATGGGTGGGCCCGGGGGGCGTTTGAATGCGTTCGATCTGGAAATGTTAGGGGCCCCGTCCATGCTTGTGCCCGTCGACATCCGGATCTGGTCGCCCTTCGGGTCTCTTCCCTCTTCCCTTCCTCCCAGGGGTTACGGTAGAAGCAAAAAGAGCTGTTGCGGCTTACTTGCGGTGTTCTGCCCCGGTTGCGGGGGCACCTCCGTTCGTCCGTACCTTTACCTTATATAAATTTCCTTGAATTTTGCACTACTAATTAGTTTTACTTTTTCTACTGCTTACCTAAGGCAGATAGAGGAAGTCGTGTATTCTACCCAAAAATTCGGTACCCAGAATTCAGCGAAATGCACGTTTTGAATTCCTCAGGACCCCCGCTCTAAGAAAGGAATTTTTACAAAACTTAAAATGGTACATTCACTTTCTCTATCCGTCAACTTTACTCTATATAGCTTCTACAAATATTTCTACAAGCTTATTTTTCTGTCTACTTCATGTAAATCGAAATAAATTTTTGCAGAAATAGTTTCATTACACATTTCATTGTAGGTACAAGAGGCTGAAGCGATAGTCAAATGTTTAAACGGGTCACTATATTCTGGGCTTGAAATTACAGCCTCTTTTCATAACATCGCGAGAAACAACTGAATGGTGACAGCGCTTCAAAAATTCTGATATGTTACACTCGCATAAATGCTTCTTCCTATTATCATTTACTGTTTTCTCTACCGCACCTAGTGTAGGTATTGCATTCCATTAAAAAATTCGATGTCGAGATTTAACCGGAAATACACGTTTTAGTGCACATTGAATCCAAAAAAGCTATTTTAGAAAAATGTGTGTGTGTGTGTGTGTATGTGATCAGCATAACTCAAAAACGAATGTAGGATAAATACCAAACTTTTTATTTGTTCCGTATCTTCCAAAGATGCTATACGAAGGTTTTCACGAAAATATCTCCACCCCAAGCTACCCTTACATGGAAAAAAATTCGATATTTTTTCTTCTCAAAAAGGGCTCTAATGAATTTGATTAAAACATCACATATTTAAGATATGCCAAATAAAACGTAATGAAAATTTTGTATAATTTTGTATAACCATAACAGACAAAAACGTACTACATAAAAATGTAAACCGCTTTAAAGTACACAGTTTGTTTCAAATAACTTTTTGTGGTATCAGCCATTTCCGGGATATCCTTTATTACTGGTTTGAATTTATATATGTTAAGTTCTGAATGAAGTCCTCTTCATTCAGAATTCATTTTGTACAGTTTTTTATAACTGACAAACTATAAGAAAGAGAAACGCTAGTGCAGAGGTTTATAATACACCGTTTATATCAAATAATGTAATAATGTAACAGCATTGGCTGTTTTTTTAAACATCCCAAGTTATATGTTTACATTTTCACAAGTTTAAGCACGTTATTGACGTCAATCTGAACGTTTTCGATGTTTCCTTCTTTCTTTTCCTTCTCAAAAACTCGTTACTATGATTTCTGAATTATTCCTCCGCGCTTGTGATGTTAACATTTGGATGCTGCTTCGCATGTTGTGCGTAAACTATTACTTAATATGAATTCATTTCTGTGCGTGAGTAGTAATGGGAAGTGGATAGAATAACATTTTATGTGAATAGTATTATTAATAAATAAACTACTTCAAAGAAAAGAGACTACAGCATCTGTTCATGTAAACAAAAAACGTCACCACGTTGAATGCAAATAGCCTAAATGTTTCTTGAATATAATAAGAATCACAGAAAATGAGCAACAGATATATAAATAATGCACTTAGAATAACTTCAGCTTTACAAACATAGCTTTCTTTGTAGGAGAGACATTTTATTCTATACAGCAAAGGTGGACTGAAAAACGAATTTAATCACAAAATAGACAAGAAAACGAAAGCATTGTTCCCAAATAATTTAAATACTACACAAGCAACTTAAAAAGTTATATGTTTCAGAGGAAACAAAAATGAAAATTGTAAATCTAATAAAAAATAGCCATCGCCTGCAAGTTAGTATATGTAAATATATGACTATACCTGACGAAAGAATTCAACATTTTATGAGGGCGAACGGAAAATTTTTAGAAAATTAAAAAAGGTTTAGTTTTAAAAAAATTAAATGATTTTATTGTTTTTCAAAATATTTCCCTTTAACATTAATAAATTTTTGCGTTTAAAGCAATGATGCCAGTCTTCCTGAGGCACTTCAGAAACCAGTTTTTTAACGTTCTACTGCTTCATCTGATGACGAAAAAGTGTTTCTACGCATTCTATCTTTAATGTTTTGAAACAGAAAGAAATAACAAGCACCTAGGTCGTATGATGGAGCGTCCATGGTGCTGACTTTTAGGGCAGCCGGATACTCAGTTTTGCTGTATGCGACGATGAGTTGTGATTATGTAACATTATTTTTCTTTTTGGGCGTTTTTCACGAACTTTTTCAAAACTTTGCGATATAGACATTTGTGTAACACTAGGCAGTAACGGTACGTCTGTCTTCTAATGCTATAGTACCAATATTGCCCGTTTTAGAAAAAAACAAGAAGCAAGCATCTTACCAACGCTGCGAATTCGTCGGACTTTTGTAGGCTTAGGTTCTGCTCGAGAGACCCATTGAGCCGATTTGGAAAATCAGATTTGAAGTGACGCCTTAGAATCTCTCCAGGGCTTTTCTGCACCAATCACTGCGTTTTGTTCTTGATCGGGAGTTAGTTTATGTGGAACCCATCGACAACAAAGTTTATCACGTCTAATTGTAATGCCCAAACTTGCCCGAATAAATTCATAAGATGTCCGTCGATATTCAAGTAATTACTCGAGTACGGCAATATTTTATCAGTAATAGCCGTTCTTAGGCGTCCTTCACGAAATTCATCGCTAAGAAAAAACCGATCTCTTTTGAATTTTCTATACCAATTATAAATTATTGCCTTAGATGGGGCTTCTTCTCCAAAAGCATTTTTAAACCGATCTTCACATCGTTTACGCGTTAATGACGATTTAAAACCGTAAAAAATCATAGCCCGAAAATGTTCTCTGGTCAATTAATTGCTGAGTGAATAAAAATTCTTTAAATGATGATAATAAATTATTAGAACAAATCGAACAAACTACGCGGTAATCAACTCGCAAAACATTAGGAAGTAGCTGTGAAATATAAACAACTTTCATTTGTTTTTAGAAACATGGCATTCTAAAAGTTTTCGGTATCGCCCTCGTAAACAGAAGAAATATTATGTTTCTTCCACAAATAATATTCTTTCTAAATTTTAAAGTATAACACAAAATGCAAACAATGAAGTAGAAAGCTGCTCATATTTTTTCATTAGAAACTGTAATACAATAACGATTCTTTCTTGGTATGCATTCACTCAATCCTACATCTCTCCTCCAAACATTAGAGTTACCATTCCTCACCGAATTTCTAAATTCTGCAGCTTTTGTCCAAATGTTTTCAAAATTTTGTCTCATTCTGCTCTATGACAATAATAAGTGTGTAATAAATTTCATGCAGATATGTTTAATAGCTTTTTGAGAATAAAAGCTTATGCTAATAAATTACAATGCAGAAATCGTAATCATGAAAAAAATCAAAATACTACCACATTACTTAAATACAAACATAAACTTAAAAACAAAACTAGCATATACGTACACTTTTTTCACTTTTCTGGTTGTTTGAGAAAACGTTTTTGAACCTTCAAATAGAATTTTTGTAACAATTTATCCTCTGTGATCGAATTAATTACGCCACAGTTTGAGAGATTTAAAACTGTAGCAAAAAAATATATGCCAGTTTTTTTACTTTCTCTACTACGTATAGTAAGTAGGGGAAGTATTGCATTCCACCCAAAAATTCTATATTGAGATTTCACCGCAAATGCATGTTTTTAGGTGCCCTGAATTTTCCAATACTTATAGTTTTTCTAAAATGGGAATTCGTTATTAGTTTTTTTAATGTGCTAGACATGCAAATAGAATAGAATGCTCCACATAGCAACCAGTTCTTAAAGCCTACCATATTCTCCTTGCACCTACAAGAAAATTAGCAATAAGATTTTGCAGATGTTTATCTCGATTAACATGAAGTAAATGGAGAATAAGCGTTTGTAAAAATAGTTTGTAAAAGATGAAGTAAAAGGCATAAAAATTGATAAATATCCTATAAAACGAATATCTTGAATTTTTTTTTAAATGGAAGTACAAAATGGAATGTGAAAAATCGATTTAAAGTTGCGTTATATACTGCAAAACCTCCTCATACTCATTGCTAAGTCATTGAGTACAACACATCAGTTTTTTTAAAGTTCATTCTCTCTGAGTTTCTGCCGACAATTTGAACAAGATTAGTTACAAACTACATGTAAGGAACATTTTTAGTGTGCAAAGTGTAAGAAAAATCAAAGTTGAGTAAAAGGCATTGAAAGTAAATACAGATCATTCGACCGTGTGGTCTTGGGCATTTAAATGATCACATGATGAAGCTTTAAAAGACTGAGAGCAAAAATCAAAGTATGTAATTGAAGCTAAAGTTTCAAAATATATTTTGGACATAAAAATTAATTTTTGAATTTTTTGAAAATGTTGACCAATTTCAGATATGGGCACCATAAAGAGAACCTTAAGAGCTCTCAAAATAACTTTGGGCACCATTTTTTCTAATTGGCTATTTTTTCGGCATTTATCTGTCCAAAAACATATTGTTTGATTTTTATGAAGTGTAGATATCCCGAATAATATACCGATGCATGTTGATGGGACTGAGAGTTGATTTTTGTGAAACCTTTTGAATCAGGAAGCAGGTGTGATGTCAGTGAGCCATAAATAGAACCTTTTAAAACCGCATTTTACAGCTGAAGATCACCAAACATCATCTCTCCCCGATACTCATGCAAGCGAAACAATAACTACCTGCTTGTTTATTTCTGCTTGAGAAGTTTCTAATCCGGTGTTCCTTTGTGTTTAATATAGCCATTGGTGAATATCTGGATGTTGTATAGGTAATATGCAATGATCTTCTTATGGCATTAATATTTACCTATGCGTCTTTTTGTTTGTTTGTATCTTCTGCTGCTTACCCTGAATGGAGGAAGTATTTCCTTCGAATAAAAAAATTCGGCTTCGAGATTTCACCTGATATGCACATTTTGAGGCCTCTGAATAAAAAAGAAATAGGACAAGATCCATGTGCCTGTCTGTATCTGTAAATACCATTACTAAAACATGGAAACATTTGCCAATACTATTATTTCTCGATACTGGATACCGATATTGATTTTTGAACACCGATTACTCGATACTCACTTTGAAGAAGGTGTTTTGTTGGAGTTGTTTATTTATTTAGCTCCACGTATGGACGCCAATTTGAAGTACAATTGTTCTTTACGTTGTTTCCTGCTACGTATGAAAAGCCGATTTAAAGTAGTTTGTATTGAAGGAGTTGTATTATAGTTCAACTGTTGGGGAACCGAACTTGTAGTAGTTGCAACCGCACGTATAGTAAACAGTTTCCGGTAGCCTTCGCCCCAAAATGTACTTTCAGGTGGCCTTTGCCCCAAGTTTAAAAATAATAGCTTTGTAATTTGACTGTTTCTTTAGATATTACATATTTATGTTTGCCTCGGCTGCGTCAGTATTATTGTTAGACACATGGAAGTATTGGCAGGGCGTGATGCGACAAGAATGTAGGCTTACGCAGATTTTAAGTTTTAATTCACTCATTTTTATTAATCCTTGACACACATTAAATATCACTTCACTGATATAAAGAGCTGTGAGATTCTTTTTATTAATTAATTACACTTTTTACCACGTAAAACTATTTTTCGTCTCACACGAATACATATTAAATCTCTCGAGGACGCATCTTGTATCCGGTTACTATCACTGTCTGCAGGCAACTGACTAGATTTCAACCGTCTAAACTTGTAAATTTCTGTATTTCAAGTCTCTGATTGGCTATTTTTACTCCAATAGAATACCTGCATTTAACTAAAGTTTTTCTGGTTGTTGATTGGCCATTTTCAAACTGTCATTAAAATTACATTATTGCTTCCAAGAATCACAAATAACATTTAAACTCTCAAACTCATTATTGCCTCAAGGTTACCTCATTGTTAGAAACATTTAGCTTATTATTCTCACAGCTCCTACATTATTAAATTACGTAATACATTCATATAACATTATTGCCCATGGATACAATAATATAAGCATATGCAATGACTGTTACAAACATTTTACAAATTATTACATACACATATTGCTTCAAGGCGGGCTGTTATTGAATTTACATATTATATAATTAGACTGAAATTATTTAAGTGTTAAAAATACTGTCTCAACTTTATAAAAACTGTAAAAGCTTGTTTATAAAAACTTGATAAAAACTTGTTCACTGAACTATGTTCTTATTAGTAGTTTTCTGTGTATAAACGCATGTAACCAATTTTGTATTGTATGTTAATTCCGAAATTGTTCCTGTTTAACATTCTCCAGTTGGCAGCAATTTTTTTTCTTGATAATGTCACATGTCTTTTACATCTGGTAATAAGTAATTAGCCATAGAGCATATGAAAACATAGTAAGGTTGTGCATTAAACCTCTCTACTACCCACCCTAATACATTAGTATATACATGTTTAATACGAAGGTATATTAGACACAAAATTTAAAGAAATAATCAAGGAAGTATTATATGAGAAATGAAGGAATCCAAATTTTTATTTAAGAACACGAGCATTCATGAAAGAACAAGCATTTTCATACGCTGTATAGTTTCACTTCATAAGTTCCGATTTCTTCCTGTTGGAGTCATCAGACCAGGCTATTGCAGAAACGTGATTTAGTGCGTCAATTAAATCAGCTTCATTCAGTTAACACTGCACATTACATAAGTACCTTTACTGCTTTCCTCATGTTTTGCATGTTTTCATTTAGACTCAAGATTCTATGGAATGTTACATTCGTCGCAGTCAAGGTCTATCAAGAGGTATAGTCCAGCAGCTCTTTGGGGACACATGCGAGACAATAGTATGGAGTCTCGACTACTTTCATTCCTTAACCGGCATAAAGTTAAACGCAACAACTTTCAATAATGCAAAACTTGAAAATTTAAAAGTATCGAAGGTTTATCTCAAAGTATTAGACCTACTTCGATACCACCGAGTATCGAAAGTATCGAGGTATCGACGGTATTGAGAGGTCCTATCCCTAATATAATATATATAATATATATACACACACCCCAGCTAGCCAGCGTAAACACCGGAAGCACTATCATCAGATAACCAGAATCTTCTGGATTTATCTCCTCCTCGAACATTCTAGAACTTAATGGAAATTTGCAAAGGTTATCTAAGCGAGCGTTCCCGCGAGAACCAGTTAACGAGCGCGACGAAAAGTGCTGTTCCCCTAGCGAGTCTGGAAGTCTTGTGCACGACTCCCCAGCGAATGAACCGTCCGGAAGAAGAGACTATTGGTGCGTATTTCCTTACGCCGCTACGTAAAAAGATAGTGAAGTGTTAGCGAAAAGCTGAGCTGGATCACATAGAAGAGACATTGAGAATTTAGACAAGTGACAGTTAAAAACTGGACAGAATAACTACATATAAATATAATATACTGTATATATTATACAGCTTGAAGCCGTCGCACGAGTAATTTTGCTTCAAATTTTGGTGCTGTTAGCTCAAAGTTGCATCCATTTAGATAACGTTTAATGTTACCTGCTTTGTTGATGAAGTCTACGCTGTCGTCATCTCCTAGTTCATTCTGCGTTGTCTAGTCTGCCAGCTGCTACAGTGGTATAGCTATGAGTTCTTTGTCTCAGGGTATGCGTGAGTATAGTGAAAGGATAACACCACTTTAGTTAACTGATAAATTTTAATGTTCACTCTAATATTCTGTTTGAAAAGAGTCGCCGACTGTTGAATTAAAGAATTAGATTATTTCTATAATAATAATGGTGATGATGATGAAGCAAAAAGTCAGTTGCCGTAAGTCGCAGAAATGTCACTTTGAAAGATTACTCGTATTAGCCACTAAATCTTATTCATAAGCGCGCCACAGGGCACGACACAGCTTAAAAAATGAAACTAAATACCACACGAGTAATCACAAGCGTCGTCACACGAGTACGTCACGCGATTTAGTAAGTAAGGTTACGTAAGTCTGTTTTAGAATGCATGCCCTTTTCTTAGCTTATGTGTAGCCTACCTATCGCTACCCCTCTCAACATTCCTTCTTCGCATGCGTATCTGACACTGTTACTGTTACCTTGCTCAAATGTAAGAATTTCATTCCCTTTCCAATTTACAAACTTCCTGTCTACGAGACTTTTCAAACGTACTGAATTCAATTCTAACTGCATTCCAGGAACCTTTTATGCTAACACTCGCTACTCGGCTGCTACTAGTGACTTTCCTTAACGTAACACGCAATGACCTTTTTCTCCGGATAAATCTTTCAACTCAGTACATTATACATTGATTTAATATACAGAAATTATTTATTGCAATTATTTCTCTGTCTTATTATCATTTCTTTATTTAATTATTTATATCTTCCTGTCAATATTTATGGTATATCAGTCTTATGAAGCTATAACTAGGAAACCATAATGGTTAGACTAAAACTTACTAAACGTAAAATGTAGATCTCATTAAAGCATGTAGCCTCTTAATATTTTAGGTAAACGTATGTGTCAAGAATCATTTCCAGGATATTCGCCATTGTTCGCAACTTTCTTTCTTTTTTTCTTTCTTCCTTCTTTCTCCTCCAGCTCCACATTTTAAGCAAAGCACCTTGAAATGTTAAATGGTCGTTCTTTTGTTTATCATGGACTTAATAAGAGTATGTAAAATCATAGCTAGCCATTGGATTGGCTACGGAGTTGACTCTGCACCGATCCACATAGGGGATATTGTATCTACGCCCCACAAGGGGGCGTTTCCAGGAATAAGGATGAGGCAAGAGGGGACACTAGGCGGGCGGAACCAGGAGTCTGGCACAGGAATAGCAGGGTCCCTAAGTTTCCAACTAGAGATTCCCTGACAGACGGACAGGCAGAACCGGAAACCCCCATCCTGCACGGAGGGGATCCAACGTCCCTCAAAGGGGTTCGGATACCTCCGGTAGCCAGCCGAAAGCCGAGAGACGGAGAGAGTCACAAAGAGCATCCTTTTCCGTTGCCACACTATACCTAAACACCATCGCCGACACTTCCAATCCTGAAAGAGACCAACGGATGAATGATGAAGTGAAATGTGAATGGAGATGAAATGGAAGGATAGGAAATTCAGGGGATGTGAGAATCCCTCCCAGCATTATCTGGCGACCCGGAAAAATTGCCGAAAAAACCTATGGATCAGGAAGGTCGGCCACTGAAATCGAACCCACGACCTCCCGAATGCGGGCCACAGACGAAACCGCCTGAGCCAGGCGGATGGCGGTTAGCTAGCCATCGACCTAGTCTTAGAACAGTTGAATGCTATTTCAGCCTCTTTCGTACGTACAGGATGTATAATACTGTAATCTTATGCAATGGAAGGGAATATTTAGATATTATGGTTACCCTCATATCACTACATATTTCGCACACCCAGCGACCCAGCGGTGCTTACACGGCTGCGCCGACTTTGTTCGTTCTAAGCTGAATGCTTCTTGCGCGATTTGAGACAGCCAGCTTGTTTGACTCGTTTAAGTTTGCCGATAAGTCATTAGCTCTGCTTAACACTGATATTACTCTTGTTTACCTACTGTCGAAGACATGCACTGCGCAACGTATTGCCACCCTGCATGTCCTGTTTGTTACGCCCTGCAGTAACAGGAAGTAAGAAATCAGCCGATCTAGCATACTTATCGCGTCAAATTTAAACGCGAGAACTAATGTCCATATAAAACATATATAAATAAGATCATTTTATTGTATAAATAGCGAAATCTAAAATCATAACCGTATCCAAAATAACATATATAAACACAGATCATTCAGAGCGCAGACAGCACATTCCTGAGAAGTGATAGAGAGAGTAAAAAGGAAATCCCGGTTAAATACCAAACTTGGTATTTAAGTTCATTACCTTCCAAAGATGCAACACAAAGGTTTTCAAGAAAATCTTACTATCGCAAACTACCTTTTAAATGGAACATTTTTCGATTTTTTTTATTTTCTAAAATATGTCTATAACGATTTTGATAAATATCTTATAATAAACACATTTAGATGAGAAATAAAATGTATATCTTGAATTTTCTGGGAATAGCATGTAAAGTCCTCTTCATTCGGAAGGAATTTTAATAATCTTATATAACTGATAAACCTTAAGATATAGACAAAATTGTATTACCCCACAAAAAAAAAATGTAGATCTCTATAAAATACACAGTGTTTTACAAATAACTTTCTCTGTGGCATCAGCAATTTCCAAAACATCCGTTACTAATGGTTCAAATTGTTCAATACTTTGCGATTCTTTAATATCCTGTAAATTTTCAGTTGTTTCTCGGGATTCCATGGAAAGAGTATGGAATTTTAAGGCCAGCATATAGAGTCCAGTTCTTAAACATTTGACTATCGCTATTCCCTTTGTATATCTATAACGAAATGTGAGGGTAATGTAGCCGTTTCTCCAAAGGTTTACCTCGATTAAAATTAAGCAGATAAAAATAATCCGATGTGTTACATTCACACAACTTTCTCTACCCCCTATCATTTATTTTTGGGTATACAAATTATTCTTATGCAATTTTTTATCTATTTCATTTTAATCGAGATAAACATCTGCAGAAATAGTTACGTTACACATTTCGTTGCAGTACAAAGAGAGCAGCGAGTCACATTTTTAAGAACTGGATGCTATATGCTGGCCTTAAAATTCCATACTCTTTCCATGCAATCGCGAGAAACAACTGAAAGTCGACTCGAGCAATTCGAACCATTAATAACGGATATCTCGGAAATGGCTGATGTCTTAAAAAAGCCATTTGAAATAAATTGTGTCTTTTAAAGAGATTTACTTTTTTGTGCAGTACATTTTCGTTTATCGCTTAACGTTTACCACTTACACAAGATTTACATAATTCCTTCCGAATGAAGAGGACTTCATAGGCTATTGCCAGAAAATTCGAAATATACATTTTATTTTTATGTAAATATCTTTAATATGTGGTATTTAAATAAAAAATTTTAGAGCCATTTTTTAGAAAATCAAACATTTCGAAAAATGTTTCATACAAAATGTAGTTTGGGGTTGGTGGGTTTTCTTGAAAATCTTTGGAAGCTGGTGAACTTTATTTATCTGACTTTTCGGTTTTGAGTTGCTGTTCGCACACATACACACATATACGAGCCTTTTTCTAAAAATGCTCTTTTTGGATTTAGGGGTCTTCAAAATATGTATTTCCGATGAAATTTCGGTACCGAAGTTTTGGGTGGAATGCAATACCTTCTCTACCTACTATGTGCGTTGTGGGGAAAGTAATACACTTTTGTAAGAAATACCCATAATAAACGATAGAGGAATGTCATGTGAATGTAGCATATCAATTTTTTTTAAATAGCACAACAAGCACCAGAGACAAATAAATGATTTTCCCTCATGAGCTTGCGATATAGTAGATTAACTCTAACGGGCAGGGTTAGAGTATCATTTACAATACATCAAGGATTGTGTGACTTCTCAGGTTACTGATAATGTCATCAACCTTTTCGATGACAATGCCCTCCAAATACCTGTAGCAAGGAAAACAACAGAGTTTGTCCTTGCGAAAGGACAACATTGACCGTCCGAAAGTTATTCCTGTGCTGGTTTGACGAACCATATGTTATAAATAACAAGAAACTTTGCCTTTCTGTATTACCAAAGTAATGCAGTTTACCCATAACTTTATTAACAGTAGTAGCACTAGTGCTGATAGTTTTCAATTTAATTCAGGTTAACGAATGCTTCTTTTCATAATTATTTCTAGACCGAAAGTCAAGAAATAGTTATGGAGATATGCATGAGTTTGAAACCGAAATTAAATTGTCATGTAAACCTAGCAGTACGAGTGCTACTCGACTAGATAATCACACGAAAAACTTATCATGAACTCACTTAGTTTAGCGCCAACCATGTTTGTTAGTCACTGCAGTGTAGATTATGATGCATGTTGTCAAAAGGAAACGGATGCGTGGGGATCTCTAAAATGATATGATTTTAGTGAACACAATATCAAATAATTAACTAAGTTACAAGCAACTGAGGCTAGGGGATCCTTTTAAGAGTAATGATTGATCCTTGGGTTTTTGAATTGACAGTTTGATTACTGCTACTGGTGCAATTAGCGTTTCCTCGCAAATTTTCAGTCATACTGGTGTGACGTTCCTTTCTCATGTTCAGTTATGGTTTAGTGGAATTCGCACTAGTATTACCAATATTTTGACTTCCAAAGCGCGGCATTTTCAGTTGCTATTATTGTAGTCACAGCCCACGTGATATCACTCACTGCATTCATACAAATTAAAAACAAGTGCACCACCATTGAAATCTGTCAGTGTAGTAATCGAAGGTGAATTACTGTCAGTAGTACGGCTTTGATTGGCCAACTGATTAGTATACTCTACCTGTCATAGACTAATGACATATTAAGTGCGATTATCGCTGTAGTACTCATAATGCTGTCTTGCACAAGCAGGTAGTCATGTTGCCTAATAATATAGCCCAAATTTTAATTATTATTTTTCGCTGTTCTAAATATCTGCGAACTTCGGTTGGTCTGATATTGCCTCTGTTTATGCATTAAATTCCAATTTATGCGAAACAGATCTGTTAAGTAGCAACCTTCTCTACCAAATAAAATTTTATTTTGATTTCTTTTCACACAACAGTGTACTTTATCTCATTCATCCTGCTGATCATACAAAGTTCACATGTTTCAATAAATATTTTTGTTGTTGGTACGCAAGAGCAAGAGGACCTTGAGACGATAATTCAACTTTTAAAAAGCAGGACGATGAATGTTAGCTTCATATTACGTATTCTTTGTGTAAGCTAATGAGAAAGAAAAGAACCATTTAACATTTAAGTTTACTGTTAAAAATATTTGAAAATTCAAAGGAGCAACTGCAGTATTTTCAAAATGTTATGTATAAATTGTGGCATAAATGTATGTATGTTTAAATGACTTCTGCATTTTTACCCTGGTAAATCTTTACGGTTTTCCTGTTGCAGAAACTTCAAAGAGGAATAGGACAGGCTGCTTATAGTAAATTCAAGACAATTTATATATACATAGAAACGCGTAACGTGATGTATTAACCAGAAGTCCTTAAAACCCTTCATCTTGAAAGCTAAAAGAAATCAATATAAGCATAACGTATCGAATTTTGGGTCGAATGGTATATTCTCTCTACCTAGGTAACTGGTGAGAAAATAAAAAAAGGGTTTCTGATGTGTTACATTCACATGACTTTCTCTATCCTCTATCGGTTATTAATGGATATGCAAACTATTCTTACGAAATATTACTTTTCTGTCTACTTCATTATAATCGAAAAAATTAAAAAATTAAATTGAGTTTTATTTATGGACGCTCTTTAACTGCTCTGGTCCTTAAGCGCCTCATTCTGTATTGAGCGTGAAAGACCGATAATTTTTCACCGAGGCCTCTTTTATCAGGCTTGAGGTTCTTTTACGTGCCGTAAATCTACGACACGGGACCACCGGCTTTACTTCTCTTCCAAAGGAAGCCATGCTAAGGTATTTTACGCCCGAAAAAAACCATCGCCCTCCCCCGGGTATGAACCAGCGACCTCGGAAACTAGAGGGTAGCATGGTAACCACTACACCATGGAGGACGACACATTATAATCGAGATGAACCTTTCCGAAATATTTAAATTACGTATTTTGTTATAGATATAAAGAGAATAGCGACAGTCAGATGTTTAAGAATTGGACCATATGCTGGCCTTAAAGTTCCATACTGTTTCCGTGCAATCGCGAGAAACAACTGAAAATCGACAGAACTTTAAAAAATGACAAATATTGAACAATTTGAACATTAATCAGGGATATCTCAGAAATGGCTGATGCTACAAAAATGTATTTGAAGTAAATTCTTTGTTATAGAAGATTATACAAAATTCTTTCCAAATGAAGAGGACCTCGCAGGCTATTCGTAGAAAATTTTAAGATATGCGTTTTGTCATGTAAATATCTTTAATATATGGTGTTTTAATCAAAATCGTTAGAGCCGTTTTTGAGTAAATATTAAAATTTCGTAAACTGTTCCGTGTAAAGGGTAATTAGGAATGGAGAAACTTTCTTGAAAATGTTTGTGTCGCATCTTTGGAAGATACTGAACTTATATACCAAGCTTGGCAATTATCTAACTTTTTTATTTTTGAGTTATGCTGTTCACAGACACATGCAGGCGCGCGCGCACACACACACACACACACACACACACACACACAAACACACGCACGCACTCACAGACACCTACGGATCTTTTTCTAAAAAGTTTTTTTTTGTTTCAAGCGTCCTCAAAACATGTATTTCCGGTGAAGTCCCGATATCGAATTTTTGGGTGGAATGCAATACCTTCTCTACCTACTATGTACATGGTAGAGAAAATAAAAGGACAAATCAAGATGGGCCAGAACCTAGTAAAATCGCATATTATTTGGGAATTTATTTTACTAGGATTATTCTAAGTTATCGAAAAACAAAGAAGGATTATAAAGCACACATATATGCATAATATATGTTTAAGGAATTCAATGTTACAATCTTGCCTGAGAAATAAAATACGTTTCCTAAAGAAAATGTTTGAAAGTTATAAACTACAGTCAGTGAGCATCAGTTGTTTCTGAAGTCGTAGACCAGGACACGACCATAGAAATTAAAGGGGAGGATATACAAATGAAAACATACAAAAACTTCTTTATTGGATGCAGGGTGTTCCTTCTTCATTTATTGATTCAGCAATTGAATATTCACCTTTATTGTGGATGCTGAGTGCATATTTTCAATAACATCGTCTTCTTAGCCCTGGACACTGCAGGGGAAACACAAGTAGACTTTGGTAAGTTGAACCTAACAAAGCTAATTTGAGGCCACGCTTAATGGAAGACTATGTGGTGAAAACTTCCAAAAAAATTATACACTTAGTTCTTTGGGCAGTCTAGGATTACAATCATTGTAGGCAAAATACTTCGGTTTTAAATACAATATTTTTAAAAATTGTACTGCATCTGCCATTTTGTACTGTGAATGGTGCACAACAATTTCAGAAATAATCATAACTGTTACATTCTTTGGAGTAGAGAGGAAAACATTAGCTCTACAATTTGGCACCAAGTATGGCAGTTTCTATGTGCTAATGCTATCTGGTCTGTTTGTTTTCTCCAGTTTTACTTTTAATAGCTTTACTTACTGTATCTTACAACGAAACGTATAAATGTGAATTGAGAGTTGATCTAGATTAATAAACAGCAGTTAGAATAAGTTCCCGAAGTTGGACCACCTTTATATTTCGCTATGTGTTGGTAACTTAAACCTTCAAGTTGGCTCTACTGGTGAGAAATGTTAAGGTCGCATGACCCAGCAGTCAGTCGACTGTAGCCATTGAAGCAAAAAGAGTTGGCATTGTTGTACTTTCTTCGTTTATGTTATAATTGTTGTGCTAAAAATCATAAGCTTCTGTATACAGTATGAGTAGGTAAATAAATTATCTGCAGCATAGTTCATAAGTCCCTTTCATTAGCTAATAACTAGACATCGCAAAACTATAATTTAATTTTGTATGTTCCTGTAGCATTATCTTTTCTTATATGGTGTCCAGTTGCCGAAGTTGGACCACTGCGTGTTTCCTAATTTGGACCGGTCCTGTTTAGGAGACACTCATAAAAATGAATACTTAAGTGCACTTTTACAATAAATAATACAAGGGGTAATGCTTTTAGGCCACTTGAGTGCAGTTTTACAATAAGTAATAGGCAGGGGTAATCGTTTTAGGTTTACAAGATGGCAAAAACGGGAAATTGTGGGAAATGGACAAAAGATGAGCTTAAGGTCGCTGTGTCAGCATACATAAACGGTAATTATGGACTTAATGTGTGCTCATAAATATTATATGAGGAGAGGTTTTCCGGATTTACCATCAAAGATGTTCGTAAACTTGCATTCGACATAGCAGAGAAATATGAGTTACCTCACTGCTTCAATGTACGACACCTACAAAGAACAAGGTGTCACCCCTTCAAAATTCATACAAGAAGCCTGCTATTCGAGGTAGAGGAAAAGCACAGAAAGCCACTGTAATTACTAGCAGCCCTTATAAGCAACAGTTAGAGCAGTCGAAGGGCCAAGTAAAGAAGCAAACATTTGCTAATACAGCTTTATTTCCCAAAGAACAGAAGACAAACGACACTGTAGGCAATTCAAGCTGGTTCTGTGTTTTGTGTAAGAAGACAAAAGAAGATGACATGATATGTAAATTATGGGTTCATACACGATGTGTCAATGTGAAGCCCAGCTTACAAAAACAATATTTCTGTTCAGGCTGCAATTAGACTTCGCCGTAACTTGCCATTCTTAATCTCAGTCTATAGACATCATTAGTATATTTCAGTGTGTCAAGTTTTCTTACATTTTTCTATGCAACAAGTTTCCTAGTTTATTCTTCTGTCTTAATTTGAAGCCCGTTATGAGGAAGAAACAGTTTCCCCCTACCTACCAATATAAATATCCTACTGGTGATGAATACTCTAAAAGATTTGTTCTGTATAATAAGACCTAACTACCTAAATATCATGTATGTCTAATAAATGTGTTGAAATATAGCTTCTTTAAAACATTACAGTTCTTGCTTACCTTTTACTCACAGTTTTGTCATCTGGTCCAACTTAAGCAATTGAAAGTCCAAATAAAGCAACCAGTTTCCTAATTCGGACCATTTACATACTTCTAAAATTTAAATTATACGCCTTTAAGCTATGTATTTATTCAAAATGTAATACCACCTAATGAAAGTGTAAAACATCTATAATATTGTACAGTATATTCTGTTTCGATTAGATACATAATAAAGCCTTGGAGCAACAAAATATAAGAGTGGTCCAATATAGGCAATCTTCCCCTACGCTTTTGTAAGAATAGATTGTAGAAGAGGAAGTAGAGGAAGTCACTGAATGTAACGTATAAGATATTTTTCAAGTGGTAACACGCTATTAGTTTGTTTTTCTTTTGGTCATGCAGAGTCACCACATAGCGTTCATTTTTTAAAAATTTAACTATCGTTTTAGATTAGTGTATCCCTATACTTACAAAGAAATGTGTAAATGTGCAACGACAATTTATTAACACGCAGTAGATAGAAGAAGCTTTCGTAAGAATAGCTACCTATTAGAAGAGTGAGTGGACAAAAGCATGTGAATGCAACTCGTCCAATGTTTTTTTTTTTTCCAAAACGTCATGTGTGCATTTTTATGTGCTTATGACTTCAAATAAAAAGATGAATGGTTAAAGGAATTACTTTCTGCAAAGAATAATACTTTTTAAAAATTAGAATAACACACGATATAGCACAGTAAATTGGGAGCTTACTGCCTTCACGTTTAACTTTTTCTAATGTAGAGCGTTTCTATGTGAGGTACGAGTCTCCTTGAAGAACATATACATAATATATTTAGGGAAACGAAATCTATTCTTGTTATGAAACCGAAATTAAATCGTCATGTTCTTACAGAGGAAATCCTTGAAGACATCGGGGAAACTAACGAAGTCTAAAGAAATCCCTAGGAAAGTTTGTACAGGAATCTGGAATTTCGCAAACCTCGGCCTGGAATGCCACTAAACTTTACATTAAAAATCCTATGAGATAACTATAGTCCAGGAAGTGCAACCACGCGACATAATGTGAGCAGGGTTAACTTCTGCAATTGGGTGCTGAGTAATGACCCACGTTTTATTTATTTACGGACGAAGCTTTACCTTTTATTTACATGACCATGAAGAATTAAAGAGTGCTAATGCAAATTTTCTTGAAAGGCATGAGAGATGTATGGCGGCACAAATACTAAAGTACTATAGACCTCTGACGAGAAAACGTTTGCGGGGTGTTCTGTTCTCTGAAAGAGTGAAGGGGGATAGTACGTACCACGTGACACCTCACGATGCTGTCATAAATAGATCTGCTACCTGCATTAAAAACATCGTGCAACGTTAATATCCCAGCGTGCTTCACTTGGAGCAGTGTGTAAGTGTTTTCTAGTGATTTATAAAGTTATTTACAATGCCCAGTAAGAAAGGAAGAACTCTGCACAGTCAAACAGTTGTTAACGTTGTTAAAGTCTGTGACGAGAAAGCAAACAAAGGTCATTCAGCATTATTAGCAGAAGAGCGATGTTTTCTAAGAGGCCTTAAGTCTTGTTGATACGTTGAAAGTAGAGCCGTAATGTTTCTCAGCGATAGAATTGTTGTGAACACATTCCTTACACACACATTCTCATGAGAGAAACACAGTAGGTAAAGGTAAAGGTACGTAACATGAAGCGGCTCCCGGATTCGGGGTAAAGCACCGCACGAAGGCCAGTCGGCCCATTGTGCTTTCAACGTAACCCCTGGGAGGGAGACCCGAAGAACGACTAGGTCCGGATGCCGACGGGCGCAAGCATGGACGATGTCCCTAACGTATCCATATAGAACACATCCGACGTTGCAGGGTTCCTGCTCACAAGCCACCAACCTCCAGGGTCCCCCGAAGCGAAGCCCCACGCTGAGGAGTGGCCTAACTGAGCGGTATCGCAGCGACGCCAGGGAAGAAACCTTTACAGAGCGCAAGCCACCGCCCAGCTACAACCCGCCAAACACCGTTGCCTGGTCCTACAACCATGAAACAGATGACAAGGAAGATTATGGGTACGGGAAATGAGGGGAAGGACAATGAATCACCCCAACAGTCTCCTGGTGACCCGGGGAAACCACGAAAAGCCCATGTGCCAGAGTGGGCGGGGATCGATCCCGGAACCTCCCAAGTGTACGCCACAGACGTAACCGCCTGAGATATCCCGCTCGGTAACACAGTAGGTATATCATTTTCAACATCTTCTATGACAAAGCTATGCGATTATTGTAATTATAATTTGCATTGGAACTCTATGGACTTGAACTTAAGATGCTATGATGCGTGCTTCCCGGTGCCAAGAAAATTCCCGTTAGGCTAGCCACCGTCCAAATAATGAAATACATAAAAAATAATACATAAGTATAATACATAAAATAATACATAAAAATAATAAATAACGAAAATAGAAAGTAATGAAACATTCCCGAAAGAAAGCTTAGCACAATAAGTCCAAGTGATGATTCAAAACTAAAATGAAAACAAACGGATAATTATTAAGGCAGATAGCTTATTGTCAGAGATAACTTAATTTGCCTTATTACTTTGTTCACTCTTCTAGTTTTGCTTCGCCTGAAAAAGGTTGACTTCTCACACAGTTCAATTCTTTGCTCACGGCTGGATATATCTTCAGTGATTTTGTGTTCAAAATTACTGAGGAACCTCAGAGATGACGGTGTGATCAAAGATAATATGTGTATTAAACGTTATACAATCCATGTGCTTAACCTATCAGAGTAGCAACTCAGAACGCTACATTACGGTTCATGGATTCTTCCAATACTGTGGCCCCAATATCTAGGGCAAATTGGTGGGAGGAGAATCTTTTTCCATAGAAGAGTTTCAGAATTAGGAGAACATTGACATCGAAAGACATTCTAAGAGCCGCAGTATTTACGTGTAAGGTTTTTGTCTGGTGTGGAAAGTCTCGCTTGTGTCCGATTTAGATATGAAATATGCCATTTATTCTTCTTTTTTACTTTCTCTATCTCGTACATAGTAGGAAGAGAAGGTATTGCATTCCACCCAAAAATTCAATACCGAGATTTCACGCAAAAAACGTGTCTTGAGGCCCACGACTAAAAAAAGAATTTTTAGAAAAAGGTGCGTGAGTGCGTGTGTGTATGTGTGTGTCTGAGAATAACAACTCAAAAACGAAAAGTCGGATAAACCAAACTTGGTATTTAGGTTCAGTATCTTCCAAAGATGTAACATGATTTCAAGAAAATCCCTCAATTATACTTTACATGGAACCTGATTTGAAATTGTTTATTTTCTAAAAATGGCTCTAACGATTTTGATAAAAACACCAAAGATATTTACATTGCAACTAAAATGTAGGTATATCTTCAATTATCTGGGAGTAGCCTTTGGCGATAGACAAAAACGTACTACACAAGAAATGTAGATCTCTTTAAAACACACAATTTATTTCAAAAGATCTTTTTTGTGACATTAGCCATTTGCGTTATTTTCCGTTATTAGTGGTTCGAATTGTTCAATACATAGCAATTCTTTTAAAGTCCTGTGATTTTCAATTATTTGTCTTGTTTTCATGGAAGCAGTATGACATTTTAAGGCTAGCATACAGCGTCCAGTTCTAAAACATTTGACTATCGCTTTTCCCTTTGTATCTATAACGAAATGTGTAATGTAGCTATTTCCGGAAAGCTTTATCCCGAATAAAATGAAATAGATAGGAAAATAAACTTTCGTAAGAATAATTTGTTTACCCACTAATAAATTATAGAGGGTAGAAAAAGTCATGTGAATGTAGTACGCCAGATTTTTTTCTGTTCATCATACAAAAACATAAATACACATATGTACGCGCGCAAACAAAGACTTCGGTTTAGGCCAATGCTTTTATGTATGCAAGATACATATTTTAATACATATTTCCTAATCCAAAAAGTCCTTTACACAGACAATTTTTCGTGGTTTTTTAATAGCTTAAGTGTATATTTCAGACATTAGCTCAACAAATTTAGCGTAAATCTTAAATTTTCTAAAAAAAACCAGTCGTCTTCATTCTCATCGAATTTTATATAAATGCAGGCCATTAAGATAGACAAAAATTTCCTGTAAGAAAAAGTAGAGCTTATTTTATAGTTAGCATCGTGCCTATGAATCGGTATGGGGTCGAGAAAGCCATGCGGCAGCTAACCTCAGATTTGTAGCTAGGGACCTCAAAATGCGCATTTCAGTCAAAAGTAAGCAAACCTTACTTTTTTACTGCCTCTCTGGTTTAACTTCACCTCGACACCTTAGATCATATCGCGACATTGTTCATTCGCCTCAGTTTGTAGTCACCTTCCTGTACAAACTATTTTATTTTCATTAATTTTTGTTCTATGGGTGGAACTATGGATGGTTGACTGAGGAAAACCACAAAATAACCCGTTAGATTTGTCAGTAGACGTTTTGAATTCACCGCCTCTCGAAAGCGAACCATAGATTCCATCGCTTTAGGCATCTCGCTTGGTAATGATTATTTCTTGTTTTGCTTGCAGCAGTGTTTTTCTAGGTATGACTTTCGTTCAAAACTTAATGTAAATAGATACACCTCTGCAACCCACAAAGGTGTATAATCAGAGTTAGAAACACTGTATGTCAACTTCGCTATTGTCTTCGGTAAACAACTGTTCACATCATATCCTGTGGTCCAGTGGGTGTTTCCAAACTTCCTAGGGGGCCCACTTTGTAAGATCAACAGTGATCACTCACTCTAACAGCTATATAAATATTTTTAAAATAAACACTCATATTTGAGAGAGGCTAAACATAGATTACAAAATTCGCTACAGCACAGTAACTAACGTTAACAAAAACTGCAAAATATTGGCTGAAACAAGAATGAAAATGTCACCACTACACCTTGACGTCATTAGCCATGGCAAACGGCAACATATAGAAAAATCTGATCTTTTATGTTCACACGACTTTATCTACACACTATCGTTTATTACTTTCTCTACTACGTATATTAAGTAGGGGAAGTATTGCATTCCAACCAACAATTCGATACCGAGATTTTACCATAAATACATGTTTTAAGGCTCCCCTGAATACAAAAAAAACATTTTTGTAAGAAGGTCCCTGTGTGTGTCTGTAAACAGTATAACTCAAAAACGAAAATTCCGATAAATACCAATCTTACTATTTAAGTTCAGTGTCTTAAACGTTGCCACACGAAGAATTTCAACAAAATTCTCCCACCCCAAACTACTCTTTACATGGAACGTTTTTCGAAAACTTTTATTTACGAAAAATGGCTCTAACGATTTTTATTAAAACTTTTTATGTTTCAGATATATTCATAACAAATAAAATTGTATATATGAATTTTCTGGGAATAGGAGTAAAGTCCTCTTCAATCCGAATGAATTTTTATAATATGTAAACTGTAAGAGAAAGACAAAAGCTTAATACATAAAACATGTAGATCTTGTTAAATCACACAATTTATGTCAAATAAAATCTTTGTGGAATTCACTTTTTCCAAGAAATTCTTTACTATTGGTTTGAATTGTCAAATAATTTATACTTTTCCAACTGTGAAGTTGCTATTCGTTTTTCTACTGATATATAAACACAACGGAATTTCAAAGCCATTATATAGCAAACAGCTCTTAAAAGATCTTGCTATCGCTTGAGCCTACTGTATTGCCTTATTCCCCTTGCAACCACAACTAAAGGTTTTTTTAATAAATAAATAAAAATGCTGCTCAGATACAGACACACCGAGCTTTTAGGTGGAATACAATACTTCTACTCATCCACTGCAGGTACATAGGTGGTAGATAGTCGTCCTCCATGGTGTAGTGGTTATCATGCCTCTAGTTTCCGAGATCATGGGTTCAAGTCTGATGATACATTTTTTTCGGGCGTAAAAATTCTCAGCATGGTTTTCTTCGGAAGGGAAGTAAAGCTGGTGGTCCTGTGTCGTAGATTTACGGCACGTACAAGAACCTCAAGCCTGATAAAGAGACTTCTGAGCAAAATTACCAGTATTTCACGCCCAATATAGAAAGGGACGCTAAGGACTACAACAATTAAAGGGCGTCCATATATAAAACTTAATTTAATTTAATTTTAGGTGGCAGAGAAAGTAAAATGTTGATCGTTTATTATTTTCAAAGTGTTCAATGTGAATTGCTTTCTAACACAAACCTCGTTTCTGTTGTTAATGTTTAAAATACTGAAGGCAGGTTTACCCTCTCAACATCCGCAAACATCTGCATGCGCAACAGAGTTTGGTTGCGTTATCTCACGTGATCTCATTCCTGATGTTTGTTGAGCCGTTTCGGTAGCTATAAGTCTGCCGTCGTTGTGCTTATCTGGTGGAAATATCTGCGGCGCGTTTGTTCACTTTTCTGTGAAGTGCATAATGGTAAATCCTCATTCCCATGGCCACACAGGAGCTATTGTGCATATGAGCTGCATCACAATAGGAAGCCACAAGAATAATCTCATAAACTTTTCCAGTTACTTCTAGAAAGCATGTGGTGGTTTAATGATTGCTCAGAACTGCGTTGAAAAAATGTAATCCTTGACAAGTGTTTAACGTACTTTATTTATTTACTTTTAACGCTTTTCCAACTTTCAAATCATTTATCGAATGCTTGACATAGTAGAATGCCATCAATTTTTACTTTCCCTACTACGTATAGTAAGTTTTGCATTCCACCCGAAAATTCGATATCGAGATTTCAACGGAAATACATGCTTTGAACCACCCTGTTTAAAAAAAAATCATTTTTAGAAAAAGGTCCGTGCGTGTGTCTGTGAACAACATAGCTCAAAAACGAAAAGTCGGATAAATACCAAACTTGGTATTTAGGTTCAATATCTTTCAAAGATGCGACACGAAGATTTTCAGAAAATACCCCCACCCCAGAATACCTTCTATATGGAACGTTTTTGAAAATTTTGATTTTCTCAAAAATGGCTCTAACGATTCTGATTAAAGTATCTTATATTTAAGATCTTTTCATGACAAATGAAATGTATATCTTGAATTTCCTGGGAATGTCCCTAAAATGGCTTTTGCATAACTGGTAAACCGAAAGAGATAGACAAAATTTTTCTACACAAAAAATGTAGATCGCGTTAAAACACACAGTTTATGTCATATACTTTTTACTTTCTCTACTACGTATAGTAAGTAGGGGAAGTATTGTAATCCACCCAAAAATTCGATACCGAGATTTCACCGGAAATACATGTTTTGAGACCGCCTGAATAAAAAAAAAAGCATTTTTGGAAACATGACCGTGTGTGTGTGTGTGTGTGTGTGTATGTGTCTGTGAACAGCATAATTCGGAAACGAACAATCGAATAAACACCAAACTTGGTATTTAGGTTCAGCATCTTCCAGAGATGCGACACGAAGGTTTTCAAGAAAATTCCCCCACCCCAGATTACCCTTTACATGGAACATTTTTCTTAAATTTCAAATTTCCCAAAAATGGTTCTAACGATTTTGATTAAAATATCATATGTTTAAGATATTTTCATGACAAATGAAATGTATATCTCGAATTTTCTGGGAATGTCTCCAAAAGTATTCTTCATTGTGAACCACTTTTGCATAACTGGTAAACCATAAGAGATAGACAAACTTTTACTAGACAAAAAATCTAGATCGCGTTAAAATACATAATTTATGCCATATACATTTTTGTTGTTGAGTGAACTATTTTCGAGATATTGCTTGTTATTCCCTTGAATTTTCCAATACTTTTTCTCAAATGGGAATTCGTTATTCATTTGTTTTGGCCTGGTAATGCAAAGAGAATGGAATACTCCACATAGCAACCAGCTCTTAAAAGATTTGACTATCGCTTAAATACTACCATATTCCCCTTGCATCTACAAGAAAATTAGCAGTAAGATTAACATCTGGATTAACTTGAAGCATAAGGAGAATAAGCGTTTGTAAAAATAGTTTGTACAAGAGTAGAGACAGTCATGTGAATGTAACACATCAGATGTTTGGAAACATGTCCGTGTGTGTGTGTGTGTCTGTGTCTGTGAATAGCATAACTGAGAAACAAACAGTCGGATAAACACCAAACTTGGTATTTAGGTTCAGTATCTTCCAGAGATGCGACACGAAGGTTTTCAAGAAAATCCCCCCACCCCAGATTGCCCTTTACATGGAACATTGTTCGAAAATTTTAATTTTCTCAAAAATGGCTCTAACGATTTTGATTAAAATATCATATGTTTAAGATATTTTCATGACAAATGAAATGTATATCTCGAATTTTCTGGGAATGTCTCCGAAAGTATTCTTCATTGTGAACGACTTTTGCATAACTGGTAAACCAAAACTTTACTACAAAAAAGTAGATCGCGATAAAATACGCTATTTATGTCATATAATTTTTTTGTGAGTGAACCATTTTCGAGATATTGCTTGTTATTCCCTTAATTTTTCCGATACTTATACTTTTTCTCAAATGGAAATTCGTTATTCATTTTTTTTGTCCTGGTAATGCAAAGAGAATGGAATACTCCACATAGCAACCAGCTCTTAAAATATTTGACTATGGCTTAAAGCCTACCAATTCCCCTTGCATCTACAAGAAAATTAGCAATAAGATTAACATCTCGATATCTGGATTTACATGAAGCATATGGAGAATAAGCGTTTGTAAAAATAGTTTGTACAAGAGTAGAGAAAGTTGTGTGAGTGTAACACATCAGATTTTTTTATGTCCTGGACATGCAAAGAGAATGAAATGCTCCATATAGCATCCAGTTCTTAAAACATTTGACTATCGTTTAAAGAAAATGAGCAATAAGATAGTTTCTGCAAATGTTTATCTCGATTAACATGAAGTAGATGGAGAATAAGCGTTTGTAAAAGTAGTTTGTACAAGAGAAGAGAAAGTCATGAGAGTGTAACACATTAGATTTTTACTTTCTCTACTACTTACGTATAGTAGGTAGAAAAAGTATGGGCCGTCCTCTGAGGTCTAGGGGTTCCATGCTAGCCTCTATTTCCTGAGATCGCGGGTTTAAACGACTGCGGTACGTCGGTCGTGGTCATTAATTTACCTCAGCTTTGAAACAGTCACCGACGCCGTTCACTTGATGTTCCCGAAGTTCCTCTCGTGGTTCCTCCGCAGTTTCTCGTTGTTTCCGCCGTCTGTGCTCCGAATAACTTCAATGAGTTGGGTAAAGCGATGGGTATTTCCTTTTGGTAAAAAGGACGTTGACCTCCGGTCGTGATTGCAGACCAAAGTCAACAAATTAACACTTAAAAAAAAAAAAAAAAAATTAACACTAGTTTATTTCTTTTCTCTTATACACGGCACTTTCAGAATGTTGCACATTAAGAACTGTTGTCATCCATGACAATTTTCTTGGCGACGCAGTTTATTTCGGCTTCTTTACTCGCATCTGTACGACTGTTCGCGGACTTGGTATTTATTGGCCGCTAGTTAGTTGTAACCAACTAGATATGCGGGTCCCCAACTGAATACATGATCGCACTTCGCAATCTTAATTTTTTTAGGCGGCAAATCGTAGGACTTCGCGCAACGGGTTCACCCGCCGGAAATTCTGGAGTTACTCCCCGAATACACCTCATTTCATAGTATCTACCCTCTGTATTTTACCGTTTCCTCATTGGCTATTAATTCGCGGTCTCCGAAACATAATATGTTCGTGTGTCTTGTTTCTCACATTATTGGTTTCCTTTTATTCCTAGAATTTTGTTTTCAATATGGACATGGGGCTTCCCCGGCTTCTCTCCCCCCAATCGTGCTATCCCACTCTAAATTTAAGTATAAAATAACCAAGCCTACGCACCCTTGCTGTCTTATACAACTGGGCTCTCCCACGTGTAGTAAACTGCACTATGTTCCTAGGACTACACTTTTTAAGCGTTTTAATATCTGGCTTCGGACTGTTCTCTTACATTGAGTTATAAAATTTGTATCTGCAATCCTCAATTACATCATTATTTAGGTGCCCTTTGTACTGATATTAACATAATTACCTCATCCTTTTTATGTTGTTTAAACTGGTATTAGATTTATGTACACGCGCCTGTTATAAACTGATATTAAGACTAACAATGGTTGCTTGTTAATTGAATATTAATTGTGGCATAACGGCCTAAATTCCGGCCTCAAAACTCGGCGGAGAACGTTGGATTTTTTAACATGGCTTCCTTCGAAAGGGAAGTAAGGTGGTTCCTCGTCGTAGATTTACGGCACGTAAAAGAACCTCAAGCCTGATAAAATTTCCTCGTCGCTGCTTGATTGGTGGGTCGTTCATCTTCCTCTCTCGGCGACTCCAGCACTTGGTCGGGTTTGCGAAAGCTTAGAAATGTGAGGGACTTCCGCGCGTCTCTGTGGCCTGTATGTCTGTAGCCTCTTGTGATTCCTTCATTTCATCCCTTCCTCCTCGAGGGTGGTAGCCGCAATAGATCTATACAGATCGCAGCGTCGAGGTGCCCCCTTTCTTGTATCACCTATACCTATGGCATTCCACCCAAAAATTCGATTCCGAGATTTCATCAAATACACGTTTTGAGGTTCCCCGAATCCCCCAAAAAAAGCATTTTTATAAAAACATCCGTCCGTGTGTCAACAGCATAACTCAAAAACGAAATATCGGTTATATATCAAACTTGGTATTTAAGTTCAGCATCTTTAAGGGATGCGACACAAAGATTTTCAGGAAAGTCCTTTCACCCCAAACTACCGTTTACGGAAACATTTTCCTTATTTTGAATTCTCTCATAAATGTCTCTTAACGATTTTGATAGAATTATCATATTTTAAGACACTTTAATGGCAAATATAATGTAGGTATATTCTGATTTTCTGGGAATAGCTGAGAAGTCCTCATTCTGAACGCCTTTGTATTATTAGTAGACTGTAAGAGATAGACAAAATCTCATTACGCAAAAAATGGTGGTCTAACTAAAGCAAACAGTTTTTGAGAAATAAAAATTGTTTTGGAGTTAACCATTTCCCGGTATTCTATGTAATTGGCTTAAATTTTCTAACGCTTTCAAGTGTTGCTATACGTTTTCCCCCGTGGTCACAACCAGCATGGAATTTCAAAGCCAGCACATTGCGACACCTATGTAAAAATCTGACTATCGCTTCGGCCTTCTGATTCTTATGTCTTCAATGAAATATGTAAATGCCTAATGCAAGCTTATCTCAATTAACATTGATAGTAGAAGCATACATTTTGTTTGAATAGTTTGTAGAAGAGTGAATAGAGAAAGGCATGCGAATGCAACAATCACAGTTTTACTTTCTCTACTATGTATGGTAAGTAGGGGAAGTATTGCATTCCACCCAAAAATTCGATACCGAGATTTTACCGGAAATGCATATTTTGAGTGCCCTGAATCCAAATAATGCATTTTTAGAAACATGTCCGTGTGTGTCTGTCTATCTGCCTATGTGTCTGTCTGTGAACAGTATAACTCAAAAACGAAAAGTTGCATAAATATCAAACTTGGTATTTGAGTTTAATATCTTCCAAAGATGCGGCATGATTTTCAAGAAAATCCTCCCTCCCCAGACTACCCTTTACATGGAACATTTTTTGAAAATTTAGATTTTCTCTATATAACTAACATTTTGATTAAAATATCATATGTTTAAGACATTTTCATGACAAGTGAAATGTATATCCTGAATTTTCTGGAAATGTCCCCAAAAGTCCTCTTCATTCTGAATGACTTTCGCATAACTGGTAAACCGTAAGAGGTGAATATAATTTTACTACTCAAAAATGTAGATCTCGTTAAAATACACAGTTTGTGTCATATGCATTTCTTTTTGACGGTGTGACCCATTTCCGAGATATTCCTTGTTATTTGTTTGAAGTTTTCAATACTCATACTTTTTTCAAATGGAAATTCGTTGCTCGTTTGTTTTATGTCCTGGACATGCAAAGAAAATTGAATACTCCACATAGCAACCAGCAAGATTTGACTATCGCTTAAAGCCTACCATATTCCCCTTGCACCTACAAGAAAATTAGCAATAAGATTAACATCTGGATATGTTGATTAACATGAAGTAGATGGAGAATAACCTTTTGTAAAACTAGTTTGTACAAGAGCAGAGAAAGTCATGTGAGTGCAACACATCAGATTTTTTTTATCCTGTTCACGTTAAGCTGATATACGTTTACAAAAATATTTTCATTAGGTACACATTTCGTTTTAGGTACGAGAGGGATGCGGAAGGCTGGCTTTGAAATGACATAGTATTTGCACGACATCGCGATAATGTCTTATTTTATATTTAATACCTCTGCCGTATCAAACAGTATCTTATGCAGTCAACTAAAGTATCCTTTTAGAAGCCAAATTTGAAGCCGTGCCCACAACGCTGACTGCGACCTGAATGCAACGACGTAGACTGCTCGGCCATTGTGACTTAATACTGCATAATTCTGAATCTTTATTTTCTAAACAATCTACTGTATCCAGGAGTATCCTATAGCAGATAATTAAATATTCTGTCAGAAGTGGGATTCGAACGTAACGTGGACTGTGACCTGAACGTAGTGATGGGCAAACTGAATGCTTTAGACCAGAGGTGGCGAAAACGTGACTCGCGAGGCATTTTGACTCGCAGGCGCACATTCCCTCTCTGCAACCGTCCGTTTGATTTTCACATGTGCTGAGTGACACAGTGCGTGTTGCATATTTGGTGACTCGCGGAAGGAAGTCGTTTTCTCCACCCTTGCTTTAGACAATCGATTGGTAAACTATAGTTTCCGGTAACAACTGAATGTTTTCATTCGTATGAACATGCTAAACGGTAGTCGTTGCCATGAGTTACGGTATCCATTCGATAATCGTATAGTCCATAGTATGGTTGTATTCGGTTCTGCTTTGCGTTATAATTATATTTACAACGCAGATATAAACATGCAGTTTTCGTGTGGTCCAGAAACGCAATTTTGGCTTAAAGGGGTAATTTTTAACTAGTCAATGAAGTAAAAGATGTACATTGCACAGTTATTAGTTGCACGATTTATTCATAATGTGTAATATAATTGTGCTAAGTTAGGTTATGTTCTGCGCCGAGAGGTGCCTATAATTTTCGAAATTGAGCTGATGTGGTTAAACACAATAGCAAGTAGACTTGTTTTAGTTGAGTGTATGGAAAGTTAATAAATGCATACAACATCCAAACAAATTACTCAGCTAATAATATTTTTCTGCTCGCATTTATCGCACTGTGAGTGCAGTTTAGCTTGCAAAATTCATATGTGGTATTACAATCTATTAGCCATCTTTATTTAGCTTTATTCATTTTCCTTTCGTAACTAAATTTATGCAATGATATTAATTTTAATACCTGACACTTATTTAGGTATATAAATAACATGTGGTAAAATAAGTGAAAACCTAAGAAAATTATTGTTATAATTTACGAAGTCGACAACGTTACGACAGCCATGAGATGAATTAACTTCCTCTTTTCCCCCTGAAAATAAAGCTAATACGTTTTCTCATTCATTAAATTAAATTGAGCATTATTTATGGACGCTCTTTAACTGCTGTGGTCCTTAGCGTCCCATTCTATATTGGGCGTGAAAGATGAGTAATTTTGCTCAGAGGCCTCTTCATCAGACTTGAGGTTCTTTTACGTGCTGTAAATCTACGACACGGGACCACCGGCTTTACTTCTCTTCCGAAGGAAGCCATGTTAAGGATTTTACGCCCGAAAAAATCCATCACCCCCGTCCGGTTTGAACCCGCGACCTCGGGAACTGGAGGCTAGCATGGTAACCACTACACCACGGAGGGTGACTTCCTCGTTACTTCATAGCTATAATCGTATTTATCCTATGATACCACGTTAATGTGTGCTCTGCAGCATATTGTCGATTGGTTGGGTGGTTATCAGAGGTTTGAAAACCTGCCATCAGAACGCAGTATCTCTATGTTGGCATATGATTTTAAAATCACTCGCACGGGAAAGCGCGTTATTCATAGTTTTAGAAGTAGCATTATAGATGGCGGTATTTTATATTCCTGCAACCTTATTGTTTAAAACCAAATGAAAGCCACTAACGCTTTGAAGCTCGGCAGTACAATCGGTAAGGCCAATGAAACTTCGAATGGAGACGGAAACGGAATAATTCGGTTACCTTTCATTCGGATTGCCCATCACTATCTGAACGCACCTTAGATCGCTCGGCCATTCTGACGTCGCGAATTTGTGGCTTTATTTCCTGATTAATATACCTTAGTGAAGAGTATCTTATAGCAGACAACTAAAATAACCTATTAGGAGCGGGGTTCAAACCCACGCAAAAAAGATGGACTGTACCTTAGACCGAAATTTCGCTAAACTCCGAAAACAGGAAAGCCTTTAAAATATACGAGCTTCGTTTAGAAGCAGAAGTATCAAGCGAAAAATAAACCACATAATTATAAAGCACGTGTAGTCTGCAGCCCATGTGTCAAAGCTATCTGAGCCTGCCGTCGTCCTAGAGTCACGTGTCACCGCAAATTTCAATTACGTGCTTGTTTCCACGCCTCTAGTACTGGGAATCTCCCAAATTACCATCATTAATTACACTTGGAGAAGCTCTCAGTTTGGAGAATATTTCCGGAAGGTAAGGAATAAAATATGCGACCTGCGAATTAATAATCATGCTAAACTCTAGGATAAACTGGCATCAGTGTAACAGATAAGAATTTTTCGTATTGGGCCGTACAGTATAAATGGTTGTTTTGCCTCTTTTAATCACGTTATTTTTTCTATTTTTTGCTGATTCGGATCTCTTTAGGACAGAATAGCGAGAAGCATGCATTTTTACCTTCTCTACCATGTACATTAGTAGGTAGAGAAGGTATTGCATTCTACCCAAAAATTCTATACCGAGATTTTACCGGAAATGCAGCTTATGAGGCCCCCTGAATCCAAAAGAAAGCATTTTTAAAATGGTCGTGTGCGTTGTGTATCTGTGAACAGCGTAACCCAAAAAAGAAAAGTTGGATAAACACCAAACTTAGTATTTAGGTTCAGTACAATTCAAGGGTACCGAGCAGGATGGCGCAGGCGGTTACGCCTGTGGCCCACATTGCGGCGGCCCACTCTGGCCCATGGGCTTTTCGTGGTTTCCTGGGTCATCAGACGAATGCTGGGATGGTCCATCTTCTACCACGACTCTCATTCCTCTCATTTCCTGTACCCATCATCTTACTTGTCATTGTTTCAGGGCTGCAGTAGGAGCAGGCGACGGGTTCGGCGGGTTGCGGCTAGACGGTGACTTGCGCTCTGTAAAGGTTTCTTCCCTGGCGTCGCTGCGGTACCGCTCAGTTAGATCTCTCTTCTCTCCTGCAAACGTTAGGCACCCCATTCATGCTTGCGCCCGTCGGCATCCAGATCATTCACCCTTCGAGTCTCCTCCCTCATCCTTCCCTCCCAGGGGTCACGTTGGAAGCACAATGGGCGACTGGCCTGCGTGCGGTGTTCTTGTCTTGGTTCCGGTGGCCCCTCCGTGATACGTACCGTTATCTTTACTATCCAAAGGTGCGACACGAAGATTTTCAAGAAAATCCCCTCACTCCAAACTACCCTTTACATGGATGATTTTTCGAATGTTTTTATTTTCTAAAACATGGCTCTAACGATTTTGATTAAAATACCACATATTAAAGATATGTAGATGACAAAATGTATATGTTGAATTTCTGGGAATAGCCTGTGAAGTGCTGTTCATTCGGAAGGAATTTGGTATAATCTTGTATAACTGGTAAACGTTAAGCGATAGACAAAACGTACTACGCAAAATATGTAGATCTCTTTAAAAAAAAACACAATTTATTTCAAATAATATTTTTGTGGCATCAGCCATTTCCGAGATATCCGTTATTAATCGTTCGAATTATTCACTGCTTGGGGTTCATCTCGATTAAAATGAAGCAGATAGGAAAATCAGCTTTCGTAAGAATAATCTGTATACCCACTAATAAGCGAGAGAGGGTAGAGAAAGTCATGTGAATGTAACGCATTAAATATACATCAATGAGGTTTTAGCAAGAAAGTTTCGCATGATGAAAATGTTTGACAGTGTCTCCTGAAGATGAAACTAATAGGATTTTTCAGGAGATCATTAGAATCAACTCAACTACACTATTCTAAATGTAAATCCACAAACCAATTAGAGAAAGCAGGGACAGATAATGACAGTTGCTTGGAGTTCAAAGATAGTTTGCATATGTTTAATAAAACTGGAACATTAAGCGCACTGAGAACCAGCTCTCCTTGTTACATTTTCCAAGGTTAAAGCAGCAAAGTGTCAAACAAAAAGGCTAAGAAGGTTTGGCTTCTAACGGTTTAATTAAACTTACTTTATGTCGCAGATCTGTGAAGGGAGAGTGAGTAAGTGCATCGTAGAACAATCTGCTGCCATTGACAACGTTACATATTTGGGTTACTGGGGCAAGGTAACACAACAATAATAGTTTTTACTTGCTATCGTAAAAATAATTGAGTGGTTGTAAGCGTTAATGAATACCAAGCACAGAAGCATTCTGACTACTTGTTATTTGCAATGCTTAACTAATACTAGCCCAGAGCTTAATATCTTGGTGCTTATTTATACTTTTGTATTTTACTGGAATTATTTTCTTAGTTTCTCTACCACGTACATAGTAGGGAGAGAAGGTATTGCGTTCCACCCAGAGTTCGATACCGAGATTTCACCGGAAATATATATTTTGAGACTCCCTGAATAAAAAAAAGCATTTTTAGAAAAATATGCGAGTGTATCTGTGTCTGTTCGTGTGTCTGTGAACAGAATAATTTAAAAATGATAAATACCAAACTTGTATTTAAGTTCACCCCAACTACTCTTTACATGGAATATTTTTCGAAATTTTTAATATTATCAAAAATGATTCTAGCTAATGAGATTAAAATAGATATTTACATGATAAATGAAATGTATAACTTGAATTTTCTGGGAATAGCCTGTGAAGTCTTTTTCATTCATAAGGAATTTTATATAATCATGTATAACTGGTAAACTTTAAGAAAACGTACTACAAAAAAAAGTGTAGATTTCTTTTAAACACAATTTTCTTCAAATACTTTTTTGTAGCTTAAGCTATTTCCGAGATATCTGTTATCACTATTCTCTGCTACGTATATTAAGTAGGGGAAGAATTGCAATCCACCCAAAAACTCGATACTGATATTTCACCGGAAATACATGATTTGAAGTGCCGTCAATTCAAATAAAGGCATTTTTGAAGCGTGTGTGTGTGTGTGTGTGTGTGTGTGTGTGTGTGTGTGTGTGTGTGTCTGTCTGTCTGTCTGTCAGTCTGTCTATCAGACTGTGAACAGCATAACTTAAAAACGAAAATTCGGATAAATACCAAACTAGGTATTTGAGTTTAGTATCTTCCAAGAATGCGACACGAAGATTTTCACGAAAATTCCCCCACTCCAGACTACCCTTTCGTGAAACATTTTTCGAAAATTTTGAGTTTCTCAAAAATGGCGCTTACGATTTTGATTAAAATATCATATGTTTAAGATATTGTTATGGCAAATTAAATGTATATATTGCATTTTCTGGATGTCCCCAAAAGTCCTCTTCATTCTGACTGACTTTTACATAACTGGTAAACGTAAGAGATAGACAAAATTTTACTACACAAAAAATGTAGATCTCTTTAAAAAACACGATTTATGTTATGTACAGTTTTTTTCCTCGAGTGACCCATTCCGAGATATTCCTTATTATTTTTTTAATTTTCCAATATTTACACTTTTTCTCAAATGGGAATTCGTTATTCTTTTTCTTTATGTCCTGGACATGCAAAGAGAATGGAATGCTCCATATAGCAACCAGCTTTTAAAATATTTGACTATCGCTTAAAGTCTACCATATTCCCCTTGCACTTACAAGAAAATTAGCAATAAGATAGTTTCCGCAAATGTTTATTTCGATTAATATGAAGTATATGGAGAATAAGCGTTTGTAAAACCAGTTTGTACAAGAGTTTGTACAAGTCATGTGAGTGCAACATGAGATTTTTAATACTTCGAATTGTACAATATTTTATTCTTTTCAAGTCTTGTCGATTTTCAGCTGTTTCTCGTGGTTACAAGGAAAGAGTATGGCATTTTAAAGCCAGCATTTAACGTCGAGCTCTTAAACATTTGACTATCGCTGTTCCCTTATCATCTATAGCTCAGTGTGTAATGTAGCTATTTTTCCAAAGGTTTATCCCGACTATAATGAATTAGATAAAATAAGCTTTCGTAAATATACTTTGCATGCTCATCACTAGCAGACGACAGAGAAAGTCATGTGAATGTAACCCTCAGATTTTTACTTTGCTTACTGATTATCTATCTGTAGTGAGTAGAGAAGTTTTGCATTCCACCGAAAAATTAGAAAATGCACGTTTTGAGGCTCCTTGAATAAAAAAGGAACAGCATAACTCAAAAATGAAATGTCGGTTAAATACCAAACATGGTACTTAAGTTCAACATCTTGCAAGAATGGGATTCGAAGATTTTCAAGAATATCCCCAACCCAAACTACACTTTACACAGAAAAGTGTTATCTTTCTATTGTTTAAAAATGACTGTGGATTTGTATTAAAATATCATTTGTTTAGGATATTTGCATGACAAATGAAATGTATATCTTGAATTTTGTACGAATAGCCTGTGGGGTTCTCTTCATTCTGAATGAACTTTATATAATTGGTAAGCCGTAAGAAGTAGACAAAATCTTACTTTTAAAAAAGTATAGATCGTTAAAGCACACGATTTATGCCAAATGAAATTATTTTGTGGAGTTAACCATTTCAGAGACATTCCTTGTTATGAGTTTGAATTTTCAAATGCTTATACTTTCCTGAATTGTTGTTGCTATTCGTTTATTTTCGTGTGGTCATGCAAAGAGCATGGAGCCCTCACATACCGACACCTCATTAAAAATCTGACCATCGCTTTATCTGCTGTATAGCCTACAATGAAGTGTGTAAATGTGAATTGAAAGTATATCTGGATTAAGAAGAAGTAGAAGAATAATTAAGCTTCTGTAAGAATATTTTATAGAGGATAGAGTATAAAAAGTCATGTGAATGCAATACATCAATTTTTATATTAAAGATCTCTTATGTTTCGTATTTGTTTTGTTTTGTGCCAGTAATTGGAGGTATTTTTGCGTCTGAAGTGATACCGGTGCTGTCTTGACGATTAGGATCGCAGGAAGATCATGGCTTGCTTCGATGCACTTAAATAAAAGTTCCATTATCACCGTAATAGTGTTTTATTGCTTTAGTGCATTAGTTTTTATCGATAAATTGGCGAGCAAAAAGCTGCGAGATAATTTATTTTTAGTTTAATTTAGACTATTTACCGAGTAAGTGCACAAGTAAACAAATTATTATAATAAACGTGATTCAACATAAAACAAATCAAATGCACATCGATTCGGTAATGTCATACTTCCTTAATGCTTCAGTGCAGTTTCTATTCAGCGAAAACAAGTTGGATACGAAAATGCGCTGTTTCATTTTTCTATTTCGTCTCTTTGGTTACACGAGATTACAGAAAACATCAGGATAGCCTACCACATGAATTAATTGAACAATGAAACTATAATAATGTTTCAGTGTGCTTCTCTAATGAAATTACATAAAATATACCTCATGTTTTTCATTCACATGATTTTCTCTACCCTCTAACGTTTATTAGTGAGTATAATACAAATTATTCTTATGAAACTTTATTTTTCTGTCTACTTCATTTTAATCAGATAAATATTTACATAAAAAACTATATTACACATTTATTTAGGATACAAATAAACAGCGATAGTCAAATGTTTAAGAAGTGGACGATATGTGATGGCCTTAAAATTCCATACTATTTCCATGACATCGTGAAAGCAATTGAAAATCGACAGAACTTAAAGAGAATGACAAAAGTATTGAACAACGCGAACCATTAACAACGGATATTTCGGAAATGGTTGAGGTTACAAAAAGTTATTTAAGGTGAATTGTGTGTTTTAAAGAGATCTACATTTTATGTGTGGTACGTTTTCGTCTATCGCTTAACGTTTACCAGTTATACAAGATTATACGAAATTCCTTCCGAATGAAGAGGACGTCACAGGATATTCCCAGAAAATTCAAGATATAAATTTATTTGTCGTGTAAGTATCCTTAATATACAGTATTTTAATAAAAATCGTTAGAACCACTTTTAGAAAATTAAAAAAATTAATAAATGTTCCATGTAAAGGGTAGATTGGGAGGGGTATTTTCTTAAAAATTTTCGTGTCGTATCTTTGGTAGGTACTAAACCTAAATACAAAGTTTGGTATTTATCCGATTTTTCGTTTTTGAGTTACGCTGTTCACAGACACACACGCACGGACATTTTTATAAAAATATTGTTTATTTTGGGATTCAGGGCCTAAAAATATGTGCTTTTGCAGATATCGCGGTATTGAATTTATGGGTTGAATGTAGTAGAGTAGTAGAGAAAGTAGTAGGGAAAGAAAAAATGTTTTTTGTATCCAAGGTGCCTCAAAACATGTATTTCTGGTGAAATCTCGGTGTCGAACTTTTGGGTGGAAGGTGTGTAATTTAGGGTGTAATACCTTCCCTATTAAACAAGTGCACGTAGATGTGAATAATATGAATGATAAATCGAAAACGATAATATTGAGGCCATAGGCGATGAGTGATTCAAACTCTTGATCTCCCACTTTGGCGATTGATTTATGCGTTGTTTTTAAAATATTTGGGAACTTATTATAGTAGTTTTAATTTTCTTTAAACCGTGACTGAAACCAAATACCTTATGAAGACTGTTCCACTTTTAGTACACCCTACACTTTAACCCAATAAAATGGAAATAAAGGTTTAATTTCAGCCAATCGTGGCTGTCAATCGTTACCAAATTATCTTTTGTCACATAACTTCCCTAGTGTTGTCTGTATAAACTATATATCTCCAAGGAAACACTAGTAGTATCTGTAGCGTTTTTAACAATGTCAAAGCATTATTAATATAATCAACCCCTTTAAAATAAAATGGACCAGTACAGCTAGCACAATATTCTCAGAAACATTCCCTTATAATAGTTCCAGAACACACCGAAACAGTCAAGTTACACTGTGTTACCGAGCGGGACGGCTAAGGCGGTATCGTCTGTGCCCCGTATTCGGGAGGTCGTGGGTTCGATTCCCGCGGCCGGCCTTCCTGACCCGGGTCGCTAGGCGAATACATTGAAGTATGACGATTTGTATTGTGAACAGACAATGCGAGCTATGAGTAATTAATCACGTAAAAAGACATAATGAAAAGTAAAACCTAAGCAAACCAAGTCGAGTTATTAAACGTGTGCAAATACAAACGGTAATTGCCACGTGATTGGACTTGAAACTAAAGTTGGTCACACTAAAGATTATCGCTTTAGTGCGGGGGAACGTTAAGAAAGTCAGACGTTCCGCCGATGTTTCACATCCTTTTGATTAAATATCACGAGATTTTTCATTCGTTACTAGGAATAGCCGGAGCTGTACAACAAAACAGTTATAAGGGATAAAGAGGAGGATTCACGATCAAAATCTTCTAAATCATTGCACAACATTTTCATAACGAAGGCAGAAGTAAATGGAATTAATTATGTCGTATTCGAGTTTAAAAGTCTACCCGTGCAATGTCGGGCGGACAGCTATTATCGACGAAATCAAAACTACTACAGATAATAGCGGCAACCATTACTTAATGAACGGCAAAACGAAGCAGAATCAAATGTCCTTCCTGTGATCCTGATGTTAAGGACTCTAATGACCTGACTTAAAGTTCCATTCCCTGCATTTAAAGAGCACCGCACGCAGGCCATCCGGCTTTTTATGCTTCTACCGTGACCCTTGGGAGGGAAGGTTGAAGAGAGAGATCCGAAGGACGACCAGATCCGGATGACACGAGTGCAAGCATGGACAGGGTCTCTAATGTTTCCAGATGGAACGCCTCTAACGTCAACCGAGCCCATCCATTGGGCCCCGAGCCTCCGGGAGGGGTTCGCCATAGGAGCACCTGGAGAGGCGGGGTCCAACCCAAACCTGGACAACGTCAGGAAGAAACCTCCACAGGGCGCATAACCACCGTCCAGTCGCAACCCGCCGAACACCGTCACCCGATCCTACAACCCTGAAACAAGGAAGATAATGGCTACAGGAAATGAGGAGCTAGAGAGTCGTGGTAGATGAACCACCCCAGCATTCGCCTGCCGACTCGGGGAAACCACGAAAAACCCATTGGTCAGAGTGGGCTGTCGCCGGAGATCAAAACCGGGACCTCCCTAATGCGATTCGCACACTTTACCGCGGCGCCACCTCGCTCGATATTCCCTGTATTCAGAATATTAAATAACAATAAATCGTATACGCTTTTATATAGCTATTTTATTAATAATCGTTTGTGCCCTACTTGAAATAAACAATTACAAAAACAACGGAAATGAAACCTGTGCATGGTTTCCGACAGCGTAAAACAAATAAGTATGATGACATAAGGAATTCTTATCTGTTATCTTGATCATCTGAACTGATATTTAATGAAATGAAACGATATGGCCAAAAAGCAATAAACATACACGGATGGAGAGAGAAGATGAACAAGATTATGGAACCCAGAGAGTTTCATAACAATAATAAAACTTCCTAATTGTTTTCATACTTCGCTAGCAGTGCTTGTGATTTTGTAAATAGTTTATTATGCAACACGCTGATTGTGTATGTGTTTTCCGTGGTAAACTGGCAGTTAATGCCCTCTCCTAATTACCTAATAAGTAAGCTGTGCATTTTGTTATACCGTTACTCAAGCGGTTACAGTGCTACGAGGTAAATGGACTGTTTAGTCATACTTGTCTTGTTTTTTCTCTCTCTCTCTCTAGTTGTCCGAGGCAATTGCATTCTAAAACTAAACAAAACTGTGTTAAAATCTGTACTAATATTATAAAGAGTAAAAAATTGTGTATGTATGTATGTATGTATGTATGTATGTATGTATGTATGTATGTATGTATGTATGTATGTGTATATGTGGGTCTGCCTGTCAGTGTCGGTCGGTCATCGGTTGGTATGGAGGGTGGGAGGGAGGGAGGGATGGATGGATGGGCGGACTATTTAAGTTGAGAGTCTAGATATCTCCAAAACTAAATGTTGTAGAAGGAAATGTATTTAATAAAAGTTGCTTCATATTATGGGAGAAATTAAATACCATTTAGTCGTGTTTTGTTTGGAGAACGTTATGGTCGTCATTTTAGGGTCAATTTAACTTTTTTAAATGGGAACCTACGTTTTGTATGTTGTTTTTTCATTCCTCATAAAAACCAAACACCTTACAAATCACCATCCTTGGATGGTCCAACCATTCATTGCGCTCTTCGTACACAACCATTGAGAATTTTCGTTGTTATTTACGTTGGTGTAAGAACAATTGCAAAGAGTTTTATACAAATGTTGTTTAGCTTTTATGTTATTGCTAATGTTCTTATAGGTGCAAGGGGAATATGGTAGGTTTTAAGCTAAAGCCAAAGCTGGTTGCTATCTGGAGCATTCCATTGTCTTTGCATGTCCAAGACATAAAGAAACGAATAACGAATTCCCATTTAAGAGAAAGTATTAATTGTTGGAAAGTTCAAACAAATAAGGAATATCTCGGAAATGGTTCACTCCACAAAAAAAAATGTATATGACATAATTGTGTGTTTTAACAAGATCTACATTTTTTGTGTAGTACAATTGAAGGGCCGAGAGCCATAGTGGGCCAAATGCCACTTTATTGAAACTTAGAAAAACTGAGGTAAAGTTAAGGACATTAAACATTCATTCATTGCACGTTAACTATAATAATTTATTTTAGTGTGTAAACAAGATACAGATGAGACTATATTTGTGACATAAAAGGGAAAAAATATATATCTTACCTTAAAAATAAAATCACATAGTTATGTGAAAATCAGAATCATGAAGTTGGCCCACTATGGCTCAAAGTTTATCTTATCTAAACAAGAACAGCACAAGTGGGCCATCTCCAAACTGTATGTTGTTGCTTATATTTCCACCTCCAAAGTTTAGAAAAAGTAATGAGAAACTGGTGGAATGTAAGGTAAAAGAGACATATGGTGTTCATATTTTGCTTTGCTAATTTTCACAGCTTCATTATAAGCTGCTGGCAACAAACATGGAGAGAGCACTGTAGATGTAACTTTTACTGCCTTTCTACCTCTTTTAACTGGTGAAATGTCAATAGTTTTCCATTCTTCTATGTCATTTAATGAATATCTGAATTTAATTTTCATTGGTTCAGCAGTTTCAAATCTAAGCCATTTAATTTTAAGCCACTGAGCCTTGGCACAATCTATAGTTTCCTTGCGCACTAAGAAATATGATTTCGTAATATCTTTGATATCCAAAAAATCTGACCTTTTCATTTCCCTTACAACAAAGGATTTGTTTCGTCTGCATTGTTGTATTGAATTCAGATAGTTATTTATTTCAAAGAGAGATTTTGCTTTGCGTTTGGCAGATTCTATGCTGCTGAAGTCCCTGTCATTCGGGAGGAATGAATGCCCTGATTCCAGGAATTTGTGATCATTGATTTTGAATTGTGAATGGTGGACACGACAGGCCCACAAGGAAGCTATATACTGGTTCCTGTTTTGGCCACTACAGGTGTCAGAATATGAAATTAAATGGCTAGCATTAGTGTTCAAAGTTTTAAGATATGATAAGAGGCATGATCCCACTTCAGAAGCTCCTCTCTGAGCAGTGTTTCCCCCCATATGTACATGTGTCCACAATCATGTATGCCTACATTGTATACCCAAAATGTCCTTTTGTAAAAGTATACATTGGCAATGAGAAGGGGTAATGGCAATGTCTGCTCCATGTCAAAAGTTATAGTATGAACACTACCGCTTTTTGAATTTTTAATGTCTTGTCTCATCTCGCTTTGAGCTTTCTCTGCACGCCTCTTGTGTAACTCCCATTCAACTTTTAGATGTGATGCTTCTTCTCCCCCAGTCACACTAACATTCATTTTATCGCACACAGAGCAAATATCACTTTTTGGCTTCTTGAAAAATAAATTAAACTTAGTGTTAAACGCATGCCAGTAACACCACTCTTTAGCTGGGGATAATTTCTTTTTCATGCACATTTTATAGTAAAGTTCATACATTTTACTAAGAGATGAGTCTTGTGACAAGTATTGGCGTTTCTCATTATCTGAACGACTATAGTGGCTTATCTCAGTTGGAAAACTTCGTATATGCTCTACCACCACTTGAATACTACTCTCGGGTATCTTGTTTCCTGGCTCATGCTTTCCAGGATCATCCTGGAGAACCACTGGAGAAGTTGTGCTCAGCTGCTTTGAGAAAATACGTGATAGCTGCCCATTACTAATGCCATGAATATTTAGGAATGTATTTTTTCATACTTTCACGCTACTTTCACCCTAGAACAACAGAAGTACCTACTGTAAGTATCAGTATACATGGGGATACAAGAAACTAAAAGTGTTTATAATTTAAATCGAGAGTGAGGTTAGATTTACAGCTAGAATGCTAAGTTAGAATAACCTTTAAAATTACAAAGAAATTGTATAAACTGCCATTTTTATTGAATCACCGTATTATAACATTACAGAAAATAATAGGGGTTATGATAGGCCTACTTACTTTAAACTTAATAAAATATGCGCGTGAGTGTTGTTTATGACTTTTTTCTGTATCACCAGCCCCTCGGCGCCTCTTTATATTAAAAACTTGAACCAGTCCAGCAAGATGTGTATTTTGTTGGTTGAAATCACCACTAGACCAAAATGTATCGTAGACATGTGTTCAATCGCTCGCATCACCCAAATGTTCCAAACATCCCACATTTACAGTCTTCCTCGGTGTACATTTTTGCCAATACAAGTTTTCCACTTACATTCATATATTCATTACCTTTATTTATTTATTTATTTATTTATTTTTTCTTTCATTTTTTTCCCACTGATCACAATTTCTTGCACGTTTCCTACATTTTGTAGAACTTTCGTTGGTTATCTCCATTATGTCTGCCATGTTCTTGGCTTAGTCACGTATGGAAAACCTCTGTTCTTATTGGCTGTTCAGATTTATCCCACTATAGCTCTCAAGCAAATTGTAAATTGCTTGACAGCGTTTTTGCTAGTCATTAGTTTGATCATAATATGAGGGATTTGGACCAAACAAAGCTATTTACCAAGTACCTAAGTCAGCATTCTATCACAAGATGGGGTCAGGGCAGAAAACATGAAAAATGGAGTTGGCCCATTATGGCTCTCAGCCTTTCAATTTTGTCTATCTCTTACGGTTTACTAATTATGTAAAGTCATTTAGAACGAAGAGGACTTTTGGGGATATTCCCAGGAAATTCATGATATGCATTTCATTTGCCATGAAAATACCTTAAACATATATTTTAATCGAAATCGTTAGATCCATTTTTGAGAAAATCAGAATTTTCGAAAATTTCCCATGTAAAGGGTAATCTGGGGTGGGGGATTTTTTTGAAAAAGTTCGTATCGTTCTTTGATATATTAGATATTGAACCTAAATACTGAGGATCTTTTTTCTAAGAATGCCTTTTTTATTCAGGGGCCTCAAAACATGTATTTCCGGTGAAATCTCGGTATGGAATTTTTGGGTGGAATGCAATACTCTCCCTACTTATCCTATGTAATAGAGAAATAAAAAGAACTGCAGACGCTCCTGTTTCGGTGCCTATAATTCTAGCAGGAAGTTAACTTAAATTAGGAGGATATGGTTTATTATAAGTTTTTGAATATTTAATGAGTATTGTAATAATAATTAATGTACTTTGATTATATATCATATAAATTGCGGAGGTATAAAGATAAAATTAATTAAATCATCGTTCGAGTTTAAAAGCTATCCGTGCAGACATCGGGTTGCCATCTAGCACAACAAGAGATCTGCATGTCTTGAGCCGCTTGAAATGAAGGTTAACGACACACTAATGCTTGTGTGGGAAATGCTCCATTCTCCATGTTTAATGTAATCCAGGGCATCCACTTTTACTCGGCAAGTTAACGAAGAAGCTCGGGAAAAGTTTTCGTATGAAAGGCTCAGAGAAAATTGAACATTTGCTCCGCTTTCTTCCTCTCTCCTCATAATTATAACCTGCTAGGTTGCGTAATGTTAATGCGAGCGGCTGCTACCAAAGGAACCGCCATACTCTAGCTTTAGTACGTAAACGAATATTAATTGTGTACTTCCTGGTATATCGTTGAGTTTACAAGCTTACAGGAGAAATGGGGCCCTTAAGTCAATATTGTCGTAATCTATTAATCTGGTTAACCCGCAATGTACATAATGTACACTATACAGAGCTATTTGAGGTTCAGTTTACGAATAGGCCATTCTGCTTAACCCATTCCTTCTTACTCACCTGCAATTGCCGTATCACCATCGAACACCTTATCACTAAACGCAGAAGCTATACCTTGGAGAGAAGAAAGCATAACATCCCTGAAGATACATTTTTAGCTTTACTCATTTCAGAAACATTTTTCTTTACTTTCTCTACTACGTATAGTAAGTAGGAAAGTATTGCATTCCACCCAAAAATTCGATACCGAGATTTCATCGGAAACACATGTTTTGAGGCCCCCTGAATCCAAAAAATCATTTTTAAAAAAGGTCCGTGTGGATGTGTGCGTGTGTCTGTGAATAGTATAACTCAGAAACGAAAAGTCGGATAAATACCAAACCTGGTATTTAGATTCAATATCTTACAAAGATGCGACACTGAGATTTTCAAGAAAATCTCCCAAACGCAGACTACCCTTCACATGGAAAATTTTTCGAAAATTTTGATTTTCTCAAAAACGGCTCCAACGATTTTGATTAAAATATCAAATGCCAAATGAAATGTATATCATGAATTTTCTGGGAATGTCCCCAAAAGTCCTTTTTATTTTGAATGACTTTTGCATAACTGGAAAACCGTAAGAGGTAGACAAAATGTTACTACACAGAAAATGTAGATCTCGTTAAAACACACAATTTATGTCATATATTTTTTTGCCGAGAAAACCATTTCCGAGGTATTTTTTCAATTTTCCAATATTTATACTTTTCCTCAAATGGCAATTCTTATTTATTTATTATTATTATTATTTTATTTTTTTATGTCCTGGATATACAAAGAGAATGAAATGCTCCACACAGCAACCAGCTATTAAAAGATTTGACTATCACTTACAGCCTACCATACTCCCCTTGCACGTACAAGAAAATTAGCAATAAGATAATTTCTGCAAAGGTTTGATTCGATTAACATGAAGCAGGTGTAGAATAAGCATTTGTAAAAATAGTTTGTACAGAGTAGAGAAAGTCATGTGAGTACAACACGTCAGATTTTTTTCTTGAAAGACTGCTTAAAAAGATTTAAATATAGTACATCAAATAAAAATGCATAATAAATAATAGATTATACTGTTCTAGCTCGTTCAAGATTTAATAATGTAAAATAGTTTGTAACAATGAATATAATAATTTTATTACTCTATTGTAAATTATGCAATATATTACTCGTATATATGGATATAAGTCGCGGTATGACCTAGTAGTCAAAGCGACTATAAATAAAGATATAAAAACAACAATACTGAAATGATAAATGAAATGTGTTGGTGGTGCTGCGCAGCCATTCATTAAAGTTTCAAGTTACACAGCTTTCCTTGCTTTCAAGAGGGTTTTTGAAACTAGCTTCTGTAAGTCCCTGTGTTACATTTACACAACTAATAAACACTTCTTTGTCAGCTTTTCATAAATCGTTATTGTAAATCAATTAAGTCTAATTAGATTCGCAAAAATAAAATCACAATTGCTTTAAAATGCTGAGTTCTATCAAAAGAAACCTGATATTACATTCACATGAATTTTTCTATCCACTATGTTTATGACTTCTGCACACAATTATTAAGAAAGCTAATTCTATCTACTATTTTTCTATCTACTTCATGTTAATTGAGATAAACCGTTGCAGAAATACCTACATTATATGTTTTGAGGTCAAATGTTAAAAGCGGCCTTGAAATTCCATACTATTTCCAGAAACAATTGAACAGCGACGGTGCTTTAAGGAAATGACAAAGTACAGAACAATTCAAACCAGTAATAACGATATCTCGGAAATAGCTAATGCCCTAAAAATGTTATTTGAAATAAATTGTATTTTAAAGACTAATTTTAGTTGTGAGTACGTTCACTAGTTAAATAAAATTATACAAAATTCTTACCGAATGAAGAGGATTTGTTATTCCCAGAAAATTCAACATAAACGTCTTATTTGTCATGCAAACCACAAATCCCACATGCAGGTCCCTGGGATTGAACCCGGGCCGCCTTGGTGGGAGGCGAGCGGTCTAACCACTCGGCCACGGCGCCGCCGTAGAGAAAGCAACTAGATGAAAATACTTTGTTTTAATTACAATCTTTTAAATAAGAGATAATGAAAACTTAAACCCAAGTACCCAAGAGATCCGATTTCAAGAGAAAAAAATCTAATGTGTTATACTCACATTACTTTCTCTACTCTTGTTCAAACTATTTTTATAAACGTTTATTCTCCATCTACTTCATGTAGGGTAATTCCGGGAGAGATGGACCCCCTTTTCTGAATTTCCCATATTTCTTTTATTTTTAATAAACGTGGTTAAAGTGGTAGTACCTTATGATTTTGGTGTCATCAATAAACCATATATAGCTGTATACATCCAAAATACGTATTAACAGACTTGTGAATTATGAACAAAAAAATTACACAAGTGGTCCATCTAAACCGCAGTACTCGGGTTAGATGGACCATGGTATACGGGAGAGATGGACCTGCATAAAATAGGAGGAGAATTAAATGATCCATTCGTAATTAGCGCTTATTGGTATATTATAAATCATTTATCATGTAGAACAAACATTTGTTGTTTTACTGAGTTCATTTTGGAATATTTTTTTAGATTTACTCTCTCCTCCCACATAAGTCGCACTTCATGCCGTATTTGGTGCAGTTCTCATGAAGCCAATGGAACACATTGGGCATTGAATCCAGTCTTCATTGCTTTTGGTTGCGTTGTAGTCCTCTCCGCAGCCAGCACATTCATTTTCATTCCACTCTTCAAGATCACCGTCACTGTCATTGCATACAACATCATCATCGTTTAGGGACTCTTCGGAATCAGAATTGTCGCTACCTCTTCTTCTGGTTCTTGGCCTCTTAGTTTTAGACACATTAGATTTTCCATTAGCTCTACTCTTCTTAGACTTCCAAGGGTTAACATTCTCCTTTGAATTCGGTATCTTGGAAACACTTGCTGCATTACCACTTAGAGTAGCTTTCTTCTTCAAAGTTGCTATTGGGGAAATATCATTAAGGAGTTTACTTGGTGTTGGTATTTGGGTCTCCTTGTCTACCTGACTTTCATTAGGGGAATTATTTTCCATTTAGTAGGTCCCAGGAACTGCCAAGAAATCATAAGTTTGAGGACTGATCAGTGTGGAACTTGAAGCATCAGTCAAAGGTAAATAATTTGAAATATCTAGCAGCTTCGTTGATTCCCATAAGTTGCTTTTTTACTGCATCCACAGCCTTCTGTAAGTGGTCTACACTCCAACATCCTCTTGTAGAGCCCTGTTTCCTTTTGTAGGTAGTTGGCATTCCTCTGAAAATAATAATAATAATAATAATAATAATAATAATAATAATAATAATAATTATAATAATAAATAGGGCATCTATCTCTATTTCTCCTTTTATAAACGATTTATCGATACTCACACTATATATACATGTATATGTATATATCTATGTCAATAGTCAATAAGCAGACAAATGTTTGTTTATATATTACACTATAACCACTAACGCTTTACCAAAAAAGGATTGAATAAACATTAAAGTTATAAAAACTACGGTCCATCTCTCCCGTGAGGACCTGGTCCAACTCTCCCGATTGTCAGGGAGAGATGGACCAGCCTGTCATTTTGCTTCGCTTGGGGACAGCGTCCCCAGAACACGCCATGAGGGTACATTTACTTGTTTTACACTTCCTAAGAAACTTTGGTAAAAGTATGATATCAAATACTGTGTATACTACCTAACTATATAAATAGTGAAAAAAAATGTACATACCTGATTTTAATTATGCGGTATATAAAGTGAAATGCTTCAACAAATCAGAACGAAAACAACACTGTCACACATTCACATCTGCCATTAGCAGGCGACACTACAACTAACTCTCTCTACTGGCCGGTTCGAGAAATAATTAACTGGTCCATCTCTACCAGTGGTCCATCTCTCCCGGAATTACCCTATATCCAGATAAACATTTGCAGAAACTACGTTATTGCTAATTTTCTTGTAGGCACAAGGGGAATATGGTAGGCTTTAAGCGATAGTCAAATATTTTAAGAGCTGGTTGCTATGTGGAGCATTCCATTCTCTTTGCATTTTGAAAAATTCAAACAAATAACAAGGCATATCTCGGAAATGGTTCACTCCACAAAAAATGTATGTGACATAAATTGTGTGTTTTAATGAGGTCTACATTTTTTATGTAAAGCATTTGGTCTATCTCTTACGGTTTACCATTTATGCAAAAGCCATTCAGAAAGAAGAGGACTTTTGGGGACATTCCCAGAAAATGCAAAATATAAATTTTATTTGTCATGAAAATGTTTTAAATATATGATATTTTAATCAAAGTCGTGAGAGCCATTTTTGAAAAAATGAAATTTTTCTAAAAATGTTCCATGTAAAGGGAGTATGTGGTGGGGAATTTTCTTGAAAATCTTTGTGTCGCATCTTTGAAAGATACTGAAACCTAAATACCAAGTTTGGTATTTATCCGACTCTTCGTTTTTTAGTTATGCTGTTCAAGACACACACACACAGACGCACAAGCGTTCACACATACACGCTGACACACACGGACCTTTTACTAAAAGTGTTTTTTTGGATTCATCCTAAAACATGTATTTCCGGTGAAATATCGGAATCGAACCTTTTAAAACAAATGCACTAATGCTCCTCACCCTGTATTATTGTAGTAGCCTTTTATTTGCCACCAAATCTTCATACTTTTCTGTTCTCTTCTGTTATCTGTCCCATGGATTACAACGAGGGTTCAAGGAAAGGCAAGTACATTTTTCATATTTTGGTTCTTTCCTCTCCATTGTTTCCAAGAAGAAAAGGCAGAATAAAGCAATGAGAGAAATACGTTCTTTCAAGGCTTTTAGATGTTTTATCAATTAAAAAGCTACCGTTGCGAAGTCAAAACAGTTCGGCCTTCATAACTTTTAAACGAGCAGATGAAGTGATATAAACAACAGGTGATGTTTTCAATAAACATGCCGTGTACTATCTGATGGCAAAGCAATCCTTGAAATGTATTCTAAATTAGGAAAGAACTAAAAAAAATATGATAAAAATATCTGCTCTGCTATTATTTTTAACTGCTCCATATACTGGTTTCGCTCAATTTAGTTGCAGCTCCAGATACTGACAAGATGTATAAATTGAGCTCGAAAAATCGGTAATTGTATAGCCGAAATCTAGTTTAAGGAGGGCTAGAGGATTAATTATACATTCACGCTCCACTTACTCTGGTTTTAGACTAAAAAGAATAGAATTTGCCTAAACCTGTAATTCATGGCGTAGCTACATAAAACAAAAAATGCCTTAGGCGAGAATTTCACCGGATGTAAGTTTATGGCAGTGGCGACTTCCTCTCGATGGCAGATATTTTTTCATAGAAATATGTTTTTTCCCAGTTTGTGTCCTTCACCTCAAGGTATGCACAAACTCTGCGCAAAGATACTCGAGTTTCGGAATGGCTTTCAGAGGTTTATGTAAAACCCCCCAAATGAACTTGGTCAGATATCAGTTATCTGTGAGTAAAAAGTATCGACAGGTTTTCTACGGCAGGGAAGGTATATTTACAATAAGTATTGTACTGAAATACAATAGGATAACTGGCGAGTATTAGAGGGAGGCTAAAATGCTTTTACTTCCTCTACCACGTGCGTAGTGGGTAGATTCCTCCCAAAAATTCGGTATCGAGATTACATCAGGAGTATATGTTTTGAGATTCCCGAAATCCAGAAAAACGATTTTTAGAAAAAGTTACCTGTGTGTGTATGTCTATGTGTGTGAGTCTATATGTGTTCTGTGTTTGTATCTATGAATGTGTGTCTATGTGTATGAGTGTGTGTCTGTCTTTGTATCTGTGAGTGTATGTCTATGTGTGTGAGTGTGTCTCTGTGTGGGTGTGTGTATGTCTGTGTGTGTGTGTGTCTGTGGTTGTATCTCTGAGTGGGTGTCTATGTGTGTGAGTGTGTGTCTTTCTGAGTGTGTGTATGTCTGTGTTGTGTCTGTGTTTGTATCTGTGAGTGAGTGTCTACGTGTGTGAGTGTGTCTCTTTCTGAGTGTGTGTATGTCTGTGTGTGTCTGTATCTGTGAGTGTGTGTCTATGTGTGTGAGTGTGTCTGTGTTTGTATCTATGAATGCGTGTCTATATGTATGCGTGTGTGTCTGTGTGAGTTTCTGTGTTTTATCTGTGAGTGTGTGTATGAGTGTGAGTGTGTGTATGTGTGTATGTCTGTGGTTGTATCTGTGAGTGAGTGTCTATGTGTGTGAATGTGTGTCTTTCTGAGTGTGTGTATGTCTGTGTTGTGTCTGTGTTTGTATCTGTGAGTGAGTGTCTATGTGTGTGAGTGTGTGTCTTTCTGAGTGTGTGTATGTCTGTGTTGTGTCTGTGAGTGAGTGTCTATGTGTCTGAGTGTGTGTCTTTCTGAGTGTGTGTATGTCTGTGGTTGTATCTGTGAGTGAGTGTCTATGTGTGTGAATGTGTGTCTTTCTGAGTGTGTGTATGTCTGTGTTGTGTCTGTGTTTGTATCTGTGAGTGAGTGTCTATGTGTGTGAGTGTGTGTCTTTCTGAGTGTGTGTATGTCTGTGTTGTGTCTGTGTTTGTATCTGTGAGTGAGTGTCTATGTGTGTGAGTGTGTGTCTTTCTGAGTGTGTGTATGTCTGTGTTGTGTCTGTGAGTGAGTGTGTATGTGTGTGTGAGTGTGTGTCTTTCTGAGTGTGTGTATGTCTGTGTTGTGTCTGTGTTTGTATCTATGAGTGAGTATCTGTGTGTGTGAGTGTGTGTCTTTCTGAGTGCGTGTGTGTCTGTGTGAGTTTCTGTGTTTGTATTTGTGAGTGTGTGTCTATATGTATGAGTGTGTGTCTGTGTGTGTGTCTATGTGTATGAGTGTGTGTGCCTGTGTTTGTATCTATGAATGTGTGTGCATGAGTGTGTGATTGTGTGTGTGTTTGTATCTGTGAGTGTGTGTCTATGTGTATGAGTGTGTGTATGTGTGTGTCTGTGTTTGTATCTGTGAGTGTGTGTCTATGTGTGTGAGTGTATCTGTGTTTGTATCTATGAATGTGTGTCTATGTGTATGAGTGTATGCCTGTGCCTGTGCTCGTATCTATGCATGTGTGTCTATGTGTATGAGAGTATGTCTGTGTGTGTCTGTGTTTTGTATATGAATGTGTGTCTGTGTTCGTATCTATGAATGTGTGTCTATGCGTATGAGTGTCTGTGTTTGTATCTGTGTGTGTCTATGTGTATGAGTGTGTGTGTCTGTGTTTGTATCTGAATGTGTGTCTATGTGTATGAGTGTGTGTCTATGTGTGTGTCTGTGTTTGTATGTATGAATGTGTATCTATGTGTATGAGTGTATGTTTGTGTATGAGGGTGTATCTATGTGTATGAGTGTATGTCTGTGTGTGTCTGTGTTTGTATCTATGAATGTGTGTCTATGTGTATGAGTGTATGTCTGTGTGTGTCTGTGTATCTATGAATGTGTGTCTATGTGTATGAGCGTGTGTCTATGTGTGTGTCTGTGTTTGTATCTATGTGTATGAGTGAGTATCTATGTGTATGAGTGTATGTCTGTGTGTCTGTGTTTGTATCTATGGATGTGTATCTATGTGTATGAGTGTATGTCTGTGTGTGTGTCTGTGTTTGTATCTATGAATGTGTATCTATGTGTATGAGTGTGTGTCTATGTGTGTGTCTGTGTTTGTATCTATGAATGTGTATCTATGTGTATGAGTGTATGTCTGTGTGTGTGTCTGTGTTTGTATCTATGAATGTGTATCTATGTGTATGAGTGTGTGTCTATGTGTGTGTCTGTGTTTGTATCTATGAATGTGTATCTATGTGTATGAGTGTATGACTGTGTTTGTATCTATGAATGTGTATCTATGTGTATGAGTGTATGTCTGTGTTTGTATCTATGAATGTGTATCTATGGGTATGAGTGTATGCCTGTGTCTGTGCTCGTATCTATGCATGTGTGTCTATGTGTATGAGAGTATGTCTGTGTGTGTGTCTGTGTTTTGTATATGAATGTGTGTCTGTGTTCGTATCTATGAATGTGTGTCTATGCGTATGAGTGTCTGTGTTTGTATCTGTGTGTGTCTATGTGTATGAGTGTGTGTGTCTGTGTTTGTATCTGAATGTGTGTCTATGTGTATGAGTGTATGTCTGTGTGTGTCTGTGTATCTATGAATGTGTGTCTATGTGTGTGTCTGTGTTTGTATCTATGTGTATGAGTGTGTGTGTCTGTGTTTGTATCTGAATGTGTGTCTATGTGTATGAGTGTATGTCTGTGTGTGTCTGTGTATCTATGAATGTGTGTCTATGTGTGTGTCTGTGTTTGTATCTATGAATGTGTGTCTATGTGTGTGTCTGTGTTTGTATCTATGTGTATGAGTGTATGTCTGTGTGTCTGTGTTTGTATCTATGTGTATGAGTGTATGTCTGTGTGTGTCTGTGTTTGTATCTATGAATGTTAATCTATGTGTATGAGTGTGTGTCTATGTGTGTGTGTCTGTGTTTGTATCTATGAATGTGTATCTATGTGTATGAGTGCATGTCTGTGTTTGTATCTATGAATGTGTGTCTATGTGTATGAGTGTATGTCTGTGTTTGTATCTATGAAAGTGTATCTATGTGTATGAGTGTATGTCTGTGTGTGTCTGTGTTTGTATCTATGAATGTGTGTCTATGTGTATGAGTGTGTGTCTGTGTTTGTATCTATGAATGTGTATCTATGTGTATGAGTGTGTGTCTGTGTTTGTATCTATGAATGTGTATCTATGCGTATGAGTGTGTGCCTGTGTTTGTATCTATGTGTATGAGTGTGTGTCTGTGTTTGTATCTATGAATGTGTATCTATGTGTATGAGTGTATGTCTGTGTGTATGCCTGTGTGTGTGTGGAGTCCTTGTGTGTGAATCTGTGGCTCTGTGTGTCTGTGTGTATGTATGTGTGTCCGGTTGAGTTTGTCTGTGAGTCAGTGTGTGCGCGTGAGTGTGCGTCTGTGAGTCTCTGTGTGTGTGTGTGCATCTGTGGCTCTGTGTGTCTGTGTGTATGTATGTGTGTCCATGTGAGTGTGTGTCTGTGAGTCAGTGTGTGCGCGTGAGTGTGTGTCTGTGAGTCTGTGTGTGTGTCTGCATGAGTGTGTGTATGTCTGTGGTTGCATCTATGGCTCTGTGTGCATGTATTTGCGTGTGTCTGTGAGTCTGTGTGTGTGCGTGAGTGTCTGTCTGTGGATGGTTGGTTCTTTTTACCTTCTCTCACCTGTAGTAACTAGAGGAAGTATTGCATTCCACCCAAAAAATACGTTATTGATATTACATCAGAAAAGTACGTTTTGAGGCGCCCTGAATCGAGAATAAGCATTTTCAGGAAACGTTCCGCGCGCGCGCATGTCTGTATGAAACAGCATAATTAGAAAAGAGAATTCGGTTAAATACCATACTTGACATTCAAGGATGTGACGAGAACATTTGCAAGAAACTCCCGCACCCCAAACTACGCTTTACATGGAGAATCTTTCGTTATATTATATTTTCTCAAAAATGGTTGTAATGATTTTGGTTAACATACCATATATGTTTAGCTTATTTTCACGTCAAATCATATGCATATACAAGGGTAAGTCATTAAGTATCCGCATATAATTTTTTTAATTTATTATAACAACAATAGAAACGTACATTTACCTCAGTTTTTAACGTAGTCTCCTTGCTTCTCAATGCACATGTTCTATCGTTCACAACCTTTCTGATGCCCTCAGAAAAAAAGTTTTTTCGTCGGAATTAGCAAGTACAAATCGGAGTATGCACCGCTTCCTTCGCTTCTTGGACTGTGTTGAAGCGACGGTACCTTAAGGCAGCTTTCAGTGGACCAAAAATATATAGTTTGCCACTTCATCGACAGTCAATCTTCGGTTCTCTGAATCAGGATACGGACTTGCTCAAAGTTGGCGTCACTAGTGGATATGGATGGGCGTCCTGCTCTTTCCTCGGCCTTCACAGTTGTCCGACCATTTTTGAGCTTTTCAATCTATACCTACACATTTCGCCGGGGTAAACATTGCCCCCATATTGTGCGAAAAGTCTTCGATGGATTTCTGCTCCTGGTACACCTTCAGACACGAAAACCGAATAAGCGCACGCTATTCTTCTTTGCTGCAAACGGTGAGGGATACAGTCATGCATATTATGTAGTGAAGTGATAACGATCAAACATTCCACAAGCTGAGACAAAGGGACAACATATCGAGGTGCGCGCTCACAAACCGATACAGCCAACCTACAAAAATTAAAAATAGTGTGCAAATCTTATTGACATATCCTCATATTTAATTTTCTGGATATAGGGTAAATGCAAACGGTAGACAAAATGTTACCACCAAAAATGTAGATCTCGGAAAGGCTACAATAAAGTCCTGTGGAATGAAGGTTTATTTCGTTTTTTTACAAGAAAACGCTTTTATAAAAACAGTTTGTAGAAGAGTGAGTAGAAAAAGTCATGTGTTTGCAACACAAAATGTTTCTCTTTGAGCATTAGAAGTAGTGGGTTTATATAAATGAAAATTACTGAGAGGTGGAGTTGCAGCATACTATTGACGGGCATTATTAGCTTCTGCAGAGAGTCAATTACCCTGTGTGGAATTACCACACAGCTATAAGAGTGCGCGGAGTGTAAAGTGTTCCTCTCACGAGAATGGGTCTAAAGAATGTGTTGACATCAACAATTCTATTGCTATTTGAGAAAGATTATGGCTCTGCTTTCAACGTATCAATAAGACTTATGGCATCTTAGAAAACATACGCTCTTCTGCTAGTAATGCTGAATGACCAGTTGCTTTTGTTTGCTTTCTCGTCACAGATTTTAACAACGTTAGCAACTATTTCTGGGGCTTGACTGCGTAGAGTTCTTCCTTTCTTACTGGGCATTGTAAATAACTTTATAAATCACTAGAAAACACTTACACACTGCTCCAAGTGAAACTCGCTGGATACTAACGTTCTGCGATGTGTTTAATGTAGATAGTAGACCTATTTATGACATCATTGTGTTCTGCTCTCCTAGCAGAACACCCCGCAAACGTTTTCTCGTTAGAGGTCTACAGTGCCTAGAATGATGCTGCGACTGCTCGTAACCATAGATTCGAAAGTAACTCATAAAAACTGCTCTATATTAATACATTCACCTTCCAGGCTTTGATACCATGGTCTATTGGTTTCAATTTTAAAACCTGATGTTTTGTCCAGCACTGTGGTGGACAACTTCAGAGAAACCGAATGCTGCTAAGATGGCAGTATTTACCTTGATGCATCAAAGCCCGGAAGATGAATATACACTGGTGTGCAAAACCTAAGGACGAGATGGGTAAAGTAACATAACAAATGAACTACTTAGTGGAAGTAGATGAAGGTGCGGAAGCATGTTGCCAGAGGTCTCTCACACGTACACAGAAAGCTGGACGTCACATGGCGTGAGCGTAGCGAGCCTATAGTGCCAAATGTGTCTGGTCCCGCAACACGGGGCAGTTAGCGAAACATGACAAGACGGTGTGTGGCAATTAGCGAGCTGTTACGGTGCACTGTAGTGGTGTTCTTCATTGCAACATGGCCCGTAGACACCATTTGGATGGCTTCACACGGGGAAGAAGGGAGAAGTGTGACGAGTGTTGCTCAGGACTTTGGAATTGCTCACAGCATTGTTTCACGTGCATGGGTAACCTTCCAAACCACAGGCACTGCTGTCCCAAGGAGAGGTGGTGGTCGACTACGCTCATCTACAGCAGCAGATGACCGCTACATTGTGCAACAGGCAAGAAGGGATCCACGCCAAACAGTGGGTGCAATTGCAACCACATTTAACAGGACAGCTAGGCATGCAATCTCACGATATACAGTGGCACGGCAACTACACAGAGGTGGTCTCTTTGCTCGACGGCCAGTACGTTGTGTTCCATTGGCATCCGCACTTCGGCGGCGCCGTTTGCGATGGTCCCAAGAGCATCAAAATTAGACCAGCGAGGAATGGGGTCGCGTGCTCTTCTCGGATGAGAGCAGATTTAGTCTAAGTAGTGATTCTCGACGTACCCTCATCTGGCGAGAGGTGGGGACACGTAATTAACCCAGGAACATCCTTGAGCATGATCGTTTTGGTGGTCCGGGTGTTATGGTTTTGGGTGGGATAATGTTGCATAGGCGCACCGACCTCCAATCTTTGAACACGGTACGCTCACTAGTCAACGTTATTGTGATACTGTACTTCTTTCCCATGTGCGTCTTTTCAGGGGTGCAGTCGGTCCTGACTTCTTTTTTATGAATGCGACCGCATCGAACAGCGCAGGTGGAGGATCTCTTTGAACGAGAGGATATTCGGCGAATGGACTGGCCTGTTCGTTCCCCCGATTTAAATCCCATCGAACACGTATGGGATGCTTTGGGGAGACGCATTGCAGCACATCCACATGCACCATCGACCATCCAACAGTTGTCAACAGCGCTGGTGGAGGAATGGAACGCCCTACCGCAAGAACTGCTTACCGACCTTGTAACCAGCACGGGAGCACGATGCAGAGCATGCATTGCTGTCCGTGGTGATCGTACACCCTTTTAAATACCATGTATCTGTTTCTGTAAATCTAGGGAGCCATCATATGTCGTATTGACTTTAGTGTAGCTTATGGTCTATGAATAAAAGTGGCATTTCTGCTCGTCTCATTGCATATTTCGTTTAGTTGCCTACTGTAACATACCGCAACAGTTCCCTTTATGTATGATTCAAGTTTCATCGAGCTATGTTACTTGGCAGTGTCACAGCATGCTAAGATTACTTTCGTCCTTAGGTGTTGCACACCAGGTATTAATACAGACTCCGGCCGTGAAAGCCTAGGCTCGTTTACTGAGAAGCTTTGCTTGTGATATAGTATGATGTCAACCATTTCAGCTTGTGCTATCGATTACACAATGCATCTGCATAACTTTGGGAATTAATAAAATAGAACCGATTTGGAAACTCATAACATTTATGCAACCCTATCATTATAAACAGGTTACTGCTGTATTCAGTATCGTGTATTATTGGCGCATTATAGCACGCGTGTCAATAATAGCAATGACGTAATAACGGTATTCCAAGATACCGTGGCTTATAGAGAACAGTCAAAACCATTTTGTGATATTATTTACTTTAATACTCTGATAATTAACATCTGAATTTATAATTATTTACCATTTTGTGCTAATAATAGGCTACCTCAATCGTAACACCTACCCACTTCTCTTCCAGGAAGGGAATATATGCAATTGACTATCTTGCTTATCGGTTCAACACGCCAGATAATAACAAATTAAATGCTGGGAGAGAAGCTAACGTCTCATTTAGGAACAGATAAAGACGCTCTTGCTTATGTCAGTTATGGATGCCGAATTCCTTCATGATTTACATCCTACAATTTATAATATTAAGATTACATAAAATGTGGTATTCAACTCGTGGATAGCCTTAATATGACACTCGTGAACATTGTCGCACGAACGGCAATGCCATAATCATCAATATTATCCAGTTTGCATTTATTACTATTACGTAATAGCACGCCGGTTGCATAAGAACATCAATTTGGCTTAAGAGAAACAGAATCGATGGGAATCAAGCGAAGTGCTGGGCATCAGTGTAGAAATCTTAATCCTTTTGCTTCATCCATGATGCTGTTTATGAAGTTTCTTCTGGGATTTTCCATGATGATTAGAGGGCATTGTCGGCTCTTTCAAGGGGGATTGGTTTCCAAGTTAACCTTGACGCTGAATTCCGTTTTCTCTCTAAGACTCGCTGTCATGCAACTGTTTAAACGAAATAAAAAGAAACGTACAAGGAAATATATACAGCTAAAGGAATTCCTGTTGAGAACCGTCATTTGTTACGACAATTTTACTGCGCGTTAAGTAAGATATCCTTGATGGAGCAGCTTGTGTTTTATTTCTTCCGTTTATGGGAGATGTAATAGATCGTTTGTTACAGTAGACTTGAGGTATAGAAGTCCTTGATTGCGGGAGACCAGAGTCACGTTTACAGACAGTGAAATTCCGTAACAAGGCCAGTGGGGCCGTGGTGGTGGCTATGACAACCCGTTAGCAGTGCCTTGTTTGTTCCATATGCACCTTCAAGTGTAGCTAAAGGCTAGGTTTTCCTCGGTCGCCTCGCTCTTAACGACCTCTATTTCTGGTTTTGCATTTTTCTTCTGTTAGACCTTTTCCTATCGATGGTTAGATATAATTTCTTGGCAACTACAATAGGTTATTACGCAAGAATCTGACAACCAATCGCATGACTTTCTCTAACGATTATCCGCTTCATAGGAATTTTAGACTGTTTATATAACAGGTTATTTACTATCTACTGTTCTACACGTAGTTATTCATGTAAGTGTAGAAGTAATTTCAGTTTGGTGATAACTCGGGAACACACATTTTATTGTACATAGAGTGTGAGAAAAAGTCCTATGTGTCGCATTCACATGGCTTTCTCTACTAATGCTTTACAAACTACTCTTACAAAAGCTTATTCTTCTATTTACTTCTTGTTAATTGAGATAAACCTTTACAGGATACTTTCAACTACATATTTCGTTGAGGATAAATGGGAGATAGAGAAAACGGAATCCTGGTCAGGTGTTTAAAAGCCGAGTGCTGTATGCTGACCTTGATGCTCAATACTCTTTCCATGACATCGCGAGAAACAACCAAAGGAATTAAATGAAGTATTGCAACATTCAAACAAATAACAGTGGATATCTCGGAAATGGCTGATGCTACAAAAAAAGGTTATTTGAAATCCACTGTGTGTTTTAAAGAGATCTAGAGTTTTTGTGTTGTACGTTTTTGACTATCTCTTATGGCTTACTAGTTATACACAATGACACAAAATTCCTTCCGAATGAAGAGGACTTCACAGGCTATTCCCAAAAAACTCAAGATATGCATCTTATTTACCATGTAAATATCTGAAATGTTATTTTATTATAATTGTTAGAGCTATTTTTGAGAAAATAACTTTCGTAAAATGTTCCATATAAAGAGATGTCGCATCCTTGGAAGGCTGAACTTAAATATCAAGCGAGATACTTGTCCTATATTTCGTTTTTGAGTTATGCACTCACACACATGCACTAAACTTTTTCTTAAAATTCCTCTCCTTGCAAAACATGTATATCGGTGGAATTTTTATATAGAATCTTTTCTCTACCTACTTGGTAGAAAAGGTAAAAAATACAATATTGTTTTCTCGAGAAACATTGCCTTTCAAGAATATTTAAGCCAACAGCAGCTAATATGTCGGAAGTTTTTGATGCCACAAAGAGTTATTTAACATTCATCCTATGTTTCAATAGTTTGGAAGTTTGAAAAGGCAGAATCACACTGGAAAATTCAATGCCATACTTGAGATGATATTCGGCTTTTATTGCTTTCATTCTAACTCAGTTACCATGTCAACATACCGGCACGACAATAAATTCTCCAACTGCTCACATTTTTTCCCGGCGTTCTCTAATTCATTTTGAGATAACATAGCCCGAAGACATCTTTCAACTTATTAAGTACTTTAAATCCCAAGCTTCATAACTGCATTCTGTTTAACTAGGAAACCTTAGGAGACAGAGAAAACATACTTGCGAAAAATAATTTTGAGCCCATTAAAATGTATAATTTGTGTGGAATTTATTTTTACTTTCTCTACTACGTATAGTAAGTAGGGGAAGTATTGCATTCCACCCAAAAATTCGATACCGAGAGTTCACAGCAAATACTTGTTTTGAGGTACCCTGAATCCAAATAAAGAATTTTTGGAAACGTGTCCGTCTGTGTGTCTCTGAACAGCACAATTCAAAAACGAAAAGTTGGAATAAATACCGCACTTTTAGGTTAGTATGTTCCAAGGATGCGACACAAAGATTTTCAAGAAACTCCCGCACCCCAGACTATACTTTACTGCAGATGTGGCGAAAATGTCACTGGTGAGTTATTTTGACTCGCAGGCGCCGTTCCCTCTCTGCAACCGTCCCTTTGTTTTTCACATGCTGCTGAGTGATGCAGTGCGTGTTGCATATTTGGTGACTCGCGGAAGGAAGTCGTTTTCGCCACCCTTGCTTTACTGGAACATTTTTCAAAATTTTGATTTTCTCAAAAATAGCTCTAACGATTTTGATTAAAATATCATATGTTTAAGATATTTTATGGCAAATGAACTGTATATCTTGAATTTTCTGGGAATGTCCCCAAAAGTCTCTTCATTCTGAATGACTTTCGCATAACTGGTAAACCGTAAAGGTTAGACAAAAGTTTACTACACAAGAAATGTAGATCTCGTTAAAATACACAATTTATGTCATATACATTTTTTTACCGAGAGAACCATTTTCGAGATATTACTTATTATTTGTTTCAATTTTCCAATACTTATACTTTTTCTCAAATGGGAATTCGTTGTTCTTTTTTATGACCTTGTCGACCCTCGTAGCCGTGGTCGCTGGAGTGTGTAGCTCCGGTGCTCCGCCAAGCTGAGAGTCGCGGGTTCGAGTCCCGCCATGGTTATGGGTGTCTATGTGTTGTGTAAATTGCGTAAATAAGCGTTAACGAAAACAGTAAAAACACAGTATCATAAACTGGGTAAAACAACAGAACTGTAAAAAAAATAGTAAATAAAAAAAAATGTCCTGGACATGCAAAGAGAATGGAAAGTTCCACATAGCAATCAGCTCTTAAAAGACTATCCTTAAAGCCTACCATATTCTCCTTGCACTTACAAGAAAATTAGCAATAAGTTTCTGCAAATGTTTATCTCGAATAAGCGTTTGTAAAAATAATCTGTACAAAAGTAGAGAAAGTCATGTGAGTGCAACATATTAGGTTTTTTTTTAAGCGAGTGTCAACTTTAAAGGGAAGGACGTAACATAGAACTCGTGAGGTGAAGAAGTTGCCTAACTAGCACGGGGTTCAATTCTATGAATATTAATACCGTAAAACTAGGGAGGCGAAAATGCCTTTCTCTCTCGAGTCACCAAATATGCAATACGCACTACACCACTCAGCAGCACATGGAAAACAAATGAATAGACGGCTAGAAAAGGAGTTGCGTCTGCGAGTCACAGTGCCTCGTGAGTCGTGCTTTCGCCACCATTGCCGTAAAAGAACATTAAGACTCAAAAAATAGTTAACATGATTAAATAATAACAAGCTTATTCAAAGAATTTAATAATGATAGGTTAATGTGTAAAATGGCAATTTGATGGCTTCTAAATGTTAAATAAAGCAAACAAGCTGATAGTAGAAACAAACGTTAAGGTGAATAAAGGTGAAACAAAAGATTAAATACATCATAAAGTGCGTACTTAGGTTAAGAGGGATGCTGGATACCAGTATCTAATACTCTTAAGTTACCAGTAGTTAGAAGTTAAATTAGGATAAAATTAAAGGGTGTAGATGCCAACTGACAACCAATTGGAAGAGTGCTGGTTTCTAGTTGTCAGGTTAAGAACGTATCTGTACAATTACCTTTGGAAAAATAATGTTGTAATAAATATTAATAAATAAACAATAAATTTAGAATAAACGTTTTGGCAACCAGATGCCAGGATGATATATTACATATTTGAGCAATGTAAATACAAAAGCATATCATAAACGCATTTATTTTGCGAGGCTACTGTACAAGACGTAAAAGTTATTTTTAAAATTAATTTTCTCTGGTAAGGATAATGGCACTGTCAAATGTGATCTATTAAGAAAGGCAAATCAAGTAAATAATTCAAGTACAAATTACATGTACATCATTCTGTCACGATGTAAATTTTCTAAATGCTTATTAAAAACGCCATATTTTAGTTCTATTTATTTAATTATTGAATCATTGGGTTTCTAAATATGTGATTACCAATAAAACACCTACAAATGCAGTCTACATTTATTATCAGACAATGGCAAGCCTCAGAACTTTAACACCTGTTTGCTTTTAGTTTTGTGCAGATGCACGGCAGTATTGCTACGACGTGGAAAGTTCTCACGTTAAAGCCTAGCGCTGTGTTTGCAAGACACACGAGTCACGCGCCTCTGAGGAAGTATAATCGGCGCAACAGTTCTAGACACGTGAAAATCTTAATGAGAGCTATGATGCGAGTTGCTTACCAGATCAGGTGGTGACCGGTGGACTGCATACTGCAGGAGTGCGTGGGACAGTCATCATCAAATATCCACACCGGTTATGCACTGCTTTGCGCTGATAAACTTAGTTATATACAGTATATTAAAATCCACGCTGTAAAAAGCGCTTAATATAAAAAACGCTGTCAATCATTGCCTCCAATTCTTCCACACCTAACAACCCTTCCTCTTCTGCGGAATCACTCACATTATTGCCGTCATCGCTGCTGTCACTACTTTCTGCAACATTATCTTGGATGAGAATTCTTTCTATTTGATTTTCTGCAATTCCGTATTTTTCGAAATAATGATTCTTAATTTATTCAACATGTCGACATACATTTTCCCATTCTGGCCTTCCAATTTCAGCAAATTGCTGGCGTTATAACTGCTCCACATATTTTAATTTAAAAGTCATATTTCTGCATGCCACCCATTTTTTTATATCAGCCCAGATTAATTCGATTGGGTTTAGATCTGGGTGATGCGATGGGAGTCTAAGTACGTTATGGCGATGTTGTATTACTATCTGGTCAAGTATGTATGACGTCTGAACCTGTTTGTTGATTTTAATTAAGTTATATAGCTTTGTTTTACTCATGCTTTCATCTAAAGCTATATTATGTCTAAGTAACCAAGCTCTCATTTCTTCTTTCAATGAATTTGTGGTAGGTGGTTTGTCAATTGAGTGTTGACGCATTGTGAAGCATTGTCGATGACCAGAACAGACCCAGCAGGCATATTAGGTATCAACATAGCGTTGATTCACTTCATGTACTTTTCTGTATTCATTTCTTGATGAAAATCTCCTGTTGGTTTTGCAACTTGTAAAAGAAGGGCATTTGGAACGAAGCCGATCTCTCCAACAGCATGAACGATAATAAGTATTTGCCCTTTAGCAACAGGAACCTGCAACCTAATTCGCTATCGTCACTCCAACTTTTAGATGCTGTACGACTGCTGTGTATGTATGACTCATCTTCATACACTATAGTATTTTTCTGAAATTTGTAGCACCACCTTAAAAATTAATGCTGATATAAGTACACACTGATATAAGTACATATAAAATTATACTCATTTGGAAAGGTAGAATCAGACTGAAAAATTCAATGCCATAGCCGGGATTTGAACCACGGATCTTAGGCTTTCCGTGCCGTTGGTCTAACCGACTAAGCTATCATGGCAACATTTACTTTTTATTTTTTTTATTTTATTATTTTTTTATTTTATTTATTTATTTATTTATTTTGCTTTTCTGTTAGAGTTCTATTTGATTTCGGTTTCTTCCACTTGAACCCTAAATCTTTAATAATTTTTCTGAGATTTGTAGCATCACCTTGTAAGTTTCTGCTGTGTTTCAGCTGGATGAGCAATCTGCTTATTGTTAGCACAGTTTTTTCTTCCACATAGGAATTGTGAATCGTGCGCCGAATGACGCATTCGAAATCGTCTATTTCTGTAATACGTTTAGGGAACTTATGTTTCTTCCCAGGTGTGTCAAATGGTACTCTTTCATCCATATGTTTTTTTTTCTTATCTTTGAGAACTCTGGAATCGGAACTCGGTGAAACACCAGTTGCTCTGACTACTCTTTCTTTCATTCTCTTAAGGCTTTTGTGGAAATCGGATGAACATATATTTTCTTCCTTCATCTCTGCTTCTTGCTTCATGAAGTCGAGGACATTTGCAATTATTTCCCTACTTTGACTATGTAACACCTTACCACTTAACTTTGAAAACATAGGAGCCATGGTTATAAATATAACAAATATGAAATAAGTACTATTTAGATACTGCAGCTCTCTTTAAAATTACAACCAGATGCAGACACTTTCTGTGCAGACTGTATGTGTTACGCACTGTGAGTAAGCAAAGGTGTTATATCGCTTTCGTTGATAAAACTAAACATAAACCATTCCTAGGCTCGGCAGCTGGGTTGGCAATCAAGGTCACGAGTCCAGAAGTTTTGCGCGAGTAATACTAGGCGGGTTCAATTCTAAACTCAGCAGCTAAATAACTGACGTCATACTGCTTGTCATATCACACTTGGAAATGAACACCCAGTAGTATCTCCCCTTAATGCCTAGTGTCGGGAATTTGCATCAAAGCACTATTTTGTATTGTCTTGCTTATTTTTCAAAATGTTTAAGTAAAATGGCAAATGAATGGCTAGGATGAAAAAATCACATTTTGGTGAAATTTTGTAATATATTAAAAATTCAACAAAATTTGGGACCCCGAGGGCACAAAAACCTTTATTTTTAAATTGACTTAAAATGAGTTCAGTTCAACCTCGCCATCATCACACAACGCTTCTTTTTACTTTCTCTACTACATATAGTAAGTAGGGGAAGACTACCTTTTATATGGAACATTTTCCGAAAATTTTGATTTTCTCAAAAATAGCTCTAGCAATTTTGATTAAAATGTATGTTTAAGATATTTTCATGCCAAATGAAATGTATATCTTGAATTTTCTGGGAATGTCCCCAAAACTCCTTTTCATTCTGAATGACTTTCGCATAACTGGTAAACCGTAAGAGATGGACAAAACTTTACTACCCAAAAATGGTAGATCTTGTTAAAACACACAATTTATGTCACATACATTGCTTTTGTCGAGTCCTTGTTATTTTTTTAAATTTTCAAATACCTATACTTTTTATCACATGGGATATTCTTTTTACTTTCTCTACTACGTATAGTAAATAGGGGAAGTATTGTATTCCACCCAAAAATTCGATACCGAGATTTCACCGGAACTATATGTTTTGAGACCCACTTAATCCAAAAATTTTGGAAACATGTCCGTGTGTGTGTGTCTATGAACAGCATAACTCAGAAACGAACAGTCGGATAAACACCAAACTTGGTATTTAGGTTCAGTATCTTCCAGAGATGCGACACAAAGGTTTTCAAGAAAATCCCCCACCCCAGATTACCCTTCACATGGAACATTTTTCGAAAATTTTAATTTTCTTAAAAACGGCTCTAACGTTTTGATTAAAATATCATATGTTTAAGATATTTTCATGACAAATAAAATGTATATCTTGAATTTTCTGGGAATGACTCCAAAAGTATTCTTCATTTTGAACGAATTTTGCATAACTGGTAAACCATAAGCGATAGACAAAATTTTACTACACATAAAATGTAGATCGCATTAAAATACACAATTTATGTCATATACATTTTTGTTGTTGAGTGAACCATTTTCGAGATATTTCTTGTTATTCTCTTAAATTTTTAATACTTATTTTCTCAAATGGGAATTCGTTGTTCATTTCTTTGTCTTGGATATGCAAAGACATTAATCTGTGACAAAGAGAATGGTGCTGCACCTAGCAACCGGCTATTAAGAGATATGTCTATGCTTAAACGCTACTGTATTTCTATATTGCCCTTGCAAATACAAAACAAGGGGAACATAGTACGCCTTTAGCGAAAGTCAAATATTTCTAAAACTGGTCGCTATGTGTAAAATGTAATTCTCTTTGTATGTCAAAAGATCGTTTCTGCAAATGTTTATCTCGATTAATATGAAATAGATGGAGAATAAGAGTCTGTAAAAATAGTTTGTACGAAAGTAGAGAAAGTCATGTGAGTGTAACACGTCAGAACTTTTTTAATGTCTTGGACATGCCAAGAGAATGGAATGCTCCACATAGCAACCAGCTCTTAAAACATTTGACTATCGCTTAAAACCTGCCATATTCACCTTGCACCTGCAAGAAGATTAGATATAAGATCTGCAAATGTTTATCTCGATTAGCATGAATTAGATGGAGAATAAGCGTTTGTAAATGTAGTTTGTACAAGAGTAGAGAAAGTCATGTGAGTGTAAGACATCAATTTTTTTTAATGTAGTGCATTACTTTGTTAGTGTTGCAGTAAGGATAGCTTCATTTATGCAGAATTAGTCTATAAACACCTCGTCTACGGTTTCAATCAATGCATTGGAAATGCGGCTCAACTATGCTATGGAGAGCTGTTCCTACAGCAACGGCAAACTCATCACACCATTTGCAGCTGATTGGGCCTTATGTACATCCCCACAGACTGAATGGAAGGTTTACAAAACCTTCCTTCAACATGCCTTCTCACATTTTCTGGAAGATGCGTAGCTGGTAAATGCAGACGTTTGTGGTTTCAAAATGATGGGACGCTAGCACACTTTTTAGTGAGTGTCAGGGTACCTTAATGAAGAGTTAGGCAAAGAAGGATTGGTTGTGGTGTCCTGTTCCATGGCCAGAACAGTCACCGGATCTGACACTCATGGGCTTTTTCTTCAGGGTTAACGCGAAGAGCCTAATTCGCGCGATTCCAGTCGAAACTAATGTGGATCTGGTTGCTAGGATTGCAGTAGCGGCTGACGATGTACGCCAATCTTCTGGGATGCTAGAGCGTTGGCGACCGTCCAATGAGGCGTCGCTGTGAAGTTTGTCATGATCATGGGGGGGTCGACATTTTGAATAATTACTTTAAACAGTGTATCAATGTAATTTGGGTTGTTCATGTCCTTTTGGAATGTTGTTTATTGCAATTGTTAGGAGGTGACGAGTAGTGGATTAATTGGCGGCGAACCGTAATGTAAACACGCTTTACAACAGTCAAAGTTTGTGTTTTGTTTGGAAACAATATTCCGAGTAAACAGCTATAAATGTGGTTCACTTATTACAAAACGAACACAATGAGATTATTCGGTAATGAGCGACCGGGGACCACGGGGTTCTTATAAAAAACACTCAGAAAACATCCCTGAACAATTTGTGAAAGCTTGTCAGTAGAGTTCGCCCACACAAGCCATCCTTTATTTTTTTTAAAAAAAAAGTTCCCTTGTTGTACCCAGTTTATGCTACTGTGTCTTACTGTTTTCATACCGCTTATTTCCGCAACACACATACACACACAAACACAAACACCCATGTCCGTGGCGGGACTCCCACCCGCGACCCTCAGCTTGGCGGAGCGCCGGAGTGACCACTCCAGCGACTACGGCTACGAGGGCCGGCATCCTTAGTTGAAATTAGTTTATACCAGACACCGCGGAACCTAAAGGTTTGCCTAAGCAAAACTGCAAAGAAGACTCCATGCCGACGGAGAGGAGATCGCTAAATGAAAGACCAATGCTTGAAAACAAACACTTTAAGTACTATTGCTGGTCCTAGAGCTCATTCGGTAGAGAAACTGCCTGCTATATGATGTGTCCGGATTCGATTCCCGGCTGGTCTCCAGAAAGTTGTCTTTTGCAATGGTTCCGCTGTTTCTCCCAAAACACAACACTGGAGCAAGGCAGCGAAACCATGCAGACGCTTAAGAAAGGTTTGACTGAGTTAGGGAACCCCGGCCAAGCGAAAAGGGAAGCCCTAACGAGTGCCGTAGGGGAAAACAAAATGGAAACCAGAAATCTCAAAAATATACTACTATTGATAAGTTTTTTTTGGGTACTTTAATGATAATAATGAACAAACATTAATAACTAGAACCGTAAAGCAACCTTAAAAGAATAACTGTAAAACAAAGATGGCTTAAATAGTAAACCAACCAAAACCAATTGAGCAGAGCAGTAAGGCAAGTTTTAAATACAGCAAAAATTAAGTAAAACCAAAAATTCAACAAACAAAATCAATTTAGAAAGTTTATAAAACAAGACCACTATAAACATCAGACCAATATATTTAATTATGTTTATCTAGTCAAAGACTTGCTAAGAATGTTGATCAAGACCCAAACAGACTTTTATGAATTTCTAGTAACAGTGAGCTTCAAAGTCCAGCTGAGCTAGATGTACTTTACAACCCAACAGTTTTCAGTTACAAAAGTTCAGCATGATTGGGTTTTAACTGCAATTACTGCTCTCATAATTAACACAACAGAATTTCTGTAATTTTAAACTAACTATGCACTGAAAATCACGTACTGAAAATATAACTCAACTGCAATTGCTGCTCTCATAATTAACACAACAGAATTTCTGTAATTTTAAACTAACTATGCACTGAAAATCACGTACTGAAAATATAACTCAGCTAGAAAAGAACCAAAACACACTAAACATATGAACAATTCCAAGAGCCAGTCACTTTACGAATTCGTATTTTAAAACACACATTACGTTTTCCGCCCCAAAATTCACTCACCATTACCAAGATATAAAACTGATAACAAAGCCTACCTTTACATAAGGCCGATCCACAAATAATCACAAAAGACGTTCCTTAAATCCATTACAAAAAACTTCCACAATCCGGATGAGTTGTTGCCGGGCAGAGAGCTATCCCTGCAATCCGACAGAAATCCACCACTCACCGCGTACGGCCAAAGCACATGCCACGTAAGCAAACCAGAGAGGAGAAAAAAGAGAGCACCAAAGAGTGCGTTAAGCAAGGGGACAAGCAACGTAAAGTGACTGGCTGGATGTATAACACAGATACAAAACATAAAAGGAACACATAACAGCACACTTTAAATAAAAACATTTCACGGTATGCCCAAAGTCTGGTGTTTGTGTGTGTGTGTGTGTGTGTGTGTGTGTGTGGGGGGGGGTGTTATCGGTTATTTAATAAGCAATTCGCTCATTAACAAGAATTCAGGATTGCCGCTCAGCGCAAACCTGAGCACACGTGTTAAGTCATTTAGTTCCATGGAAGTTAATCTACAATCAGTGTAACTACATGGCAGCAATTGGTGCCCCAAAGTTAACACGATTAAACAAAATTCTATTTTTATTATATTTATGTACCCTTAAACGTACGTTAGAATTAAATTATTTTCTGTTAGTGCATTATTCATAACAAGCATGTGCAAAAACATGCCTACCTTGGTAAAGGAATTGATGTAAGAACCCCTCAGGCTCATGTTCTAATTGGAATGATCCATCATTTCTTAATATTATTTCTGTACGTCAACAAAAAAGTGTGCAGAAAACAGATGCCGAAACTGAAAATGTTCAGAACACAACCTTAGAGCCTCAGCTGCATTTTGGTGCGTTTCTGCACTGATCATAACCATGTCCGGTCTTCGTTGTTAGCGAACGTTACCTCTTTGCCTGAATGACCCGGCTCGAAGTGCATGCAGGTGATCACGGACGCTTCTCAGTACGAAACTACCACGTAAACAGCTGCAGACAGCAGCACTACCTCAGTCACCTTTCGCTTTGTACCTGCACTGCCCCTTTGAATAGCAGTGATGCGACAACTTATTTTCCACCTGTGTAGGCAGGCAACATACAACTGCAAATGACGTCTTGTTTGAGCCACCTAGTATATGTATGTATGTATGTATGTATGTATGTATGTATGTATGTATGTATGTATGTATGTATGTATATGCGTGTGTGTGTTAATTGCCGTCAGAATTAAGGTATGTATACACATTTTCATGCGTAGAGAAGGTTGTGTGACTGTACCTCATTGCTTTGTTAGTTTAAATGGACTATTCCACTTTTAAGATGTAAAACTACTTTCAACCAATAGAACTCAGGGGAAACACCGAAATTTAAGCAGCTATAGCTACCAAACTAATGTTGTGCCATTGTTACCTCCCTGATTTTGAGTGTATAAGAGTACCATCCACCGCGACAGTCATAGCATCCGTAATCCTTTCAATCATATCAAAATGTTAATAGGTAGTAATACTAATTGGGTACAAAATAAACCGATCCTTGCAGACTTATATTTATAACGGGAGAATTAGAACCTTTTACTCCATATCAGTTCGAAGTAAACCCTTCTTCATTAAAAGAACTTCTGCCAGCGTCTATAGCATTCTTTAAACAGTTCTACACTCACATTTTGTCAGTTTCCGAAAGCGCCCGTTGCTTATCCCCACCCCTTCGGCCAAAACAAACCTTCGCCCCTTGACTTACTATGCACCGAGTAAACCGAGAGAAGTTGCCTAAATTGCAGTCGTCATACGCTCTTAGGGACATTTGCCACACTCCATGCAGGCAAGACACAGAAGATGTTTAAATAAAACGGCAGAGCCAGGGAAGATTCGATTTGTTTTGACTCACGTAGTAAAACCTGTTTTGACACTCTACTTAGAGGAGACAATTGAATTAGTACTTTTATTATGGTTTAAAATGTCACCTAATCTTTACATGCTCTGTTTTAATTCTGGATCGCACTTTGATACCGTCGATACCTCGATACTCGGTGCAATCGAAGTGCGTCTACTTTGAGGTAAATCTTCGATGCTTTTTCGATTCTTTTAAATGTTTAAATTTTGCATTATTGAAAGTTGTTGCTTTTAACTTTATGCTAGATAAGGTCTAACAGGAGTCGAGACTTCACGTTATTGCCTCGCACGTATTCCCAAAGAAATGCTGTAATATAATTCTTTATAGACCTTGACTGCGTTTCCTGTGGGTGAACAAATGCAACATCCCATAGACTCTTGTGTCTAAATGAAAACATGCCAAACAATGGGGGAAGGAGTAGAGGTACTCATGTAACATGCAGCGTTAACTGAGTTGTGAATGAAGCTGATTTAGCTGACGCACTAATTCACGTTTCTGCTTGGTGACTCACTCTCGGCCATTGCATTTAGCTACTTCGGTGGCCGAAACTGTAAATACAGCAGAAAAAGAACTAGAACTTAAGACCTGAGATAATACAGCACATGGAAATATTTCTTATATTAAGAATTCTCGTGTTCTTAAACAAAAATCTTTGATTCCTTTACATCTCTGCATTTCTTACTTCACTGATTTTTTCCTCTTCTTGTGTATGTCTTTTTATTAAACATGTATGATTGTAAGTAGTAGAGAGGTTTAATACACAAACTATGTTTCCGAGTGTTATATGACAATACTTTATTACTAGATGAAAACACATGTGTTACATAGTAGTTGAGAATAGTGGTAGAGTGGTGTAAAACACATACACACATATTTTTTGTTTGAGTTTCATGTAAAATATGTATTAGTTTATATTTTAAAGATTGCAGAATAAAGAAGAATTGCTATTATTTGTTTTTCTATGGATAGAACATCCTTTAAATGAATGTTTTCAGCACAAAATATAGTTACATAAAAAGAGAGGCAAAGGAATTATTATTATTATTATTATTATTATTAATTATTATTATTATTATTATTAATAATAATAATAATAATAATAGCTTTGAATACTAGTGGGGGATATACAGAGAGTTGTTCGCAATTTATGGTAACAAACTTAAGACCCTTTACCTTATGAAAACCACGCCTCCATCAGCAGTGATGTTCTATCTGGCAGCCTTTAGCTTGAGCTATCAATCTTCAGCACAGCTTCAACTGGAGCAAACTGCTACGAAATACAGGGATGTCTAGTTTATTCCATTCCTCCTGGAAGCTTTCCAGAGACCATCCAAAGTTCGCGGCCGCCTGCTTACAAGGGCTCTTTTCAGTAACCCAAATGCACAAAACTCCATCAGTGATGATTCAGATGACTTAAAATGAATGTCGCCGAAAGGTATGGAATGTATTTTCATTTCTCCAAAAATTTGTAGGTTGAAGCAGATGTATGGCTTGATGCCTTATCCTGATGCAACCGACTTTATTTACATCTGCACCATAAAGAGAAGGGCTTTCTGTATGGAAAATTGGTATCAGGACGTTAGTCTGATAATATGTCGAGTTGATTTTCACATTTTTGTGTACACGACGAATGGTCAATTTGCCATTGCAACTGTACCTTGCTATTACCATGAAACCATCGGGGAGAGTTTCGTTAGTTGCCTTATACCAACTTTCAATTTTTTTTCTCCCCTTGGTCGGTAATATATAGCCCAGTAGTTGCAGTCACTTAGATAAACATATGCCTCATCTAAAAACACAACAAACGTCCACTTTTCACCAGCTAGGTATCGTTCATACAGCTTTCTGCTATTACTGGCACGTTCTGCAATGTGTTTAGGCAACAGCTTATATCCTCGGCTCTTATGGAACTTTTCTAGATTCAATTCCTGATTAATTATGGCGTTCACAGTAGTAATAGAGATTCCTAATCACAGTGTAATGACTCTCTGAGTTGCTGGATTTGGTCCAGAGGCATGGGCCTTCACCTTCCAAATTATCTCCGGGGTGCGACCGGTCGTGGATTTCTCTGTTTCCCTTTGGAATAAGTCCTGATGTGGCCTTACCTTTTTTGTTGAGTGTACATGAGATCACTTTCTTGGATATGGTAAAACCACGCCTCTTGCGCTGCTTAATAATCTTATTATACAAGTATTTTGCATCGGAAAGAGCAATGATGTATCTTTATCAGAATGGTTCTATTTTAGACGCCATTTGATGCAGCAAGAACAAGAGCACACAACTGAGCAAACACAGTGATACACTCATACCGCTGAACTTTCATTTGGTTCCACGTGTTTCAGGCGGAGCTATTGTGCTCGTCTGATACTATTATCATAGATCGTGAACAACCCTCCGTATAACCTGTGGCATTACAAAGATTGCTGTCTATGGAAAATGTCAAACAGGAACAATTTGGGAAGTAGTATACTATATAAGGTTGGTTACAGGCGTTATACACAGAAAACTACTAATAAGAACATAATTCAGTGAACAAGCTATAGTCTTTACAATTTTTATAGTGAGTATCGAGTATCCGTGCTCAAAAATCACTATCGGTATGGAGAAATAATGGTATCATCTCATGACTAGTTTTAATCTTTATGTATGAGAATTCTAATCAAATCCCACTTCAGTTCTAAGTTTAGCATTTCGTAAATCTCTACAACATGAAGGTTTTGTAAAAATACTACACGTAAACGTAATGAAAGTAAATAAAGCAATACACAAAGTAAGTCTATCCTGGCCAGTCACTCCCACCAAGACCTGTACAATTAAAGGCGATGATAAGACATACTGTGTCACAATTTAAGAGAATAGCCCCTTACTTTCCCTATATAGTAATCTGTTACGCGAGATGAAGGTTGTTACATTCACTTCAGCGCTGGGTTATATGTATAATGAACTTCCAAAGTGTTTGATGACTGGAGTGTAAAACTAGACACGTTTATTTGTACAGCTGCAAGTGTGGAGTTATTTTTATATACGGTTGTTGTCGAAAATTTCTAAAATGGTGTTCTACAAATTTTGTATTCTTAACGGCACATAGAGTTTAAATTTTAAAAACAATAATTTGAAGAAAAGTGTGTCTACACATTTCAAATTCGGTTGAGAAGGGTAGTCATTATAATAACTGAAATTGCATGTTTTCGAACCAAGGTTAAATGGTTTGAAACTTTATACCAGTTGAAAAAATACCTCAATTAAATATATACATAACATTCTGCAAACCGGTAAAGGTATATTTTCATTTAATTTTATAGCCATTAAAAGCCAATACAACCATAATTTAATCCTGTGCTGTGGTCAAAATCTTGTTAATGTTTATAGACTCCCATTCAAAAACACTGCATGGTGTAGTGTTTTGTGCTCACGTTTGGCATGTGAGAGATCGGGATTCTCCACTGAATATTACAATTTGAGTCTATCTTTAATCGATTAAACGTACATGACTTGACTGAAGAACACGAGTGCATCTTTTATTTTAAATGTATTGCCTTGAATTGAGACTTCTTAAACCATCTCAAGTGCATGTGTCTGCGTATTGAAATGCCAGGGTACCCCTAGTATATATATATTCACAAATTATAACGATGCATAAGCTCCCATTAAAAGTAAATAAAACCTCGGAGAATCGCATAGATTTACAAAGTATGCTATCATATGCAGGTAGGTTTGTAAAATGGAACTGCAAACCGTTGTGTGTAATGAAAGCACGGTACATCGGTTAAGTATGTTGTTATTTTTTTAAATTATGAGAAAGCAAGTAAAGGCGTTATAATAGGATAAGATATACAACGGAGGAGAACACCTCGCGCACCACGACTTACACAGCTCTTAGGTACTCATATTATGATTCCACGCCTCCAGGAGGAAAGGATGAAGCGAAAGAACCACAGTAAGCTACAGACAGCAGAGACGAGCAGAGGTCCCTAACAATTCCAGCTCGAAGACCCGACCCACTGTCATAGTTGCCCAGAGTGGGCAAAGAATGACCCATACAACCAGACAGCCCTCTGATGTCCACGGGGAATACTCTCTCTCTGGAGCAAGCAGGTGCGCCATCAGCCTGGCACTGAGAAACCTAAAAGCACACTGAAGCATGAGAAGGTAATGGAATGAAAGGGAACAGCGGGCGCGGTATCGACAGATAAACAGAACCTTCTGGAAGCTTTATCTCCCCCTCCTCCAGAAAGTGTGTCGAAATAGTTCTAGAACATTGTGGAAACATTCCACTGCCTATATAAGCGAGCGTTCTCGCGAGAGTGAGTGGCGACAGTTGTGTGTTGCGAGTCAGTGCGAGGAGAATTATTGTTGAGTCAGTGTGCAAGCGAGATAACGACTGCGTTTCTCGTGCATCAAGAGCGGTTCTCCGAACGGGTTGGGGTATGACGTGCAGCGAGTGCTACTGCGGAGCAACGATTGTTGTGAAGTGAACCGTCCGACATGAAGAGGTCACGTCACGAAGGAAGTGAAGTGACAGAGAATTGAATTAGTTCACCTTAGTGAATTGAACTCCCAGTGAAGATGAACTACATAAAAACGTAGCAGCGACAGTGAGAAGACTGGGCAGCCACAAATTAATCCGCTCCAGCATTCGCCTACCAATCAGAGAAAACCCCAAGGTCAGAGTGACCGGCCCAAAGAGAATCGAACACGGGATCTCCCGAATATGAGTCTCACACATTACCACGGAGCCACTTCGCATGGTAATGACGAGAGTATACCTACAGTCCGAGGAATGTACACAGCCAATGAGGTCAACAATTTCATTTCTTCTGCATCAAGCTTTCGTTTATATTTGCCACATCTTAACTCTTAAAGTTTTACGATATTTAAACTTCGAAGGAGAATTAAACGGTATTTTAAAACTGCCACAATATAGGGAAGCAATCCTTAAAATCCAAAGGGAGTATTGTAAGCGATGTTAACCTAAATAAATTGAAGAAATAAAATTTGTGAGAATTAAGTAACCCGGGCACCATCCATGAGGCTGATAGATTAAAAAATATTGTATGAGATTGATCATACTCATTGGATACTGTAATAGTGAATTTCATAGATAAACTAGATTATCTTAGTAAGACCAAGAGTGCTGATAGCTTTTCGGTAATTTAATTGAGGTTAACGAACGCTTGTTGCCAAATTAAAAACAAATGTACCAGCATGAAATCTATCACTGTAGTAATCGAACTATATTGTAGTACGGCTTTATTTGGCCAACTGACTAGCATACTCTAATGGGATTGGCTAGTGGGATATTGAGTGCGATTATCAAAGTAATTTTCAAAATATTTCGCAGTCTTTGTGAGGAAACCGATGATAGAGGTATATGTAGGTTATAGGTTATACAACCTCGCGCACTACGACCTACATGCGATATGTTGCGCAGGAGGAAGGGATGAAGTGAAGGAACAACAGGAGGCAGAAGTCCGTAACAGTTCCAGGCTCGAAGACAAGAATTAAATTGAACTGAGTTTTACTTATGGACGCTCTTTAACTAATGTGGTTCTTAGCGTCTCGTTCTATCTTGGGCGTGAAAGACGGGAGATTTTGCTCAGAGGCCTCTTTATCAGGCTTGAGGTTCTTTTACGTGCCGTAAATCTACGACACGGGAACACCGGCTTTACTTCCCTTCCGAAGGAAGCCATGCTAAGGATTTTTACGGCCAAAAATATCCATCGTCCTCCGCCGGGTTTAAACCCGCGACCTCGGGGACTAGAGGCTAGCATGACGGAGGATGACACCGGGCTCGAAAACCCGTCCCACTGCTGGAGTAGCCTAGAGAGGGCGATGAACGACCCGTCGACCAAGCAGCTCTCTAGTATTCACGGGGAGTACTCTTTGCTTTGAGCAAGCATTCGCGCCATCTATCCGGCACCGCCATACACCACGATACCAGGAAGCACACATGAAAAATGAGAAGGCAACAGAATGAAAGGGAAATTATGGAAAGGAAATCGTGGCGGATTCACCTATCGACCAGGTAAAATCACGAAAAATCCAAGGAGGGATGGACAGTCAACGGGAATCGAACCGTAACCTCCCTATAACCGGTGTTTGTGTTCCCCATCTTTTGTAGCCCCTTTTTTGGCGGATGAAAAGGTTATAAATATTTCTTTACTATTCATTATCAGTGAATATTTGAGTTAAAGGTGTGGTTTTTCCCAAGTCCTTTGAATTTCGATTAAGTTCGGGTTGCATCTACCTCGCTTTGTAATTTACTGGACTATAATATTACTTCCTCTAACTTTTATGCAGCTGTAGCCATTTTCAGAAAACTTAAGCTTGCCTTGTTGGGGCAGTTTACTTGTTAATTGCGCTGTCACTGTGTTGAGTCACCGCTGGTTCAGATACCGCTCTCTTCTCTGAATTGCTTTAAGTGGCCCAGCCCTTTCTACAGGAAAATAAGAAAAGTACGTCCTGCAACATTTTAGCTTAACCTTGTTCAAAGCAAGGTTTTATGCCTTTTGGTATTGACATTTTTATTGCCTCTATCACGTACCTAGTAAGTAAAGAAAGTGTTGTATTCCATCTAGAAATTGCATGTTAAAATTTCACCGGAAATACGTGTTTTGAGGTCCAAAAACGCCTTATATTCGATAAATGCCAGAGTTGCTATTTAAGTTTAGTATTTTCCAAAGATGCGATTTTCAAGATTTTCATAAAAGTTCCCCCACCCCAAACCACCTTAAATGGAACAATTTTCGAACGTTTTTATTTTCTAAAAATGGCTGAAACACTTTCGATTAAAATTTCGTATGTTAAAGATATTTTCAAGACAAATAAAAAGTCTTTTTTTTTAATTTTCTCGGAATAGCCCATGAAGTCCTCTTGTTCGAAAGGAATTTTATATAATTTTGTATAACTGTGCATACGTTAAATAATAGACATAAACGTACTACATAAAAATGTTCTCTTAAAAATTCACAATTTATTTCCAATATTTCCGAGATATGCATTATTATTGGTTTGGAATTTTCTACTACGTCAGTTTTTTAAAGTGTTTTTGTCATTCAATTGTTTCTCGCGCTGACATGGAAAGAGTATGGAATCTTAAGGCCAGTATATAACGACTCGCATTTTAGCATTTAAATGTTGATTCGGTTTCTCCTATCCCCTCTAACCAGTGACGAAATTTTAATTGAGCTATTTATGCAAACATTTATCTCGATTAACACGATAAAGATAGAAAAATAAGGTTTCGTAGGAATAGTTTACAGAGGCTATATAAAATAAACGATAGTGATTAGAGAAAGTCATGTGAATGTAATGCAGCATAATTTTTTTCTCGTGCAATATCGGGTGCTGCGCCATTGCGCAGTGGGCTGGAGCGTGGTGCTCTGTTTCGCGACCACAGAATGTGCCCCGATTCGATCTCACTCGTGGGGGTGCGGATTTTAACTCCGAGGTATAGGACCGGTGCCCACTCAGTATCGTGAGGAAAGTGAGGAGCTGCGATAGGCAGCGACCCTGGTCTGGAGAACCAACATTCTGACTGGGGGATGAGTGATGCTGGCTGGTTGAATGATCGCCCACCTCTGCCGTGCACATGTAGACGTAAGCCGGCAGTTGGATTGGCAGGCCCAGGCCCTGCAATGGTCGTAGCGCCATTGGGGTTTTAGTGTAATATTGGAGTACTTCCAAGAAAAACTGCTAACGATTAGAAAAGTTTAAACTGCTGTTAGAAAATGATAACAGAAAAAATATTCATTCTATTGTGACAATCATAAAGTAATTTCAGTTAGGACCATCTCCATTTGAATAAAGTCAACGTCCTTTATAGAGAATACTATAACATTCGGATATTTTACACTGTACTCCCCACACAATCTTTAACATCCAGTGTATTTAATCATTGCCAATAAACAAACGAATGCTTGACTATTTATTAATAAATATGCGTTGTTCGTTCCGAGTCTGCAATATTACACTTCTGCGATTTTAAGCCACTAAAGTGACTAAATCCTGTGTCTTTCAAAACCTGCAGAGAGTAAAATAAAAACAAATTCTGATGTGTTACACTCACATCACTTTCTTTACTCTTGTACAAACTATTTTTACATACACTTATTCTCCATCTACTTCATGTTAATCGAGATAAACATTTGCAGAAACGTATTGCTAATTTTCTTGTAGATGCAAGGGGAATATGGTAAACTTTAAGCGATAGTCAAATCTTCCAGGACATAGAAAAAAAGCGAATAACGAATTCCCATTTGAGAAAAAAACACAAGTATTGGAAAATTCAACAAATAACAAGGAATATAACGGAAATGGTTTGCTCCACAAAAAAAAATGTATATGACATAAACGGTGTGTTTTAACGAGATCTACATGTTTGGTGCAATAAAAGTTTGTCTATCTCTTACGGTTTACCAGTTATGCGAAAGTTATTCAGAACGAAGAGGATTTGGGGACATTCCCAGAAAATTCATGATATACATTTGATTTGCCTGAAAGTATCTTAAACATGTGATATTTTAATCAAAATAGTTAGAGCCATTTTTGAGAAAATCAAAATTTTCGAAAAATATTCCATGTAAAGGGTAGTCTGGAGTGGGGGGGATTTTCCTGAAAATCTTCATGTCGCATTCCTTGGAAGATATTGAACCTAAACACTAAGTTTGATATTTATCAGACTTTTCGTTTTTGAGTTATGCTGTTCACGGACACACACACACACACACACACACACACACACACACACACACACACACACACACACACACACAGGACCTTTTTCTAAAAATGTTTTTTTGGAATCATGGGGCCTCAAAATATGTATTTCCGGTGAAATCTGATATCGAATTTTTGGGTGGAATGCAATACTTCTCCTTCTTACTATGCATAGTAGAGAAAGTAAAAACTGCAGGTAAGTTTCGTGGAAATTCCTCACTCTAAGACAGCTTTCTAAGATAAAATCCACACTTGGATTTTTGTGCATTCCGTTTTAAAGACGATATTACTTGCAAATACTGCAATATTGACAGACTTTTTTGAAAACTTGCGTATCTGCGTAATTCACTGTCATATGTGTACTCCGAAAGGATTTAACATATGTTACATATACTCGGATCTAAGCTCCTGATTAGCTCCAGCTCTTTCAGTTCCTTCAGTTTTGAGTGTTTCATTTTGAAAACACTGCTTTCAGTTTTGGGTAAGGTGAAAGTGAAAGACGGAATCTCATATCACTGTGTGGCTGAGAGAAGCGAATGATGGACTCAATTTTTGTATGAAATTCGCGTTTGTGGTAGCGTATCACAACAATCGCATCATAACGTTTAGTAAAGGTAAAGTTAAAGGTACAGAGTACCGCAAGCAGGCCAGTCGGCACATAGTGCTTCCAACGTGACCACTGGGAGGGAAGGATGAGGGGAGAGACCCGAAGGGCGACTAGGTCCGGATGCCGACGGGCGCAAACATGGACGGGTCTCTAACGTTTCCAGATAGAACGCATCAGTTACCGCGCGATCCCTGCCCACAAGCTACCAACCTTCAGGGTCCCCGCAGCGGATCCCCACGCTGAGGAGAGACCTAACTGAGCGGTACCGCAGCGACGCCAGCGAAGGAACCTTTACAGAGCGCAAGCCACCACCCAGCCGCAACCTGCCGAACACCGTCGCCTGGTCCTATGACAAGGAAGACGATGTGTACAGGAAATGAGAGGAAGGAGAGTCGTGGTAGAAGATGAACCAGTCCAGCATTCGCCTGGCCCCGGGGAAACCACGAAAAACTCATGAGTCAGAGTGGGCGGTCGCCGGGGATCGATCCCGGGACCTCCCGAATGCGAGTAATAGACGCAACCACCTGAGCCATCCCGCTCGGTATAACTGTGTCACTAGTAAAGTAATTTCAAAATGTGTTTTGAGTCCTCGGTACTCAAAATAGTTTCACTCAACTATCTTTAAAACTTAATCAACTTGCTAAATGTCTCTGTATAACCGAATTTAATGGCAAACCCCTCCTTTCTGTAAATTGTACAAATAATTTTATCATTTATTTTGCTACGCTGACACATATATATTTACATATATTATATATATATACATACATATATAACATCTGATGTGAACCAACTTATGTAAGAATGTGTTAGACATCAGTTACTGAATTTGTCTTATTGCCATCTATAGAAACGACAAATAGTTTGAAAGATACTAACGTTTTCTTCAAACTCTGATCAGGGCAGAAAATCTCGTTGTAATGACCTTCAAATCGTCGCTAATACAATTGGAAAGTTGTGCGTATCTATAACTTCTTGCAAATATTTTCTATTTTGTTTTATAAGCGTTAGATATTCCCTTATTTTTGCTGTTGCTGTAAACTCCTTGGATTCGGTAATGATGGTGATGATGGTAATATTTTGTTAAACATCATTTGAAAACGATTAAGTTTTTACTATATTTTAAACATAAAATTAAATATATTATTTATTACGTATATAAGAATATAATGAATATACAAGTTTTAATATTTTATTGGCATATTCTTAATAAATTTAATTCGTAATTTTGAAATTCCCTAGATAAATCATTCTAAGTTGCTCACGAATTTATCAGAAATTTCGGAATCACTCTTGGCATTTCTTATAATTTCGATTTTGATTTAATTGGAAACTATATCAAATAGTTTTGTAAGAATATAAAATTAAAATAGAAAAATATAGAAATATGAAGTTAAACAAATACCAAAACCTTACTTAAGTAGAAAGTGGATATCACTTAAGCTGGAATTTCTCCCATAGCTTAACTAACCAGTTATGTATTTTCAGGTAAGAATCAACATTCATTCATTGAAACTGCATGCTGTAACGATCCGGGAAATACCGTGCTACACTGGTGACGTAACTCGATAGGAGAGCACTCGCTGAGATTGAGTGCCGCACTCCTGAAAGGGGTGCCCAGTCCGTAAGTACATCAGTTAATTACATTACAATATTGCTGCTTATTCATAAATTATGAAAATACTCGTTGTGACCACGAGCGGCGCAGGGACGGTTGTATCGGGTGTTGAGGTGGTCTGCCCTGTGTCCTAATTCAGTCAGCTTTATTACGCTGTAAGGAGGCATCAGCGTTCTGATATTCTAGATTCATCACGTACCGTAGTTTCAGTTTTCATGAGTGTTGCCTCACTCCGATAGCTGGGGTTCGTTCCTAGCTCTGGGCGCTACATTATGTTCCGAGTTCGCACTGTCAGAAGCCTCTTTCTTGTGTTCTTGACCATTCGCTAGAAACTTGTTTAGCAAACGAGTCGCAAACATCACTGCATCACTGGTTACTTAATCTGTTTTCTTAACTTAGTAATGATGTTTAGGTCTACCTTTTTTAACTACAGAGGAGGCTGTAGATGAGTGATGCTATGCTAAATTGACGAATCTATATTTTTTCACTCTTCTCGTGAGGACCTAAGTTTGGAACAGATTTAACAAGCTTTAAAAATTGCTCTAAAATTGAAACTATTATGTCATTTACACTTATTCATGCACGTTATAACTATAATATGTAAAAGTAAGTCATCATACCTGGCTTTATGCTGATTTCGAAACAAATGCAAAAACGTTCCATGTGCTGAAGTTATAGTAAACTATATAAATATACGAGGCGTGTTTTTAAAGTAAGTATCGTTTTAATATTTTGCCGCTGCATTCGCAATTTTGAACATGCGCGATCACTTCCTCCATTTTTTAGGAAGCCAGACGCAGCATGAGATATCACTTTGTGTTTTCTGTTGTTAGAGCGTTTCGAAACCCGCCGACTGTGAAGTCAAATCAGTGATTCGTTTTTTTGAATGCGAGAAATGTTACGCCAGTGAACATTCATCCCAATTGTATGAGGTTTATGGGGAAGCAATAACTGGACGGAGATCGGGAGATCCGTGGTTCAAATCCCGGCTATGGCATTGCATTTTTCAGTCATCTGATTCTACCTTTCCAACCCTGTCCAACACAGGGTTGTGTGAAAGAACAATTAATTCCAAAATAAAAAATGTTGGTTCCCAATTACGAAACGTAACTTTACCCTCGAATGACTACCCATGGATGATCCAACCATTCATTGCGCTCTTCGTACACAGCCATTCAGAATTTTCGTTGTTATTTACGTTGGTGTAAAAAACAATTGCAAAGTGCTTTATACAAATGTTGTTTAGTTTTCTATGAGAAGTAAGAGAACAGCATAAAACAGTAGGTTTCCATTTAAAAAATTAAATTGACCCTAAAATGACCATCAAAACGTCCTTCAAATAAAACACGACTGATGGAATTTACTTTGCCCCATAATATCAAGCAACTTTTATTTAAGACATTTCTTTCTACAACGCTTAGTTTTGGAGATATTGCACAGTCTCAACTTAAATGGTCCATCCTGTATAAGTTGGTCAAAAATAATTCATTACTAAATTATCCGTGTCTTTCCGCATCAACAGTACATACGTTAATGGAAGCTGGGTATCATCGACGTTTCTAAAGTTCCCCACATGGCCTATGAATTTCGGGGGATACCTCATTCCACTAGACTGGACCCATTTCTGAGGTGGAGGCACCCAACGGGCGGAATCCGTTGTCCCCGATATAGGGTGATGATAGAATGTCGGTGGAATGAGAAGACCTACAGCTTTTACCATGGATTCCAAACCACATTACCCATATGGATACTTCACATGAGCAAGTCAGAGGAAGAAATCTATAACAGCATTGTGCTATTTTGTATTTGCTAGGAGCATGTTTAGGTAGCTAAGACAAGAAGCAAGAATCAGGGAAAATAGGTTTTTATCCGAAAATTAATTCCAAACATAACACTTAACTTATAGGGCAGTGGTTTCGTTTCCGTCTCTCGCCCTGAGGGTCCGGGGTTTCCCGGTTCTGGAGTGGCGATTTTAATATTTTCTCAAAATATAACTTTATCCCATCCAATGGATTCTGAGCATTATGAAGCGCTAAATATACTCTGCCTTTTGCACTCACGTTAGAAATAAAAAGCACGAAGTTTCATATAAGTACTAACACTATGATAAATGAATTTAGTTTATCTCTCAACTTCGCCCGGGGATAGAAACCTGGCAGATATTGCAAGGACAACACAGCAAGATCATAGATAAGTACATGCAAGGTGCAAACCTAATCCCCTGAGGGAAGGTGCTTGTTTTTAACGCACACATCTTGATTGTTTCTGTGGTATTGTTGAATAGTTAAGGAATCAATCTAAAAGTTTTCAAGCAACTGCGCTGAACTACAATCCTCCCAGCTGGAAGCATTGCTTTCTTCACATTGTACTTCATATCTTAAACAATTTAATGTCTCCCGTCTCATAAAACGCTACCTAATAGTATCCTTTATCAGCCTCTTGCCTTAGAAGTTTGTAGCATGTTAGTTGTTAGTCCTCCATTAACTGAAACTGAAATTCAAAGCACATATCTTTCTTTCTAGTACAATCTAATTAAAATAATTTATTTCCTATCTCTCCTTCATATAAGCTGGTATTCCCCATTCATTTCTGCACATATCGCTCGTTTAATCTTCTCTCTTGTGAATTCACTTCTTTGATTAATATTTATAGATTGGCCACTCAAATCCTCACGATGTGTTTTGTTCCTATTAAAGATATCCACTAGGAGGCCCAAACCAGACGTCCTTTGCAGTTTTATGTTTTCCGCATACATAGGTGCAAAACAAGTTGACGCATCACTGCTGTTCAAAGGGGCAATACAGGTTCAAAGCGAAATGTCACTGTGGTAGTGCTGCTATCTACAGGTGTTTACGTGGTAGTTTCATACTGATAAGCGTCGCGTCGTCGCCTGCATGCAGTTCGAGCCAGAACACTCAGATAAAGAGGTAACGTTCAGCAATAACGAACACAGGGACGTGGTTACGATCTGTGCGGAAACTCACCAAAATGCAGCTGAGGCTCGAAGGCTGTATTCTGAACATTTTCAGACGTGGCATCTATGTTCTGCGCACCTTTTCTGGCATATAGAAATGATATCAAGAAATTACGGATCATTCCAGGTAGAACGTGGGCCTGAGAGCCCCTTACATCAATTCGTCCACCAAGGAGGGTATGTTTTTTCGCATGCTTATTAGAATAATAAACTAATAGAAAATAATGTAATTCTAATGCACCTTTACAGGTACATAAATGTAATAAAAATGGAGTTTTGTGTAATCTTGTTAACTTTGCGGCACCAATTGCTGCCATATAGTTGCACTGATTGTAAATTAACTGCCATGGAACTAAATGACCTAACACGTGTGCTCAGGTTTGCGTTGAGGGGCAACACTGAATTGTTGTTAATGAGCGAATTACTTGTTAAATAATTGACAACACCCCTTTCCCCACACACGCACACACAGAGGTACTCTCACATTCAAACACCAGACTCTGGGCATACCGTGAAATGCTTTTGTTTAAAGATAACTTTTTGGAGTCCAGCCGGGAATCTAACCCAGAACACGTCATATAACAGGCATTTTTACTTTCTCTACTACGTATAGTAAGTTGGGGAAGTATTGCATTCCACCCAAAAATTCGATACCGAGATTTCACCGGAAATACATGTTTTGAGACCTCCTGAATCCAAAAAAAGCATTTTTGGAAACATGTCCGTGTGTGTGTCTGTGTGTGTGTGTGTGTGTGTCTGTGTGTCTGTGAACAGCATAACTCAAAAACGAACAGTCGGATAAGCACCAAACTTAGTACTTAGGTTCAGTATCTTCCAGAGATGCGACACGAAGATTTTCAAGAAAATCCCCCCACCCCAGACTACAGACATTTTTTTATGTCCTGGACATGCAAAGAGAATGGAATGCGCCACATAGCAACCAGCGATAAAATATTTGACTATCGCTTAAAAGCTACCATATTCCCCTTGCATGTACAAGAAAATTACAAATAAGATTGACATCTCGATATCTCGATTAATATGAAGCATATGGAGAATAGGCGTTTGTAAAAATAGATTGTACAAGAGTAGAGAAAATCATGTGAGTGTAACACATCAGATTTTTTATGTCCTGGACATGCAAAGAGAATGGAATGCGCCACATAGCAACCAGCGATAAAATATTTGACTATCGCTTAAAAGCTACCATATTCCCCTTGCATGTACAAGAAAATTACAAATAAGATTGACATCTCGATATCTCGATTAATATGAAGCATATGGAGAATAGGCGTTTGTAAAAATAGATTGTACAAGAGTAGAGAAAGTCATGTGAGTGTAACACATCAGATTTTTTCTTTTCCTTTGTTTATTTATAATTTTCTGTACATAAGTTCTTTCTGAATACGATAGTACATAGGAAGAGCATAGGCATACAATCACTGCTGCAGAATGTAACGAGTTGACTTCTTAGAGAGTTTGTCGCAAGTATGCTTACGTGAACGATTCTGTCTACTTATATGGCTGGAGGTACGAGTATTTAAATGCAAATATTTTCAGTATTGATTGAGAAACGAAGTAATGAACCTATCTTCCTCCACTATTACCTTCTCTATTACGCACAGTAAGTAGGGGAAGTATTGCAACCCACCTAACAATTCGAACTTTCACCTAAAATACATGTTTTGAGGCCCCTGAATAAAAACAACACTTTTAGAAGAAGGTCCGTATGTGTGTCTGTGTGTGTGTGTGTGTGTGTGTGTGTGTGTGTGTGTCTGTGAACAGCATAACTCAAAAACGAAAAGTCGGATAAACACCAATATTGGTATTTCGGTTCAGCATCTTTCAAAGATGCAACAGAAAGATTTCCAACGAAATCCCCCCACCCCCAGACTACCTTTTACGTGAAGCATTTTTCGAAAATTTTGATTTTCTCAAAAATGGCTCTAACGATTTTTATTAAAATATCATATATTTAATATATTTTCATGGCAAATAAAATGTATATATTGAATTTTCTGGGAAATGTCCCCAAAAGTCCTGTTCTTTCTGAATGGTTTTTGCATTACTGGTAAACTGTAAGAGATAGACAAAATCTTACTCACAAAGAATGTAGATGTCGTTAAATCACACAATTTATGTCAAATAGTTTCTTTTTTGCTGGCGTTAACCATTAGGAAAATCTTTTTAGTTATTGTTTGAATTGTCAAATACTTGTTTTCCAGCGCCTAGTCGCTATTCCTTTTTCCTCGTGGAATTTCAAAGTCATTACTTGGCGATCCACTTTTTAAAAGACTGATCATCGCGTTAATCTAACGCACCCTGCTTATACCTACTACGAAATGTGTAATGAAAGTTTATCTCTGTTAACAAGAAGTAGATAGAAATAGTGATGGGACGGTATCACCATTTTTCAATACTCGATACTGATACAGACTTGATACTCACTTTATAAAAAGCTGTAAGGAATAGCTTGTTCACTGAATTATGTTCTTATTAGTAGTTTTCTGTGTATAAACGTGTGTAACCAATTTTGTACTGTATGCTAAATCCGAAATACTTCCTATTTGACATTCTCTAATTGGCAGTAAGTTTGTTATCTTGATAATGCTACATATTATATATTCCCTATTGTTTGTAAACGCTAATAATAATAATAATAATAATAATAATAATAATAATAATAATAATAATTTCGTTGCTTCCATTTTATGCAACTTATTTTGTGCTGAAAACCTTGTTTATAGAAAAGCAAGTACTAAAAATTCTTCTTTATTCTGCAATCTTGCAAATATAAACAAACATATATTTTACATGAAACTCAAACAACTAAAAGTAATATATATTACCATGCGCTGTATTATCTCACATCTTAGCTTCTGATTTGTTTTTGCTGGATTCACAGATTTTGGTCACTGGAGTAGGTAAATTAATGCTTAGAGTGAGTCACCAAGCCAGACTATTGCAGAAACGTGATTTAGTACGTCAGCTGCTATATAGCTTATTCACAACTCAGTTAATGTTACACGAGTACTTCTCTCCTTCCCCAACTGTTTTGCATGTTTTCCTTCAAACACGTGTCTAGAGTGTTGCATTCATCACAGTCAAGGTCTATCAAGAACTATAGTCCAGCAACTATAGTCTCGACTCCTTGTATTCCTTATCTGGCATAAAGTTAAACGCAACAACTTTCAATAATGCAATACTTAGACATTTAAAAGTATCGAGGGCTTATCATAAAGTATTACACATACTTTGATACCATTCCTAATAGAAATATAAGCTTTTGTAAGAACAGGTTGTAGAAGAATGAGTAGAGAATTCCATGTGAATGCAATACATAAATTTTTATGATTTGTGCGAAACAAAGTTTAATAAAATTAAAAAAGAAACAAGCTCGCAAGGGATTGGCGTGGCTGTCTCTTTAGTCATTACTGGACGTTATGTAATGCGAAAAACAAGGTCAATGTTAATGCACAATCAATTCCTTCGCTTCATTGGTTTAACAATGGAGAAGGAGAACAATGATGGAGCAGTAAATTTTGCTATGTCATGAGCTTGTTATCTGCAATTTAACCTGGAAACCAGATATTGGACATGAGAATAAAGTCACGCAAAATAGTGCAGAAGTAAACGTTTTAAAGAGCGTAGACTAGACCAGTTATCGGCACAAATCGTTATCCTAAGTGGATTGAACTATCGTATTTGTTTACTGTGTAAGTGTTTCATTCAAGTCACATACTTTTTGGCTTTCATCACAGTTGGTTAATGAAGTAGGTAAGCGCTCTGAGAATAGAAGAAGCAACAATCTTCTTCCACGAGGAGAGCGTATTAATTACTTCATTAAATATTTCAGCACACCAAGAGGATAAACTAAAGCATGTAAGCAAAACAGTTATGTAGTAGGGTAAGTCCGGATGAGATGACCATAGTTTTTAAAATTTGGTACTACCAAGAATTTGGAAATAAAAATGTGTTTAAGTAGTTAAATGCATTCCTTGAAGATTAATATTTATAATAGTAAGTGCTTATATTCATAGAAATTTATTTTGGATGAAAAAGTCCCGAAGTTTAAAAACCTATGCATTGGCCATCTCTCCGTATGAGTGCGGGTGGCCACATTTTTTGTACTCAAAGATCATGTTTAGTGGTTTATTAAAGTGGCAAAACTTATGCACACATTTTTACTTTCTCTACTACATATAGTATTGTATTCCACCCAAAAATTAGATACCGAGATTTCACCGGAAATATATGTTTTGAGACCCCCTGAATACAAAAAAGCATTTTTGGAAACATGTCCGTGTGTGTGTCTGTGTGTGTGTGTGTGTGTGTGTGTGTGTGTGTGTGTGTGTGTGTGTGTATTTGTCTGTCTGTGAACAGCATAACTCAGAAGCGAACAGTCGGATAAACACCAAACTTGGTATTTAGGTTCAGTATCTTCCAGAGAGGCGACACGAAGGTTTTCAAGAAAATCCCCCGCCCCATATTACCCTTTACATGGAACATTTTTCGAAAACTTTCATTTTCTCAAAAATGGCTCTAACGATTTTGATTAAAATATCATATGTTTAAGATATTTTCATGACAAATGAAATGTATATCTCGAATTTTCTGGGAATGTCTCCAAAAGTATTCTTCATTGTGAACGACTTTTGCATAACTGGTAAACCATAAGAGATAGACAAAATTTTACTACACAAAAAATGTAGATCGCGTTAAAATACACAATTTATGTCATATACATTTTTTTTTGTTGAGTCAACCATTTTCGAGATATTGCTTGTTATTCCCTTAAATTTTTCAGTACTTATTTTCTCAAATGGGAACTCGTTGTTCATTTTTTTTTGTCTTTGATATGCAAAGAGTATTAATCTGTGGCAAAGGGAATGGTGCTGCACCTAGCAACCAGCTATTAAGAGATATGTATGTGCTTAAAGGCTACTGTATTTCTATATTACCCTTGTAAATATATATTCCCCTTACATCTACAAGAAAATTAGCAATAAGATAGAGTCTGCAAATGTTTATCTCGATTAACATGAAGTAGATGAAGAATAAGCGTTTGTAAAAATAGTTTGTATAAGAGTAGAGAAAATCATGTGAGTGTAACACATCAGATTTTTATACTTTTGTTTATCAGTAGTAATAGTCCCTGCAGAAAAACTTTAGGAAAAACTATGTAATAAATCTGATTTTAATTGTTCTTTGTTATGGCTTTTCCACAAGACAAACAAACGTCAGTGAATGAAGTGTATTTCATGAAGTCAACGTGAAAGTAGGAATATCTTCTCTTGTTAGAGGAAAACCATGCTTGTGCATTTTCTTAATACGAGGGCTGATCAACAAAGACTGAGACTGATTTTTTTTCACAGATGTTTATTACTCCAATTCAATGTTTACATGATCTTTTTCAAAGTAGTCCCCTCCCACTTCAATGCACTTTTTATAACGTCTCTGCCAGTCCTTGAACACGTGCTGCAGACCATTCTTTGTCAGGTCCTTGAGAATCGCCTCACTTTTCTTGAGCACTGCTTCAGAGTTCTCAAATCGAATACCCCTAAGTTTTGCCTTTAGTGATGGGAATAAAAAAAAGTCACAGGGTGCAATATCGGGGCTATAAGGTGGATGTGGTACACAGGTAATGTTGAATCGAGCCAGAAACTGCATGACTTGATTTGCGACGTGAGACCGTGCATTGTCATGATGAATTCGCCACCCAGTCCGAGAAAGCTCTGGTCGTTTCTTTGCAATGTGCTTCCTCAGTGTAGCCAATACTGACATATATACACAATGAAATTTTTAAGTGTGTAATGAAAGTTTATCTCAACTAGAAGTAGACAGAAGAATAAGCTTGTATAAGAATATTTTATAGAAAGCCGTGTGAATGCTACATATCAGATATTTAAAATATATTTCCTGCTTTTCTTTCCCTTCTCTTTGCAGTGGACTTAAAGTAAAAATTAGTGTTAATACTTGTAATTAATTGTATTGCGTACTAATAGTATAAAATGAGCTTTAGCTGAAAGCGAATTAATTAGAATTTTTCTAAAATTTTTAGGAATTTAAAGTGAAGCTATAATCGAAATGCTGTTTTCACAAATTATTAGCCATAGAATGAACACATTTGGTATCACTGTTTATATTATGATGCAAAACAAGGATTTGCATTTTGGAACCATTATCTTCACGCTGCTTTGAGTTAAAGAATTTTTTATTCTAAAACAATATGCACGTATAAAAATCTACGGAGAGATGTTTAGATTTGGTTGTATTAGCATAAGTGGAAAATGTGAAAATGAACAATATTAAAATGTCAGTACCAAAACCATTATAAGCTTCCTACCGCGGCTTAGTATGGCAGGAAGAACGTAAAAAATAAACTTAAAGTAAATGAAATTAAATTTCTTAGGGAACTGCTACAGAAAAACTGTAAAAGAAATGAAGAAATAAGAGGGAAATTAGGAGCGTATAGATTAGGTATAAGTTATACAACGTACGGGTACACCTCGCGCACTGCGACCTGTATAGATCTATTGTGACTACCACCCCCAGGGGAAAGAATGAAGTGAAGGAACCACAGCAGGCTACAGGCCACAGAGACGCGAGGAAGTCCTTAACGGTTTCAGGCTCGGAAACTCGTCCCAGAGAGGGTGATAAACACCCTCGACCAAGCAGCCCTCTAGTATCTCTTTCCTTTGAGCAAGATACGCTCCATCCGTCCGGCACCGCCAAACGCCAAGAAACCTAAAAGCACACCTGAAAAATAAGGAAACGGAATGAAATTGAAATGATTGAAAGAAAATCGTGAGAATTCATCCCAGCATTCGCCTACTGACAAGGGTAAACCACGAAAAACCCAAGGTTAGAATGGGCGGTCGACGGGAATCCAACCCGGGACTTTCGAATACGTTACCGCTGAGCCATCTCGCTTGGTTTAGGAGCGTATACCTGAATGATAAAGAAAAAAAATCTGATGTGTTTCACTCACATGACTTTCTCTACTCTTGTACAGAAGGCTCCAACTGTTTTCCGATGGACCAGGGGATGTAGAAGGAAGGAATATCTTCTCGACTAGTCATGCCTGGGTATAGCCGGCAGTAAGTGCCAGCTCAAAGGTCACATTTACTTCTGTGTATGCTCGTATAATTCAGCGATCTGGCTCTAAGAAGCAGTTTGAGCACAATTAGGTGCAACATTCAGTTTTCTTCAAAATGACATATATTTTGCGTTTGTTACTGAAAAACGAATATAGATTGTTTTATTTCAAACATCATTCCTCCTTCACACACTCACAAGACAAAGGAAGAAAAACCGTGCCAACAATATAGTGGACGTAGAGTAAAAACAGCTATTGTATCTAAAAAGAGAAAATGTTAATAGATACGAGGAAACAACGTTTAGCGCAAAATATGCAGTTTCTATATAGCTGTTTTATTCGGTTAGGGTAACATAAAGCTACATTTTCAAAATAGTGATCCGAAAGTGTTAATGCAGAACGGTTGATATGCTTTTGTTGCAATTGGTTAATTTGAAAGCATTCTATTCTGAAAATTAAATTGCTTTCAAAAGTAAACTTGCTTTAAAATTATAAATCTGAAGAAAGCACAAAAAAAAAGAAGAAGAAGATTTAGATAATTTGTATTACGATTCAGGTTCTGAATTCTTAAAATGCTTCTCTTCCCTGGTCTGGAATGGAATGGGATGTGTAACGGAGGGGATTCAACCCCGATCCAGTGAATCAGGATATTGTGCTTGTGCCCCTCGAGGAGATGCCCCTGGGCGGGAGGGACCAGGAACAGCAATGACAAGGTTCCTAAAGTTTCCAGATTGAGACGCCTCGGCAGTCGGACAGGCAAACCGGGGACCCCACCCCACACAGAGGGTCCAACGCCCTCCAAGAGGCGGTCCGTATACCCTGGCAACCAGCAGAAGATCGAGAGACGGACGAGATTCCACAGAGATCATCCTTTTCCCCTGCCACGCCGCTCCGGAACACCATTGCCGACACCTCCAACCCTGAAACAGACCTAACGGGGTTAAGGATGAATGAAATGAGGAATGGAACGATATTCGGGGGCTGAGAGAATCAGCATTCGCCTGACGACCCAGGAAAACTCCCGAAAAAACCATGGGTCAGAGTGGGCGGTCGCAGGGAAGCAAACTAGGGATCTTACGAATGCGAGTCGCACGCGTTACCGCAGCGCCACCTGGACGGAAACTGGATGATCGATAGTTCAAATCTCGGCTATGACTGAATTTTTTCAATCTGATTCCATCTTTCCAACCTTGTCCTGCACACGGCTTGAGTGAAGACACTTCTTGAGATGAACTACCATTACTAACTTCGTTGTAAGTATAAGGAGAATGCAGTAGCTCAAACGATAGTCAGATTTTTATGAGGTGCCTTTGAAACTCCACGCTCTTTACATTACCATGAGAAAAATCTAACGTGTTGTATTCACATAACTTTCTCTTCTCACCATTCTACAAATTATTTTTACTAAATCTTATTTTTCTGTCTACTTCTTATAATACAGATAAACTTCCAATTCAAATTTAGTCGATCTCTGTGGTGTGGCGGTCTGCCTCACATTCAAGAGGTCCCGAGTTCGAATCTCGGTTAAAATGATTTACCTGGATAAAGTTTTTTCCACGGTTTCCTCTTATCCTGAGAAGATGAATGTCAGATAACTCTAAGCTCTAGGAACCTCGGGCCCATTTGAGAAACATTTTATCCATTTCGTTCATTCACCGTCCGTAATGGCCTACCCGGTTAAAAGACTTTAATTAACTACTAAAAGAGGATGTTCACATTTACACATTTCGTTGTAGTATACGTAGATAAAGCGATAGTAACATTTTCAAAAAGCATGTCACTACATGATGCTTTGAAATAACCAATACAAAAAATATCTGGGAAATGGTTCATCTCATAAAATATATGTATGACAAACTGCGTGCTTAAATGGGCCTGCATTTCTTGTGTAGCAAAACTTTGTTCATCTTTTACAGTTTACCAGTTATACACAAGTCATTAAGAACGAAAAAGACTTGAGAAGCTCTTCTCAGAAAGTTCAAAATATATGTTTTGTTTGTCATGAAAACATCTTAAACAGAGAGTATTTTAATCAAACTTCTTAGAGCCATTTTTGAGAAAATAACGAATTTCGAACATTTTTCCATGTAAAGGGTTGTACGCGGTGGGGGAGAGTTTTTTGAAAATATTGTGTCACCTCTTTGAAAGATGGTGAACTTAAATATCAAGTTTGGTATTTAACCGACTTTTCGTTCTGAAGTTATGTTGCTTACAGACCATACAAACATATGGAGCTTTTGCTATAAAATATGTGTTGCATTCACACGACTTCCTCTACTCACTCTTCCACAAACTACTCTTACTAAGCTTATTCTTACATCTGTTTACGCAATTCGTTGTATGTATAAGTAGAACATATCGCTAAAGCGATACCCAAACCCCTTAAAGCTGATGGATATATGGTAGCTTTGGATTGGTTGGCTACGGAGGGGACTCGGTACTGATCCACATAGCGGATATTGTGCCTACACCTTACAAGGGGGCGTCTCCGGGAGGAAGGATGAGGCGAGAGGAGACACCGGGCGGCCGGAACTAGGAGTGACGGCACAGGAATGGCAGGGTCCCTAAGTTTTCAAATAGAGTCTCCCCGTCAGACGACAGGCAGACCGGGGAACCCACCCCGCACAGAGGGGCTCCAACGCCCCTCAAGGGGGTTAAGATACCCTGATAGCCAGCCGAAAACCGAGGGACAGGGAGAATCACAAAGAGCATCCTTTTCCCCTGCCAAACTGCACCGAAACACCGTCGCTGACACTTCCAAACCTGAAAGAAATCAACGGATGAAAGATGAAGGGAAATGAGAATGGAGATGAAATGGAGGGACAGGAAATTCGGGGATGTGAGAATCCTTCCGAGCATTCGCCTGGCGACCCGGGAAAAAAACCCGAAAAAAGCCATGGATCGGAAAGGTCGGCCAAAGGAATCGAACCCACGACCTCCCGAATGTGAGCTATAGACGTATTAGCTTTGAGATTCTGATCTCCTTGTGTGATCACGAGAAAAAAAAAGAAAGAATGAAAGGAGGAAAGAAGGAATGGGTAAAGAAGGAAAGACGGAAAGAAGTAAGGAAGTAAGGGATGAAGGAAGGGAAGTAAGGAAGGAAAGAAGGAAGGAAGGAAAGAAGTAAGTAAGGAAGTAACTAAGGAAGCAAGGAAAGAAAAACAATAGCTATTTGCAGTTGAGAGAAGTATGAAGTATTTGAAAATTCAAACTAATAACAAAGAACGTTTCAGAATAGGTAAAATATAAAAACGTTGACATAAAAATAAAAATGTTATTTGATATAAATTTTGTGCTTTATCAAGATCCACATTTGTTGTGCAGTAAGATTTTGTTACGATTTACTAAATTATCAAAAGTCATTCACAACAAAGAAGAATTTACAGACTATTCCTAGAAAATTAAGGATATACATTTTATTTATCAATAAAATTAGCTTAAACATATGTATTTTAATCTAAATCCTTAGAGCCATTTTTGAAAGAATAAAAAATTTCGAAAAATGACCAATGTAAAGGGTAGTTTGGAGTGGGGGATTTTCTTTAAAATCTCCACGTCGCATTCTTGGGAGAAGTTGAACTTAAACACCGAGTTTGGTTTTTAACCAACTTGTTGTTTTTAAGTTATGCTGTTCGCCGATACACAAACACACACACACACACACACACACACACACACACACACACACACACACACGCACTTGGACCTTTTTTAAAAATAAATTCATTGGATTCAGGGAGTCGCAAACGTGATTTCTGGTGAAATTACGGCATTGAACTTTTAGGTGGAACACAACAATTTCTGCACTTACTATAGCTACGTGGTAATGCTAAAAAAATGCTTACTTTGGATTCAGGGGTCTCAAAACGTGTATTTCCGGTGACTCTCGTTATTCAATTTTTGGATGGAATACAATACTTTCTCTGCTTGCTGTAGCTACGTAGCAGAGAAAGTAAAAGTGCTTACTTTGAATTCAGGGGTCTCAAAACGTGTATTTCCGATGTATCTCGTTATTCAATTTTTGGGTGGAATACAATGCTTTCTCTACCTCCCTTAGCTACGTAGTAGAGAAAGCAAAAACGCTTTATTTGGTTTCAGGGAGTCTCAAAATAAGTATTTCCGGTGAATCTCTTTACTGAATTTTTGGGTAAAACACACTACTTTCTCTGCTTACTGCAGCTACGTAGTAGGGAAAATAAAAATGCTTTCTATGGTTTCCGGGGGTGTCAAAACGTATATTTCCGGTGAATCTCTTATTCAATTTTTCGGTGGAACACAATATTTTTCCTACTTACTCTAGCTACGTAGCAGAGAAAGTAAAAATGCTTACTTTGGATTCAGGGGGTCTAAAAACGTGTATTTTCGGTGAATCTCGTTTTAAGTTTTGGGTGGAATACAGTACTTGCGCTACTTACTGTAACTGCGTGGTAAAGAAAGTAAAAATGTTTTATTTGGTTTCAGGGAGTCTCAAAACGTGTATTTCCGGCGAATCTCTTTATTGAATTTTTGGGTGGAATACAATACTTTCTCTACCTCCTGTAGCTATGCAGTAAAGAAGGATAAAAATACTTTCTTTGGATTCAGGGGGTCTCAAAGCGTGTATTTCCGGTGAATCTCTATTGAATTTTTCGGTGAAATACAATACTTGCTCTACTTACTGTAACTACGTAGTAGGGAAAGTAAAAATGCTTTCTTTAGATCCAGGAAGTCTCTAAACAGTATTTCCGGTGAATCTAGTTATTGAATTTTTGAGTGGAGTACAATACTTCCTGTACTTAGTGTAAGCGTGTAGTAGGGAAAGTAAAAATGCTTTCTTTGGATTCAGTGGGTCTCAAAACGCGTATTTCCGGTGAATCTCCTTTTTAAATTTTTTTGGGTGTAATACAATACTTTCCCTACTTATTATAGGTAAATATTAGAGACAGTAAAAATATGAGTTGTATAGATAAGCGGGTGTTTGTCGTTACGGCATCTTGCATACAACCAAATAGGGAAAAGTGTAACTTAGACTGTAACTTTAAATAATTTGTGGCCTAAATTGCTGTCACGATGCACGGAAAAACCATACTTCATAAGGACATTATGAAAATAAAGAACATATGTTAGTTGATAATGGGTAGAGAAAGCAGTAAATATTGAAATATTTTGTTTTTAACACTTGCCTGTTATACAATATGATGCATCTAATTCCTAAAAATTAGTTTGTATAGGTATTGCTTATGTCGCTGTGTTGTAATGTTATTGCTGTTTTCTTTTCACAGTTATTACATTCTGACAGCAATGTCTAAGGGAAATGTGTTGGAATGATATTTTCTTTAGCGCTATTAGATCCCTTAACCTTGTAGAGCAGGTATGAGCTAAGACATCTGGCATAACCTCTCGGTAAGACACCCCGCTACAGGTAGAACGGAAAACATTTGGAACGGTCTGTACAACTATTTTTACAAATGCTTATTCTCTATCTACCTTATGTTAATCGAGATAAAAATCTGCAGAATGCTAAGTTTCTTGTAGGTGCAAGGGGAATATGGTAGGTTTCAAGCGATAGTCAAATCTTTTAAGAGCTGGTTGCTATGGGGAGCATTCCATTCCTCAATGCATGTCCAGGACATAAAAACACGAATAACAAATTTCCATTTATGGAAAAGTATAAGTATTGGAAAATTCAAACAAATAACAAGGAATATCTCGGAAATGGTTCACTCGCTAAAAAAAAAAAAAAAAAAAAAAACATGTGACGTAAATTGTGTGTTTTAACGAGATATACATTTTTTTGTGTAGTAAAATTTTGTGCACTATCTCTTACGGTTTACCAGTTATGCAAAAGTCATACCGAATGAAGAGGACTTTTGGCGATATTCCCAGAAAATTCAAGATATATTGCCATGAAAATATCTTAAACATGTGATATTGTAATCAAAATCCTTAGAGCCATTTTTTAGAAAATAAAAATTTTACAAAAATGTTTCATGTAAAGGGTAGTCTGGAATGGGGGGATTTTCTTGAAAACCTTCGTATCGCATATTTGAAAGTTACTGAACTTAAATACCAGGTTTGGTATTTATCTGACTTTTCATTTTGAGTTATGCTGTTCACAGACAAACAGGCACACGATACACACACACACACGGAGCTTTTCCTAAAAATGATTTTCTTTTATTCAAAGGGCCTCAAAACTGTATTTCCGGTGAAATCCCGGTATCGAATTTTTGGGTGAAATGCAATACTTCCCGTACTTCACGTAATAGAGGAAGTAATAATACAAATTAAAATGGGTAACAGAAAGGGAATGAAATCCGAAAAACTATTATGCTTTTGGTAGGTAGTGTACATTCTTTAAATTTCGTGAATAAAAGGTACATTTATAGGAAGCAGAAATAGATGCACTTTCGTTGGTGTTTAGTGATCACTTTGCAATAAAGTTGATACCCAGTAATTTAATTATGTACGCTCGTAACTTGTTATTAAGTTATCTGTTTCACGCCTATACATCAGCAGAATATCCTTCCTAGCAATTATATCAATGATACCAGTTTACCTTTACCAGCGAGTATAACAAATCGCCTCCATTTCAAACGGCTGCGCATCTCACATTATATAGCCTGAACGTCCGGTTCCTAAACATTCTTTTAAATTCCCTTTGCTGTTCATACTACCAATTATAGCACCAATTAGGACCCTCAGGCTGCTATTTTTGTATTAAACAAAAAATAACTAACCTTAACATTTAGGAACTCAACTGAAATTATACGTTAAATGTTACTTTTAGAATAGCTAGCCCTGGCTACTATGACCGTAAAATTTATAGTGATAGATTTGAATAACACTGCAACATTGCCGATCTCTTTAGCGTTCGTTATTATTGTCTTTGCTGCGCAGTAAATACAGAAAGTATGGTGTTCCACCCAAAAAATTCGATGTCAAGTTTCACCGGAAATACATGTTTTGAGGCCCCAACCCAAAAAAGGCATTTTTAGAAAAAATGTCCGTGCGTCTGTTAAGTACGAAACTTGGTATTTAAGTTCAGCATCTTCTGAGAATACGACACGAAGATTTGCAAGAAATTCTCCTATCAAAAACTAGACTACATGGAAAATTTTTCGAAAAACTTGGATTTTTTAAAAAATGGCTGTAACGATTTTGATTAAAATATCATATGTTTAAGATATTTTCAAGACAATTGAAATGTTTAATTTGAATTTTTTGGGAATTGCCTCTGAAGTCCTCTTAATTTTTTTTAAGCTAACTACTTTGTCTTTTTTATATGTAAAGTCCTGCCTGTATTACAGAAACTTTGGGGGATTCAAACTTTTTACTAGCATTTCTTTCTTACATTACAATTTAATAATATGTATAGAAATAATATAATCTTAAACACAAAAATTTGCAATGATTTTTAAATACTGTTCAAACATTTCGATGTTTGAATCTTATATGTAATTTTTAACCACATGCCCTTCTACATCTGGCACTAGAGTCTCTGTAAATGCGGGAGATCCAAGGACAAAGGGGTCCGTTTGTCCATCTCCCAGCGTTCTTTCCGGATAAAGATCTGGAAAGCCTGTAGATTTGCCGCGTCTCCAACTCTTACTATCCAAAAATAGGTAGCAAAGATTATTCAAGAAGGGCTATCCGTCAGCTGCTTATCATCTTGATGGAATTCGAGGGTCAGATAGTCTTCCAGTTGAGACACTTGTACGCCACCACAGATCATACAAATTCGTCCATATACCCAGTCCCAAATAGAACGTACGTCGGCACAGGCTACTAGTTTGTGATGCAACATTTCCACCGCAGGACACTTTTGCAGAGATTTTATGTTGCTCTGCCATGCAGCCACAATTTGTCAGCTGTTGAACAACCTCATTGACAGTTGAGTATACTGCAGCTTTCTATTAAGTGGGGATCTTCTGATTCGTAACTTTGTTCCAAATGTCCCTTGATCGTTTCTGCGAATAGTTCCGTTGTACTCGGGGTAGAACATATTGGTAGTCAGGAGATATTTGTTAAAGAAGGTTTAAAAGCTAACCTCTGATTAGTCGTATCTGGCAGCTTCGCAAGGATTTCTCGCTACCGGAATTTCGGGTAGCCGCTTACCTGGAAGGTGAGGTTGTTCTGCCCAAAGAGATTTCCGTAGTGCAAGGCCCTCACCGTCCAGAATACGCAGGATATGCTTTCCAAGGAATGTCAAACATTTTGCATCCACTGCTATCATTCAACAACCACCTTTATTAACTGGAAACCGTATTTGTTCCCTGGAGACCCGATAAGCAGCTCCGAACCACATGCACATTCAATTCTTTGAGAAAATTGCTTGGTAATGGGCAGCACTTGAGCAATGTAACAAATCCTACTGAGTGCGTAAGTGTGCATATACCACACTCGTTGAAAAATACTGAGTGTCCGAGTCCGCTGTTCTACCAAGAGAAACCGTAACTTGGTCAGTTTTCAGTCCAATTAAGTTTCATAGTCTCCCGTTCTGAAAGAGTTTTGCATAAATGGTAAACGTAAGAGATAGACAAACTCTTACTGCACAAAAAACGCAGATCTTGTTAAAGCACACAATTTATGTGAAATATTATTTATGGAGTTAACAGTTTCCGAGATATTCCTTGATATTGGTTTGAATTTTCAAATACTTAACTTTTCTGAAATGGGAAGTCATTCTTTTTGTTTTTTCCCCTCGTGGTCATGCAAAAAGAGTGGAATTTCAAAGCCATCACATAGCGATCCACTCTTAAAAGATTTGACTATTGCTTAAGCCTACCGCATTATCTTAGCCCTATTGTACCTACAAGGAACCGAGAAGGATGGCTCAGGCGGTTACGTCTGTGGCCCATATTCGGGAGGTCCCGGAATCATCCTCAGTGACCGCCCACTCTGGCTCATGGGTTTTTCGTGGTTTCCCCGGGTCGGCAGGCGAACTCTCCTTCCTCTCATTTCCTGTATCCATCATCTTCATTGTCATCTGTTTCAGGGCTGTAGGACCAGACGACGGTGTTCGGCAGGTTGCGGTTGGGTGGTGGCTTACGCTCTGTAAAGGTTTCTTCCCTGGCGTCGTTGCGGTACCACTGAGTTAGGTCCCTCCTCATTGTGGGGCTCCGCTTCGGGGCCTCTGGAGGTTGGGGACTTGTGGATAGGGATGGTGCCGCGTCGGATGCGTTCTATCTGGAAACGGTAGGGAACAGCGTCTATGCTTGCGCCCGTCGGCATCTGGATCTGGTCGCCCTTCGGGTCTCTTCCCTCATCCCTTACTCCCAGGGGTCACGTTGGAAGCACAATGGGCCGACTGGCCTGCGTGCGGTGCTCGGCCCCGGTTCCGGGGGCCCCTTAGTGATACGTATCTTTTTACCTTTTACCTTTACCTACAATGAAGTGTATAATGTAACCATTTCTACAAATGTTTATCTCGATCAAGATGAAGTAAATAGAAGAATAAACTTATGTAAGAATATTTTGTTGAAGAATGGATAGAGAAAATCATGTAAATGTAATACATCAGCATTTTGTTCTAATGGTGAGTCATATCAGCTGAGATACGAGAGGTTCCTTTTGGTAACATATAAAATAGTTATTTATGATACAAGTGTTAAAAGTGGAGTTTTATTTTGCGAGTAGGAACGAGGCTGAAGGCACAGTGTAGCAATCTTATGAGCAAAATAAACTCCGCTTGTTGTCATGCACATTTTTAGAACAGCCCCGAATATTAAATTACAAAATATCCAGCCGAAATTTTTTTGTGAAAATAGCAGTATACATTCGCACATGCACAATGGTGAGCTCTAGTCTGTTGTTAGGCCTTCGTTGTTGTTAGACCTTCATACTCGTAGGACTGTACTGAAATGATCACTTACACAATCATAACAATGCATAATATATAGAAGCCGGTGTCAAAATAAATCATTAGAATAAATGTAACAATAATTTTATTAATAAATATATACTTTATTTAGCATTATTGTTATTCTTTGATGTAGCTATAATGTTGGTCCTACTATTTCCTCAACTTCTTTGGTAACAAACCAACATTAACCTCTCCGCTGCTTGCAGAATTCCCTCTGGTTCTGTCGAATTCATTTGGGAGTCATTCAAATAATCTATTACATTAATATATGCAAAGCCTCCCCTTAATATTCATATAAGTTCCATCGAAAACACAATGGAATGTTAAACAATTTTATTTCACTGGGTGTTATAATCTTCAATTTATTGAATCGTGTTAAAAGCTCTAGCAGTTTTAGTGCCAGCTGTCTAAAAAGAAATAAAACAACGGTAAATTTAAGATAGGAAATATAATTATGTGATGTTAGTAGACATAAATCTTCATTTTATATATAAAACATTTATGAATTTTCCACTATTAATAAAATGAAAGAAAAGCAACATTTGTGTTACGGTTGGGTTACAGAAAATTACAGATTTTAACACATTATTTTATAGTGCAAGCAATTTGGACTGTTATATTTGTGCATATTAACAGAAGTATCTAAAATAATTTAAAAGGCTGTGATTTAAATTTGCTGCCTTTTTCACTCAGCGCCACTTTTATTTATTTGTTTATTTTTTACTTCCTTACGGAATGTGCTTTTCCATTCGTGCCAATTAAGCATTCAATTCCTAGCCTTTGCAAGTTTATGTAGACAAGCCGAACTTCAGAGTGTAGACTTCAGAATGAAAGGAAAACAAGCAGTTGATAGTAAATAAGTACAATAAAAAGCATAAGTAGTAAGACCTATTTGTATTCAAACAGCATTTAAACAGAAACAGTCCATCTTTAAATCCATGTACACAAAGAAAATTAAAGTTTTAATAAAATATCTTATCACTTTTTCTGATAATATTATTTTCTCCAAATTATTCACACAAAAGCTAGTTTATATCTATTTCTGTTAATCGTGATAAACATTTATCGATAACACAATGCCATGGTAATACGTAGAGGAGGCTGTGAAACATTAGAAACAAATGAACACCAGTTAATATTTCAAAGTGTAGTGATTAAAATTGGAGGAACAGATTTACAGCGAATATTTCGGAAATAAGCCTACAAACATTTTTAATTAAGCTATGTGTGCACTTTGCCTGCATTTCCACAATTATTTGAAATTAAATAAGAACAATGAGGACTTCACAAGATGTTTACGAAAAAATTCCAATACACATTTCCTTCATGATGCCAAATCTCAATTATATAATATTTTAATGAAAATAATTGTGGCTGTTTTTGAGAAAATAAAATGTAACTTGAAGGTCTGCATGTAAATTGTGTTTGGGAAATTACCTGAGGATTTCCCTAAATATTAAATTTAGTTTTTACCGAGGTTTTCATTTTTAAGTTATGCTATCCATACACACACAGGCAGAGATACACAAATGTTTCTGAATTAATTGTTCTTCCACACTAACCATGTGTATAGGACAAAGTTGGAAACGTAAATCAGAAGACTGAAAAATTCAATGCCATTGCCGGGATTTGAACCACGAATTTTCCAGTTTCCGTCCGGTTGCTCTCACCACTGAGCTACCACGGCAACAGGCCAATAAGACATTAAATTCTACCGGAAATTACCAAGAAAATGCTAATAAGATGGAGAATTTAATGTCCTATCAGTATGTTGCGATGGGAGCTCAGTGGTTAGAGCAACCGGACGGAAACCAGGGGATCCGTGGTTCAAATACCGGCTATGGCATTGAATTTTTCATTCTTCTGATTCTACCTTTCCAACAGATGTTTCTGTTTGGGAAAGTTCGTTTGGGGTATCCGAAAATATGTACTTCTGTTGAAATAACCATATAACATTCTTGGGTTGAATGCAATACTTCCTCTGCCTGAAGTAAACGATAGAAAAAAATTCTGATGTGATAAACTCACATAACTTTCTCTACCTTCCATCGTTTATTAGCGGGTATTCAAACTATTCTTATAAAGCTAATTTTTCTATCTACTACATTTTTATCCAATTAAACCTTTGCAAAAATAGCTAAATTACACATTTCGTTATAGATACAACGAGAACAGCGACAGTCAAATGTTTAAGAACTCGACGCTGTATGCTGGCCTTAAACGTCCATACTGTTTCCATGCAATCGCGAGAAACAACTAAAAATCGACGGGAGTTAAAAAGAATGACAAAGTATTGCACAAATCGAACCATTAATAACGGATACCTCGCAAATGGTTCATGCCACAAAAAGTTATTTGAAATAAATTGTGTGTTTTAAAGAGATATACATTTTTTGTGTATTACGGATATGTTTTCGTCTATCGCTTAACTTTTACCAGTTATACAAGATTATATAAAATTCCTTCCGAATGAAAAGGACCTCAAAGGTATTCCCAGAAAATTCAAGATATTCGTTTTATTCGACATGTAAATATCTTTAATATATGGTATTTTAATCAAAATCGTTAGCGCCATGATTTATAAAATAATAAATTTCGAAAAATGTTCTATTAAAAGATAGTTCGGGTGTCGAGATTTTCTTGAAAATCTTCGTGTCGCATCCTTGGAAGATACTGAACTTAACTATCAAGTTTTGTACTTACCCTGACGTTTAGTGTTTAAGTTATGCTGTTCACAGACACACAGACAGACAGACAGACACACACACACACACACACACACACGGGCATGTGTGAATTCAGGGGACCTCAAACTTGTATTTCCGGTGAAATCTCGTATCGAATTTTTGGGTGGAATACAATACTTCTACTTGCTATAGGTAGTAGTGAAAGTAAAAATAGCGTCACATAAAAATTCAGACTAAAAGTTTTAAATCCATGATTATCCCACACGCACATATGACGTATTGTTGTTTATTAAAAATCGAAACATTCTTGCTTAAGCTCAATTTTAATCGAAACTAACACATCGACACTTAAATGCTTATTGAAGTTATATCTAGGTGTTTCCTACTACTGATATACAATTAAATTTATTGCAGATCTAGAGAGATTATGAGATTCATTTATCTCCAGCTTTAGGTTGCTGGGGGCCACCTCCGCGGTGACGTTTGAGGTTCGAATTCCGGAGATACCGGGTTCAAATCCGCCAGGCCGGCCACTCTGATCATGGGTTTGTTTCGCAGTTTTCCGTGGTCGGTAGACGAATCCGGGATGGTTCCCGGATTCCACGATTTTCTGTTCCCATTATTTCCTTTCATCTGTTTCAGGGTTTTAGAATCAGGCGGGTTGTGGTTGCGGCAGGGCGGTGGAATTTGCACTCTGGAAATATTTCTCCCTTGCGTTTGGTGGGACTGATGGGACCCCCTTTCCTGGAAGATGTCTCGATTGCTACGGGACCCCCGGGTTGGAGAGGCTTAGGCAGAGCTAGCCGGCGTCAGGATTGATTCCATGTTGGAATCGCTAGGGGCCCCATCCTTGGTAGCGCACATCCTTCCGTATCTGGTCGCCCTTCAGGTCTCCACTTCATCCTACTTGCAGTGCTGTGTTCCAGTTATTAGAGGCTCCTCTACCTATTCCTAACTCCTAGGGGCTATTCACAATGAAAATTAAGTGTTAACATAACGATGTAAAGCTTAAGCCTCAACTTAACACGATATGCTGACATTCACAATGATAAGCGGAAACACAAAAAGTAGCTAATCCCAAGAAAGCAAAATTAAATTAAATTGAGTTTTTATTTAACTGCTGTGGTTCTTAGCTTCCAATTCTATATTGGGTGTGAAAGACCGGTAATTTTGCTCAGATGCCTCTTTATCAGCTTGAGGTTCTTTTACGTGCCGTAAATCTATGACACGGGAACACCGGCTTTACTTCCCTTCCGAAGGAAGCCATGCTAAGGATTTTTACGCCGAAAAAATCCATTCCCTCCGCCGGGTTTGAACCCGCGACCTCGGGAACTAGAGGCTAGATGGTAACCACTACACCACGGACGACTCCCAAGAGAGGTCAATATGGCGGTCTGCGAGGCGACCACTATCGACAGTACACACGACAAAAGAGGTTATGTACATATAGAGTGGACCATTTAAGTTGAGACTGTACAATATCTCCAAAACTAAGCGTTGTAGAGAGAAAGTCTTGAATAAAAGTTGCTTGATATTATGGGGAAAAATAAATGTTATTGGTCGTGTTTTATTTGGAGGACGTTATGATAGTCATTTTAGGGTAAATTTAATTTTTCTAAGTGGGAACCTATGATTAGGGTGAAATTAAATTGACCCTAAAATGACCATCACGTTTTCCAAATAAAACACGCCTAATGGCATTTACTTTCCCCCGGAATATCAAGCAACTTTTATAAAGGCATTTCTTTCTACAGCGCTTAGTTTTGGAGATATTGTACAGTCTCAACTTAAATAGTCCACCCTGTACATGTACCAACATGAAAATAATAATAATAATAATAATAATAATAATAATAATAATAATAATAATAACAATAATAACAACAATAAAATAAAAAAACCACCGCCTACTATTACAATTTGTTTTGCTGCGATTTTTATAGACATCCCAGTGATTGCTGACCCATGCTCTTACACAGAATGACAGCGAGCCAACACATGGCGTTGGAAAATTTGATATGAGATGACAGAATAATCACGTGATGAAGTCTAAGGAGACTCGCTCTCTGATTGGCTAGTTTCTTATGTTTGACTGTACTTAAGCATGAAAGCAGAGCTTGCTAACTTCTATATTTACGTTATAAGCTCGTGGTCATGTGTCTGTGTAAACGTCAGGTAATTTGAACGCGTGCATTAAGATAAAAGAAACAATCTTCTATGCTTACGTCTATGCTTCATTGTGAACGACCCCTTAGGTTACTTTTTGCTCGTCTAGTTGCGGAAACAACGTGAAGTAGCGTAACTAAACTTCTTAACAACATAAGGAAACAGACGAAGGTGTACAAATTGTTGACAAAGGGTCACTTCACGCAATTACTTTCCGCTCCTTTCCAGCGGATGTTGTCGTAAGCAGAGGATGAGGTACACCAGAATACTTTGCCAAATAACCAGAGCGTTGCGCAAATTATAACTTCCAGTAAAAGTCTTCAAGATGGAAAAGTTGTTGCATGTTACTTGTGTTTTATGAATAAGGTTTAAACAAGTTTTACTTTTCACGCTTTTCGAAATAAGGTGCAATACAACATGAATGCTTTCATTTCTTAAATAAGAGCGCGACCTAGAATTAATGCATCCTGCGTATGCACCTCTGTAGCATGATTATTACCTGTTGTGTTATTAGCATGAGTTGGAGGCAATGAAACTTAGGCGTAACCACACAGGAGGCCGTAAACAGACAGGCGACAGAGACGCGCAGAAGTCTAATAGTTCCAAGCTACGATACCCGTGTATCATCACCGGAGCCACTGACAGAGGGCGATGAACGATTCACTAGTCAAGCAGCCCTCTGGAGAGTATTCTTTCCAGTGAGCATGCATTCGCCATCTGTCCGGCACCGCCATACACCATGAGACCTGGAAGCATACGTATCTGAAAGAAGGAAACAGAATGAAAAGGAAGTGATGGAAAGGAAATCGTGGTAGAAAAGAAACCACCACAGCATTCACCTGTCGACTCCGAGGAAAGCACGAAAAACCCATGGGTTAGAGTGGGCGGTCGCCGGGGATCGAACCCTGGACCTCGCGAATGCTGGTAACAGACGTTGCCGCCTGAGCCATCTCGCTCGGTGTCTTTCTGTATAAGATCACTGGTTAGGAATTACTGAGGCATCTACAAAAAATCTCAGTAAAACAAATTGTGATGGTAGGTGGTAGTTTTCTGTGAATCGGTAGCTAGTTTTTGTTCATTTTGATACATGTATATAAACTCTTGTCGTGTATACTGTCGGTGGTCGCTTCGGAGGTTCGCAGGCCACCAAATTCGCCCAGCTGTTAGAGCTCTCTTGAAATTGACTACTGTTTATGTTTCGATTTGTCCTGAATGACAACATATCTATGCTAAGTTTTACGTCGTTGCACTAATGATTCATTTTCATTGTAAATCATTAGTACATGTTCCTTACTCTGAACAAGTTTGAGCTGTTTAACCCATTTGCATTAACATCGCCATTGAAATGAATTGTTACGAAAATCGGTCAGACACTTAAGTAGCTTAAAGCAAAGAGCTTTCATTAAGATCGACTACGGTAAGGGGAATTACTGAATTTCTTAAGAACGTGTTACTTTAGCTTAGATCGTAGCACCATAACTTAATGTGTTCGTCAAGGCTATATTAGTATTAAAGACAATCAACACCAAACACAAATTGTGAGATACATCAGTAGATAAAGGAAAATTAGAAGATCTCAGCAGCACCTCACAATATCCATTTAATTCCGTTTTGTTTTTTCTTAAGCAACGTAATATAGCTTCAGAGTTGATAAACTTTAAAATTATCCTCTATCGAGTGTTATGCGGAATTTTCTTCTAGCTTTCAGAATTATTTGAAGTATAAAGTTCAAACCCAGATGTTCGATTCCCGGCAAGGGAATATGGATTTTTTTTAGGCCAGGATTATTTCCCATCCCCCATAGAGTCTGGAGTATGAGTTAGGGGGTAAATGTGTGTGTGTGAATTTAATGTTAATAAAGAAAAACCCAAAGTAAACAAACCCAAAGATAAAAATAGAAAATTAACGAGTGAACATCATGCCAATGGACAGTTGTTCCAAAGACAAAGCCGCCAATATGACCTTAGATGTTAATAGGCGGCATATAAATGGGACACACAAAAAGTTTCAAGTTGAAAACTTTTTATTTTTCAACAATCGTGTACACTATAAACAGAATGTGTTTCCTATTAAAAAAATTGTGTTACATTCACATGACATCCTGTACCCTCTATCGCTTATTACTGGGTATACAAATTATTTTTACCAAATGGAATTAGTTGTTCTTCCATACAAGCCGTGTGTTGGGCAAGGTTGGGAAGCTAGAATCAGACGACTGAAACATTCAATACCATCGCCAGGATTTGAACCACGGATCTCCCGTTTTCCATCCGGTTGCTCTAGCCATTGAGCTACCATGATAACATGCGGTACGGCATTAAATATTCTTACGAAAGTTATCATCGGAGTTACTGTGTAGGAGATCCTGTGGTAGTCGTCTCTTCAGGCGTTTGGACTGGTGGGTTTTAGAACTCGACGCTATACACTGGACTTCCATACTCTTTCTATGCAATCGCGAGAAACAACTGAAAATCGAGAGGACTTTAAAAGAATGTCTGAGTATTGAACAATTCGAACCATCAATAACAGATATCTCGAAAATAGCTGGTGCCACATAAATGTTATTTGAAATAAATTGTTTTTACATTTTTTGTAAAGTACGTTTTCGTCCGTTGCTTAAACGTTTACCGCTTATACAAGATTATGCAAAATTCCTTCCGAATGAAGAGGACTTCACAGCTATTCCCAGAAAACTCAAGATATAAACTTTATTTGTCATGCAAATATTTTTAATATATGGTACCTTAATCAAAATCGATAGAAAATAAATAGTTTCAAAAAATGTTCCGTGTGAATCTGGTGGTGGGGTGAATTTGTGAAAATCTTCATATCGCGTCTGTGGAAGGTACTGAACCTTAACACCAAGTTTGGTATTTATCCGACTTTTGTTTTTGATTTATGCTGTTCACAGATACATACATACACGCGCACACACATACGAACCTTTTTCTGAAAATCTGATCTGTTGCACTCACATGACCTTCTCTACTCTTGTACAAACTATTTTTACAAACGCTTATTCTCCATCTACTGCATGTTAATCGAGATGTTAATCTTATTTCTAATTTTCTTGTAGGTGCAAGGGGGAATATGGTAGGCTTTAAGCGATAGTCAAATGTTTTAAGAGCTGGTTGCTATGTGGAGCATTCCATTCTCTTTGCATGTCAAGACATTAAAAAAATTCCCATTTGAGAAAAGGTATAAATATTGGAACATTCAAACAAATAACAAGGAATGTCTTGGAAATGGTTCACTTCACAGGAAAAAAATGTATATGACATAAATGTATGTTTTAACGAGATCTACATTTTTTGTATATAAACTTTTGTGTATCTCTTACGGTTTACCAGTTATGCGAAAGTCATTCAGAATGAGTAGGATTTTGGGGAATATTCCCAGAAAATTCAATATATATATATATATATATATATATTTAATTTGCCATGGAAATCTCTTAAACATATAATATTTTAGTTAAAACCATTAGCGCCACTTTTGAGAAAATAATTTTTTTTGAAAAATGTTCCATATCAAGGGTAATCTGGGGTGGGATTTTCAAGAAAATTTTCGTATCGCATCTTTGAAAGATACTAAATTCAAATATTATGTTTGGTATTTATCCGACTTTTCGGAGTTATGCTGCTCACAGACTGGCAGATAGGCGACATACACACATGGACATGTTTTCAAAACTGCTTTCTTTGGATTCAGGGCACCTTAAAACATGTATTTCCTGTGAAATTTCGGTATCCAAATTTTCGGTGGAATGCAATACCTTCTCATCTGCTATGTATACGAGTATGGTAGAGAAAGCAAAACGTTTCAAGCTGCTTGTCTTTAAGAAACTGCACAAGAAGCAGCTGAGAGTAGTCGTTTAGTACTCAGTATATAGCAAATTATATTCTCCTTGATAAAGTTTTTTATGTTCATTGTAGTCTGTTAAACATCCTTTGGGTTTATTAATGAAAATTTTAATACATTGAGTAAATAACCTAAAAGTATTTAAACCTATGCACTTTCCTTACAGCTAACTTCCAGAACAGATGGTTAAAAACTGGATCTTTGCTACCGGAGTTGGGGCCTTTAATTTTTTCGGAAACGAGTTCGTTTCGGATTCTTCAAGCAAAAGGATTAAACTGGGAATGACAACTAGCCGGGGTTTTTGTCAAGGCAGATGCATGTGAAAGTTCAAGGATAGGGCAAGGTTGCTTGGCGCTTCTATTTCAAATGTCAAGCACGACTTCATACGGCCTACCCGGATTCGTTGGCTATGCCATATTCGTCACAACGTGGTGGGAGTGGACACTGCATGTAATAATGTACGTTGCGAAATTTGTACAGGTTTGTCTGAGTCACTGCCAGATTGCTTGTCTTAATGCGGACAGATGTAACAACCTACAACACACAGGGTCTTGAAGTGCACTCTATAGTCCGCTCACGAATCTTGGTTTTACAGAAGCAGCTAAACACGATGTTTTCTTAAATCAGAACAATTTTTACTTTCTCTACTACTTACCTTAGCAAGTAGAGGAAGTATTGCATTCCACCCAAACATTCCATATGAAAATTTCAGTGGAAACTAAAGTAGAATATCTTTACGTTATTAGCACCATGCTTTGGGCGCCAATTTGAGAGTGTTGTTGCTGCTGTTTGCACCACGTATTGCGGGAGATGTGTTTCTTGGAGTGTTCGCCCCATGTACGGTACAAAGTTTCCGGTGGCCTTCGCCCCACGTTCACTTTCCGGTGGCCTTCGCCTCCTTTTAAAAATCAACTTTGTAATTTGAATGTTTATTTATTTATTATATATGTATCCTCGGCTGCGTCAGTAGTAATTTGCAGAAACACGTATCTCTTAGCAGGGCTTGGTGTGTCTAAAGAATAAGGCTTACGTAAATTATAATTGTTTACTTCACTCTTTTATTAATCTTTCACACGATTAAATAACAGTTCACTGATATATCCTACTGTAGGGCTGTGAGATTATTGTTAATTGTACTTTTTAACACGTAAACTTTATATTATTCACGCCGTAATGAATTTATTATGTCTCACACTGAATGCGTATCGAGCGAACTGCTCGGGAACGCTGCCTTCTAGCATCTGCTTGGGAACACTTGAATTTGCGCTTTTTACTCTATTTCAAGCCTCTAATTGGCTAATCCTACTCCAATAGAATACTTTTATTTAACTTTTAGATTTTCTAGTTGTTGATTGGCTATTAATAAACTGTTTTAAATATTACATTATTGTTCCAAGAATTATTAGTAGCATTATTAAACTTTCTAATTTATTGTTGTCTCAAGGTTACCTCATTGTTAGCAACTTTCGGCTTTTACTTTGTAATTCTGTTTGCTACAAAAGGTAGTTTGCTTCTATTCTCACAGCTCCTACATTGTTAAATTACGTAATACATTCATATAACATTATTATACATGTACATAATAATATAAACATAATATAATGACTGTTACATTTTATATAGAGTAACGTGGGGCAAGTGTACGCACTTAAGCTTTCAAGACCTCTGCAACGGTATCTATTTAGCCGGTATATGTGAAATTTTTATTATGCAATCTTTATTCTATCGTTCATCACAAACAGTGGTTAAAACCTGTTTTTACATGTGAAAAGTAGTTTTATAAATGTTTAATTAAAATGTGAACCATGCGAACTTTTGCCCCATAGATGGGAGTAAGAGTACGCAGAAAATACAAATGTTTAGTTTTAAAGCTTGGTGCTGTAACTTTAATTACATTATAAGAATACATCAAGGACCTTAGTCTGACTAATATTGAACATCATTTATCTAAGAATAAGATGATAACCTAAATATAAAAATATTTGCATAAAGAAAAGATTGAAATATTCTCATTTTTAACAATAGTCGTAGATAAATTTTCTGCCTCCCTCCTGGTTGGAACAAGCTACATGCCACCATTCTGCACACTTTTGGCACTGAATCCAGTCCTTCCGGTGGTTCAACATACTCCCCGTCCCATCCTGGACAGCGGATTTTCTCATTTGAAGTTGAAGTTGACGCTTTGGGTAGAACTGAATGGCATTTGGTCCTTTTGGGCCTCTTATCGTTTTGTGTAGATTTTGTTACATCACGCTTGACGTGTTTTGAAGCACTGGACGACTTAAGGCTTGATTCATTTCCAATCTTCTTTTAAAGGGTGAGTTCATCAGTACTTCCGATTTTTGACTTCTCTTACTTCTTTGTTGTTCGTCTTTCCTCTGCAATTGAAATTGTGTTATTACACGTCCTGGGCTATTTAGTAACCATTTGTCACACGTTGCAGAATATAGATCTTTTAACGGCTTAAAAATGATCTGTCAAGGGGCTGCAGCCTATGTGAAGTATCGGAAGGAATCGATAATAGATGAATATCATTGTGTCTGCAGTAGACAATTGCTTCTAAGTTTATATGGGATGTGTGGTTTTCTAGCACCAGAAGTATTGGATTATCCATGCTTCCTCTTACATGATTCTCAAAATGCTTCAGCCACCCAGAAAATAGCTCACTGTTGATGTATCCACTATCTGAGCACATCATGATTGAACCTGGTGGAGTTCCGTGCATGAGTTCTTGTTTAGCTCTTTTTCTTGCAAATATTATGGCTGGGGGAACATAATTTCCACTGTGCTGACTGCCAAACAAAAGTTGTTAAATTTCCTCTTTCTGTAGAAACAATTGTTCCAACTGCTTTCTTACCAGCCTTAGGAGTCTTATTAGGGACAGTGCTTATTCCTGATTTATCCATATTATACATTATTGACAGACAGAACTTGTATTGATCCATCATTCGTTCCAGATTATCAAAAAACAAGGAAACTTGAGCTTTATTAAAGCCCATAACTCGAGCAAGACTTGTTTTGGTGTGAACACGGAGTGATAGTTTGTGCAGTTTCATAAATTTTAGTGCCCAGTCTCTACCAGCTAATTTGCTGCCCTTGTTAAATGGATGGATTACCTTGTTAATGTCAGCAAACTGAAATGCCAGTTCTACGCAAGTCCTTCAATGTTAAACTATAAACGTGAGAGTCAAGGAGTCTGCAAATCTCTGCCAATTCCTTCGCATGCTGTTCAGTAAACACTGCAGCAAAACGTCCCAGCTTTGACACACCGAAACCCTGCAAGAATAGAAATACACAGATGTATAAGATACACATTTTAATTGCATTTTTAACTTCGAAAATGAACTACAATTGCTTTGCTTTGCATTTTAACATTTTATCTACTGTATAAGAAAATTTTAAAATATTTGTCTATAGTATAGATTATATACAATAAAGTAAAAGAGACCATATACCAGTTTAAGTCGTTTTCTTAGTGCTCCTTCGATATACCAAAATGCTGTGCAACATTTCGTTTCGAAAAGCCTTGTCCTAGCTTCTGCTTTGTCATATGGTTTTCGGTTAGTTTTTCTTTTATGTACCCTGAAATACAAATTAACATAAGAATTATCAAAGAAATATTAATTAGTAACATTATAAATACACGTACAGCATTTAAATTAAATGTATTGTACACAGTTCATACCCTTGCCCCGTTGTCGTCTTTAACATCTCCCAGACCGTACTGCCATCTGTGGCCAGTTTCACACAATGGCCAAGCCACCACACGTTATTACAGAAATTTGTCTGAGAAATGACATAATGCTAAAATACCTGTCCCACATTTCTAATAGCTCAATCACGTTTCCAAAACCACGAAAAAGAACATCAAGATGAATGATTTTCAATCTTACCTCATAGTTTAAAGACGAAACACACCAGCACAACGAAACTATGTAGAGAGGCTATCGGCCATGTAATTCTTCCAACAGCATACAGTGCTGCCAATTGCACGGCCGTCTTCATATAAATATCCCTTGTGCGTACTCTTACCCGCCGCGTACTTTTGCTCCGCACTACTCTATTATATTATACACGTATTGCTTTAAGGCGGGCTGTTATTATATTTTATACTATATCATTAGACTGATGTCATTTAAGAGTTAAAAATACTGCCTCAAAATACGCGTTTTGAACTCTCCCGAATAAAAAAAAAACAATTTTAGAAAAAGGTCCGCGCGCGTTTTTGTGTGAACAGCTTAACTCAAAAAGGAAATGTTGGTTAAAATCAAACCTGTTATTTAAGTTTAGCATCTTCCAAGAACGCGACAGGAAATTTTCAAGAAAATCCCCACCCCAAACTACCCTTTACATAGAACAATTTTCGTTATTTTTTATTTTCTCAAAAGGTCATCGTGGTGTCTAACGCTCCCCATTTGGCCTATTATCTTCGGGGGATACCTCATTCCACCAAGCGATGACTGAATCCATTTTTGAAGTAGAGCACCCAGGGGGCGGAATCCGTTGCCTCGATGGTAGGTGATGAGGATAGCGGTGGAATGAGGGGACCTATAGCTTTTACCATGGACTCCGAACCACGTTGGGCCTTGGGAATACTTCACATGTGCAAGTAAAAGGTAAAGGTGTGGATAGGGCCTAGTTAAAACCCGCAGGTCAGAATATATATATATATATATATATATATATATATATATATATACATACATATACCGATTAAGGTGGCTTAGATGGTAGCGTCAGTGACTCACATACGGGAGATCGCAGGTTCAAATCCCCAAAACTCATGTACCGGCCAAACTAACAATTTTTTTGTCTATGTTTCCTCAACCACCAGTAAATACCAGATAGGATACACGCACAGGCAAAAAAAAAAAAAACAGTCATAAACTAGAGGATACAATAAGGCGACTACGCAACTAAGAACCTTCTATCAACCAGTTATCTTAGCAAATGTTACACGAAGGTGACTGCGCAACTAAAGCTATCTGTCCAACGTTACATTGACTACGTGCCCATATGTACCCACAGGATAGGACAACTATCCCACGATCATATAAAGTAAACTGACAAATTAGATGACACAGAAGGCGATTACGTAACGAGGGTCAACTGTGTGGCACACACTGAATCATGTCGTCCTCCGTGGTGTAGTGGTTACCATGCTAGCCTCTAGTTCCCGAGGTCACGGATTAAAAGTCGGCGGAAGGCGATGAATGTTTTCGGACGTAAAATCCTTAGCATGGCTTCCTTCGGAAGGGAAGTAAAGCCGGTGATCCCGTGTCGTAGATTTACGGCACGTAAAAGAACCTCAAGCATGATAAAGAGGCCTCTGAACAAAATTTCCGGTCTTTCACGCCCAATATGGAATGGGACGCTAAGAACTACAGCAGTTAAAGAGCACCCATAAATAATACTCAATTTCATTTAATTTCACACTGAATCATGTGTAACTATGGACATACACGTAACTGCCATGATACACCTAGATGTTAAAGCAACTTTGAATGAGCTTCCGCATCAGAAAAAGAGAGGGAAGAACGAGCACTTAACCTTTCAATGCGGACTTCTTAAAAATGTAACATTTTTTTAACAACAGCGGATGATTAATAATGTGTAAATATTTATTCTATATAAATTATATATTTTAACTAGAACTAAATTTTATTGCTATTAGGTTTTTGACTCTTATCGTTTCTCAATTCGAAGAGCACTTCAGAAGACTTTGCAAAACAATGTACTTTTTTAGTCTCAATGGCTTGTTATTTATTTTTCAGAAAATAAAAAACAAAAAAGTTGTCCGCGTAGAGATTTGTTGGCTTGTGAGATTCGGGATTTTTTGAAAACCTTTAAGAATGCATTCTTAGAGGTAGCTGACAACTACGACATTTAATATTTATTAGACTTCTCACTTTTGAGTTATGCTATTCACAAATGACCTTTTTAAATGAATTCAGGGGATCCGAAAACATATGTATGCGGTGGAATATCGATATCAAATTTTTGAGTCAAATACAATACTCCATCTATCTAGGTAAAAAAGGAAGAATAAATTGAAAAAGTGAACATTAAAATTATTATATTCTGAAATCTTTGGGTAATATCGCTAAGATATTTGAGCACGTTTTTGTATCTGCCACTCCGCTGATTTAGGGAAACATCTTTGAGGAAATGTTCTAGCAGTGAAGTCATAGAAGTGTTGTCGTGCTACCTGTAAAGTCATCTGCAATCGTATCTTTTGTATTTTGGAGATGGAATTCGTGTTTTCGGCCATTAAAAGATAAATTACACTGAAAATGAGATGTATTCAAAGCTCAGAGCTCTTGCGACACACAGGAAGACAATCGTAAAACATCTAGAACTTCTTAATAGCCTTTTACCAAACTTGCAACACATCTGTAAGGTAGGGCATCTCTTCCAGGTCACGAATCTTCTAATGCTCGTAGTGTTGCTTAACATTTTGTCTCTTAGTAGTCTAGACAAGAGAAAATCTCATAAAAGCTCTAACAACAAAATCAGCTATTATGATAAAATGTTTAAATTGAAACACAGGGAAGAGGTGTGAAAGTGCATAAAGCATTAAATAACATTTTGAAAAAATAACAATAAAATAATAATAATAATGACGATCGAGCTGAACTGAAGCTGTATACATAGTAAGTTAAGGCATTTAAATTTTGATTTAAAGCTGAGTACAAGTGCTACGTTAAACCTTATATTTACAAAACTCAAAATATATTGTAAAAAATCTGATATGCTGCATTCACATGACTTTCTCTACTCTTGCACAAACTATATTTACAAACGCTTATTCTCCATCTACTTAATGTTAATCCAGGCATGTCCAGGAACATTCAAAAAAAAAAAGAATAACGAATTCTCATTTGAGGAAAGGTACAAGTATTGGAAAATTCAAACAAATAACAAGGAATATCTCGGAAAGGTTCACTCCACAAAAAATGTATGACATAAATTGTGTTTTTTAACTAGGTTTACATTTTTTGTGTAGTAAATTTTTGTCTATCTCTTACAGATTACCAGCTATGCAAAAGTCATTCAGAATGAAGAGGACTTTTGAGGTCATTCCCAGAAAATTCAAGATATACTTTTCATTTATCATGAAAATGTCTTAAATATGTGACATTTTAATAAAAATTGTTAGAGCCATTTTTGAGAAAATAAAAAATTTCGAAAAATGTCCCATGTAAAGGGTAGATTGGGGTGGGGATTTTCTTGAAAACCTTCGTGTGGTATCTTTGAAAGATATTGAACTTAAATACCAAGTCTGGCATTTATCCGACTTTTATTTTTGAATTATGCTGTTCGCAGACACACACACACACACACACACACACACAGACCTCTTTTTAAAAATGTTTTTTTCTTGGATTCATGGCATCTCAAAATATGTATTTCCAGCAAAATATGGTATAGACTTTTTGGATGGAATACAATACTGTAATGCTACACTGAGTCTCTGTTTACATACCTTCAGAACAGAACACAACCACCCGTTCAGTCGAAGCACCACTGAACTGCCGAGTTACAACTCACAACTGAACTACAGTCGGCACTATCCACTTTCCACTTCGTAACTTATTAATTAAGTGAACTCAACTGAACTTACTGGGCAGAGCACCCTCTACAAAGGAAAGTTATAGAAGGGGAACCTACTAAGAACTGCCCAAAGGAATCCTCTGGCGCGGGGAAGCGGCACATAATGGGCTATTGTTCCTCATGGCTGTTGTTCTGAAAGCCGGTCGAGGGCCCCATTCAGGTGTCGCGCTGGGATGCGCTTACTGACGGCCCACAGATAGCTTCGCGCGTGAGGACACAATATGCAATTCCACAACTTAAAAAAAGTTTAGACGTCCATAAGAAACTTAAAAATAACCTACTTACAAATATCATAAAGGGAGAAAAGTTGTGTGTATGTGTGTGTGTGTGTGTGTGTGTGTGTGCGCGCGCGCTTGCGCGTGCTCAAGTAATATCGGAAACCACTGTTTCACCACTGAAAATCGCTATTCTTCCCAATGGACGTATGCTATAACACAGTTTCTAAGTAAACTCTTAAATCATTAAAGGACTAAGAAGGATGTATAATGCCTGGAGGCTAAAATACGAACATACAGTCAAGGACACACTAACAAAGGCGGTTTTGACTTTTCGTTGAGAAAGCCACGGAGTAAAAAATTTTTGTTACTCCACAGAAAATGAAGTAAAAATTAGGCAAACAGCAAGCTATATATGCATATGGTTACGATTTAGCGACTAAGAAAACAGACGACACAGGAAACCAAAAGCCATTATGGTTATAATGGCTTGTATTGTATTAGGATACTTGTTTCTTTAACTGACCTTTTTCTTCAAATAATGCAGGGGGAATGAATGAATGAATGAATTTATTTGTACTTCTTTTACATAGCTTTTACAATTTTTGTTTTCATATTTCTATGATAAACTATGTACAAATTAAATAAACCTTATTGCTACCTCGGCTTGCATGGCACCCAGGCCATTTGCCCTGCCAGGGAGCTCATGTTCATGTTCTTTTCTTACACTCCTTACTTTCCTCGCCCATTTTTCTTTTGATTTCTGTAAAAACTCATCTATGCTTCTAATCTTCCTTTCTTTTTCCCCGTTAACATTTTTATAGCTACAATTTCCCCCTCTATTTTTTCCATTTTTCCTCCCAAACCTTTTTCCCCATACATTCCGTCGTATAATGTGTTACACTTTCTTTTTCACCACACATTTCACACATTCCTTTATCTCTACCTCTTAGAAATATTGTTCCTGTTCTCATCCCTTCTTTATCTTGCCAGTTACAGTAATCTACATATGGTTCTCATCCCCAGTCTGTTTTTATTTGTTTATAGAATTGTAATGATTTCTTGTTTTCTAAACTTCCCCATATCTCCTTCCTTTCTGTGTCTTCCATTCTGCTTTTTACCAGTTTACCTGCATCACTTTCATTCCTTTCTTCTAGCTTCCATATGTCTCCTATACCTGTTTTCCCCATAATTCCTCCTACCCCTGCCCGCCAGCTGTTTTTGCTTTCTAAGTTTTTTTTTTTTTTTTTTTTTTTTTGCTGCTTTATGCATAACTTTAAGACTTCTCCATCTTCTTTAACCAAACATCTATACCAGAATTTTATTATTCTCTCCATTATTATTCCTTTCCTTCTTTTTTCCTAGTTCTACTAAAGCTATTTCTCTTGGCACTGATCGTGGTAACCAGTTCTTTACAGAACATTCTGTACATATGATCTACCTTTTCGCTTACATCTGTACCCCCTCCCCAATATTTCTACTGCATAAAGCATTTTTGATTGCACTAGAGCCTTGTACATTCTTTCCAGCCACTTGGTTGCTATTTCTAGCTTGTATTTACATATTCTGATTCCTGTCATTGAAGCCTTCCCTTTTGCTTCCATTTTTCTACTATGCGCTTCCCAATACACTTTGTTATTAATAATACTAGGCAAGAATGTTTTGCTTTATTTCTTCTGCATGTTATAAACAAGTTCATTGCCAGCTAAATAATTATGTTAATATTGATATATATTGATATATAAAATAAAATTGGTTCAACTCATCAGAAATTGCTCAATCGATGCTTATAATTAACAACCGAGAAGATAAGCTTACTGAATGGGTATGGATTATGTGTATTTTCCAAAATGTTTAATGGCCTGGGAGTGGGAATCCCCAGTTTTGGCCTCATTTCGTTAAATAAATATTAAGTGTTTTGTTTGTTAACGACGCTGTCAATTGCCAGGGTCCCGCAGGAGTTAGTTTACATGCTAGTAAATCTACTGACATGGGGCTGTCGCTTTTAAGCACACTTAAAAAGCATCGCTACGGGCGGGTTTGGACCCGTGACCTTGGATTCAAAATGCCAGCGCCTAACCAAGACCGACGTTATTTCGTTGAATTCTGATGGAGGTGTTTACATGAAAACTATGGATCCTTAATATTATTTAATAACTACAGGACTACAGAGAAGGTGAATAAATTTTAAATTAACATAAAGTGTGATTATTTTTAATGTTACTTGAAAAAAATCTTTCACCGCTAAAAGATGAAGGCTTATACAATGTTATATTACCAGAATTTGGAACACTATCGGGATGGGGAGGGCGATGTTAGAGAAAGCAAAAATAGAAGTTACGCCCATATTTCATACCCATTGCTGTGAATATCAGGGGATAAATTCCATTATTATTAGGAATATCACAAATACTTTACGAAATTAAAGTTGTAAGGGGAAAATAGGAGGATTTGCCATTAAAAACGTATAGATCATTATACAATAACTTCATAAAGAATACGCTGATTAGGACAGATAATTTATCATAAATTGAATTTAACAAACGAAAGAATTAATCTGACATTTATAAAGTTTGAAGGTCTCATTGTTTCAGTTGAAGTCTCAATTGATTTTATAAAGGCACATTGAGAAACAAATGTGTACAATCCGAAATTTAAATTATTTTCCATTTCTTATATCCTTCAAAGTAAACATCGTCATTAACTCAGCCGTTTCTTGAGAAACGTTTTTATTTTAAATTAAGGAGTCCGAAGCTTTTTATCTATCAACGCCATTAATTTCCATAAGACAAACTGACAAAATACGTGTGCTGCTTAATGAGAACAAACATCTTTCAGTTCTCATGTTAAGGCTAAGACAAAGGTAAGACAAGGAAGTTGAAACTGTCACTAACACAAATTAATATAAACAGCATATTCTGGATTCGAATAACTTTTCCGTCATTGTTTTCCCAGATATGTATAGGTTTTTCTGAACGTTGCTACAAAATCTGTACCCTCATCTTTTCTTGTCACTCTTAAACTCATCACTAGACCTCTGAGTTTAAGCCCTTAAAAATCAATTTTAGGCACCTAAAATAACCCTAAAGTTATAAAAATAGGCACTGTCTAAAGAGTTTTAGGTATCTAAATGGAGCTTTCACAATTAAACATTAATTTTATGTGTTTAAAATATATATAAAAAGTCTGATGTGTTACATTCACATGACTTTCTCTACCCTCTGTCACTTATTAGTAGACATACAAATGATTACGAAAGTTTATTTTCCTATATACTTCATTTTAACCAGATAACCTTCTCCGGAAATAGCTACATTACGCATTTCATTATAGATGCAAAGGGAACAGCGATAGTCAAATGTTTAACAACTGGACGCTATATGTTGGCCTTAAATTCCATACTGTTTCCACGACATCGCGAGAAACAACTGAAAATCGACAAGACTTTAGAAGAATGGCGTAGTACTGAACAATACGAACCATTAATAATGGATACCTCTGAAAAAGCTGATGCCACAAAAAAAGTATTTGAAATAAATTCTGTGTTTTAAAGGGATTTACTTTTTTTGTGTGTAGTGCGTTTTCGTCTATCGCTTAACCGTTACCAGTTATACAAGATTCCGAATAAAGTGGACCTCACCAGCTATTCAAAAACATTCAAACGTACATTTCGTTTGCCATGTATATATCTTTAATATATGGTATCTTAACCAAAATCGTTTGAGCCATTTTTTAAAAAATAAAAATTTAGAAAAATGTTCCATGTAAAGGGTAGTTTGGGGTGGAGGAAAATCATCGTGTCGCATCTTTGGAAGGTACTGAACGTAAATACCAAGTTTGTTATTTGTCCCACTTTTCATTTTTGAGCTATATTGTTCACTGACACACACACACACACACACACACACACACACACACACACACACAGGCCTTTTCCTAAAAATGTTTTTTTTTGGAATCAGGGGCTTCAAAACATGTATTTTCGGTGAAATCTCGGTATCAAATTTTTAGGTGGGCTTTAATACCTTCTCTCTGTGTTATGTACATGGTAGATGAATAAAAATTAATGAAACAACACTAATGGTAAAGTAGGCACTTTTAGACTAAAACCTTAAAATAGGTCTCAATGGTCAAAATAAGCCTCTATGGCAACACAAAAATCCTTCTATATATTTATATTGTATATAAAACGTGAAAATATTTAAATTTCTTAGTTTATCTTACACATATAACTAAGTATTTAATCTAACAGCCGGAATATAGCCCGGATTTTTATATAATATAAAATTGGAAATATGTACATAAATATGTAGTAAAATATGTAATGGGAGATGTAATATCAAATGAATATATAATTATAAGTAGGTATATAACAAACAATTTAAAATTACATTAAAGTCCGGATCTTAAATTAAAAAATAGTTATTTCACTCACGGCCATTCTTTGTACCAGAATATTTATTGCTTTTATTGATCCACAGTGCGCTACAATCATTATTTTAAATTATTATTAATTTGATAATTAGATAATCGCCATCATAAATTTCATTTTCACAGTTTTTATATCATTTTGTGATCACTTTAAACGTTGTTCGTAAAACACGTAGATTAACATAAATAAAACAACACAAAAAATTACGTCAATAATATTTAATCTTAACCTTAATTGTTAATTAATTGTTAGCATTTCTAATGGGAGGGAAAAAGCACGCAGGTATGAAACGAAAGAAAAGAATAATGTAATAAATAGTTAAGGAAAGTCATGGTAAAATATTTATTTTTATGTAAGATTGTGCCAAGTATGTAATATACGCTGAAATATGTAACATGAAACTTGAGCAGTAATGTTTCCGCGTTTCCACACATAAAGAAATAGAACATACATAAGAATCCACACTCTAGTCAATCCTAGATAATACATAGCAACTGATGTCTACGCTTGCAGTGAATTGTTCTTGAATGTTTACAGTTTGCAGCAGATATTCCAAAGCCTGGAACCGATTAGTGTTACGTCACTACCAAAGTATTCTCTCCAGGCAAACATAATAGCAATAATAACCATCTTTATACAGATATCGAACTGACCGTGGAATGATTCTTGAAGGCGATTAAAACCCTTGCATGGCAATTCCTGCCATGATTCATTGGTGTAATCAAGGTAGCAGCTCTGAAACCACTTTCCAAGGTCTTACCTTGTGTCCTTACACACTTGAGCAGAAGAAACCCGAGTACCGGCGAATACACGTTGGGTATACGGGAACACTGCAGTGCAAGGCTACTTCCGCAACTTGCAATGAGTTTAAACCATTGAGCTGAGAAAGTGGCATTAAGCAGAGATTATCACAAAGTAAAACACTACCTAGTCCACACAAACAGTTAAGAACAATACATTTTGCCACGTTTATCGCATTTATAATAATTTATGGTATGAGAGATTTAAAAAATCCTATGAGTTATATTCACATGACATTCTCTACGCTCTATCAGTTATTAATGGGTATAAAACTATTCTTACGAAAGCTTATTAGTTTCTCTACTAGGTATAGTATGTAGGGAGAGTATTGCAATACATTTGACACCAAGATTTCACCGGAAATACATGTTTTGAGGTCCCTGAATAAAAAAGAATTACCGTGTGTGTCTGTGTGCCTGCGAACGGCATAACTCAAAAACGAAAACTCGGATAAATACCAAACTTTCAAGTAATCTTCCCACCCCAGGCTACCCTTTACATGGAACATTTTTCGAAAATTTTGATTTTCTCAAAAATGGCTCTAACGATATTGATTAAAACAACACATATTCAAGATGCTTTCATGACAAATGAAATGTATATATTGAATTTCCTGGGAATTTCCCCAAAAGTCCTCTTCATTCTGAATGGCTTTTGAATATCTGGTAAACCGTGAAAGAAGGACAAAATTTTACTACACAAAAAATGTAGATCTCGTTAAAACACACAGTTTATGTCATATACACATTTTTGTGGAGTGGATCATTTCCTACATATTCCTTATTATTTGCTTGAATTTTCCAATACTTATATTTTTTCTCAAATGGGAATTCGTTATTTGTTTGTTTATGTTCGGGACATGCAAAGACAATGGAATGTTCCACATAACAACCAGCTCTTAAAACATTTGACTGTCGCTTAAAGCCTACCATATTCCCCTTGCACCTACAAGAAAATTAGCAATAAGATAGTTTCTGCAAATTAACTCGATTAACATGAGGTAAATGGAGAATAAGCGTTTGTAAAAATAGTTTGTACAAGAGTAGAGAAAGTTATGTGAGTGCAACACATCAGAGTTTTTTTTTCTATCTACTTCATTTTAATCGAGATAAACCTTTCCGGAAATAGCTACGTTACACATTTCGTTACAGATACAAAGGGAGCAGGGATAGTCAAATGTTTTAGTACTAGGCGCTATACGCTGGCCTTGAAATTCCATACTTTTACATACAGTCCGAGAAATGACTGAAAATTGATAGGATTTGAAAAGAACGACAAAGCATTGAGCAATTGGAACCATTAATTACAGATATCTCGAAAATGGCTTATGCCACAAAAAGTTATTAGAAATAAATTGTGTGTTTTAAAGACATCTACATTTTTTGCGCAGTAGTTTTTCGTCTATCGCTTAACATTTACCAGTAATACAAGATTATACAGAATTCCTTCTGAAAGAAGAGGACTCACATGGTATTCTCAGAAAATAGTTATGCATTTTATTTGTCATGTAAATATATTAATATAGTGTATTTTAATTAAAATCGTTAGTCATTTTTTAGAAAATAAAGTATTTCATGTAAAAGGTAGTTGGACTGGGGGATTTTTATGAAAATCTTCGTGTCGACTTTTCATTTTTAGTTATGTTGTTCACAGACACTCACAAACACATACATACAAACCTTTTTCTAAAAATGCTTTGTCTTGTTCAAGGGGCGTCAAAACATATATTTCCGTATGAAATCTCGGTATCGAATTGTTGGGTAGAATGCAACACCTTCTCTACCTACTATGTACGTGGTTGAGAAGGTACAAGTATTTTAATATTGAGTGAAAAGGTTTAATGCTTGAAGCTTGCAAAGGGTGACAATTTTCACGAAATTTTAAATACATGTTAATCTCGCGGAATTAATGAAATTTCAAATATGGTATTTTAACCGCTACTAAAACGAAGTCAAAGTAAATATTTTACTTAACTATCTAGATTTATTGTTGTTGGATAGGAATATGATGGCAGCAGTACTGGCTATCTTAGGGATAATGGAGATAGATAAACGAAATTGATGGCAGATAGTATAAGCATTGACAACTTAAAAATGTAAATTGAAATGTGTAAGGAAAATGGAGATATATCTATTTTTGGAGACGTTATGCCGGATGTTCTGTCAGTTCATTGGTCCCCAAAAGGTCTGTTAATTAGTACTACTTGAAGTCTAGTTTCAAAAATGAAATTTTTAGCAATTGATTAGAATGTTTTAATTCATTACTCTTATTAAAACCAGTATTTAGGTTACTAATAACGACGAAACAAACGATAGTTTATGTGAGTCTTACTTTCTCTATTACGTAAGTTAAGTAGGGGAAGTATTGCATTCCACCCAAAAATATATTTCGACATTTCACCGGAAATACATGTTTTGAGGCCCTCTGAATCCCAAAAAGTACTTCTAGAAAAAGGTCGGTGTATGTGTCTGTGTGTCTGTGAACAACATAACTCAAAAACAAAAAATCGGATAAATACAAACTTTATATTTAGGTTCAGTATCCTTTAAAGATGCGACACGAAGATTTTCAAGCAAATCCCCCTACACCAGATTACCCTTTACATGGAGCATTTCTCAAAAATTTTGAGTTTCTCAAAAATGGCTCTAACGATTTTGATTAAGATATCATATGTTTAAGGTATTTTATGACAAGTAAAATGTATATCTTGAATTTTCTAGGAATGTACCCCAAAAGCCCTCTTCATTCTGAATGATTTTCGATAATTGGTAAACCGTAAGAGATAGACACAATTTTACCGCACAAAAATGTATATCTCGTTAAAACACATAATTTATGTCATATACAGTGTTTTGTAGAGTGAACCATTTCCGAGATATTCTTGTTATTTGTTTGAGTTTTTCAATACTTTTACTTTTCCTCAAAAGGGATTTCGTAATTCTTTGTCCTGGACATGCAAAGAGAGTGGAATGCTCCACTTAGCAACCAGCTCATGTGAGTGTAGCACATAAGATTTTTTAAAAATATGTTGCCCCTCCACAAAAACATTCAGTGGACGCCCTTGAGGCAGCGTGTGCCGTGTGTTTGAAGAAACGTGTCATAAAGTCATAGGGAGACTTTTCGTTTCCTAATGCAATAGCTTTTAATTATGTGGAATAGTATAACACGTTTACGCAGTCGCAATAATTATAGTACAGTTTCTGCTTACAGCCGCAAGCACGTGACGCAAGAAAGTTAGAAAGTAACGGTGTTTGCTTCATACACGCAACTGATCACAATTTCCTGCAAAACCTTTCAAGGTAACTCAAACCACAACGCTTTCTTGTTATTATACTTCCTGACTGTTAAATAATGCCTGAAGAGAATACTATTTACATGGGGATTCGCAGTTATAGTAGATGTGAAGTATTATATGGCACGCTAAACTAATGAATCCAGATTTCTCAGTTATCACACTCCAAATGGATTCTTCCTCCTTTGATGAGCTTTTGCGCTGTGATCTTCTTTTTAAAAAAGGAGAGACAATTACTACTAGCAACAGGAATTCTGAATCAATTTAAACACTTTCAGACTTTTTACTTTCTCTACTACGTATAGTAAGTAGAAGTATTTCATTCCACCCAAAAATTCGATACCGAGATTTCATCGGAAATACATGTTTTGAGGCCTCTTGAATCCAAAAATAGTATTTTTGGAAACATGTCCGTGTGTGTGTCTGTGTGTGTGTGTGTGTGTGTGTGTGTGTCTGAACAGCATAACTCGGAAACGAATAGTCGGATAAACACCAAACTTGGTATTTAGGTTCAGTATCTTCCAGAGATACGACACGAAGGTTTTCAAGAAAATCCCCCCACCCCAGTTTACCCTTTACGTGGAAAATTTTTCGAAATTTTAATTTTCTCAAAAATCGCTCTAACGATTTTGATTAAAATATCATATGTTTAAGATACTTTCATGACAAATGAATTATTGAATTTTCTAGGAATGTCTCCAAAAGTGTTCTTCATTGTGAACGACGTTTGCATAACTGGTAAACCATAAGAGATAGACAAAATTATACTACACAAAAAATGTAGATTGCATTAAGATACACAATTTATGTCATGTACATATTTTTTTTTGTTGAGAACCATTTTCAAGATATTGCTTGTTATTCCCTTAAATTTTCCAATACTTATACTTTTTCTCAAATGGGAATTCGTTATTCTTTTTTTGTGTTTGGTGGTAATGCAAAGAGAATGGAATACTCCACATACCAACCAGCTCTTAAAATATTTGACTGTCGCTTAAAACCTACCAATTCCCCTTGCATCTACAAGAAAATTAGCAATAAGATTAACATCTCTATATCTCGATTAACATGAAGCATATGGAGAATAATCGTTTGTAAAAATAGTTTTACAAGGGTAGAGAAAGTCATGTGAGTGTAACACATCAGATTTTTTTGTCCTGGTAATGCAAAGAGTATGGAATACTCTACATAGCAACCAGCTCTTAAAATATTTGACTATCGCTTAAAGCCTACCAATTCCCCTTGCATCTACAAGAAAATTAGCAATAAGATTAGCATCTCGATATCTCGGTTAACATGAAGCATATGGAGAATAAGCGTTTGTAAAAATAGTTTGTACAAGAGTAGAGAAAGTCATATGAGTGTAACACATCAGATTTTTTTTAGTTATTCTCCAAGTAACTGCAAGTGATGTGTTAATTAATTTCATTTAGCTACTGCCGTACTTTATGACATTATTGCACAGTGATCTATAAGATGTTTATGATGAATCTTCCCCTCTCTCCTTTTAATTATAATTTCGAAAAGCCCTGGCCATTCAAATGCTCCATAGCCTATAAATACCCGTTGGCTGTGGAATACAGAGGTTGTTCGCAATCTATGGTTACAAACTTAAGATCCCCCTACCTTATGAAAAACAACGCCACCAACAGCACTGATATTCTATCTGCAGCCTTTTACTTGAGTTATCAATCTGCAGCACAGCTTTCACTGGAGCAAACTGCTACGAAATACAGGGACGTCTAGTTTATTCCATTCCTCCTGGCAGCTTTCCAGAGACCATCCAAATTTCGTGGACGTCTGCTTCCAAGGGCTCTTTTCAGTAAGCCAAATGCACAAAACTGCATCAGAGATGCATCAGATGACTTAGCACGGATGTCGCTGAAAGGTATGGAATGTATCCCGTTTATCTCTATGTTCTCCAAAAAATTGTAGGTTGATGCAGACTTATGGCTTGATGCCTTATCCTAATTCAACCAGAATTTAACATATACATCATAGAGAGCAGGGATTTCTGTATGGAAAATTCGTATCAGGACGTTAGTCTGATAATATGCCGAGTTTATTTTCACATTTGTATGTACGCGAGGAATGGTTAATTTGCCATTGCAACTGTACCTTTCTATTACCATGAAACCATTGGAAAAGTTTCGTTAGTTTCTTTATACCAACTTTCAATCCCCCCCTTGGTCGCTGATATATAGCCCAGGGTTTGTTGCAGTCACTTAGATAAATATATGCCTCATCTAAAAAGACAACAAACATCCACTTTTCACCAGCTAGGTATCGTTCATGCAGCTCTCTGCTATTAGTGGCACGTTCTGCAATGTGTTTAGACAACAGCTTATATCCCCGGTTATTATGGCACTTTTCTAGATTCAAATCCTGGTTAATTATGGTGTTCACAGTAGTATAACAGTGCAATGACCCTCTGAGTTGTAGGATATGGTCCAGAGGCATGGGTCTTCACCTTTCAAATTATCTCCGGGGTGCGACTGTTGGCCGATCGTGGATTTCCTGTTTCTTGCCTTTTGGAATGCCCTGATGTGGCCTTACCTTTTTTGTTGAGTGCACATGAGATCAGTTTCTTAGATATGGTAAAACCATGCCTCTTGCACTGCTTAATAATCCTAAAATACACGTATTTTGCATCGGAAAGAACAATGATGTACCTTTATCAGAATGGTTCTATTTTTTACGCCATTTGATGCAGCAAGAACGAGAGCACACAACTGAGCAAACACAGTGATACACTCACACTGCTGAACTTTCAGTCTGTTCCACATGTTTCAGGCGGAGCTATTGTGCTCGTCTGATATTGTTACCATAGATCGTGTACAACTCTCCGTAATCATTGGTCGGAAAGGTCGAGTAATTTTTCAGATAACCACAATAGGTGCAATGAGGGGCTGGGTGATATAATAACCTAACTGCAAAACTAAATGAGGTGGGATTGAAAGTTTGCCATTATCCCTTTTCATTCATCCAATGAAATGAAATTGTTTCTGTTTTGTATTTAATATTCGACACTGATTTCTTTGATATACCACTGAAGTTAGTCGTTTACATGTATTTGCAATATAATTACCAATTATTCTTATATTTTACTCTTAAGTCGTTAGTCCATAGAACTTATATCTGCAATTCTACTATGCAAAATGTGAATAGGTATAAAAAGTAGCTACTACGTTATTTCTTTATTTTACTGCTTTGTTAAATAGTAATATAATACAGAAAACACATTGAAATGTGAAGCTAAAGTAAATGAATTATCTGTAATTGCAGAAAAATAGTATTTTCACTTCAAATGAACTTTAGCATGGACGTAACGTCTGCATATTATTATTATTATTATTATTATTATTATTATTATTATTATTATTTGCTCTTTTAATCCTCATGAGATGCATTTTACTAAATGAGAGCTTCATTTCTATAAAGTTAAATTATTAACACATGCATAGAAAGTAAAAACTTAACTTTGAAGCAACTTTAAGGGTGAGCTAGTAATCGAACTACACCCTTACTTACGGAGTGCGATGGCTCAGGCGGTTACCTTTGTAGCCCGCATTCGTGAGGTCCTGGGATCGATCCCCGGCGACCGCCCCCTCTGGCCCATGGATTTTTCGTGGTTTCCCGGGTCGCCAGGCGAATACTGGGATGTTTCATCTTCTCCACGACTCTCCTTCCTCTCATTTCCTGTACCCATCACCTTTCTTGTCGTCAGGATGGTAGGGCCAGCGACGGTGTTCGGCGAGTTGCGTCTGGGCGGTGACTTGCGCTCTGTAAAGGTTTCCTCCCTGGCGTCGCTGCGGTACCGCTCAGTTAGGTCTCCGGGGGACCCTGGAGGTTGGTGGCTTGTGGGCAGGGACCGGATGCGTTCTATCTGGAAAATTTAGGGATCCCGTCCATGCTTGTGTCCCTCGGCATCCGGATCTGGTCGCCCTTCGGGTGTCTCCCCTCATCCTTCCTTCCCAAAGGTCACTTTGGAAACACAATAGGCCAACTGGCCTGCGTGAGGTGCTCTGCTCCGGTTCCGGGGGCCCTTCCGTGATACGTACCTTTACCTTTACACCCTTACTTTCAAATAACTTGTTTCTGTATGGAACACTCATTGATCTGTATCATTTATGGCATGTTAATACGAGCAGTGAACAAATACACCACGAATACAGCCACACCAAACCAACAAACACTCATTCAAACAGCGTAACTGCAATATGTTTGTGCTGCTCTATTGACTAACAGTTTACGTGACAAGTATGCTTATTGACTTGTCCTGGCCTCTAGAACGCAATACGGAAACAAAACTTTGTCGTATTGTAATGTATCACATGGAGAATCAGAAACAGCAATCGCCGGACTAACAGCTTAACGTACTCTGTTGGTCCATCTAGCCCTCAATTTTAAACCGCTGTACCTTCTTTTTGGTGCCATAGTTATTTTGAGTAGTTTTTTGTCCATGAGCAATCCCGTTCCTCTGTATTGCTCCCTTAGTTCTTTCTCTGAAAAGAAAAAAGAAAAGAAAAAAAAAACAATACAAGAAAACAGCTCTTAGAAATCCCACGTTTGCTATTCCTGCATCAGCAGCCAAACAGTATCAAACTTGCAGCAGCCGACATGCTTTCGTCTCCAAATGACCAATCATAGATCTTTGCACGTTCCCAAGTCTTCTTACGTGTTCACAGACCATATCTCCTTTTAAGTGCCTCTATGAATTGCAAACGTCTTGATGACGAGTTCGTGGGGTCACCTTTTGACGTCGTCTCCAATATTTGTGGCTAATTCCGCTGCCGGCTGCTACCGTGGTTGTCCATGAAATCTTTCTCGGGGTATGCGTGGGCGTAACGCCAGTTTAAATTGACTGAGAAATTTAATGTGATATAACACTTGAGCTGATGAAACAAGTTGCCGACCGTTTGAAGATAAAGAATGAAACTGATTATAGATCGTAGCACTCGCAACAATTCAATTATTATACCTACTAATTTCTGCAATATCAGTTTTACTGTTTGAAATAACTGTTTCCGCCACAAAAGAAGCTAGAAGCGTAAGGTTCCGTGAGCCGCTAGAATGCTTACCAGTCAACCCCTCGCGGGTATCGCAAAGTAGCTGATAACCCAGTGCTACGAACTACCGATCACCGTAAAAGGCTGTAAACCTCTAAGGCAGTATCGAAAGAAAAGAAAAAGGCACTAATTTTAACAATACGCGCTCTTTTGTTTACTTAAGTCCCGCCCATCCCTACCAAGGTTCCTTCTCACGCTGCCCAATACTTAAAATCCTACGTATGCGTATATGACACTGTTTCCATGCGGTATTCCCCAAATCTAAGCATTTCATTTACCTTTCTCTTTTACACAATTTCTGTCTACGTGACTTGGAAATGTACTGAACTAATCCCTAACTGCATTCCAGGAACTTTAAGCTAATGTGTTCTATACTCGCTGTTGCTAATGACTTTGCTTAATATAAATTGACTTGCTAATGGCCTTTCCCCAAACAAATATTTTCAACTCAAGCTTATTATATTATGCAGTTTATTTAATAGAACGGAAATTATTTATTGCAACTATTTCTTTACCTTACTATCATTTCTTTAATTAATTATTTATATCTTCTTGTAAATTATTACGGTATCAATCTTTAAGCATACATTCTCCTTGAGCGAGCGCTTAAAACTAAAAGGCTTCATTTCACGCTCAAGGTTCGACTTTGAATCCCGGCCCTTAACAAAATAAAGGCTACATAGTTTTGTTATAGTACTCGAAAGAAACCCTTAATATATGAAACGAAATAGAGGTGAAGGCGACAAATATGAACATTTCCCACTCCCAGGACACCAAGATAACCGCTTTGAAAGAGACACATATTTTGTGACTATTGAAAAAATAATATTTTCAGATGTTAGTTATAAACTATAGAGGGTTGTTCGCAATCTGCGGTAACAAACTTAACACCCCCTTACCTTATGAAAAACCACGCCTCCACCAGCAGTGATGCTTTATCTGGTAGCCTTTAGCTTGAACTATCAATCTGCAGAACAGCTTCCACTGGAGTAAATTGCTACGAAGTACAGGGATGTTCAGTTTATTCCATTCCTCCTGGCAGCTTTCCAGAGACTTTCCAAAGTTCGCGGCCGTCTGCTTCCAAGGGCTCTTTTCAGGAACCCAAATGCACAAAACTCCAACAGTGATGCATCAGATCATTTAACATGGATGTCGCTGAAAGGTATGGAATGCATTCCCATTTCTCTGTCTATGTTCTCCAAAAATATGTAAGTTGAAACAGACGTATGGGTTGATGCCTTATCCTGATGCAACCAGACTTTATTAGATTTGCACCATAGAGAACAAGGGTATCTGTATGGAAAATTGTTATGAGGATGTTAATCTGATAATATGCCGAGTTGATTTTCACATTTGTATGTACACGACGAATGGTTAATTTACCATTGTAACTGTACCTTGCTATTACCATTAAACCATTGGGGAAATTTTCGTTAGTTTCCTTACACCAACCTTCTATTTTTATTCTCCCCTTGGTCGGTACTATATAGTTCGTTGCAGTCACTTAGACAAACATATGCTTCATCTAAAAAGACAACAAACATCCACTTTTCACCAGCTAGGTATCGTTTATACAGCTTTCTGTGTTAGTGGCACGTTCTGCAATGTGTTTAGGCAACAGCTTATATTCCCGGCTCTTATGGAACTTTTCTAGATTAAAATCCTGGTTAATTATGGTATTCGCAGTAGTAACAGAGATCCCTAATTACAGTGTAATGATCCTCTGAGTTGCAGGATTTGGTCCAAAGCCATGGGCCTTCACCTTTCAAATTATCTCCGGGGTGCGACTGATGGGCGGTCGTGGATTTCCCTGCTTCATGCCTTTTCGAATGTCCTGATGTGGCCTTACCCTTTTTGTTGAGTGTACATGATATCACCTTCTTGGATATGGTAAAACCACGCCTCTTGTCTTAGAATACAATTATTTTGCATCGAAAAGAGCAATAATGCACCCTTATCAGAATGGTTCTAATTTTGATGAATGAAGGACAAGAGCACACAACTGAGCAAACACTCATACTGCTGAACTTTATTCGGTTCCACATGTTTCAGCGCGGAGCTATTGTGCTCGTCTGTTATTGATCGTGAAGAACCCTCCGTATAAGTTGATGATTTCTGATGTTAGCTAATAAATTTTCTCTCTTTATACGATTATTTAGCATGCCCTGCTAACGAACTTGATTATAACTTACAAAGGAAATGAAGCATAACTTTCTTATACTACTTACCGGTGGAATCGGAAATCCATAGCTTCTTAAACTCAAGCCTATAAATTTCTCATGTAAATTATAACTATAATAACCCTATACCTCAGTTGTAGATTATGTTGGAAATTATGTCGTTGTGCCTTCACACATCTGTCACACCTTTTGAGAAAATTTATATTAACATAATTAATTCTTCATGACCATATAAATGAAATCACGCTTGTCCGTATTAAACGCCGGTCAGTAGTGTGATCATTGATATTATCCAACATCCAATTGCAGAAATTAATTCTACTCAGATTATCGCGTGGTTGCAGTTCCTGATTTATAGTTTTATTATAGGGTTTTAATTCTAAAAGTTTAATGGCAGTCCAAGCTGAGGTTTACGAAATTCCTGACTCCTGTGTAAGCTTTCTCAGAGATTTCTTGAGACTTCGTTCTAACATTTCTCAAATGTCATCGAGTTTTTCCTCTGTAAGAACACGGGGACTTGTTTCGGTTTCTTATCAAGAATAGATCCCCTTTCCCTAAATCTATTTTCAAGATTAGGAACCGCTTCTCCTTGAAGCGCACTAAGGTCAGGGCATTTGCCTATAAACCGCCGTCTCACTTCTCTACAAGAATTTTTTGCCACATAGCAACCATACATGAAGTACATAAACATTCTGGGTGTTAAAGTATACGGTATTTTTGGTATTATAACAACACTAACACAATATAACACTGAAAGACGTGGTCTCAACCTCTATACAGAACAGACTTCGCATCAACTGATTAGCCGGCACACGGAGGGGAGCAGGACCGTTTAGAAACAGCGCAGTGCAGGGCAAGCAATTCCCTGTAATAGGGCCACGGTCGAAACGAAGACTCTACAGAACCTTGTATTCGTCCTGTTTGCTAAGCATATAACCATGAAAATAATTAAATTGAGCTTTGTTTATGGACGCTCTTTAACTGCTATGGTTCTTTGCGTCCCATTGAGCATGAAAGATGGAAATTTTGCCCAGAGGTCTCTTTAGGCTTGAGATTCTTTTACGTGCCGATAATCATGAACACTGCAACATTTGCACATCATATAACAGATGTTTTCAGATTAACTATATGTTTCAGGCAGCATAAAACTTCAAAATAAGAGCGGTTACTCACGAGTTGTAATGTCCCAGCTTCTTGGGTTGCCAAAAAAGACAGACTTGTATTTTCCAGATTATTTTCACAGTGCCAAATTCATCAGCGACATAGGAGGATCAATACAGATAGTGTAACGTTAGCTTACCATTGCCAAGGTTTAATTTTCAAGTAGAAAACCGTTAGAATATAGTATTTGACATGTTTAATAAAAATAAGTTTAACTTTGAATTTTCCTACTGCTTTTATTAAACATTTATCTGTGGTAATGTAATTAGACGATTTGATTTCATGGATAATGACGGGTAAATTTACCTAGGTAAAATAGAAAGTTAGTTAGTTTTAATTGACTATTTCAGAAATAATATTTACGTAAAAGGTGACAAACATGATAGTTTTCTTACAGATTATAATTAAGCCTATAACCACTTTCAAATGCCAGTTATGCTTCTTAAAAATCTTATGTGTTACACTCACATGACTTTCTCTACTGTTGTACAAATTATTTTTACAAACGCTTATTCTCCACATGCTTCATGTTAATCGAGATATCGAGATGTTGATCTTATTGCTAATTTTCTTGTAAATGCAAGGGGGAATTGCTAGGCTTTAAGCAATAGTCAAATATTTTAAGAGGTGGTTGCTATGTGGAGTATTCCATTCTCTTTGCATTACCAGGACAAACAAAAATGAATAACGAATTTGAGAAGAACTAAGTATTGGAAAATTTAAGGGAATAACAAGCAATATCTCGAAAATGGTTCACTCAACAAAAAAAATGTATATGACATAAATTGTGTATTTTAACGAGATCTACATTTTTTGTGTAGTAAAATTTTGTCTATCTCTTATGGTTTACCAGTTATGCAAAAGTCGTTCACAATAAAGAATACTTTTGGAGGCATTCCCAGAAAATTCGAGATATACATTTCATTTGTCATAAAAACATCTTAAACATATGATATTTTAATCAAAATCGTTAGAGCCATTTTTGAGAAAATTAAAATTTTCGAAAAATGATCCGTGTAAAGGGTAATCTGGGGTGGAGGGATTTTCTTGAAAACCTTCTTGTCGCATCTCTGGAAGATACTGAACCTAAATACCAAGTTTTGTGTTTATCTGACTGTTGGTTTCTGAGTTATGCTGTTCACAGACACACACACACACACACACACGGACATGTTTCCAAAAATGCTTTTTTTGGATTCAGGGGGTCTCAAAACATGTATTTCCGGTGAAATCTCGGTATCGAATTTTTGGGTGGAATACAATACTTCCTCTACTTACTCTACGTAGTAGAAAAAGTAAAAATACATTACCATTTAATTCACATAAACAGCGGAAATAAGATTATTCCTAATCTCAACACACAGGAAAGTCTAACAAAATTTTTATCTACAAAAATAGAAGAAGAAAAATTAAACGAAAGGAAACAACTACAATTAAGGATAATAGCATGAGATTTAATCATTTTAAAAGCTACTCTTAAGCAGAGTTATGGCCAGCTGTTGCACGATAAATCGTTTGTGAGAAACAGACATGTGTGGTTAAAATTCAAATTTACCTTCCGTTTTATTGGTCAAAAGTAGTTATGGGACGATACCACTATTTCTCGATACTCGATACTCACTATGAAAAGGCGATAGCACGTTTACTGAATTATACTTATGTAACGTTTTGTATTGTATGCTAATTCCGAAATTGTTCCTGTTTGACATTCTCTAATTGGCAGCAATTTTTTTGCTTGATAATGTCATATGTGTATTTTTTCATCCGGTAATAAGTAATTAGCCATATAACATTTGGAGATATAGTAAGTTTATGGATAAGACCTCTCTGCTACCCACCCTCATAAATATACATGTTTAATACAAAGGCATGTTAGACACAGCTAAAAATTTGAAGAAAAAACCTGGAAAACTATTATATGAAATGCAGAGATATAAAGGAATCAAAAATATTTTTGTTTGAGAACATGAGCATTCATGAAAGAATAAATATTTCTATACGCTGTACTATCTCCCGCCATAAGATCTTATTTGTTTCTGCTGAATTCACAGATTTTGGTCACCGGAGCAGGTAAATGTAATGGTTGAGAGTGAGTCACCAAGCCAGGCTGTTGCAGAAACGTGATTTAGTGCGTCAGCTAATTCAGCTTCATTCACAACTCAGTTAACGCTGCATGTTACATGAGTACCTCTACTGCTTCCCCCATAGTTTTCAATGTTTTTATTTAGCTATAAGAATCTATGGACTATTGCATTTTTCGCAGTCAAGGTCTATCAAGAACTACAGTCCAGCAACTCTTTGGGGACACATGTAAGGCAATAACATGAACTCGCCACCCCTTTATTCTTTATTTAGCATAAAGTTAAACGCAATAACTTTCAGTAAGGCAAAATTTAAGTATTTAAAAGCATCGAAAAAGTACCGAAGGTTTATTTCAAAGAATTAGACCTACTTCAATCCACCGAGTATCGAGAGTATCGAGGTATCGACGGTATCGTGTTCCCGTCCCTAGTCGAAAGTAATTTGACATAGCAGAAGTGAAATGCTTCAAGTAAGTCTGTTCCACAATAGAAATATATGTCATATGCTTCTTAAATAATGGCTGCAATAGAAGAGCAACGGGCATTACGGGAACGCTCAGTTAAAACCTTGCTGAGCTTCCAGTTTCGGACTCGTTAAGCTTCTCGTTAATTATAATGTTCGCATTTTAAAACATAGCTTCGCTTCTATTCGTTTCGTTTTGGTTACCGCTCCTGGTTTATTGAGGACCAGGCTTAATGATCTTGAGTGACAAGTATAAGGTCAACCACAGTAATGAGTGGAAGAGGACACGGGGAGATGATGGGGAGATTACGAAATGGGTGTTGGTACATTATTCATTCCTGGTAAGCATGCTCCCACGCATCACTGCCGGAACATATTCTATACCGCCCAGCACCACTCACGCAAGCAGAACCTGAGACGGAATACGCTTCTACGGTTGACAATCACAACTTCACGGCTTCAAGTTCTCTTTAATTATGTAAGTGCTTAGCTAACAGACAGAGAAAGTAGTGGTAAACGTATCTAACAGTCGCGTTTGAAACTTTCAGACGGATCAGCTAATAAGGGGTTTAAACGTTATTCCTCTAGTGAAGGTATAACTTTTTACTTACTCTACCAAGCACTCCGTGGTAGGTAGAGAAGGTATTGCATTCCACCCAAAAATTCGATTCCGATTTCACTGAAAAAACCTGTTGTGAGGCCCCCAGAATCCCCCCAAAATCATTTTAAGAAAAAGGTCCGCGTGCGTGTGTGTGTGTGTGTGTGTGCGTGCGCGCGCGTGTGTGTGTGTGTGTGTGTCTGAGAACACCATAACTCAAAAACGAAATGTCAAATAAACACCAAACTTGGTATTTAAGTTCAGTATAACTTCCAAAGTTGCGACATAAAGGTTTTGACGAAAATCCCCCACCCCTAACTCCCCTTTACATGGAACATTTTTCGAAGATTTTTATTTTCTCAAAAATAGCTCTAACAAATTTGATTAAAATGCCATATATTAAGAATATTTACAAGACAAATAAAATGTATATCTTGAATTTTCTAGGAATAGCTTATAAAGTCCTCTTCATTCGGAAGGAGTTTTGTATAATCTTGTGTAACTGGTAAACGTTAAACGATAGACGAAAACGCACTACACAAAAAACGTAGATCTCTTTAAAACACACAATTAATTTCAAATAATTTGTTATAGCATCAGCCATTTACGAGATATCCGTTATTAAATGATTCGAATTGATCAACACATTTGTCATTCTTTTTAAGTCCTATCGACATTCAGTTATTTCTCTCGATTGCATGGAAAGAACATGGCATTTTAAGACCAGTTCTTAGACATCTGAACTATCGCTATTTCCTTTTGTATCTGTAACGAAGAGTGTAATGCAGCTATCTCTGTAAAGGTTTATGTATATTGAAATGAAATAGGAAAATAAGTTTTTGTAAAAATTGTTTTAATCCCATTAATAAATAATAGAGGGTACAGAAAATCATGTGGATGTAACACATGAGATTTTATTACATATTTCATACCCAACCTCACTCGGTAGATAATAATTAATAATATATTGATATACAAGTATGGTAAGTGCATCATTAGAGAACGAAGAATTTGAAAATACAGATGAAGTCGGGTACTTTCTACTTACAAAACTCCCCAATGCAGTTAATGCATGTATATTGCATTCTGTTTTTTCGACGATACTGAATAATAGAAGCAGTACTTGCATGAAAATGAAACTAATTATTTACAAATGTTCAACATGGGGTTCCAGTAGCTGACGGTGGCGAATTGGCGATCGGTTATCTACGCCTGAAAGCAATAACTTGTACTGTGTTCCTCTGACGAGAATGTGTCTGTAAGGAATGTGTTGACATCAACAATTCTAGCGCTATCTGAGAAAGATTACGGCTCTATTTTCAACATATCAACAAGACTTAAGGTCTCTTAGAAAACATACACTCTTCTGCTAGTAATGCTGAATGACCAGTTGCTTTTGTTTGCTTTCTCGTCATAGATTTTAACGACGTTAGCAAATATTTCTCGGGCTTAGAGTTATTCCTTTCTTACTAGCCATTGTAAATAACTTTATAAATCACTAAAAACATTACACACTTCTCCAAGTGAAACACGTAACGTTGCGCGATGTTTTAATGTAGATAGTAGATCTATTTAAGACATCATGGTGAGCTGCCACGTAATACTATCCCGAATCACTCCTCCAGAGAGTAGAATACCCCGCGAACGTTTTCTCGTCAGAGGCCTACACTAGCTCACATTTAGCTGCTGCTGATGCAATCGTAAGTAAATATTAACAAATAAAAAAGGAATTAAAGACCCAGGTAAGATTTAAATAGCAAAATTCAACTATCAAATGGTTAATCACATACCATGTCTGTAATAATAAATATATCAAAAGCTAGAGGATTTAATAAAGCTTATACACATACGTGCAGTAAAGTAGACAAAACACACAGGTAGGTTAGGTTACCAACACAATACAGGAAATTCAAGCAACGTTTATTCAAGGCATTTCTTTCTACGACATTTAGTTTTGGAGATATGTACAGTCTCAACTTAAATGGTACCTCCTGTATATACACTAGGACAAACAGTGGGAACTAGTTTCTCACAAGAAAATTAGAATAGTTATATGCCAAGAACGCAAAATAAGGCTTTAGTGGACGTATCCAGTGTATCCAGACGAGGTATAAAGTGAGCCCAGAATATGGGACGAGTTCGCTAAAGTCTTTGCGTACGTAGTGCATGCAATAGCTTTTTAATAAAACCTCTCTAAACTATATGGGAAATTTGTAATTACGAGGGGTATTTTAAAAGTAAGGTCCGTTTTGCAATAAAATACGAGCTACTTTCCGTTAGTTTATTTTTACTTTCTCTACTAAGTATAGTGAGCATTCCACCCAAAAATTCGATGCCGAGATTTCACCGGAAATACATGCTTTAAGGTCCCATGAATACAAAAAACAATTTTTTGAAAAAGGTCCGTGTGTGTGTCTATGTATCTGTGAACAGCATAACTTAAAAACGAAAATTCGGATAAATACCAAACTTGGTATTTAGGTTCAGTATCTTTCAAAGATGCGACACGAAGTCTATCAAGAAAATCCCGGCACTCCAGACTACCCTTTACTTGGAACATTTTTAGAAAATTTTGATTTTCTCAAAAATGGCTCTAACGAATTTGATTAAAATATATGTTTAAGATATATTTATGGTAAAAGAAATGTATACCATGAATTTTCTGGGAGTGTCCCAAAAGTCCTTTTTATTCTGAATGACTTTTGCATAGCTGGAAAACCGTAAGAGATGAACAAAATTTTACTACACAAACAAAATGTAGATCTGTTAAAACACACAATTTACGTCACACTTTTTTGCCGAGTGAACCATTTGCGATATATTCCTTGTTATTTGTTTGAATTTTCCAATACTTTTACTTTTCCTCAGATGGGAATTCGTTATTCGTTTTTTTTTTTTCATGTCCTGGACATGCAAAGAGAATGGAATGCTCCACATAGTAACCAGTTCTTAAAAGATTTGACTATCGCTTAAAGCCTACATGTTCCCCTTACATCTACAAGAAAATTAGCAATAAGTTTAACATCTCAATATCTCAGTTAACATGAATTACATGGAGAATAAGCGTTTGTAAAAATAGTTTGTACAAGAGTAGAGAAAGTCATGTGAGTGCAACACAGATGTTTTAACTAAATCTTCCAACCTTACACAACTTTTCTACCAGTTATCAATGTTTTAGAGCATTTGTCTTAGCGTAGCATAAGTTTTTGAAACCTCATCACAGACTTTCGCCGCCAGTTCACCTAAGAAACGTGGCAAATTTTTCTTTATTGAAAATTATCTGTGATAATCTCATAGGAGATACTTGCGGCACATATACGAAAGCTTCTTGAAGGACATAAACAATGAGTCCTCTGTTTTGGCTAACATCACATTAACTTGCAGATTCACAATTGTTTTCTTTCAGCTACTCTCTGATAAAGATCTGACTTCCAGACCACTAGTTTCAGTCCTCATCCCCTGAAACCAACGAGATCAATAATGTAATCTTAGACACAGAAGAATGCATCTCAGAAATATACGCTTGTTTTATGCTGTGGCGGCGAATTTCTTTTAGGGGAAGCCATTGAAATTGGTTATACACTAGAATGAGACTTCAATTGATTCTGAAAGCTAAAGAAAGTTGAAGTTTGAATCCGAAACTATAATGCTTGAATTAAATGACAAAACGTGGAAGATATGTCATATTTCTTATTAACTAGGGTGGGACCTCGATAGCGTCGATACCTCGATACTCGATACTCGGTGGTATCGAGATATATCTAATACTTTGAGATAAATCTCCGATATTTCTTCGATACTTATACATTTTTAAGTTTTGCATTATTGAAGGCTGTTGCTTTAAACTTTATGCTAGATAAGGAATGAAAGGAGTCGAGACCTGACGTTTGCCTCGCACGTGTCCCCAAAGAGTTACTGGTCTATAATTCTTTAAAGATTTTGATTGCGTTTCCTATGGGTGAATAAATGCAACATTTCTTAGACTCTGGTGTCTATATGAAAACATGCAAAACAATGGAAAAGACCACAAGTACTCATTAACATACACAGTTAACTGAGTAGCAAATGAAGCTGATTTAGCTGACGCACTAAATCAGGTTTCCGCAGTAGACTGGCTTGGTGACTCACTCTCAGCCGTTACATTTACCTACTCCGGTGACCAAAAAATGTGAATTCAGCAGAAACAAATCAGAACTGAAGACGTAAGATAATGCAGGGTATGGAAATATTTGTTCTTTCCTTCCATCTGTTAGTTTGTGTTTACTCAAGTCAAACGTAAGCATAGCTACCGACTAATTTCCATAATATGGATAGAAAATCCTTCAAAAGAAGGTTTCCAGCACAAAATAATACTTACATAGGAAATACACTTAAATACTTACATAAAAATAAATTATTATTATTATTATTATTATTATTATTATTATTATTAGCTTTGACCAACAATAGGGGATATATAGCCTAGGCATTATCAAGGTTAAAAAATTGCTGCCAATTGGAGAATGTCAAACAGGAACAATTTCGGAATTAGTATAACGATACAAAATTGATTGCATATGTTTATACAAATAAAACTACTAATAAGAACATAATTCAGTGAACAAGCTATCGCCTTTACAGTTTGTTTTTATAAAATGAGCATCGAGCATCGAGAAATATATCGTCCCATCACTATTACTAACCTAACATACTTCTTAAATTCTGAACCCTAAAATAATAATTCACGTTTATTAAGAGTAATGTTTTCTATATTAATTTGTTATTTCATATTTAATTTGTTTTTTTTAACTATTTTACAATGTAAATATTAATGTGCTTACAAACAAGCTTGCTTGATAGCAAATAGTCTTTGAACTGAGCACCCTGATTAGTTCAGCTGGTTCCGACCAATGAGCTATCAGTGCTTAGAGGGCCAACGATCAATCAGAGGCAAGCTTACAAAGGCAAATGGCTCACTAGAAACCCAAGCCAAGCCATTTTGATCACTTACAGACTGGAAGCCAGCAGGAACAGACGCATTTACGTGTTCCTAAGAAAATCGTTTATTATGTGATGAAAACATTTAACAGGTTAAAAACTGTGTATTTAAATTTTTGTATACAGCGAATGAGTGTGAAATTGAATTTGATTTAGCAAAATATACGAATTTCTGAAAATTATCGAAAAAAGGGTTGTGCCTCCAGAGCTTACCTAACCTAAAACATTCCTAATCCTCCCAAACAAGGTTGTTATGCTCCTTGCATGTCTGCTTTCATACCTGTTAGTCCGAAAATAGTCGAAAAAGTTTAAATATCGAACGGAAAACGAACGGGGTGCCGTGAACTGAATTTCACCAGTGGGCTTCGTCCCTTACCATTCAGTTAGAAACCGACATTTTGTGTGGGGCATCCCATTTCATCAACGAGGTGCTCCGGCCCGAACAGCTTCAAATCTTACTACCGAACTTGAACCTTGCCCCTTCAAGTTATATAGACTGGAATAAAAAATTAGTCACCCAAAATATTCAGAAGTTCTTATTTTATTGCATTACGGACCCTACTTTAAAAACATACCTCGTATATTTAATTAAGTTCTGAGGGTGCTCAAAGTTTCGATTATACTGCAACACCTGTTTATGTGATGTCGAACTCTTAAAAAGTGTCTATGGCTTGTCCGCAATTGCTAGGATGTAAACTCCCTGTGCCACTTAATACGTCTCCAAACTTGCAAACAAGGGCTGGGTGACGCCCGTTGGGATAACATCGTTGACGGAGCCGGCAAGCCTCTCTTGCATTCCTTCGGTCTTCCCTGTGAATGAGAAGCATCTCGGTGTACTCTGCATTTGTGTACAAGGCCGCTATTGTTCATTGCCATTTGACGATATTCACACAAATGGATGCTATAAAATATGAAACTACTAAATAGAATAATACCGCAAGCACTGCCGCTGACTGTAGGCATGGTGGATGCTGTGAATTGCATAACAGCTGATGCAGTACTATTGATGAGCAACTCTGAAGTCTGCTGTTTGCCGTGGAGTCTGCGGTTTGTTCCCGCTTCGGAGACTCCAGCGCGTAAACAATGACTTTTTGAACGCGGGTTTATAAGCAAAATATGATCACATGGCAGATATCTATCACCGAAGCTTGTAACATTTACCTTTTACAGCCTGTAGTTACTCTTTCATTTATTGAGATATTAACAAGAAGGTAAAGGCTTACAGGACAAAATGTCCTTTTATAATTTCATTTATTATTATAAATGATTAATTTTGGACCGATATTTACCACAGCATTTTAATGGTTTCCTCTCAGAATTTTTGCTACATCTTCGCGATTCCAATCCCTCCAGGAGAGCGCATGTCAAATTGAGTTATCAAGCTGTACCATGTTCCTGATCAAAAACACTTTGTTTTGGAGATTGATCACAGAAGTAACCGGACTGTAAAAGCAGTAGGAGTGCTTCAACGAAACCTGCAATATTACGTTCTTCTGATTCATTTATAAGCAATGAATTGAGCTGATTTACATCTCATAATCATTCATTTTCAGTGCGTTCGTGAAATTTTAGATTGCGAATCACATAAGATTGCTGTATACATCATCCGAAGAATTTCGGGATTCCAGACGAATACAGGCAATTATTATTAGTCTAAGAGCAAATCACTACTGCACGCTTCACCTTGGAGCCAGCAGTATCGGCAGCATTGATTACGAAGACCAAAATAGGACAGCTTCAGATTCTGGATTAATTGAGTATTATTAAACGCTATGAAATAATGGATACTTTTACTACCATGCAGAGCTTAAATTGGAATGTGAAAAAAACTGATGTGTTTGCACTCACATGAGCTTCTCTACTCTTCTACAAACTATTTTACATCTACTTCATGTTAATTGTTATAAACATTTTCAGAAACTATCCTATTGCTAATTTTTATGTAGGTGCAAGGGGAATATGGTAGACTTTATGCGATAGTCAAATGTTTTAAGAGCTGGTTGCTATGTGGAGCATTCCATTCTCTTTGCATGTCCAGGACATAAAAAAGCGAATAACGAATTCTCATTTGAGAAAAACTATAAGTATTGGAAAATTCAAACAAAAACAAGGAATATCTCGGAAATGGTTCACTCGCCAAAAAATGAGTATGACATAAATTGTGTTTTTAATAAGATCTAACTTTTTGTGTAGTAAACATTTGTCTATCTCTTACAGTTTACCAGTTATGCGAAAGTCATTCAGAATGAAGAGGGCTTTTGGGGATATTCCCAGAAAATTCAATGTATACATTTCAGTTTCCATGAAAATATCTTAAACATGTGATATTTGAATCAAAATCGTTAGAGCCATTTTTGAGAAAATAAAAATTTTCTAAACATGTTCCATGTAAAGGTTAGTCTGGGGTAGGGCAATTTTCTTGAAAATCTTCGTGTCGCATATTTAGAAGATACTAAAGCTCAAATATCAAGTTTGGTATTTATCCGAGATTTAGTTTTTGAGTTATGTTATTCACAGACACACAGACTGACTGATAGACACACACGGACATGTTTCCAAAAATTCTTTATTGGATTCAGGGCACCTCAAATCATGTTATTTTCGATGAAATCTCGGTATCGAAATTTTGGGTGAAATGCAATACTTTCCCTACTTACTATACGTAGTAGAGAAAGTGTAAATGGTGTGGAGACAAACCAAATGGAGTTATTGAGATATGTTACTCTACACTCCAAAATATCGAATCTGAGAATAATCAAGCATCTTATTCCTAGTAATTTAAACAATATTGTAACAGGATATAACGAAGCCTGAAGGTAGAATTAAGAAGAAAATAAGTAACTATGTGCCAAAAGGGGAAAAATAAATCGGAGTATCCCAGTATCAACAACTGGGTGACCTCTGAGTCGACAGCCTAATGCAGTAGACAATGGAGATGATTATGAATTACTTCAACTTTGTTATTTAGAGATGTGATAGCTTTGCTACACATGCAGTGGAAGACCCGGTCTTTTTGTTGAATGGACGCAGAATTTTTCTGGGAATATACCGGAATATATGGGCAAATTATTCCAAGAAATAGGAAACGATACTGGGACATATGCCTTAGTTGACCGATGGATACATCGAGGCCAAAACGTTGATACCTTAACTAATATTATTGAATTACCAGAAGTTACTTCTATATGTTCACCTTCTCAAATATGCAATGATGAAGGTACACAAAGCTTAGAAATGCTTTATACAGTGTGGACCATTTAAGTTGAGACTTTACAATATCTCCAAAACTAAGCGTTGTAGAAAGAAATGTCTTTAATAAAAGTTGCTTGATATTATGGGGGAAAGTAAATGTCATTAGTCGTGTTTTGTTTGGAGACGTTATGATGGTCATTTCAGTGTCAATTGATTTTTTTTTAAAATGGGATGGATTTGGTCATTATCATTTATTGTAAAGTCTGCATTATCGGAAAATTTTCACAAGTGTCTCACACGTACATATTTTAGCCACATAACTTTCAGACGTCGATCATGCAGCGACTCGTTATAGCTTTACTTCTTGAACACTGCGCATAATTGCACATGTGTAGGCTGTGATTACAGAAAACATCTCAATTATGTGTTTCACGTTTAGATTAATTCGTGGAAGATTAGTTCAATCATCACTTCTTGCAGAACATTCCGAAATCTTTCTGAATAGTTGTTCACGATCTAGGGATGGCAATATCAGACGAGCACAATAGCTCCGCGCTGAAACGTGTGGAACCGAATGAAAGTTCAGCAGTATGAGTGTGCACTGTGTTTGCTCAGTTGTGTGCTCTTGTCCATGCTGCATCAAATGACGTCAAAAATAGAACCATTCTGATAAGGCTACATTGTTGCTCTTTCCGATGCAAAATACTTGTATGCTAAGACTATTAAGCAGTCCAAGAGGCATGGTTTTACCATATCCTAGAAAGTGATTTCATGTGCACTCAAAAAAAAAAAAAGCTATTTCCACATTAGGACTTATTCCAAAAGGCAGGAAACAGGGAAACCACGACCGGCCACCAGTCGCACCCTGGAGATAATTTGGAAGGTGAAGACCCATGCCTCTGGACTAAATGGGAACACATTCCATAACTTTCAGCGACATCCGTATTAAGTCATCTGATGCATCACTGATGTAGTTTTGGGCATTTGGGTTCCTGAAAAGAGCCCTTGGAAGCAGACGGCCGCGAACTTTGAATGATCTCTAGAAAGCTGTCAAGATGTATGGAATAAACTGGACATCCCTGTATTTCGTAGCGCTTTGCTCCAGTGGAAGCTGTGCTGTAGATTGATAGCTAAAGCCAGATAAAACATCACTGCTGGTGGATGCGTGGTTTTTCATAAGGTAAGGAGGCTTAAGTTTGTTACCATAGATTGCAAACAACCCTCTGTAAAACATGGTACTCGTTTCACATAATGTTGTGGTACATATTATGCTCAACAATATCTACAGCATTTTGTTGTCTGCTTCTCTTCTTCTCAAAGGATTCTTTAGAACAAAATGCAAAATGCTACTTACAGTGAAGAAGAATAAGCATATAAAACATAAAGGCAAACAGAGCAGGTTAAATAAATTGTATACAGTGAAAGAACAACCAATCTAAGATCTATTATAGACCTTTAACAGTTTGACTGTTAGGGCGTGTTGTGTTTTCATAAAGTATCATATAATTATAATGATGCAACCATTATCTTTTGTGGCTTATAGCCATACACAAGGCTTATGTCAGGAAGTCGGCGTTAATGCGAAGATGGTCGAAGAAGACCATTTTCGGGGTACACAATTGTAGTGATGCATCTGTAGTTTCTTCAGAGAATTCATGTCTGTTAATAGTTTCACAATAGGACATCATGTAACCTACGCTGTGCGCGCCTTCTCCATCGCACTTCAGGCACCTGCTAGAATGACAGAATGATGAATTATATGTGACCTACTACGAGTAGGCAGGATAATTGTAATGGACTACGTGGAACCATAAGGACCAAATTTTACCCGGAAGATATTTTGAGGAGATGTGACATAAATCAAACCAGTGCCTGGAGACAAGACATTCGTTATTCTCATTTTAGGAGCTTTACAGGCAACAAGACTGTTTTCAGTGCGCAGCATTGTTCTGGAGGAAAATGACTTTGTTCATGGACATAAAGGCGCATATAGTTTATAAGGTGGTGGGTATCCTTCTAAGTCTAAAGTAAAAGGTATGACGGAGGAATCCCAAGAACCGGGGCAGAACATCGCACTTAGGCCAGTCGGCCCATGGTGCTTCCAACGTGACCCCTGGTAGTAAAGAATGCGGGGAGAAACCCGAAGGATGAATAGATGTCGACGGGCGCAAGAATGGATGGGGTCCGTAACGTTTTCAGATAGAGCGCATCCGCGTCCTACGGTCCCTGTCCTCAAGCCACCAACCTCCAAGGTCGCCCGCTGCGGAGCCCCACGCGGTACCGTAGCGACGCCAGGGAAGAAACCTTTACAGAGCGCAAGCCACCTCCCAGCCGCAACCCGCCGAACACCGTCGCCTGGTTCTGCAACCCTGAAACAGGTGACACGAAAGATGATGGGTACAGGAAATGAAGGGCAGGAGAATCGTGGTAGAGGATGAACCACCTCAGCATTCGCCTGGCGACCCGGGGAAACCACGAAAAACTCATGGGCCAAAGTGGACAGTCGCCGGGAAGCAATCCCGAGACCTCCCGAATGCGGGACACAGACGCAATCGCCTGAACCATACACTCGGTCCTTCTAAGTCTAGTGAGTTGGCCAATCCTATAGCATTAACCATCTACTGGGAACTGCATGCTACTGTTTTAAATGGTAAACCCGACTGAGTAAAATCGCTCTACATTTCATCTCTACTCCAGGGACCAATACCACCTTTTCCGGGGTTCAGGGTTGTCAAGGCAAATATTCCCTGCTAAATAAACCAACTAACAGCTGCAGTCATTTTTATACGGTGTTTATAATGGGGAAGGATTTGTGTTTAAATATCACACCTTGAAAAGCGCATAATGGTCCACAGTCTGTCACACAAAGTTCTCGTTAATGCACGTCTTTACAGCTAAATTAAATTTTCTGCTAGGAGCGGTCGCGCGAGGTGTTGGTGACACCAAGGCTACTCGTTGCGTGTTTTTCCTGAAATGGTGCATATTTTTTGTTTCATACTATCTGGATTGTCATGTTTTTCCGTCTCCAAACCAGTATGTCGAATTGAACTTTTCCGTTCAGTTACTTTCCGTGCTCCAACAATAGTTACTTATAACTGTCCTCGCTGCAACGAGGGTATGAAATATGCGACTGCGTCATGTCCAATATAATATACATTATTTATATATTTAACCAATATACAAAGTATTTCGACGTAGTATGAAACAAAATCTTGTACGTAACAGCGGGAAGTGTTTTTACTTTCTCTACTATGTATAGTAAGCAGGGGAAGTATTGTATTCCATTCAAAAATTCGATTCTGAGATTTCACCGGTAATACATGTTTTGAGGTGCCCTGAATCCAAATAAAGCATTTTTGGAAACATGTCCGTGTTCCGTCTGTCTGTGCGTGAACAGCATAAATCAGAAACGAAAAGTCGGATAAATACCAAGCTTGGCATTTGAAATTTGGAACATTTTTCGAAAAGTTTGATTTTCTCAAAAGTGGCTCTAACGATTTTAATTAACATGTCACATGTTGAAGATATTCTCATAGATAATGAAATATATATCTTGTATTTTCTCTTTAATGTCCCCAGAAGTCCTCTTCATTCTGAATGACTATTGCATAGCTGGTAAACCGTAAGAGATAGACAAAAGTTTACTATGCAAGAAATGTATCTCTCTTTAAAACAATTTATCTCATATACAATTTCTTCGAGTAAACCATTTCCGAGATATTCCTTGTTATTTGTCTGAATTTTCCAATACTTTTATTTTTCTCAAATGACCAGCTCTTAAAATATTTGACTATCGCTTAAAGCCTACTGTATTTCCATATTCCCCTTGCACCTACAAAAAGATTAGCAATAAGATAATTTATGCAAATGTTTATCTCGATTAACATGAAGTAGGTGGAGCCTTTGTAAAAATATTTTGTACAAGAGCAGAGAAAGTCATGTGAGTGCAGCACATCACATTTTTTAAAGACTCGTTTCCACCTTATTCGTCCTGAAAAAAATTAATTTCTTGTTACAGTTACGTAAAGAACTATTACTTTAAGGTATTTCTTTAAGGCATAGAGTCCTCACTACATCCAGGACAGGTATTGGCAGTATGGGTGGTGTAGCTCATTTATTTTAGGAAATTACATTCATTCTATATATATATATATATATATATATATATATATATATATATATATATATATGTGTGTGTGTGTGTGTGTGTCAAAAAAAACGCGATCGTTAAGATTTATGTTTCTGTGTAAAATCATGTAAGGAATTTCCGTGTTCTAAAATAGTTTCTGGAGAACATGGTTACATAGCTACCATTAACAAAATGTGGGCTAATCGTATTCATATGTAATTTGTCCTGCTCTTGATTGGAAAGCTTGAGGAAGCAAGTTCTTTTGATCAGAAGGAGGACAAGAGTGTGTTTCAATACTTAAAACTGGATGTATAATCTAATGGCAAACATTTCACCTACATAATGCGCAACATTTTTATTTCCGGCGGTAGATGATCTTCATGCTATTCTGAGCAGCAGAATAGAGTTTTCTAACTGTTTTTTACTTTCTCTACTATGTATAGTAAGTAGGAGAAGTAGATATTGCATTCCATCCAAAAATTTAATGTCCAGACTTTATCGGAATGAGGCCTCCTAAACACAAAAAAGCATTTTAAGAAAAAGTTCCACGTGTGTGTATCTGTCTGTTTGTCTGTGAACAGCATAGCTCAAAAACGAAAAGTCAGATAGATACCAAACTTGGTATTTAGGTTCACTACCTTCCAAATATGCAACACGAAGATTTTTAGGAAGATCCCCCTCCGCAAACTACCCTTTACATAGAACATTTTTCAACATTTTTCATTTTCACAAAAATTACTAAGTATTTTGATTAAAATACCATATATTAAACATATTTACGTGACAAATAAAACGTATATCTTGAATAATCTGAAAATACCCTGTGAAGCCCTCTTCATTCGGAAGGAATTTTGCATATTTTTTTATAACTGGTAAACGTTAAGCAATAGACCAAAGACTAACAAAAATGTGGATCTCTTTAAAACACAATTTCTTTCAAATGAATTTTTTGTGGCATAAACCATTTTGGAGATATCCATTATTAAAGGATTGAATTGTTCAAAATCTTATCATTCTTTTAAAGTCCTGTCGATTTTCAGTGGTTTCTCGTAATTGCATGGAAAGAATATGAATTTCAAGGTCAGTGTATAGCGGCCAATTCTTAAAAATTTGACTCTCGTTGTTCCCTTTTATCTATAACGAAATGTGTCATGTAGCTGTTTCTGCAAAGGTTTATTTGGATTAAAATGAAGTAGATAGAAAAAAAATCTGATGTTACACTCACATTACTTTCTCTACTCTTGTACAAACTATTTTTTCAAACTCTTATCCTCCATCTATTTTATATTAATCGAGATACACATTTGCAGAAACGATCTTTTGACATGCAAGGAGAATTACATTTTACACATAGCGACCAGTTCTAAAAATATTTGACAATATCTTAAGGCGTACTATGTTCCCCTTGTTTTGTAATTGCAAGGGCAATATAGAAATACAGTAGCCTTTAAGCATCGACATGTTATCTTAATAGCTGGTTGTTAGGTGCAGCACCATTATCTTTGCCACAGATTAATACTCTTTGCATATCCAAGACAAAAAAAAATGAATAACGAATTCCCATTTGAGAAAATAAGTATTGAAAAATTTAAGGGAATAACAAGCAATATCTCGAAAATGGTTCACTCAACAAAAAAAATGTATGAGACATAAATTATGTATTTTAACGCTATCTATATTTTTTGTGTAGTACAATTTTGTCTATCTCTTATGGTTTACCAGTTATGCAAAAGGCGTTCACAATGAAGAATACTTTTGGAGACATTCCCAGAAAATTCAAGATATACATTTTATTTGTCATGAAAGTATCTTAAACATATGATATTTTAATCAAAATCGTTAGAGTCATTTTTGAGAAAATTAAAATTTTCGAAAAATGTTCCATGTAAAGGGTAGTGTGGGGTGGGGGGATTTTCTTGAAAACCTTCGTGTCGCATCTCTGGAAGATACTGAACCTAAGTACCAAGTTTGGTGTTTATCCGATTTGTTCGTTTCTGATTTATGCTGTTCACAGTCACACACACGGGCATGTTTCCGAAAATGCTTTTTTTTTGGGATTCAGGGGGTCTCAAAACATATATTTCCGGTGAAATATCGGTATCGAATTTTTGGGTGGAATGCAATATTTCCCCTACTTACTATACGTAGTAGAGAAGGTAAATAAGCTTTAGTAAAAATAATTTTATGCCCACTAATATATGATAGAGGGTAGAGAAGGTCATGTGAATGCAATTTATCTTTCTTTTCATGAATAGCATAACTGGTAATTGAGAAGTACCTCCAAAATACAAATTTGTATGACATGGAGAACAACGCAAGGTTTATATTCTTTCATTCATTTGGTTTTTCTTTCTTTCTTAAAATTAGGTTATAAAGCCCTGTATATAAAATCTGATGTGTTACACTCACATGACTTTCTCTACTCTGGTACAAACTATTTTTACAAACGCTTATTCTCCATCTACTTCATGATAATCGAGATAAACATTTGCAGACTCTATCTTAATGCTAGGTTTCTTGTAGATGTAAGGGGAATATATATTTACAGGGGCAATATAAAAATACAGTAGCCTTAAAGCACATACATATCTCTTAATAGCTAGTTGCTAGGTACAGCACCATTCCCTTTGCCACGAATTAATACTCTTTGCACATCAAAGACAAAAAAATGAATAACGAATTCCCATTTGAGAAAATAAGTATTGAAAAATTTAACGGAATAACAAGCAATATCTCGAAAATGGTTCACTCAACAAAAAAAAGTATATAACATAAATTGTGTATTTTAATGCGATCTACATTTTTTGCGAAGTAACATTTTGTCTATCTCTTATGGTTTACCAGTTATGCAAAAGTCGTTCACAATGAAGAATGCTTTTGGAAACATTCCCAGAAAATTCAAGATATACATTTTATTTGTCATGAAAGTATCTTAAACCTATGATATTTTAATCAAAATCGTTAGTCATTTTTGAGAAAATTAAAATTTTCGAAAAATGTTCCATGTAAAGGGTAATCTGGGTTTTCTTGAAAACCTTCGTGTCGCATCTCTGGAAGATACTGAACCTAAATACCAAATTTGGTGTATATCCGACTGTTCGTTTCTGAGTTATGCTGTTCAGACACACACAGACAGACACACAGACAGACACACACGCAGACAGACACACAGACACACAGACAGACACACAGACATGTTTCCAAAAATGCTTTTTCTGGATTCAGGGGGTCTCAAAACATGTATTTCCGGTGAAATCTCGTTATCGAATTTTCGGGTGGAATGCAATACTTCCCCTACTTACTATACGTAGTAGAGAAAGTAAAAATGTATTCATATAAAATAATAATAGTAACAACAGAAGCATTGTTAGCAGCTTATAGTTCACTGTTAAGAGATAGGATAAGGGAAAATCTCTTGTCCCAAGAAGTTTCTGATAAGTAGGGAAATTAAAACATTTGTTTCAGTTTTCTTCCTTTTTTTGAGAAATCTTATGCTTTTATCTACTACTTTAATAATCAGTGATGCTGTAGTTCGTAGTTACTAAGAAACAAAACCTATGCTTTATATTCTAACAAAACACGCATCAAAACTTAATATAGAGGTTCAACAAAACGTAAAATACACTTTAATAATGATCATATATATCTTATTTTCCTTGATAATAATATGCATTAAAACAAAAAATAATGGTTGCAACTTGGACTGCTTTCAAAATTATTCCTAATGAACCGTGAAAATCACCTTCTTCGCTGATTTTTACTTTAAATTCACATATGAAATTAGCATCCAAAGTTGCAGAATATAACAATTTTATTTGTTGTCTCTTTTTTTTTCCAATGCACACATTACCCTTTCTCTAAACATATCGTTTCTGCAATAAATAAATTAATTTCATTAAATATACTAAAAGTATACTAAATATACAGCATATACTATGATGCAGTAATTTGTATCACAAATTACTTAAATGTAAATAATGATTGTAATATGAATATGCATTTTTATGTGACATTGATTTGAGATGTTTCTTGACTGTAATTATTGTTGATAAGTAAGTTTCTACGACCTTACTGAAACTGTCAATAATAGCGCGCAATAATGCAGCGAAGGGGGGTGAGCTGTTTATCATTATTGGAAACGAGGAAGTTACGTAATATTGGCGCGTTTTTTCCGTTGAGAACCTTCTGGAATGTTTCCCTAGAGCATATGTATTCATAATTTTCATTGGATATTAAAATAGACGCTAATGTTGGCGCGTTTTATTAGCCAATAGTAACTCAGTTATAATCTTTAGGCATATCGGGGAGTGGGAGTATAAATAGAGGCTAGGTTTGAGGTAAAGTCCGTCAGTCGCTCAGTTCATCAAAATTCTTTGTGCACTACACGTCGTCTTCAGTTCGTCAGTTCGTCAAAATATTTGTATGAGAAACGTCGGCTATAGATTCACAAGTTACGAAAATCTAAAGTATTATAAAGTTAATTATACACAAAGTTGAAGTACGTGAATTAAGAGTGATTAGTAATGAAGTTATTATAACAGTTTCAGTTTGGCGAGTGTTAAGATCAATGTATAAATGTGATAGTTAACGTGTTTGACAATAAATGTGTAAAACAAATTTCTTCATCAGTGTTATATTTGGATAAAAGATTCCTTTCCGTTTACACACTCTGATTCAAGAGACATGTTCGACTGAGAAATAATAGCTAGCCGGAGGACAGTAAACAAAACTTATAATTCTTTCAAACACTAATACTACCACAAATTGCTAACACTAGATGGAGCTACAAACCGAACAAATGAATGACGTCACAAGATGGCAACACGTGATGTAAACAAACATCACAAGCATCAACATTATAAGTAAATACCGCATCAAATTGGCTCCCAAACGTGGGGCTACAATAATAAATAAATACAATAATACACTCGCAACTAAAATACTCTGAACGTATATAAAATATTGTAGACAATACATTACAAATTAGGTTTAGTAACTATTGCTCTAAATAACTATTAAATCATGAGAAAAATACACGGAAACTTGCAACTGGGAAGAAAGTGGGCTGCATAGTTACTGAGGTAGTAACAACAAATAGTAATAGAAGAAGTAGTAGTAGTAGTAGTAGTAGTAGTGGTAGTAGTAGTAGTAGCAGTAGTAGTAGTAGTAGTAGTAGCAGTAGTAGTAGTAGTAGTGGTAGTAGTAGCAGTAGTAGCAGATGTAGTAGTGGTAGTAGTAGTAGTAGTAGTAGTAGTAGTAGTAGTAGTAGTAGCAGTAGTAGTAGTAGTAGTAGTAGTAGTAGTAGTAGCAGTAGTAGCAGTAGTAGTAGTGGTAGTAGTAGTAGTAGTAGTAGTAGTAGTAGTAGTAGCAGTAGTAGTAGTAGTAGTGGTAGTAGTAGCAGTAGTAGCAGTAGTAGTAGTGGTAGTAGTAGTAGTAGTAGTAGTAGTAGCAGTAGTAGTAGTAGTAGTAGTAGCAGTAGTAGCAGTAGTAGTAGTGGTAGTAGTAGTAGTAGCAGTAGTAGTAGTAGTAGTAGTAGTAGTAGTAGTAGTAGTAGTAGTAGTAGTAGTAGTAGTGGTAGTGGTAGTAACAATAACTTTCTGCAAATGAATCCTATACAAACATAGCTTTGGTGAAATTATGTTACTTATATAAAAACAAGTTTACATAAATTAAATTTCAGAAATGCAAAGTTGATATTAATGCAGACAAAAGGTAAAAAAAATGTTTAGTTTCAATACAACAAAGACTTTGAACATGAGCCCCTATAATATCGCCTTTAAAACCTCATGCATCCCGGCAGGTGGATTCGGCTTAAATGTTTGAATCGGATTCGGGAGATCTCGGGTTCAAACCACCGGGGTAGACCAATCTAACCAAAGGTTTTTTCGCGGTTTACCTCGGTCGCTAGGCGAATGGGGTTGGATAATTTGATCCGCAAATGTTCCTATCATCCCTTTCCTCACAACATTTCATTTCCTTCTTCTTCAACGTCATACCAGGCAATGGGCTGATTACCCATCCTGGATGTGCTATGATCCAGAGTGCTTGCTCCTTGATAGGATTTTGTCCGTCTAAGGCATGCTTGTAAGTCCTTGGGGTGTAAGTGCTACGAAGAGGAGGGTAATCAGTTAAAGAATAAGAAGAAAAAGAAAGCTTGACGCATCGCTAATGTACAGTGAATTTCCTGCAGGCACACTTTAGCCTAACATTACCAAATTGCTGCAATAACTTACAAAGCTTGCAAGCAAAGCATTAAACGCTGCCTCTGTGGTTGACTGATCAGCGTTCTGGCTTCTTAACTCAGAGTTCCCAGGTTCAATTCTCGGTTGTGGTGAGGCATTTTTCCTACCCTCCGCAGAGTCTGGAAGTATGAATGTGATGTCTTTCATGTTTAAGATGGTTTAAAAAACCAAAAAGAACCTGCAGATAACGAGATTTTTCTCAAGTCAAAACCCCAGATATGACTATAGAAGATAAAGGGACCTATAAAATGACACAGTGAAAAAGAAACCATTAAATGGAATAAAAATCTGAAGTGTTGCACTCACATGACTTTCTCTACTCTGGTACAAACTATTTTTACAAACACTTATTCTCCATCTACTTCATGTTAATCGAGATATCGAGATGTTAATCTTATTGCTAATAAGAGCGGCATCCTTCTGGAGTGGCATCCCTGGGATCTGGGCTCCCAGGGAGCTAGGGGCTTTTGGATAGAGTGACCGGTATCGGATGCGTTCTATCTGGAATCGTTAGGGATCCCGTCCATGCTTGCGCACATAGTTGTCGGATCTGTTCGCCCTTCCAGTATCTCCTTCATCCCTACCTCCCAGGGGTCAAAGAGCACACCTGTCTGCGTACGGTGCTCTGCCCCGTTTTCGGAGGCCCTCCGTGACATATATTCCTACTCTAACACATTCGATTGTTCACTCACTGACAACTAAGACAGTGGTGATATGAAGTTCAACAACACATCTAAGAAAGTAATTATTATTTACATAATTTGTTATATTTTATTCATGGGATAGACTTAATAAATCCCATTCGAGATTACGAGTTTCATCATATAAATTCATTAACTCTCTTGGGATTACCTTTCAGGATACAGAGTATAAAACGGAGAGGGACACCTCGCGTACTGCCACCTACACCCCCAGGACGAAGCGAGGAAGTTAAAGGACCACAGGAGGCTACAGGTCGCAGATAGACAGGCACAGAGACGCAGGAAGTCCCTAACAGTTCCATGCACGAAGATGCATCCTACTACTGGAGCTGCACTGAGGGGACGATGAACGGCCCGTTAACCAAGCAGCCCTCTAGTATGCATGGGAAATACTCTTTCCTTTGAGCAAGCATCTGCGTCATTTATCCGGCACCGCCTAACACCCAGAAAACATCTGAAACATGAGAATGAAAGGGAAAATGAAAGAAAATCGTGGTAATTGATGAATCAGCCCAGCATTCGTCTACCGACTAGGGAAAATCAGGAAAATCTGAGTTCAGAGTGGGCGGTACGACGGGAATCCAACCGAATGCAGGCTTCACACGCTACCGTGGAGCCATCTCGCTCGGTTTGGGAGTACATTAGACAAGTCTTTAACCTATTGAATCAAAACTTTCTGACTGACTGTTGGTCACACGTTGGTGACTGTTTTCGTGCATTTCCTGATTCGAATCTGAGCTACTGCATAGGTAACCTGTATATTAAGAACTGAACTTTCTGAATTTCAACCAAGCGGGGTGGCGCCGCGTTAACGTGTGCAACTCACATTGAAGAGGTTCGGGTTTGATCCGCGCGACCACCCACTGACGCATGGGTTTTTCATGGATTCCTCGAGTTTGGCAGGCGAATGCTGCGGTGGTTTCTTCTCTATCATGATTTCCTGTCCATCATTTCCCTTTCATTCTGTTTCCTTCTCATCTTTCGTATGTGCTTCTTGGTTTCGTGGCGTATGGCGCGGATGCATGCTCAATGAAAAGAGCATTCGCCGTGGACACCAGAGAGCTGCTTGATTCATCGCCCTCTCTACAGCAGTTGGACGGGTCTGTGAGCTTGTAAATGTTGGGGTCTTCCGTGCGTTCTGTGGCCTGTCTGCTTACGACCTGTATCCTCCTGTCGTTCCTTCACCTCATCCCTTCCTCCTGGGGGTGTAGCTGCAATAGATTTGTGCAGGTCGCATCGCGCGAGCTGTCCCCCTCCGTTGAATCACCCATACCTCTACCTCCTGAGTTTAATGGGTATTCAATTATTTAACAGCGGAGATTAATGACTGTGAAAAGTTACAGGCAAACCCAGTGGTGAGAAACTAACCTTCAGCAAACAGAGGTATCCATACCTTTCCTACTTTCCTTACACCTACGGGTTTCATGACGAGGCTCGAAGAGTACTGTGACTGAAAAGGCAACACCAGGTTCCTGCGGCAAGACTTTGGCCTCTTACTGGGATGGTCTAGGTTGTGGGAGAACCAGAATCCATTTTTGCTGTCATGAGGGCCCACACGGAAATCGACGCAACAGTAAATTACTTTCTTTCCGCATTATGGGTCGACGCACTCGTGGTGCAGAGAATGTGTTAGAAATCTCAGGAATCGGCAGAGCTGCGTTTTCTTGGATGTCAATAGGCCGTAATAAACTGCTTATTTCAGTATTTCCAATTTAAACCACATGGATCACCCGCAATTTGATTACAACAATCATATTCTTACCTTAAATTACTGTGAATACTTTTCCATACCACATATAAGGTGACCGATCTCTGAATTTTCCAAACCTGAATTACTCCGGATAGACTTTTGAATGTTCGAACGTTGTTGAAAAGTTTGGTGCACTTGTGTTAAGCTGTTTCTGAATTATGCATTTTTACTTTCTCTGCTACGTAGAGTAAGTATGAGAAGTATTGTGTTCCACCCAAAAATTCGATATTGAGATTTCACCAGAAATACATGTATGCCCCCTGAATCCCCCCAAAAAAGCATTTTTAGAAAAAGACCTTTGCATGTGTGTCTGTGAACAGCATAACTCAAAAATGAAATATCGGATAAATACCAAGTGTACCAAATTTGGCATTTATGTTTAGTATCTTCTAGGGATAGGACTTCGATACCATCGACACCTCGATACTCTCGATTCTTCTTCGACATCGAAGTATGTCTAATACTTTGAAATAAACCTTCGATGCTTTTTCGATACTTTTAATTTTTTAAGTTTTGCATTATTGGAAGCTACTGCGTTTAACTTGATGCTAGATAAGGAATGAAAGGAGTCGAGACTTCATGTTATTGACAAGCACGTGTCCCCAACGAGTTGCTGGACAATAGTTCTTGGTAGACCTTGACTGCGTTTCTTGTGGTTGAATGACTGTAACATTCCATAGACTCTTGTGTCTAAATGAAAAGATACTAAAAAGTGGGGGAAGGTTTAGAGATAATCATGTATAACTGGCGCAACAGTTCTAGACACGTGAAAGTCTTAATGACAGCTATGATGCGAGTTACTTACCAGATCAGGTGTTTGACGGTCGTCTGCATGCTGCAGGAGTGCCTGGGACAGTCATTGTCAAATATACGCACACCGGCTATGCACTGCACTACACTGCGCTGCACTGATAAACTTAGTTATATACAGTATATTTAAATCCACGCTGTAAAAAGTGCTTAATATAAAAACACTGTCAATCATCTACCTCCAATTCTTCCACACCTGACAGCCCTTCCTCATCTCGGAATCACTCATATCATTGCCGTCATCACTGCTGTCGCTACTTTCTGCACCATTATCCTGGATGAGAATTCTTTCTATTTGATTTTCTACAATTCCATCTTTTTCAAAATAATGATTCTCAATTTGTTCCATATGTCGACATACATTTTCCCATTCTGGTCTTCCAATTTCAGCAAATCGCTGGCGACATAACTGCTCACATCTTTTAATTTAAAAGTGATATTTCTGCATGCCACCCATTTTTGACATCAGCCCAGATTAATTCTATTGGGTTTAGATCTGGGTGATATGGTGGCAGTCTAAGTACATTATGGCCATGTTGTATTAATATCTGGTCAAGTATGTAGAACTTCTGAAGCGGTCTGTTGGCTTTAATTAAGTTATATAGCTTTGTTTTACTCATGCTTTCATGAAAAGCTATATTATGCCTAAGTAACCAAGCTCTCATTTCTTGTTTCAAGGAATTTGAGGTAGGTGGTTTGTCAATTTGTGTGTTATGGTAAGAAGCATTGTCGATAACCAGAACACACTCAGCAGGTATATTAGGTATCAACATGGTGTTGATCCACTTCATGTAATTTTCTGTATTCATTTCTTGATGAAAATCTCCTGTTTTTTTTTGTTGCGACTTGTAAATGAGAGGGGCATTTGGAACGAAGCCACTTTTTCCACCAGCATGAACGATGATAAGTCTTTGCCCTTTGGCAACAGGTGCCCGCAAACCTAATTCTCTATCGTCACTCCAACTTTTAGGTGTTGTATGATTGATGTGTATGTATGATTCATCTTCATATACTATAGTTCGACCCTCTGATTTGTACCTCCGGAGAAGAGTAAGGTACTCTTCCCGCTGAGATCGTATGTCATGCTTTTCTATTAGAGCTCTTCTATTTGATTTGGTTTTCTTCCACTTGAACCCTAAATCTTTTATAACTTTTCTGAGACTTGTAGCACCACCTTGAAAATTTATGCTGTCTTTCAGCTTGATGAGCAATCTGCTTATTGTTGGCACAGTTTTTTCTTCCACGTAGAAATTGTGAATCGTGCGCCGAATGACGCATTTGTCGAAATCGTCTATTTCTGTAACACGTTTAGGAACCTTATGTGTCTTCCCAGGTGTGTCAAATGGTACTCCTTCATCCATGTGTTTTTTCTTAACTTTGAGAACTCTGGAAACGGAACTCGGCGAAACACCAGTTGCTTTGGCTACTCTTTCTTTCACTTTCTTAAGGCTTTTTTGGAACTCGGATGAACATATATTTTCTTCCTTCATCTCTGCTTCTTGCTTCATGAAGTTGAGGACATTTGCAATTATTTCCCTGCTTTGAGTATGTAATACCTTACCACTTAACTTTGAAAACGTAGGAGCCATGGTTATAAATATCACAAATAAGCACTATTTAGGCACTACTCTCTTTGAAATTACAAGATGCGGACACTTTCTATGCAGACTGTATGTGTTACGCACTGTGAGTAAGCAAAGGTATTATATCGCTTTCGTTGATTAAGCTAAACACAAACCATTCCTAGGCTCGGCAACTGGGGGTGGCAGTCAAGGTCACAATTCCAGAAGTTTTGCGCCAGTTATAACATGTAGCGTTAAGTCATACCTTCATCAGCTGATTTAGCTGACGCACTAAATCACGCTTCTGCAATAACCTGGCTTGGTGACTCACTCAAAGCCATTACATTTACCTACTCCTGTGAGCAAAATTTGTGAATCCAACAGAAACAAATCAGAGCTTAAGACGTGAGATACTACAGCACATGGAAATATTTTTTCTTTCCTTCCATCTGCTAGTTTGTGTTTACGCAAATCAAACTCGGGTCACGAGCGTAGCTTACAGGTACGACTAATTTCCGTAATATGGATAAAATATCCTTTAAAAGAAAGGCTTCATCAGAATTTAGTTACCTAAAAGGGAAGCAAAGAAATTATTATTATTATTATTAATATTATTATTATTAATATTATTATTAGCCTTGACTAACAATAGGAGTACCTGTAGTACCTGTAGTACTATCAAGATAAAAAAAATTGCTGTCAATTGGAGAATGTCAAACAGGAAGAAATTTTGATTTAGCATGCAATACTAAAATGGTTACATGCGTTTATGCACAGAAAACTACTAATAAAAACGTAATTCAGTGAACAAGCTGACACATATACAGTTTTTATAAAGTGAGTATCGAGTATCGGTGTTCAAAAATCGGTATTGGTATCCAGTATCGAGAAATAGTGGTATCGTCTCATCACTAGTATCTTCCAAAGATGCGAAATTCCAAGAAAATTTCACACCCCTTTACATGGAACATTTTTCGAAAATTTTAATTTTCGGAAGAAGAGATCTAATGATTTTGAATAAAATACCATAGTTTAAGATATTTTCATACGAAAATAAATGTACCTATATCTTGAATTTTCGGGGAATATTCTCTGAAGTCCTCTCTATTCTGAATGATTTATTTCATAACTGGTAAACCTTAAGAGACACACGAAATCTTACTACACAGAAAATGTACTTAAAGCACACAATTTATGTCATTATTTTTTATGGAGTTAACCATTTCCGAGATATTCTCTGTTATTACTTTACATTTTCAAATGGGAAGTCGTTATTCATTTTTTTCTAGTAGTCATGAAAGAGAACGGAATTTCAAAGCTATCACATAGCAACCAGCTCTTTAAACTTCTGACTATCGCTTAAGCCTACCGTATTCCCCTAATTGCACCTACAAGGAAACATGTAATGAAACCACTTCTATAAACGTTTGCTCGATTAGCATGGAGTAGATAGAAGAATGAGCTTTGTAATAATAGTTTGTAGAAGAGTGAGCAGAGAAGGTCATGTAAATACACATATCAGATTTTAAAATATTGATGTGTTGCACTCACACGAGTTTCTCTACTCCTGTACAAACTATTTTACAAACGTTTATTCTCTATCTACTTCATGTTAATCGAGATAAACATTTGCAGAAACTATCTTATTGCTAATTTTCTTGTAGGTGCAAGGGGAATAAGGTAGGCTTTAAGTGATAGTCAAATGTTTTAAGAGTTGGTTGCTATGTGGAGCATCCCATTCTCTTTACATGTCCAGGACATAAAAAAACCAATAACGAATTCCCATTTGAGAAAAAGTATAAGTATTGGAAAATTCAAACAAATAACAGGGAATATCTCGGAAATGGCTCACTCCGCAAAAAAGGCATAGGATATAAATTGTGTGTTTTAACGAGAACTAAATTTTTTGTGTAGAAAACTTTTGTCTATGTCTTACGGTTTGCCAGTTATACAAAATTTATTCAGAATGAAGAGGTCTTTTGCGGAAATTCCCAGAAAACTCAAGATATACTTTCATTTGTCATGAAAATGTTTTAAATATATGACATTTTAATCAAAATCGTTAGAGCCACTTTTGAAACAATAAAAATTTTCGAAAAATGTTCCTTGTAAAGAGCAGTCTGGGGTGGGGGATTTTCTTTAAAATCTTGGTGTCCCATCTTTGAAAGATACTGAACCTAAATACCAAGTTTAGTATTTATCCGATATTTCATTTTTGGGTTATAATGTTCACACATAGGCACACAGACACACACACACACACACACGCGCGCGCGCGCGGACCTTTTTCTAAAGGTGCTTTTTTGGATTCAGGGGGCCTCAGAACATGTATTTCCAGTAAAATCTCAGTATCGAATTTTTGTGGGTGGAATGCTTACTTAGTAGTAGTTGTTAAAAGTGGTTTCAATTCTTGTTAAAAAAATAATACCTTACAGTAATAACTGCGAGAAATTTTAATTAAAAGTGTATTGAGGAAACTATTTTAAAAATTTCACTCTGATAACATAAAAGCCGCATCATGAGATTTTAAATGCTGAAAAACGTGTAAAATATTACAGCTAAGAAAAGCATATTTGGAAATTCGCACACATAAACTGATCTAATTTCCAATTGTGTATTCTTTTGTGTATAAAGTAGTTAAATTTTTACTTAAAATGTATTATTTAGAAGCTGATGCGTATAATTTGGAAGCTGATTAACCCTATACATCTAATTTTAGAGCAGTATTTTTAGAAAATTTGAAAAATTTCAGAAATGCTCAAAACTTGCTGCCAGGCTCTCCAGTCAGGGTAATTAAATTGTGGGGTAACTCGCTCAGTTTCACTCCTATAATAAAATTTTTGAAAGAAAGTGATCCTTATGAATCTGACTTAGAAGGTAACAGCTTAAAAAATGAATTTTTGACCACTTTTATCCAATTTTTATCTATCGGTCCGCTTAAAATAGCACTTTAACTATAAAATCCTGTGAAGTACACAGTAAAATAATTTGTATATATACCAAAATACGTCTTCCGAGAAATATTAGCAGTGTGTTGAAATTTATATTTTAATACAATATTAATTAAAATGCATTCAGGGCAGTTTTAAAAAATCCACAATGCCCTCTGAGAGATTTCTCTTAGCAGATATCCACATTTCCTCAGCCATCGCCCTCTAAAATGGCTGAAAAGCTGAAGACAAGGACAGAATTACGTTTAAGGAGAGCTTAGAAAACTTTAATGCCAAGGAGAAAAGTAATTGGTAGTTTTGGAGGATTTAATTGGTGCTTTGTCACTTTAAAGTTCACATGCTACACCTACGTGGTCATTCGAGTTCAGGGAATTATTTAAACAAGGACATTAAGGGAATTAGTTCTTCCACACAAGCCGTATGTAGGACAAGCCTGGGAAGGTAGAATTTACACTACTGAAAAACTCAATGCCATAGCCGGGATTTGAACAACGGATCTTCTGGTTTCCATTCGGCTGCATTGAGCTATCATAGCAACATGATTGTAGGACATTAAATTCTCCAAATAAATCGCATTTTTTCCCGGTAAACCACAAGGAGATCTCAAATTGTATTAGATGACATATCCCAATGGCGATTTACAATGATATAAGTACTTTAAGTCCTGGGCTTCATAGTTTAGCCTCTATTAGGTCAATTAATGGAATTAATTGTTCTTCCAGCTGGAGAATTTAATGTCGCACCGGCATGTTGCCATTGTAGCTCAGTTGGTTAGAGCAACTAGACGGAAAAAGGGAGATCCGTGGTTCAAATACCGACTATGGCATTGAATTTTTCAGTCGTGTGATTCTACCTTTCCAAGAGCATTAAAAATGCGTTTATTATAGATACGTGATGTCTGTTTGGAAATATACTTGAATATTAACATTGGGTTTTCTGAAAATATACACACGAACAGATTTAGGGTAGTGAAATAAGGTCTAGGCGACGAGGAATGACAACTCAGTCCATCGCTTCGCGACCCAGGGATAAAATCGGTGGGGTTTTCCATTAGGACAGCACCTATTTTATAACTCGGCCCCCTCCCGTTTCACTAAAACGTAAGTGGGTAAAGGTACCCATCCACATGTTCCGCTCCACAATGCGCACCAGCCCAGTAGAGAAGGCTATCAGGGAACTACCGAACAACTTCGGTGTGGGCAACAGTGTCTAGTCACCATCTACCAGCTCTCACTCTTGGTTGGTGCCGGAGAACGTCTTGACGTCTCACAACCCGCTCGGGCGGTAAACAAGTCAAGCGTACCCAGTCTCCCATGGAGACTGTTAACTTCCCTTCCGGGAACAGCTGCCTCGCCGAGTCCAACTCAATCCGAACAACTCCCTTCCGGGAGGATCTCGAATGTTCGGCCCAACGTACTTCTAGTAACGTCAGAAGTATTACAAGTGCTAGGGGCCGCAGCGCTCGCACCAAGGCAGCTGAAGGGGTCGGAACCCCCCCTTACAGGGCAGTGAAAGAAGGACAATTGGTTACATACCTCGGAAGGTGTCACTCTCAATAGTCATATTCATAAATGCTTTATACATACAACTTCTGTATTTGGCCAGTGTTCAGGCTTCCTTCCTCTACATGGTGCATTGAATACGTAATTTACTTACATCAAAAGTCTAATAGTTACGATATTTGTATATATCTTCCCGCCTGTAAAAATATTTAAATAATGTTTCTATAAACATTATTGTGGTTTACCAGCTGGCTTACCCGAGATTGCACATTACATTCGATGAATTAATTTAGTTTATCCCTGAAGGGGGGTTATTCATGAAATCACTGTACATGATCTAAATGATTTTTATGGTTAATGCTCCCCCTTTATCGCTTATAATTGTAATTTCGTACCGCCTGGGATATTCCTAATAACAGATGAAGAATGCCCCGATATTCACGAAAAAAGATGTGAAACATTGCCGGAAGATGTTGCTTAACCTCCCCTCCAGTTTCCAAGTTCTGGAATTGCTGCGTAGCCTATAAGTATCCTTTGGCTGTGAAACAATCATTGGTCGGAATTGTCCAGTAATTAGATAATTATAGCATGTAATATTTAAAACCTTTATGCCTTTGGACCCATAGTTAGTTAATAACACAAAAGATACATAGTTTTTACATAATGCGGAAAACCTTAACACATACAACGAAATAGAACTGAAGCCGCTGAATATGAGATTCTGCACTCCCAGGGCACCAAGTTAACCTCTTTGGAAAATACAGTCTGTTATCATCGAGGAAAATAATCTCCACAGTTGTTAAATATAAAACATTGGTTTATTGGTTTCTAATGTTAGCAATGTTTGTGAAGGTGTATTTATTTTAGGAGTTGTATTGTAGTTCTACTGTTGGGGAGCCGAACTTGAAGTAACTGCTCCACGTATGGTACAAAGTTTCCGGTGGCCTTCACCCCAATGTTCACTTTCCGGTGGTCTTCGCCCTAATGTTTAAAAAATTAACTTTGTAATTTGAATGTTTTCTTTAAATATTATATATTTAGGTTTGCATCGGCTGCGTCAGTATTAATTTTTATAAACATGTGTCTCTTTGCAGGGGGTGATGCGGCTAAAAAATGTAGGCTTACACAAATTATAATTTTTACTTCACTCCTTTTATTAATCCTTCACACTATTAAATGACACTTCACTTATATAGAGAGCTGTGAGATTATTTATTAATTACTTGCACTTTTTAACACGTAAACTTTATATTCTCACCGTAATGAATTTTCATCTCACACTGAATACGTATTAAACTTCTCGAGGACGTGTCTCGCGTCCAGTTAGGAACGCTGTCTACTAGCAACTGAACTGATTTCTACCGCTTGAATTTGCAAATTTCATCTATTTCAAGTCTCTGATTGGCTATTCCTAATCCAATAAAAATACTTTTTATTTAACTTTCAGGTTTTTGTGGTTGTTGATTGGCTATTTATAAACTGTCTCAAAAATTACATTGCCCCAAGAATTACTAGTAGCATTATTAAACTTTCCAATTCATTATTGCCTCAAGGTCACCTCATTTTAGCAACTATTCTCACAGCTCCTACATTATTAAATTACATAATACATTCACATAACATTATTAAACATGTACATAATAATATAAACATTAATAAAATGACTGTTACATACACTTTTTATATTTTTACTTATACACATATTGATTTAAGGTGGGCTGTTATTGAATTTTATATTATATAATTAGACTGAAATCATTTAAGTGTTAAAAATACTGCCTCATGTTCTCTCTATATACACAATTATTTAGCTTGTTCTGCTAACATGATTACAATGTAAGCAGAAAGGAAATAAAGCAAAAGTTCTTATATGAGGGCTATTAAAATATATAATATTGGTATTACATGGATATCGTAGCGTTATAAGCAGATTCGTTTCCGTTTGGTTTTGCTGCGTCTTCTTTTTTCATAGTTGCTAAATCGTGACCATAATATGCAGGGTGGACCATTTAAGTTGAGACTGTACAATATCTTCAAAACTAAGCGTTTTAGAAAAAATGTCTTGGGTGAAAATTGCTTGGTATTATGGGGGAAAGTAAATGTCATTGGTCGTGTTTTATTTGGAGGGCGTTGTGATAGTAGTTTAAATTGGCCCTAATAGTGGGTTCCCATTTAAAACAATGAAACTGACCCTAAAATAGCCATCATAAACGTCCTCTAAATAAAGCTCCACTAATGGCATTTACTTTCCCCCATAATATAAAGCAACTTTTATTAAAGGTATTTCATTCTACAACGCTTAGTTTTGGAGATATTGTACATTCTAACGTAAATGGTCCAACCTGTATATACATTGCCTTTTGTGAAAATTGCAACTCCAAGAAAGAATTTCCCGAATAACTCCAAACTTGGTGGAAGTGTAGAAGGGTGTGCAAGCAATGAGTGATTAGGTTTGTAGAGGGATGGGGTACACTTAGTCCGAGCAGAGTCCTCTCGTGTCGATCCGACAAGGTCAGTGTTGCGCCCAGTGTAATCAGTGGAGAGCTGTCAAACAAGGTGGAAACAATAAGTGAGTGCCAGTATGCCTCGTCGACGTCAAAGTGAGCCATATCGGCATGTGAGTTCGAACGGGGCAGAATGATTGGTCTTCTGGAAGCGGGTTTGTCATACCGTGACATTTTGGGTCGTACAGGGAATGTTGCTAGGACAGTGATGCGTGTGTGGAAGCAGTGGATAGATGAAGGTCGTACGCAGCGAAGAGCGGATACTGGACCACGGAACATGACCACAGCACGGGATGATCGTTATCTTGTCCACATGGCCAAACGGACCGTACAGCTTCTTTCACAGTGTTGGCTCGACACTGGAGCACTACAACAGGTGTGAACGTATGTGCATCAACGGTTCGTTGCTGTCTGCTGCAGGTTGGACTGGTTGCATGCATGCTATTACGTCAGCTTCCATTGTCCAGAAACCACAAGTTCCTCCGACTGCAATGGGCACGTGAACACCCTCACTGGGGTGCTGAGTGGCAAAATGTAGTCTTTTCGGAGGAGACCAGCTTCAACGTGTCCTACAGTGATGGCCTCATATGTGTCCGGCGGTCCCGTGGTGAGCGCAACCTGGAGGGCTGCATTTTTGAACGGCATAGCGGACAAACACCAGGTGTGATCTCGCCTTCTACGAATTGAGGGCACTTTGAACAGCAACCGGTACCTAACGGTGGTTGTAGTGCCTGAGGTACTCCCCTGTTTCAGGCATCTTCAAGGCCACATTTCAACAGGACAATGCGCGGCCACATATTGCGAGGAATGTACAAGCCTTCTTTGAAGAGCGATGGGTACCATTGCTTTCCTGACCTGCACGTTCGCCTGACATGTCGCCCATCGAACATGTCTGGGATATGGGTGGTCGGCACCTGGTGTGTCACTGTCCTCCAGTAACCAGTGTCACGGATTTGTGGACTCGAATACAAACTGCGTGGAGGGAAATCCCTCAGGAACTTATTCAGAATCTTTTTGATTCAATGCCATGGCGTATAGTAGCTCTAATTGCAGAGCATGGAGGCCACACCAAATACTGAATATTAATGCTCAAATATAGATTTGAAAAGTTTATCATTTGTTACTTGTCATGTACCTAACCTGTGGTATTAAATTCATTGAATTCATGCGTTTCCTTCTTGGTGTTGCAGTTTTCACAAACGGCAGTGTAGTTTGGAATGAAATATTCGGGACGTTTGCCTTATTTTACATGAATTTTATTTGGAGTAAAAAATTATTAAGTTCTACTCCATAGCAATCTCAACGAAAAGTCAAATACTTTATAACACCAATATGTTCGCATTCTAGTACATAGGCTTCGTCCAAACCCAGAAGCTTGTGTACTGGAATACGAATACATTGGTGTTATAAAAAAATATACGGAGAAAGTTTTGACTTTTCGTTCTGATTACCATGGAGTAGAAAACATGTACTTTATGTTATTCCATAGAATATGCATGTAAAATAAAACAAACACCTCGGATGTTTCATTCAAACACTGGATACATCTTTTGGCGGAATGTGCACTTTGGGAGATCCAGCGAACAACTAAACTCAAAGGAAAACCTTTTTAATTCTGCCAGAAGGAGACTGACATATTGGCGTCTACTGGCTGACCAGAGGAACTGGCAAAACATAGTCAATTTCCTGGCTAAAGTGCGCGAAGTAAATCAAATTTGTTCAGTTAGTCAGAGGCAATTTATCTCCAGTTTTACTTTCTCTACCCCGCATTTATAGGTAGGGAAGGTATTGCTTTCTACCCAAAAATTCGATTATCGAAATTTCACCGGAAATATATGTTTTAAGGTCCCTTGAATCCAAAAGAGAAACATTTTAGAAAAATATCCGCGCGCGCACTCTGTTGTCTGTGAACAGCATAACTCAGAAAAGAATAGTTGGATAAAGACCAAGCTTGGTATTTCAGTTTAATACCTTCCAAAGATGTCACACAAAGATTTTCAAGAAAATTCCCTCAAACTACCCTTTACATGGAATATTTTTATTTTATAAAAATGGTTCTAAAGGTGTTGATTAAAATATCATTTATTAAAGATATTACATGTTAAATAAAATGTATATTTTGAATTTTCTGGGAATAGCATATGAAGTACTCTTAATTCGGAAGGAATTTTGTATAATCTTGTACAACTGGTAAACGTTAAGCGATAGAGGAAAACATGCTACACAAGAAATTAGATCTCTTTAAAACACACAGGTTATTTGAAATAGTTTTATTTTATTTTTTTACAGAAGCTATTTCTGAGATATCCGTTATTAATGGTTCGAACTATTCAATACTTTGCCATTCTTTTCAAATCCTTTCAACCTACAACTGTTTCTCGCGGTGTCATGGAAACAGTATGGAATTTTAAGGCCAGCATATAGAGTCCAGTTCTTAAACATTTGACTATCGCTGTTCACTTTGTATCTATAACGAAATGTGTAATGTAGCTATTTCTGCAAAGGTTTATTGGGATTAAGATGTAGTAGATAGAAAAATAAGCTTTAGTAAGAATAGTTTGTATAACCACCAATAAAGACATAGGGTAGAGAAAGTTACGTGAATGTATCATATCATATTTTTGAGATTAACACACACACACACACACACACACACACACACACACACACACACACACACACGCAAATGTTCTCTCTTTCTATATAATAGCATTAAGATTTCTTTAGGCCATGAATGTGAAAGGAAACCGATAAATCATATCACGCTGTGTGACTCAGACTTTAATTTTGGCGTCCATATAAAAACTAGAGACTGTTGCGGAGAAAACTGTTCTACATCACCAACACGTGGCTTAATTAAAATGCCATGACCAAATCGGAATAGCAATTGCGCCTACTCTTGTTCTACTATACAGTGGCAGGAATGCCATTGCACCTTGCCCATTCATCACATTACCATACAATGTGCGAAACACGTAGAGTGAGGCACCAACGCCAAACTACACTGTTCTGGCAGGTGCGAATATTCTGATAGTCAACAGCGTCAGTGTTCCCAAGATCACTGTCAGTCAAAAAGAGTCGTTTCTGTTTGCAAGTAAGATAATGATTCATTTGTTAAATATGTTCTGGAGATATCATTTGATAATTCGTATGTTCAAACCAGAATGCCGGCTGAACTGACCCGAGGTAACCGTGATTTTCTCCTGTTTGTTTTTATTCAAGAGCAGATTGTGTCCTTTCATTTTATTGCGTATCTCTCTATCTCTCTCTCTCTCTCTCTCTCTCTCTCTCTCTCTCTTGTGCGTGTGAGTGTTCATGCAGGCATCTTGTCTTCAGGAGCATACCGACACTCTTCTTTTATGCTTGGATAGCCTTATAGGTGTTCTAACTTTTCGTTAGACGTTAACACTTCAGGATTCGTTTTATACTTCCTACAGGAGGGACCAAGAAAGGATTTGATTTTGAGATATTTATTCTTCTATTTAAAAAAAATTTGATGTATCACATTCACCTGACCTTTTCTACTCTTGTAAAAGCTATTTTTACAAACGCTTAACCTCCATCTACTTCAGGCTAATCCAGATAAACATTTGCAGAATCTTATTGCTTATTTTCTTGTAAGTGCAAGGGGAATGTGGTAGACTTTAACCGATAGTCAAATGTTTTAAGAGCTGGTTGCTATGTGGAGCATTCCATTCTCTTTGCATGTCCGGACATAAAAAAAAGGAATAACGAATTTTCATTTGAGGAAAATACAAGTATTGGAAAATTCAAACAAATAACAAGGAATATCTCGGAAATGGTTCACTCCACAAAAAATGTATATGGCATAAATTGTGTGTTTTAAGAGACCTGCTATTTTTGTATAGAAAATATTGTTTGTCTCTTACTGTTTACCAGTTTTGCGAAAGCCATTCAGAATGAACAAGATTTTGGGGACATTCCGGGAAAACTCAAGATATATATTTCATTTGCCATGAAAATATCTTAAACATATGATAATTTTATTCAAAATCTTACAGCCATTTTTAAGCAAATCAAAATGTTCTAAAAATGTTCCATGTAAAGGGTAGTCTGGGGTGGGGGGGATTTTCTTGAAAATCTTCGTGTCGCATCTGTAGAATATACTTAACTCATATACCAAGTTTGGTATTTATCCGACGTTTCGTTTCTCAGTTATGCTGTTCACATATAGACAGACAGACACACACACACACACACACACACACACACACACACACACACACACACGGACATGTTTCGATAAACGCTTAATTTGTATTCGGGGCACCTCAAAAAATGTATTTCCGGTGAAATCTCGGTACCGAATTTTTGGTTAGAATGTGATACTTCACCTTCATACGAAGTAAAGAAAGTTAAAACGTTGCATATACCTATCTAAAGGTAGTTTGAAAATCTTAGTGTCGCATCCTTGGAAGATGTTGAACTAAAGTACCAAGTGAGTTTTCGTTTTTGAGTTATGATATTCAGACACACACACACACACACACACACACACATACACACACACACACACACACGCACACAACGATACACACGCGCGCACACACCGTTTTCTAAAAGTGTTGACATATTTTTTGGTTCCTTTGTACACATCTTTGCACTTCTTTTACTTTTTGAAAGCAGATTCTCACAGACAGTTAATTTATGTTCTTTAAAAATGTTGCATTGGTTAAACTGTCTTTTTCATTGCAACATATATGTATCTCTCCAGGATATCTCACGAAATAGAAAGCTATGTTGCTAAAACTGCACAAGAACGAAAGGGCATCGGCAACTTTTATGCTCGGACTTGAAAGAGATGCGACAGACTAATATATAATAACCTGATGCAATAGTCACAACAAAGCAAATGCTGACAGCGGATGCATCTCATTAATGTACTTTTGTCACATCCGTTGCGCTTAACTTTCAGATTATCAAAGCAGGACTGTGTAGATGCTTGGAATAGACTTGATTCTTCATCAGTGAATTCCAGTTTGTAAAAATCTTATGTGTTATATTCATTAGACTTTCCCTACCCACTCTGGTTTCATTTTATTTAACTTCATCAGACCGTTCTTACGAAAATATATTTTTCTATATACTTCATGCTAATGAAATAAACAGTTTCAGAAATAGTTTCATTATACATTTCGTTGTAGACATTAGGGAACAGATGAAATCAATCGATAGTCAAATGTTTAAAAGCAAGTCGCTATATGCTGGCCTTGAAATTCCATTCGCTTTCAATGGCATTGCGAGAGACAACCGAATATCGACGGCACTTTAAAAATTAGGGAATTGTGGAACCATTCAAACCCATAATAACGGATATCTCGGAAATGGCTGATGTCAAAACAAAATTTATTGGAAATAAATTGTATAGTTTGAAAGGTCAACAGTCTTTCTGTAGTACGTTTTTGTATATTTCTTAAGGTTTAGCAGTTAAACAAATTGATACAAAATTCCTTCCCAACAAAGAGAACTTTACCGACTATTCCTAGAAAATTCAATATACTAGTTATACGTTTTGTTTTTCAATTAAATATCTTAAATTTATGATATTTAATCCAAATGGTCATAGCCATTTTGGGAAAATCGAAAATGTTGAAAAACGTTCCATGTGAAGGGTAGTTCGAGGTGGGGGGATTTTCTTGAAAATCTTGTTGTGGCATCTTTGGAAGATGCCGAACCTAAATACCAAGCTTGGAATTTATCCCAGTTTTCGTTTTTTAGTTATGTTCACACACACACACACACTCACGGACCTTTTACTATTTCGGGGTACTCAAAAATGCATTTCCGTTCCAGTAAAACATCAATTTCGAACTTTTGGGTGGAATACAATAGCTTCCCTACTTATTAGATGGGTACGTGATAGAAAAAGTAAAAATCTAACGCGGAAGTGATCTCCTGACGTTTGAAGCTAGCTCTCTCTTGTGATCTTGATGTCTCTGAACAGTTCACTTGAGCTATGGCTATCGAGTATTAGTTTTCCAGTGAATACTATTTATTTTGTATCTGTGCCGTTGTTACATAGAGAAAGTTTATCTCTTTAATTCCAACCTTTGTTTTGTTTCAGGATGTGGACACCTGCTTTGCGCCTGCTGTTGCTGCTGGTTACGGTGACAGCAGAGTACATCCCTCCAGGACCTTTACATCGCTGTCCTGAAAGACCTCAGTTCCTATTTCCATGCGAGTGTGTTTCTGGAGGTGATTCAGGTCTCACTGTCCAATGTGAGAACTCCAACTTGGCCTCACTGAGCGTTGCCCTCACCAACCTGGGGTCGCTAAGTTCCCCAGTAGAATCCCTCACCCTCTCACACTGTCATATTGGTAAGTAATGAAAGTTGCTAACTGTCGTGTCTTAATAAGGACGAACTTAGGTAAACGTACCTGGTATATAATAGGAAATAGTAGTATTGATTGCATCGCATCAAAAGTTTTATACAACTTATTTAAATTTGGGTGAACATATTATTGAATCCCTCCAGAATTCAGAAAATTATGCAGAAGAAATATATAATTATTGAGAAAAGTGGATGTCTCCGGTTTTAAACGGCATGTAATACTTATAATTCAAAATAAAGTAACAACATTTAGGTATTTGGAGTAAGTACTCAAGAAATTGTATTTTTCTACAGGCCGTCTGTATGGAAGTTTGCTGTATCCGCTAAGAACAAGGATTCTTCATATTGAGGACACCCCCATCAAAATAATAGACCCGCACAGTTTTCTTGGCATCAACAGGACGTTGCAAGAACTCTACATTGTCCGCACGAAGCTACAGAAGTTCCCTACAGAAGCCCTTCAGGTAGGGGACTCTCACAAAAAATAAGGTGGTATTATTATATGCAGTTTGTCACCGCTGTTAATTAATATATACATAGATGATATTCTCCAAAAATTAAAATTGGAATTTGGAATAAAATTAAATAAAAACGGCACACTAAACACGCTACTCTTTGCGGATGACATGATGTTAATTCAGGACGGAGAGAATAACTTTAGTGTCTATAAGTTACAAAAATTGACTCAAGATTACATCATAAAAATTTCGGTCGAGAAATCAAAGGAGCGCAAATAATAATATCTAAGATAGTTTTAAATAATAAAGTGTTAGAACAAGTTGGAAGTTTTGACTATCTGGGCTGCAATATAACATATAGAACAAATAAAGAAAAAATAAACAATGAAGTAAGTTCCAATACATTTGTGGAATAATAGCAAACACTTTGAACATTAAAATTTTACAAGACAATGGCAGTTCCTGTTTTACTGTATGGTTCGGAGACATGGAGTATAAAAAGAAGGGTTGGAATAAAATTCAAGCTGCAGAAATGAAATATCTCCGAACAGTAAGAGTGTAGAAGATTAGACCGAATTAGGAATGGCATAAGTGAAGAATTTAAGTATATTTTCGCTAAATCACAAAATATTAACAAACAGAGAAAAATGGAAAAATCATGTACAAAGAATAAATAATACCCGCAATCCATTTCAAACATATATGTACAAACCACCAGGCTACAGAAACATAGGAAGACCGTTGAAGCGATGGAGGGAAGTATGATGCCGGAACGGGAGACAGCTCCTAAACCGTGAAGTGTTGATAATGGTGATTATTATTCTTATTCTTATTATTGTTCATTCTTGAAGGAATCTATGGGCCATTCACAGTAAATGGTAGACATAACGTAATCTAAGCAGCGTTCTATTGCATGGCGTAAACATAAACAAGGCTGTTATCTTAATATAAGCTTGTAAGCTCCAAGCTTTCATTGTTTTTAGGGCAAACATAAAACTAGCCAATCAGGGAGCTCAGATTCCTAACGCATCCCATCACGTGACTGTTCTACCAATCGGTTCTCATTTCAGATTTTCGTCCGTTTATGTGCCTGTTACCTCAACATGCCAGAAATGACTGTAATATCTATAAAAGTCTATGTGCTTTGCTATTTGTTTTAAACATCCGCTAGCCGGGTAGCCTGTTCTTGCCCATTCTTACGTACGTACATGACTTCTTTTGTCTTGTGTTAAATTAAATTGAGTTTTATTTATGGACGCTCTTTAACTACTATGGTCGTTAGCGTCCCATTCTATATTGGGCGTGAAAGACCAGTCATTTTGCTCAGAGGCCTCTTTATCAGGCTTGAGGTTCTTTTACGTGCCCTAAATCTACTATACGGGACCACCGACTTTACTTCCCTTCCGAAAGCTATGCTAAGGATTTTTACGCCCGAAAAAAATCCATCGCTCTCCGCCGGGTTTGAACCCGCGACCTCGGAAACTAGAGGCTAGAATGGTAACCACTGCACCACGAAGGACGACTTTGTCTTGTGTGCTACTATTAGTCACTTCGCAGGCCGCTACGTTAACTCAACTGTTTCATGCCCTCTTGTGATTGACTGATGTTTATGTTTTCGTTTCTCATTGTGAATGATAGCAATGTCACGTTAATTTTATGCTAAAGGGTTACGTTATGTTAACAAATAATTTATATTCTGAATGGACCTTAAGATCACAGAGGATACTGATAATTCTGAAAATATTAGCTGAAATGAAAGACCTACCACGCTAAGGTTCCTGCTCTGCTTGTACATATTTAAGCACTTTTTCGGCGAGCCATTTTATGGTAATGGTGGCTCGCGTCCTCGCATTAAAGTTTGTGCTGGTTATTCTCAGGGTAAAGCTGGTTAACAGTTGTATTTTAATGGTGAGCTAAGTGGCGCCTTTTTGTGTTACAATTAAATCAGTTGTTCAAAATGAGGTTAAATGTGTACCCTGCATCCTTTCTATCTGCTCAGAGGTTGAAGGGGTTGAAGTATTGAAGGGATAAGTGAATACTTGTTTGCATGTAGAGCTCAGTTTTGAAATGTTTTGTTTAAAACACCCTCATATAAATTGGCTTGTTGTATTAAAATTATCACTCTAAAAATAGTCATTTCACCCTTAAAGACACAAATTAATCCATTGGGAGAATATATACCAATTTCATATAATTTCTTTGGTGACATCTTTGGTGGGATAACTGGGGGAAGAAATGAATCGGTAATTAAACACCAGCAAATATCACACAAGAAAATGGTAGCAGAGCGTGGTTATTTCAGTGCATCATGTTAAAATGTATGCGAACAACCCCCTAAAAATCATTATTTCTAGCTATACAAAAGCTGACAAACGAAGGCTTGGAAATTTTCCAAATTTAGTTTGCCTTTTATTCATAGCAGGTTTTTGAAAACATGTCTTCCTATTATCCAACATGGGAAAATCCTATGCCGTGAAACAGTAATTAGATTTTAATTCGCAATCTCTAGGCAAATGAATTAATTTTGTTTTCATATCATGTTAATTTTGTTATTGTCAAAGAATGGAGTAGTTAAATATTTAAAATTGCTTCTATATTCAATTTTCGTATGTTTTAGTGCCTGTAATTTTTATTTATTCCATTGTTTATATGTCTGAAATATTATTTATATTTGTATAACTTATCGCCAATCTTGAAGATAGAAACAGCATGCCTAGTTCCATGTAGTGCGCAAAGATCGCGCCTTTTCAGTACACCTGCATACGTACGACAGTCACATAACATTATACTAAGGTCTGTTCCACATAACTTTGCTCCGTATCTCTTAACGGCTACGTGTACTAGTCACCTCTCATTGGCTGTTGTTCCGGAATAGCTTGTTATGCGATACAGCATAGTTATTTATTTAATATATTCGAAGATAATCGTCAAATTTACATTTTCATAACTGTATAAATTAAATGCATCTAAAATGCATCTACAATGCATGTAAATTCTTATCAACAAATAAATGGGAGGATCCTTCTGTTTAAACCTGCCTTCAGGATGACGAAAGTACGTGCTTCTATAATGACAGTGTGTTTATATCACTTATCCTTGTACTGCACACGACTTGTTTATCACTATTCGATGGTGTACATTAACCATCCAAGGGAAAGGGTAAGGAAACGCAGCGCGGATGAATGCATGTTTGCGGGGCAAGGTTATAAGAAACAGGTTTTAGTGTAAACCCATGATCATACGGCTAAATAAAGGTTGTATATTAATGTATTATTTTCAATGTAAGTTCATGCGTATCATATTTGCAATTATCAGCCAATATGAGGTTATGAAGATTTTTAGACTAGGCAGTATGAATCCAGCCAGACTGCCGCTTACTGTTGGCCATGCAAGTTGTACACAAGAAACGCGTGCGGTTGGATCTAGCAAACCAAAATAGGGAGACATGGAGTTCGATCCTTTGAAAAGACACGTAGATATCTTTAGCATCCGAGTTAAATATTTACGTATTTAATAAACTACAGTTTGTTATGTGGAGTTCATAAATTGTATTGAAAGATGAGTATTAAGTATTTGAATATTTTTAGCGTCCGCTCTATTATTTCAGTATAAAATAAAATACCCATGGACGCGAGAAGTATAGAGATTATATTATCCAAATTCAATGCATAGTAAGAAAAATGTATGGGAATTATTTAACACAAAGGTGTATATTCATTATAATAATTATAACATTTCTTCGAAAATTTCGCAATTCTGAGGAACCAGAAGATAAACTCATCGTCCAAATACTTTTAAACGACGACTAATTCTCTATACAAACTTACTGCAACAAATCTTTGGGCGCCATTTGGGCAACTGATGTTGCCAACAACGGTCTAATTTAAGGGGTGACACCTACCGCTGGACAGAATCCAAATTATCTTATGCGCTTTTTGATTCAAATAATATTATCTAGTTTAAGGGCAGTACGTGTATAAGAAGTCCCCTTTGTGCAACGGGTTTGCCTAATAATCCGGAAGTCCCGAGGTCGAATCTCGGTTGCAGTAAGGTGAAAAGAAACATCTTGAAATATTAGCACTTTGGATTGATTGCTCATTTGAGCGCATATTTACCATTCATACGTCGCCCAATCAGAGGCAGTTAATGAAATAAACATAATTATAAACTTGAATATACAAAACTTGATTAAAATAGGACACTAATAATCATTTTTGCAGGTGTTAGGTAACCTGACGAAACTACATATTGAAGATCACGAGATAGAAGTTTTGCCCGGAGATGCATTCAGCGGAGGCATGGGGCTACTGCCAACGCGACTGGAACGCTTGAGAATCAGTGGTGGCCGGCTGAAAGCACTTCCTCAAGATGCGTTCCAGATACTGCGCAAGCTGAAATGGCTCGACCTGCATGGAAACAATATCACTGAACTGCGCAAGAATCAATTTAAAGGGCTGCGAGACGCGGAGCTCCTAGATTTGTCCTACAACAACATCGCCAAGTTGGACTCATCCCATCTGGCAGACCTCAACAAGCTTTCATGGTGCAACCTCTCACATAATGCAATCTCCGATCTTACCAGGTAAACTACATTACTGTTTATCTTTAATAATATGGTTTTATGTCTCTTCATAGTGTTTCCCATACATTTACCGGAAACCTGCGGACGGGCTTGTCGATCAGCTTACTCATCTCGGCGACACCGGAGCACCTGTATTGCTAAGGATGAAAAGTGCAAAAGTGCATAAACATTTCTCTTTCTTCCGACACGGGTAGCCGAGGTGTTCTTCAAATCCCGCCAAGACTGTCCTACTAGACTGAGGTTTTTCCCCCCATGTTTTCCTCCGTCCTCATAGCTGGCAAATGCCGGGGAGGTATCCTAACGCTAGGCTTGGAAAGTTTCCTTTCCCAACTATCATTTCATTTCATGTATCATCAGTGTCCACCCGTGGTGTCTAATGCAGCAAGGCATTAAACATAACTAAAACAAATTCTCTTCACTTATCCTTCGTTTATCTCTAGTCCTTTTAAGTTTGCCATTCTCAGTGAGTTTGTTTTACTGCGCTGGAAACAGGACAGTTGTAACGTCACAGTATCTTAAGTTGGCTACACGTATTTACCAATCCTTCGTACTGCTCGGATTTAGTCTACAATTAGTTCACATTGTCTAGTTAAGAATCTAAATGATGTTATCCCTCAGGCACCTTAGCTGTTGAGGACTTCGAAATAAATTGCATCATCGTTTCAGTCACGTCATTCAACGTATCGAAAGACACTGCAGGTCAGCTTTCTTTTCTGTTTCCTCCATGTGAAAACTTACTTAGGGACAAGTATTTATGTCTTAATTTCGTTGCAAAAGATAATTTAACAAAATTATAAAGCTATACTCTCAATATTTTCGTAAAGTACCATAATTCAGTTTCTTCTGCAGCACCTGGAATCATTAATTTTGTAACTATAACATTTAAACAAGCTTAGAAGGTGTTAAGGATACACCATTCAATTAGGTTATCACATAGCTTAACAACATAAGCGATGGCCAGCCTTTTGCATATCCAGTTTCATGGTAATCGTTTGTGTATCCTTTAGTTGTGGATTATGACACAACATATATACCTTCCTGTGTGTATACCACAGATATAAATACATTTTCAAAAATGTACCTTTTTGGTTTTAGGATGCTTCGTATGCACAATTTCACTAATCTATTCCAAATCGAGAATTACGTTAAACAGTTTTGTAACAGATTTATTTATGTTATAGATTGATGAGATTTTACACGTACCTACAGTGGAAGATACGGAACCGTGCCGATACTTCTGGATTCCTATAGGCTTTTTCTTTATTTAATCTCCTTATCATCTGTTTCACAACAGCCCTGGATGAGCCTATCTCTTTTGATTTGAATTCAAGCCCGACACATGCACATTAGCTTATCAACAAAGCTCAGTCCTAAGTGGGTGACGAAAGTGGAGGAGTACGGAACATTTCACCTGATTGGCTGAAAGGCATGCTTCGCAACGAACAGTCCACACCAGCACCTGGATGAGTCCGTCTCGTATTGGTCTGAAGTCACATGTCTGGCACGCAAACATTAACCCATGAACACAAGTCGGTTTCAGGCTCAGAGGCGAAGGAAAAAGGAGTAACGCACACATTGAATTGAGTGCTAGATCCAGATGGGACTGGGCGTGGCAGAGGGGGTTTAATATTAGCTTACCAACATAAACTATTGCGCCTTATATCGACACGATTCCATACACTCGACTATACGTCGAGTAATATTCTTTATTGTAACCAAAGGTTCGTTGTGTGGTGTGCTGTGCAAAAATGAAACAAATAATATGTTCTCTAATTTTTAATAATTTTATTTGCATTGGACTACATCATAAAATGGAATAATCTTTGGGAACAAAATCTAATTAACTGCTCGTACTATTTTAATGACAAACTATAATATCTGTATGACACTTATGTATCCATATTTAGAAGTCATACATTATTTTCAAATAAATAAACTGGACAGTAGTATGTAATAGCAAATAATTAGCTTATATTACCTAAAAAATAAAACGTTCTTTACATGCACCAAATGGCAGCTATATGCGTTTTTTATTTTTAATTTCACATTTCGCCATTTGCTTCTTCCGCATTTTGATAAGGACGTTACAAGTATATCGACACTTCCATTTTTACTACCTGAACAACCCACTTCTTGCAATAACACTGACACTCGGCCCCACTATCTTAGCTTGATTTAACTATGTCTTGGAAAGGAGAGGATGCATACTAGCCTATTATGGTTTCTCTTTGCATAGCCTTAGTTTAGACCAAGGGTGGCGAAAACGACTACCTTCCGCGAGTCACCAAATATGCAACACGCACTGCATCACTCAGCAGCATGTGAAAAACAAACGGACGGTTGCAAAGAGGGAACGGCGCCTGCGAGTCAAAGTGACTCGCGAGTCACGTTTTCGCCACCTCTGGTTTAGACGCATGTCCGGCACCGGGAAGTACGCTGTGTGCCGGCGAAGTCGGATATTCATAGCCTGTTTTATTCAAACGTATAGAATTCTCATGCAAATTGTATTTACAATAACCACATGCCTTCGTCTTATATGTTGGAAATGATGTCCTTGTGCCGCCACACATTTCTCACAGCTTTTTAAGAAAATTTGCATTGTCCGTAATAGAAAAAAATTAAACGGGTGTCAATAGGGCGATCACTAACATTATCAACACCCAATTTGCAGAAAATAACTCTACTCATATTATGTGTGGTTGAATTTCCTGAATTAGAATTATCTTATACGGCTCTAATTTTAAAGGTTTAGTGGCATTCCAAGTCGAGATTTGGAAATTCCTGATTCTGTGCAAGCTTTCAGAGATTTCTTTGGACATCGTTCTAACTTTTCTCCGATGTCATCGAGTTTTTTCTCTGTAAGAACACGGCAATGAGCTTTCAGTTTCACATCAAGCATACATCCTATTTCCTAAATGCATTCACTGTATTTCTGACCGTCACTCTGTGAAACGCATGAACAGCAAATAATCTGTCTATAAATCGCCGTGTCACTTCGCTACAAGAGTTCGTTGTCACATAGGAATCATACATAAAGATTCTGAGTGCTACGGTATATGGATCTTTTAGCATTATAACTTCGTGTCAACTGACTAGCCGGCACACGGTGGGGAGCGAAAACAGGGAGGGCACAGAACCGATTGTAACAGCGCGGTACAGGTCAAGCAATTTTCCGTAATACGGCCACGCGTCCAAACGAAGTTTCTGTACTTCATGGGCGTACGTGTACGTAACATGAAGTTGGAATAAACGTTACCTATGACTGTCATTATTTATTGTGATTTGAACCCTGTTAATCATTGTTTCTTATTCCTTCAGGGGCACCTTTGCGAGAAACACAGTGTTACGAGTGCTGCATATGGATCATAATCGAATACGTCGACTTGACTCCAATTCTTTCAGAGGAATGCGCTTCATCCGACGTCTTTACTTCAGCGACAATCAAATTGCCGACGTTGGTAGAGGAACATTTGGTTCTGTGACTCGCGTTGGCACAATTGACCTAGCTCGTAACTTTATCAAGAAAATAGATTATCAGATGTTCAACCAGCTTCAGTATGTAGAGGTAAGTATCATTCTGAAACTATTCCATTTCTTGTATTCTATGTTCATAATAAAGCATGTGTGTTGTGTGTATTTTAAAGGTAATATCCTACATAGGCCCCATTTTCATTGCCTAACTCTGCAGTTTTTACTTTCTCTACCACGTACATAGTAAGCAGAGAAAGTATTGCACTCCACCCAAATATTCATTCCAGATTTTATCGGAAATACATATTTTTAGACCCCTGAATCCAAGAAAAGCATTTTTAGGAAAGGTCCGTGTGTGTCTGTTTGTGTGTATTGTGTGAGCAGCATAACTCAAAAACGAAAAATAGGAAAACACAAAACTTGGTATTTAGGTTCAGTATCTTCCAAAGATGCGACACGAAATTTTTCAAGAAAATCCCCCAACTACCCTCTTCATGAAGTATTTTTTCGAAATTTGTTATTTTCTATGTTGGCAAATTTTCTTCGTATTTTGCCTGTTTCTAGTTATCTAATTGCCAGATACTGCAGTACGACTGTACAATTTCATGTTATTGTTCTAATTAGAATTGTTTATTGTTGCGTATTGCAAGGGCTTTTACCTACTGTTACATTTGTTTATCGCTAAGCGTGATGGCGCTAGTGAACTTGACAACAAGATAACGTAGGCAACTACGGAAACTCTAATTACAGTGTGCTTCAGATATATATGGTCACTTAGTTGTGTTGCCTGAAGTAATACAGAAAATTACTAATAAGAATATAATTCAGTGAATGAGCTGTTGCCTTTACTCCACAAACAGTGTTATCGTCCTACCATTAGTTTCAAGGAATTAACTTTACGACAATCATTCTTAATTAGAAATTTTCATTCATCTGGAGTTGATGCTAGAACTGTCAAAAGTATTGGAAAACCACATTTACAACCTCTATGATTCTTTCTTTATTACAGGTGATAGATGTGTCAGAAAATCAACTGACAGAAGTGCAGAAGCTGGCCTTCAAGGATCTGTACCTGGTGAATATAAATCTGTCGCATAACGCAATTGACAAGATCGAATCTGGAGCCTTCGAGAACTGTGCAAACATCACCATGCTCGATCTCTCGCACAATAAAATCGATAAGATACCTAAGACAGCTTTCGACAGCACCACATATGCTACAATTTTGGATCTAAGCTATAATCTGCTCACAAATCTCTCTCAGGTATGTGCCTTTTAGTGCATTTCGTCAGCAATTCATGATAGTATATTATAATTCTAGAGAAAAGGATGAGCACAATTTTCGCTCCAAGATTCGAAAGTAAAGAAACAGAATGGAAAACTATTCATTGTAAGATTGTAGAAATTAATGCACATGTTCATTCCGAAAATGTTAACGAAAAGCTTAAAGAGAAGTTAGGTTGAAAGTGTACTACTCATTAGTAGGGCCCGGATTTTTAGGTTTTAACCTATATTTTTCCTCGCTATTTAATTAACACATTTCAAGATATATATTCATTTCACACTTCTTAGAGCAGAATATGCGAATTTCATTACACCTAAAAAAACCTAAAGGAGGGGTTGACACCTAAAATAACCTAAATAGCTGTTTTTCCTTTTTCGAAATGAATGTTATTTTGAAATTGAAACTCATTGTAAAATTATTCCCACCACTTATAGCCAGTAGATAGTTCAAGTTACCACAGTTAAACGCAGCACATGTGACGTGGATGCAGTTGATAGAAGGTCAGTAGGAGCGTAACCAGCGTAACGAGTCGCCTCCAATTGGTCACCAAAAGTACTTTTCTAATGTAATTGTTGTATAGTGAAACAATGCCTAAATCACATTTATTGAAAAAGTGGATTGCTGCAGATTCGTACTTCACTTTTACTAATGACAGACGGTGCTGCGGCTACAGACAGACGGCTTCATGTTGAAGGCCGGAGGGGGGGATTTTACAGTCCTTCCACCCAACCATACTAGATGTTTTGTGCTTGGCCCACGGCCTGCACCGCCTTGCGGAGGAGATTAGAAGCCACTTCGGTAACGTGAACAGCCTGATATTTTCGGTCAAGTTGGTTTTCTTAAAAGCCCCAACACGTATACAATTGTTTAAAGAGAAAGTACCAGCTACCCCTCTTCCACCTGAGCCAATACTTACCAGCTGGGGAACTTGGCTGTCTGTTGCTATTTACTATGCCGAGCACTTAAAAGACGTTAAAAATTCGTGAATGAATTGTATGAAACAGGAGCTTCCTGCATTGCCAAGGCTAAGAAATCACTCGAATGTCCCACTCTTGCCGCTTCCCTTGTGCATATTAGGAAACACCAGAAGCTATTCTTCGGTTAGAAAGTACAACTTTTCCTCTGAAAGATGCTCTAGATATCATTGGCAATGTTTTCAGTAAAGAAATACCTGGACCAGTGGGAGTTGTATCTTCTTCGAAGTTGCAGAAGATTCAACAAAATCCTGGCTTTGAAGACATGAAAATCATAAATTCAGTATTGCAGGGAGAAAAGTACACAGGAAAACTACCGCTAGAACCTGCTCCACTAGCATCTATGTTCTACACTCCAATGACGTCATATTCCGTCGAAAGAACCTTTTTCTTCATAGAAGAATGTGTTACGTGATTATAGGAAATAGTTTATGCCAGAAAATTTGGAAATGTATGTATCTACTGCCATGCCAAAAAAATAAATCCCACAAATAAGTACCAGAAAAGCAAAATTATTGATGCCTATGTTGATCCATGAAGCAAAACATAAAACAACTATTTTAATCCAGAAAAACCTATTTTTAAAACCTTTTTAAAACCTATTTTAAGCATACAAAAAAACCTAAAATGAAGATTTATTCCACCTAAAAATCCGGGCCATACTCATTACCATATGCGCCCGTTATATATCTATACGACTATCCTGCAACTCCTCTAAGAAATACACTTTTGTACTACTCCACTAAACACGTGCACAGCATATGCAATCGATATCCCATAGCTGCTCATTTCAGAATAACAGTGGAATTGAGGTATGTTGTAACGAAATCATTAAATGCATATATAGGGCATTTTAAAACTATGACATAAAGAAAACACCATAACTATTTTATATTAGACTGAGTGCTGCGGTCAGGGGCCAATGAGAGCATTCACTGTGACCATGTGTTTGATGGTGTTTCCCGCCTTTGTTTACCTCAAGTGTGTTTCTTACTTCGGGAACAGTATAACTTGCTTATCCGACGTTTGATGGATAACTTTTTAAACTTGAATGACGGTTTAGTTAATTATATTTACCTCTCCCCGTTTTTTTAGAAAATTACCTAGAAATATTTTTATGGAGAATCCTCTCCTTCACCCCTTATAATTGTAATTTCGTAATAAAATATATCGGTTGGGGAATTTTTAATGTTACACTGGATACCATTTTACACACACACACACACATACAGTATTTGATAAATGAAATTAAAGAAATAAATATAAATATGATTCGTACCGTTATAAACAGGACCGATTGTCGCTTGTTATGCTCTGACTTTTCTGTCCTTGTTTTTTGCGTTTGTTCCATTTATATGCAGCTTTTAACATTTAAGGTCATATCGGCGGTTTTTACCTTTGGAACAACTGTTCATCGGCAATGACGTTCACTTGTTTTACTACTGTGTCTCTTTGGGTTTTCTTTATAAACATTAAATCCGCACGCACACACATATACAGACCTCTGGATTTGGAAGATAGCATGTTAGCCACCAGAACACAGGGGCAATCCTAGCTTTGTCTTCTGTTTGTTTAAGTGTTACATCTTGGTCATCTATGTGCATTTATTGGAATAACATGTAGCCGGCTTTTGTTTTTACACGCATTCTCTGTGGGTAACAACACCTAATCGACTTTAGTTTCTACGTGCATCCTCTGTGGAGTACAATACTATTTTTTGTCATGCCATTCTCAACAAAGGCTTTATAAATCCTTTTTAGTATTTTAGTAAAGTAAATTCATACTTCAGTAATATTAATCGAAATTAGAAGGTTTTCAGTAGCCCATGTCAATCAGAAGAATGGTGCTTTTCAATGGTAAAGTACTACCAAAATCGATTGAATGGTTTTTGAGATCACTCTACATGTTTACACATACTCAGAAATGTTCTCTCTGTATAATATTAATATTGATTACTTGAGTGCTATTTTATTATTGCTACTGAATCAGATCGCGTTATGTTGCAATGGAATTCTCATTTCTTAAGTTTGACTTTGCGATAAACTGACGGTTCAGAGTTAGCAAGGTTGCTGTCCGCAGGCTTGCTGTGTTTTCCCAGAGTGGCACTTTATGCTAAAACCAATTCGCTGCCGGAAATGGTTACACTGCTTAAACGTATCAAGGCTACCAGATAGACACTCGTGTAATGGTACTGTCCCAGCTGGTTTTTTAGAATGCTTAAGGCTAAGTCACACGGGCATTAAAATCAGCGGAGTTGTCGCTGTACTTAAGGCTTCCAAGGGTTAACATGGATTGTTTCAAAGTTAATGGCGCGAGCTTCGGCCATTACGTCCGCTCTGCTCAGGACGCGGAGGAGGATTTCGGCACTCAAGCTACCTATTGTGCTTCTGGAAACCTCCAGGAGGAAGCGGTGAAGCGAAGGACACAGGTGGGCTCCCTAACATCTCCAGATTTTACTCACCGCGTCGGGATCCCCCCTTACCCCAAAGGTCCACTTCTCCCCAGGAGAGGTCTCTCTAAGGGCCCGTCCCAAACCGAACGCCAGGGCATAGAGTTCCACTAAACAAACTTCACCGCCACACAACTGGCCCGCGATCCACTCGCCTGATCATTAACCCTGAAACATGATAAATGGGAGATAGGAAACTTCGCGGCATTATATAATCCATCCCAGCTTTGACTACCAAGTGCGACAAAACCTGAGGTTTTCGGCTATGTGAGTGGTTGGCCAAATGGCAATCGAACCCGGGTACTTCCGGTTGCGAGCCTCACACGTTACCGCGGAGCTATCTCCTTAGAACGGTCTGTTTTAACTTTCTCATACATAGAGGTAATGTTCAGACCGCTTCCCTGACCTCATACCCTTGTGACTTTCATCTATAGAGAAGTTAAAAGATAAAGCTTGCACATCAAACCCATACACCGAGGAAGCAAAAATTAAAACAAAACATTCGTCATGAAACTTGGTTAATTTCTAGAGACGAACTACTCTGTGTCAATGCAAATTTTATTCGCATATACCAGTAGTACATGCTAGCCGAGGGACAAAACTCCCAGCACCTTCTAACGTAAATACCCCACATTTCCCAATGGCCCATCCGCCCAGATTCGGTCACGTTCAGCAAGAAAGTGGGCTACAGCAGGCTCGGCTGCCGATCAGTTGTCACTGAAATATTCGGGGCGCTTGCTAAAATTCACCCTATGGAATCTTAGATTCCTCAGCTCACGAGTATTTTTCTTATTTTCTCTACTACGTAAAGTAGGGGAAGTATTGCATTCCACCCAAAAATTCTATACCGAGATTTCACCGCAAATACATGTTTAGAGGCCCTGAATGAAAAAAAAATCATTTTGTGTGTGTATGTCTGTGTGGATGTGTGTCTGTGAACAGCATAACTTAAAAAGAAACGTCGGATAGATACCAAACTTGGTATTTAGGTTCAGTATCTTTCAAAGATGGGACACGAAGAGTTTCTTCAAAATCCCCTCACCCCAAACTATCCTTTACAGGGTAGTTCGAAAATTTTGATTTTCTTAAAAACGGCTCTAACGATTTTGAATAAAATATCTTTAAGATATTTTCATGACACATAAAATGTATGTCTTGAATGTTCTAGGAATAGCGTGTGAAGTCCTCTTCATTCTGAATGACTTTTGTATAATTGGTAAACTGTAAGACGAAAAAGAATATAGATCTCGTTAAAGGGCACAATTTTTGTCAAATACATTTTTTTATGGAGTTAATTATTTTCAGGTGGTTGCTCGTTATTGGTTTGAATTTTCAAATACTTGCACTTTTCCCGATGTCGCGTGTTCAAACTCGACGGAGGGCCATGGATTTTTTTCGGTCGTAAAAGTCCTTAGGAAGGAAAGTAAAGCCGGTGGTCCCGGTCGTTGATGCAGTAATTTGTATCACAAATTACTTAAATGTAAATAATGATTGTAATATGAATATGCATTTTTATGTGACATTGATTTCAGATGTTTATTAATTGTAATTATTATTGGGAAATAAGTTTATACGGCCTTACTGAAACTGTCAATAATAGCGCAATAATGCAAAGAGGGGGGTGAGCTGTTTATCATTATTGGAAACGAGGAAGTTACGTAATGTTGGCGCGTTTTTCGGTAGAAACTTCTGGAATATTTTCTCCCTAAAGCATATGTATTCATAATTTTCATTGGATATTAAAATAGACGCTAATGTTGGCGCGTTTTATTAGCCAATAGTAACTCAGTTATAATCTTTAGGCATATCGGGGAATGGGTGTATAAAAAGCCAAGTCAGAGGTAGATCGCGGGCAGTTCATCGAAAATCTCAAGACATTACACGTCGCCTTCAGTCGGCCAGTTCATCAAAAATCTGTGTACACTATACGTCGTCTTCAGTCAGTCAGTTCGTCGAAAGTATTTGTACGGCAAACGTCGGGTATCGATTCACAAGTTACGCGCAGTAGAATTATGAATAATCTAAAGTGTTGTAAGGTTAATTATACAAAAAGTTGAAGAACGTGGATTAAAAGAATTATCAGTAAGAAGTTATTATAACAGTTTCAGTTTGGCGAGTGTTAAGTTTAATGTATAAATGTGATAGTTAACGTGTTCGACAATAAATGTGTAAAACAAATTTCTTCATCAGTGTTATATTTGGATAAAAGATTCCTTTCCGTTTACACACCTTGATCAAGAGACATATTCGACCGAGAAATAATAGCTAGCCGGAGGACAGTAAACAAAATTTAAATCAAATAACAGTCGCATTCTTTCGAACACTAACACTGCTGCAAATTGCTAACACCAGATGGAGCTACAAACCGAACAAATGAATGACGTCACAAGATGGCTTCAAAACGTTGAGTAAACACAAATACAATAACATTATAAGTAATACCGCTACAAATTGGCTCCCAAACGTGGGGCTACAATAATGTTAAATAAATACAATTAATACCGCAACATCGTAGATTTACCACACGTAAAAGAACCTCAAGCCTGATAACGAGGCCTCTGAGCAAAATTTCGATCTTTCACGGGCAATATAGAATGGGATATTAAGGACCATAGAAGTTAAAGGGCGTCCATAAATAAAACTCAATTTAATTTTTCTTATCGTTTTTCTGAACTGGAAAGTTGCTGTTCTTTTTTCTTTCTTTCTTCTCATGGTCATGCAAAGAGCGTTGAATTCCAAAGCCATCACACACTCTTTAAAAATCTGACTATCGCTTTATTACTTTATGTTATGACGAAATTTGTAAATGCGAATTGAAAGTTTAACTGGATTAACAAAAATTAGATAGAATAATAAGCTTTTGTAATAATCATTTGTAGTAGAGTGGATAGAGAAAGTCATCTGAATGCAACACATCAGATTTTTTGGCGTGTGTAATCAACTTTGATTAATTAGCCCGGACTAAAAGCTATTACCTAAAGCTTTGTTAGCGAAAGAAAGAGCTATTGATTCTTATTTATATACGTAGTAATGAAATAAATGCAGACAACCAAATGCCTATACCAGAAATGTAACGTTTTGTAATAAATCTTAATTGAACCGAGTGAGACTGATTGGAACTGAGCGTGATAACTAAGACGGTTATGTCTGTGGCCTGCATTCGGATCGATCCCCGGCACAATTAGATTGCATATTAACAATAGTAACTTAATAATATAACTGCGCCTGTCTTCGGTTTAATCTATGTCTCTATGCTTATGTACATATATGTCTAGTGTAAGCATTCCTTTCAGAAATCACGAACCTTGAACAGACCTGAGGAGAGAAATGAATATGTACATTTGTAGACTACTCTCTCCCCGAAAGTAATTTGCGCTGAGCAGTGATTAGAAAACTACGTACAGTGCTGTACACCCAAGATCTTCCCTCCACCAATCAGCGGCCTAACAGCATTCCGTCTGTCTCTATCTCCCTCTTACTTTACCTCCCATATGTTCACAAGAGGATCGTTCTAGTTTGAAACATTATGGAAGTAGTGCTCACAAATTACCAAGTGGAATGCCAACCGGGATGGTTCAGGCGGTTTCGTCTGTGGCCTGCATTCGGAAGGTCTAGGGATCGATCCCCGCGACCGCCCACTCTAGCCCATGGATTTTTTTTGTGGTTTTCCCATATCTCTAGGCGAATGTTGGGGTGGTTCATCTTCTACCACGACTCGGGTTGCTGGGCGATGGCTTATCTCTGTAAAGGTTCCTTCCCTGGCGTCCCTGTGGTACCGCTCAGTTAGGTTTATCCTCAGCGTGGGACTCCGCCCCGGGGGACCCTGGAAGTTGGTGGCTTATGGGCAGGCGGCGGATGCGTCCTATCCGGAAACGTTAGGGACCCCGTCCATGCTTGCGCCAGTTCGGCATGCAGATCTGGTCGCCCTTCGGTTCTGTCCCCTCATCCTTCCCTCCCAGGGGTCATATTGAAAGCAAAAAGGGCCGACTGGCCTGCGTGCGGTGTTCTGCCCCGGTTCTGGGGGCCCCTCCGTGATACGTGCCTTTATCTTTTTAGACTGATTAGAGTATATAAGTATAAGTATAGGTTATTCAAAGGAGGGGGACACCTCGTGCACTTTAGCCTACAGAGATCTATTGTGGCAACCACTCCCAGGAGGAAGGGATGAGATGAAGGCTACAGATCGTAGGTAGACATGCCACAGAGACGCGCGGAAGTCCCTAACATTTCCAGATCGCAGATCCGTCTCACTGCTGGAGCCGCCGAGAGAGGGCGATGAGCGGCCCACCAATCAAACAACCCACTGATCTCCACGGGGAATACTCTTTCCATTGAGCAACATCCGCGCCATATTTCCGGCACCGCCATACACAACAAAATCTAGAAGCATACCTGAAAGATGAAAAGGAAATGGAATGAAAGGGAAATGATGGAAAGGAAATCTTGGCAGAGCATTCGCCTGTCGACCCCGGGGAAACCACGAAAAAAACCTATGGATTAGAGTGGGGGGTCGCCGGGAATCGAACCTCGGACCTCTCGAATGCAAGTTCAACATGTTACCGCGGCGCCACTCGCTCGGTAGGATGCAGCAAATTGGACCGCATTGATTTCAGTCTAAATGGCTTCAGGGCCTGTGATACAGGAATGGTAATATGTTGTTAAGTCTAAGCTGCTAAACTTTGCTAGTTAAATTAAAAATTAAAGTGAGTTTTATTTAGCGTCCCATTCTATATTGGGGTGAAAGACCAGTAATTTTGCTCAGAGACCTCTTTATCAGGCTTGAGGTTCTTTTACGTGCCATAAATCTACGACACGGGACCACCGGCTTTACTTCCCTTCCCAAGGAAGGGATTTTTACGCCCTAAAAATCCATCGCCCTCCACCGGGTTTGAATCCACGACCTCGGGAACTAGAGGCTAGAATGGTTACCACTACACCACGGAGGACGACCCCTTTGCTAGTTAGCTAGGTATGTTGCTGTGATAATGACATTTTTTTAAAAATTGCTTAAGGGGGATAGCCTCATACTGAAGGAGTTCAGTGTACAGGCTGGGCCAAAGGTCACTACCCATTATTACTTCTACTCTATGATGGTTGTAATACTTATACTTATGTGAGTTATTTATAGTACACTTTTTCAAATTGTCTTCCCCCTGCTTCGTCTCTGAAGACGATCTGGGACACTTAAGCACATTTCTTCACACAGTTGTGGATTCGAATCAATAATCCGAAAAGCATTATCAATGGCATTTTTAAGTCCTCGATTGGTTTTGAAGTACACACGATATCTTTAATCAATTTCCAAAATGAAAATCCGTTAGAGTGAATTCTGATGATCTGGGAAGCGTTTCTACTGTCGCTCGTCTTCTAGTAACTCTTACACCAAACATCTCATGAAGGTAATTTCGCATAGCTATAGCGTAAAGTGCTAGAGTACCATCATGCTGAAAGTAAATTGAGTTGAAATTGTTGTAGTTCACTTGTAACGGCATTGACACTTTTCACCTGTTACTGAACCATCAAAATACCAAGGCCCCAGGATTCCATGACATGATATAGCAATCTACACAGTGACACCAGGGCGGTTAAGTTGTTTTTCAAAAGTGATGTGATGATTCTCTGTATACCAGTACGTGCAATAATGTCTGTTGACGTTACCACATAAATTAAATGTTGCTTCGTCACTCGAAATGATTTTATGACAGAAATCACTGTCACCGTGCTGAAGCTCATTCGGAATTGATTCACAAAATTGAAGTCTACGACCAGGATCGTCTTCTAGTAGACGCGGTATGTAATGCTTAAGCTTAGCTTGATGTAAAACTCTCCGGACGGACGTTCGGGAAATATTCTGTTCCATAGCAAGCCTGTGAGTAGACTTTTTAGGACTCTGTACAATAGCTTGTAACACTTTCACGTGTGTCTCCTCACTTAACGTTGGTCTACCTGAAATACGGCAGTCCATCACTGATTCATTTGCTTCAAAACGTTTCCGTAAATTGTAGACCGCCTTCCATGTTGGTGGAACAGTATTGAAGTGTCCATTCCATTTATCAATTAATAACGCATAACCACCTTTGAACTATATTTGAATACAAAAAATACTTTCTTCTTCCGACAACGTATCAATAATGTGGACACAGAACGTATCTAAGTAAAACAAATCTCTAAATTAACATCTGACAGCGGACTGATGATTTAGTAATGTCCTCTAGTGTGTATCTGAGTAACTGATTATCATATGAACGTCACAGGCGGGTGATTTGAATTTCATGGGAGATTAAAGCCATAATAGAGTAGTAGTAGCAGTAGTGGTAGTAGTAGTAGTAGTAGTAGTAGTAGTAGTAGTAGTAGTAGTAATAGTAGTAGTAGTAGTAGTAGTAGTAGTAGTAGTAGTAGTAGTAGTAGTAGTAGTAGTAGTAGTAGTAGTAGTAATGGGTAGTGACTTTTGGCCCAATTCAGATTTCTCACTGACATAATTGCTTTGATGGAAATAGTAGTCCAGACGAGTTCTGAACTTCTCTGGACAAGAGTCTAGATAGGCATCTGCAAAATATTCACTAGTTAAAGTGAAATAAACCCAAGATGAGGTTATAGGATGCAATACATATAATTTATATAAAACTCACAGTGTGTAATCATTTTATTGTTTTACAACAGGTACCGCTACATAACATGACTGGTTTGAAGATGCTGAACGTGAGCTATAATCTTCTGGAGACCGTCCCAAGAAACACATTTCCTAAACTGTATGAGCTGCACACTGTTGACCTAAGCCACAACAGAATCCGAGATATTTGGAATTCTGTCTTCCAAACACTTTTCAGCCTTCGTTTCCTCAACCTTAGCCACAACGCCCTGGAGTCCATCAAAGGCTCGACTTTTGGGGCCCTTCATACTCTCCTTGAAATGGATCTCAGTTCAAATCAGGTAGATATAGCTCTACTTATTGCTTTAGTTTTATGTTTGCTTACGAGGAAGAGCAGGCTTTGGTATAAAGACAGACTAAATTGTTTGTCCGAAAGAAAGAGACAGAGGTTTTTATTCGAAGTGTAGAATAATATATATACAGGCTGGACCATTTAAGTTGAGACTGTACAATATCTCCAAAACTAAGCGTTGTAGAAAGAAATGTCTTGAATAAAAGTTGTTTGATATAACGTGGAAAAGTAAATGCATTCGTCGTGTTTTGTTTGGAGGACGTTGTGATGATCATTTTAGGGTCAATTTAATTGTTTAAAATGGGAACATAACCTTTTTTAAGTTGTTTTCTCACTCCTCATAAAAAACTAAACAACGTTTGTATAAAACACTTTGCAACTATTCTTACACCAACGTAAATAACAACAAAAATTCTGAATTTCTGAAACGCTTAGTTTTGGAGATATTGTACAGTCTCAACTTAAATGGTCCATCCTGTATATTGAGTCGCCTAAAACTTCCATCACAAAAATATGAACTGAAAAACGACTGTCACAGAAATAAAGGTAGGGGCGGCGCATTAAAGCAAATGTTAACTAAATATGATTTTCAACATAAACTTGACTTTTTAAATGAAAAACCTGTATTATTTTCGACGTAATTGATAACATGGAAAATAATATTAAGGATGATGTTTATTCACTACAATAAACTAATAATAGGTTTATTATTATTGCAATAGCTCAACTTAAACCCGAGAAATTGTAACGTGAAGCTGACGCTTGAGATACAACTCAATGCGTCGTTGATTCTCAATCGTGAGCTTCACGTTGCAGTTAATCGCGAGGTGAATGACGTATTTCCACATAACCTATCGTGTTCTGAATGCGCACCTACCATGTGCTGTGTTTAAGAATACCCAAGGAACACCTTCCATATAATTTACGAGGAGAGCTTTTTGTTCATTTCTACATAAGCTACCGTGTCCCTGTCGTGTCCCTACCGTGCACTAACCATGCTGTCAAGTCATGGGACTTTTTTGAAAATGACCGGGACACGGTAGTTTAGCAGCGTCTTGCAGCTCAGCTATTTCCGACATTTTCCGTAATGATATTAATACACTTCACGCGCACTGTTCAGGGAGGCCATTCGCTGGTTTCAGTAGTACTTGGAGCTGTACGATCTGTCACATAAAGATTATAACAACACTGATTAAAGGTGGCAGCTGGAAGGTTATAGGCGAAAGGCTAAAAATATACAGGATTATTCGAAAAGAAGGAACATACTTTAAATATTTATTTCTAATGAACGACAATAGATGGCGACACATGCGATACATCACTGAATAGCGAAACGTTCAAAATTGTATTTTATGTGTTCAAAATCAGCACCATTTGTTATGCGAGGACGACCAGTGCTTTTCCGTTTGCATACGCAACCATCTTCTACGAATTTATTGTATCAATTATACATTTTTTATGACGAGGCGGCTCGTTGTTGAACTTACAACGAAATGCACGCTGCAATGAAACAATGGATTCACTCTTTGCATACTGCGACTTTTCCTGTGGCGTCACCATTTTCTCGTAAACAAACACAGCGCCGCCGTAGGCACTGAATGGAACTAATAGGTGGGACTTAAAACTTTGAACTTTCCTCTATTCAATGACATGTTGTATGTGTTGCTATCTATTGTCGTTCATTAAAAATGGATATTTAAAATCTGTTCCTTCTTTTTGAATAACACTGTGCTGTCTTTTGTAAGAGCAAATAAGCACCACAGAGTATAATTATGTCTTCTTTGTGATCCACTGCTTTTTGAAACAGAGATGACAAAACGATCAGATCGAATCGGAGGCGCATCAGGATTCCTTTAGGGCGGAAAGATACCTTCATTGATTGAAAGATACCTTACCAATGAGTAAAATGCAGTCCGTCAATAGAGAATTACAATTTGCAAATTTTCAAACATCATATAAGTTATCCACGAATTATACTTTCGATGCAAAGTTTAATATAAATTTTGAGGAAACTTACGAAATTATTTATTAATTAAAGATGCCCTTTAAATGTGATATTGTAGGGAGGTTCTAACAGAATATCAAGAATTACGTTAATTGCCAATAGATGATAAAATGTCGATACCCTGAAGACACGTCTTTGCAGGGCACGGGACTGTTCTGTCAGCAGTCAAAAGGATATTTAATGGCCGCGAATCGAGGCCAAAGAGGTCTTGCTCTCACTCTCGTCTGGTTGACAGACTCAACGGTGCAGCTCTGAGCAACAAGGGATGCTTCACATCCCCAAAATAATTAAGTTAACATTTAATAAGTGGATGCATCCAGACCTCACTAACGACAGGTAAGTTGCACCAGGTAAAGTTCTCGCTCGTGCTGGCCGCCAGGTATGCAACACCCCACTAACTTCAACTATGTACATTGAGTATGAATACAACGCTTAGTTTTTATACACCCCTTGGGCCCTTTATTTGACGCTTCTCCCTGTAACGCACCCGCCTATGTCCTACCTACCAGTCTCCGATACCGATCCGCCCTTCCCCATCTGAGTCTACAGCCCTCCTGTGTACGCCATCCTTCGGGGCTGGCCACCTAGATAGGGGTGCTACAATATTTAAGTAATTTGATTATCAGTTTTACTAAAGCCATCCTTTTGTAATGAGACCTTAATTCTTAATCAGAAGTTTTTTAGTGGTAAATGTAAAGCATATTTGATTCCATGTGTTTCTTTTCTTTCTTTAGTTTGCGAAACATCTTTTGAGATATTGTAGTCTACCACTATGGTAAATTCATTCATTAACTGTGAACGAATAGATGTCATCTGATTTAAGTAAATTTAATAGAAATAAAAGTATTGATTTTGACTTTACCAAAGCAACACAATTTAATGTAATTAAGAGGGGGCTACAGACTCCCTTTGCCGCTCCCTGGGTCCGTCTAAGGATCCAATCAAGCACGAAAATAGCCGAAGCACGGTGGACACGGTAGATTACGTAGAAATCAAAACGGCACAACAGGTAGGGACATGGTCGGTGCACAGTCGCAATGCAATAAGCTATGTGGAAATTCAACTTTATAATGCGATAAAAGCTGTTCTTAATGTTATTTTGTTGTTGTTAACTGCGCTGGAAGAATAAGGCTTTCCAGTAAAACAGAAAGAAAGAAGGTAAACGGTTTCCTTCTTTTGTTGCATCTCAAGGTCAACTTACAATTTCTCGGGATGTAACTGGTGTTGCGATGCAACAGACGCCGTTCTTAATATTTTCGATATTATCAATTACGCCAATATCGGGTTTCCATTTTAAAAATAATACGATTATCATTTCCATGGCCTATATGATCTACTTTAATGAACACCTCCTCTGCTTTCATTACTGTGAAAGCCATTTTTAAATTCCTATTTTAGTTTTAGAGATATTTGCGGTGCACAATTTGCTCATCCTGTGTATAACATCTATGTTTTAAAATAGCAGAAAGGAAATAAATGAAGGGAAGCAATTGTTAAATTAGTTATAGCGTTGTCTCTTTTAAAATGAATAGTAAAAACATTCTATAAACTTTCCTTCCAGAGAATTTAGTATAATTTTCAAAAAATGCTAACATCAGGTAATGCTATAATAAAGCGGGAAACAGGGACTAATCCTTGTAAGCATAAAATGCTTCTCATACAAAGAAGCCTGAAAGTAACTGCACTCAGCCGTCTAAAGTGTTTATGAATCAATTGGAGAGCTCCCTAACGGACGGTTTGAGAGACCCCTAATCAAGGATGATATACAAAAACGGTCAGGAAGGAGTTCGCAATGTAGCCTTACGTCTGAGGGAGATAGCAGTCATGCGAGGAACCAAGAAGATGGACAAGGTTTATCAAGTTTGAAGGTTAAGAGAAATACTCAAGTATATGAACCTAAGGGCAGGTTAAAAGCCCTATCCCCTAAATTTGCCAAATTCATGACCCATTTTCTCAGAAACTATTTAAGATATCAGACTGAAATTATCACAGCATGCAGATGCATGCCTTCTAAGTCCCTTGATCTACTTAGGTTTGTTTATTGAGGAACATATTATCTTAATTATACCAGCTTTTGATTAAAATTTATCGACGATTGTGTTTTAAAGTAACCAACTATGTGTTAACACCAAAGTATAACCACAACAGTGGTTAGAGTTTGTTTTTATCATCGTAAAATTTGATTTAGTTATCTTCAACAGTTTCCAAGAAAACCGATGATAAATACCAGAAAATATAACTCAACAGAAAAAGCTGTTCAAAGCAAAAATAGAGAAAACGAACTCATGTATATGGGCAAAGAAAGAAACCACGTGGCTTTTACTATAGAAGCTGACATTCTTAATAGTAGTATCTAGTAATTTGTAGAGCTAAAGTTTACCATTCTACTCCAAAGCTGCATTTTTTAAGTACTGCAGAATTCACAATACAAACCACAACTTTTAAAAATTAATATTATGCCTCCAATGATAAAAATATATATCCAATTAAAGAGAAAATTTTAGTTGCTAAGACTGCACAAAATACTAAAGTTGCCATCTCATGGCAATTTTCGCCATTTAATCTCTGCTTAAAATGTAGTCGAGATGATTCTGTTAATTATAGAGTACTGTATCTGTATCTTTGTAATCATTGATAAGATAATTATTATCTTATTTATAAAAGTACAATAAAATTAACAATGACTTTATTTAATTAACTTTTACAGATAAAAGACGTAAACCGAGGATCTATGGCGCGGATGGCTTCCGTACGTCGTCTGTCACTAAGCAACAACACAATAGCTCGGCTGTTCCAACTTCCCATCTCACTATCACATCTGGATCTTAGCTACAATGCTATAGAAAACATTCCACCACTCAACACTTGGCCTACTATGAACTCCTTGCTTTCACTGGACCTGTCCAACAATAATCTCCAGGACTCACTCGAGCGCAGTGCATTTATAAACCTCCTTACTCTTCAGAGCCTGAATTTGGCAAACAACGGAATTACACGTGTGCCTTGGGAGAGCTTGAGTGATCTCTCCACTCTTCAGTTCCTTAACATGCAGGTAATATGTAGATCTAAGGGATTCATTACCTTGGTGAATAAGTGGTACTGACAACAAAGTTTTGAGCACAGGAGAGATAAGGGAAAAAATCTGATGTGTTGCATTCAACTGACTTTCTCTAACCGCTATCGCTTATTAGTGGATATACAAATTTTTCTTACGAACATTTATTTTCCTATTCACTTCATTTTAATCGAGATAAACCTTTCCGGAAACAACTGCATTAGACATTTCGTTATTTCTGCACAAACGGAACAGCGATAGTCAAACGTTTAAGAACTGGACGCTGTATGCTGGCCTTAAAATTCCATGCTCTTTCCATTACATCGCGAGAAACAACTGAAAATCGACAGACTTGAAAAGAATGACAAATATTGAACGAATGAAGAGGTCTACACAGGATATTCCCCAAAAATAGCATAAACGTTTTATTTGTCATGTAAATATGTATGGTATTTTAATCAAAATCGTTAGAGTAATTTTTTAGAGAATAAACATTTTCTAAAATTGTTTAAACAGGTGCTCCCAAGATGCTGGTACACAAGCTCATCAAGCAAAGAATGAGAAACGTTTGGGAAATAAATATTTGCCTCTTCAAGTCTTGCGTGTCTGTCTTGCTGATTTTGTTGTTTTTTTATTCTTCAAATCACTTGTAATGAGTCAACGGGACCTTTTATCATACAATTCATTTTGAACAATCACAGAGTGCACGATAACAACTTGTTTCGACACACAATACTGAGAAAACGTGCGGACGAAACCATTCGATCTTTGTTAGAAGTCCGACAGCGATTTGCGCAGCGAGAACGTGTAAACGGCCATTACTTCCTGGATTAACCTCGTACATGGCTGCATTCTGTTCAGCCAAGTTGTTATGAGCAATATGGATGTCATCCCGAGCACCGTGTGTTCATGGCGGAGGATTATTTTAGAACTGGAAGAATAATGCCAGTTGCCTAATTACGATTCTGGTGGGTATTTGAATAATTTTTTCCTAGCTTTCCCCACAAATTTCAGCGAGTTTTAAAAATGAAGGTTAACACATCAGTTGGAATTGCAGTCACTTTAATTGTGGCATCATCCATATGGTTTCATTAGTTGCCGTTTCTTGCGATGCATACGTCCCTGTCTTTCCTTCTGCCGGAAAATAATGCCTAAGATGTCCCTATAACAAGTTATTAGCCAGACATAACAATTTAAAGTTGTTTTGTTTACTTGAACACCCAATACTTCGACGAATTTCACTGTTGCTAGTTTCATTTTGCAGCACGTTTTCCCTTCCTAGTAGAGGATTTAGATTTATTGAATGAATTTGTGCATGACTTATTTGAAGCTGTGGCTACAACAAATGCTGGATGCTCTAAATGTTTACAAAGACATAAATTCAAATAATTGCTGTGCTGTGTTATTTACTGCCCCTTACATCACCATTACATCAGCCAGGTATACAGAAAGAGTTAGTCATTTCCTGTATTTTAATTTTATGATTTCCAGAGCTTTTGTATATTTTTACTTTCTTTAACACGTACCTAGAAATTACAGAAGGTATTGTATTGCTCCCAAAAATTCGATATCGAGATTCAGGGGCTTTGAGGCCGCCGAATTCAAAATAAGTGTTTGTGCCTTTAAACATCATAGCTCAGAAACAAAACTCGGATAGATTCAAAGTTCATATTTAAGTTCAGTGTCTTTCAAAGATGCAATACGAAGATTTTCAATAAATCCCTCCACCCCAAAACTACTCCTTACATGCAACATTTTTCAAAACTTTTAATTTTTTCAAACACACCTCAACGATTTTGTTTAAACTCCCATAGTTTAAGATATTTACATGAAAATAAAATATATATATTGAATTACCTGTCAACTGCTCTTATTCTGAATAACGTATGCATAATTGGCAAACCTACAAAAAAGGTGGATCTCCTCAAAGCACACAAATAAATTGTTTGTGGCATTAACCATTTCCGAAATACGATATTTCTTTGTTATTAATTTGAATTTTCAAATACCTTCTCAATTGGGAAGTCGCTTATGTTTTTTCTCGTTGTTCTGCAAGGAGTATGGAATTTCAAAGCGATCACATAGCGACCCACTTTTAAGGTTTGCATATCGCTTTAGTTTACTATATTCTTCTTACACATACCAGAAATGTGTACATGTATACTAATGACGATTTAATTTTATTAACAAAATGTAGACAGAAGAATAAGGGTTTATATGAATAGTTTGTAGAGGAGTGAGTAGAGACAGGTGAATGCAACAATCAGACTTTTTGTAGTGTCAGCCAAAGTATTTTATAACCAACAAGCATTGTTTCCTACAGTGTAAACTGAGGGGCTAAGAGTTTCTTATAGAATTCTGTTTTATAACTGTTAGTAATAATTAAGAAAACAAAGTGCTTAGAAATGTAGAATCAGACGCATGAAAAATTCAATGCCATAGCCGGGTTCAAATACCAACTATGGCACTGAACCTTTTAGTCGTCTGATTCTACCTTTCTAACCTTGTCCCACACACGGCTTATGTGGAAGAACAATTAATTCCACTAAGTGGTTAGTTGTCCTGCGCGTAGAGCTGAGGGCTAGAGCGTTAAAATTAAGTTGCGTTTAACTTCTGTAGTCCTTAGCGTTCCATTCTATGTTGGGCGCGAATGACCGTAATTTTGCTCAGAGGTCTCTTTATCAGGCTTGAGGTTCTTTTACGTGCCGTAAATCTACGACACAGGACAACCGGCTTTACTTCACTTCCGAAGGAAGCCATACTAAGGATTTTTACGCCCGAAAAAGAAATCATCGCCCTCCGCCGGATTTAAAGACAAGACCTCGGGAACTAGAGGCTATCATGGTAACCACTACACTACGGAGGACGACAGCGCTAGAGCGTGGAGCTCTGGTTCCGAGCCATGGAATGTGCCCAGGTTTGCTCCCACCCATGGGGGTGCGGATTTTAAATCCCATGTATAGGATCGCTGCCCACTCAAGATCGTGAGGAAAGTAAGGAGCTGCGATAGGCAGGATGCCTAACGCAATAGGGGATTAAAAATTAAATTAAATTGAGTTTTATTTATGGACGCTCTTTGCATGACGCCATGCGTACTTGGGCGTGAGGTTGGCATGTCTAGCCCCTTCATGGGCTGTGGCGCCAAAGAATGGTTATTATTATAGTTATTATTATTATTATTATTATTATTATTATTATTATTATTATTATTATTATTATTATTATTATGTGGTTAGTTGTACACTGCAATTTCTGTTTCAGGGAAACGAGCTGTCAGTTTTAGGCAAAGGAGCATTCGGTCGCTTGCCTGTTGTATTCGACCTCAATCTGGCGTTTAACAACATCAGTAACGTGACAGTTCAGGCTTTTGATGGAATGTTGCAGCTGCTGACACTGAATCTGACAGGCAACAAACTGGAGTACATGCCAAACGGGGCCTTCCAAGGTGAGTAAACAACTGATATCTGTACTAATATTATAAAGAGGGATGTATGTATGTGGGATCGACATGAGTGGCCGAGCTCGTTAACGATTGTAATCGTGAGCGGGAGGGCCGCGGCTCAAATCCAGCTAGGAACGTCCTCCTTGACCAAGGCTTTTTTCAAGTTTTCTTCACTCCCTATAACTGGAAAATATCGAGGAGGTACCTTATACTTACTTAGTCCTGGAACATTTTCTCCTAAAGTTTCCTTTTCCAACAATAATTTCATTTCAAGTATCATCAGCGTCCATTGTCTGTAGTGCCGACTGCAGTAAGAAACGTCCATCCATTCTGACGGACATTCGCTATAAAACACCTAATTTCAATTCATAAATTACTAAAAGAATGAAAAGCATTTACAACGTCTTCATTGAGAACGCCATGGAGTTGTGGCCCGCATTCTGGAGGTGCCGGAATCGATCCCCGGCAACCGCCCACTCTGGCCCATGGCTTTTTCGCGGTTTCCCGGGTCGACAGGCGAATGCCGGGGTGGTTCATCTTCTACCACGACTCTTTTTCCTCTCATTTCCTGTGTCCATCATCTTCCTTGTCATCTCTTTCAGGGTTGTAGGACCAGGCGACGGCGTTCGGCGGGTTGCGGTTGGGCGGTGGCTTGCGCTCTGTAAAGGTTTCTTCCTTGGCGTCGCTGCGGTACCGTTCAGTTAGGTCTCTTCTCAGCGTGGGCCTCCGCGCTCTGGGAGATCATGGAGGTTGGTGCCTTGTGGGCAGGGACCGTGCGGCGGCAGATGATGCTTTCTATCTGAAAACGTTAGGGATGCCCGGCGGCATCCGGACCTGGTCGCCCTTCGGGTGTCTTCCCTCATCCCCCCTCCCGGGGTCCCCGTAAAGAGGGGGGTCCGACCCCTTCAGCTGCCGTGGTGCGGGCGCTGCGGACCCTTAGCACTCGTGGTACTTCTGACGTTACTAGAAGTACGCTGGGCCGAACATTCGAGCCCCTCCCGAAAGGGAGTTGTTCGGATTGGGTTGGACTCGACGGGGCAGTGGTTCCCGATACCCATGTGTGATTGGGTACGCCTGGCTAGGTTAATTCCGCCCAGGCGGGGTTGTGAGACGCTTGAGACTCTCCGGCACCAACCATGAGGGATAGCTGGTAGACGGTTGCTAGAAACTGTCGGCCCCACCGAGGTTGTTCGGTAGTCTTCCCCAGTAGGGTTCGCCCTGCTGGCCTGACGCGCGTAAGTGGCGTATCCACTTCCGGCTCTGTTTGGAAGACGGACTGGACTTCCAATCCGATCTGACCAGGCAGGGGGGGGGCGGTTTATAAAATAGGTACCGCCCCTAACGGAAAGGGCCCACGAGAAATCCTGGGTCAAGCGAGGGCGTGGTCTCTGCGTAGGCAGACCCGGTCCCGTATTGATTGTCCTCCCGGGGTAACGTTGGAAGCACAATGGGCCGACTGGCCTGCGTTGGATGCTCTGCCTCGGTTCCGGGGTACCCTACATGACCCTACCTTTACCTATACGCCATGGAGTAGAAAATAGTTGTTACTCCACAGAGATTGCGTGTAAAAACAACAGTCGCTTACATTTTATTTCAAGTAAGATAGATGGTCATGATGTAACACTTAAGCAAACAAGATAAAGCTTAAAGAGCGACACGTTTATGTTAATTTTTTATTTCTTTAATTGGCATTTATCAAATACTGCAATGTATTTGAAACAGTGTCGAATACGTTTTATGCTAATTCTTCAATGTATACGCATTAACTACGGGACCAAAGAGAAGATGGAAATATTTAAAATTGCACTTGCTGTTTGTCTAAAAAATTACTCGACAATTCAGACCGTGATTGTTCCACCACCAAAGGGTACTTATACGATATGCAGCATTTCCAGAACTTGGAAGACTATCGCGGGGAGGCTAAGGAAGTCGGGCGTTCCGTTTGGAATATCAGAGGATTCTTCATCCGTTATTAGGAATAGACGGGGGTGCACAAAATTCCAACTATAAGGAGAGGATTCAACATTAAAATGCTTTTTACAATAATGATTTTACAATAATTTCACTACTAACGCGGGGAGGTAAATTAAGTACTTTGTAATTCCGGATTAAAAAGCTGAAAGGTAAGCTAGCTTAGTACATACCTACACAGGGTGGACCATTTAAGACTGTACAATATCTCCAAAACTATGCGTTTAGAAAGAAATGTCTTCAATAAAAGTTGTTTAATATTATGGGGGAAAGTAAATGCCATTAGTCGTGTTCTGTTTGGAGGATGTTGTGATGGTCATTTTATGGTCAACTTAATTTATTTTTAAACAGGAACCTACCTTTTTTATGTTGTTTTCTCACTCCTCATAAAAAAACTAAACAACATTTATATAAAGCGCTTTGCAATTGCTCTTACACCAAGTAAATAACAGCGAAAATTCTGAATGGTTATGTATGGTTGGATCATCCATGGATAGTCGTTTGAGGCTCAAGTTACGTTTCGTAATTGGGAATCAACATTTTTAATTTTTTTCCTTATTCCGCATCACTAAATAAACAGCCTTCTATTAACCATTTGCTAATGAGAAAACATACAAAATGTGGGTTCCCATTTAAAAAAATTAAATTGACCCTAAACTGACCATCATAATATCCTTCAAACAAAGCACAACTAATGTCATTTACTTTCCCCCATAGCATCAATAGGTTTGGGGATATTGTAGTCTCAACTTAAATGGTCCAGCCTGTATATTATACTCTCCGTATTGGACCATGGAGGCGATCAGGATCCAAAGAGAATAGCTTACAAATCCATATGAAAGTATGTTTGTGTTTGAAATCATTTTAGAGTGTGGGTAACTTTTCTTTCAAGCCAAAGGTGACAAATGTATCTTTCAAGGACAAGTAGCAACCTGCAAAACACTTTCACTTTAGAACTGTGAACGGAACAGTTGGTTGTTGTATCTTCGAAGAAAGGATGCTTGCCATCCCTAATGCTGGCAGTTCCCAGAGGATTATATTATTGTTAGCATAAGAATGTTAATCTTCATTACAACTTGTATTTACAATTGTTAAAATAAATTATTTTAATTTTTTTAAAAATTAAACGCTAAACGCTAAGAGAGATGAGCGTAAATAAATTTTGAGCAGTAGTGGGCGCGTGGGTCAGATCTCTGTAGTTTATCTTTCTCGCGATTTTCTCCACCTGTCAAATAAATGTGGAAGTGGAAATGGCCTTGGAAATGTTCCTTAGAAATAAAATGTGTGCTACGCCTGCACAACGAGGCCCACCTGTGAACAAATTACTTAATGGGAGATTAAATGGAAAAATTCCCAAAAACTAGTTTTTGGTGGAGGCGTATTAACTGGAATTTGCTCTTTAATTTGATATCAGTTTATAATACTTGTATATTACATATATATTTTTCAAAATACTATTGCATCTGCTATTTTATTATGAATTATGCACCAGAAACAAAATATTTAACTCCTACAAACTTTGGAGTAGAGTGGTAAATTTTAACTCATCTTTTAGGAAAATTTTGGCTCTATAAATTGCTACTACTGTTAAGTATGGCAACTTCTGTATAGTTAACCCACGTGTTTCTTATTTTATTTGCAAATATATACGAGTTTGTTCTCTTCATTTTTAGTTTGAACACTCTTTCTCTGAATGAATATTTTCTACTATAAACGACACATTTTCGCAGAAATATTGAAGATATTGGAATTAAATTTTAAGATGGTAAAACAACCTTTAAATGCGTTACCCTCTGGTGCTGATAACATGGATGGTTATTTAAAAGAAAATCTGATGTGTTGCACTCACATGACTTTCTCTACTCTTGTATAAACTATTTTTACAGACGCTTATTCTCCATCTACTTCATGTTAATTGAGATAAACATTTACAGAAACTATCTTACTGCTAATTTTCTTGTAGGTGCCAGGGGAATTGGTAGGCTTTAAGCGATAGTCAAACTTTTTAAGAGCTGGTTGCTATGTGGAGCATTCCATTCTCTTTGCATTTCCAGGATATATATATATATATAAAAGAAAACTACTAATGAATTCCGATTTGAGAAAAAGTATATTGGAAAATTCAAACAAATAACAAGGAATATCTCGAAAATGGTTCACTCCACAAAAAATGCATATTGCATAAATTGTGTGTTTTAACGAGATGTACATTTTTTGTGTAGTAAAAAGTTGACTATCTCTTACAGTTTACCAGTTATAATTATGGGAGAGTCAATCAGAATGAAAAGGACTTTTGGGGACATGTACATACAATTCAAGATATAATTTCATTTTCCATGGAAATATCTTAAATATGTAATATTTTAATTAAAATCTTTAGAGCCACTTTTGAGGAAATCAACATTTTCGAAAAATGTTCCATGTAAAGGCCAGTTTGGTATGGGGAGATTTTCTTAAAAATTTTCGTTTCACATCCTTGAAAGATGCTAAACCCAAATACCAGTTTAGTATTTATTCGACTTTTGTTATACTGTTCACAGACATACAGACATACACACGTACGGACCTTTTTCTAAAAGTGCCTTTTTGAATTCAGAGGCCTCAAAAATGCATTTCCCGTTAAATATCGGTATCGAATTTTTAGGTGGAGTGTAATACTTCCCCTACTTGCTAAACGCAGTAGAGAAAGTAAAAGTGAATTTACAAGGTATGCACCTACATGCTGTAAAAAGTTCAGTCTGGTATCTTAAGTAGTTTTTGAGATAATAGTTCATGTATTTAGTAATTAGCGGGTTTGGGCTTTTAATCTCTCCTTAAATATATGATGCAGGATAGTCACTGTGCAACTAAAGCCATCTGTTTTACATGCGCACTTGACTGTGTATATACCAAAATAGAGAACAGCATCGATGTTCAACAGAATCAAAAACAAATGCTCAAATTGTTTTAAAATATGAGAACGTGTGATACATTCTTTGAATAGTCATCACGCATCACAGCAGCAGATAGGAAAGGATAGGGTAGAATACTCGGACCCCTAGGCTCAGCACCGCACGTAGACCATCTCAGTGGACCCATTGTGGGAATGCATAATGTACAATGCATCACAGAAAAAAAGGAGAAAGTTTTGCATGTTACGAGGTTTACTCCAAGCCGAGAATCGTGAGTTAGATTGGTTCCGTATTGTTCCATGATCTGCTGCTTATTAGTAAATGTCAGGAGGTAAGCAATGTTAATGTGTGAAGTTACAGAAGCGCAGGCAGTTTATTGTCACGGGATATTATATCAACAGTAAGTGTATTCCTGCGTAACAAATCTGATTACCGATCTAAACAGCATTTTACCGGATTAGTTTCTTATATTACTGAAATATATTGATATAAGAGCTTAGGAAAATAAATGTACGTAACTATATTGTTAACGTGAGTAAGTTAACAATGTAGAATCAAAATAACTAATGTGTGTGTGTGTGTCGGAAAAACGATTAATAACTTCACAATTCCTAAAATTTTAAGTTCTGTGTATCTCCCATTCTGCAGCTTATTCCGCTTTTTTGAAAACTTTTCTCAAATTTCCATTAACAAATCTATAACAAAATGTATAATGTGGTTATTTCTAAAGGTTTATTTGGATTAAAGTGAAGTATGTAGGAAAATAAACTTTCATAAGAATTGTATACCCACCAAAAAGCAATACAGTATAGAGAAAGAATTTTTGGGTGGAATACCATACTTCCACTACTTCTTATATGTACCTAGTAGAGAAAGTAAAAATGAAAGGCCACTTTAAACTTGAAAAGAGTATAAAGTATTTGAAAATTCAAACTAATAATAAAGAATATCTTGGAAAAGTTTAATCTCGCAAAAAATTTATTTGACGTTAATTCTGTGTGTGTGTGTGTGTGTGTGTGTGTGTGTGTGTGTGTGTGTCTCCCTCTTACGGTTTACCAGTTATACAGAAGTATGCAAAATTCTTTTGGAATTATTCACAGACAACCCAAGATACGTTGTATTTGTCATGCAAATATTTTATGCATTTGGTATTTTAATCAAAAGTGTTAACAGCCATTTTTGAGAAAATTAAAAATAACGAAAAAAAGATGAATGTGAAGGGTAGTCTGGGCTGGGTAGATTTTCTTCAAAAAATCTTCGTTTTGAATCTTTCGAAAATCCTGAACTTAAATACGAAGTTTTTATCCGAGTTTTTGTTTTTGACTTATGCTATTCACACACACACACACACATATCTTTGATTTCTAATTTGAATATGTTTGTTTCAAATAAAATAGGAAAATAGTAATGGTACGTTTATAGTTATAGTATACACAGCTTAGTAAAACTCGGTCTACGGACTTCGCGAGTATTCAGGAGGAAGAAATCGCCACCAATCTACTTGTCTTTTGCTTTTAGCTGCTGAGTTATCCAATGAGGTATCTTAAAGAGGAAGTGGGCTGATACGCGGGAAACAAGTGTCACGTCACTGTTGTAAACACAGCAATTTTATAGTGTAGAAAAATTCATGATTTTACATCCTTATTCCAGTTTTGTAAGAGGTGTGTTAAAGAGCACAGTTTCGAGATGATGATGATGATTATGATGTGTGATTGGTCTGTCTGTAAAAAAATGAAAGCCGCTAGTTTTCTTTGTAAAACTTCAATTTAAATAACTTGTATTGTGAAAATCAATCAGCGAGGAACATTTCTCTTGAAGAGATAGATGGGGGAGTGAAGGTTATAAAATATTCTAAAAAGTGTGAATTAACTTTTGGAAGATATCCCACGATAATACAGTGTGTATGTGAAATGCTATCGCTAGTTATATGCAAAGATTTGTTTTCACACCCACTGCACCTTGGTCTTTGCGTGGCTTGTCACAGCAATCTACAAACACAGCATTTTTGTTGCAAAGCCTCTGTGTAATTAGTCCTGCCTCTACAGTTGGATAGTTACAACAGTGGTGTAATAAACGATTTGGTGAGAATAAAATAAACCACGGACTAGGTGAAATTATGGCGTGCGCTGCTTAAGCAACGACTAAGAGGCATGCCTGCCCAAGGCAGAGAGGGGAATACGTGACCAGGAGTTACCCCTCTAAAGGGTTTTTTCTAAGTTACTGAATTATAGAATATTTATCGTAACATGCATTCCACTGAAGTCTTTCTTCTTTTATTGTTAAGTGGCATAGCTTTCTCTTACAGTGGACCCCTCAATTTAATATCTGTTATGACTGAAAAATCTTTAAGAGGAGGTTTGGAAGGATCGTAAACGTTAGAAAATGGGATGCCACAAACGATTCTTAATGCTATATAACTCGGCTCACAAGAGTGTTTGTGTATTTAAAACAGATTCTATAGACTGGGCTGGAGTTTTGATAGGTAGTGAACTTTTATATTGATGCATCTTTAGTGGTCACCGATACACAATCAGTGGAGTAAAGCTAAGCCGATGAAGATGAAAATGCGAGTAGGGTACTTGGTCAAGTTAACGGCGCGAACATGATCTTTCGCAAGAGGTTTTGTAAAATCTAAAGTTCTATTCGCATGACTTTCTCTGCCCTCTATAGTTTGTCTTTATGCAGCCTCTACAAAATATTCTTACAAAGCTTATTTTTCTATCTACTTCATATTAGCCGAGATAAACGTTTGCAGAAATATTTATTACACCTTTCATTATAGGTATAAGTAGCAGTTATACAAAGACGGGGGATACCCCACGCGCTGCGACTTACATCGTTCTATTGTGTCTACCAACTCCCAGGAGGAAGAAATGAAGTGAAGAAACCACAGGAGGCTACAGACCGCAGGCAGACAGGCCACATAGTCGCGCGGAAATCTCTAACAGTTCCTCGATGACCCGTCCCACTGCTGGAGCTGCCTAGAGAGGGCGATGAACGACATGTGGACCAAGCAGCCCTCCTATGTCCACGAGGAGTGCTCTTTCCTTTGAGACTGCATCCGCGCCATCTATTTCCATGTGCCACGAGACCTAGAATCACACCTGGAAGATCAGAAGGAAACGGAATGAAAGGGAAATGATGGAAAAAAAGTCATGATAGATAAGGAATCACCCCAGTATTCCTTACCGACCAGAAAAAAACACGAAAACCCAAGCTCAGAGTGGGCAGTCGACGGTAATCGAACTTAGGACATCCCGAATGCGAGCCTCACACGTTACCGCGGGACATCTCGCCCAGTTTCGTTGTAGGTACAAGGGGAATAGAGCAAACCGAATCGATAGCCAAATGCTTAAAAGTGAGTCACTATATGCTGGACTTGAAATTCCATACTCTTTTCATTACTTCGTGAAAAACACTGAGTTGTAACAGCACTTTAAAAAAAATGAAGTACTCAAAAACTCAAATCAGTAAGAACAGATATCCTAGAAATGGCTCATACCTACCACAAACATGTTATTTGAAGTAAGTTTACAGTTTTTATGTGGTACGTTTCTGTTTATGAGACGCAAGCGAAAGAAGTTCCAAATGTAAATGATTGAAAGGTACGATACAAGTCCCATTTCACTAAGGAGACATAGAGATCATTGACATCCACCCCTTCCGCTTATCTTTCCCTAGTCTTCTGCGAGAGGCACTGCTTCTGGCACCAGCTTATACAAGACTATACAACATTTCTTCTTATGAAGAAGACTTCAAGGCTATTCCCAGGAAATTTAGTATTTACATTTTATTTCTTGTGTAAGTATCTAAATATATATGGTATTAATCAAACCCGTTAAAGTCATTTTTGAGAAAATAAAAAAAAATTCGAAAAATATTCCATGTAAGGGATGCTTTGAGATGGTGGGAATGTCTTCAAAATCTTCGTGTTGCATCTTTGGAACACCCTGAACTGAACCTCGGTATCGAATTTTTGGGTGGAACGCTCTCTACCTGCAAAGGTACGTGGTAGAGAAAGAAAAAACCTAGAAATGCAACATATTTAATCTATATCATCTTGAAAAACATAGACATTTAAAACCAATTAAGTAAATTTTTAGGTTGCGAGGAAACTTAGCTGAAAGGTGGCTAACATGACACAATTAGGCGGTCTAGTGTTGTGGAAATGCTACAGATCAACCTAATTTACTCTCGTCACGAAATGTCATAGCATTTAGAAAAATGTCGTTAGAAACCTGCGCAGTTAACGATATCTGTCTTGTTAAACATGCATTTCAAATCTCTGAGCAGTAATTGCACGTAATTGGACCGTAAAACTCTCACGCAATGCCGACACTAACAAATGACAAGAATACCGTTAGATTTCTAGCGACCTTGCATACCAGACCGTAGTTGTTGCTTACCTTGAAAGTGCCATCACCACCCGCAGTATGTGCATGACAAACACGCGATGACAAAAACAACAGCTGCGCTATTAGCAGGAACGCTGCTTGTCTTAGATGTTGTTTCATACCTCCCTTCACAACGTTTGCGTCCATAACCTGAAGCTCGTGTAGTCATTGGCAAACAAAAGAATATCGCAGCTTCTTAAACTTTTCGCTGCATCATATTTCGCGCAAATGCGTTGCTCTACTGCAGCGACGTTTGTCTCATTCTTTTACAGAAAGCGAATAGTCATGTCAACATTCAGAAGAGCCGGCAGGTTCATAAAAACTTAAACGACACAAATGGCGCCTGCATCAAATGCTTATAAATATGGTCACTTTATTGAGCAAATAGCGACACTTAAAATAAAATCCAAAAAGATCAGCACAGATCATTCAAAAGACAGTAAATCGCAGGGCACAAAAATATCGTCAAGAGAAGTATGCAACCCAAAAGAGTTCTCCTGATTTTAGGACTCTCTTTTAAGTTTCATTATACCCCCTCTTTAACTGCGTTAGTCTCATCTGCAGCCTCTTCCTTGGAACATATTATTGCCTATGGACAACGGTGTTAACTCGTGTTCGCTTGTTGTTGGATTTCTAGTAAACTTTGGATTTTATTCATCAGATCACAATACGTTCACATCCTCATTCATACTTACAAACTCTTGGCTAGAGAAAAATTCTCATCCGCAGCCGGGAATCGAACTCGGACCCGTAGGACAGCAGGCAGGTGCACTACCGACTGAGCTAGAGGTCAGCCAATCTTTCGTTTCATGGATAAGGAGAATACAGCAGGCCAAAGCGATAGTCCCATTTTAAAAATGGGTTTTGAAGTTACATGCTCTTTGCATGACCACGAGAGAGAAAAAATAGTGAATAAGTATAAAAGTATAAAAGTATAAGTATAAAATTTGAAAATTCAAACCAATAACAAGAATTATTTCGGAAATGGTTAATACCACAAGCATTTTATTTGAACATTTTTGTGCAGTAAGATTTCGTCTATCTCACACTCTCCCCCCCCTCTCTCTCTCTCTCTCTCTCTCTCTCTCACTCACACACCAAACGAACCTTTTTTCTAAAACTGCTTTATTTTGTTTTTATGGTTTCCCCCAAAGACGTGCATTTCCAGTGAATTCTTGGTATGGAATTTTTGGATGGAATACAACACTCCTCTGTTCACTACAGATAAATAGTAAAGAAAGTAAAAAGGACGTGTTATGACTTTCTATACCGTTTACCTATGATAGGTACAGAAATTAAATCAAGACTTCGTCGGAAATATGCACTTTGAAATCCCTTGAATTCAAAAGAATATTTTTAGAAAAAAAGATCTCAGTGTATGTGTGTGTCTATGAACAGCATAGCTCAAAAACGAAAATTCCGATACTACCAAACTTACTCGTATTTCCAAAGATGCGACTTGAAGATCTTAAAGAAAATTCCCCACTACAAACTACTCTTTACTTGGAACATTTTCGAAATTTTTTATTTTCCCAAACATGTCTCTTAATGATTTTGATTAAAATACCATATATTAAACATATTTACGTGTTAAAAATGTATATATATATATATATTGTATTTTCTGGCAATAGACTGTGAAGTGGTCTTCATTTGGAAGGAATATTGCATAATCTTGTAAAACCGGAAAAGTTAAGCGATTGAGAAAAATACTACACAAAAAATATAGATGTCTTTAAAATACACAATTTATTTCCAAATAGCTTTTTTATGTCATCAGCCAATCTCGAGATATGCGTTATTAATGATTAAAATTGTTCAATACTTTTGTCATTCTCTTAAGTCCTATAATTTTCAGTTATATTCGCGATTGCATGGAATGAGTATGGAATTTTAAGGCTAGCAGAGAACGTTCAGGTTTTAAACACTTGACTTTCGCTATTCCCATTTGTGTCTGTAATGAAATGTGTAATGTAGCTATTTCTGCAAATGTTTATCTCGATTAAAATGAAATAGAAAAATAAGCTTTCCTAAGAATAGGAAAGGTAGAATCAGAGAACTGAATAAGTCAATGCTATCGCCGGGATTTGAACCACGGATTTCCCGGTTTCTGTCCGGTTGCTCTAACCATTGAGCTACTATGGCAATATGTCGGTGCGATTTAAATTCCTCAATTGATTTGCATTTTTCCCGGTAAACCACAATGAGATCTCTGTTCAAATCCCGGCGATGGCATTGATTTTTTCAGTCTTCTGATTCTACCTTTCCAACCCTGTCCAACACACGGCTTGTGTGGAAGAACAGTTAATTCCATTAATTGACCTAATAACGGTCGAAACTGTGAAGCCCGGGAGTTAACGTACTTGCAACGTTTTAAGTCACCATTGGGGTATGTCATCTCAATACAATTTGAGATCTCCTTGTGGTTTACCGGGAAAAATGCAAATCAGTTGGGGAATTTAATGTCATGGAAGCGTGTTGCCATGGTAGCTCAGTGGTTAGAGCACCCGGACACAGAATGAGAGATTCGTGGTTCAAATCCCACAATGGCATTATATTTTTCAGTCACCTAATTCTAACTTTCCAACTTTGTGTAGCATGCGGTTTGTGTGAAAGTACAATTAGTTCCATTTCCTAAGAATAGTTTGTACAGCCACTAGGATAGAAGAAGTCATGAATGAAACGTATCTGATTTTTTCAAGGATTCTATAGTATATCAGTGTAGTGTAGTTCTGTAGAGAGATACATGCAGTGGGTAAGGATAGTTGATGGAAGTACCACATCAGGTTTTTAACTGTAATTACCATTGTTGAGAGTTTGCAACCTTGTTGGTTCTAGAAAATATGAATTAGGTTTTCTTGTGCTCTTCGTCGAATAGATTGTTCCTGCTTCAAAGCTCCTGCCATCTTTTCGTTGGACGTCCCAGATGTCTTTTTCGTCTGCAGTCTTCTTAGGTATTCTATTGTCCTCTATTATTTAAACATGTTTTCTTTCCATTTCATTCTATTTTCATCTATTTTATAGATTATTGTGTAAAATTTCAGTTCACTTCTATGTCTTGATTTCTAATTCTATCTAGTCTCGTGCGACCTTTTACTCCTCTCAAAAATCTCATTTCTGCTGCTTCTATTTTACTTGCAAGGACCCAACTTTGCAATCCCTATAACAATACTAGCTCTGCTATAAACTTATAAAATTCCATGCTTGTATCTGGTTCTGTTTGTTTTCAAGGTTCCATTTATTATAGTGCATATTGCTTGGAGCGCCTTCAATTTATTCTGAATGTCGTTATCTTATACACAACTTGTCACATCTTAGGTAGGTATTCAAAGTGAAGTACTGTTCTATAATTTAGTTTTCTATTACAATTTTGGATCCCATTATAGGTTTTACCACAGAGAACATTATTTTAGTTTACGTAATTGATATTTTAAAGCTATAATAACGAGCGCCGCGGTAACGGAGTCGATCCCTGGATACACCCCACTCAAACCCATGGGTTTTTCGTGGTTTTCCCCGATTGGCAGGCCAATGCTGGGGTGGTTCAACTTCTATCATGACTCTCCTGCCCCTCATTTCCTGTACCCTGTACATATTAGCAACAATAAGTTAATAGTATAACTACGCCTGTCTTCGGTTTAATATACGTCTCTATGCCTATGTACATATATGTCTTGTGTAAGCATTCCTTTCAGAAATCACGAGCAGAACACATCTGTGGAGAGAAATGAATATGAACAGTTGTAGACTACTCTATCCCCAAAATTCGCGCTGAGCAGCGATTAGAAACTACTTACAGTACTAGAGGCGGTTATTGTGTGAAAACAAATGAAAGAAAATACCCATAATCTTCCCTCCATCAATCAGCGGCTAAGAGCATTCTGTCTCAGTCTCTATCTCTCTCTTTCTTCCCTCCCATATGTTTACAAGAGGATCGTTCTAGTTTGAAACAGCTCACAAGTTACCTGTGCAATACCGAGCGGAATGACTAGGCTGTTTCGTCTGTGGTCCACATTCGGGAAGTCCCGGGATCAAACCCCGGCGACCGCCCACCCTGGCCCATGGGTTTTTCGTGGATTCCCCGGGTCGCCAGGGTGATTCATCTTCTACCACGACTCTCCTGTCCCTCATTTCCTGTGCCCATCATCTCCCTTGTCATCTGTTTCAGGGTTGTAGGACCAGGCGACGGTGTTCGGCGGGTTGCGACTGGGCGGTGGATTACGCACTATAAAGGTTTCTTCTCTGGTTTCGCTGTGGTACCGCTCAGTTAGGTCTCTCCGGGGACCCTGGAGGTTGATGGCTTGTGGGCTCGGACCGTGCAGTGTCGATGCGTTCTATCTGGAAACGCTAGGGACCCCATCCATGCTCACGGCTGTCGGCATTTGGATCTGGTCGCCTTTAGAGTCTCTCCCCTCATCCTTCCTTCCCAGGGGTCACGTTGGAAGCAAAAAGGGCAGACTGGCCTGTGTGCGGTGCTCTCCGGAGGCCCCTCCGTGATACCTTTACCTTTTTAGCTAGCCCAATATAGCTCGCTTGAGATTCCTCACGAAGCCAAACGAAAGTAGCTTTCACCTGACTAACTTGCATTATTCACCGCCACAATTGAGTGTGCTGATCCCGTCCATCCCGAGATCTGCATACATGTCATGTCCACAGCATGTTATTTCCCTTCCTTTATGACTCTTACACTTCGCATATCAATGGTGCAGTGATACGATTACTTGATGCGAAATAGTAAATCTTATACGTGCTTGTTTCGGTGGGCGGGATATTTTCCTCCGGAAACTGCACTCTGGAAATTGAAGTTATTTCTTTTCCAAGAACGTTTGTTTCTCTTATAAATTTTAATTTTAGTAATTTGCAGTACCTTAGAACAATGTGCAATTTGTGCTTTTACCACTAAGGGGGAGGTCGCAGTGGATTAGCAAATATACTATATAAAGCAACTATAGAGCGCGAATTTTCTTGGCAGCGGAAAGCACGCTGTTTACCGGCGGAGCTAGATATTCATAGGTCCTCAAATACAAACGTATAGATTTGTCATGCACATTATAATTACAATAACTACATACCTTCGTCAAAGCAGACGGAAATTATATCCTCTCTCGAATCTTTTATGAAAATTTGCATTAAGACATTAATTGCTCATTGGCATGCTTCGTCCGTCAAAAAAAAAATTAAATTAAACACTGGTCAATAGAGCGATCATTAACACTATCCAATACCCACGTGCAAAAATTCTCTACTCAGATTATCGCGTGGTTGTACTCTCTGAACTAAGTTATCTTATAGGATTTTTAATTGTAAAAGTTTAGTGGCATTCCAAGTCGAGGTTTTCGAAATTCCTGATTCCTGTGCAAGCTTTTATCGCAGATTTCTTTGGACTTCGTTATAGCTTTTCTCCGATGTCATCGAGTTTTTCCTCTGTAAAGACGCGTCTATTTATTCTCGATTTCTTATCAAGAATATATCCCGTTGCCCTAAATCTATCCACAAGTTTAAGAGCCGTTTCTCTCTGAGGGCACGATTAGCAGGGATTCTGTCTGTAAATCGTCGTCTCGCTTCACTATAAGAGTTTGTTGCCACATAGGAATCATACATGAAGATTCTGTGTACTAAAGTAAATGGAGCTTTTGGTATTATAACAGCACTTATACGCTATGACATTGAAACATACGGTCTCGCAATGTATCAACCTCTGTACAGCAGAGACTTCGCGTCAACAGATTAGCCGGCACAAGGAGCGAGAACAGAATCAGTTAGAAACATTGTAGTGCAAGGCAAATAATTGCCCATTATACGGCCAAGCGTCAACATGAAAGTTTTGTATATGTGAACTATTTTCTTGTATACATGTTCATTATTTAACTATATACAATATATGAATACTTTATTAATATATCTCCATATCACAAAGAAAGGAAATTTACAAAATCAGACTATAGACTTGCCAATAGACGAATTGATGAGACTGATCCTGAAGGTGCGATAGTTTGCGGTTGGTTTGTCAAGGGCACCGTGGTGCTGAGTCTTGATCCACCTTGCTGCAAACTCTTCTGTATCGAAGCAACGCACTGGAAGTCCATTTATTGAAATAAAAATTAGATTTGGAGTTTGTAAACGTTCTCTCGCATCATTCAGGATTAGATTCGTGGCACTAAATGCACGTTCACATTCAATGTCGTCCTCCGTAGTCTGGGTACCATGCTAGCCTCTAGTTTCCGAGGCCGCGGATTCAAACCCAGAGGAGGGCATGGATATTTTCTTTATACGTGGGGCAATCTTCAGCTGGTGATGCATGCGTGGTTTCATTTATTTTAAAATCCATCTTTTCACAAAAACGAGGAATTCACTTGTCACCATAAAACATACTTCATATTCGTCTGAAGGCCATGTATCTGGATTTAATAGGCTACATACGAAAGGAAATCCAAATCCTGGAAAAGGTTTTTCATATTGTCTGCATGAAAAAAACTGTTTCGAAATGTTTATTCATTCATTAACTGTTTACCCTCCTCATATGTAGGACTTACACCACCCAGGACTTACAAGCGGGTGCCTGGGGTCAGAGGCCCGTCGAGGAGCAGACACTCATGGATCAGACAGAGCATCCAGGATGGGTGATCTGCCCAATGCCTGGTATGGGATGAAGGAAGTAGATGAAACGAAATGTTGGTGAAATGGATGAAAGGAAAGGTGATGATGGAGCAGTTGGTAGAATGAATGGCGGGGGAAACCGGAGAACCCGGAGAAAACCCGCCCAGACGCCGCTTCGTCCACCACAAATCCCACATGCAGGTCCCTGGGATTGAACCCGGGCTGCCTCTGTGGGAGGCGAGCGGTCTAACCACTCAGCCACGGTGCCGCCTTTCGAAATGTTTAAATGTTTTATATTCATCGCATTACTGTTATAATTACGACTTCTTTGAATGTGTGCTTTTTCTGAAAATCTTACAGTAGTAGCATATTAATACGCTGCGGGTTATTTGGTTTTAATGCTTCAAAAGTTTTTATAAAACCACGTCAATTTCTTGTTTTGTCCTAAAAGCTGAAGAGTTTCTGTTTTAAATAAAGAATGATAATACTTTTAGAACTTCCAGGGTCTTCATAAATTACAATTCATTCATAAGCAACCACTTTATAAGAACTTTGTGAGATATTTTACTAATCCTTCAGCTTTAGAGCTTTGCGAGTTGATCGGAAACCATGTTTCCCTAAAAGATGGACAAGATAGCTGTGGCTTTAAAGAAGAGTTCAAACAGCCAAACGCGGCCTCCTTTAAAAGTCGAGCTCTCACGAAACATTCTGTAGTAGTCTCTGACTTTTGGGACTTTGAGAAAACACAAAATATAAATTATTTACAGAGAAATGAAAATTATTAGACTCAAAGCAAACTTTTGGTTATTTACTCTCCGAGGTTATGTCTACAAGATATTGAAGCTTTAATGTAACCAGTGCTTATAGAATGTTTCAGGAACCAGAATTAGATGGTTGCCTATATGTATGAAAATATACAATAAAACTGCAGAGTCAGCTCTTATCTCGTAGTGCTATATAGGCGACATTTTTTCTTCGGTGAAATGTAGGCAAACTGATTTTAATTTTGCCAAAAATGTTTCATAGATGAACGTTTTTAGATATTCTAAATAATATTTGTGAAATATTAAATTCTGCATATTTGTTCTATGATGCGTTTCGTTTGTTTTGTGTAGAGTTTTGAGGCGGAGAATAGCAAAAATTATATTTCACCAAAACAAACTACTAATGCAATGGTGCTATTGGAGAAAAAAATATTCACAATGAAAATTAGCTGATAGGCATTCACACACGGTGTAGATGTGATTTTAAACTATCGTTTACCTACTGTATCCTTCAACGAAAAGTGTAAACGTGAATTGAAAGTTCATCTGGATTAACAAGAAGTGTATAGAATAATAAGAATAGTTTGTAGAAGAATAGGTAGAGAAAGCCATGTAAAAGCAACATTAGTTATTTATGTAACTGCGTAGAAAAGTGAGTTTTTTTTTCAGGACGAGTAATGAAGCTGAGACCGGCATATCGAAACGAATCCTGAAAAAAACTAACTTTCGTGCAGTTACGTACAATATTTTGTTTCATTTGTGTAAAAATACCTTATTATTGTAAATTGGTTAAATATGTGGTATATATTATGTTTGACATGGATGCAATCATACGTTTTATATGCTTATTGCAGGGCCATATTGAATACCGAACGTAACTGAACGGAAAAGCTCAATTTAACGTACTGGTTTGAGACGGAAAGCATGAAATTCCAGATAGTATGAAGCAAAATAATACTTTTTCTCAATATTTCATTAATCTTTTCCTTCTTCATGGCTTCGTTCTCCATTCTCTACGAGTGGCCGTTTCCATTCCTGTCTCATCATAATATTCTCAGTTCCCTACTCCTCTCACGCACACGAATGTACTCTATTGCTACTGCTTTTGCCAACAGAGCAATAACTGGGACAGGGTTGTTAAAAATATGAAGTTTATAATTCAAGTCTCTTTCATACTAAATGTTGAAGAATACTGGAATTTGGATTAATTTCTTGAATAATTCTATTCTTTTGATAACTTCACTTAATTTTTTCATTCTAAGAATACTAAAACTCATTCTTTTGAATGTTTTAAGAGGTCAGTGAAACGCACTTTGCTATTAAATTCTTTTTATTGTCTCAATGAATTTTGTGTTAATGCCGTAGTTTTTGAAATTGCTATACAATGCACTTGTTTTGGCAAATACATTTTTCTAACTATTCAAAGACAACACGTGTTTTTGCATTTTGTTTTCTTAGCCTTACAAGTTTACTAACCACAGAAGACTTACATATTTGTCATGGTTTGTAAGTGAACTCGCAGCTTTTTAGCTTTTTGTAAATTATGCTGCAATTCGTATGGTTCTAGACACCCAGAATCCAACAAATCAGTTTGCAATGCCAGGCCGTTCTTATCATTTGTGCAACTGTTTCCATGTTTACTTTCTCTACTGCTTACCTGTAAGTAAGCAGATGAAATATTGCATTCCACCCAAAAATTAGATTTTGAGATTTCACGGGAAATACATGTTTAGAGGCGCCCTGAACCTAAATAAAACATTTTTGGAAACATGTCCGTACGTGAGTCTGTCTGTCTGTCAATCTGTGAACAGCATAACTCAAAAACGAAAAGTAGGGTAAATATCAAACTTGGTACTTGAGTTAACTATCTTCCATGGATGCGACACGAAGATTTTCAAGAAAATCCCTCACCCCAGACTACCCTTTACATGGAACATTTTTGGAAAATGTTGAGTTTCTCAAAAATCACTCTAACAATTTAATTAAAATATCATATGTTTAAGATATTTTATGGTATATCTTGACTTTTCTGGAAATGTTCCCAAAAACTCTCATCATTCTGAATGACTTTCGCTAACTGGTAAACCGTAAGAGATAGACAAAGGGCAACGCACAATTTATGTCATATACATTTTCTTTTTGTTGAGAGAACCATTTCCGAGATATTCCTTGTTATCTGCTTGAATTTTCCAATACTTTTTCTTAAATGGGAATTCGTTATTCGTTTTTTTATGTCCTGGACATACAAAGAGAATGAAATGCTTCACATAGCAACCAGCTCTTAAAAGATTAGTCTATCACTTAAAATCTACCATATTCCCCTTGCACCTTCAAGAAAATTAACAGTAAGTTTCTGCAAATATTTATCTGGATTAACATGAAGTATATGGAGAATAAGCGTTTGTAAAAATAGTTTGCACAAGAGTGGAGATAGTCATGTGAGTGTAACACATCAAATTTTTGGAAAACGGTCCATTTGTGCATGTCTGTCTGAACAGCATAACTAAAAACCGAAAAGTCGGTTGAATACCAAAATTTCTTCAAGGTCAAGAAGCATCTGCGTCATCTGTCCTACATCGAGCGACATTTTACAGCCTCTAAGCCTGCCTGAGAAAACCCAGGTCAAAGTGGCCGGAGCAAGGAATCGAACCCAGGACCTCAGGAATGCGAGCCTCACACGTGACAGTGGATAAAATCAGACTAACGCTCTAGCCGAGTGTATCAGTCTTATACCAACCCGAAGTATGCAAATGTGTAATAAGAGTTTATCTCAATTAACAAAAATCACATAGAAGAATAACATTATAAGAATACGGAATTAACTATTCTTCCACACAAGCCGTGTGTTGGACAAGGTTGGAAAGGTAGAATCAGACGACTGAAAAATACAATGCCATAGCGGTATTTGAACCACGGATCTCCCGGTTTCCATTTGGTTGCTCTAACCACTGAGCTACTGTCCAATACACGGCTTGTGTGGAAGAACAATTAATTCCATTAATTGACCTAATAGTGGTCGAAACTATGAAGTCCGGGACTTAAAGTACTTACAACATTGTAGGTCGCCATTGGGACATGTCATCTCAATACAACTTGAGATCTCCTTGTGGTTTACCGGGAAAAAAGCGAATCAGTTGGGGAATTTAATATCGTACCGGGATGTTGCCATGGTAGCTCAGTGATTAGAGCAACCGGACGGAGACCAGGAGATCTGTGGTTCAAATCCCGACTGTGTCATTGAATTTTTCAGTTGTCTGATTCTATCATTCCATTATAAGAATAGTTTGTAGAAGAAGAGTAGAAAAGTCATGTGAATGCAATACATCAGATTTCTTTAAAGTTGTAAATCGCTGTTCATTTTTTCTCGTGGACATGCAAGGATCGTGGAATTCCAAATTAATTACTAACCCGCTTTTTAAAAATCTGACCCACTTTAGACTACTACGAGTATATTCTTATATCCACAACGAAATATGCAAGCGTGTAATTTAAGTTTATTTTTATTAATAAGAAGCAGATAGAAAAATAAGCGTTTGTAAGAATAGTTTGTGAAAGAGAGAGTAGGTGAAGTAATGTGAATGCAACGCAACACATTTGTTTTATCCATTACTTACGATTTAACATTGACTGACATCTTCGAGGCAGTTCAATAATTTATCTTTCGTTTTCTTTCTTCAGTTTTCACTTCTTGTCTTTTATTTTAAACAGTAAAATTTGTTTTGCAGTTTTTGTAACTACAACAGCAAAATTATAGGAAGAAAAACGTCACAAGAGTCTTTTTTCTGAGTTTATACGTTGTTTCTTTTTGTATTTATTTTCCGGTAGGTGGTTTAATTCAGATCAGCTATCGTGATACCGAGTGGCTCTGGCGGTTGCCTCTGTGGCCCGCATTTGGAAGGTACCAAGATGATGCAACACTCTGGCCCAGGGGTTTTTCATGGTTTCCTCGGGTCGCCAGGCGAATGCAGGGGTGGCTCATCTTCTACCACGAATCTCCTTCCTCTTATTTCCTGTACCCATCATCAAGGGTTGTAGGACCGCCGAGTGCTAGGCGGGTTGCGGCTGGGCGGTGGCTTGATCTCTGTAAATGTTTCTTCCGTGGCGTCGCTACGGTACCGCTCAGTTAGGTCTCTCCTCAGCGTGGGGCTCCGCTCCGGGGGACCCTAGAGGTTGGTGGCTTGTGGGCAGGGACCGAGCGGTGTCGGATGCGTTCTATCTGGAAACGTTAAGGACGCGTCCGAGCTTCACCCGTCGGTATCCGGATCTGGTCGCCCTTCAGACCCGCCCTTCTCCCCTCATGTTTCCCTCCTAGAGGTCACGTTGGAAGCACAATAGGCCGACTGGCTTGCGTGCGGTGCTCTGCCCCGGTTCCCTGGGCTCCTCCATGATACCTTAGCTTACCTTATGGTATCTTGCATTATATATTCCTGTAATAAAATTCGTCAACTTTATAAAGAGGGATAAAAATAAAGCTGCTCGGATTCTTCTTCTAAATTTTAGAAAAGGAAAGCTGGCGATTAGAAATTTGTAAACGTTAAATAATGTAGTATGAGCTTTCCTGGCGTTGTGAATACTCTAGATTTTCTCGTTCCCAAAACGTCGGTTTCTAACCAACTCTACACCTGGCTGGAAGCCCAAGAAAATCTGGAGTATGTTAAATAATGTTTATATGAATACTGTTGCCACGGATCGTAATTTGGCATTCTACGCGTAATCTCGTTGCGGTTAAACAAAATAAATCTAAATACTGGAAAAATGACAAGTAACACTAGTGCCGTAAGTAAAATCATCACAACACAAACATTAATTATCCAGTATATACCAATATATACTGTTTAGACTTCTTTGGTGCATCCAGTCATTTAAGCCTCTTCGATTTCTGCATTATTAGACACGTTACCTATAGTTTGTTTCCTTAACAACGGAGAAGTAAATTCAAAATCAAGTTGCTCATATTATAACCTTCACAAATTCAAAATATGTCGACACGCAGAATAGTAACTATTTATAAGCATATTGCCTTGTCATTCAAGCGTTCACAATTAACCTTAAACCATTGGCGATTAGGGTACAATGCTTCAAGTTTTCATTCCCTGCTTTCACACTTACAATATTATAATTAAAATATCAATTATTGTGATCAATTTATATAAATAACTATCGCGCAAAAAATAATAGGTAATATTAGTGCGGTAAGTGTATTGCAAAATCTCGGAAACTGAAAACACGAGACTTCGTCTAATGTCGTAAATTGCTCCATATACTAATCTTACAGCTTTCTTGTGCAGAATAAATAGAGCGAATTAAAACATGATTGCCCCATAACAAGACTGGGCAGTTTAAATAGGAAAATAGTTATATGGGTATAATATAGAACTAAGCATGAATTTGTTGATATACGGTTCTTAATCACTGTGAAGATAAAAATCGAATGTATTAAATTCGCATTGCTTTCTCTACACCTTATCGTTTATTAATGGGTATACAAATTATTCTTACGAAAGTTTATTTTCCTATCTACTTAATTTTAACCGAGATAAACCTTTCCGGAAATAGCTGCATTACATATTTCGTTATAGATACAGAGGGAACAACGATAGTCAAACATTTAAGAACTGGACGCTACATTCTGACCTTAAAACTCCATACTGTTTCCATGACATCGCGAGAAACAACTGAATACCGACAGGACTTTAAAAGAAGTCTGAATATTAAACAATTCGAACCATTAATAACGTATATCTGGGAAATGGCTGATGCCACAAAAAGTTATTTGAAATAAATTGTATGTTTTAAAGAGATCTACATTTTTTCGTTGTACTTTGTCGTCTATCGTTTAATGTTTACCAGTTATGAAAGATGATATAAATTTCCTTCCGAATGAAGAGGGCTTCACAGGCTATTCCCAGAAAATGCATGCTATACATTTTATTTTCTATGTAAATATCTTTAAAATTAGTATTTTAATCAAAATCATTACAGCCGTTTTTTGGAAAATCAAAAAATTAAAAAACGTTTGATGTGAAGGGTAGTATAGGATAGGCGGAGTTTCGTGTCGCACCTTGGAAGGTGAACTTAATTACCAAGTTTGGTATTGCTGCTATTGCTATTGAAACTGTACATTACCTCAATTTTTAAGTCTTTATGCGTAAGGTCGCGTTTTTCAAAAATCGTGAAACTTTTACTGAATAGTTGTTTTTTTTAAGAAATATATGCACACTATTTTCAGGAATATATGTGTATTTATTTTCAGTATAGTTTAAAAGAATATTCTGTTGCTTTGCAATATTAAGCATTTTCCTAAAAAATTAACTCCCTTAAACAACAGTGTATTTTTTCCGAAAAAGAGGCAAACCAAACTTAAGAAAATATAAGAGTAATTTTAAAACGAGTCATAAATCAATGCATAAACATTTATAGCATTGTTACATGCAATACGCATGTGTGGAAAAACAAAATGTTTAGAAGATTGCAGAGTACCAAACTGAGCATGTTTAGGTCTCTTGGGATCGCCTATGCATTATAACAGGAGCGTTGCGCACGAACATAGTTGAAATCTTACTTTATGAAACATCTTCAATTGCAGTCAAAATGAAATGTAGTTTACACAAGTGTGTACGTACTGTCTCAACTAATGAGTACTGGTACACAATGAATGTGCACTGCACTGAATAAGATGATATTGCCGTAGTAGGCTTCACATCAGACACACCTGTCGTCCCCCGTGGACTAGGGCTACCTAGCCTCTGGTTCCCGAGGTCGCGGATTCAAACCCGGCGGAGGGCGATGTATTTTTTTCGGGTGTAAGAATCTTTAGTATGGCTTCCTTCGAAAGGAAAGTAAAGCCGGTGGTCCCATGTCGTCGATTTACGGCACGTAAAAGAACCTCAAGCGTGATAAAGAGGCCTCTGAGCAAAATTTCCGGTCTTTCACGCCCGTATAGAATGGGACGCTAAGAACCATAGTAGTTAAGGAGCGTTAAATTAAATTGTGTTAAAACTCAATTTAATTTATCAGACACACCTATGGACAATGACTAGCACTGTACAGGAACTGAGCGGGATGGCTCAGGCGGTTACGTCTGTGACTCGCATTCGGAAAGTCCGGGATCGAACCCCGATCGCCCAATCTGGGTTTTTGTGATTTCCCCGGGTCACCAGGCGAATACTAGAGTGGTTCATCTTCTACTACGACTCTCTTCCCTCTTATTTCGTGTACCCATCATCTCACTTGTCATCTGTTTCATGGTTGTAGGACCAGGTGACGGTGTTCGGCAGGTTGCAGCTGGGCGGTGGCTTGCGCTCTGTAAGGGTTTCTTCCCTGGCGTCGCTGCGATACCGCTCAGTTAGGTCTCTCCTCAGCGTGGGGCTTCGCTCCGGGGGACCCTGGAGGTTGATGGCTTGTGATCAGTAACCCAGCGGTATCGGATGTGTTCTATCCGGAAACGTTAGGAACTCAGTCCATGCTTGCGCCCGTCGGCATCCGGATTTGGTCGCCCTTCGGGTCTCTCCCCTCATCCCTCGCTCCCAGGGGTCACGTTGGAAGCACAAGGGTACGGTGCTCTGCCCGGTTCCGGGGGCACCACCGTGATACGTACCTTTACCTTTACTCTAAAATATTCCGGCACATTGTTTTACCGCACCCAGTAGTAGAAGACGTGGTCAGTTACCTATAGAATAATGCGTATATGTCCCCTGAAATGTTTCAAAACAGACACAAGTTGAACTTCAGTCTATGTGATTAAACCCAATGAAAGCAAGCGGGATTCAAATAATAATAATAATAATAATAAGCTGATGTGTTACACTCACATGACTTTCTCTACTCTTGTATAAACTGTTTTTACAAACGCTTATTCTCCATCTAATTCATATTAATGGATATAAACATTTGCAGAAACTATCGTATTGCTAATTTTCTTGAGGTACAAGGGGAATATGGTAGGCTTTAAGCAATAGTAAAATCTTTTAAGAGCTGGTTGCTATGTGGAGCATTCCATTCTCTTTGCATGTCCAGGACATAAAAAAACGAATAACGAATTCTCATTCGAAAAAATGTATGAGTAGTTGTAATTTCAAACAAATAACAAGAAATATCTCGGAAATAATTCACTCAAAAAATTGTATATGACATCAATTGTGTGATTTAATGAGATCTACATTTTTTGTGCAGTAAAGTTTTGTCTATCTCTTACGGTTTACCAGTTATGCAAAAGTCATTCAGAATGAAGAGGACTTTTGGGGACATTCTAAGAAAATTCAAGATATACATTTCATTTGCAATGAAAACATCTTAAACATATGTTACTTTAATCAAAATCGTTAGAGGAATTCTTGAGAAAATGAAGCTTTTCGTAAAATTTCCCGTGTAAAGGGTAGTCTGCGGGGGGAAAATTTGCTTGGAAATGTTCGTATCGCATCTTTGAAAGATACTGAACCTAAATACCTATTTTTGATATTTACCCGACTTTTGGTTTTTGAGTTATGCTGTTAACGGTCACACACACTGACCTAATCCTAAAAGTGCTTTTTTAGATTCAGGGGGCCTCAAAACATGTATTTCCGGTGAAATATCGATATCGAGCTTTTAGTTGGAATGGAATACTTCTCCTACTTACTACCTATACGTAGTAGACAAATTAATAAAAATTCTATGCTGAAAGTACGAAATTACTCCAAAATATTAGTTGCCATCCATGGGATACTCAGGAGATTTTCTTCAGTAATACCATGAGAGCTGATGGTTTTTCGTAATTTAATTGAGGTTTCAAACTCATGCTTGTTGTCATGATAACTATTTCGAGACCTAAGGTAGAGAAATAATTATTTAATGATAACAAGCATGAACTTGAAAGCTCAATTAAATGATCTAAGAAGAATTATAAACAAAGTATGAATTTGGCAGGATATTATTACAATACGAGAACGATTTTTGTTGTGCTTTTAGTATAATCACTGAAGTGATTACAATGTGAGAACAATGTCCTAATTTCGTTCGGCGCAAAACCTGAAAATTGATCCCATGACACCTTTTTATTTCTTTTTGCATAAGGCGGCATTAGATTTTGTACCGCTTCTTTTAATTTTAAATTCGCAGATCATCAAATCTCGCCAATTTACCAATCGCCAATAGTGAACAGGAAAATGCATGAGAATAGGCTTCCTAGATACCTAGTCCAGTCGACGCAAAGATTATAGCAATAAAAAATAGATGTAGGAGAAAAAATCTGATGTGTTAATTCACATGCATTTCTCTAACGTTTATTAGTGGGTTACAAACTATTCTTATCAAAACTTATATTTATATATACGTTATTTTAATACACCTTTGCATTACACAGTTGTTATGCATACAAAGTCGAAGTTTTAGCGAAAGCCAAATGTTTTACAACTTGACGCTATATGCTGGCCTTTAACTACCATACCGTTTCCATGACATCGCGTGAGACAACTGACACTCGACTGGCGAAGTATTGAACAATTCGAACCACTAATAACGAATATCTCGGAAACGGCTGATGCCATGAAAAAGTTATTGCAAATAAATAGTGTGTTTTAAAGAGATCCACATGTTTTGTGTAGTACGTTTTCGTCTATCACTTAACGTTATGCAAAATTTCCTGCCAATGAAGTGGAATTCATAGGCTATTCCCAGAAAATTCAAGATATGCATTTTATTTGTCATTAAATGTCTTTATTACAGGTCATTTTAATCAAAATCGTTAGAGAAGCTTTTTAGAAAGTGAAACATTTCGAAAAATGTTCTATGTAAAGAGTAGTTTGGGATGAGGAAATTTTCTTGAAAATCTTCGTGTCGCATCTTTAAAAGGTACTGAACCTAAATACCAAGTTTGATATTTATCCGACTTTTTATTTTTGAGTTATGCTGTTCACACACACAGACACATACACGTACACACATGCACACATGGGTATTTTTCTAAAAATGCTTTTTTGGATTCAGGGGGCCTCAAAACATGTATTTCTGGTGAAATCTTGAAGTAGAGTGGAATACAATACCTGATCTACCTAGTATGTACGTCAGAGGTGGGCAGAATTAGTTTTACGTCAACACAACACAACACAACGCAACCCTCACAAGCAACACAGAAGTAAGGCATTGCTGCGAGGGAAGGGGGGAGTTACGGTTGTAGAGCTCCTGCAGTGATGGTTGGTAGCAGTTTAGTTCACTATTATATTGCGTTTAAGTTGACTTTCTACATTTTTATAAAGGTTTTCCACTCCCCTTAAAGTTCTTGAGTCACATTATTCCCATAGCTTTTGTCAGATAGTGTCAGAAATTCGCTCTCTTGAAAATGTTTTACGGAGACCGAGCTTACTCCTAGGTATGTAAGTAACTAGCATATTTACTTTTGTATTTACAGCCATCAATTTTCGGGTATTTCTGTACAATGATATTTGCAGTTATCTCCTGCAATAGTTTCGTACGTTCAGTTCCTAAATCAAATAATAATAATAATAATAATAATAATAATAATAGAATAGCATCATCGTGCAACACTTTTAATTTCACCATCTAACGCAATGTCTTTGGAAGTTAACTCTAAATACACTATGTAATGTTTTTGAGCAAATTAAACATTTCTCATTCTCCCCTTATGCACAAATAAATAAATAAAGCATGTAATCCTGCATCTTGGCACCTTGTTACCTAAACCAGGACGTTTATTATAAAATCTTCAGTTTATTAATTACAATAACACTTATTACTACTGTACAGATAATTGGCCATAACTGTTAAAAACAAATAAAATAAAGTGCTCCTTCTGCACAGCAAAAGAAAGAAAATAAACCTCCGTTTTCTGGAAAAGAATGGTTTAGTAGACAATACCATCACGTACTCCGTCACTGGATTGTTTACTTCAATCCCCCTCGTCTCTAGCTAGCTACACTGACCCAGGCTGTGTCGCGTTACGTTTTGACTACACTGTGAGTCGTGACACAAGCTTTGCCCACCCCTAATGTACGTGCTAGAGAAAGTAAAAATGAATTAAGGAGAAACATTAGTTATTAGTTTTTGAGCACCAATCTTTAAAACTATCGATTAAGTTACATTCTGACTGGTGAATAAGGCATCAATGAAACTGTACATTTGCTGAAAGGCGCTCGCGTATAATTATCAACGTCATTAACTCAGACCAGAAGGATTAGTATCTACTACTGGCAAACAAAGTAGATGCTGCACGTCTGGCAGAAAGTGGCAAATAGCAATAGCATAGGGTAGCTTTGCCAAGAAATGATGCAACAAAGACGTTTGTGATGCACATCTTAAATGTTGGCATCGTCAGCTGCAAGGAGGACATATTCAAGCTGGTGACGACTGACAGGAGGTGAAAGAACTGTTACGGACCTTGCACGAAAGAGCTTTTTCTTGACTACAATTTTAAAGCAAAAGAAAGAAATCATTTGGAGACCCCTGTTGCCATGAACATGCCTTGATTTCCAAGTACGTACCTGGAGATCTTCCATATGTCAATAGCCAGACAACCCGTTCCTGTCGTGGCATCCTCCCACGCGATCTTTGGATTGATTCCATACCAAGTATCTGGGAGAATGTTCGCTTTTGTCTACAAGGGACTGAACCGATAATCAAAGCCATCACTACGTGATGGTTTCAAAATTCCGTTCGCTTTGCATTGTCACGAGGGAAAAAGGAAAAGAAAAAAAATAAATATCGAATTACCGCTTTTAAAAGTATAAACATTTGAACACTCAAACCAATATCAAAGAATATTTCGGAAATAGTTAACTCCACAAAGAATTTATTTGTTATAAATTGTGTGCTTTAATGATATCTACATTTTTTATACAGTAAGATATTGTCTTTCTCTTACGGTTTACCATTATACAAAGGCCATTCAGAGCGGAGAAGATTTTAAAGGCTATTCCAGAAAATTAATGAAGAAATTTTATTTTTCATGCAAATATCTTTAGCATGTGATATTCTAATCAAAATCGTAGAGCCAATTTTGAAAAAGTAAAAATAACAAAATTTTTCCATGTAAGAGTAGTTTGGGGAGGAGCACTTTCTTGAAAATACTTGTGTCGCATCCTTGGAAGACGCTGAAGCTAAATACCAAGTTTGGTATATTTAACTGACTTTTCGTTTTTTAGCAATGCTGTTCACTGACACACAGACACTCAGGGAACTTTTTTCTAAAAATGCTTTCTCTTGGATTCAGAGAAAGCATTTGGTTTTCTGATCTTTGGTTTTCGTGGTTTACCCTGGTCGGTAGGTTAATATTGGGGTTTATCATCTACCACGGGGTTACTCTGGTCGGTAGGTTAATATTGGGGTTTATCATCTACCATCATCCATTATTTCCATTTCCTTCTCATCTTTCAGGTGTGCTTGTAGGTTTCGTGGCGTATGGCGGTGCTGGACAGAGCGCGGATGCTTGCTGAAAGGAAACAGTACTATAGGGCTGCTTGGTCGACGGGTCGTTCATCGCCCTCTGTAGGCAGCTCCAGCAGTAGAGCGGGTCTTCGAGCCTGGAACTGTTAGGGACTTCCGCGCGTCTCTGTGGCCTGTCTGCCTGCGACCTGTAACCTCCTGCTGTTTTCTCACTTCATCCCTTCCTCCTGGGGGGTTAGCCACAATACATCAATGTAGATTACAGTGCGCGAGGTGTCCGCGGCCCCCCCCAGCTATATAACCTATACCTTTACTGTAAGTAAGTGGTAGAGAAAGTAAAAAGAGCAGACATTGCCTTCATATTGTTTTTTTTTTTAGTCTCGCGTCCTTTAACCACTTAGGTCATATCGGTGGATGAATGAAATGTGTGAAATAATGCTCAAATGAGCCCGATGACCATATAACTTAAAATTACCCCACATTCGTCTTTTCAGGATAAGGGAAAACCCCAGAAAAAACCTTATTCGGGGTAACCCATAACCGAGATTCAAACCCGAGGCCTCGTAATGAAAGAAAAAATTAAATCGAGTATTATTTATGGACGCTCTTTAACTATTACGGTTCTCAGCGTCCCATTCTATATGGGTGTGAAAGATGGAAATTTTGCTCAGAGGTCTCTTTATCAGGCTTGAGGTTCTTTTAGGTGCCGTAACTCTACGGCACGGGACCACCGGCTTTGCTTTCCTTCCGAAGGAAGCCATGTTAAGGATTGTTACGTCCGAAAAGAATCCATCAACCTTCGCCGGGTTTGAACCAGCGGCCTCGTGAAAAAAAGGCTAATAACCTTAGACCACGGAGGATGACTCTTAAATGTGAGGCAGACACGCTACCCCCTACACCACAGAGGCGTGCAACATATTGTTGTAATAGTCGAAAGTTGAAATCCAAATTTCACTAGTAGGAGACAGTAGACTATAACCATAGGACGACCAAGTTCGATGGCGAGCAGCGCTTGAAAGCAATGTAACGTTCTTGTCGCAATCCTTTCCTTATTCGTAGCCCCTCCGTTCAAGCTATCATAGTGAAAAGTTGAATTCCCTGCATGCAGTGCTGGTTACCCAATCTACCTGCGTGTCTTGCCTATTTTACTGCACGTAAGTTCATGACTATATTAAATCCTCTAACTTTTGATATATTTTTATTGCAGACATGGAATGTAGTCATGTTTGATAGCTGAATGTTGCCACTTAATGTTACTTGGGTCCTTACTTCCTTTTTATTTGTTAGTATTTACTTAAAATTTAATTCATGCAGCAGCTTATACTATACGTATAAGTAGGGGAAGTATTGCATTGCACCCAAAAAATCGATAACCAGCTTTCTCCTAAAATACATGTTTTGAGGCCCTCTGAATCCAAAAAACAAAGAATTTATAGAAAAAGGTCCGTGTGTGTGTCTATGTGGATGTGTGTGTGTGTGTGTGTCTGTGAGCAAAATAACTCAAAAACGAAAAGTCAGACAAATACCAAACTTGGTATTTAGGTTTAATATCTTTCCAAGATGCGACACGAAGATTTTTAAGAAAATCCCCCCACCACAGACTACCCTTTACATGGAAAATGTTTCGATAATTTTGATTTTCTCAAAATGGCTCTAACGATTTTGATTAAAATATCATATGTTTAGGATATTTTTATGGTAAATGAAATATATATCTTGAATTTTCTGGGAATTTTCCCAGAAGTCCTCTTCATTCTGAATGGCTTTTGCATAACTGGTAAACCGTAAGAGATAGACAACATTTTACTACACAAAAAATGTAGATCTCGTTAAAACACACAATTTATGTCATACTTTTTTTTTTGTCGAATGGACCTTCCCGAGATATTCCTTGTTATTTCTTTGAATTTTCCAATACTTACACTTTTTCTCAAATGGGAATTCGTTATTCGTTTTTCTATATCCTGGACATGCAAAGAGAATGGAATGCTCCACATAGCAACCAGCTGTTAAAAGATTTGACTATCGCTTAAAGCCTACCATATTCCCCTCGTACCTCAAGAAAATTAGCAATACGATAGTTTCTGCAAATATTTATCTAAATTAATATGAAGTATATGGAGAATAAGTGTTTGTAAAAACAGTTTGTACAAGATTAGAGAAAGTCATGTCAGTGTAACATATCAGAAATATTTTTTAAAAGTCAACAACCAGGCGTGGATAAGCAATCGCCACCAAGATTAACGTTGGTGAACCTTTCTAATGGCACCACCATGCTCAGCAGGTGTTAGTAATTAATTTTATTTTCGCGTAAGCAATATTTCTATTATTCATTGTCGTGGTAGAAATAGTATACATAGCGCATGCGTTAAGTGCATTAGAGCATCTCGGAAGTAGAAAAATACTCGGTTTCCTCTCTTATTGTCAAACTCTTCCTCTCCAATGATGCCCTTACCGCAATTGTATCGAATACACTATTGCAATTTGAAAGCGTTGCATTCAGGGAAAGTTGCATTTCAGCCCCGAAAGCGGGGACCATTGATGGCAACTGCGTGAATGCATCAGCGTGAAAGTGCGTATAGGTACTAAAAAACAAAGATGGCTGATGACCCACGTAAGGAAGATCAACGTTCTAACTTTAGTCACTAGATATATATTACCAGAGAAATCCCAGACAACCTATTTTAAAAGACGTATTTCAGTCTACTGTTAGTATTATGAGTCATCGTATCAACTGCCTACAACGGAGGTTAACGATAATAGCGATTTCGTGGCGTATACGGAATTTCATAACGAAATTATACTGCGCAGTAATAAACCTATTTGTGTAATTTGCAGAATTCACTTGAAACGCATAGGGATACTAATTTACAACGTAACCTTAACAGAGGTTATGAAGTCGCAACGTGAGACAGGTTTATTTGAAAAGACAATGCATAGTATCTCAGTGCTATAACACAATCCATATGTTTTCTGTTCAGGCGTTTTCTCATTTATGTTGTCCAAACTCCTTAGGTCCCTAGAAAACGAGATTCCGCTGAATTTATTCAGAATCATTTAATAAAATCCTAAAAATAAAATACGAAAATATTTCTGCAATAAATAAAGATAATTTCTACAGTCCTTTCTGGAATCAAATTGCATATTTTACATAATCACTACGACCGCAATGGATCACTTAATAAGTCACATGTCTTTAATATTAATTCGCAACTGTACGTTGGGTTATCCAAATCTTGAACAGAGGTTTACCGATTTCGCGTGTAAAACAGCTGTTAAAGCCAAACATTGTAAGTTATTGGCTTACTTTGTTTTTCTGCTAACTGCTGGATGGTGTAGTAATTGCATCTGTGGTTTGCTTCCAAGCACGCATATACACCGTGCACAAATTGTTTAAATACTTCTAGCTACTAACACTTTAAGCTAGAAAGTCAGGTTTCCAGTTTTAAAACATTCCACGTGTAAATACCACTTAAGACCAGTACATCACACAGCGTCCGATTGACTGCATTGTACAATGTCTTTGTATCTCAGCACCAACGCTTGTATTTGGTTTCTTTCCGGCTAGTTGAAATGTTTTCCTTTCGGCATGTTTTCGACTTAACTAATGCAATGTAACTGTCTAACTAATACTACAAACCCTTAACTAAACTAAATTTACAATCTTCTTGATTGTAAACTAAAATTAAGCAATTAATACATGTACCACTTAAAACTCGCAAGCTCCTACTATGTGCTAAACAGCTGTTGTGAACAAAACAACGAATATGGAAATGGCGGCTGGCTATGTGATCACCTGCACGTTCGTTTACACATCCGAGTGGCTGTAAAACAGCTGAACCATGTTGCCACATGTAGTTCGGAAATAAGTAAGCGTTTAGAGCTGAGCATATAAGTACCCTCTATGTATACCAAATGGTAATAGCGTTTCCTTAACAGAAGGAAATACTTATTGCTTAAACATCTCCTTTTCATATAAGCGACGACAATGAAATCCATCCTAAGTGTTAAATTAAACACTGAACCGTGTTATGGACTTAATTCATATAACATACGTATGTTAATTGAACGTTGCAAATTACGTGCTGTAAAAGTATGAAGAACAACTTACAGTTACGTTTTAATATGATTTCGGCGTACTTACCTAAACCAAACAATTACGTTTCTTGGTTTTCCTCTACGCAGATCTTCTTCCTCTAAAAATAAAACCCTCAAACAAACAGACAACGCTTATACCAAAAATTTTAAAAACCAATTCAAATTTTTAGTAAACAGCAAAGGCATAGCTAATAATTAATAATAACCAATAGCCTAACAACCTAACCTGATAATAATTAATTTTTAAATGCTCGTATAATTAGACTAATCAATATAACTAGATATAAGTAATCTAATATAAATAGTAGTAACAGCAAAATAATGCAATTAATAGGCTATAATACATTTTATTATACTATATTTATTGTACTACTATTTATACAAATTTATTAAATGATAAACCTAGAGGATATCGCCGAGTAGGTAGACCAAAAACAAGATAGAGGGATATGTTTAATTCAGGATGAAACAGGTCGAGGCCTATGCGTTGTGGAAGATGAAGATAGTATAATAATATATAATAAATTAATACTATAATCAGTGCGTCAGTTGGTGTCTGAATACTCTGCGTACAAAGTTAGAACACCTGTGAATATGGAAATAGGGCGCCAAAGCAACATATATAATACAACTAACCTTCCCAATACATATAACAGGTGCGTATTTGCGGTGTTGCCGGTTATGAATGCAACCTAACACAGATATCACCAGATTCTAGTGACTTATCCGATAATGGCAGAAAAATGTCAAAGTTGTACTTTAGTAACCTCTTTACTGTTCGTAACCTTAATTAATGCATAGATAAGATCAGTGTTTACACTCTTACTCTAGGACGAAGTAATGCGCTAAGAATCGTGAAGGTAACTAACTGACTGAAGGTTTTCCCTTTAGTTACGTAAAGGTCAAGCACCCTCGTTGCAGATTACCGGCGCCAAACCACATACTGCATTTAGTGCACCAGAGGTCGGTCACTAGTTATCTGCACCTTTAATCGGCCGACATACTGCGTTCCCTAACATGCGTTCTCAGACATTATAGCTGCATCACGGTATGATTAAGTGCAAAAAAATATAAAACCTTTTTTTTTGAGATGCTCTTAAGAAAAGAATTTCTTAGAAACTGTCACTAAAATACTTTTAAAAACTCAGTTTTATGAACTAAACAGATAAAATCCTGACTGCCCCTATGATCGAGCAGTCATCGCTCTGGCTTCTCAATCCAGAGGTGCCGGGTTCGATTCTGGCTGGGGTGATGGAATGTTTCTTTAATTATAATTATTCCCTACCCTCAACAGAGTTTGGAAGTATGAATGTAGGAGTGAATGTGTGTCTTTCCTAAAGAAAATGTATAAAAAGTTAAATACCTACAGTCAATGAGTTAGTGACACGATCAGTCAAAGCTCCCGATATGACCATAGAAGTTAACGGGGACTATACAAATGAAACAATAGGTATACTATAGGTTATATAACTGAAGGGGACACCTCCCATACTGCGACCTACTATTGTGGTCGCCACCCCTCTGGAGGAAGGGATGCAGTGAAGGAACCACAGGAGGCTACGGGCCATCGAGACGCACGGAAGCCCCTAACATTTCAGGCTCGAAGACCCGCTGCTCTACTGCTGGAGCTGCCTAGAGAGAGCGATGAACGACCCGTGGACCAAGCAGCCCTCTAGTGTCCACGGGGAGTACTCTTTCCTTTGAGCAAGCATTCGTGCCATCTATCCGGCACAACCATACCCCACTAAACCTAGAAGCACACCTGGAAGATGTCCTCCGTGGGATAGTGGTACCAGATCCCGAGGTTGCGGGTTCAAACCCGGCGGAGGGCGATGGGTTTTTTCGGGCGTAAAAATCCTTAGCATGGCTTCCTTTGGAAGGGAAGTAAAGTCGGTGGGGCCGTGTCGTAGGTTTACGCAAGTAGAAGAACCTCAAGCCTGATAAAGAGACCTCTGAGCAAAATTTCCGGTCTTTCACGCCTAATATAGAATAGGACGCTAAGAACCACAGCACTTAAAGGGCGTCCATAAATAAAACCCTATTTAATTTTTAATTTACACCTGAAAGATGAGAAGTAAACGGAATGAAAGGGAAATGGTGGAAAGGAAATCGTAGTAGATGAGAAATCACCCCAACATCTATATACGATCAGGGAAAACCACGAAAACCCAAGGCCAGAGTGGGCGGTCGAAGGGAATCGAACCCGGAACCTCCCGCGTGCGAGCCTTACCTTTACCACGGAACCATCTCGCAGTAAAATGAAACAGTAAAATAGGATAAAATCTTCCTGAAACAAACTAAATATTATAACATGAAAACAAATTCAGAATCCCTTCATATATCCATACATTACGTATGCTTTACAAATCGCTATTGGGAAGCTCTTTGAACACTCTGGAAGGGCAAAGGACGAAGCAGTAAAACACTTTCGTTCGCTTTCGTTACTTGCGATACCCTTTTGCTAACTGAAAATTAAGTGAAAGAGATTTAAAATCTATATCTTGAAAGGATCCTAAGAAAAGAATTGCTTGTTAAAAACTCTGATGTGTTGCACTCACATGACTTTCTCTACTCTTATAGAAACTATTTATATAAACGCTTAGTCTCCTACTTCTACTTCATGTTAATCGAGATAAACATCTGCAGTAGCATTCTTATTCCTACTTTTCTTGTAGGTGCAAGGGGAATATGGTAGGCTTTAAACGATAGTCAAATATTTTAAGAACTGGGTTGCTATGTGGAGCATTCCATTCTCTTTGCATATCTACTACATAAGAAAACGGATAACGAATTCCCATTTGAGACAAAGTATAAGTATTGGAAAATTCAATCAAATAACAAGGAATATCGCGGAAATGGTTCACTCGACAAAAAAAAATGTGACAAAAATTGTGTGTATTAACGCGATCTGCATTATTTGTAAAATAACATTTTGTCTATCTCTTAGGGTTTACAGTTATGCAAAAGTCATTCAGAATGAAGAGGACTTTTGGGGACATTCCCAGAAAAATCAAGATATACATTTCATTTGCCATAAAAATATCTTAAACATATGATATTTTAATCAAAATCGTTTGTTATTTTTCAGAAAATAAAAATTTTCGAGGAATGTTCCATCTAAAGCGTAGTCTGGGGTTCTTAATTAATTCTCAATCCATAAACATTACATTAAATAGCGCTTCCACGCATGGGCCTTACACATTCATAATTATTACATCAAACATCAACACATAAAAACAAACTCAGAATAATAAATAGACTATATAGATGTAAACATATTAAATAAATATATCTTAACTTAAACACAGTTTTAATTATGGACGCTCTTTAACTGCTGTGGTCGTTAGCGTTCCATTCTACATTGGGAGTAGAAGACCGGAAATTTTGCTGTCTCTTTATCAGGCTTGAGGTTCTTTCACGTGACGTAAATCTACGACCCGGGACCACAGCTTTACTTCCCTTCCGAAGGAAGCCATGTAAAGGATTTTTACCCCCGAAAAAAACCATCGCACTCTGCCGGGTTTGAACCCGCGACCTCAGGAGCTACTGGCATAGTAACCACTGCATCACGGAGGACGATATATGTTACCCATGTTTTATTCCTCAAAAGTTCTATGATGAATTTGGGGAGTGCAGAACGAAGTAGTAAAATACTTTTTCCACATTCACTATTTATAGTCCTATCTACTGCTTTAAAATAACACGAAGATAGTGCTATAATATCCACCATTTTTAAATATAATTTTGTCTCAACCTAGTTTATAAACTAAAATACCAGTACAACAATGGTGCATCGAAAAACAAAAATAACTAAAATAAATAATTATTGCAAAATCTGATACGGTGCATTAAGCGTAGCTAACAACATTTTAAACCAACTTGCGTCTATTGTGAGTAGGAAATTAACTTTCAGCTGGAAAAGTATACTATATGAGAAACTATAGTATAACAACTTATTAAAATCCATCGGTCTACGGACTGCTCTAGTATTCAGGAGGGATAAATCGCTCCCGTTCTACTTTTGTCTTTGGCTACTGAGTTATTCAATGAGGTGTCTTAAAGAGGGAGTGGGCTGATACGCGGGAACCAAATGTCACGTCACTGTTGTGAATACTGCAATTTTATAGTGTAGAAAAATTTAAGAGGATCTTGTTTGCATCGTGCTAACTCAAAAGCTAAAATCCTTATTCCAGTTCTGTAAGAGGTATGTCAAAGAGCATTGTTTCAAGATGATAATGATGATGTGTAATTACTCTCCCTGTGAAAAAATTAAAGTCGCTAGTTTCCCTTGTAAAACTTCAATTTAAATAATTTGTATTATGAAAATCAATCAGCGAGGAACTATTTTCCTGAAGAGATAGATGCGGTAGTGAAGGTTATGAAATATCCTAAAAAGTATGAATTAACTTATGGAAGATGTCCCACGATAATACCACATGGATGTGAAAAGCTATCGCTAGTTATATGCAAACATTTGTTTTCACACTCGTTGCAAGTTGCTCTTTGCTTGGCCTGTCACAGCAATCTACAAACACAGCATTTTTGTTGCAATGATCTTGTGTCTTTAGTCTTGCCTCTACAATTGGTTGGTTACAACAGTGATTAAGTGATAAACGATTTTGTGAGGAATAAAATAAAATAAAACACGGTTTAGATGCAATTATTGCGTGTGGTGCTTAAGCAGCGACTCAGATGTTGTGGCGGTTGTTTCTAGATTTGTTTAGAATACACGACTGTATGCGTACCAGATAGATGACGTTAATTGCATTATCGCCTTCCTGCACTATCTACATGTATAAATTGCTGAGAGATCTTTAGCTACGAGTTTCGGAACCATCTATTTTATTTATTACTTTCTTTTCCACGTACATCGTAGGCAGAGAACGTATTGCATTCCACCCAAAACATGTATTTCACCGGAATCGGTGAATCACCATTTTGAGGCCCTGGAATAAAAAAAATCATTTTTAGAAAAAGGTCCGCGTGTGTATCTGTCTGTGTGTGTCAGTGAACGGCATAGCTCAAAATAGAAAGGTCAGATCAAAATCAATCTGGTATATAAGTTCAGTACTTTCCAAAAATGCGACACTAAGATTTTCAAGAAAATTCCCCTTCTCCAAACTACGCTTTACATGAAACATTTTCGAAATGTTTGATTTTCTAGAAAACAGCTCTAACGAGTTGGATTAACATACCATATATTAAAGATATTTACATGACAAATAAAATGCACATCTTGAATTTTCTGGGAATGGTCTTTGAACTCCTTTTCATTTGGAAAGAATTTTGTGCAATCTCATATAATTGGAAAACGTTAAACTATCACGAAAATGTACTACACAAAAAACTGTAGATCTCTTTAAAACAGACAATTTATTTCAAATAACTTTTTTGTGGCATTAGCCATTTCTGAGATATCCGTTATTAATGGTTCAAATTGTTCAAATACTTTTTAAAGTCCTGTGAACATTCATGGTTTCTCGCAATTCCATTTGAAACAATATTGAAGTTTAAGGTCAGTTATAGCGTCCAGTTCTTAAACATTTGATTATCGCTATTCCCTTTGTATCTTTAACGAAACGTATAATGTAACTATTTCTGCAAATATTTATTGGGATTAAAATGTGGTAGATGGAAATACTCTTTAGAAAGATTAGTTTGTATACCCACTAATAAATGATAGAGGGCAGAGAAAGGCATATGAATGTATCACATCAGATTTTTCTTCTTTCAGAATGAACTATAGTACTGAAATACTGAATCTGGCATTCACTTGTGACTGAAGAAAACCAAGAAGAAAGAAAGAAAAAGAATAACCACGTTGGGCGGGACAAGGATTTGAACCCTGGAGTTCCTTTTGCGATCCATAGGCGCTAGCGTCTAAACTATCTCGCTCTTGTTTTGTTGTTTTATCGTGTTTTATTACATTATTATGTAATATTCCGATGCAATCGAATCTTTAAGGACTTTTGGGATCCTATGGGTTACAGCTAACGTCGTGTTAATGAAAAAAGTTTATATCTATAAGTGGAATTGTTTTCATGTTTAATTAATATGTTGAAAGTCAATATATAATTTTACCTAATACTTTTACGAAGGAGGCACACGATAAAACATGTGTCAAATTCTTCATGTACATTCAGAGGTTTAAACTTTCTATTTCTCTTCCCTTTTGTGCAATGTTGTTAGTATTGTTTGGAATTCTGGACCACAACAGTGCTTGAGAAATTGTAATGCACTCATGCACTTGTGGGATTACAAAAGCTTCTGCAAACATGGTTCTGTCATGTACGAAAGAAATCTCTTGGATGTATCTTTTATGTTTACCTTCCGTCTTCTCATAATTCAGAAGCTATTGTTCTCTCCAGATGTCTGAACAAATTTGTTTTTTCCGTTGTCCCACAACGTAGGAAATATCGCAAGAGCTCCAGTGTTTATTTATACAGTCTACTATATTCTGAAAGAATATGTGTAAATGGGTCTATTCAACCTAGTTGTGAAGTTTTTCACTTTCTCTACTACATATACGAAGTATTGGAAGTACTGTATTTCATTAAAAAATTCGATTTCGATATTTCACAGCAAATATATGTTTTGTGGTCCCGAAACCCTTCTCCTATCCAAAAGAAGTTTTAGAAACAGGCCCGTGTGTGTGAACAGCATAACTCAAAAACGAAAAGTCGGATAAATACCAGGCTTGGTATTTAAATTCAGTACGAAGGTTTTATTTTTTATTTTCTAAAAAATGGCTCTAACGAGTTTGATTAAAGTGCCATATATTAAGGATATTTATAAAACAAATAAAATGCATGTCTTGAATTTCTGGGAAGTTTTGAAGTTCTTTTCGTTCGAAAGGAATTTTATATAATCTTGTAGAACTGGTAAACGTTTAAGCGATAGATTAAAACGTACTACACAAGAAATGTAGACTTCTTTAAAACGCTCAATTTATATCACATAAGTCTCTGTGGCCTGTGCCATTTTCAAGATATCCATTGTTAATAGTTCGAATTGTTCAATACTTAGCCATTCTTTTCAAGTCCTGTCGATTTTCAGTTGTTTCTCGCGATTGCATGGAAAAAGTATGAAACTTTAAGGCCAGCATGTTGTGTCCAGTTCTAAAACATTTGACTATCGCTATTCTCTTTGAATTTATAATGAAATGTGTAATGTAGCTACTTTTTCTAAGGTTTGTCTCGATTAAAATAAAGTAGATAAAAAAATAAGCTTTCGTAAAGATAATTTTCATACCCAGTAATAAATGATAGAGGGTAGAGAAAAATCATGTGAATGTAACACATCAGATTTTAGCATATGAATCATGTCAAATTCTACAGAGATTTAGGATTCTATGTTTTCATTTTTAACTCATCTGGCGATATTGACGTTTGAATAAGCTGCCTCTCAGAGAAATTAGTCTTAATCATAGGATGTAAAACGCTGATCAGAGTTCAAGGGGCAAGGATTTTAATACGCAACGTGCTTTGCCTAAGAACATTTGTGGAAATTTGATCATCTCGACAGCACTCAATTGAGTTTAATTGTTCAGTCGAAGCCTACTCATTTTGTTAACTGGTAATGATATGCAAAAACCACCACCCTTTTCACAGTTATCGGCAAGGTAAGTGTCTGGTATAGGTCCAGTCTGTAGATCGGGGTTTGGGGAAGCAATCACAAATAACAACTGCTCTTCAAGCATAGTAATATTAATCAGTAGCGGCTGGTACACATTTTAATTGGTGGAGCAAAGCTTATAAAAATAGCATTGCATAAAATCAACAAACATGAATTTTACATGTTACATTACAAAAATAAGCCAGATGGGAAAACATAACTTTCACCTTTCTCGAAAACATAGTCAAAAGTAATTTTATGTAAATTATTCAATTTTAATTTTACGTAAAACATTCACTACACACTAAAATAAATAATTCACTTTCACTTAAGTTTTTCATGCTTTTCTGAATTTTTATAATAGTGTCGCTACGTACTCTTGTTTACAAATTACATGCAACAATTGTCAGTAATGCATAAAAAAAAAGAATAGTCAGTAAGCATAAACGCTTAGGATGAAACAGCATATTTAAACAATCTGATGTGTTATATTTACATGACTTTCTCTACCCTCTATAGCTTATTAATGGGTATACAAAATGTTCTTACGAAAGCTTATTTTCCTATCTACTTCATTTAAATTGAGGCAAAACTTTCCGGAAACAGCTCCATTACACATTTCGTTACAGATACAAAGGGAACAGCGACAGTCAAATGTTTAACAACTGAACGCTATACGCTGGCATTAAAATTCCATACTCATCCCATGCAATCGCGAGAAACAACTGGAAATCGACAGGACTTGAAAAGAATGGCTAAGAATTGAACAATTTGAACGTTAACAACGCATTTCTAGGAAATGGCTCATGCCATAAAAAGAGTTATTTGAAATAAATTGAGTGTTTTAAAGAGGTGTAGTACGTTTTTGTCTGTTGCTTAACGTTTACCAGTTATACAAGTTTATATAAAATTCCTTCCAAATCAAGAAGATTTCAAAGGCTATTCCCAGAAATTCAAGATATACATTTTATTTGTTATATAAATATCTTTAATATATGCTATTTTAATCAAAATCGTTAGAGCCATTTTTAGAAAATAAAGGTTTCGAAAACTCTTCCATGTAAAGGGTAGTTTGGGGTGGGGATTTTCTTAAATATCTTCGTGTCGCATCTTTTGAAAGTACTGAATTTAAATACGTAACAAGTTTGGTGTTTATCCGAATTTTCTTTTTTGACCTATGCTGTTCAAATATGACCTTTTCCTAAAAATGCTTTTTTATTCAGGGATCTCCAAACGTGTATTTCCGATGAAATCTCAGTAACGACTTTGTGGTTGGAATGCAATACCTTCTCTACCTACTACGTACGGGGCGAGAAAGTAAAAATGTTTCTTTTTTTAATTCAGGGGGCATCAAATCTTGGTGAAGTCTTGGTATCAAATTTTTGGGCGGAACGCAATACCTTCTGCAAGTACTATGCTAAGCCTGGACGAAAGGAGAATGTCCCTGATCCGCTCTCTTCAAACACACACAAACCACGTTGTCTGCATTCGCCTGAGAAGCCGTTTAAACTACACTGTTATCTTTATATTACAGTGCAGACCTAGATAATACATACTATAATGCAAAATATCACAAAGTATATTTACCAGAATAGTGAAAACAGAGGCTAATAAAACTTTTCCTGAAATTTATGCAATTTGCCATGAAATGAATCAGGTGCTGAAACATTCAGAGTTTACATCTTAAGTTCTATAATATTTCTTATTTGATAATAAATGCAAAAATCTGATATGTTGCATTCACACGACTTTCTCTACTCTTGTACAAACCATTTTTACAATTACTTATTCTCCATCTACTTCATGTTAGGTAAACATTTGCAGAAACTATCTTATTGCTAATTTTCTTGTAGGTGCAAGGGGAATATGGTAGAAGAGCTGGTTGTTATGTGGAGCAGTCCATTCTTTTTGCATGTCCAGAAAAAAAATCTGATGTGTTACACTCACATGACTTTCTCTACTCTTGTACAAGCTATTTTTACAAACGCTTATTCTCCATCTACTTCATGTTAATCGAGATAAACATTTGCAGACTCTTATTGCTAATTTTCTTGTAGATGTAAGGGGAATGTATATTTACAAGGGCAATTTGGAAATACAGTAGCCTTTAAGCACATAGATACATATATCTTAATAGCTGGTTGCTAGGTGCAGCACCATTCCCTTTCCCACAGATTAATGCTCTTTGCATATCCAAGACAAAAAAATGAATAACGAATTCCCATTTGAGAAAATAAGTATTGAAAAATTTAAAGGAATAACAAGTAATATCTCGAAAATGGTTCACTCAACAAAAAAAATGTGTATGACATAAATTGTGTATTTTAACGCGATCTACATTTTTTGTGTAGTAAACTTTTGTCTATCTCTTATGGTTTACCAGTTATGCAAAAGTCGTTCACAATAAAGAATACCTTTGGAGACATTCCCAGGAAATTCAAGATATACATTTTATTTATCATAAAAATATCTTAAACATATGATATTTTAATCAAAATCGTTAGAGCCATTTTTGAGAACATTAAAATTTTCGAAAAATCTTCCATGTAAAGGGTACTCTGTGGTGGGGGGATTTTCTTTAAAACTTTCGTGTCGCAATCCTTGGAAGATACTGAACCTAAATACCAAGTTTGGTGTTTATCCGACTGTTCATTTCTGAGTTATGCTGTTCACAGACAGACACAGACACACACACTGACACCAGACACACAGACAGACACACAGACACACACACGGACATGTTTCCAAAAATGCTTTTTTTGGATTCAGGGGGTCTCAAAACATGTGATCTCGGTATCGAATTTTTGGGTGGAATAGAATACTTCCCCTACTTACTATACGTAGTAGAGAAAGTAAAAACAACGAATTCCCATTTGAGAAAAGCTATAAGTATTGGAAAATCCGAACAAATAACAAGTAATATCTCGGAAATGGTTCACTCCACAAAAAATTATGTGACAAATTGTGTGTTTTAACGAGATCTACATGTTTTGTGTAGAAGAATTTTGTCTATCTCTTACGGTTTACTAGTTACGCAAAAGTCATTCAGAATGAAGAGTACTTTTGGGGACATTCGCAGAAAATTGAAGATATGCATTCCATTTGGCATGAAAATATCTTATGCATACGATATTTTAATCAAAATCATTAGAGCCGCTTTTGAGAAAATCAAAATTTTCGGAAAGCGTTCCATGTGAAGGGTAGTTTGGGGTGGGGGGATTTTCTTGAAAATTTTCGTGTCGCATCTTTGAAAGACATTTAACTAAATACCAAATTTTATCCGAATTTTGGTTTTTGAGTTATTCTGTTCACAGACATACAGAACAGACACACCTACCTTTTTTCAAATATGCCTTTTTTGGATTCAGGGAGCCTGAAAATGTGTATGTGCTGTGAAAACTCGGCATAGAATTTTTGGCTGGAATGCGTACTTCTACTTACTGTACGTAGTAGAGAAAGTAAAAATTATTTATATGTGTTTATGGTTCAAAATTAATGGAAGGGCGAGCACCTTTGTGTCCTTCCGTGCGAACTGTCACTGATATTAATACCACAATCAACAACACAAAATATAAATGACAAAATTTTGTAGAATGTAATTATGCACTTACGCACTCTATATAAAAGATATTTTTTGTTGCGGGATAAAGAATAAACATTAATGTAGAAAACTATGATAAGTTATGAATTCCCTGACAAGATGTATCAAGAAAAACACAATCTTAATTTACATATATAAGACTTGACTTACCAAAAACTCCTAAAAATGCCTTTCGTAATTCCCGTCGCTGTTAAAGTATTAACAATGTACGTTTGGAAACATTCACGTTATAACGTAACCTTTAATTTGCTAGTACACCTTCATAATGCCCAACTCTGTTGAAGTATTAACAATAACCTGAAAAACAGACATAATTCGTGTAACCAAAATCATCCACTGATTATTACAACATTTTGATTTTCTCAAAAATGGCTCTAACGATTTTGATTAAAATATCATATGTTTAAGATATTTTCGACAAAATTAAATGTATATCTTGAAAATTTTCGGAAATAGTTCTCTTATTCGGAAGGCATTTTGTATAATCATATAAAACGGGGAAGTCATAAACGTGAGATAGTAACTTATTATTACATAAAAATTCTGATGTGTTATATTCATACGACTTTCTCTACCGTCTATCGTATATTAGTGGCTAAAAAAATAGTCTTACTAACCGCGGCTCGAAAAATATGTGAAGTGGAAGGAGAAGGTGTCGTTAGTGAGCGTGTGGCAGAACGTTTCAACAATCAAGAAGGAAACACTAAAAATGTAACACCTTCTTGGAGAGCTAAATTATGGAATATTGGGAATACACGCAGAATCTTGAAAGAAAATCCACAAAAAAGTACTCGTAGGCTGTCAGAAGAACTTGATCGATCAAAAGATACCAAACATTGCCAGATTATGAAACCTGGAAAATCATACAGAAGCTGTAGATCTGTACCTCATGAATTGACACCTCAACAGGCTCAACGTAGAGTGGAGATATCTATCGTCAGCTTATCGGTAATCCCATGGATGATAGATTTATCAGAATTGTCACATGTGGCGAAAATTGGGTCTATTACTGCAACTCTGACGCCTAAAAACAGTGGTTCAGTCCCCGCCAACCTGCCAAAGTCATCGTTAAAAAAATCAGTTCGGCCCCAAAGTAATGTGTGTCTGGTGGGATTTTGAAGGAGTGATTTACTGGGAGTTTGTTCTAAATGGGCGTACAGTCAATGCGGATCTTTATTCTCAACAACTGGAACGAGTTCATGAAATCTTGAGACCAGATACCCAGCATTAGTTAACAAAATAGAATTCTCTTGCAGCAGGACAATGCAACACTCCATACTACACGAACAACCATGACAAAAATTCAGGAATTGGAAGGAGTCGAACTGCTACCACACCCTGCATACAGTCCTGATCTTGCGCCTTCAGCTTGACACGCATTTCTTGCGTGGAAGAAATCTCGAAAACATTGAAGCTGTGGAAGTGGGTTTCACCGAATTCTTCGCATCAAAAACCAGAGACCGGTACCGTCGCGGGACAATAAACCTCGCTGAAAGATGGCTAAATACATTAATTACGTATGAAACACCATCTATACTTACAACGAAGGGTGTAATGAAACTAATTCTGCAAATGTTTATATAGATTAACATGAAGAAGATAGAACAATAAGCTTGTATAAGAATGGTTTGTAGAAGGTATATAAAAACGATACTGGGTATAGTCATATGAATGTAACGCATAACCTTCTATTGATTGTGCCATATATTTTCGTTGTCTCTATATATGTAGAGCCTAAAGAATCGATTGACGTCTTATCGATTACTCATTTAAATCCTACAAGATATTAAGCCGACAGAAGGTAGCGGAAATACTAAAATAAAATATTCTAGTGCATGAAAGAAAATGATAAAACAAGTTAAATCATTTGTTATAAATAATGCATTAGGTTTCCAAACACAGTTCCAAGGTGTTGCTTTATAGACGTTAAATACAGGAGTCGTACAAGTAGGTACGCAGACTGTATGAGTTCAGGGTCGGCCTTAAAATTGAGCTAGTAACATACAGTTTGGAAAGTATGTAAAGGTAAGCGGTTACACGGATGGAGCAATGTTCTTGCGCCATATCTAAGGTTTACACCTTTCTCCACCATGCACTGACATTTTAGTTTATTTTTGCACCTATATTCCACATACAACAGGTTAAGAACGTGCTGTGGTCAAGAGCTATACCCCGTCATACTGGATTTGTTACAGACACTTTCACAACTAACACAATAAATTGCATGAATGTATAAACTGATCGTAAGGAGGATTTACGAAACATTTCGGGCTTTGTTGACACAGATCTCTGCTCATCTGTTGTGTCTGGCATAGTCTCGATAACCACGAGAGAACGTGCTGATCCTTTGATACACACGTTATCTGTAGCCAGAAATGTGAAACAAAAGCAAGAGAAATTAAAAAATCTGATGTGATACATTCACACAACTTTCCCTACGCTGTATAGCTTATTAGTAGGTATACAAATTATTCTTTCCAAACTTTATTTTCATTTTAATGAGATAAACTTTTCCGTAAAAGCTGCATTACACATTTCGTTATAGATACAAAGGAATATCGATAGTCAAATGTTTAAGAACTGGACACTATACGCTGGCCTTAAAATTTCATGCTCAGCATGCAATCGCGATAAACAACTGAATTTCTAAAGAACTTGAAAAGAATGACAAAGTATTGAACAATGCAAACCATTAATAGCGGATGTCTCGGAAATGACTAATGTCACAAAAAAGTTATAGGAAGTAAATTGTGTGTTTTAAAGAGATCTAAGTTTTTGTGTAGTACGTTTTTATCGCTTAACGTTTACCACTTATACAAGATTATATAAAATTCGTTCCGAATGAAGAGGACTTCAAAGGCTATTCCCAGAAAATTCAAGATATAAATTTTATTTGCCATGAAAATATCTTTAACATATGATACTTCAACAGATAGGTTAGAGACATTTTTTAGAAAATCAAAGATTTCGAAAAATCTTACATATAAAGGGTAGTTTGGTGTTGGGTGATTTTCTTGGAAATCTTCGTGTTGCATCTTTGGAAGGTACTGAAAATAAATACCAAGTTTGGTGTTTGTCCGACTTTTCGTTTTTGAGTTATGCTGTTCACAGACACACACACACACACATATCTTTATCTAAAAATGCTTTTGGGGGGGATTCAAGGGGCATCAAAAATGTGTTTCCGGTGAAATTTCGGTATTGGATGTTTAGATGGAATGCATTAACTTCTCTGCCTACTATGTACGTGGTAGAGGAAATAAAAATCTTATGAGTCACATTCACATGATTTTTTTACGTATAATTAATTATTTTATTTTTTATTTTAGCTATGGATATGACGATGAATAAGAAGCCATTATTAATTGCTGACAGATAAAAGATTTAACAGTATGAGGTATTAATGGTTAATATGTTTGTTTTCATAGGACTGGTCTCGCTTAGAACACTGGACCTGTCTCACAACTTCCTTGAAAAATTGGATAACAAGACGCACGGCCTTCTGGACGACTGCCTATCTTTAGAAAGGGTAAATACTGATTACACATAGCGTTACATAATCTCCATTTATTTGCCTAGATTATAGTCGCAATATCTTATGGACTGCCTCTGTGGTCTGATGGTCCGTTTAGTGTTAGATAGTTCGATTCCCGGCTGGAGGGTGAGAATGTTTCTTTAGACTCCTTCCTAAAATCTGGAAGTATGAATGAGAGTGCGAGGATGTATTGAATTTAACGTAATTACCCAAAGTAATATCACCCAACTGTAAAATGAACATCATTGCTGACGAGCAATTGTTCCAAAGGTAAAAAGCCGCCAGTATGACCTGCGATGTTAAAGGTGGAATATAAATGGAAACATACATACATACATACATACATACATACATACATACATACATACATACATACATACATACATACATACATACATACATACACACACACACACACATACATAGGGTTATTAAAAAAGAAGGAACATATTTTAAATATTTATTTCTAATGAACAATAGATGGCGACACGTGCGATACATCACTGAATAGAGAAAAGTTCAAAATTTTATTTTACGTGTTCAATATGAGCACCATTTGTTATGCGAGGACGACCAGTGCTTTTCCGTTTCCATACGCAACCATCTTCTACGAATTTTGTTACGGTTTTCTTGTAATGTTTGTTACTTGTGATGTTTGTGTATGTGTGTTTACTTCATGTGAAGCCATCTTGTGACGTCATTTATTTGTTCGGTTTGTAGCTCCATCTAGTGTTAGCAATTTGCAGCAGTGTTAGTGTTCGAAAGAATGCGACTGTTATTTGATTTAAATTTTGTTTACTGTCCTCCGGCTAGCTATTATTTCTCGGTCGAACATGTGTCTTGATCAGGGTTGTGTAAACGGAAAGGAATCTTTTATCCAAATATAACACTGATGAAGAAATTTGTTTTACACATTTATTGTCGAACACGTTAACTATCACATTTATACATTGATCTTAACACTCGCCAAACTGAAACTGTTATAACAACTTCTTACTGATATTTCTTAATTTGCGTACTTCAACTTTTTGTATAATTAACCTTACAACACTTTAGATTATTCATAATTCTGCTGCGCGTAACTTGTGAATCGATACCCGACGTTTGCCGTACAAATACTTTCGACGAACTGACTGACTGAAGACGAGGTGTAGTGTACACAGATTTTCAATGAACTGGACGACTGAAGGCGACGTGTAATGTACTAAGAATTTTGATGAACTGCCCGCGATTTACCTCTGACTTGGCTTTTTATACACCCACTCCCCGATATGCCTAAAGATTATAACTGAGTTACTATTGGCTAATAAAACGCGCCAACATTAGCGTCTATTTTAATATCCAATGAAAATTATGAATACATATGCTCTAGGGAAACATTCCAGAAGGTTCTCAACGGAAAAACGCGCCAACATTACGCAACTTCCTCGTTTCCAATAATGATAAACAGCTCACCCCCTCGCTGCATTATTGCGCGCTATTATTGACAGTTTCAGTAAGGTCGTATAAACTTATTTCCCAATAATAATTACAATTAATAAACATCTGAAATCAATGTCACATAAAAATGCATATTCATATTACAATCATTATTTACATTTAAGCAATTTGTGATACAAATTACTGCATCAATTTATTGTGTCAATTGTAAATTGTTTATGACAAGGCGGCTCGTTGTTGAACTTACCACGACATGCACGCTGCAATGAAACAATGCATTCAATCTTTGTATAATGCAGCACACAAAACGACTTTTCCTGTGGCGTCGCCATTTTCTCGTAAACAAACACAGCGCCGCTGTAGGCTGAATCGAACTAAAAGGTGGGGCTTAAAACTTTGAACTTCCCTCTATTCAATGGTGTGTCTTATGTGTCGCTATCTATTGTCGATCATTACAAATAAATATTTAAAGTCTGTTCCTTCTTTTTGAATAATCCTGTATATACATACATACAAATACCCATATATACATACATACATACAAATACCCATATATACATACATACACATACATTCATAAATACATACATGCAACTTTCATTGATTCATTCATTTTGGATGCACAGTTATGAACAGAAGAGTGCAATAGTCTGTTACGCAAGAAGACCATAATGGTAGTAATTAAGACGTCAGTATGTATAATAATTTTCTTACGAGCAACTTAATTATACTTATAGTCAAGTTACATATGACTGTTTTTGGTCGACCACACTATAACTACAAAATGTTGAGTTTTTTCAAAAAGATCTTACCTTGCTAATTGTGTGTAATTAAATACTTATTGAATGGCAGCACTTGAGTGTGTTTGCGAGTAGTGCAACAGATGGCATTAAGTCTATGACTCAACAGTATTTATTGATTTTTGCAGGTAACGTAAATGAAACACATGTTGAAGCATAGGAAATTAATGTAATGCATTAGAATATTAAAATTACAATGGACAGAGTTTATTTTATTTTAAATACACGTATTTCATTGTTTATCTGGGAAATGAATAGTGGACTGCTGCTTTGAAGCCATGGGCTGTGCGCGCCGCCGAGTAAGACCATGATAAGTCGCTGAAGTACTATGGACACCATAACAGTTCAGTTACGTCACATGTAATTAGTGTATTATAGTGTGGTCGACCAAAAAACTAACATACTGGTTGTGTTCCCTAAATTATTACGAAGAGTTTCAAGAAATTCTTCCCACGACAAACTTCTTTTTATATAGACTTTTTTTTCGAAATTTTTATTTTCTCAAAAATGGCTCTAATGATTTTGATTAAAACGCTATATATTTAAGATGTTTACATGGCAAATAAAATACATATCTCGAGTTTTGTGGGAATATCCTATGAAGCCCTCTTTATCTGAAGGAATTTTGTATAACTCCATACACACACCTTATATGAACCATAAGGGATAGAGAACTGAATACTCTGCAAAAACGTAGACGTCTTTAAAGCAGAGTTTGTTTGAAATAACTTTGTGGCAGCAGCCATTTCCGAGATATCCGGATAATTTGAATGTTTCAATACCTCATTTCCTTTTCTGAAGTGCTGTCAACCTTCAGTTGTTTATCGGGATGTCTAAAAGAGTATGGAATTTCAAGTCGGCGACCGGTATCTAAAATTTGACTGTCGCTAATTCCTCTTATTCTATTGTATCATTGATATAGCCCCATTTAACTCAATGGCCATATCGGGGGCTGATGGTGTTTTCTTCTATTGTTGCATTTATACCCCGCATTATCTTCTGGATCGATGCCGAGTCCCCACCGATAAACATAGCGGGATGACTCAGGCGGTTACGTGAGGTCCCGGAATCGATCCCCAGCGACCGCCCACTCTGGCCCATGGGTTTTTCTTGGTTTCCCCGGGTCTCCAGGGGAATACTGGGGTAGTTATCTTCTACCACGACTCTCCTTCCTCTCATTTTCTCTATCCATCATCTTCCTTGTCACCTGTTTTAGGACTGTAGGGCCAAGCGACGGTGTTCGGCGGGTTGCGGCTGGGCAGTGGCTTGCGCTCTGTAAAAGGTTTCTTCCCTGGCGTCGCTGCGGTACCGTTCAGTTAGGTCTCTCTTCAGCGTGGGGCTCCGCTCCGGGGGACCCTGGAGGTTGGTGTCTTGTGGCCAGGGACCGTGCGGCGTCGAATGCGTTGTATCTGGAAACGTTAAGGACTCCGTTCATGCTTGCGTCCGTCGGCATCCGGATCTGGTCGCCCTTCGGATTTCTCCCCTCATCCTTCCTTTCCGGGATCACGTTGGAAGCACAAGGAGCCGACGGCCTGCATGAAGTGCTCTGCTCCGGTTCCGGGGGCCCCTCCGTGATACATACCTTTTACCGTTACCCCGTCTATAATCAGAGTAATATACCCCGCCTTTAACTGCAATGGTCATGTCGGCCGTCTTTTACCTTTGGAACATGTTGCCATTCGGCAATGGTGTTAACTCGAATATAGTTGTCCTTAGATCTGTGGCTTTTCTTAGGGTTTTATACATTAGATCGCACGCTTTGGGGAGGATAGGAAATAATCTTGGCTAGAAAAAAATTGTCACCCCCAGCCGGGACTCGAACCCGGGACCTTTCACAAGGGAGAAAAAGTGCTCTATCGGCTGAGCTACGGGGTCAGGCGGCTATGTCATTATTTCTTGAACTGTAGGTTTTTTGGCGTAACATCTGTTTCAATACCTTTTACTTTTAAACACACTCACATTTACTCTCAGAGTTATACCTCCAGGCTCTGCGGAGGATAGGCAATGATTGTTTTTAAGATAAATTCCCCTTCCCAGGCGGGAATCGAATCCGGAACCTCTGGGTTGAGAAACCAGAATGCTGACCACAGAAACTGTCTTTGTACACCTAACGAAAGGTGTAATGAAACTATTTATGCGAACAGTTATCTCAAATAACTTGAAACAGACAGAAGAATAAGCTTTGGCAAGAATAATTTGTAGAAACCTTATTAAAATAAATGATAGAGGATAGAGAAAGGTATGTTAACGTAAAACATCAGACTCTTTTGTTTTATTCTGTTATAAATGTTAACCTCAGCGTCCGTGTTTCACTGGTTTTCTTTCTTATGCTTTTCGGTTTGCAGGTCTATGTACAGGTACTAATTTTACATATATTAACTAGGTACACTTGCAATCCCTGCACCCGCCACGGCAAAATGCCCCCACCTCACTATATATCGAACCCGATAACTCTGAATTGAAAAGGGAGAATGCTAACAACTGGATTACAAAGGTAGTCTTAGAGAAAAATAAAAATGAGTTTTATTTAACTGCTATAACTGCTATGGTCCTTAGCGTCCCATTCTATATTGGGCGTGAAAAACCGGAAATTTTGCTCAGAAGCCTCTTTATCAGGCCTGAGGTTCTTTTACGTGCCGTAAATCTACGACACGGGACCATCGGCTATACTTCCCTTCCGAAGGATTTTTACGCCCGAAAAAAATCCATCGGCCTCCGCTGAGTAGTCTTAGTGGTACTTAAAGGTACGCAAAAAGGAGGGGCCCCCGGACCCGCGCAGAGCACCGTACGCAGGCCAGTCGGCCTTTTGCTTCCAACGTGATCGCTGGGTGGGAGAGACTCGAAGGGCGACCACACCCGAATACCGACGGGCACAAGCATGGACGGGGTCCCTAACGTTTACAGATATAACGCATCTGACGCAACATGGTCCCAGCCCGCAAGTCACCAACCTCCAGGATCTTCCAGAGAAATCCAACGTTGAGGAAAGACCTAACTGAGCGGTACCGCAGCGACGTCAGGGAAGAAACCTTTACAGAGCGCAAGCCACCGCCCAGGTGCAACCTGTCGAACACCGTCGCCTGGTCCTACAGCCCTAAAACAGATTACAAGTAAGATGAAGGGTACAGGAAATGAGAGGAAGGAGAGTCGTGGTAGAAGATGAACCACCCAAGCATTCGCCTGGTGACACGGGGAAACCACGAAAAACCCATGGACTAGAGTGGGGGTCGCCGAGGATCGGTCCCGGGACCTCCTGAATGCGGGCCACAGACGTAACCGCCTGAGCCATCCCACTCGGTAAAGGTAGTCAGTCGCCCGGTATTCACATATGTAGTGTATGACTTCTAGCTGTCCTGCAAAACCATATACGTTGCATATTCATCAGGGGTTTGGTCTGAAAAACAGTTTATCAAACGTGATGCAAAAATTAGGCGGCGCCGTGGCTGAGTGTTAGACCGCACGCCAAGGCGGTTCAATTCCAATTGTGGGATTTGTGGTGGACAAAGCGACGCCTAAGCGGGTTTTCTCCGGGTCCTCCGGTTTCCCCCGCCATGTTTCATTCCACTGGTGCTCCAGGATCACCTTTCCTGTCATTCTTCTCTCATCTATTTCCTCGCTATCATCCCGGGCATTTGGCTGATCACTGACCCTGATCTCTTACTCTCTCTGATCCGTAGGCCCTCTGCCCCCATCATACATCCTGGGGAGTGTGAGTACTCAGTTCAGGTGGGCGTTAAGGATGGAAGCCTCTGGCCCAGTTGGACTGTTTCCGCTTGCTAGTTAGCCACACGCGCGCACACACACACACACACACACACACACACACACACACACACACACACACACACACAACATGCTATACCCGAGATGTGATGCAAAAACTTTCCTTCCTCGAGTCTCAAGAGCAGGTAACCTAGGATGACCCTCTTAAGGCTTGTATTGCGATCTCCGGTTAAAAACTGAGGTTTTCTAACTTGTAGGGTTAATCGGAGCACTTTACTGCAGTTTGTTAACAGTTTGGTATGGTTGGTAATATTTTCATGTGCGATTTCACGCCACCTAGGTGGAAACTTGTTACATTATATCTTTAAAATAAGCTTCCTACTGTAATTTTCTTGATTGCTGTGAATAATAAGATTTAAAGTTTCCATTAAATTAGATTGAGGAATTGCGTGATTAATATGGACCGTTTCTGACGGCTGATGCATTCAGGAACGTAATAAAGCATCTTGTTAATATTACGTTTTGTATAGTTTAGGTAGCGGCACATTTCTAATGCTGCTAGTTCGCATTAGAATAGGTTAAGTGTGTTGCGGTAAATGTAAGAAAAGAATGATTTTCCATTAATATAGTTAGTTCTTGGAGGTAGTGTAAAATAGAATAGCTATTCAGCGTAGTTTGAAAATACGTTTGAGCTTTTGAGTACTAGGTTATGTGAGGTTTCACTCTCAATATTATTTAGGTTAATGGAAAAATAGATTTTGCATATAATATCACAGCACGTTGGTAGCGGAGAGTGCTGGAGTGTCTCTTGATTCTAACATACGCTAACACGTATTGCTGTTAAAACATTCAAAACTGATTAGAGCAGGAATGAAATGGTTTACCTGAAGTACATTAATATCGTAGTTATTTTATTTCTGCCAGATGCTTGATGGCACGGAGGTATTAGCCGTGAGGCTTACTCCACTGCATTGAAATACGTGACGGTTACATTTAAGAAACAATTTCGACAAGTTTGTTGAGTTAAAAGAAGAACAAACTCAGGAAGAGGTTGTGATGCTGCTACAAATTATTACAGAGTATAATTGTGATAAAAAATAGAGCCATAGTGCAATTTCTGTTAACCTGAATCATTTCCCAATTTCCTCATCGCTCTTCTCGAATTTCTTTTACCGAGATCTTATTCCTACTATATAATTAATAATGTCTGAGCATTCGCCTTGGCATCGCTACAAAAGGAATAATGTAGGGCTTTTGCTAGATTTAAACATTTCAGAATATTAAGTTATATAGGTTTTTCTGTTAACACGCTTTGTGTATTGCGAATGAAGTTATTAATAATATAATCTTGTGGATTAGTTTGAAAATATGTCGGGTGATTTTAGAGTATTAACTTAAGTGGAGTTTTGTTTTCGGCTTCCTTTAGGTTAGTAGGAAAATAATACCTTTTGGAATGTAAGATAAAGTTTAGCTGTTATTTCGTAAAGGTTGCTTGCTAAATAGTTAAACGCACGAATATTGGATTAATACGAGTTACATTATATATTTAAGCAAACATTACTGTCATTCAAGCTAAAAAAAGAAAATAAAACTATATGCAAACTATGTCTAAGAATAATGTTGGAGGTATTAGACAGCAGAAATGTAATAGAACTTAAAGGAACCAAAACTTTCGACAATCTAATTACGTTTACGAAATTCACCCTCGTCACAAACCTGGAAATTGCTCTTTCGAAAATGTAAATATTTGGCCTTCCTTCTGTCATATAAATATTGCTCTAATATTTCGCCTTGGAATTGTTATTGAACTATTAATCGAGGGCAAAGGTGCGCAATTTTTGTATATTTTACCTCCAAGTTAGTACCCTAACCGCTACCCGAGGTGGCGGTTAGTTCATCGCTAAGAATAACTCCCGGTTGGCTGTTAACCGAAGGTTAATTTGCCCTGAACCCCAGTTAATTTCTAACCGGAATCTTAACCGTAGATCGTAATACAGGCCTTTACACATGTAAATCGAGAGGGCGGCTCTTCTGAGGGACCAAATGCCATGAGACATTACACTTTACAAAAACAGTGGCGAAGATCGTTAAGGCAGAGACTGGTGAACTGGAGATCCACGATTCGAATCCTGGCAGGACCATAGTCCCCGACTGAGGTTTTTTTTTTCTAAGCTTTCCTCAGACGTCATAAACGGCAAAGGCCGTGGATGATTATCATTTAATTTCAAGCATCATTGGTGCCATTGCTTGTGGTAACTTTTCTTTTTTAGCTCCATTTATACCCCGCTACAATGTCTTATCGGTGGCTTTTCCTTTGGAACTTATTATTGGCTATAGGCAATGGTGTTGACTCGTATTCGCTTGTCGTTGGATTTTTGATAAATTTGGGTTTTATTCATACATTCACAGTCTCATTCATACTTCCAGACTCCGGGGAAGATAGCGAATAATCTTGATTACAGAAAAATTCCCACCTCCAGCCGGGAATCGAACCCGGAACCCTTTGCAGAGCAGGTAAGTGCTCTACCGATTGAGCTAAGAGGTCAGCCGCTTGTGGTACTGCAAACTATAAGAATGGGCGTTAAGCACTATTAAAAATATCTGATGTATTACATTTACATGACTTTTTCTACCTTCCATCACTTATTAGTGGCTACACAAATTATTCTTAAGAAAGTTTTTTTCCTATCTACTTCATTTTAATCGAGAAAATCCTATCCGGAAATAGTTGCATTACACATTCCGTATAAATACAAAGGAACAAATAGTCAAATGTTTAAGAACTGGACGCTATATGCTGGCCTTAAAATTTCATACTGTTTCCATGACATGGTGAGAAACACTGAAAATATGCAGGCCAGTGCAGAGCAATTCTAACCATAAATAACGGATATCTCAGAAATGGTTAATGTCATAGAAACGTTATTTGAAAGAAGTTGGTGTTTTAAAGATATCTGGATTTATTGTGTAGTGTGTTTTTGTCTATCGCTTAACGTTTACCAACGTTATACAACATTATATAAATTTCCTTCCGAAGGAACAGGATTTCACAGAAAATTCAAGACATACCAGGTGGCCATGACAAGCTGTCCTTGGTTGAAATTAGGCACCGGTTAGTGCAGATGCCAAAATGTTTGCCTAAGCAGAACTGCAATGTTTGAAAATGAACACTGTAACTGTTATTACTGGTTCCAGAATTCATTCGGTAGAGAAACTGCCTGCTATATGAGGTGTTCCGGGTTCGATTCCCAGGCTGGGATTCAGAAAGTTGTCTTTAAACAAAAATATTTCACGGTATATACCCAGAGTCTGGTGTGAGAATACATATGTGTGTGTGTGTGTGTGTGTGGGGGGGGGGGGTGTTATCGGTTATTTAGTAAGCAATTCGCCAATTAACAAGAAATCAGGATTGCCGCTGTCGCAAACCTGAGCACACACATTTAGTTCCATGACAGTTAATCTATAATCAGTGCAACTATATGGCACCAATTGGTGCCGCAAAATTAAAAATATTAAACAAAATTATGTTTTTATTATATTTATTGTTTATGTTATATTTAAAGATGTATTAGAATTACATTATTTTCTATTAGTGCATTATTCATAGTAAGCATGCCCGCCTTGGTGAGCGAATTGACCCCACGTTCTACCTGGAATGATCCATAATTTCTTAATATCACTTCTGCGCGTTAAAAAAAGAAAAACCGCGCGCAGTTCGAGCCTCAGCTGCACTTCCGCACAGATCGTAACCATATCTGTGTGTTCATTATTGGTGAACGTTACTTTTTTGTCTGAATGATCTGGCTCGAACTGCAAGCAGGCGAGCACGCGACACCTATCAGTGCGAAACTACCACGTAAACACCTGCGGACTGCATTGGTGACTCGCACTGTACCTGCACTGCTCCTTTGAACAGTACCGAATGCAACAGCTTCTTTTGCACCTACATATGCGGGAAACATAAAACTGCAAAGGACGGTTTGTTTGGGCCACCTGGTACGTTTTATTTTTAATGTAAATATTTTCGCTATTTTAATCAAAATCGTCAGAGGCATTTTTGAGGAAATCGAAAACTTTTCCATGTAAGGGGTAGTTTGGGGTGGGGAATTTTCCTGAAAATCTTCATGTCACATCTTTGAAAGGTATTGAGTTTAAATACCTTTGGTATTTATCCAACATTACGTTTTTAAGTTATACTGGTCACACACACAGAACATTTTGTATAAAAATGCTTTTTTGGATTCAGGGGCATCAAAACATGTACTCCGGTGAATTCTTGATATCGAACTTTTGTGTGGAATACAATACCTTCTCTACCTGCTGTACGTACGTGGTGAGAAAGTAAAGATTAAGATCTCGAATCAGCTTTACGCCACCCCTTTTGCACGCGGTGCAAATCTCCTGGATTTGCTTCCATTTTTTTCAGGCGGTCGACAAAATTTACAATAAATCCAAATAATACTTTTATGATGTTTTCATTTCGTTATTTTATTTTGCTTGTTTTTATGCTTTACATACGTTCTTATATAACATAAATAAGAATAATATACTAACCGCAATAGTAGGAATATCGCAGTTGATATGGTAGGTATATCATGACCTTTGAAACGTGCTGTCTTCAGAACATATTTATTTTCTAAAATAAATAGGTAATAAGTAGCTCACTCAAAGCCTTCCGTTTATTGGTACCCTGCACTTTGCTTCCCAACTAAAGCCTCGCAAGATGACAAAGAAAGAAATGTTAATGAACCGAAACGTATTTAAAATGAGTTGAGTACATATAACATGCAGCGCTTAATCAGGTTTGGAATACAGATTTTTATGGCTTTTTGGGCAGATTCAAAGTGTTACGGGTTTTCACCACGGACAAGACAAAGCATTTAAACTCTATGGCATTATATTGTAACTGAATTACAGACTGAATGTACCGTGCTAATTGGTATACAGTGCTATGATAGGCCAGAGCATATCTCTGTGTCTATCCTTCAACATGAATATGGTCCTCCTTCGCAGGGATACAACAAAATACAAGGGTGGATCGGAAAGTAACGCACAATAATTTTTTTTGCGTTGGTAATTGCGGCTGGGATGTTAAAATTTCAGCAAGAGAGGTATAGTTTGAAGCGGCGTCTCATCACAAGTGACGGCAGTAATATGCGCGCCATCTTTGTTGCATAGTTCACCCTTCTCTCGCTAGAGCAGGACCGTCTAGAATGAACGGACCTGACACTGGCATTCAAAATGGAGGCCGTGCGTGGTGGGAAACATTTTAAACAGCTCGTCTACAAGCTACGATTTTTCCGCAGTAAAATTCAAAAGTGGTATAATAACACGTCTTTTGTGTACACATATGCTCTGTTGTACGCAAAAATACTGTCTTAAAAGTAAAATAAATACAGTTTAATGTTGCATGACGACCAATGAGCAATGAAATGCGTATATAACCCTAAAGAACATCCACGTAGTCTACGGTTTTGCATGCCATAAATTAACAACGTTCCTAAACTACAGCTACGTATATACATTGCAAAGAAGATAGACAGTTTTACAAAACTGTAAACAGCATACTACTTACGTGAAACAGAACTGTTGATACTGCACCTGACACTGAGTTCACACAAAATTATCTGTCACTGTTTACAGGTTTATTGCACTGTACACAATATTATATACAAAAAATATGTACTGGATGGCTGATACACGACATGCCATTATTTAGGGTAATTAGCTACTGAATTAAGCAGCTTTAAGGTGGAAAGCTTTCATTTCTCAGTCTGCAGCAATAATTAAAAAATATATTACTCAGCAGCTTGTAACACTTCACTAGTTTTGCAGGGGAATCCATACTGGGAGACTGAAATTAAAAAAATAAGTAACCTTAAACCAGCTCTGCAACTGAAATGTATGAAATACACACACTTAAGTCAGCACTGTGAAACAACATTCAGGCAGTCTACAATTTTGCATGCAGCAACATAACAGCATTTCTAAACTACAGCTACATATTTAAATTACAAAGAAGTTAAGACAGTTTTGCAAAACTACAAGCATGATACTACTTACATGAAACAGAATTGTTGGTATTGCAGCTGACATTGATTGAGTTCACTCACAATTATCTGTCACTATTTACACTGTTCACAATATTATACACACAAAATATACTTTGATGACTAACACACGAAATGCTGCGGTTTATAGTAATTTGTTATTGAATTTGGAAGCTTTACGCTGAAATTTTCCTTTTGTTTTCACTGAGAGCTTCTCATTTTTAAGTTTACAATAATTATTCAAAAATATATTAGTTAACACCTTACAGCACTTCTTTACAAGCTTTTGCAGGGGGAGTCCACATTGACAGACTTGGTCAAAGTCTACAGAATGCAATTCAAAATGAAGCATTGCTAATTGTACCACAAGCTTTCTTTGGCAATTTAGATGCAAGAACTCCTTTTCATACTTCTCGCCAATTAAAATGGTGAATATTTTAAAAACCAGTACACAAAGGTGTATTACAAAATCTGAAGGACACTTGAGACCCCCGCGATTGATAGCATCAAAATATGAAAATCTTGCATCATACTCAATCATTATGTTTCTGAGAGTAGATAATGTAGAGGTACATGCTGCACACTTTTCTCTGTTTATTTTCAATGTGTTAAGAACACTGTGTGCAACATATCCACCAATGCAAATAATCACTTCTTGATTACTTTCATCAATTTCAGCTGAATCGACACACTCTATTACAGGTTCAAACTTTTCCAGAACAGTGCTAGGTACATTTGCAGAACTAGGAACATTTTTGCTGGAGCAAGAGGATACAAATGATGTTATAGAACAGTCCCCAAGGAAAGCTGATTTTAATTTAATTACACTACAAATTTTCAGTTTCCTTTCTGATTCCAGAACTTGTTCCACAGAAATATGATAGTTTCCACCACTCATTTGTCGATACTGACCAAATCTACCCTCGAGTTTATCAGTTTGAAACTTTCCTGCCAAAATATACTTCCATTTAAAATTACAAAAAATGTATTTACACATATGTACAAAACTATCTAAAGTGTATGTAAGAGCAACATGTGTTTCATTTGTGAGTTTACCGCTGACAGCTGAAGAATGCCACACTTTCAAAAACAATGAAAACTCTTCTAGAAACTTAAGTTTTGGGTCTTCAGGTCCCTGGATAGGGTTACAGTCAAAATCCCTACTATATTTTCCTTTGGATGGACTCTTAACATTTGAAATCTTCCACCATTTCACAACAAGTTGGAGAAAATGTATTGTTCCTGTAGAGAATTCTTTAGGATTTTCAACTAACTTCCTTTGCAGAGCTACAATGTTTTTATCATCAAATATCTTTAAAGCAAGAGAAACATTTTGCCTCTCAAAAGAAGAAGGGAAAAGTGCTTTCCTTGTAAGGGCAGGAGCCTCTTTAATTATGCAGTTTTGCTCCGATTCATGAAGGCGTATTAAATCGCTAAACTTTGCTTCTTCATTAAAATATGTGAAAGTGACAGATGATGTGGCACCCTCACTTAAGTTAGTTTGAAACCAATCTTCTGGAACTCCTGACAGAATGTCATTCTTGTTTGGAATGTTGAAAATTTGATTTACTACATTGAGCCAATTGTTTTTTATACATTTTAATAAATGTACGGAATCAAAAAGTAAGAAGAGCTCTCTATCAGTATTTGATGGATTTTGCACACTCTTTTTCAATGACCCATTGCATAAATGCTGAAACATTGCTTTATTCACCTTATTGTTGTCTGATATAAGGCAAAGAGCAATGTATCCACAACTTTCTAAAGCATTTAGTACTTCAAGGGTCATTTGATGCAATGAAATGCTATTTATGTTTTTTACTGGAAAGAGGGCAATGACATCTGAATTTCCTGACAAAGGAGAAGAAATCATAAATGCTTGGATTGTAGTGGCAGTATCGACTTCTCTCTCTCTATTCATGGCAATCCCTTCTATTTTCCCACCCTTATAACTCAGCTTGGGTGTGACATAAATTTCATCCAGCAAGACACTTACTATTCTTTCATGTTCCCCAATGAGTTTACATTTTTCTGTAAGATATTTTACTTGGGAAGGATTTATTACACTATTAGTTCCCAACTTGCAGAGTAGCCTCCTTAAATAAGCTGGATGGGGAATTGTCAGAACCTTGCTTGTGTGAACCAGACGATAAGCCCCAGGAAAAGAGTAAAATAATGCTGATGCCCAAAACAATGTTTCTGGTGAATACCTTGGCTGTGTGGATACAGCAAGTTGCAACTGTTCTCTTAAGAATACCAATTTCGTTTTTGTTTTGTCCTCAAAATTGCTAAGGTCAGTGTTTCCAAACCAATTCAAAAATAATGAAAGTTTGTCATTACTACTTACATTTTCCTCTTCAAATGCTGCTACATGGCTCAACAGGCAGTCAAATTTCGTCCACTTATTACACATTAATTCATCACCCAAACACCATTCAAACTGTTTCCTGGGAAGTTCTGCATTATTGTGAAATACATGTACTGCAAGAGATGGCATGATTTTAATGCACACTGTCACTTTTGGCGGCTCAGTAACACACGTGTCATCGATTTTACATAATGAAATATAACTGCTGTCAGGCCTGTTTATTATAATAAAAGGACTCACATTTCTACTTTTCAACTTTTCCAGAAACTCACAGTATCCACTTATATTGTCCCTTTCATTCCATTCTTCAAATTGTTGCTGGTCACGGGCACAAACTTGGTTCATACGCTCACTCGGGTCCTTTCTTTTAGGAGGCAACCGTTTCGATAAATAGGATGGTTGATTTTCAAAAATTGTTGGAAATGCACCATCCTCTAGTTTGATCCTCTTTCTTGGAAGTGTTATAACAGAACCATCATCACAACGGAATTTATCTTCTCTTATAACAAAAGTCAGCAGCAAAATGTTGTATGCATACAGCTGAATCCTTCGATGGCGTAAAGTGCTCTCGATTTATGCATCTGATCCATTTTTCTCTTAAAAGTTTATCTTTCGGAAATATAAATATCGGTACCAAAGGTCCATCTTTGCTGTAATTGGATTTACATCCGGGAACACACCAGTTACGGGGCATTGTAGCGTTTTAGGTTAGGTACCTATATTTGCGACAATAACATCAACTTCTGAAACAATTTCCTCTTTATAGGTATCACCACTATAACTGTAACTCAAATTAGGTTCACAAACAGATAAATTAATAATACTTTACTTTTAATATAGCCATAATCTATATGGAATACAATAGTAAACATAAACACATGGAAAGCACATGGCACAACAAACACATGACTGGATTTATTCTCGTTTCCTAAATTGCACAAAAGACACTTACTTCACTAATGTAAATACAAAATTATGCCGGAGTTACTAAAAAAAAAACAGTAAATCGCAGGCATCGAAAACACAACACAGCAGCTAGCATGTGTAAACACCACAGTGATCATCACCAACAACCGACGCCATTTTCCTCAATCTCGAATGCCAGTGTCAGGTCCGTTCATTCTAGACGGTCCTGGCTAGAGCTACACATGAGAACAAAAGAACATCTATAGTGAAAGCTACAAACTGCATCTTGGTGAAATTTCAACATCCCAGCCGCAATACCAATGCAGAAAAATTATTGTACGTTACTTTCCGATCCACCCTCGTACATAACGTGCAGATTTAAAATTTGATTACACCACTAATGTCCTCTAGTAACCTCAGTAAATGGGCGCAAACATTCAGTAATGAAAGACGTGAATTGTAAACGCAACTCCTTCATGTAAATTGTTTATCTTATTCATGTGGCAACTAGGTCGTAAAATAAAGAAGTTTTGTATAGCGAGGAAGAATTTCAGCATGTTTGAGACAAAGAAGCAATCTACTAGGTCTTTAAGGATTCTTATAAAACGGAATTCCCATTTATTTTACGTATGATTTTTGTACAGCTACTGCAAAACTTACGACTTCTAAACTTCATGTCGTCGCAAAACTATTACGGTTTGCAATTTCAGGAAGTTATCAAGTATGCACTTGGTTCTTTTCGAAAGCCGTAAAAGATTTAAAAAGAAGAAATAACGTAACTTTAGCAAAATTTACATTCATAACTTCCAATATTTCATGTGGATACTTGGTGCACTTTGTAATATGTTTCTGGGAATGTATCTCATTTTAATTTTCTTTAATTCATTTCGCAGGTGAATCTGAGCCACAACAAAATATCGTTTGTAACGAAGAAGTCATTCCCAAGCAATCCTTGGGTGCCATATCGTCTGCGTGAAGTGGATCTTAGTTATAATGTCATGCCTGTGCTGACGCATGAACTTGCATATGGTACTCGCAAAATGGAATATCTCAACGTTAGTCACAACATGCTTAACGAGATAAGAGAAGGTAAGCTACATTTCTGCCACAGCTTCTAAGAGTGATTATGGGTTTAGGCGTTTAATATTAATAATGTGCTACATAGCAAGCGGAAGTGTTATTATTTTCTCTGCATTTACGTAGGTAAGAGGAGGTATTGTAGTTCACTCAAAAATTTCATGTCGAGGTTTCACCGGAAACAAATGTTTTGAGGACCCCTAGATCCAAAATAGCATTTATGGGAAAAGATCCAAGTGTATAAACAGCATAAATCAAAAACAAAATCTCGGATAAATACCAAACCAGGTATTTTAATAGGTACATCTTCAAAAAAAATTAAAATTAAATTGAGTTTTATTTATGGACGCTCTTTAACTGCTGTGGTCCTTAGCGTCCCATTCTATATTGGGCGTGAAAGACCGGTAATTTTGCTCAGAGGCCTCTTTATCAGGCTTGAGGTTCCTTTACGTGCCGTAAATCTACGACACGGGACCACCGGTTTTATTTCCCTTCCGCAGGAAGCCATGCTAAGGATTTTTACGCCCGAAAAAATCCATCGCTCTCCGCTGGGTTTGAACCCGCGACCCCAGGAACTAGAGGCTAGCATTGTAACCACTACATCACGGAGGACGACGCATCTTTCAAAGATGCGGCAGCAGGAATTTTCCGCAAACGCCTTTTACATGGAAAATGCTTCGGTAATTTTTATTTTCTCAAAAATATATCTAACAATTTTGAAACATTACCACATGTTTCATATATTTGCACAATTATTAAAACGCATATATTGAATTTTCTTGTGAACAGCCTGAGAAGTCCTCTTTATTTGACTATATTTTTACTTTCTCTACTACGTATAGTAAGTAGGGGAAGTATTGTATTCCACCCAAAATTTCGATACCGAGATTTCACCGGAAATACATGTTTTGAGACCCCCTGAATCCAAAAAAAACATTTTTGGAAACATGTCCGTGTGTGTGTGTGTGTGTGTGTGTGTGTGTGTGTGTGTGTGTCTGTGAACAGCATAACTCAGAAACGAAGAGTTGGATAAACACCAAACTTGGTATTTGGGTTCAGTATCTTCCAAGAATGCGACACGAAGGTTTTCAAGAACATCCCCCCACCCCAGAGTACCCTTTACATGGAAGATTTTTCGAAAATTTTAATTTTCTCTAAAATGGCTCTAACGATTTTGATTAAAATATCATATGTTTAAGATATTTTATGACAAATAAAACATATCTTGAATTTCCTGGGAATGTCTCCAAAAGTATTCTTTATTGTGAACGACTTTTGCATAACTGGTAAACCATAACAGATAGACAAAATTTTACTACACAAAAAATGTAGAGCGCGTTAAAATACACAATTTATGTCATATACATTTTTTTTGATGAGTGAACCATTTTCGAGATATTGCTTGTTATTCCCTTAAATTTTTCAATACTTATTTTCTAAAATGGGAATTCGTTATTCATTTTTTGTCTTGGATATGCAAAGAGTATTAATCTGTGTCAAAGAGAATGGTGCTGCACCTAGCAACCAGCTATTAAAAGATATGTATGTGCTTATTTCTATATTGCCCTTGTAAATGTATATTCCCCTTACATCTACAAGAAAATTAGCAATAAGTTAGGGTCTGCAAATGTTTATCTCGATTAACATGAAGTAGATGGAGAATAAGCGTTTGTAAAAATAGTTTGTACAAGAGTAGAGAAAGTCATGTGAGTTTAACACATCAGATTTTGTTTCGTACTTTTGTATAACTAAGAAATCGTAAGAGATACACGAAATCTTACTGCAGGAAAAATAGATATTAAACTCACTAAAACACATAACTTCTGACAAATAAAGTTTTTTGTAGCGTTAGCCGCTTTCGAGATATCCCATGTTGCATATTATACTTTTCCCGAGTGCGAGTGCGTCATCTAACGGACATCTCGCGTGCGACTGATATTCGGGAGATCCCCGCCGACCGCCCACTCTAATCCATGGGTTTTTCGTGGTTTCTCCGGTCGTCAGGCCAATGCTGGGGTGATTGCTTTTCTAAGACGACTTCATTTCCATAATTTCACTTTCATTCCGTTTCCTTCTCATCTTTCGTGTGTGCTTCTAGGTTTCGTTGCGTTTGGCGGTGCCGGACACATGGCGTGGATGCATGCTCAATGGAAAGCCCGTGGACACCGGAGGGCTGCTTGGTTGGTGGGCCGTTCATCGCTCTCTCTCGACGGCTCCAGTAGTGGGACGGGTCTGCGAGCTTGGAAATGTTAGGTGCTTGCGCGTTTCTGTGACCTGTCTGCCTATGGTCTGTAACCTCCCGTGGTTCCTTCACCTCGTCCCTTTATCCTGGAGGGTAATAGCCGCAATAGACAGGTGTCCCTCTCCGTTGAATCATCTGTACCTCTCTGACGGACATGTTTGAAAGTTTACGATTCTTCTTTTTTCTCTTTCTTTCTATCGTAAGAACTTGTTACCACGAACAAAATTGTAATACTGTTTCCGCACCTACTCGTAACTAAGCACATCTAGCTTAAATTGAAACCATTCCTAAGCATAAATATGTCATAAGTAACGTAAGTGCTTAGAAAAATTAATTTTTATTAGTAATGAGACGATACCACTATTTCTTATTTCTCGATACTCGACACCGATACCGATTTTCTGAGCTCCGATACTCGATACTCGCTTTATAAAAAACTGTAAATGTAATAGCTTCTTCACTGAATTATGTTCTTAGTGGTTTTCAGTGTATAAACACATGCTAACAATGTATTGTATGCTAATTCCGAAAATGTTTCTGTTTGACATTCTCCAATTGGCAGCAATTTCTTTTCTTAATAATGCCACATATGTAATTTTTCATCCGGTAATAAGTAATTAGCCACATAACACTTGGAAACATACTAAGTTTGTGATAAAACCTCTCTACTACCCTCCCTTATACATTAGTATATACACATTTAATACAAAGCCATACTAGACACAATTAAAAGTTTGAAGAAAAAACCAAGGAAATACTATATGAAATGCGGAAGTATAAAGGAACCAAAGATGTTTGTTTAAGAACACGAGGATTCTTGAAAGAACAAATATTTCCATTGCTGTATTAACTCACGTCTTAATTTCTGATAGATTTCTGCTGGATTCACAGATTTTGGTCACCGAAGTAGGTAAAAGTAATTACTGAGAGTGAATCGCCAAGCCAGGCTATTGCAGAAACGTGATTTAGCACATCAGTTAAATCAGTTCGTTCACAACTCAGTTAACGCTGCATGTTACATGAGTACATCTACTCCTGCCATTATTTTGCATGCTTTCATTTAGACACGAGAGTCTATGGAATGTTGCATTCATCGCAGTCAAGGTCTATCAAGAACTATAGTCCAGAAACTCTTTGAAGACAAGTGCGAGGCAATAACTGAACTTTCGACTCCTTTCATTTCTTATCTAGCATAAAGTTAAACGTAACAACTTTCAAGAATGCAAAACGTAAACATTAAAAGTATCGAAGGTTTATCTCAAAGTATTAGACCTACTTCGATACAACCGAGTATCGAGAGTATCGAGGTATCGACGGTATCAAGGTCCCATATCTACTTTTTATGTATATTATAACATATATGTGCGAGTTTGTTATTGGTAAAGAAACTAGCGTGAATGTTTCATAGAGATTTTCTTAGCTTGTGGCGAGTATCTTTTTAAGATAATTTGAAAAAAGCGTAGAATAATGAAAATATTTAAACTTTATTGAGAATTGCTAATAGCATTGTGCATTATTGAATTCACAATCAAAAAAAATCGATAGAATAAAAAAGAAGGAATACAACATTAAACCTACTTACTGAAATTAGTGTTATGGTATACTCTCAATAATGTTGGAGAAGATTAGAATAGTATATTATTTAAATAAAGTACACTATTGCTTTTTACTTTATCTACCACTTAGACAGGATGGGTCACCTAAACCTTCCACTGCAAATATCTGTTGAACAAAAATACGAATTGAAAAGATCTGGTGTGTTGTACTCACATGACTTTCTCTACTCTTGTACAAACTATTTTTACAAACGCTTATTCTCCACCTACTACATGCTGCTGATTGCTAATTTTCTTGGAGGTGCAAGGGGAATATGGTAGGCTTTAAGATATAGTCAGATCTTTTAAGAGCTCGTTGCTATGTTGAGCATTCCATTCTCTTTGTATGTCCAGGATATTTTAAAAAAAAACGACTTCCCATTTGAGAAAAAGAAATTTCCCATTTGGGAAATTCAAACAAATAACAAGGAATATACTAGAAATGGTTCACTGGACAAAAAAAAATGTATATGACATAAATTGTGTGTTTTAACGAGATCTACATTTTTACTTTCTCTACTACGTATAGTAAGTAGGGGAAGTATTGTATTCCACCCAAAAATTGGATACCGAGATTTCACCGGAAATACATGTTTTGAGACTCCCTGAATCCAAAAAAAGCATTTTTGGAAACATGTCCGTGTGTGTGCCTGTGTGTGTGTGTGTGTGTGTGTGCGTGTGTGTGTGTGTGTGTCTGTGAACAGCATAACTCAGAAACGAACTGTCGGATAAACACCAAACTTGGTATATAGGTTCATTATCTTCCAGAGATGCGACACGAAGGTTTTCAAGAAAATCCCCCCACCCCAGGATACCCTTTACATGGAAGATTATTCGAAAATTTTAATTCTCTCAATAATGGCTCTAACGATTTTGATTAAAATATCATATGTTTAAGATATTTTCATGACAAATAAAATGTATATCTTGAATTTTCTGGGAATGTCTCCAAAAGTGTTCTTCATTGTGAACGACTTTTGCATAACTGGTAAACCATAAGAGATAGACAAAATTTTACTACACAAAATATGTAGATCGCATTAAAATACACAATTTATGTCATATACATTTTTTTCGTTGAGTGGACCATTTTCGAGATATTGCTTGTTATTCCCTTAAATTTTTCAATATTTTCTCAAATGGGAATTCGTTATTCATTTTTACTTTCTCTACTACGTATAGTAAGTAGGGGAAGTATTGCATTCCACCCAAAAATTCGATACCGAGATTTCACCGGAAATACATGTTTTGAGACCTCCTGAATCCAAAAAAAGCATTTTTGGAAACATGTCCGTGTGTGTGTCTGTCTGTCTGTCTATGTGTCTGTGAACAGCATAACTCAAAAACGAACAGTCGGATAAGCACAGAACTTGGTATTTAGGTTCAGTATCTTCCAGAGATGCGACACGAAGGTTTTCAAGAAAATCCCCCCACCCCAGACTACCCTTTACATGGAAGATTTTTCGAAAATTTTAATTTTCTCAAAAATGGCTCTAACGATTTTGATGAAAATATCATATGTTTAGGGTAATGTCATGAGAAATGAAATGTATATCTCGAATTTTCTGGGAATGTCTCCAAAAGTATTCTTCATTGTGAACGACTTTTGCATCACTGGTAAACCATAAGAGATAGACAAAATATTACTACACAAAAAATGTAGATCGCGTTAAAATACACAACTTATGTCATATACATTTCTTTTGTTGAGTGAACCGTTTTCGAGATATTGCTTGTTATTTCCTTAAATTTTCCAATACTTACACTTTTTCTCAAATGCGTTATTCATTTTTTTTATGTCCTGGACATGCAAAGAGAATGGAATGCGTCACATAGCAACCAGCGTTAAAACATTTGATTATCGCTTAAAAGCTACCATATTTTCCTTGCATCTACAAGAAAATTACCAATAAGATTGACATCTCGATATCTCGATTAACATGAAGCATATGGAGAATAGGCGTTTGTAAAATTAGGTTGTACAAGAGTAGAGAAAGTTATGTGAGTGTAACACATCAGATTTTTTTTTTATGTCCTGGACATGCAAAGAGAATGGAATGCGCCACATAGCAACTAGCGTTTAAAAGATTTGACTATCGCTTAAAACCTACCATATTCCCCTTGCATCTACAAGAAAATTACCAATAAGATTGACATATCGATATCTCGATTAACAGGAAGCATATGGAGAATAAGCGTTTGTAAAAATAGTTTGTACAAGAGTAGAGAAAGTCATGTGAGTGTAACACATCAGATTTTTACTTTCTCTACTACATATAGTAAGTAGGGGAAGTATTGCATTCCACCCAAAAATTCGATACCGAGATTTCGCCGGAAATACATGTTTTGAGTCCTCCTGAATCCAAAAAGAGCATTTTTGGAAACATGTCCGTGTGTGTGTCTGTGTGTGTGTGTGTGTGTGTGTGTGTGTCTGTGTGTGTGTCTGTGAACAGCATAACTCAAAAACGAACAGTCGGATAAGCACCAAACTTGGTATTTAGGTTCAGTATCTTCCAGAGATGCGACACGAAGGTTTTCAAGAAAATCCCCCCACCTCAGGATACCCTTTACATGGAAGATTTTTCGAAAATTTTAATTTTCTCAAAAATGGCTCTAACGATTTTGATTAAAATATCATATGTTTAAGATATTTTCATGACAAATAAAATGTATATCTTGAATTTTCTGGGAATGTCTCCAAAAGTGTTCTTCATTGTGAACGACTTTTGCATAACTGGTAAACCTTAAGAGATAGACAAAATTTTACTACACAAAAAATGTAGATCGCGTTAAAATACACAACTTATGTCATATACATTTCTTTTGTTGAGTGAACCGTTTTCGAGATATTGCTTGTTATTTCCTTAAATTTTCCAATACTTATACTTCTTCTCAAATTCGTTATTCATTTTTTTATGTCCTGGACATGCAAAGAGAATGGAATGCACCACATAGCAACCAGCGTTAAAATATTTGACTATCGCTTTATGCTACCATATTCCCCTTGCATCTACAAGAAAATTACCAATAAGATTGACATCTCGATATCTCGATTAACATGAACCATATGGAGAATAGGCGTTTGTAAAAATAGATTGTACAAGAGTAGAGAAAGTCATGTGAGTGTAACACATAAGATTTTTTTGTGTAGTAAACATTTGTCTATCTCTTTACGGTTTACCAGTTATGCAAAAAGCCATTCAGAATGAAGAGGGCTTTTGGGAACATTCTCAGAAAATTCAAGATATACATTTAATTTGCCATGAAAATATCTTAAAAATGTGATATTTTAATAAAAATCGTCAGAGCCATTTTTGAGAAAATAAAAGTTTTCAAAACATTTTCCATGTAAAGTGTAGTCTGGGGTGGGGGAATTTTCTTTAAAATCTTCGTGTCGCATCCTTGGAAGATACTAAACTCAAATACCAAGTTTGGCATTTATCCAACTTTTCGTTTTTGAGCTATGCTTTTACACGCTGACAGACACACGGATATTTTCCAAAAATGCTTTATTTGGATTCAGGGCAACTCAAAACATGTATTTCCGGTGAAATATCGGTATAGAATTTTTGGGTGGAATGTAATATTTCCCCTCCTTACTATACGTAATAGAGAAAGTAAAATGTGTCACAGGCATGAAGGTAGGGGAGGGGAGCATTAAAATAGATTGTATGGAAAATTGAGAAATGTAAGCAAATATGATTTTCAACTAAACCTGTGTTTTAGAATGGAAACGCTGTGTTATTTTGACACGGTCGATAACGTGGACAATAACTTTAGGAATGCCGTTTGTTACAGCGCAATAGGTCAATTACTACCAGAAAAATTGCAACGTGAAGTTGACGCTTGAGTTACAGCAAAACGCACATCAACTGCACACTCTGAGGTTCAACCGTGTTGTTACTCTCAAGCGTGAACTTCACGTTGCAATATATCGCAATGTGATTGACGCATACAATACGACAAAAACTGTTCTTAATGTTATTTTCGCTGGTTATAATTGTGCTGGAAATAATACAGAGTTTCCAGTCACAATAAAAAGGAAACTAAATAAACGTTTACCTCTTTCGCTGAGGACTTCATATGCTAATCCCAGGAAATCCATATTAGAAATGTAAATATCTTAAATATATGGTATTTTATGCAAAATCGTTAGAAGCGTTTTTTAGCAAATCAAACATGTAGAACAATTTTCCATATAAAGGGTAGATTAAATTACACATTTTTGGAACATATTGAACCTAAATATCAAGTTTGGTATCTATCCGACAATTACCGAACGGGATGACTTAGGCGGTTACGTATAAAATTAAATTGAGTTTCATTTATGGGCGCTCTTTAACTGCTATGGTTCTTAGCGTTCCATTCTATATTGGGCGTGAAAGACCAGAAATTTTGCTCAGAGGCCTCTTTATCAGGCTTGAGGTTCTTTTACGTGCCGTAAATGTACGACACGGGACCACAGGCTTTACGTCCCTTCCAAAGGAAGCCATGCTAAGGATTTTTACGCCCTTAAAAATCCATCGGCTTCCGTCGGGTTTGAACCCGCGATTTCGGGAACTAGAGGTTAGCATTGTAACCACTACACCACGAAGGACGACGGTTACGCCTGTGGCCCGCATTCGGGAGGTTCGGGATCGATCCCCGGCGACCGCCCACTCTGGCCCATGGGTTTTTCGTGGTTTCCTGGGTCGCCAGGCCAATGCTGGTGTGGTTCATCTTCTACCACGACTCTTCTTCCTCTCATTTCCTGTACCCATCATCTTCCTTGTCATCTGTTTCAGGGTTGAAGGACCAGGCGACGGTGTTCGGCGGTTACGGCTGGACGCTGACTTGCGCTCTGTAAAGGTTCCTTCCCTGGCGTCGCTGCGGTATCGCTCAGTTAGGTCTCTTCTCGGCGTGGGGCTCCGCTCTGGGGGACCCTGGAGGGTGGCGACTTATGGGTAGGGACCGTGTGCGTCGGATGCGTTGTATCTGGAAACGTTAGAGACCATGCTTGCGCCCGTCAGCATCCGGATGTGGTCACCCTTCGAGTCTCTCCCCTCATCCTTCCCTCTTAGGGGTCACATTGGAAGCACAATGGGCCGACTGGCCTACGTGCGGTGCTCTGCCCCGGTTCCGGGGGCACATCGGTGATACGTACCTTTACCTTTATCCCACATTTTGTTTTTGAGTTATGCTGTTCTCACACACACATGGATCTTTTTCGAAAATAGTCTTTTTTTTCCTTTTGTTTTACTCAAGATGTGTATTTCTGGCGAAATCGCGATATGAAATTTTTGGTTGGAATGTAATAGTTCCTACTACTAGGTATGTGTCAAAGTAAAAAGTAATAATAATAATAATAATAATAATAGTAATAAGTTACATCTAGCTTAGCTGGATTCTGTATGTTTCTTCCTGTGATTGACTTGGTGCAGACTAAATAAGAGGAAACGCTGTGTTATGTTTACACCATGATTTAAGTCCTCTAAGGCAATCTGTATGCTCTTACGTGATGAAAGTGAGTGAGTTTTTACCCTGAAACAGTCAAGTTAAACAAAGTTGCAGTGTTGAGACAGATAACAAAGGTAAGAGACATTGCACTGCTTTCCCTTGAAGGATTGTCTGCAAAATTGCTTTCTCTCAAAAAATATACAAGGTTTCTGAATGTGAATTTTCCCCACTGAGCTCATTGGTTTTCACAAACCTTCAAACTCTGAGGTGTTACAGTTGTAGTGGCTAAAAAAAAAATAGTTTTTATTTATGGACGCTCTTTAACTGCTGTGGTCCTCAGCGTCCCATTCTATATTGGGCGTGAAAGACCGGAAATTTTGTTCAGAGGCCTCTTTATCAGGCTTAAGGTTCTTCTACTGCGGTAAATCTACGACACGAGACCACCAGCTTTACTTCCCTTCCGAAGGAAGCTATACCAAGGATTTTTACCTCGAAAAAATCCATCGCCCTCTGCGGGTTTGAACCTGCGACCTCACAGTACATACTAGCTGTAGTGGCTGTTTCAAGATACAATACCATATACTATTCTTACTTTCTCTACTACGTACATAGTAGGTAGAGAAGGTAATGCATTCCACCTTCGATATCAAGATTTCACCGGAAACACATTTTTTGAGACCCCTGATTAAGAAAAAGCATTTTTAGTAAATGGTCCATGTGCGTGTGTGCTGTCTGTGAACAGCATAATTCAAAATCGAAAAATCAGACATATACCAACGTATTTAGGTTTAGTAACTTCCAAAGATGTGACACAACATTTTTCAAGAAATCCCCCACCCCTGCTACCTTTTACATGTATCATTTTTTTTCTTCAAAATTTTGATTTTCCAAAAATGGCTCTAACGATTTTGTTTAAAATACCCTATATTAAGGATATTTATACTACAAATAAAATGTATAATCTTGAAATTTTTGGGACTAGCCTGTGAAGTCCTTTATTTGGAAGATATTTTGTATAATCTTGCATAACTGGTAAACCTTAAATGTTAGCATCAGTTATTTCCGAGATTTCCGTTATTAATGGTTTGAATTGTTCAACACGTTTCATTCTTTTGTAAGTCCCGTCGATTTTCAGTTGTTTCTCGCGATTGCATGGAAAACGTATGGCCAGCGTACAGTGTCCAGTTCTAAAACATTTGACTATCGCTATTCCTTTTGTGTATACAATATCTCCAAAACTAAGCGTTGTAGAAATAAATGTCTTTAATAAAAGTTGCTTGATATTATGGGTAAAAGTAAATGCCATTAGTTGTATTTTGTGTGACGGACGTTATGATGGTCATTTTAGGGTCAATTTAATTTTTTTAAATGGGAATCTACATTTTGTATGTTGTTTTCTCGTTAGAAAAAGGTTTATAAAAAGCTGTTTATTTTGCAATGAGGAATAAGGAAACAAAATAAGTAATTCCTGTTTACGAAACGTGAATTGACCCTCAAACGACCATCCATGGATGTCCCAACCATTCATTGCGCTCTTCATACACAGCCATTCAGAATTTTCGTTATTTTTACGTTGGTGTAAGAACAATTGCAAAGTGGTTTATACAATTGTTTAGTTTCCCCCCCCCCATAATATCAAGAAACTTTTATCCAAGACAATTTGTTTCTACAGTGCTTAGTTTTGGAGGTATTGTACAGTCTCAACTTAAATGATCCAGTCTGTATAATGAAGTGCAGTAAGGTTTATATTGATTAAAATGAAATAGATAGGAAAATAAGCTTTCTAAGAATAATTTGCATACCCATTAATAAGCGCTAGAGGGTAGGAAAAGTCATGTGAATGTAACACATCAGAATTTTTATCCCTGCTGCATGTTTAATACTGAGCATTCTGCTTTCTATTTATTTTCCCCGTTTTATATATTTTATCTCTATTTTAATCTTTTGTAAGGTCAAAGTCCATTGGTGAATAAGCAAACATAAGTTTTGTGGTTGATGAGAGAAATATTTTCTTCTTAATAGAAACGAAATGGCATTTAGTGAAAATTATATAAATCAAACAAGACAGTGAGCTGAAGCTTGTGATTCATGTATCTACATTTTAAATTCCTACTTTTTGCTGTTGTTGCAGGTGTTCTGGGGAACTTGACAGCAGTCCATGTACTGGATTTGTCCTACAATGAGCTTTCAGATCTGCATATGTCTCAGGGTGCACCTCCCAACCTCACCGAACTGCATGTCTCCAACAACCTGCTGACCACGCTGCCCCTCAAACAACTCAGTGAGCTAATACCAACATTACGGCTGCTCAATGTTAGAAACAATCGCATTGCTACCTTTAGCCACCAATTCATGCCTCAAGTTGAGAATGGCACGCTTTTCTGGTACTCTGGTAAGTATTTTTTGTGTTCAGGGTAAAGGGAATAGTGAAACAGTGCCCGCTATCAATAATAGTATAACATCTCCATACTAAAACTTGGACCAAGGAGAAGAAGAAAGAAAGAAAAATCCTTCAGTGAAGTTTTTAAGATGAAAGCAATTTACTGAAATGCTTATTTCATAAACAGTGACATTACTTATTCAGCTGCACTAACAAACTACTGGGGGTTTTGGGGCTTATGTGACTTGGAGTTTATGTACACTCTAAAGTCACCCTAGAAATGTTTTAGGGACTTCCCTCTTCAGCCAAATAGTTTGGCTTGTGACTGAGGCAGGCAGGACTCTCTCTTTTTTTTTAATACAGTTGGTACATAGTACATTTATTTGGTGGTTACAGTGAAGATTTTACATACATTGATTACATGGTTACAGTTTATATTGTGTTCTTGTGTAAATGTTACATTATTGATGTGTTGTGTGGTGTTGTGATTTGTTGGTGTAGTGGTATGTGGTGAATTTTACACTAATGTCCTTAGATGTTCTGTTGCTAGTTCTTTTTTGGCTTCTTTTACTTCTTGGTATTTCTCAATGATGTGAAGCACCCTATTGGAGGTGCTAAGTTGGCTGTTTTCTTGTAGGTTGTGCTGTTTCACATTAGTTCATATCTGTACGGTCAGTCAGTTGCATTGTCTATGTATTTATTAATCTGATGCTGTATATGCTCATTTATTGGCATTGTTTTTGTTGTTTTGCATATTTCTGTGCTTTTGTGACACAGTGACAGTTTGTTTGTGATGCAGAGGCACTTGTGTTCTATTTGGTTGATTATTATGATGATTGAAGGGGCTGTAATTGGAATTATTGCTATTGCTGCATACGTAAAATATGGTCTTATTATCATTTTGTATAACTGTGTAAGTATTTTTGTTGATAGCAGCCTTCTTTTCCTATTTTGGATAGGTACCAAAGCGTAGATATTGATGTTTTTGCTTCTTTTATTCTTTTCAAAAAGTAGGGATGTAAAGTTATTTCCAAGTAATTTACTTTTGGTTGTACTTTTATGTATTCAGCTGCGTAAAGGCCATAATATAAATAAGTCACTAAATTTAATGCTAAACAAAGGCACAGCATGTTTCTGCATAAACATCTTTAGTATTTATGCATAGTTTTATGTTTTAATGTCACATTCTGAAGCAAAATTAGAAAAAGAAAAAATATACTAACAATGTACCTAGTATTATAAATCCACATTAAACCACTTAGAAATTGAAAATAGGAAATCTAAAATGTGGAAATTTTAACAGGTTTTATGGTCCTTCACAAGGAAACTCAATTTCTGTAATTAATTGAACTCAGAGCATTGTAATTGCCTTTTAAAACCCAATTATATTGATGTATCCTCTTGGAAAGTTTAGAAAACTTAATTGATGTTAATATGTCTGTATTACTTACTCTGCCACATATCTAAGTAGGTAGAGAAGGTATTGCATTTCACACGAAAATTTGATACCAAGATTTCACTGGAAATACATATTTTGAGGCCCCCTGAATCCAAATAAGGTGTTTTTGGAAACATATCCCTGTGTATGTGTGTGTGTGGGAATATAAAAAAAATACCTAACATAGTACTTGAGTTCAGTCTCTCAAGGATTTAACACGAAGATTTTCAAGAAAATTCCCCCACCCTAATTACCCTTTATGTGAAACATTTTTCGAAAATTTTGATTAAAAAAATGTAACAGCGTTGATTAAAATACTGTATATAAAAGATATTTACACGAAAAATAAAATGTATATCTTGAATTTTCTGGGAATAGCTTAGAAAGTCCTCTTCATTCAGAAGAAATTTTGTATAATCTTGTATAACTAGTAAATGCTAGTAATAGACAAAAACATACTATACAAAAAGTGAACCTCTTTAAGACACACAATTTATTTATGATAAGTTTTTTGTGGCATAAGCCATTTCTGAGACGTCCATTATTAAAGGTGTGAATTGTTCATTTCTTGGTTATTCTCTTAAAGTGCTTCTATCAACATTCAGTTGTTTCTCGCAACTGCATGGAAACAGTATGGGATTTTAAGGCAAGTGTAAAGTGTTCAGTTCTTAAATCTTTGACTACTGCTGTTCTCTTTGTATCTACAGGGTGTCCATAAAGTCTGGAATCATAGGACATAATACACATACAAGCACACATTCACACTAAAGAATATGCTCCACATGTATGCCCCATTTTCAACACATTTCTTCATACATTTTACACAATTTGTTTGAATTGGCCTCAACATATGTGGGTTAAGAGCAGCAATGCAGCAATAATTCTTTGACGGAGAAGTTCCACATCCCGAATTGTTACTGCATATACCTCAACTTTCACAATCGCCCAAATGGCAAAATACATAGGGTTCAGGTCTATGGACCTTGGTGTCCATTCCACAGGACTCCTCCTAATCCAGTGTCTGGGAAACATTTCATTCAGCCAATGCCGAACGAAACCTGCATAATGAGGTGGGGCTCCATCTGGCATAAGCCACTCTGGATAGATAATAACATGAAATTCTGGTACCATTTCATCGCCCAACATCCTGAGATAATTTTCTCCATTGACTTTTGATTCAAAGAAGAATGGACCAACATCTTATTGCCCCATAAACCCACCATAACATCACTTTCAGAGAACCTTGCCTTTTCATGTCAATGTACCAGTGTGAGTTTGCTTGTGACCAATACCTAGACTATTGTTTGTTCACCTCCCCACATACAAAAAATTTGCCTCGTCTGAGAACATCACTGTTTCCAGAAAAGATGGGTTTACTGTTATTTGGCGCAGGAACCATTCACACATCTCAACCCTTTAGTCAAGATCATCCTTCATTAGATGATGCATGATCTGCAACTTGTAAGAATGGAATTTTTAACCTTTTTAAAATTTTATGCACTGTGCTCCGGGAAACACCGATTTCCAAGCTTGTGCATTGGATTGATTTTTTTTGGACTAGCGTGAAACTTTGCAAGTACCACAGTCCTGGTATTTTCATTTACTGATGGTCTGCCAGAACGCCATTTATCTTTTATCGATCCTGTTTCACGAAGTTTCTTTAGTAATTTTGCAACTTCCTACCTTGTGTTACTGACTTCTCTGGATGTCTCCTGTTAAACTCAGCCTGCAGGTCCCTCTGTGACTAGCCCTCTTGATAACAAAGAAGAATAATCTCCACTTGGTGCTCTTTCGACAGCGACATTATGAATCTATGAACAAACAAACAGAAAAATATTTGTTCTTCTATGATTCCAGACTTTATGGACACCCGTATAACAAAATGTGTAATGCAGATTTATTTGGATTAAAATGTAGTAGATAGAAAAATAAGCTTGAGTAAGAATAGTTTGTATACCCACTAATAAACGAAGACTGAGAAAGTCATATGGATATATCACATCAGATTTTATTTTTCAAGGATTGCAGTTAAAAATATATAATCAATCAGTTGGGGTTTATGAGATAGTTAATTAGCTTGTCTTAGTGACTTATTGTCATCTTACTGCCATTCCTTAGTTTTGCAGAGTTTCCATCAAATGTACAGCTCTCACATTAGCCACTATTCCTGGCCCTGTTCCAGGACTATTTTCTAAGATCATTGCCTACATTTCAGTAGTTTCTTAAGCTGCTAGTCAGTTTTCATTTTCACAACAGAATCCACCCTCTTTTAACTGTTTTAACAACTGTAATCATGGTATGTATATGTTAGCACTATTTTAAGGTAGGGACATTTGTGGGCATAAACTATTATGTTTTACCAAGGTTTGTCCCTAGCAAATAATCACTGGGATTTTGCTCTTTGCTTGTGATGTAATTCTTTCTTTAAAACACCTTCAAATTGCTAACTCACATCAAAATATCAAGCTAAAAACTTGAAGCCAAATTTATTAGGATCAAGCCATTTTATTCATGCACATCATTTAGTGAATATTTGCTTAATGTGTAAATCCACAGAGTTAATATCATTTTATTAAGTTGGTTGGTTTACAACACTCCCCATATGGTAGATGACCTCCAGGGAAACCTTATTCTACCAAGCAATGCATGGGCCCCATTTATTAATGGAAGCCTCCAGAAGGCAGAGTCCATTACCGCTGATGAGGTAGTGATAATGATAAATGGCAAGTAAATGAGAGGACCTATAGGTTTTACCATGGACTCTGAACTATATTAACCACGACCATTTAATTTGTGTCCTGCTGACCAAAAATGATGAGCTATTGCAGATTTGCCTATTTGCTTAAGTTTTAAATTTCCTAGGTGTTCCTTTAGTCTGGTTTGTAGGTTTCTCTTGGGTTTTCCTATGTACTCATATGTTTTATGGCACCCTTCACAATCAATCTGGTAAATCCCTGAATTCTTGGTGTTCAGTATAGTGTCTCTAAGTTTCTGAGGTTGTGTTTATTGCGTGGAGCAATTTTATGCCACTTTCTAGAAATAGTTTTTGTTATAAATTTTTGGATGGAATGTGAAACTACTATATATTTTCAGTGAGATATTTCTACTATTGATAGTGGTGATGTCCTTCAACTTTTTTTGTCTTTTGTATTTTTGTATTAGTTTGTCCACCATGTGTGTGCTGAATTCATTTTGTATGGCTACTTTTAGAATATGTTGATATTTGCGGTATATTCATCTTCTTGGAGTGCAAACTGTGGTAAATTGCATGTTGGAGTGATTTAAAATTGTGATTATTGTTTCTTTATATAGTTGTCCACTTCGGTGGGTTTTCTGTATATCCCTTTAGTGTCTCATAGTTTTGAAATCTGGAAAAGGCAGCCATTTGTCTTTTGATATTTCCAAAGTGAATTTTATGGTTTGGTCTTGCAAACTTGCAGTTTCAAGGGTCATCTAAATGCCTCTTTTGTACAATGGCAAAAATGTCACTCACATTATCTCATCCAAACTTTAAAACTGTGAGGAAGGGATTTTATTAGATGAATCTCCAGGGTACTCATCTGTTAATAATGATGACAATGGGTTTTCACTTGAAAGGCCTAAGGTTTGCTGATAAAAGTTGTGATTGAGTGTGAAAGTTTCGTTTGATGCACAAATTTGTCAGTTTCACCAGTTCATCTATTTCTGTTTTTGGCAGTTTTAATCATTCTAACCTAGGGATGGGACCTCAATACTCTCAATACTTGATGGTATCAAAGTATGTCTAATACTTTTTGAGATAAACCTTCGATACTTTTAAATTTTTAAATTTTGCATTATTGAAAATTGTTGTGCTTGACTTTATGCAATGTACATAAGGAATGAAAGGAATTGAGAGTTCATGTTATTGCCTCGCAAATGTCCCCAAAGAGTTGCTTGACTATAGTTCGTGATAGACTTTGACTGGCTTCCTGTGGGTAAATCAATACTACATTTCATAGAATCCTGTGTCTAAACGAAAATATGCAAAACAATGGCGGAAGAGTAGAGGTACTCTGGTAACATGCAGTGTTAACTGAGCTGTGAATGAAGCTGATGCACTAAATCACGTTTCTGCAGTAGCCTAGCTTGGCGACTCGCTCTCACAGTGACACTCCAGTGACCAAAATCTGTGAATCCAGCAGAAGCAAATCAGGTCTTAAGACCTGAAATAATATAGAGCATGAAAATAGTTTTCTTCCTTCAGTCTGTTTGTGTTTATGCAAGTCAAACTTGAGTCATGAGCATAGATTACAGGTATACCTTATGACCAATTTCCATAATATGGATACAAAATCCTTTAAAAGAAAGTTTTCAGCACAAAATGTAGTTACATAAAAAGGAAGCAAAGGAATTATTATTACTTTTTATTGTTAGCATTATATTATATACCCTTATATAATATTAGCCTTATATTAGCTTTATTATATAACTGTGGCATTATCAAGATAAAAAAAAATGTCAAACAGAAACAATTTCGGAATTGGCTTATAAGAAAATTCATTACATGTGTTTATACACTGAAAACTACTAAGAAGAACATATTTCAGTGAAACGAGCTATCGCCTTTACAGTTTTTTGTAAAGTGAGTATCGAGTATCGAATATCGAGAAATAGTGATATCGTCTCATCACTATTCCAACCAATCACAATTTTAGCAATTTTGGTATTTGATTGATAGAAATGTTTGTGAAAAGTGATGTTATATCAAAAAAGACTAGGATTTCTTCTGGTGGTATCTGAGTATCTTGAATTTTTTGGACTAATACTGTGGAGTGCTTTATGCTCAGGCTTTCAAATTTTCCAAGAGTTGAATGTGTTCACTAGTCATCTGGCTATTTTGTATGTTGATGCAATTGGTGCATTTTGTATGTCACTGGTTGATGATGTAGTGAAGTTCTCCAATAAATTCTGTCTCAAACAAAAACAATCCTTTTGTGGACATATGGGAGGGAAGAAAGAGAGAGATTGAGACAGTGAGACAGAATGCTTTTAGGCTTCTGATTGGTGGAGAGAAGTTCATGGTGTTTTACTTTATTTGTTTTTGCATAATAACCACTTCTAAGAAGTACAGTTCTTTAATCACAGCTCAGCATGAACAGGGAGAGAACAGTTTAAAAATGTTTACTTCATTTCTCTATAACCTGCACATACACCACAAATGTGTTCTAGGATCATGAATTCTGAAAGGAATGTTTACAACAGACATATACATAAACTTAGAGATTTTAAACCAAAGACAGGCACAGTTTATACACTATTAACATATTATTGTTAAATAATATGTAGCCTAACTTTGTATTACTAATGAAACAGTTGTATAACACATAAGTTGTATTGCTATACTATATGGTCCTCTTGGAACAAAGTAGGTCTCAAGGTGAATGCTGATTCAGATGTTATTGTTTCTTGTACAGAATTGCTTCTGATGTTTAAGGCTGTATTTCCTACACCTCCTGCATAATTCACAAGCCCAGAACACTTATATGCAATTTAAAAGCAGTCAACTCATTATCACCGAACAGGCCTGTCAATTTGTCGAAATCAGCCAAGGCAAACCTTAATTGTTTCGTGATGCTTAAGAAAGAAACCCCAAAGCATAAACCTTATGCTATTGCATGATAATATTAATTCTGTAACACATAGAACTAATAACTCATTGGCAATGTTTTACTCAATTTATTGTCAGAAGTTAGCATTGCTGCAGCTAGTGTTGTAAAATTTATCTGCACACATGTAGCATCAAACATGTGGTGGATTGAGTCTGTTTTCCGTTGTTTACAAAACGATCTTTCTTGTTCAAGGTACAGTATAGACAACTAGATGACAGTACAACTGACACTAAAGTATAGAATCACCTTCCAGATGCCAGCAGACATGCAGCTGATGATGGAGATGAATGTCTTCAAAATATATTCTGAGTGAACACTTATAACTGAAACTTAAATGTTATCAATCCACTAACAAATATTGTATTTTACCAAAACACTGTCAAATATAAAATTGATAAATGTATAGTTCCTCATACAGCTTTTAGTAACAATTAATAGCTACTTCTTCTTTTTAGGAGACTAAGGACAATGGTTTATTTAATAATAAACTAATATGTATTCTATTTTGTAGCTTAATTTAGAGATCTGGAATTAATTTCATTTTCCAGGTAACCCTGTTGTATGCGACTGCCTGACACGGCCATTAAGGCGCTGGTTAGCAACTCAGACAAGGCCCTCTCAAGATTGGTGGGAGATGAAATGCTCATCACCTGAATTCTTAGCTGGTAAATCTTTCCCAACTGTACCAGAGAGTCGTCTGAACTGTGTTGATGGAAGGGAGACGTCAGGAGATTTGCAGTTTGATATTAGTCCTGATGTAAAATTCCGCAGCATTCAGCCGTAAGTATAATTTTCAAAATCATTTTGATTACTGTGTTTATGAGGCCCATTGAAGAAAAGTAAAATAAATATTCATTCATTCATTATCTGTTTACCCTCCTCTTATGTAGGACTTACACCCCCCAGGACTTACAAGCGGGTGCCTGGGGTCAGAGGCCCGTCGAGGAGCAGACACTCATGGATCAGACAGAGCATCCAGGATGGGTGATCAGCCCGATGCCTGGTATGGGATGAAGGAAGTAGATGAAACGAAATGTTGATGAAATGGATGAAAGGAAAGGTGATGATGGAGCAGTTGGTGGAATGAATGGCGGGGGAAACCGGAGAACCCGGAGAAAACCCGCCCAGACACCGCTTCGTCCACCACAAATCCCACATGCAGGTCCCTGGGATTGAACCCGGGCCGCCTAGATGGGAGGCGAGCGGTCTAACCACTCGGCCACGGCGCCGCCTAAAAGTAAAATAAATAGCTGAATTGAATCAACTGCATTGAATTTATTTGCAGTTATAAAATAAAAGAAATTATATATATATACAATAAAATTGTGACTAAATGTTTTTAATTTTGCATAAATAATTGATTTTTAACAGTTAAAGGTCAAGGGGGAAGAAGGAGGAATTTCAATAAAACATTTAAAATGGGATAATCTCATAATAAGTTTATAAAGCACAATTTAAATAGGCAGATTCCAAAGAAATTATTATTTTAGCCTTGATATACAGGCTAAAAAGGTGGAGTACTCAAAATGTAACAGTGCTTCCTGTAAAAAGATCTTTTCTTGACATTCCCCATTTTACCTCTGATCAACTATTTGGAAACACTCCTCCCCCCAAAAGTAATTAAGTTTTTTTGTGCAGGCACATGCTTCTTTCTTTTCTTTTTTACATTCTGTATTAATTTCAACATGCTCAACATGCCCTATAACATCAGCAATATGTGTGTGAGTCTGTGTGTGTGTGAGAAACAGAGAGTTAAAGTTAGGGGAAAAAAAAAAAAAATTATTTTTGTTTATGGATGCTCTTTAACTGCTGTGGTCCTTAGCGTTCCATTCTATATTGGGCGTGAAAGACCATAATTTTGCTCAGAGGCCTCTTTGTCAGGCTTGAGGTTCTTTTACGTGCTGCAAATCTATGACACGGTACCATTGGCTTTACTTCCCTTCCAAAGGAAACCATGCTAAGGATTTTTATGCCTGACAAAATCCATCCCCGCCACCGGGTTTAAACCCGTGATCTCGGGAACTAGAGCCTAGCATGGTAACCCTACACCACGGAGGACGACATAGAGTCAGGAGTAGTCAGATGGAGGGGCTTCCAACATGAACTCTGGGAGGAAGAGATGAAGGGCGACCAGATCCAGATGATGATGTGCACGAGCAAGGGATAGGGTCTCTAATGATTCCAACATGGCACCAATCCTGATGATGGCTAGCCTGAGCCACCCACAAACTAGGGGTCTTGGGAATAGATGACACAGCTTCCAGGAAGGAAGGGTGCCCCAACAGTCCCGGGTAGAAATCTTTCCAAGCTCAAATTCCACTGTCCTGCTGCAACACACCAACTGCTGTCGCCTGGTCCTATGACCCTGAAACAGATGAAAAAAAATGATGGACACGAAATTCATGGTAGAAAGGGAACCACCCCAGCATTCACCCACACCCTGAGGTGAAGTGCATCCAGAGCAATGACGGAAATCTGTATCGCATAAGGCAAGACAAGACAAGACACCCTCGGAAACCATAAAAAAAAGAAAAAACTATGGTCAAAGTGGCAGGCCCAATGGGAATCGAACCCGGAACCTCCTGAATATGAACTTCACACATTACAGTGGAGCCATTCTCACTGGATGAGAGAGGGAGAGAGAGAGAGAGAGAGACTGACTATGTTTTAATTTTTATTAACATCCCATAAAAAGCAACTTTATTATCATTGAAACCATCATATGAACATGCACAGTAAAAATACACCTAGTATGAATTCCTGTATCTGCCCCAAATGTGGCAAACAAGAAGAAGTTGATTGTATAAAGCACTGATGAAAATATAGACCCAATTGGATATTCAAAAGATTTAATATAAAATGATAGAATCAGGTACCTTGGTAACAAATGTAACCACACTTAGGTGTCATACAATCAGTTAATTCAGTAGGTAACTTGTTGGACAAAAGCTGATGTTTTTTACACGTTGACAAGTCATTACCAAGGCAAAACTGGAGGTAATGCAACTTTTTGTCTAAGTTGTGGTTGAGGTCTGGAGACCTAGCAGGCAAGGGTAGAAGGCATACCATGTAGAGCATGCCATATTGCCCTTGCAATGAGTAGATACCAGGCTCCCTTAAGCATCCAAGTATGGGCAGAGGACAGGATTGCCAATGTTATGATGTATGCAGCACTCATCATTGTCCCTTACTGAATACCAGAAGTGAATGTGATGTATTTATTGCCTCCATGCCATATTTCTAAGCTGCTCTCACTTCATCTCTCCAATGCATTCCCTGATGATATTATTGGATACATTTTGACAATGAGCCTGATGTCAAGGGTAAAACACATGGAACATGGAAATATAGGCCTACCTCTAACAGTCAACTGTGTATTGTTCATACAGACATATGGGAAGCTCTGGTGGGTTTGATTGCACTGATGATCAGGGTGGACATAATCATTCTTCTATCACTGCTTCTAACTGGAGTTGGTGCTAGTCCACACATCTGCTGCAAACACTTTTCTTCTACCACTTATAGACAATTGATGCCCCACAGTCCAAATGAGGTACAATCCTACTACATGACCAACAGCCTTGTGCTGCTCTATATATAGAAATACACTCAAAATTGTTTAATTGCTGTATAGGTTTTTGCTAATTATTTGCTTTTTAGACACAAATTATGATACCTATATAAAGTATTTTCAAATCTAACTCTCTTTAGAGTGTAAGGTGACCTTTGATATGGGCTTTGGTGGTAAAGCTGAATAGTTGCCAGTGTGTTAGAACCTGCAAAATACAATCATTGTGCCATCCATACATGCATATTCTGTACTAGTTAATCTTTATTTCAAAAATTTATTTAAATTATTATGGAATTATTTCATAAACATTCTTATTCTAAAATGTTCTTTGTACCCCACTTCCACATATTTCACTGGTAATTAATGGCATAATTATCTCTGTTGATTGTTTATTATGGCTTCTTGGGTTATCAACTGAATGTGATACAATTGTTCTAATTGTGTGGCCATCTTATCTCTGAGGAAGGCTACAGAGACAAGATGACCAAAAGCTTGGAATAATAGCATTATACAGAGCCTTCATTTGGGTGAGTGGCAGACTAACAGGAATTTGCTTGGCACTGGTAAGCACGCTGTTTGTTGGAGGAGTGGGATATTCATAGTCCCTTAAATTCAAGGCCTTAGATTTCTTATGGAAATTATAACTACAATAACTGCATAACTTCATCATAGAAGTTGTTGAAAATGATGTTCTTGTGCCACCACACATCTCTCGCACCTTTTAAGAAAATTCACATTCACATTCCTTAAATGTTCATGGTCACGTAAATAAAAATATGCTTCCTCCGTAAAAAAATTAAATGCCAGTCAATGTGATCATTAACAAAATACAGCACCCCATTGAATAAATTAACTGTACTCTCATTATTGCATGATTGCAATTCCTGAACTACATCTCATTATCTATCTTATAGGGTTTTAATTTTAAAAGTTTAATGGCATTCCAAGCCGGTTTTTGCAAAATTCTGATTCCTGTGTAAGCTTTCTCAGAGATTTCTTTGGATTTTGTCCCAACTTTTCTCCAATAACATAGAGTTTTTCCTTTGTAACAACATGGCAATTTAATTTTATTTCTTAACAAGAATAAATCCCATTTCCTTAAATCTATTTACAAGATTATGAACCATTTCTCTATGACATCTCTGTCTCACTTCTCTATAAGATTTTGTTATCACACAGGAATCATACATGAAGATTCTGTATGCTGAAGTATTTTTTTTTATAAATTAACTGAACACGGTTCACTGCAGTCCATAAGCGCATGCATATTCATTGGAATTTGGTTCAAGACCATTGCGTAAGGAAAATTAAGTTTTAAGTACTTTGTGTAACTGTGGCAATAAACATGAAGTTTTTGGTTTTACATTCTGTGTTTTGTGAAGTGTTAATAATGCCACTTTGAAAACCTGGGATCAGTGGTACAGGCATTAAGAGCAAAGTACTCTGCTCCCAGGCCAGAAATGTTATTTTTAAAGTGTACTCTTTCTTTAAGGAATTGTCATCCGAGGAAGTGCATGATCAGAAAAATTTTTCACAAAGCCAGGAACTCATGGACAAAGCGTACAATGTGAGTGTGTATTTGCACATTGTGAAACTGGACAAGACTTCTAGCACAGAAATTGGCGAATCTTTATTTAAATCTCCAGAAAGTAAAATAAAAAAGTGTTTCAAGATTGGCTGGCATGTAATAACATAGCATTCTACCCTTCTGAAACTAGAGCAGAATTGTTAAAAAAAGTAAATCATTACAAAGTGCAAGGTAAAGAAGTACAAGCTAGATAAAATTGCATTATAAAAGGGGCACCAAATTATTTGTTTACTTCCTTAGATTGTTGGTACAACCCCCATATAATTAGTTTGTGCTAAAGGGAGAAGTTGCTAAAGAAAACACTACTTTTCTTCTTGTGGATGTTGAAAGCGCATGCTGCACTTATCAGAGTGACAGAACAACACTGGGTATTTGTTGTCATTTTGTCATGTCATGTTGCATACTCAAAAAAATCTGATGTGTTACACTCACATGACTTTCTCTACTCTTGTACAAACTATTTTTACAAACGCTTATTCTCCATCTACTTCATGTTAATCGAGATAAACATTTGCAAACTCTATCTTAATGCTAAGTTTCTTGTAGATGTAAGGGGAATATATATTTACGAGGGCAATATAGAAATACATGGCACATGTGGACACAATATCACATAAATATCTCTTAATAGCTGGTTGCTAGGTACAGCACCATTCCCTTTGCCACAGATTAATACTCTTTGCATATCCAAGACAAAAGAATGAATAACGAATTCCCATTTGAGAAAATAAGTATTGAGAAATTTAAGGGAATAACAAGCAATATCTCGAATATGGTTCACTCAACAAAAAAAATGTATATAACATAAATTGTGTATTTTAACGTGATCTACATTTTTTTGTGTAGTAAGATTTTGTCTATCTCTTATGGCTTACCAGTTATGCAAAAGTCGTTCACAATGAAGAATGCTTTTGGAGACATTCCCAGAAAATTCAAGATATACATTTTATTTGTCATGAAAATATCGTAAACATATGATATTTTAATCAAAATCGTTAGAGCCATTTTTGAAAAAATTAAAATTTTCGAAAAATGTTCCATTAAAGGGTAATCTGGGGTGGGAGAATTTTCTTGAAAACCTTCGTGTCGTATCTCTGGAAGATACTGAACCTAAATACCAAGTTTGGTGTTTATCCGACTGTTCGTTTCTGAGTTATGCTGTTCACAGACACACAGACACACACACACACAGACATGTTTCCAAAAGTGCTTTTTTTGGATTCATGGGCTCTCAAAACATATATTTCCGGTGAAATCTCCGTATCGAATTTTTGGGTGGAATACAATACTTTCCCTACTTACTATATGTAGTAGAGAAAGTAAAAAAGTCTGATGTGTTACACTCACATGACTTTCTCTACTCTTGTACAAACTATTTATACAAACGCTTATTCTCCATCTACTTCATGTTAATCGAGATAAACATTTGCAGAGTCTATCTTATTGCTAATTTTCTTGTAAATGTAAGGGGAATATATATTTACAAGGGCAATTTGGAAATACAGTAGCCTTTAAGCACATACATATCTCTTAATAGTTGGTTGCTAGGTGCAGCACCATTCCCTTTGCCACAGATTAATACTCTTTGCATATCCAAGACAAAAGAATGAATAACGAATTCCCATTTGAGAAAATAAGTATTGAGAAATTTAAGGGAATAACAAGCAATATCTCGAATATGGTTCACTCAACAAAAAAAATGTATATAACATAAATTGTGTATTTTAACGTGATCTACATTTTTTTGTGTAGTAAGATTTTGTCTATCTCTTATGGCTTACCAGTTATGCAAAAGTCGTTCACAATGAAGAATGCTTTTGGAGACATTCCCAGAAAATTCAAGATATACATTTTATTTGTCATGAAAATATCGTAAACATATGATATTTTAATCAAAATCGTTAGAGCCATTTTTGAAAAAATTAAAATTTTCGAAAAATGTTCCATTAAAGGGTAATCTGGGGTGGGAGAATTTTCTTGAAAACCTTCGTGTCGTATCTCTGGAAGATACTGAACCTAAATACCAAGTTTGGTGTTTATCCGACTGTTCGTTTCTGAGTTATGCTGTTCACAGACACACAGACACACACACACACACAGACATGTTTCCAAAAGTGCTTTTTTAGGATTCATGGGCTCTCAAAACATATATTTCCGGTGAAATCTCCGTATCGAATTTTTGGGTGGAATACAATACTTTCCCTACTTACTATATGTAGTAGAGAAAGTAAAAAAGTCTGATGTGTTACACTCACATGACTTTCTCTACTCTTGTACAAACTATTTATACAAACGCTTATTCTCCATCTACTTCATGTTAATCGAGATAAACATTTGCAGAGTCTATCTTATTGCTAATTTTCTTGTAAATGTAAGGGGAATATATATTTACAAGGGCAATTTGGAAATACAGTAGCCTTTAAGCACATACATATCTCTTAATAGTTGGTTGCTAGGTGCAGCACCATTCCCTTTGCCACAGATTAATACTCTTTACATATCCAAGACAAAAAAATGAATAACGAATTCCCATTTGAGAAAATAAGTATTGAAAAATTTAAGGGAATAACAAGTAATATCTCGAAAATGGTTCACTCAACAAAAAAAATGTATATGACATAAATTGTGTATTTTAACACGATCTACATATTTTGTGTAGTAAAATTTTGTCTACTCTTATGGTTTACCAGTTACGTAAAAGTCGTTCACAATGAAGAATACTTTTGGAGACATTCCCAGAAAATTCAAGATATACATTTTATTTGTCATAAAAGTATCTTAAACATATGATATTTTAATCAAAATCGTTAGAGCCATTTTTGAGAAAATTAAAATTTTCGAAAAATGTTTGATATAAAGGGTAATCTGGGGTGGGAGAATTTTATTGAAAACCTTCGTGTTGCATCTCTGGAAGATACTGAACCTAAATACCAAGTTTGGTGTTTATCTAACTGTTTGTTTCTGAGCTATGCTGTTCACAGACAGACACACATACAGACAGATACACACACAGACACACAGACGGACATGTTTCCAAAAATGCTTTTTTTGGATTCAGGGGGTCTCAAAACATGTATTTCCGGTGAAATCTTGGTATCAAATTTTTGGGTGGAATACAATACTTCCCCTACTTACTATACGTAGTAGAGAAAGTAAAAACTGCAGCAAGAAGATTTCTATAAAGAAGTGGCTCGAGATAACACCGCGAAAAAATTAGCTATATACCTATAGGAAACTGATTCTGAATTAAGTGTAGATGAGAATGAAGAAGAAGAAGAAAAACAAGAGAATAATGAGCTAGCAACTCCCGTACAACTCACTTTCAGAAATTCAGGTACATTGTTTTCAGTAAAAAGAAAACACATTAATATTGAATGTTACAGGTTTAACGCTATGTAGAAGCATCCTTTGCTGCGTAAGCTTATGTTTTGACAGTTTGTGATGCTACAAATGTTGCTTTTTCTCTTTCTCCCCATCTTCCTAGCTCTGGCACATCACTTGGCAGCAATGCAGCCACGGCAGGACACATTGGCTTAGCTCATATGCCTTCTAAAACCATACGCCGTATAACACACTATAGCACTGAAGCACATGGTCTCATAATGTGTTCAACCTCTGTACAGCACAGACTTTGAGTCAACTGATTAGCCTCCACACAGAGAGGAGGGAAAGTGAAAGGGGAGCAGAACCGGTTAGAAATGTTGCAGCACTAGGCGAGAAATTCCCTGTAATGTAGCCACTCATCCAAATGCAGGGTCTGTACTTGGTTTATAGACTATGAAGCAATAATACATGAAATAACTGGAGGAATAAGGTGATTGATTATAAACTATATACCACGAAAAGGGTTACACATCAAAAACTTCCAGAATCCAGACATTTTGTTAAAGGATGAAACATTCTCAAATAGGTACAAGTCTCACTGTTTTGCAGCTGTTATTTGGAACAAAACACAGCAAAGCAGAATCTGGCTTTCATCTATACATTTTATATATGGAGGAGAATGAAAATTATTATGTCATTTTAGTTTTTGAGCACATATTTTAGAAGAAAACACTAATTGCTTTGCACATTATTGCTCAAAAATGGAAAGGTAAGGCAATTCTTTGTGAAGCACGTGTTGGATGAATAACTTATCTATATTTTCTATTTTCCTTAAATGTCTTTTCATCATCATCATCATTGTCATCACCTCCTCCTCCTCCTCCTCCTCCTCCTCCTCCTCCTCCTCCTTCTTCTTCTTGATAGCTGCAATATTGCTCACTACTGGCTATAAAATACTATTGAGCCCAGTTGGATTTTACTTTAAATCTATATAAGCAAATTTTTCAGTAACGTAAATTTATTTTCATTGTTCTTACATTCAAAACACCAAAACAAGTGTGTTTTGTTTTTAAATTGCTCTCTGTAAGCAGTACAAACTTCTCTACAGATACATGAAAGAATTAAATATTTCCATTAGATACAAATATCATTCCCATAATGCAGTAAAGTAATTGAGGCCACCTTCAGAAACTTGGCAGGCATTCTACTGTGAAACTGCTTTCATTTTACCCTACAGCATGAATTTTCTCATGCACTTACATGGAAAGCACGTGTTTACCAAACTTATATTTTCCAAATCATTTTTCTACAATTTTATTATAGAAAAGAAATGTTCGTTTCATATTGATGTCCTTATTTAAGCCTTTCTCGGGTTTAAAATATGACAGTTTATGCAGATTGTGGAAAAAAAAAATGTGCAGAAAACTGTAGAGTAGACCAAATTAAGCATTTTAAGATTAGGGACATGGGGTCTCAGGTGCTGTATAATAACAGGGGCACTGCATGAGCATAATTGAAATCTGGCTTTATGAAATACATACATTTGCCAGTCAAAATTAAATGCAACTCACATGAAAGTGTGTACATCCTGTCTCAACCAATGAGTATCTACTGATACACAATGAGAAATGTGTGCTATGCTGTTCTGAACAAGTGAGTATTACCACACCATCTAGTAGGCTTCACATTGGACACACCTAGTGTCAGCGACTAGTACTGTACAAGGGTGCATTTTGTTTACATCTGACATGCCACAAACAGGTTTCACAATTGGAGACTCCAACATGACAGATTAATGTTGATGCATGTAGCACAGCAAAAAGGCTTCTGTGACCTCTTGTCCCTAATCCCAAAATGCGTATTTGGTATTGCCTTTCTACTCTACAGTTTTCTCCACACTGTTTTTCAGCACCTAGTATACTCTTATTGCAACTATTACTTCATTTAACCTCATTTTATTTTATTTCAGCCACAGGAATTACAGTCAGCACAGAAAGTATTCATATGCCACTAAACTTCTGAGGAAAATTTATATTTTGAAGAGTATTTAAAGATAATTTGAAATTTATTGAATCAAAAGATGGCATCTTCAACAATAATTTATACTTTATATGAAAGCAGCAAACATTTATAAACAGAATGTCACTTCCATAAAGATAAACTTGATATGCAAATTTCTCAGCCACGAAAAGTAATCATACATTCACAAAAGCAATATATAGTACTACAAAAATGTTGGTTTTCACTACTTTGCAGGATGTCCTTTAGCTTTAATTATAGTGTCTAGTGTTCTTCGTAGGGAATGGACACATTTTTTAACCTCCGTGTTTGATGTTTAGTTCCATTCTTCCACAAGAGCAGTTTTCAGTACTTCTTTGTTGGGAATTGCCCATTTCTCATGCGTTTCCCCAAGATATTACAAACTTGTTCAATAGGGTTAATATCTGAGATTGGAGAAGGTTACAAACTGTTTTGGAACATTATATAAGATATACAGTCGCAGTATGTTTTAGATCTTTATCCAGCATAAACATCTAGTCTTCTTGGAGTCCAATTTTATCCTCATTGGTATACAGCTCTTGCTCAAGAATGTCCATGTACTTCCTATGATCCATTATCCCCTTGATATTATGGGGATTCCTGACACCTGATGCATTCATGCACCCCAAACAAGGACAGATCCTCTGCTGTGCTTCACTGTGGAAATAACATTTTTTTGGCTACAGTTCTATATTTTTTTTCCCTCCATACTTTGTGACTGCAGACTGAACCAAATACTTTGAATAGACTCTCATCTGTCCATAGCACTTTTTCCCAAAAGTCAACACCCTTATCATAGTACTTATGAGCAAATTGTAGGTGGTTTTTCTTGTTTTATGGACTGACATAGACTTCTTATGTGCTTCTCTTGCATTGTACCCTTTGTTATAGTAAACAGCTCGCATAGTGCTTACTGAAACATTAATTCCTGTCTTCTGCAATGCAGCAACAATCTGGTGAGCAGTTATTCATGGATTCTTTTTAATTCAACGAAGAATACTGTTCTTAACTTTAGCCATGAGGATTTAGGTTGGCAGCTTGTGGGTGTATTTAGGACAGATTTCCTGGCTCCTAACCTGCCAATGAAGGATCGAATGGTTGATTGTAATCTCCCCACTATCTGAGATATTTCAGAAAGAGTTTTGAGATCATTGTGCAGTCTAATTATTATTTTTCTCTCTTCGGCAATAGTTTCTTTCCTTCTTCAGCCCATTTTAATTTATCTTCGCAACTTATTGTGTTCCATGTCAGTGTTGTGCATGCACGCCACTTGTGAGGCAGACAAATGCAGAAAGGATAGGTAACACGTGATGTAACCACATTTTTTAATGTAGTTGCCTTTGGTGTACAAATACTTTCTGTGCCAAATTTGCAGTATTATCCAGCATTACTGTGGGAAGCTATTGATTTTAGAAAATTTTCAGCAAAATTTTAGGTGAAATAAGTAAGAAAATTCATGGACCATATAATTTTATAATTGGAGTAAGTTTCATGAATAATTATGTTGCAAAAACACATGATGTTTCTACATTTAGTTGGTATACAAATACTTTCTGTGCTAACTGTACATTAATTTGTGGTACCATCAATACTACTAAGATATAATAAAAATAGATTATAATATGTTCATAATAGAAAAATAATAAATAGTACTATATAAGAACACAATACAATGTTTTAAAAGCCAACAATTCTTCTATAAAATAAAGGTTATGCAGCAATAAGAAGTGTTTTACCTATCTTTTAAACATAGCCTCTGAGGTTGCAAGTTTGAGTTTTTCCAACAATTCATTATATAATTTAATAACAGCATTCTTGATGCTTTTACTGAACAAAGTTGTGTTATGACTGATGATACTTAGCTGCTGTTTACTCTTGGTGTCATATTTATGTTTTTCAACATTAACTTCAAATTGTTCCAAGTGCTTTCTAACATATATCACTACTTCGAGTAGGTGTATATACCCATGGCAAAGACAATATTGACAGTAAATGAAATACATTTTTACATGAGTGAGTTTTTTTAATTCACTCATTAATCTAATTAGTTGCTTTTGCAATTTAAAGATAATGAGAATTTTCCCACAATATTATACCAAATTTCAATAAACTATTACAATATACAAAATAAAAAATTGTTAAAGTGCTTAAATATACTACTTTGTTTATAGTCCTAAATACAAAACAAATTTGACTTAATTTAGATACTGCTTTTCAACATGTGTGTTTGATATTCATTGATCCATATATCCAGGATTTTTGTAGATGGTTTATACTATACTAATTGATTATGTACTGTTAATATAACATAGCAAACAAGCTAGAATTGTAGCTATGATAATTGAATTTATTTATTTATTTAATCTCTGTAAAGTAAATATTGTTAATATTTTACTGGCTAGTAATTGTTATGTCAGATGATATAATGAAGTAAAATTTGTTACTTATGTGTGCAGGGCAGTTGATAAACCTGGAACAGAGGTGACCTGGTATGTGACAGCACGTGAAGATGTAGCAGACTTTTATGTGGTAGTACGCGCTGGAGAGCAAACTTTGTTAGAAGCAGATTTGCCCTATACTGCAAGACGCCATGTACTACCTTCATTCTCTGAAAATGCAGAGGTCTGTGTTCTAGCACGTGACAGCGAGGGCAATGTGCGTCGCTGGAGAAGCAGCCAGTGCAGAACTCTGAAAGCATTCACAGCTAATGGTACCCCCTTGTTTAATCCTTGGCTGTCCCTAATTGGTGCTCTTGTAGGCTTTGTTTTGTTCAGATAGCAATTATTCTTTAGGCAACTGATTTTGAGAGCTTTTCTGAAGCTTTATCGCTCAAGGAAACTATCTAGTACATATCATTACACAGCTGGTTCTTGTTAAGAAGCTGTGAGTCCCAATGAAGATAATTAAATAAGAAATATTTATCAAGGTAAAAAGAATTAACAAGAATTATGAAATCCCTATGTGATTTTTTCAGGTGATGAAACTTATTAAGACATTTGCATACACAACAAATTGAAAACATTATTATTATTTAAGAGGTGTACCTGTGGATATGATTCATCCCCAGTTATAGTGTGTCTCAAACTTGAAAGAACAGTACGGGTTAAATGGGGCACACTGTTGTCATATATACTATATGTACGCTTGCAACTTTGGTGCCCAGCTGCCACCGGTCTACCAATTTAATGTCATCTTGTGAATGATACGTCATCAAACAGTGAAATATCTGCACTGCTACTTAAGGCAATTGTAAGAAAATTAACTTTCACCTGCACTTTATGTCTCCTCTTTGTAGTTTTAGTACTTTAAAATATAAGTTTACAGGCATAAAAATATATATTATCAAACAAATATGGAGATATAAAATGATAAAAGCTTTAAGTTGGAGGGTATCATTATGTTTACCCTTGATAAAATTACATTCAAAGTGGATGAAATGTTTTCAAAAAGCAAAGAATGAACGATGCTCTGCACTCTACTTTGATTTATTCAATCATATTGCATTAACCTAGTGTGTTTTTATTTCCTCCAATCTTTTTGCTTTCTTTTTATTTGCATCCTTAGAGATCCTTTCATCTTTTCCTTTTTTATCTTATATATCACTGTTTATGAACATCCGGTACCTTTAGCTGTTTCTTAGTGGCTTATTAATACTCATTTTACTTGAATAATCTAATACCTTCATTATTATTTTACATTTCTTCTTAGTTTACCAACATTTCATCTCTTCCTATCATCTCCCTTCATAACTATAAATATTTACGTAAAATGTTAAATAAATAACCTACATAACACTTCAGTGTTCCACATACTATAAGCATATACACTTCCCTAAACCTGATGTTAACCTACTCTGCCTTGTGCCTGGCATTTGTTAGCTGAATAGATGGATGACTTTTGTTTGTCATACACAATGAATGCAAGAAGTTAAAGGTTTCTGGCTTCTTTTAAAAACTGTCTCCAGCCCTCCTTAACATTTTTGCTTGCTTGGTCCACATTGTAAACCCAATAATAAAACAGTTTCTTGCTGACTTACTTTTCTACTGCATGGATATAGAATTTTCAAAAAATAGTTAATTAAAAATATTATAACACTCATCTTATTAAAGCCACAGTTGCATTCTACCCTTTAGTTTATCAATTATTGTGTCAGAAGCTTAGAAACAGCAAATATTAGACTTTTACTGAAAAACACGCTTTCTTTAGAAATTTGTACCCATAGAAATTTATAAATGATATAATCTAATAAAGAAAAATATTCTGCATAGGATAATGGGTTCAAAGCTGAAAATTATAACAAGTGAATACTTACACTTTGTTATTACCAACTTAGCGACAATACGAGAGTAGTAATGGCAACATGTATGTATTAGATAGTGACAGAGATATCCCATTTACCTCCATACTATCTTTTAAAGTTGAGACAGCTATGGCTCTGAGGAAGTGATATAAATGATGATAGAGAGAGAGCCTCAGATGGGAAGGAGAGAGAGAGATAAAGACAAACAGAAGAAAGGAAAGCTTATCCTTTGTACTTACTGATAGATTTGCTAGGATTATTAGCCACAAATTTTCATGGAATATATTGGTATTGATCCAAAAGAGTTTTATAAAATTGTTAAAATTTATCAAATTCTTTTTGTTTGTTTATATTAAATTCTTTAATTCAGTTAATTGGAAAGGCTGTGTTATTATTTTTTGAGCTATTCTTAGGCACTACTACCATTTTAATGTATATGTGGACTACAAAGCAATAAATGAATTATGACTGTAGTACTGCATTTTAATATATTAAAATGAACATAATATAAAATTAAAAATGCTTTATTTTGAAATTAAAGAAGCTTTTGCAATGTATGCAACTAAACCATTAATTTTTCTTAGAATTATATCAGGAATATCATCTTTTCAAATTTACTTCAAGAAAAGTCCAAATAAATTTGATCACCTTACAGGTGCCTAGTACTTATGCTAATTTAAGTTCTTGGTGCACAATTCTGTTCATTACTATAGGCAATTTGAGAAAGAACCTAATCTCAGGTGCACTTATGAAAAATCATAGAATATAAAACACTATGAACCCAATATCAGAGGGTGTTTAAAGAACATTTCATCCAGTATTCTCATATATGTTCTAATTATCTGCTTTACCTTTATTTACTGCACTAGTTGGCCAAGATATGAGTGCACTTGGAGGACCAGTGCAGTGAAGGCAGAGGCATTGTTGTGATGCAACAAAATTCTACGCAGGCCAGTCTTGGCATGCTTTGTTCTCAGTGCATTGAAAACTCGTGGCAGACATTTTGTAGTGTATCATCTGGCAGTGACAGTGTTTTGTCCCTCAAGTGGAATTCTCACAATATGGCCACTTACCTCACTTTTGTTGGGGGATCCTCTCCCAGGAAGACCCAGACTGATAACTGTCACTTAGTTCTGGATTATACTGGTATATCCAGCTGTCATCATCTGTTATGATGTTTAATATGTTTTAGGATCTTTCCCCATCAATTTTTTTCTGTCATTTCCTGGCACCAGTGTGCCTCTTTCTGCTCATTTATGAGGTGGTGACTGCAGAGCTTCCTGACGTGAAGTTTTTCTTTAAGAATGGTGTTGAATCTGATATGCACAATAATGATCTTCCTGCAACATGTGCTCTGCTTTCATCACATTTGCATCTACTGTTACTGTAGTCAGCTGCCCTGCACAATCTTTATCTTCAAGGGGATCCCTTCCTCTTTTAAACTCAACAAACTATTGATAAATCGTAGATTGCAAAGTGCAAAGGTCCTCAAATGCCTGATGTAGTCTTTCAAGGCATTCTCTCTCCCCTAAACCGACTTTAAATTCAAATAAAATCATTGCACAGAAATACTCTTACTTGAGATCCATCCCAGCGTATGGCATAGCAATTCCTGTATGCACATCCACAGATGAGCTGATGCTGCACGTTGTTGGACTGCAGCCTGACTTGCACAGGTTACTATCTGAACTTCAGTCTAAAGATAGGAAGACCTGCTTTGGCTTACCACAACTCATTGTTGTCCATTCTCGAAACTTTCAGAGTGACTCTATGTGTGAATAATATTAATGTTCTTCTTTTTTATCTCTTTCTGTCATGAAAGTGCATGATTAGTTGAACTGTGCAGGCAACAAAAGCTAATTATATTCCTTGTTTTCAAAATGTGTTTTATGTTTATAAAGATGTATATAAAGTTATATGTTATAACTTTTTAAAGTTATATGTTTATAAAGGCTTTGTGTTTCATAAGAATAAAATTATTAGATTTTGTTCCGCGGAAACAAACAAGTAGACTAAATTGCAATTCTGAACATTTATTCGTGGGAGACACATCATTTCATGAAATTACATTTTTTTCTACTTACAAAGTAATCTTTAGTAACTCATGGGTCTGAAAACACTCTTGGCAATTATGCTTTAAATTGACTTATTTTGTAACTTGTATCATAAATAATTATTTTCTTATGTGTTTATTTGAGGTTTTGCCAACTGTTTTAATACTGCATTCCACTCTTTGACTTGGGTGGCCAAAGACATGGGTTCATGAACAGGAGGTTGAGAGTTTGATTCCTAGCAGGACTAGGGTGACCATATCTCATGGACAGAAAAAGAGGAGACTTTCACTAAAAGCACATTCAAAGCATACTAAGGAATTTTTTGAGGCTCGTACCTACTAAGGATTCATAAATTTTACATAATTATGTATTGTATTAAGATATATTATTTAGGTTTATGAAAGCAGCATTGCAATGGTTTAGAATAAAATATACTGGTTTGTTTTATTTCACTTAAAATTAGTATCTAGAGTTACACCGACACTCAAAAATAATTGCACAACTTTGGGCTTCACATGTTTCACCCCTACAATGTTCCGTTATTCTATCCTACTTGATACAGCATCATTTAACGGTAATAGCATGACTAATCTTCACATTTTCATCATTACAAACTTCTCTTTTTTTTGTACTAATAATATTTCATTGTTTAACCTATTTTTTTAAGTAACAAGTAGGTGTAACATTCAAGACATTTAGGTGTTTGAAATTGTATTCAGCAGTTATTATTGCCCTCATTGTGTTTACATTTAATTGTCTCTCTTTTGGTCCATAGAACATTAATCAAAGAAAATAACCTTTCCACATTTGCATTGTGGCTCTGGTTGCTAAAAAAGAATTCTACTATTTTGAGTAGCTCAGAACAGGAACTTAAAGATACAGGAAACCTGTTGCAGAAAGCACAGATTGTAGCAAACACATTATTAGTCAAAGAGTACACTGTAAGCAAAGAGCATAGTAAAAATTTGTGATACAATGTATACAGTTGTTGCTTTGGCTTGTGTTTTGTCAATATTCAATCAATTGCTAGAAAGGAAGATAATGTAATCTAAATTCAAATTTTATTCCTAGCTACAAAAAAGAGGAGATTTGCCAAAATTTACAAACATTCACCTGGACACTTCTTTTACACTAGAAAATAGGATGTGTCTGGGAAAAAGATGGCACCCTAGGCAGGACCATCATTTTTGACTGAGGCTATTTCCAGCCTTATAATTGGTAAATGCTGGGCAGATGCCATAAACTTAGGTCTGGAATGTTTCCTTCTCAAATTTACGCTTTCAATTATCATTTCATTTCATACAGTCTATGGTGTCATATGTAATAAGAACAGGCATTAAATACTATCCAAACAAATTCTTAGCTGTAATATTATGAGCATTAAACAAAACTTAAGTGCATTTGAGTGTAATAATATAAAATTTCATAATAATGTGGTTTGTTCTATTAAAACATTTGGTAGCAATAATACTTTGTACCTGTTAACAATCAGACTGTGGAGAATTTTTAAATACTGGTATATGTGTTTTATTAGCTGCAGTCAAACAGTGCACATTATCAAAATACGAGTCCTGACAAACTAAAGTATCAATAATATGAGGCATTAATCACTTAAGATTCAACTAAAGTGTAGTATTATGATTTTTTTCTATGAATTCAAAACTTGTTTTTATTCTTGCTCCTATATTTCCAGTGGTTTACATTGATTTTGATACAAACTGCATTTCAATAATATACTTTCTTTGTGTTTTACATGTCTAAGTTGAGGAAGAATACAAGCTTATTTCTTTCTTTCTTTCTTTGATGCCCATCTCATAAATTAACAGCTTTTTTTTAGATTATGAATATATTCTATAAAATAACGGCAAAAAGAATCTCACATTCCTGAACACAAGTGGATGGCAGGCGAGGCACATGGTGGTGAAGTTTGCTTTGTGGAAATGTCTGCCCTGGCCTACCTTAGAGAGACCTCTCTGAGAGGAGAGGTGGACCTTTGGTGGGTTCCACTGACATCAGGAGGTAATATCTAGGGACTTTAGGGACTCCACCTGTGTCCGAGGCTGCCACCTTAGATCTGTTCACCCTTTGTGTTTTTCATTTCACCCTTTCCTCTCGGAGGTTTCCATGTGCACAAAAGGTGACATGTGCCTAATGCTGAAATCTTCCTCTGCTTCCCTACAACCAACAGTCCTGAATGCTCAAATTTGCAGTTTTGTAAGTGAAGCTTCTGGATATTATATTACTAAGCTAACTGTTCTCTCTGGGAGTTGAACATGTCTTCTGAATGACAATGATTGTACAAATAGTTCCTTTATCCATAGAGTTTGTACCTTGCCTTAATGAATTTTTACATGTTTAAAATATGTGGTATGTGTAATGACTGATTTTGGTAAGGTAAAGGTGTGTAAAGTCGTAATAAAAACTGATACACAAACCTTTTTGCTGGTATTTTTCTGTTTTAAGTCAGTTGCCCATAGAAAATGAACCTTTGCACTGTTTACAAAAAATGGAAAATTAAATCTGATGACTGAAACTACGTTAACAAATATTAAAGTAATAATGAAAAACATTATTATCTCTTTAGAGATTTTCTGTATACTATATCAGAAGCATCCTATGTATTAAAGCATTACTCTGGAAAATGTTTTTTAATATTCTATTTAGTGCCTACCTAACTCTTTTTGTGCACAAACCTATAAATTATTGTGAAGCTCTATTACAATTGTGAGGGTTTACACAGTGAAGACTTATTTATAGTTTAAGAGGTATCTGATAAGTTGATGTTCAAGAGAAAGCAAGTTGCTCATCATATAGCTATAGGCTGTGAGATATTCATTTTGGAGTTGTATATAGGCACTATAAGATTTACAAATAATTTTAGAAACTCATGACATTGTACTTATTTGTATTTTACGTCAAGAGTTGTGTCTTGTGATGGCTCATTTGTAAATACAGCAGTTTATTTTCAAACTTAATGCAGCCCATTTATATGATATAGCATTTACTGACAGCTGCTTAATAAGTAGCGACATTCCTTGTCTATGTTGATTGTTTTTGTTGCTGATAGCAATGTGATAAGGAGCACATCTTTGAATATAAGTTTCTTCTAATCAATGAACTTTCCGTTTTGTACAGCTTTTATATTAATCTTATATTCAAGACAGGACTTTGCTTTTATCTTAAGCTTAGGCTACTTCTTTGTTAAAATATTTGTATTACCGTTTTTGATGATCTAGGTGTTTTAATCAGACATTTCCAGTTATTTGAAAGGTTAATTGAGAAATCTTTAATGATGCAGCTACAGCAATTATAACCAATTTGTATTTCATTTTAGCTATTTAACCCATTTGCAAAACACGTCAAATAATTTACCAAAACATTGATTAACTTTATTCTGTGCCATTACCATAGGCAATATGTAGTATACTTTTGTGGAATGGTGTACAGTTAAAGAAAAGAATCTGTAAAAATGTACTTTTAATAATGTAAATATTGAAATATAATGGGCATGGTACATGCTGTCTTTAATGTATGAAATAAAAATAAGAACTAAGTAATGAAGATTAAAAAAAAAAAGCTTTGTATTTGTTATGTATCTTCCTTTGTACACAGTCAATACTGAATATAACATTATGAGGATCTCAGCTCATTGATTTATTTCTAACAATGGCAATTAGTGCATAAAGGTTACACAAAATATTGTAGCAAGCTGTAAAGGAGGTTCAAACAGGGAATCAAAAGTTGTGTCAGTATTGCCAATATTCAGTAAGATGGTGAAACAATGGAGACACAACTTTGTGGGACATGAGGTTGCCCTGCCAGCAGACCAAAGAGTATTTAACGGTCACACTCTCACTCACTGCTCACCCATTTCTGGTCAACATACTTGTCCGGCAAAGCTCTGGCCATTAGGGGTGCATCACCCCTCACCATAACTCAGTTAAACTTTTAGAACCTCAAAACTTCCGTAAAACAGAGATAAGATGCACTGGTGATAAGCTCCTGTTCGTATGATCTGTCAGTCTGTCTAACCACCTTTCCCCACTAACCATGTAATTGCGTACAAATATAGCAGTTAGTTTTCATACCAACCCCCGGGATATTACTTGATGCCTCCTCCTCAACTCAACAGCTACCCTGCTAATCCCGCCATATTTTTAGTGATGTTTTAGCCTGTGATTACCCTATAACTATAGCCAATGTCAACACCATACTTGTAGCTGGCATCTGCACCATTAATTGTAGTGGCACTTTATCTGCACTTACCCTATAATTTTACCCAGTGCCTCAACCATTAATTGTAGCACCTTAGGGTGGTTAGCTCCAGGGGATGCTTACAACTAGAAAGGCGGTAACATCAAACAGTAGAGCTGGTGGTCTGGGATATGGCAGGATTAGCGGGCTAGCTGGTGAGTTGGGGAGGAGGCATCAAATAATACCCCAGGGAGGGGGCTGCTATAAAAACTAACTGCTATATTTGTACTCAATTTACATGGTTAGTGGGGGAGGGTTGTTAGGCAGATAGGCTGATAGATCATATGAACAGGAGCTTATCACTAGTGCATCTTACCTGGGTGTTATGGTAGTCTTGAGGTTCACACTGATAAAAGTTTAACTGAGTTATGGTGAGGAGTGATGCTCCCCTGTTGTCCAGAACTTTGTCAGATGAGTATGTCAACCAGAAATGAGTGAGAGTGTAACCTAATTCCATGGCAGTTAAATACCCTTTGGTCTGCTGAGGGCAGCTCCTAGTCCTATAAAGTCATATCTCCATCATTTCACCATCGTACTGAATACTGGCAATACTGATGCAACTTTTGATTCCTTGTTCAAACCTCCTCTATAGTTCGCTACAATATTATAAGTGATTTAAGTCATGGGCAGACTGTTCAGTCCATAACAGATGATGAGAGAAAATGGTTTTGGTTCAAAAGCAAGTGTGTGAAATGTAAAAGTGTTTCAATTTCCAACTCATTAGGTTTTAAGCAGTTTTAAAGCTAAAGGTGCTAACATACTGGTAAATTAATTCATATTGCTCTGTTATTCATTGACAATGAAACTCAGAAGGTGCACCTAATATTTGTTGGTTTATTTTAAGCAAAAGGAGTTTCTAAAGTTCAGTTAAATATTTTCTTTCATTCAAGAAAGTTTATCATTTTCAATTAAATAGTGGAAATAGTATTGAATAAATGAGAACTCATATGACGTAGGAGTGAATATTCTGAAATGGACATGTGTGTTCCAGATGATATACAAAGTTCCTTACATAGTTTTGACTTCTGCCTCTCATGAATTTCACATAGAGGTTTTATTTAAAAATACATAATACAGAAAGCAACTTAAAAAAAATGATGTGTTACATTCAGATGACTTTCTCTACCCTCTATCGCTTATTAGTAATTAAAAAAATATTTATTACAAAAGTTTATTTCTCTATCCCTTTGTTTAAATTTGGATAAGCCTTTAAAGAAATAACTACGTTACACACTTCATTATACATAAAAAAGGATTAGCAAACAGTAAAATGTTTATGAACTGGACATTATATGCTGGCCTTACTCTTTCCATGCAGTCTCAAGAAGCAACTGAATACTGATAGGATTTAAAAGAATTACAAAGTATTGAACAATTCAAACTATTAATAATGGAGATCTCGGAAGTAGCTGATGATACAGAAAAAGTTATTTGAAATAAATTGTGTGTTTTAGAGAGGTCTACATTTTTTGTGTAGTACATTTTCATCTATCGCTTAACATTTACGTGTTATACAATATTATACACAATTCCTTCCAAATGAAGTAGATTTTAAAGACTATTCCCAGAAAATTCAAGACATGCATTTTATTTGTCATTTATATATCTTTAATAGATGGTATTTTAATCAAAATCATTGGTCATTTTTTTAGAAAATCAAAAACTGTGAAAAATTTTTTATGTAAAGGGTAGTTTGGAACAGGGGGGATTTTCTTGAAAATCTTTGTGTAACATCTTTGGAAGTAACTAAATCTAAATACCATGTTTGATACTTATGTGACCTAACTTTTTAAAATGCCTTTTTTTTTTGCATTGAAGTGGCCTCAAAACATGTATTTCAAATTTTATGATGGAATAAAATACCTTCTCTCCTACTAAAGGTATGTACATGGTAGAGAAAGTAAAAACATAATGAGAATTCAGCTTTAAAATTTAATATTACAAAAATTAATTCCAGTGATGAAACCTAACTAAGGTCCCATTGTTTCAAACCACATTTTGTTAAGTATAACCAACCTTTCCACAGAATATGTCAACCGGATTTCATATTCTCACCCTAAATTTTAGATATAAATATAAAAAAGCTCTTAGGTATAGTACAAATGGTTGTTTCTATTATTTTAAAATAATACAAGCTAAATTTAAAGTTTGTAGCTTGGTTTCCTGGTCTTGCAAAAGAGAAGAGATCTTAGAAAACAATTTTATCTTCTCAGTAAATTTAAGATTGGTATTAGTGAAAAGTAAACATGATGAGAAATGGTAAGTGCTTTTGTGCATTATCTAAATTATTTCATTTAACAAAAGTAATCATAATAAAAGAATATTATGTTTTCTCTTAGAGTAGTAGTCTTAGGTAGCATCAGCTCGAATTTAACTAACAAAATTTTTGTAATACATATGCAAAACATAACTTTTGGATACTAAAGGATTAACTTCCAACATTTTTTTCAGTTCTTTGTTTGGAGTTATTGGGAAAAATGCATTAATTTGTAATGATAAACCTGTAACTCTCAGGTTCCTAATTTTAGAACCATTATTTTTTAATGCGGGATCAGTATTTTGCATACCATCCACTTTTTAAATATTATATTAATTTAAATGTTGCTTCCTTTGATTGTTTATAGGGAGGAAAAAATATTCTGACTGATAATGAATAGAGAGAATATGTATAGAAAGAAATCTTTTACGTATTACATTCACATGGCTTTCTCTCCCTTCTGTAGCTTATTAGTGGAGATGCAAATTATTGTTACAGAAGTTTTATTTTCCTATCTACTTAATTTTAATTGTGATAAAATTCTTTACTCTTTCTATGACATTGCAAGAAACATTGAAAATCGACAGGAGTTCAAAATAGTGGCAAGTATTGTACAATTTGAACCAACAATATCTCAGAAATAGTTTATGCCACAAAAAAAGTAATTCGAAATAAGTTGTGTATTTTAAAGAGATCTACATATTTGTGCAGTGTGTTTTCGTCTATCCTTAAAGTTTGCTAGTTATATAAGATTTTTATTTTGGCAGTTGTGTAAGGTTCTTTCCAAATAAGGAGAACTTCACAGGCTATTCCCAGAAAATTAAAAATATCCATCTTATTTGTCATGTAAATATCTTTAATATTTGGTATTTTAATCAAAATCATTACAGCCATTTTTTAGAAAATCAAAAATTTTGAAAAATGTTTCATGCAAACGGTAGTTTGGGTTGAGATTTTCATGAAAATCTTTGTGTCACATCTTTGAAAGGTTCTGAACTTAAATACAATTTTGGTATTACCCGACCTTTTTGAGTTAAGTATGCTATTCACAAACATGCACACACAAATAGACCGTTTTCTAAAATAATTTTTTTGGCATTCAGGAGGCCTCAAAAATGCTAACAGTGAAATATCTGTATTGAAATTTTGGGTGGAATATAACTTCCCTACTTACAATACATAGTAGAGAAAGTAAGAAAATCCAGAGCAAAGACAAAATATCATTCAAGAGCAATTGCAAAATAAGACAGATTATGATAAATAATAATAACAATAAAAAAAGAAAAAATGGGTGTCCACAAGTTTACAAAAGACATCAATGATGGGGCTTCTATCTATACCAGCTGGAGAGGTGGTATTAGAATCACTGGTTTAGATATTCTTTCTTTGCTGGAAAAGTAGTTGTTTGTACAAATTATTTCCTCATTAGTTTATTAGAAGTGGGTATATTTTTCTTAAGTTCCTAAAAGAACATTTTGATTTTAATTTTGCAAATAATTATTCCTTATATAATAACAATTATTCTTGCAAATGTTTCAAATTGACAAATCTTAATTAAAATAATTTTTAAGTGTAGCTGTTATCAGAGACAGAAGTATCGAATTGAAGAAAACATTGAGAATATAAGACAAACATATGTTTTTGTTTCTTTGTTCTTGTTTTATAATATTTACTTGTGTGCATACTACATAAAAAAATCTGATGTGTTACATTCACATGTCTTTCTCTACTCTTGTACAAACTATTTTTACAAACACTTATTCTCCATATGCTTCATGTTAATCGAGATGTTAATCTTATTGCTAATTTTCTTGTAGGTACAAGGGGAATATGGTAGGCTTTAAGTGATAGTCAAATCTTTTAAGAGCTGGTTGCTATGTAGCGCATTCCATTCTCTTTGCATGTCCAGTACATAAAAAAAATTAATAACGAATTCCCATTTGAGAAAAAGTAATGGAAAAGTATTGGAAAATTTAAGAGAATAACAAGCAATATCTCGAAAATGGTTCACTCAACAACAAAAATGTATATGACATAAATTGTGTATGTTAACACGATCTACATTTTTGTGTAGTAAAATTTTGTCTATCTCTTATGGTTTACCAGTTATGCAAAAGTCGTTCACAATGAAGAATACTTTTGGAGACATTCCCAGAAAATTCGAGATATACATTTCATTTGTCATGAAAATATCTTAAACATATGATATTTTAATCAAAATCGTTAGAGCCATTTTTGAGAAAATTAAAAAGGTAAATTAAAAGATAATCTGGGGTGGGGGGGTTTTCTTGAAAACCTTCATGTCGCATCTCTGGAAGATACTGAACCTAAATACCAAGTTTGGTGTTTATCCGACTGTTCATTTCTCAGTTATGCTGTTCACAGAAACAGACACACACATGGACATGTTTCCAAAAATGCTTTTTTTGGATTCAGGGGGTCTCAAAACATACATTTCTGGTAAAATCTCGGTATCGAATTTTTGGGTGGAATACATTACTTCCCCTACTTACTATACGTAGTAGAGAAAGTAGAATTAAATTGTTGCCTATTTGAATAAATGCATGTCACTTTATCAATATTGAGTTGACTTTCTATTGATGACAGCATTGGGTTATGAAATGATAGTCATATATTTTCCTCACATGATCTAAGTTAAATTCACTTTTACTTTCACTTTTTTGTGTTGTTAACAAATAAAGGATTATTTTGAGGACAAAGGTTTAATGCCTTTGGTTTACAGAAGTTGTTTGAAAGAAATATCATTGTTGAAATATTAATAGTATGCAGAGCATAATCATCATTGATGTAATTTACAAATAATTGGACTGCTTGACTTAATTAAAATCTTTTATGGTCTCCTTAACCCTATAAGTCAGTGAGCTTCAGAATGCATCCTTTATGCTTGCTATCTATGTGACAGAAACGGTGGTGGCCACTGTATAAGAGCACATGGACACCTGACTTTGACACCTTGCAGATTTATTGTTTTTTTGTTTGTTTTTTTGTTTTTTAAAGGCTTATTTTAGGTCGCTTTGACTACATGGTCTTATCACGACTTGTTATCATAAAAATACATTATGATATACATATATAATACATAATGATATACATTAATTTATAATTACATAACCATGAAGTTAGGTAAACTTTTACAGTAAATCAGAGAGTTTTGTATGCATTAAAAAATGTAGCGTCTTCTTGAGCATATTGGGTCTGTTAACTGCACTGGGAAGATTGGAAATGCTAGCTTGTTGTCTACATCTACAGTATTGTGGACAATCTATAAGGTTATCCAGAATGGTTAGAGGAATGTTACAGCTGGTACAGTTAGTTACTGGTTATTGTTTGTTTCAATGCATTATACATGACCTATATGTGGTAATTTAAAATCTGCAGTGTTTAAATCTACCCCACCACTCCTCTAAACTCAAAATATGGCAACAGGGTTGGCAGCACATCCTAACTTGTGCACGTTTTAAGGAACTTTTGCACATGCACAACTGGTATAGTGTAATTACCTTATGGGCCAAATACAAATGGGTCATGCAATCTTGAAGCACCTTGCTTCTCCTGCATTGTGTTTCCATACTATCACTACAATTTTAGATTAATGCCACTAGATGGTAGTACACTGCAGCAGAAGTAAGCAATGTGGATAAGCATGGAAACTTCTTCCCCTTTCTTCATACCATCATGGGCTTGGATTGTGAAGCAGAGGGGACTCCGCACCAATCCCTATATTGGATATTGTATCTACCATCCCCTGGGAGGAAGGGATGAAATGAAGGGAGACACTGGTGCAACCGGAATTAGGAGTGATGGGACAGTAACAACAGGGACTTTACAGTTTCCACATATAAACGCCCCAGCAGATCGGGACCCCAACGGGGGCTGTCCTTATACCCTGGGCAACCAGCCCAAGACTGAAGGATGGAGAAAGTTCAGTTTACAGAGAGCAATCCTTTTCCCTGCCAAGCTGTACCAAAACACCGCCAAAACTTCCAAACCGAAATAGATCAAACTGGATGAAGGATGAATGAAATGATTAATGGAATGAAATGGAGGGACAGGAAATTCCAAGGGGTGAAAGAAACTACTCCAACATTTATCTGATGACCTGGGAAAAACTCAAAAAAAAAAACCCTTGAGTCAGAGTGGGCAGATTGAACCTGGAATCTCTGAATGCAAGCAACAGACATTGCCGCCTCAGCCATCCCACTCCATATACCATCCATACTCTCAACTACAATTTAATCTACAGATTACTTTGTTTTGCCCTAAAATGCTGTAATTATTTATGTATACAACAGCAAATGTCCACAAAACACTGTTTCTTTTGTCAGACAATGTATGCATTATTATTATTAGTTAAGAATGGTATCTCAATACTCAGTGGTATCGAAGTATGTCTAAATAGTTTGGGATAAACGTTTGATACTTTTAAATTATTTTGCATTATTGAAAGTTATATTTAACTTTATGCTAGATAAGGAATGAAAGGAGTCATGTTATTGTCTTGCACGTGTCCCCAAAGAATTGCTACACTTTCTTGATAGAGTCTCACTCTTATCCATTACATTTACCTACTTTGGTGACCAAAATTTGTGAATCCAGTGAAACAAATCAGAAGTTAAGATGTGAGATAATATAGCGCATTTATTTTTTAAAAAATGCTTGTGTTCTAAGCCAAAATTTATTTGATTCTTTTAATCTCTGCATTTTATATAATACCTCCTTGATGTTTTTTCAAATTTTTAATTATGTCTAATATGCCTTTATGTTAAACATGTATATGCCAATGTATGAGGGTGAGTAGTAGAGAGGCTAAATCCACAAACGTACTATGTTTCGAGTGTTATATGGCTAATTACTTATTACCAGGTGAACAAATACATATGTTTATATGGTAGTTGTGAATAGCGGTAGAATTGTGTAACATAGGCATTATTTTTAGTTGTTTGAGTTTCATGTAAAAAATGTATTAGTTTATATTTTCAAGATTGCAGAATAAAGGAGAATTACTAGTATTTGTTTTCCTATGGATAGAAAATCCTTTAAAAGCAAGTTTTCAGCACAAAATATAGTTACATAAAAAGGACAGCAAGGATATTATTATTATTATTATTATTATTATTTTATTATTATTATTGACCTTTACTAACATTCAGGATATATAACCTGTGACATCAAGATAAAAATAATTCCTGCCAATTGGAGAATGTCAAATATGAACAATATGTGTTTATACACAGAAAACTACTTATAAGAACATAATTCAGGGAACAAAATATCCCTTTTCAGTTTTTTATTAAGTGAGTATCCAGTATTGTACCCCATCACTAATCATTATCATTATTGTTGTTGGGGTGGCTGCAGTTATATCAATTTCTTCATAATCATATATTATACAGCAGATGCTATTTCACATTTCCAGAGGTATCTGGTTCTAAAATTTTGTGAACACCCAAAATATATACTCACAAGCTGCCTACTGGACAGGAATACTTCAGAGACCTTGAGTTAGTAAACTTTATATTACTTTGCTCTTTCTAACAAGACTTCAAGGGGTTGGCATACACTTAATGTCAAGCCTTTCCTGTGAGTGATACTGTTAATAAAAACACCAGTATTTACCACTTGTTAAATTCATGACTAAACTGTAACTTTTCTTTTCTGGTTTAAGCTCCTCTAACTGGTAATAGGTCATGTCAAATGCTGAACGAATAATGGGTAAAATGATGCTCATATAAGCCTGGGATTTATAGAGCTCTTATCTGACATGTGTCTTCTGAGTATAAGGGAAAACTTTATCCAAATAACTCACCTCAACTGAGTGTTATACTTGAATGTCTGGAATATGAAGCAGAAATGTTATCCCTACATCTGAAGGTGGGCCTAAACTCTCTGTTATGCTAATAATCAATGATTCTAAAATTGAAATGTATATTTATTGTCAAGTATGTTAAGTAACTAAAGTGAACAATATGCTTTATTTGCATATATTTAATTAAATAACCTAATTAAAAGAAAAATCATGCATTGCATTTTAGATTTTTAAAAAGCGAATCCTATCTGCTAGCTTTGAAATTATCCTATCTGCTAGCTTTGCACAATCATGAGAAAAAACGAACAGTGACTTATCACTTGAAAAAAGTATAACTATTTGAAAGTTCAAACCAATGACAAAGAATATCTCAGGAATTGTTAATGCCAAAAAAAAAATCTATGCTTTAACAAGATCTACATTTTTTGTGTAGTAAGACTTTATCTACCTCTTACAGTTTACCAATGATACAGCCTCCGAATAAAGAGGACTTCAAAGGCTATTCACAGAAAATTCAAGATATACATCTTATTTGTCATGCAAACATTTGAAACATATGGTATCTTAATCAAAATTGTTGGAGCTGCTTTTGAGAAAATAATAAAAAAAAATATATCTGATGCGTTGCACTAACACGACTTTCTCTATTCTTGTAAAAACTATTTTTACAAACTCTTAATCTCCATCTTCTTCATGTTAATCGAGATAAGTATTTACAGAAACTATCTTATTGCTAATTTTCCTTTTAATTGCAAGGGGGATATGGTAGGCTTTAAGTGATAGTCAAATGTTTTAAGAGCTGGTTGCTATGTGGAGCATTGCATTCCCTTTGCATGTCCAGAACATAAAAAAACAAATAACGAATTCCCATTTGAGGAAAAGCATTGGAAAATTGAGACAAATAACAAGGAATATCTCGGAAATGGTTCACTCCACAAAACAAAACAAAAACACACACACACACACACACACAAAAAAAAAAAAAAAAAAAGGAAATTACATGGATTGTCTATATTTTTTGGTATAGTAAAATTTTGTCTGTCTCTTATGGTTTATCAGTTATGCAAAAGCCACCAGAAAGAAGATGACGTTTGGGGACATTCCTAGAAAATTCAAGATATTCATTTTATTTTTCATGAAAATATCTTAAATATATGATATTTTAATCAAAATCATTTGAGCCGCTTTTAACAAAATTGAAATTTTCGAAAAATATTCCATGTAAAGGGTAGTCTGAGGTGGGGATTTTCTTGAAAATTTTCATGTTGCATCTTTGAAAGATACTGAACCTAAATACCAAGCTTAGTATTTATCCGACTTTTCGTTTTTGAATGATGCTGTTCACAGACACAGACACACAAACACACACACACACACACACACACACACACACATACACATGGGCCTTTTTCTAAAAGTAGTGTTTTGGATTCAGGATACCTAAAAACATATAGTTTGAGATTTGGGGGGGGGGAGATGACGAACTTAAATAGTATGTTTAATATTTATTGGATATTTCATTTTAGAGTATAAGACTGTTTCCAAAAATGATTTTTTGGAATTCAGGGGCCCAAAAACATGTATTTCCAGTGAAATCTTGACATCAGATTTTTGGCTGAAGTAAAATATTTCCTCTTACCTTCTCCAGGTAGGTGGCAGAGAAAATAAAAATATAAACCATCTACTTAACAAAAAGTTATTTGGAGTAATTCCTTTAGTAAACTAGAAACTCCCATACATAAGCTCATCTTATTCTTCACAAGTGAGTAAAACAATTTAAGGTTTATTACAAGCATTCAATAACAGGAATTTAGTTCACAGAACTAAAGTAGGAATTGGTAATTTTTGACATTTAAGGAGACAAGGTATTCTGAAATGGTCAAAAATCACATTTTTTGTTTTAGGCACTTATAAAATCTCTGTTATTTCCGGTTTCAGAAAATATATACTTTTTGGGGGTTAAGAGATTTTTAAGACATTTACATACCATTTAAATACTAGTCTGCATTCCTTTAAAGCTGTCATGAACGTTTTTGTATCTTTCAACAACGAACAACTATATCATGCCCGGCGAGCAGTTCTGCAATTAACAAAAGAGGCCAGGACCAAGAGAATGGAATCAGAAAAGCTTAAGCAATCCAGGAATGAAGGTGCAGATGATTATGACTGGAATGTGCTGAAGTGTGTCAGAATTTTAATGTTCAAACTTTAAATTCCGTTTTCTTAAAACAACATTTTTGGATACTTATGTACCTTTTTCTCAGAAAGTATGAAAGATAGAGAGCTGAAATGTTCAGTACAAGTATACAATACATAGTTAAACTTTCGGAACCACAATCATAATTTTATAATGTGTATTAGTGATATTAAGAAAGCAACAACATTGCAAATTTTCCACATTTTTGACTTTGCAATTAATTTTTTTCAACTGAGATACATAACTGAATAATTGAGGTTTGGGAGATAGCTGATTATACTAGAAACAACCATGCAAAAGTGTGATTCTGTATTGCAAGTAGTATCAGAGAAAAAAGTACTTGAATTCACATGTTTTAAGAGTAAGTTTTATTATTTTTCTGCTGAATGAAATAATTTTTACCGGCTCAACTACATAAACTCTCAATGCAAGCAGCCACTTGAAATAATTATCATGATTTATAGAATAATTCATAAAAATTTCAGGAAAAACCATTGAGAACTTTAAGAGCAGTGGTAATTTAACATACTTAAGGTGTAGTTTCCATGTGTTCAGACTACCTTGTCCCCTTAAAAGAAATATAACAAGTGTTGCTTGCTGCTGACATATATCCTCAACACTTGATAATATTGTGATATAGGAGGAACCAAATGAAACTCAACTGTAAAGTTTTGTGGCAATGGAATGAGATTAGTGTTTGTTATTAAATTTTGTCAGCTTAATTAAATTTCTCTAGATATACTAAATGTTAAATGCTGTAAGCAAACTTAAATTTACATTCAAGGAATTTTGTACTAATTCCGAAACGTATTTCTCAAAGAAAATTTATTATGAGGTACAAACCCTTTAATGCTGGAGAATTTAATCAATAAAATTACAGTGCTGTTGTACATACAGTTAGAGAAATATTTTGCATCTCACCAAAATCAGATTTGTGCATGTGTGTACTTATTTAGTTCTCAGAGCTTGACAATGAAGTCATTAGTTTTCTTGCTTCCCAGTATTTGGAGGTGAGGTTCTCTACTACGTATAGTAAGTAGGGGAAGTATTGCATTCCACTCAAAAATTCGATACCGAGATTTCACCGTGAAATACATGTTTTGAGGCCTCCTGAATCCAAAACATGTCCGTGTGTGTGCCTGTGTGTCTGTGAACAGCATAACTCAGAAACGAACAGTCGGATAAACACCAAACTTGGTATTTAGGTTCAACATCTTCCAGAGATGCGACATGAAGGTTTTCAAGAAAATCCCCCCATCCCGGATTACCCTTTACATGGAACATTTTTCAAAAATTTTAATTTTCTCAAAAATGGCTCTAACGATTTTGAATAAAATACTATAAGTTTAAGACATTTTTATGGCAAATGAATTGTATATCTCGAATTTTCTGGGAATGTCTCCAAAAGTCTTCTTCATTCTGAACGACTTTTGTATAACTGGTAAACCATAAAAGATAGACAAAAGTTTACTACACAAAAAATGTAGATCGCGTTAAAATACACAACTAAGACATATACATTTTTTTATTGAGTCGCTATGTGTAAAATGTAATTCTCTTTACACGTCAAGAACATACAAAAATATATTTGTAATACAAGCAAGAACACCGAAAACCAAAACACAGAGCAAGATATGATTATATACGAACGGAAGTACTGATGTGTGTAGATAAAGCAAGTTGTATCCTACCCTGTATCGTTAAATTAGTGGGTATACAAAGTATTTTTACTTAACTTATTACTTTCTCTAATACGTATAGTAAGTAGAAATATTGCATTTCACCTAAAAATTCGATATTGAGATTTCACCGGAAATACATGTTTTGAGCCCCATAAAGCAAAAAAAAAATTTTTTAAAAAAAGGCCCGTTTGTGTGTCTGTGTATCTGGGAACAGCGTAACTCAAAAACGAAAAGTCGGATAAATACCAAACTTGGTATTTAGGTTCAGTATCTTTAAAAGATGCGACACGAAGATTTTCAAGAAAATCCCCCATTCCAGACTACCCTTTACATGGAACATTTTTCGAAGTTTTTTTTTCTCTCAGAAATGGCACTAACGATTTTGATCAAAATATCATATTTTAAGACACTTTCATTGCAAATGAAAGGGATATCTAGAATGTCTCCCAAAAGTCGCCTTCATTCTGAATGAGACAACATTTTACCACAAAACACACGATTTATGTCATACATTTTTTGTGTGCAGTGAACCATTTCCGACATATTCCTTGTTATTTGTTTGAATTTTCCAATGCTTAATGCTTTTTCTCAAATGGGAATTGGTTATTCGTTTTTTTATGTCCTAAATATTCAAAGAGAATGAAATGCTCCATATAGCAAGCAGCTCTTAAAAGATTTGACTATCGCTTAAAGCCTACCATATTCCCCTTGCACCTACAGGAAAACTAGCAAATCGGTAGTTTCTGCAAAAGTTTATTCAATTAACATGACGTAGATGGAGAATAAGCGTTTGTAAAAATAGTTTGTACAAGAGTAGAGAAGGTCATGTGAATGCACACATCAGATTTTTCCCTATCGAGACAAGAATAGTCACTCTCAATTTGTGAATGACCTGGCTCAAAGAAAGGTTTATTAAAGGGATAATAAGTTCTAGTTTATCTTTACCAAAAATTAAAAAGGCTTGTATCATCTGCAAAAAGAGTAGATTTAGCGCCAGGGAAGTCATTGTTTATGGCCAGGTCATTAATGTACAGAAAAATAGTGAGGGGCCCAGTGTCGAGCCCAGTGTATCATTTTCCAAATCAGGACGTGAAGTTTTAAATTCTTTTGAATTTCTTATTTCAGATTCGATTTCAATTAGGCGTTTTCTATTGCTAAGATGTGATTCAATCCACTTTAATGGAATTCCCCTTATACCATAATTGCACAATTTGTAAATTAATATATCATGGTCAACCAGGTCAAAAATAAGATTGGTCAAGAAATAATCCCAAGCACTGTTTTCCTGCATCTAGAATTTTATACGCTTCTTCAATAACGTTCTGCATTGCAGAATTTGTCGATTTCCCTTGTTAAAACCCATATTGTGCTTTTGATATAACATTATGTTTACTTAAAAATGATACTACCCTTTCAATTGCTTAGTAATAACATAACATTACATACTGTGCAAGCGTTTGCCCAAAAAAGTCTGAATGTTACCACAGAAGATTAATCAGCTTTGTGAGAATGAACACTGTAATTATATCATACAAGAAATTATTAAACAATGCATTATTTGTGATAGAAATTAAAGAAATAAAGCTAAAAAGTCCTGAGCAATACTGTTACTTGAGAATCTGGCTGATTTACGTAAACATAGTGAAATTTGACAAATACATTTTCAAAAGTATTTATTTTTACAAAACCTGAAAATTAAGGTTATATTTAAGCTTTAGGGAAATCTGTTATTTCTAAGAATCAAACTTAAAGAACACATGGTATTTAGTTGATCACTCCTGATAAGAGCAAGTGGCTCTCGAAACTGATCAACACAATGTAAATGATGTTAAATGTTACGGCTGTGACTAAATTTTTCTATAATTTCAAATTCAGCTCACTGTTACTAGCTTATTCATATATTATACAAAAAGGTTGTGTTATGATTGGAATATTAGTTTGCACAAGATATCTTTAACGTATATTTCAATTTTCGGAGAATAGCCTATAAACCTCTTCATTCGGAAGGAATTTTGTATAATCTTGTATAACTGGCAAACCTTAAGCGATAGACATAATTTATTTAAAATAACTTTTTGGTGGCATCATCCATTTTCGAAATATCCGTTATTAATCGTTCGCATTGTTCGGTGTTTTGCCTTTCTTTTAAAGTCCTGTCGACATTCAGTTGTTTTTTGCGATTGCATGGAAAGAGTATGGAATTTTAAGGCCAGCATATTACGTCCTGTCCTTAAACATTTGACTATCGCTGTTCCCTTTGTATCTATAACGAAATGTGTAATTTAGCTATTTCTGTAAAGGTTTATTTGCATCAAATTTTTTAGTAGATAGAAAAGTAAGCTTTAGTAAGAATAATTTCAATATCTAATAATAAATGATGGAGGATAGAGAAAGTCATGTGAATGTAAACTTTTTTCGCAACATTAACCCTTTACAAGTTTACATATTTCCCAAGAGTGAGTTCCTCATCTAACCGACATTGAAAGTTGCGGATTTTTACTTTCCCTGATACGTATAGTAAATAGGGGAAGTATTGTATTCCACCCAAAAGTTCGATATCAAAATTCCACCAGAAATACATGTTTTGAGGCCTCCTGAATCCAAAAAAAGGCATTTTTAGAAAAAGATTCATGTGTGTGTGTGTGTGTGTGTGTGTGTGTGTGTGTCTGTGTGTGTCTGTGAACAGCATAACTCACAAACGAAAATTCGGATAAATACCAAACGTGGTATTTAGATTCAGTATTTTTCAAAGATGCGACACTACGATTTTCGTGTAACGTGTTGTGCTACGCCCAGTGTCTAAGTGATAAAGTGTGTTTCGCGGCAACTGGTTCTCATTTGTTCATATAAACACTTATATGTCGTCTGTAACGTAACGTGGTAGAAGAATCACTTTTTACGTGAATATATAATAACGGATATATTTATGTAAATGTGACATGGGCAAAGAAAGTCGTTTGAATAATCACATTAGATTGCGGCACGCATCTTAGTGCCATATTATTGTGCCCACTGTAATGATAAATGTGCCAAACATAATGACTGCAGCTGTCCAGCGGCAGTTATGAAAGAAGCCACTGGCTTTTAAATAACCGGAGCGTACACGTAGACACACCCATAATCAAACGAACTATGGACATACCGAGCAACCTTCTTCATCAAAGAAAAACTTCTCAACCACGGTCGGTAAACGGGCCGTACCGCATGGAACAGTATGAACAACTGAGTTAGCAGGCTAATGAAAATAAATTTTAGAAGAATTCAGTACATAAATACAAATTCTTTCATATTATTATTTCCGGAAGCTCGACTTAAAAGTAATGTCTATAGTAACCTGGTCTAAATATGAGGCGACGTGAAACAAGGACGACAAATTAGTCATGGCTTTGAAAGTAGCTGCTCCTTCTGGCGTACTTAAGTACCTAGATACTAAACAATTTGCGTCGAACGAATTTGACCTAAGAAAACAACTCAAGTACACTCTTATTCTGCACTGCCCACTACAACGGGGGTTTGGATTCATAACGACGTATCTACAAAATATGTGTATTGATATAAAGGCAAAACAAGTTTTGCAATACTGAAAACACTGTCATTGTTACCACTTAAGTTAACGCCACTGATAATCGTAATACCCCATGGTTATTACAGTGTCTTTGCACTCATTCAACAATATCTGAGCTTTAACACTATGCACTACATAACAAAAAATGAGCACTGTTGTAGATACATTGTTTGACCTTAAAAATCTTGGTGCTCTGGCTAGTTACATCTGATGTAATAGTAAAAACAATAACATAGAATGCATTTGTATAGAAAGAATATTTTGCTTAACTCAGTTGAACATTCTTAGACAATGTGTTCTAAAAGTTTATAAATGTTTTACAGTGCTTCGTAAATTATATAGCTCATAATTATGTTGCCATTTGATTTTAAAAAACACGAAATATAATTACCATGGGGACTTAAATTAAATTGAGTTTTATTTATGGACGTCCTTTAACTGCTGTAGTCCTTAGCGTCCCATTCTATATTGGACGTGAAATACTGGTAATTTTGCTCAGAGGCCTCATTCTTTTATGTGCTGTAAATCTACGACACGGGACCACCGGCTTTTCTTCCCTTCCAAAGGAAGCCATGATAAGGCCCTCAGCCGAATTTGAACCCCCGACCTCGGGAACTAGAGGCCTCAAAACATGTATTCCTGTGAAATCTCGGTATCTAATTTTTGAGTGGAATGCAATACTTCCCCTACTTCCTATACGTAGTAGAGAAAGTAAAAAGTTTATATTATAATGACATTCAATGGTAACCACTACATCACGGAAGACACCATGAGGACTTCGCAAAATAAATGAGAAACACAACATAATTATATTTATCTGTACAGATATCATGAAACAATAAAAAGATCTTATTGATAGCTTAATATAATTTTGTCAACATTATCATGAATAATAATATCTGTTTCTTTCAGCAGCTGTTGTATCCTCCATTAATGACCTGTAGAATTTATGATACTGCTTGGGCATAATCCCAGTTGCCAAGCTCCAGAAGAATCTTAACTTTCTTTCTATGTGATTGTAGGAGAATCACACAAAGGTTGAGGTGTGAAAGATTGTTGCATCCTCATTTTAGCTCCGCAGGGGATTTTCATTCTTTTAATTCTTCAGAAATGTTGTTTCTGAATATAAAATAAATGTTTTTTGAGTTTTATTTTCGAAATTGAAATCAAGTTATGTTGAACCAGTTGATACATTTCCATCACTGTCAACTTTTATGTTGTTTATCTTGTAGCGCCTCCGTTCAGATAAATTCAGCACATCCTTCTGCTGAACTTGTATTTTTTATTTAATTCTGACTGCAGTGAGCCTTCTGATGGATCAAATATATCAAGCAGATTTGTCTTTTTACTTTCTCTACTACGTATAGTAAGGAGGGGAAGTATTGCATTCCACCCAAAAATTCGATACCGTGATTTCTTCGGAAATACATGCTTTGAGGTGCCCTGAATCCCCCCCTCAAAAAGCATATTTAAAAAACGGTCTCTGTGTGTGTGTGTGTGTGTGTGTGTGTGTGTGTGTGTGTTTGTGTGTCCTTGGAGAGCATAACTCAGAAACGAAAAGTCGGATGAATACCAAACTTGGTATTTAGGTTCAGTATCTTACAAAGATGCGGCACGGATTTTCAAGAAAATACCTTCACCCCAGAGTACATGGAACATTTTTCGAAAATTTTAATTTTCTTAAAATAGCTCTAACGATTTTGATAAAAATATCATACGCTTAAGATATTTTCATGACAAATGAGATGTGCATCTTGAATTTTCTGGGAATATACCCAAAAGTACTTTTCATTGTGAATGGCTATTGCATAACTGGTAAACCGTAAGCGATAGATAAAATTTTGTATACAAAAGATGTAGATCTCGTTAAAACACACAATTTATGTAATACACATTTTTTGAGTAGATTGAAATATTTCCGAGATATTCCTTGCTATTTGTTGTTTGAATTTTCCAATATTTAATACTTTTTCTCAAATAGGAATTGGTTATTCGTTTTTTTATGTCCTGGACATGTAAAGAGAATGGAATGCTTAACATAGCAACCAGCTCTTAAAAGATTTGACTATCGCTTAAAGCCTACCATATTCCCTTGTACCTACAAGAAAATTAGCAACAATAAGCAATCTGCAAATATTTATCTCGATTAACATGAAGTAGATGAAGAATAAACGTTTGTAAAAATAACTTGCACAAGAGTAGATAAAGTCATGTGAGTGGAACACATCAGATTTTTAGTTCTTTTTAGTAGTGCTTAAAGCCCTTAACACCCTTTCTTGCTGCATGCGCACTACAAGTGTTGGACACTAATGATACATGAAATGAAATGATAATCGGAAGGAAATTTGGGAAGGAAACGTTCTAGGCAGGAGTTTAGGGTACCTCCTCGGCATTTGCCACTTAAGAGGAGAGGAAACCGGGAAAAACCCAGGCAGGCAGGGCGGTCCTGGGGAGATTTGAACTTATGTGTATGTACACTTTTGAACAACTTTCACGGAGTAGGAACAGGATAAATTTCAGTACACAGTGAGAGCTAGAGTGAACATTTTGTAACAATCCTATTCATGTATCTAGAGATTACTAACCCTAAAATGTCTCACGTATTAGAATGTTATAACACTTCTTGTTCAAGTTTCATTGTGGCCTCAATGGAACTCCATGAACATATACAGGGTAGACCATTCTAGCGTTGTAGAAAGAAATGTCTTTAATAAATGTTGTTTGATATTATGGGGAAAAGTAAATGCCATTAATCGTGTTTTGTTTGGAAGACGTTGTGATGGTCATTTTAGGTCAATTTAATTTTTACTTTCTCTACTACGTATAGTAAGTAGGGGAAGTATTGCATTCCACCCAAAATTCGATACCAAGATTTCACATGTTTTGAGGTGCACTGAATGCATATAAAACATTTTTGGAAACATGTCCGTGTGTGTCTGTGTGTGTGTCTATCTGTGAACAGCATAACTCAGAAACGAACAGCCGGATAAACACCAAACTTGGTATTTAGGTTCAGTATCTTCCAGAGATGCGACACAAAAGTTTTCAAGAAAATCCCCCCACCCCAGATTACACTTTACATGGAACATTTTTCGAAATGTTTGATTTTCTCAAAAACGGCTCTAACGATTTTGATTAAAATATCATATATTTATGATACGTTCATGAAAAATAAAATGTATATCTTGAATTCTCTGGGAATGTCTCCAAAAGTATTCTTCATTGTGAACGACTTTTGCATAACTGGTAAAACATAAGAGACAGACAAAAGTTTACTACACAAAAAGTGTAGGTCGCGTTAAAATACACAATTTATGTCATATACTTTTTTTTGTTGAGTGAACCATTTTAGAGATATTGCTTTTTATTCCAATAAGTTTTTAATACTTATTTTCTCAAATGGGATTTCGTTATTCATTTTTTTGTCTTGGATATGCAAAGAGTATTAATCTGTGCCAAAGAGAATGGTGCTGCACATAGTAACCAGCTATTAAGAGATGTGTCTATGCTTAAAGTCTACTGTATTTCTATATTGCCCTTGCAAATACAAAACAAGGGGATCCTAGTAGGCCTTAAGCGATAGTCAAATATTTTTAGAACTAATCGCTATGTGTAAAATGTAATTCTCTTTGCATGTCAAGAACATAAAAAAAGAACAACGAATTCTCAGTTGAAAAAAGTGTAAGTATTGGAAAATTCAAAGAAATAACAAGGAATATCTCGAAATGGTTCACTTTACAAAAATATATTGTGTGTTTTAACGAGATGTATATTTTTTATGTAGTAAAATTTTGTCTATCTCTTGTGTTTTACCAGTTATGCAAAAATCGTTCAGAATGAAGAGGACTTTTGGGGACATCCCCAGAAAATTCAAGATATACATTTTATTTGCCATAAAATGTCCTAAACATGCTATACTTTAATCAAAATCGTTACAGCCGTTTTTCAGAAAATAAAAATTTTCGAAAAATGTTCCATGTAAGGGGTGGATTGGGGTGGGGGGATTTTGTTGAAAACTTTCATGTCCCAGTATCTTTCAAAGATGCGACACGAAGACTTTTTAGAAAATCCCCCACCCTAGACTACCCTTTACATGTAACACTTTTCGAAGATTTCGATTTTCTCAAAAATGGCTCTATAACGATTTTGATTAAAATATCATATATTCATGACATTTTCATGTCAAATAAAATGTATATCTTGAATTTTCTGGGAATGTCTCCAAAAGTCCTCTTCATTCTGAATGGCTTTTGCATAACTGGTAAACCATAAGGGTTAGATAAAAGTTTACTACACAAAAATGTAGATCTCGTTAAAACATACAATTTATGTCTTACACATTTTTACTCTTTCTACTACGTATAGTAAGTAGGGGAAGTATTGTATTCCACCCAAAAATTCGATACCGAGATTTCACCGGAAATACATGTTTTGAGATCCCCTGAATCCAAGAAAAGCATTTTTGGAAACATGTCTGTGTGTGTGTCTGTGTGTCTGTCTGTCTGTGAACAGCATAACTCAGAAACGAACAGTCGGATAAACACCAAACTTGGTATTTAGGTTCAGTATCTTCCAGAGATGCGACACGAAGGTTTTCAAGAAAGTTCCCCACCCCAGATTACCCTTTACATGGAACATTTTTCGAAAATTTTAATTTTCTCAAAAATGGCTCTAACGATTTTCATTAAAATATCATATGTTTAAGATATTTTTATGACAAATAAAATGTATATCTTGCATTTCTTGGGAATGTCTCCAAAAGTATTCTTCATTGTGAATGACTTTTGCATAACTGGTAAACCATAAGAGATAGACAACATTTTACTACACAAAAAATGTAGATCGCGTTAAAATACACAATTTATGTCATACACATTTTTGTTGTTGAGTGAACCATTTTCGAGATATTACTTGTTATTCGCTTAAATTTTTCAATACTTATTTTCTCAATGGGAATTCGTTATTCATTTTTACTTTCTCTACTACGTATAGTAAGTAGGGGAAGTATTGCATTCCACCCAAAAATTCGATACCGAGATTTCACCGGAAATACATGTTTTGAGACCTCCTGAATCCAAAAAAAGCATTTTTGGAAACATGTCCGTGTGTGTGTCTGTGTGTGTGTGTGTGTGTGTGTGTGTGTGTGTGTCTGTGTGTGTGTGTGTCTGTGTGTCTGTGAACAGCATAACTCAAAAGCGAACAGTTGGATAAGCACCAAACTTGGTATTTAGGTTCAGTATCTTCCAGAGATGCGACACGAAGGTTTTCAAGAAAATCCCCCCACCACAGACTACCCTTTACATGGAACATTTTTCAAAAATTGTAATTTTCTCAAAAATGGCTCTAACGATTTTGATGAAAATATCATGTGTTTAAGAGAAATGAGAAATGAAATGTATATCTCGAATTTTCTGGGAATGTCTCCAAAAGTATTCTTTCATTGTGAACGACTTTTGCATAACTAGTAAACCATAAGAGATAGACAAAATTTTACTGCACAAAAAATGTAGATCGCGTTAAAATACACAACTTATGTCATATACATTTCTTTTGTTGAGTGAACCGTTTTCGAGATATTGCTTGTTATTTCCTTAAATTTTCCAATACTTATGCTTGTTCTCAAATTCCTTATTCATTTTTTACTTTCTCTACTACGTATAGTAAGTACGGGAAGTATTGCATTCCACCCAAAAATTCGATACCGAGATTTCACCGGAAATACATGTTTTGAGACCTCCTGAATCCAAAAAAAGCATTTTTGGAAACATGTCCGTGTGTGTGTCTGTGTGTGTGTCTGTGTGTGTGTGTATGTGTGTGTGTGTGTGTCTGTGAACAGCATAACTCAAAAACGAACAGTCGGATAAACACCAAACTTGGTATTTAGGTTCAGTATCTTCCAGAGATGCGACACGAAGGTTTTCAAGAAAATCCCCCACCCCAGATTACACTTTACATGGAACATTTTTCGAAATGTTTGATTTTCTCAAAAACGGCTCTAACGATTTTGATTAAAATATCATATATTTATGATACGTTCATGAAAAATAAAATGTATATCTTGAATTCTCTGGGAATGTCTCCAAAAGTATTCTTCATTGTGAACGACTTTTGCATAACTGGTAAAACATAAGAAACAGACAAAAGTTTACTACACAAAAAGTGTAGGTCGCGTTAAAATACACAATTTATGTCATATACTTTTTTGTTGTTGAGTGAACCGTTTTCGAGATATTGCTTGTTATTTCCTTAAATTTTCCAATACTTATACTTTTTCTCAAATTCTTTATTCATTTTTTTGTCCTGGACATGCAAAGAGAATGGAATGCGCCACATAGCAACCAGCGTTAAAATATTTGACTATCGCTTAAAAGCTACTATATTCCCCTTGCATCTACAAGAAAATTACCAATAAGATTGACATCTCGATATCTCGATTAACATGAAGCATATGGAGAATAGGCGTTTGTAAAAATAGATTGTACAAGAGTAGAGAAAGTCATGTGAGTGTAACACATCAGAATTTTTTATGTCCTGGACATGCAAAGAGAATGAAATGCGCCACATAGCAACCAGCGTTAAAATATTTGACTATCGCTTAAAAGCTACCATATTCCCCTTGCATCTACAAGAAAATTAGCAATAAGATTGACATCTCGATATCTCGATTAACAGGAAGCATATGGAGAATAAGCGTTTGTAAAAATAAAGAGTAGAGAAAGTCATGTGAGTGTAACACATCAGATGTTTTTTCTTTCTTTGTCGAGTGAACCTATTCCGACATATTTCTTGTTATTTGTTTGAATTTTCCAATACTTAATACTTTTTCTCAAATGGGAATTCGTTATTCTTTTTTATGTGCTAGACATGCTAAAAGAACTGAACTAGCAACTAGCTCTTAAAACATTTGACTATCTCTTAAAGCCTTACGATATTCTCCTTGCACCTACAAGAAAATTAGCAATACGTTTCTGCAAATGTTTATCTGAATTAGCATGAAGTAGATGGAGAAATACGTTTGTAGAAATAGTTTGTACAAGAGTAAAGAAAGCCATGTGAGTGTAACACATGAGATTTTTAAATTTTGATTCCTTATTCCTCATCACAAAATAAACAGCTTTTTATAAATCATTTTCTAATAAGAAAACAACATACAAAACGTAGGTTCCCATTTGAAAAGATTAAATTCACCTTAAAATGACCATCATAACGTCCTCCAAATAAAACACGACTAATTGCATTTACTTTCCCCCATAATATGAAGCAACTTTTATCAAAGACATTTCTTTCTACAACTCTTAGTTTTGGAGATATTGCACAGTCTCAAGTTAAATGATCCACCCTGTATTGACAGTGAAATTTATGCCAATTGTTTCTCATTAGGATGGTCACACATGCTAATTGATTGCAATATCTACCTCAAATCAGGGTAGAATGTTCCGTGTGTAAGAAAAAGCACATTCAAATTGATGAACCTGCCCGCTTGGAGTCCACATGTTGCTTGGAGTCCACAGGACAATGGCTAAGCGGTGAATTAAATTGTGAATCCTGCATAATATATAAGTTGAAGGAAAGAGCTCGCTGATATCGTCAGCCCGATGTGTGAAGTGGAACTTTGAACACAAAGGAGTTACCTAGTTCTGCTGAACACCGACAATGGTGCAAGTTGCAGGTAAATAATTAGTTCTCTGTGCGGAGATGAACATCTGGTTCTTGCCTCTCTTTCCCCAGCATTGTGGTGCGATTTTTTCCGCAAGATAACGAGAATAATTATTGTGAGCCAAGCTGCGTTTTATAGAGCAAGAACACGTCACTTTTAAAGGCGTGTTGCTTCATACCTTGGACCTACTTCACACACATGTGCGCCACATAGTAAAATGAGCAGAATATTAATATTAACTCGAGGCTGCCCATCTTCTTGTTTGGGGCAGTGTCGAAAGAGGAAGTAATGCCATTCTCCTTTCATCTTACAAGCCATGTAGTCTGCAAACGAAAATGCGCAGTTTCTTTCCGCACCATACCTCATTACCAACAGCTTGCAACAGAGGACACTCAAGAGGTTGAGTATTAATGACAGGTGACTCCTGTCCAGAGCGAATTAAGTTGACGTCTACCTCAGCAGAACTTAATTTTAAAAGGTTATACATCTTAAATGTTGTTGCCAGATATTTATTGAATGGATACCTCAAACAGAACCCATGAACAACAATTTAAGATTTGGATTTTCGCTATTAAAAACATTTCGGCGAAATGAATGCAAATAAAGTAGAATCTTTTAGCGTCGTATGATTGTTCAATGTTAGGGTTCGCTGTTAATTATCTTTCTGTACATGATTTGTCACAAGCTTATAAACACGGGGTTCAAAAGCTTTAAACCCATTTCCTGGATCATATTCAAAAACTATTTTTTCCATAATAGAATTTCTTCGAGCCACTTCCTGTTCATGCTGTCGTGATAGAAAGTTGAATTTCCTGCATTCAGCGCTGTTAATTTAATACAGTTACCTGCCTGTTTTGTCTATTTTACTGCAAGAACTATATTAAATCATCTAAGTTTTGATATATTTATCATTGCAGACGTGGAATTACAATCATATCTGATAGCTAATTTTGCCATTTATTTCTGGCCTGGATGTTTACTTCCTATTTGTTAATATTTATTCACGATTTAATTCATGCAGCAGCAAAGTAAGGGCTGCAATTCATTGACTTCTTTTTAGGTCAACAGCCATGCGTAAATAATCGATCGCCAGTTCGCTACCAAAGTTAATATTGATGTTCTTGCTTCCGGAACCACTGTTTAACAGTTGGTGGTAATTAATTTTATTTTCGCGTAAGTGCTATTTCTATTGCTTACTATCGTCACGTAAGCACGTAATACGCATGTGTTACTGTAGCCCTCTGCTAGAAAACGTTTGCGATGGTGTCCGTTCTCCAGAGGAGTGAGGTGGGACAGTACCACGAGGCAGCTCACGATGATGTCATAAATAGATCTACTATTTACCTTAAAAACATCGCGCAACTTTAGTATCTCAGCATGTTTCACTTGGAGCAATGTGTGTTTTCTAGCGATTTATGAAGTTATTTACAATGCCCAGTAAGAAAGGAGGAACTCGTGTAGTCAAGCCCGAGAAATAGTTACTAACGTTGTAAAAATCTGTGACGAGAATGCAAAAACTGGTCGTTTAGCATTACTAGCAGAAGAGCGTATGTTTTCTAAGAGGCCTTAAGTCTTGTTGATATGTTGAAAGTAGAGCCGTAATCAAATAGCGATAGAATTGTTGAGTCAACACATTTCTTACAGCACATTTCTCGTGAGAGGGACACAGTAGGTATTACCTGTCTGAGAATAAGTGCAGACGGAGGCAGAGGAAGCTCGCGCAAAGCATATCAGACAGGCCGTATTACGTCACTATTCCCGGTACGTAGCATGTGCGGTCTGCAGTTAGACCTCATCTAAGCATGCAGTTTCATGTTGTGCGACAAGAGCGACGCGATCTGAAAGTACATTGAGTTAAATGGAAGCTTTAATGCAATGCGACATGTTGCATGGTCTTTCAGCTGCATGACATATGCGAGAGAAGCATAATCTCAATATACACCGGTGTTTATGTTCTGTTTATGCACGTCGTATTGCCACACTGTGAATGAGTGAGTGCTGCCACTTGGTGTAGGATTGCGCATTACGCGAGAGAAGGTGACGTCACCTAGCTTGCAAACACTCTTGATGACAATCCATGGACGTTTACGATGTCACTGAGACTGAATTGATCGCTTTTCTTTCACTGTGTGTGAGCTCCAAATTTAAAATGATCGTTGTGCAGCGTATGGTTGTGAAGTTACTACAAGAAAACAAAACAAAAATGGCATATACTATATTCCTCTTTCCGAAATATAAACATATTCGTGAAAAATGGGAAAACTTTTACCTAAGATACATTCTTAAATTACGTAACGTGACGCTCTATAATTAGCAACAATAGCATAATATTACGTAACTACTTTACAATGTTATAATTAGGGATATAAAAAGCTCACTAATTGTGATAAAACCAACAAAAAAAGCGCAGATGCATTACAAATGTGCAACGGTAGAATTATGTATTTAAAGGAATCACGAAACTAGATGGTGTAGAAGATCAAGAACATGAAGGAGAAAGGAAGCCTACTGTAAAATATCGGTACAAAAGCGATTTTTTGGGGGGGTTATAGGTAAGGATATTCTTCAGGTGTTGAGTAGGAGTTAGAAGGAGTTATGGGTAAAGGTAGGGGGAGTACCGCGTTAGCACCTCCGTTAGTAAATTGTTGGTACTAGCTGCCGGCCGTGCCGGGAGCGGTTTGTCGGACCTGGAGCACAGCTATGGCACAAGTCCCTGGCTGTCACCCGTGGCTTAAGGTGAAGGAAGGTTAGGAGTATTAATTGCTCTTTAATCATTGTATACTTGTCTCAGCGATTGCTGCGCCGATAGTTGGGCCTTACAAGTGGCAGATTTGGTAGTTGGGCATGTGACGTGTGTGATTCCATGAATGCTCGGCAAAGAGTGTAGCCTTCGTGCAGCTGCTGGTGGTTGTTCTGTAGTACTTGAAGCTTCTGTAGAATGGTAGTCTCGCTGTTCCGGTGCTGCTCTCGAAGCCCAGCAACTGAGGCCTCAAGGGCACCTAACCGCGTGGGTCGGTCGTCGCAGTCGCTGTCCGTGGAGTTGTCTGATACCGTGAGGTTGTGCTCGATGCGCATCACTTGCGCTGGCACGATACGAGCACCTCCGAGCTGTTGTTGTCCTGGACTGTCTGACGAAGTGCCGCAGGAACTGGGTGGCGAGTGTTGAGAGGTGTCGAATGGTGGTGCGGTGCTTGGCCTCCAATGCCGCAAGGCGCGCACTGGAAGTCCGGTGCAACGCCTCGAGGCGAAGGCCGAGGTCACGCAAGGTATGCTGTATCTCTTCAAGAGGGCCCTGGAAGTCCGGTGTGCAGGAAGGCCCATTTTGTTGCAATGTGTGTGTGGTTGATGTCCTCGGTTCCTGATAATTCGGCGTAGTGGCGTTCTGGTTTGTGGTGATCTGTGCTGCTGGTTCTGGATGGTTGAGAGGCGGTGCAGGAGGCGGAGTTGGCTGATGACGACGTTGCTGTGTTCTTGGGTAGCGCGGGCACGATGCCTGGCCGGTGAAGTGGTCACCACCACCGCAGGTAGCACAGTAGCGGTGCCGAGAAGCCAGGTTGTGCCCGGTGCAGCTGGCGGTGAGCGAGGGCAAGCCGCAGTAGTGACACCTTGCTTGAGCCTTGCATGTGGCCGCCGCGTGCCCGTATTGGCAGCAGCGGCGGCAAGGGACATGCCGGTCGCTGCGACTTGCCTCGATGCGGTGCGACTGGCCTAGAAGTGCGAGGCCAGTCGTGATGGCTGCGGTGTAGTGCGCCCGGTCCATAAAGGTCAGGCGCAACAGTGGCGTTGGTCCTCTGCCGGACGAGATCCTCGAGACGCGGATGACGGAAGGCCAGAGCGCTTGGGCGGCCTCCATGACAATCCGCTCCGGTAAGAGGCGGTGGACACCGCAGACAACAGCGCTAATAGCGCCGAAACGGCCCGTTGTGTCTCCTGGTGGTGAGGCAGCAACCTCGGCATAGGACTGCCGGTGTTGCGGCGGTGGATGCGGAGCTTCAGGCGTTGGTGTTCTCGGCGGCGGTGCGGAGCAGACTGGTGTGGTCAGCTCCTGTGGCGGTCGTGTGGTGCCGGCTTCCCTGGCATCCGGGCAGCAGACGTGTCGGCAGCGGAGGCTGCGTTGATCTGCGGTGGTCGACTCCGGCGTTGCAGCTGCGTCGAGGCGGTGTTTCTTCTTCCTCCCCATGTTGTCACCTCGGAGTCCTGCGTGCGAATGTGAGCAGGAGGGGCTTAAATATATTACGGGGTTACACAGCACTTAAACACATTAATCAGTATCCCGACTTAAAAATGTACACAAAATTGATGCCAGTTAACAACAAAGACTGGTTTAGCCCTGTTTCAGGAGGAAATTAAGTTCTGCCTTGCATGAAACTCCAACTGGTTGCTATTGTAATGGAAGGCTTATTTTAACCGTGCATGAGGACTTTATTACACATGATAGATATATGTATAAACAAAAGAACCGTGGAATTATTCAATAAAGCAATACAAAACAACTAGGAAATAAATTCTACCATTCCATAGGAAGTAATAAGAACATCGATTAGAACGAAAATTTGTATTAGAATAATAAAACAATAAAAAATAGCCGATAGATCAAAAAGAAGAATCACAAAGAAAATGAAAGAGATTATATATAAATATTCATCCGTGAAATTTTTAAAATTAGTTTCAGTTCGATTCATTTCAAAATTTAATATACCATTTAGGGGTTTAATGCATATCAAATGCCATGCATGTGTTCAAATTGGTTCCCGAGACACTCACATTTTTCTTTTTTTACTATTTTGAGAAAAAAGAATGCTCCACACAATGAAATTGCATTTTTTAAAAAAATAATGTTTCACAATTTCACTCTTCAATATTATATGAATAAACTATAGAGCTGAATCCTTACTTACCCTATTAGTTTGGGAGAAATGTTAAACATAGTCTACAATGTTTAGCTTAAACGTCTACACAACATTGACGTTATTGTTTAATTACTTCACAACTAAGCATGTTAACAAAAAACCTTCTCATCATTTTTAATGCTGCTATTTTTGTGGAAGTATAGAAAATTTCACACGTGCATACCGAAAACTGCATTATGTGAAAAGATTATCAAAATACCCCACTTATGCAAACTTGAAAACACGGTTTAAAACTACGATGCTAATTAATGCTGTTTCTGGCCCTTAAGCTTTTAAAAACGTTTAATATAATATGTGCAGACCGTCCTTCGTCGATTACTCCTCTGAACCTAAGTTAGGCATTTGAAAATTCTTGCGGCATGATTGAATGGTTTGCTCACTTTAATGTAAGCAAAACCTATCCTTTTTTACTACAATTGTATAGGAACCTGGGTTTACAGATATTTAAATGTACATATCCCATGGTTTAAACGACCATATGGCTATAAAAACTGCGCAGAACTAAAGTAAAAAGGTATGTTGTATTTAATAACACAGAATCCAAAATCTTATTTTCATCGATGAGTATCCTTAAGGGCAATTTGGAAGCAAGAAGCACGTGGTAAACATGGTAGTTACTTTATATGCAACGTTACTGTTTATCTTGTGTTCTATAAAGGAAAATATTATTACTATTGTAAACAAAATGCAACTGATTGTGCTGTCTTAAAATTATTTGTGGTGTTGTTTTAATTCATAAACATTCTTGTCTATTAGAATTATATAGCTGTTGTCTATAGTGTTTTTATCATGAATAAATGTATATAAGGGTCTCAGAGCTATAGAATAGTCCTGCTGTAGCTTACAATGCAAAGCTAGTGAAGAAATGGCTATGGATAGTAAAGAAAGAGGATAAATAAATTTAGGTCATGATTTGAGTTATATAGGGTGAACCATTTAAGTTGAGACTGTATAATATTGTGGCACATGTACGTTTTACATTACTCAATATGAGCTGGTCGGATGTGACGCTATTAGTAAGGATTCGTGGCTGTATTTAAATTGTTCTAGAGGGATAAACAGGTTTTGAGCGGTTCGTTAGCATAAGTTGGGGTGGGGGTAAACAGTGACATGCCAGGGTAGCTTGTGTAGCCATTAGCGTGGGGTGAGAACCGGGTTTGGGGTCCAAGAGGAAGGAAGTGTTTTCAGCCTGTCTCTCTGGTGGTCAGCAAAGAAGATGGCTCCATTAACAAGGTATTGTACTGTTATTTTTAAGCATTATTAAAGTTGGATAATGTGAAGGTTGGTTATTTACGTGTTGTGCTTTGCTCCTTCGCCTTTCCTTCCTGAATTTGCGCTAGGATTTAGGGTTAACTGCTTAATATGTCCTCCCCGGTAGGATTTAATCTGTAGTGTTGCGTTTCGGTTTGAAATCCTCTTGCAGCAAAGCGAGTGTGATGATATTTTTATGCTTATTTAGAGACGGGGGATGCGACATAATTGGTGGAGTTCGCCGGGCAGATTCCAAATATTTTTTTCTCCTAAATCGCGTATAATGCGTAGAACCTTGGTGTTCAAACGCTGCGCAGAATAACAATGGTGACCGCGTGGCGTCCACGTGTGAAATTTTAAATCCTGTTAAATCTTTGCAATCCTTTCTTCTTTTGCTTTAATATTGTATTAAGTTGATTTGGAAAATCCTGCTGTATTTTTGGGCATATTTTATAATGATGCGTTGAATATTTTAATGGCGATGTGTTGGCTGCCACGTGTTTGCACAAAAGCTTGGAATTTTTTTCTTTTCAGAGTTTTAGGGTATAACGTTTATGTTTGAATCTATAAATCGTTGATGAGTTATTGGAATTGTATATACATATAAATCTAGGGTTTATTTTCTTTAAATTGTGAATTTTTTAGCGTTATAGTAATTTCATATTCTGCACCACGTGCTAAGTTTTAAACTTATCTCTTACTTAGCCTTGCTTTATTGCATTTCCGGCTTAGTTGTGTGCTTAATTATGTAAGGGGATTTAAACAGTTATTAATAATTTTGTTAGAAATCAGATGTTTATTATTCACGTTGATGTTCAGGCGCACTTAATTTTGGTCCCAAATTTACTCGCAGCACGTGGTAATTACATGTTATAATTTCTTTCCTTTTAAGTGTTTTATAATATCCCAATGTTGAAATTCACATATTTTCAATTTACTTTGGCGCTTTTAAATGCACATGAACTTTGTGGGTGTATTTTTCTTGAAAATATGAGTTTTGGTGCCGTAATTTTCATGTAGTGCTCACGTGTAAAATCTTCCTCAGGTCTATTTCTTTTTTCTCCCATGAATGTATCCTATAAAGAAAGTTTTTTTGAAGTTTTAATAACAGCGTTGTGTGATACCAAATTTGGACGTTTTTAGAAGGATTTACGTGTTTCACATTTTTCATGTTCTCCTGCAGTGAAGTGAAGAACTATATTGCTTTGTGAGTGTTTATTAGTGCATTTTATAGTGAAATAACGTAGCGTGTGATTACTCAGTGCTTTAAGGTAAGGGTTATTTTTTTTGCCCAATATATACATGTTTTTCTGTGAATAATGTGGTTCGGGCGACGTTTATTTCTCGTTAATACCATGTGTTAGGGGTACAGTTTATGCGTTGGGCTTCTGTACGCCAAGTCTTAAATTTTTTCCCCGGGGTAGTTCTGTTTAATTACTATTTGCGAGTGCTTTATATGGCAATCTTAGCTATATATTTTGCATCTCAAGTTTTTGAGTAATACCATTTGGCAATTCCGCTTAATCGCCTACGGACATTACAGTTGTCAGTTTTGCTTTTTTTTTTTAACAAGTTAAGGGCGAGGCAACTTTCACACAGTGCTAATAGTGGTGTATTTTTCAGGGTCAGATTTGTAAGCTTCCATTTTTAAAATGTGTACTAGACGTTCACGTAGGCAATGTTCAAATGTGCCTATTTCTGAAGTTTCTGAAGATAGTGAGTTACCTTCCTCAGCAAGTAATATTGACATGAATGCACAGTTAATTCCTGTTATTCAGAATCAAGTTGCAGCTACTATAGCGAATATGCAACCTATTGTGACTAAACCCATGATTGAGCCAATGTTTTTTCTAAGTCCTACACTGACACCAGCTAATGCTTTTGTTCGCAACTTTGAAATGGTTGCTAAAGCAAATTCTTGGAATAATGGTCAAAAGCTTAAAGTTTTCCCCTGTTACTTAAAAGAAACCGCTGCCATTTGGTATCAAACTTTTTGTCACAGACATCCTCAGCATGATTGGAATTTCCTTGTCTCTCAGTTCTTGTCAGCTTTTCAAATGTCCCACCAGGAGGAGCTGTTAGAAATTAAGCTCAGGCAACGTATTCAACTTGACAGTGAATTAGTTCTGGATTATGTTTACGATGTTTTATCCCTATGTGATCAGGTAAACCCAGCAATGACACAGGCGGAGCAAATAAAGAACTTGCTCAAGGGCTTGAAAGCCACTTATGTTCAGGCACTGTTACCTTTGAACCCTCAAACTGTTGATGAGGTGCTACAGATTATTAAAAGAGTTGACAAAGCTGACTTCTATACCACTCACAGACAACAATTAGCTCTTGCTCAGACCCCGGGAATAATTCATTCACAAATTGTGGGGCACTCTTCTCCCTCTGTGTCATCTGTTGTGGCAGGCTCTGTGATGTCACCAACTACAATACCTAGTGCAACATCAGTTAATGCACCAGACCCTATTTCTTTGCTATGTAAAAAGGTCGAACAATTGTCAACCCAAGTTACTCAGTTACAGTCTGTGCATTCAATACATCAGAGACCATTTGAAGTTGTTGATCGTGCTGGTTATCGCCAGGACAACAGGCAGAGGTCATCAAATGGCAGGTACGATGGATACAATGATAGACAAGGTTCCTCAGTTATATGTTATAACTGTAATAGGAGGGGGCATATTGCTCGCTACTGCAGAATGAATTCGACACATCCAAAAAACGAGCAGCGCCGAGCCCCAGACGATATGACTTAAAGGTAACAACTCAACATACTGTGCCTACTCCTAATTTAAATAATATATCTTCTCTTTCAGGTCAAATTTTGCAGGTGCCTGGGCACATTGATGCTAAAGAAATGTTTATTTTGTTAGATACAGGAAGTGCTATTAGTATTGTGAATGCTATACATGTTACAGATGTTTCAAAATTGCAATCTGTTGAAATTTTGCTTAAAACTGCAGGCAACAAATTATTGGATGCTCCCTATCATACCATCTTGGATTTTGTAATTTGTGATACACATTTTCAGGAAGATGTGTTAGTGGTTAAGGACTTAGCTCACGACTTTATTCTTGGAAATGATTTTTTGACTGCACATGATGCTGTAATTAATTATGCTCAAAATTGTGTTTCACTTCAAGTTAAGGATCATAGTATTACTATTCCCATCTCTGTAACAACTAGAGGCCCCTTTGCAGACATTGCTGTCAGCCCTTTGAATGATGATAATGATGCTATTGTGCCTAACAAACTTTCAGTGACTGAAGATGCTAGAATTCCACCTTTCTCAACCTGTTATGTGTCAGTGCAGCCAACTGCTGTTATTACTAATGACGTGATGTTCGAACCATCAGTTAGCATAATGAACAAAAAGAATCTTATGATCCCACCTGTTGTGTGTCACTCGGCCGAAACTTATACTATCCCTGTTCATAATAATTCAGCTGTACCTCAAACATTATTTGCAAGAACTGTGCTTGCAAATGCTCATGATGTAGCTTTAATACAAAGTAATTCTGTTTCTTCTAGCGATGTTGCAACTTTGAAAGCTCCTAACTTTGATTGGAACGTAAGTTGTAAGTTAAGCCCTGATCAACGTGGTCATTTGCATACCTTGCTACTGAAATATTCACATGTTTTTGCTACTTCTCTTCAGGATTTAGGCACTACTGATGTAGCTGAATTCGAAATTAAGGTCACTGATCCCAAACCTATTAAACAACGCCCATATAGAGTACCACATAAACAAAAAGAAACTATTTCTCAACAAGTGCAAGAAATGAAAGATGCAGGCATAATTAGAGATTCTCAGTCTTCTTGGAGCTCCCCTGTGGTTTTAGTTAAGAAAAAAGATAATTCCATGAGGTTCTGTGTCGACTACAGGAGGCTAAACGCTATAAGTGAAACTACTTCGTTCCCATTGCCACTCATTGATGACTTACTCAGTTACCTGGGTGAAGCCAAATGGTTTGCTTCATTAGATTTATTGTCAGCTTATTTTCAGGTTCCCATTGCTGAAAGTAGTAAGAAATACACTTCTTTTGTCACTCATGAAGGACAGTATGAATTTGAAAGACTTTCTTTTGGCCTTGCAAACGCTCCCAGATTCTTCAGTTATATTGCTGAAAAGCTATTAGGTGATTTGAAATTTAAGAAAGCTTTAGTTTATCTGGATGATATTGTTGTATTTGCTAAAACATTTGAGGAGCTCTTATACAATTTGGAGGCTGTTTTTCAACGTTTGGCTTCACACAATTTCAAACTTAAACCTGCTAAATGTTTTTTCGCTATGGATAAGATTAAACTATTAGGATTTGAAGTATCAGAAGAGGGCATTTCCCCTGATTCTGACAAGGTCAAAGTTATTCAGCAACTCCCGAAACCAAAGAGTATTAGAGATATCAGGAAAGTTTTGGGTCTTTTTAATTTTTACAGGAAATTTGTGAAGGATTACTCCAAAATTGCTCAACCCCTGATTCAGTTGACTAGGAAAAATGTAGATTTTGTATGGGGTTATGATCAACAATGGGCATTTCAAAAGCTGAAGGATTATCTAACTTCTGCACCTGTCTTGGCTCATTATACACCTGGCGCATATACTGAATTGCATACAGATGCTAGTGGACTTGGTCTTGGATGTGTTTTACTACAAAGAGTTGAAGATAATTTGCGCCCTATTGCATATGCTTCTAGGACCCTCTCAAAATGTGAAAAGAATTATGCTGTCCCCGAACTTGAACTTTTGGCCATTGTTTTTGGTCTCACTCATTTTAGAAATTTTGTCTTTGGATACAAAGTTCATATTGTGTCAGACCATCATTCTCTTTGTTACCTGAATAACTTAAAGGATTTGACAGGACGCCTGGCTCGGTGGAGTCTTAAACTACAAGAATTCGACTATACTATTTCTTACAAATCTGGGAAGAAACATAATGATGCTGATGCACTTTCTAGATTTCCAGTTTCACAGCCTGAACCAGAACAACTTGAGCAGTTAGATGAACTTATTACTTGTTTGCTTTCTCCTATCGAAGTTGCCGATAAACAGAAAGCTGATCCGCTTCTTTTACCTATCATTAATGCCCTTAAGGATCCTCAGTTAGCTTCTCCCAAAGTTCAACGACAAGCTTCCACGTATGTGCTTAAATCTGATGTGTTGTATAGGAAAAATGCTGACTCTACTGGTCCCCTACATTTACTTGTTATACCTGAATCACTTAAGCATGAAATTTTGTCTTCCTGCCATGATGACCCTTTGTCTGGCCATTTAGGATTTTCGAAAACTTTCAACAAAATTAATTCGAGATACTATTGGGTTGGAATGAAGAAATCTATTGAGCATTTTGTCCGGACATGTCCCAGTTGCCAGTCGAGAAAAGGTCCCAAGAATCAGAAACCTGCTGGTCTTCTACAACCTATTCCGGTTAACTTCATTGGTGAACGTTGGGGGTATAGATTTGTTAGGTCCTCTCCCTCGTTCAAATTCAGGCCACAGACACATTATTGTTGCCACAGAGTATGCTTCTCGTTGGGTTGAAGCTGCACCTCTTTCTTTGGCTACTATTCCTCATGTTGCTAAATTTATTTTACACCAAATTATTTGCAGACATGGAGCGCCTGCAACTTTTGATCGTGGTTCAGTTTTTCTAAGCCAAGTTACTCAAGAACTTTTAAAGTCTTTGTCGGTGTCCCCAAATTTCACTAGTTCGTATCACCCTTCGTGTAACGGCCTTACTGAGAGGGTTAATCAGACATTGTTAAATATGTTGAGCCATTTTGTTGATGGAAATCAAAGGAATTGGGATGTAGTCTTGCCATATGTCATATTTTCATACAACTCTTCTGTTCAGGAGACAACTAAATTTTCCCCATTCTATTTGATTTATGGACGTGAACCTGCTCTGCCAAATCAAGTGCAGCTCCAAGCTACTTCCAATGATCTCTTCGTTCGACAAACCCTGAAGGATATTCTGAAAGCTCGTGAAGTGGCTATACTTAATATAAATCAGCAACAGATTCGGCAGAAAGAAAGATATGATAAGAAACACAGAGATGTTGAGTTTTCAGTGGGTCAATGGGTTAAAGTCTTCACCCCAGTAAGGAAAAAGGGGAAATGTACCAAATTATTGCACAGATATTTTGGACCTTATGAAATTGTTAGGCAGATTACACCTGTGACCTACGTTGTCAAACGACCCCATGCTCCAAGAGTTAAGGAACAATCAGTACATGTGTCACGTTTGTATCCCTATTATGATCCAGTAGGACCTTATAGATTGTGAATTTGTTTGATCTTTTGCCGCTTATGATAAATGTAATGATGTATAATTTTTAATTTACATTATTTTGGATGCTACACCCGTTTCCTATATGTCAAATCTTTTGTGTTCTGGGTTAACTCTACATAAAGTTTAATAATAAGACTGACGTGATATTTATAAATCTAAACTTCTTGATTGTTACCCCTGACAGGTATTATGTTATTCATAAATTGTGACAAATTGTTATACCCTCGCCGGACCTGACATATTGTATTGATGTATAATGGTGTTGCCGAAGTGTACCCATTATGGTATTCGGAAGTATTAGAATTGTTTCAGTGACAGTGCAGCTCGGCGGGATTGCCGTTGTGTACCCGTTGCCCTTGCAGTGTGAATTTCGCCTAGCGAAAGTGCAGTATGCAGCCGCTAAGGTATGTGATATTTCATGTTGGTGAAAGTGCCGCAGTGTGTTCTCCAATATTCGATTATGTTTGTTTACGATGATAGTAGTGATGCATTTCTATTTTGAAGTGATGTAATCATAGTTTTGGCAATGATATGATAACATTGTGAATTCGGGCTATTGACTTCCATGTACCATAGGTTGATTTCTGCTTCTGAGAATGTTTCAGGACAGAATTTTGGCAACCCTGATCTCCATCTCTTCCAGTTATTGTGATGAATAGCTTGTTAACGGGGTGTAGTACTTAGCATTGGACTAGTGTAGTATACTAAATTTGATATGTCGGTAATTAAACTTTGGTATATGGTAGTATTTGATATGACAGTATTATACATTATCAGTGCATGTTTTGAAGGCATGCAGCATGTGTGCTAGAATTCATTGGGGGTAGAGGTGGTATTTATGATGATGATGATTTTAATGCGGGCTTACCTCGAGGTTTAATGACTAATGATATTAATCATAGGCAATTTTAATAACAGTTTTAATTGGGATGATTAAGACTAGATGTGCACATCTATAAAGACCTAGGCATTGATTCAATATGCATTGTAATTTAGGATACCCTTTGTAATTGATCACGTAGGATAAACATTTTAATAGGCATAGTGATATTTTGTAATTTTCAGGTTATCAGTATATTGTAATTTTGTAAATTCTGTGTTAAGATATTTGGTAAGCTTTCTCACCATAAGGGGATTATGTAATATGCTTTGTATTATATTTTGTACTGACACATCCTTGTTTTGTGACATGGCTAACACTGAGTAATTTTTGTAATTAACAGGTTCGTGCTCTTTACTTATTTGCACTTGTGTTAATGTTTAAGCAATGCATATCATGGGGAGCGTTCACCACACAATTAAATGGGTCCGTAAACATGCCACAAGAATAGCTGAGGTACTGGTTGCCTCTGTTTCTGCTTCATCGTTGCAGTCGTCGGCCATAGGGGTGGCCCCCATATGGCACAGCTTCGTCGATGCCTGGCGCCATGTTGTGCCTTATAAACTGACCTCATCGAAGGGTAGGATTGACAGGTAACTAACCCTTAAAGATCGTTGCTGCAGGACTTTAATTGCGGCTTTCATGGCAAGGTGGGAAGCACCGATAATCCCTACCTTAAGGTTTCACCTCTGCATAGAAAATAAAATTGAATTTCTCGTCGCAGGTGGGACATTTACCTACCCTACAGTTAGTGGCACATTTAGCTATTGTTTGTGGGCGAGGCAGTGAAAGTGATAGAGTGTGTGCGGAGCCCTAATACAAACTTTAACAGTGAATATAGTTTATTCAGTGTTTTTCGTCATTATGTACCTCCTGGTGATCAGACTCCCTAAGTGACTGCTTTAACTTTATATCTACATTATATATAATACTGTAAACTAAACTAAACACAAAGAAAACCTGTACAAGGAACCAACACAACTATGTTAACCAAGTGTTGTCACGGTACAAAAATGTTTTGTCAGAAAAAATTCTGTATTGTATGTTAATTTGTTGTAGCAATTGATGCGGACATCAATCTTGGCAGACCCCGGAGAGATGTGGCACATGTACGTTTTACATTACTCAATATGAGCTGGTCGGATGTGACGCTATTAGTAAGGATTCGTGGCTGTATTTAAATTGTTCTAGAGGGATAAACAGGTTTTGAGCGGTTCGTTAGCATAAGTTGGGGTGGGGGTAAACAGTGACATGCCAGGGTAGCTTGTGTAGCCATTAGCGTGGGGTGAGAACCGGGTTTGGGGTCCAAGAGGAAGGAAGTGTTTTCAGCCTATCTCTCTGGTGGTCAGCAAAGAAGATGGCTCCATTAACAAGGTATTGTACTGTTATTTTTAAGCATTATTAAAGTTGGATAATGTGAAGGTTGGTTATTTACGTGTTGTGCTTTGCTCCTTCGCCTTTCCTTCCTGAATTTGCGCTAGGATTTAGGGTTAACTGCTTAATATGTCCTCCCCGGTAGGATTTAATCTGTAGTGTTGCGTTTCGGTTTGAAATCCTCTTGCAGCAAAGCGAGTGTGATGATATTTTTATGCTTATTTAGAGACGGGGGATGCGACAATATTTCCAAAACTAAGCGTTGTAGAAAGAAATTTCTTTTATAAAACTTGCTTGATATTATGGGGTAAAGTAAATGCCATTAGTCGTGTTTTATTTGGAGGGCATCGTAATGATCATTTTAGGGTCAATTTAAATGGGCTCAATTGTAGGTTCCCATTTAAAGAAATTAAATTGACTCTCAAATTACCATCATAAGGTCCACCAAACAAAACATGGCATTTACTTTCCCCTATTATATCAAGCAACGTTTATTAAAGACATTTCTTTCTACAACGCTTAGTTTTGGAGATATTATACAGTCTCAACTTAAATGGTCCACCCTGTGTAACTGTATAATTGTGCTTACAGATATTGTAAGCTTAAGAAAGGTAGGTCTTGTTTGTGTCATGTTTGAGTGAATAAACAAATTATCTAGAAACAGAAAAAAAGGAACTGAATTAATTGTTAACAATCTATTTCCTTAGTATTTAATATGTTGCCATATGCTGTCAAAATTTGTGCTTATAAGAGATAATGGCTTGGGAAAGAGCTAGAGATATAACCAAGCCATTTCTCGTGTATTTTAATTAGTACAAATAAAAAAAGCTAAAAAGTTAGAGATTTCTTTGTGAAAATTATTATCTATGCTTCGTGTTGTTTCCATTTATTCTTTTGCATTATAAATTAGATAAATAAAACACTCAGGCTTTCACATTACAACTGTATTATTACTGTCCTCGCCGTAGTCATTAGCAAGTTTCCTTGTTCCTCATGTTGCCACTGCGCAGACTGAACAAAAGCAAGCAGCGCTTGTCCCACACCTTTACTATGATTCCACCATGGGTTGGTAGAACTGATTTCCTAACCATGCACAGTGTGCGACACGTCTTATGCATAAACTGGCCATTTTGAGTTATGCCGCGTCCCATCATTCCTTGTCGCATGGCATGAAATCGCATGCATAAATGAGGCCTATGGCAGTTGAGCCTGTTAACACAGTGGACGGGTCTGTAAATAAGTCAAACTATGAACACGCCACGCAAGTCATACCCTCACAAAGTAGAAAAATAATATTCAGTGTGTTTTTGTAAAGAAGAGATATATAAAGATCTAGCTATTCCGTTACGTACGTCGTGTTGATATTTTGATGGTCAGACTGTACTATACTCTCATTCGGACGTTATTTCTCTTGTCCAAACCTAGCCATGGCACACTAGCGACCTCGCCTGAAAACTGCACTCTTTCGTCAGACAAGTAAGTGCATTGGAGAATCTCGACTTCGTCTCCTATATTCAAATTATTCCTCCTTCTCCAATGATGCACCTACCATACTTGTAGTGCAATATACTACTGTACTATGAGGTGTGTGTTAGGTTGGAAAAATTGTTATCTTTCGTTATGTTTTAATCGCTTATGTCTCAGTTATTATGGATATGAAATTTTTGTGAAATTACGTTCTGATGGCTACATGAGGCTTTCGACAAAAGTAGTAGACTACTAGGTTTTCACAAGTAATGTCGATTTTATTAATTGGGGTTATATCGTACATATATATGCTTTTATTTTTGTCAGTACTAGTTATAGGGTGCTATGGTTATTGTTGCATATTGTTAACATGTTGGCAGCCAGCAGTTGGTAATACAAGATTTTAAAATGAAGACAACAAAGTTTGAGGTTAGAGTCCTACTGAAGCATTACTAGAGACAAGGTTTTAAAGGTGCTGCCGCGGCTCGAAGAATATGTGAAGTCGAAGGTAAAAGTGTTGCTAATGAGCGAGTAGCACAACGATGGTTCCAGCATTTCAATATTGGAGACGAAAACATTTACAACACTCAGGGTTTTGGAAGAAAATAGTACTAGATAAGTACTCGTGGTTGTCAGAAGAACTTCGTGCTTCAAAACATACCATACATTACCATATTAAGACGCTTAAAGATCGTTCAGAAGCTGTATCTAAATTTGTACCACATGAATTGACACCTGATCAAGCTCAACGTAGAATGGATATCTGTCGTCAGCTTATCGCTAATCCCTGGGATGATAGATTTATCAGGAGAATAGTTACATTGATGAAAGGTGTGTATTACCGCAGCCCTGACACCTCGAAAGAGTGGCTCGCAGCTGTAAACGTCGTTAAAAAGTCGGTTCGGCCCCAAAATAATAATATGTATCTGGTGGTATTCTGAAGGTGATTCACTGGGAATTCGTTCCCAATGGACGTGCAGTCGATATGGATCTTTATTCTCAACAACTGGAACAAGCTCATCAGGTTTTGAGGCAGAAGTGTCCGGCATTAGTTTAGTAGAAACAAAGTTCTCTTGCAGCAGGACAATGCGAGACCTCATACAACTCAAAGAACAAGGAACACAATTCAGGAACTGCTATCTCATCCAGCATATATCCCTGATCTTGCGCCTTCTTAAGGTTCGAGAAAACCTCCACCAAAAATCCATCCCTTTTGTTAATAATTTTCTATATTGTTGTCTATTTATTGTCTATGTTTCTGCTGTATAGAGTAATATACTTTGACTATTGAATTATAAATGAGCTTTTTAGTTTTACTTCAAATGTTTCTTCTGCATAATATCGAGTTCAGCATTATAGTTGTTTTTCTTCCTTTATATCTATATATGATAACTCTACTTTTTCACCCGTGTTCATTGTTGATGATAATAAATATTGTGTTCTGTTAAAGTTAATATTAATTCCCCACATTTTATATTCCTCTTTTAATTTTCTCATTATGTATGAAGCGCTCTCAATATCTTGCGTTACTGTTACTTGGTTCTCTGCAAAAAGTAATTGGTGTAAAGGTAAAGGTACATATCACGGTGGGACCCCGGAACCGGGGCAGGTCAATCGGCCCATTGTGACCTCTGGAAAGGAGGGATAAGGGGAGAGGCCCGAAGGGCGACCAGATCCGGATGCCGACAGGCGCAAGCATGGGCGGGGTCCCTAACGTTTCCAGATAAAACGCATCCGACTCCGCACGGTGCCTGCCCACAAGCCACCAACCCCCAGGGTCTCCCAAGCGGAGCCCCACGCTGAGGAGAGACCTAACTGAACGGTACCGCAGCGACGCCAGGGAAGAAACCTTTACAGAGCGCAAGCCACCGCCCAGCCACACCCACCGAACACCGTCGCCTGGTCCTGCAACCCTGAAACAGATGATAAGATAGATGATGGGTACAGGAAATGGGGGAAATGGATTCGTTGTAGAATATGAACCACCCCAGCATTCGCCTGGCGACCCGGGGAAACCCGAAAAACTCATGGGCCAGAGTGGGCGGTCGCCGGGGATCGATCCCGGGACTTATTGAATGCGGGCCACAGAGTAAACGCCTGAGCCATCTCGCTCGGTAAGCAATTGAGGTAGGGTGTAATTTTGATTTATGGGAATTCCCATTGTATTGCATTTTTGAACCATTGGGGTAAACAAGCATATATATTTGTTATATACGTATTAAAGAATACTGGTGATAGATCTTTCTAACAGTCCCTGTAATATATGACTGAGCCTCAAGCATTCTGGGATGTTGTCATATGGTCCGATGAAAAGCTATTTTCATCTTACAAAGACGGCTTTTCTTATGGCGATCAGACAATACCAGGTATGGTCGACAATATATCATTATTCTTGAGGATGGATATCCTTCACAGGATTTGGGAATCGGTGCAGATGTATACGAGAATGGATTCTGAGGAATACATCCAGACAACAGAAGACTGTGCTTCCTAGTGTGCGCAAAGTTTACCTTAGCATAGAGGAATAAGCTGTGCTTCATTTTGTGCAGGTCAATAGCAGTGACCATATTCTTAGAATATCTAAGTTGTGGTTTTAAGTGGCATCCGGAAAGTTAACTTCATGAATGGACGGCTAAAAGAGTGGACTTGAATGTAATTGAGCACATATGTTGCTCTGTAGTTCGTGAGTAGGAACCAGGAAAAGAGACAGAGAGAGAGAGAGACAGAGAGAGGACAAAAGGTCTGTAGTTAACCATGTATATCAAGTTTGGGAAAGTCTTAGGCTAAGAGTTAAACATTTGCCAGTCACTAGTCCAATCCTGAATCAGACGATTAAATGCTTTGATCGATTAACAAGGTTGGTGAATATTAGATTCATTTTACACTTTTAGGTTCTGCATCTGCATTTATAACAAAAATGATATATTATTGTTATTATAACATGAAGGGCCGTATTCATAGATTTCACATAGGTCTGGACTATCTCCAGACTCATTTGGTCCGGAACAAAGGCCGACCAAGTTTTTTATATTCATAGACGATAAAAGTCTCGGACCAAGAAAGGCCGTGGATCAGCAAGGAGAAAATGTTACACGACGAAGAAAGGTAGTTCTGCGCATGCGCGACTGCCATAGAGTAGTAAACTAACCACTTTTACTCCTTAGTTTTTACTTTCTATGGACGTTTCACAGCTGTTTTTCATCGTTTCAGTGCTCACTCCTCGCCCAAAGCGTAAAACAAAATGGACATAACCTAGAAGCATGCATTAAAATGGTCGGAGGAGGAAAATGCCTGTTTCCCTTAATACAAAAAATGATGGATATTATTGAAAACAAATCGGTTTCGACAAATGCAAACGCAAAAAAAAGAGGAGTTATGGAGGGAGATAATACACATATAGACAATTTTGTGCATGATTCTAACCTATTGCCACCCCTCCCTTTTTGGAAACGTTCTTATCCACAAAGTTTCATGGCATTGTTAATCATTTCAATAAGAATTTAACTTGCTGGAATTTAACTTTAAGCTTAAAATTTCAGAAGCAAATCGTATTTAAATAGGAAGGAACATTTGCTGTTATTAAAATCTCACTCTGGATCTTAACCAAATAAATATTGTGTGATCGTAATTATACAGAAATAATTACCCGAGGAAATTCTAATACATCATAAACCTTCCGGGAGTTGTAATCCTCCTCTCCTCGAGGGAAAACGTACGCAAAGCCTAAATTATTTCGAACTTAACCCAAGCAGAACATTATTCCGTATACGAGTAGGAGGTATGAAATGCTAAGAAACAAATAGGGTTTTTTAACATGTAGAGTTGATTGTGTAATGCCCTGTTCTCATTCGAGTTTAGACGCGCAGATCCCTCGGCTACGCCCTGTCGTTGCTTCCCAGTTGCAACTGCTACACTCCTCTCCTCCTAAATTTAGCAGTGTCAAACTTTTCCTTCCCGTTACGTCAAGTTTAATGCAACATGGCAATTAGAACCAATCGGCGTGAAGCAGTAGCATGAAGTAATAGAAGAACAATCAATCAAGATTCATTCCCGTTACGTTAAGTGCATCCTAATTAAACCTTTACTGTAGCAGAATTTCTTAACTTCGCGTTACATCCCGTCATGTTACGTAAAGTGCATAGTAATCCCGGTTTAACGAAGGTAAATCTAGCATTAGCATTTGAGTCATTAGTTATAATGCGGCTTACTAAGGTCAGTAGTGTTTTCTTGATACCCTTCTCTTGCATAATGTGGAAGTGCTATTAGCATCGTATCAATTGAGATTCAAGCATCGGTTATCGTCGTCTGTCATATAGGTTAGGATGAATCCGTTTTATCAGCCTTCTAACCTTTGCTTTACTAAACCTGTATTTGTTTTGAAGTTTAGGTCGCCATACTTTCCAATTATGTCTAATTTTGGTAGATAGTTTTACTCCATCGTCTCATTTCGCGAATTCTAAGCAAGCAGCCACGCCCATTACTCCAAAGTCATCCATTTTGTAAGATGGTCTGCCTTTAGTCTACCCCTCTGAGGTAGACCAAAATTTGGTCTCGACCAAGACGTTTGATCCCCGGACCAACGCAAATTCCGGTCTGTGAATAAAAAAATCGATGGTCCGCTGTAAATCCACCGGAAGTAGCAAGTTGGGCCGGACTAAAATCGACTATGAATACCGCCCGAAGTAACTACAGATGTATCGGCTGTAACAATGACATCATCCACGGATAATAAAGAAGGTTATGGAACACTATATAAACTGGAGTTTTATTATTTTTATGCAGTATTCTTAATATTGTTGTAGAATAAAATTATATATTAATAATTTAACATCAATTCACATCAAATAATTAAGTGAATATGTCATAAAAGCTGCATTTAGATGTTGAACTTAAAAAGCTTTGCACCTCGCCATGAGGCTTAAGCGATAGAAGTGGTCATTATGTGAAAAACGAATAGCCACTTAGCAATTAAAAAAGGTATAAACTGTTTGAAAATTCAAACCATTAATAAAGAATATCTCGAAAATTATAAATGCTACAAATAAGTCAAACATTTTTGTGTAGTAAGATTTTTATGTCTCTTACGGTTTATACGTAATGCAAAATTAATTTACAGCATTTTCTCAGAAAATTTAAAATATATAATATAATATATAATATAAAATATACTTTTAATGTAAATATCTTAAACGTAAGGTACTTAAATAAAAATCCTTCGGGCCATTTTTGGAAAATATAAAATAATTTACTTATATGAAATCGCAGTGGTTCATTTAAAGGTTAATGTTTCGACGATTTTAAATAGGAAATAAGTCCACAATGTTTTCATGGTGGAAATAAATCCTGAATTATACGAAATAAGATAAAGATCGGTTTGCTCAAAATTTAAAACAGAATTCCACTCTTAAACGTATGCAAAATCTGATTTAGTAAAAATATAATATCTGTCCATCATGGCAAATACGTAGACACACAAGTGTCTTTGGTAAACAAGGTTTCGATTTCTGGTAGCTTCAAAGTCAAGTCAGTTTATTTCTCCAGAGTTTCTCTTAAAAGCAGAAAGTGAGGAATGGGGAAACTGTTGAGAACTAATTTCTTTCACTCTGTCTACATTCTTGAAAGATCCTCTCAGTCGACAGGTTGTTAAACATGCAGAACAAAAAAAAATGGGAAAAGAAAAATGTGTTCACTCATGGATACACATTTGTTTTCTGTTATATCTCTTAAGATTTAGATTGGAGGGAAGAAAATAGAGAACATAAAATTTATACCATGGAGATCCCTGAGGTCAGCAAGTAATGATAATATCAGCTTTAATTATAAAACCACTAGGAGTTTCTTCCTTGAGAACAAAAGAGCAGAACATGCAACACGACAAATCTTGCCCAACACACGTCGGTTCTTTGTGAGTTGTTGTAACGGCCTGCTTTCACGTCGCTTCACATCTTTTTGTATTTCAGATGCTCTTTTGGGAAAAATTACGGATTTCTCTACTCACTTTCGTTTACTTTCATATAGCTTCTATAAACTATTCGAAAGCTTATTTTTAAACCTATTTTATGTTAATTGAGATACACCCTTACAGAAATAGTTTTTATTGCGCATTTCGTTGTTGGAAGATATAACAGAAATAGTGAAAACGAATCGATAATCATGTTTAAAAGCTCGTCGGTATATGCTGGCCTTGAAATTGCATACTCTTTCCATGTCATTGCGAGAAAAAATTAACTAGTAACGGTACTTTACGCAAAAAGAAAGTATTGAAAAATGCAAATCAATAGTAATACATAGATGTCCACGAAATGGCTGACGCCATAAAAAACTTATTCAAATAAAATGCGTGTTTTAAAGAGTGTATCTTTTATGGTTTACCCGTTATACAAAATTCCTTCCGAATGAAAAGGACTCCACAGACTATTCGCAGAAAATTCAACACAAGGTGAAGCCCTTCTTCGTCGTGTTATCACAATGGATGTAACATGGATACGTTGGTATACACCTGAGCTGAAACGATATTCAAGCTGATGTGTTATGATTATGAAGGCATAATCTTAGTATACACTGTACCTCATGGTATAAGAGTAAATGCAGACTACTGCTCGTGTTACTCGGAATATTAGTTGCGCCCAACATGGCGTCTTAACGACCTCAGGCCACTGAGAGTCCTATTGCGTTACATGATAATGCTCGTTGTCATGTAGCCGCAACAGTGAGGAATTTGTTTAGGAGGTGGAATTGGGAAGCATCCACCAAATTCACCAGACATGAGCCCTTGTGACTTTGACTTATACTCAAGATCAAAGAACCTCTACGAGGCATTCGATTTCAATCAAGAGTTGACATTCAAAGATCTCTAGATCGATCAGTGAGAGAGATATCCAGAAATGTTGCTGCAGATGAAGTGCGCCGTATTTCAAGGATTTGGCAACGTATTGCTGACCTGGCAAGAGACTATAAATGAAGTTCGTAATGTCAAAAGTAACCTAAATACATTTTTTGTGATGTTATAGCAGCGTTGCCATTACTTTTCAAATGCCTTAGTACGTGGAATTTTAACCAAAATCGTTAGCCATTTTGAGAAAATAAAAAATAACAAACAAATGTATAACGGTAGTCTGTGGTGGGGGATTTTCTCGAAAATCTTCGTTTCAGATCCTTGGAAGATATAGAACTTAAATACCAAGTTTGGTATTTTACTGCCTTTTCGTTTTTGAGTTATGGTATTCACAGATAAACATACAGAGACACACACACATTTTTCTAATAATGATTTTGTGGATTCAGAGGCCCTCAAAATATGCATTTCTGGTGAAATTTCGAAATCGATTTTTTGGATGGGATACAACAGTTTCTTCACTTACTCTAAATACGTAGTAGAGAAAGTATAAATATGAAGTGCAAATAATGACCATAGTTTTCAGCTGAACCCAAAGCACTTTTTGAAAAAAAATAGTTAAAGAGGACAATAAGTGTAGGTGTAAGATGGAATGGTTATGATTGTTGCTTTTCTTTTAAGGGTTAAAATCTGAAAAGCTTTCAGAAGAATGACTTTTCCCTTGTGACAAAGTTTTAAAATACGCTGCCTTTCTCTGCATTCTCAGACGTACAGTATGACAGTAGTGAGTGATAATGATAATAATAGACGATTCACCAGTTCACTTCTCTGCTTTACCTCATTGCTTCCCTAACTCGTGATTTCTGGTGTCCAATTGCACCTAAATGAGTTCAAAACACCGACCATTCAGTTTCATTACAGATGTGAAGAAAAGAAAAATTTGAAGAATTTTAAAGACATAGGCAAAATGACTAAGCTTAAGGAAACCTCTGACCAGACGTATGCAAACAGTGATGCTATAATGAGATAGTCTTGGCGAGTGTTTCAAATACCTGAAATTTTCCCAGATATATTTGATGAAGTATGGAAATGTGCCACCGTTGGCTACTTCAGTGGTGCTGATGAATCGATGGAAAAGGGTGACGAAGATGATAAAATCTTAATCATAGGACACAGTAAAAACCAGAAGTGAGATAGTAATTCCATGCTTCAAACTGATAAAATAGACGACTTCCTCGGATAATGCTGATAAATTCAGTGTATTGAAGAGAAAGAGAAATTCGTTAGCACGAGTAGCATTTGCAAGCTAAGCACCTTCCTATATACTGTACAAACGGCACCGTCAAACTTTCACGACAAAATCTTCACATGTAGAAGGAAAAAATATGTTATATAGACATGAGGCCTGAAACACTTGATTTCTAAGTTAGAACTCATTTTCTACAACTCTTCATAGTGGAAACACACAGGAACAGATCGTACCAGCATACCACATGAAACCACTTCTTGCATGAAATTTTCAAAATGCATTCTTGGTTGCGTCTGGTTAAGCTGTAATTCTTAGGCTTACCGGCAGTGTTTTGTGTTCCACTTGAACGAAGGTAATGTTGACATGCTACTCATTTCATTGACCTTTTACCCGTAGCATCACCTGTTTAGTATTAATTACGGACTTTTTCCGGTAAAGTGCAATGAAAGTGTACACAAATGCAAAATTATCAATTGCTCATTTGATGTACAAGATACAATCTTCGTGCCCGTATAGCGGAAGGCTGCGAAACAATATGCAATTCTCCAGGGATACATCAGTGCATCCGGAATTCAACGAGACCGCGAGAATGTATCAACGAACAGAGAGTAGGTATTTTGAACATTACATATAGGAAAGAGTTTCATATGGTATGATACGATCTATATCGTCTGTTTCCAATGATTAGCGTGCTATGAAGAGTTGTATAAAATGAATTCTAAAATGGAAATTAAGTATTTCCGGACGCAATGTTCATATGACATATTTTAACTTTCCCTACTTTGTATAGTAAATAGGGAAAGTAATGTAATCCACCCATAAACTCCATGTCGAGATTTCACCGGAAATATATGTTTCGAAGCTCCCTGAATCCCCACAAAAGTTCTTTTAGAAAACAAATTCGTGTGTATGTGTGCTTTATCCCTCTCTCTCTCTCTCTCGCTCTCTCTCTCTCTCTCTGTGTCTGTGAACAACATACCTCAAAAACAAAAGTCAGATAAATATCATTAACTTGGTATTTAAATTCAGTATCTTCCATAGATGCGACACGAAGATTTTCAAGAAAATCTTTCCACCCCAACTATCCTTTACATGGAACATTCTTCGAACATTTTGATTTTCTAAAAAATGGCTGTAACGATTTTGATTAAAATAGCACATATTAAAGATATTTACATGACAAATAAAATGTATATATTGCATTTTCTGGGAATGGCCTTTGAAGTCATCTTCATTGGGAAGGAATTTTGTATAATCCTATAGTAAACGTTAAGCGATAGACAACAACGTAGACGTAGACCTCACAGAAATGTAGATCTCTTTAAAAAATACAACTTATTTCAAATAAATTTTGTGGCATCAGCCATTTTCAACATATCTGTTATTAATGGTTCGAATTGTTCAGTGCTTAGTCATTCTTTTCAAGTCCTGCCGATTTTCAGTTGTTTTTCGCGATGTCATGGAAAGAGTATGGAATTTTAAGACCAGCGTATAGCGTCCAGCACTAAAATATTTGACAATTGCTATTTTATTTGTATCTATAAGGAAATGTGGAATGCAGTTATTATAACACGTAAGTTTTTTGTATAATTAACCATTTCCGAGGTATTTCTTGTTATTGGTTGAATGTTCAAATACTTGCACTGTTCTCAACTGGAAAGACATTCGTTTTTCTCTCGTGGTCATGAAAAGAGCATAGAATTTCACATCGCATAGCGACATGCTCTTTAAAAATCTGAATATTGCTTTACCTACTGTATGCTATAACGAAATGTGTTTTATGGATTGAAAGATTATTTGGATTAAAAGGAAGCTGATAGAGTAAAACACTTCTGTAAGAATAGTTTGTAGAAGAGTGAGTAGGGAAAGTCTGGTGAATGCAGCATATCATATTTCTTGCTTCCACATGTGAGGAATGTGTCCTGAAAGTTTGGTCGTACCTTACTGTTACATCCTGTGTAGAAGACAATTCTTGATGGTAGCAATCTACAAACAGCCACGCTTATCTTATGAATTGTTCCTGGTTAATTTCTAAAATTAATCAATTTTATTACTGATAGAAGTGTTTCTAGAAAATGTTTAGGCCTTACAATGCAGTTGTGGTTGAATTGATAAACGTGGTCGAAATCCGTAGAAAAAAAGCAGTAAGCTGTTGTAAATCTGTTCATATTTAATTTACTTCTTAATCTTGGGCATATGTTTGAGCCTCCAGCATTCTTCTGAAATTAAATTATCATTAACTACTTCCATTTTTGAGCCGATAGCTTACATTTTATTTACACTTCTGAATTAAATGCTAATTAGATTAGTTTTATATTTTGATAAGTATACGGATGATGTTACATTCATTGATATTTCTTTTAGTGCACTGTATTTTCAAAGCTTATGGATAACAAACATTAATTATTGATCGTATGTGAAAACAACAGAAGTGGACAAATCCGGTTCAGGTGTCATACTTCGTGGTCTAGGGGTACCATGCTAGCTTCTAGTTCCCGAGATCGCGGGTTCAAACCCGGCGGAGGGCGATGGATTTTTTCGGGCGTAAAAATCCTTAGCATGGTTTCCTTCGGAAGGGAAGTAAAGCAGATGGCCTCTGAGCAAAATTACCAGTCTTTCACGCCCAATATAAAATGGGACGCTAAGGACCATAGTTGTTAAAGAGCGTCGATAAATAAAGCTCAACTTCAACTTCTGGTTCAGGTAACCATGAGTCTGGAACCTTCTGTTAACACTGCATTCATAATTTAAATTTATTATCCTAGAAACATGTTACAAATGAGAAATAAGTATAAAAACTGTATTGAGATTTAAAGACTTTGGTCGTTAAAAATTATCGCAGCGTTGTCACATCGTTACGACTGGAATCGGAATAGGTAAGTATGTATAGGAAAATTGCATGCATATCAGATATGATCTGCCATTTGAATATCATGGAGATTTCAACGCATGGATAAGCGCCTAAAGGCATTAGCTTCTCTATAAGTTATTGAACCCTTAGAATATTTAAGCTATCAGAAACCGATATACGCTGCTGCTAACTAAACCGAAAAAAATAACCTGATGTGTTGTATTTAGATGACTTTCTCTACTCACTCTTCTAAAAACTATTCCTACAAAAGCTTATTCTTTTATCTAATTCTTGTAAACAGAGCTAAACTTTCATTACGCATTCGTTGCAAATATAGGAAGGATACAGAAGACTAAACCGGTAATCGCACTCAATATACCATTAGGCAATGACAGTAGAATATGCTAGTTAGTTGACCAATCAAAGCCGCACTACTGACAGTAATTCACCTTCGATTACTACACTGATAGTATTTCATGATGGTGCACTTGTTTTTAATTTGTATGAATGCAGTGAATGAGATCACGTAGCATTTGTTTCCTTTCGACAAACATGCATCGTAATCTACACAGCAGTGACTAACAAACATGCTTGGCGTTAAACTAGTTAAGTTCATAATAAGTTTCTCGTGTGATTATATAGCCAAGTAGCACTACTGCTCCTGTTTTACATGACAATTTAATTTCCGTTTCAAACTCATTCATCTTTTCAGATAATTATCATGAAGAGAAGCATTCGTTAACCTCAATAAATTGTCGTAAAACTGTCAGCCTAGTGCTACTAGTTGATAGTCAGATTTTTAAAAAGCGGACCGCTATGTGATGACTTTGAAGATAAGTGACCGCCAGAAAAATCACGAAGAGCAGCTTACCACTCAAAAGAACCGTATTTATAAATTCAAACCAAGATACTCTTTAGTATCTCAGTGATGGTTAACGGACAAAAAGTTGCATTGATCATAAACTATATTCCTTAACGGGATATACATTGTTGACGTAATAAGGTTTTGTCTTTATCGTAAGTTTACCAATTATATAAAAGTCATGGAGAGATCTTTATAGCATATTCCCAGAAAATCAAGTTATAAATTTTATTTTTTCATGCAATATCTTAAACATATAGTATTTTAATCAAAATCGTTAGAGTCGTTTTTGAGAGAATACAATATAGTGAAAATCTTTCCATGTGGTGGAGGGGATTTTGTTGCAAATTTTCGTGTCACATCCTTGGAAGACACTGAACTTAAATACCAAGCTTGGTATTTAGCCGAATTTTCAATTCTGAGTTTGGCTATTCACACACACACACACGCGCGCGCGCGCGCACACACACATACACATAGGGACGTGGTTCTAAATATGCTTTTCTTTGGATTCAGGTAGTCAAAAGCGTGCATTTTCGGTGAAACCTCGATATCGAACTTTTGGGTGGAACACAACACTTTCTTCTATTTACTATTAGTAAATGATACAGAAAGTAAAAATATACAGGGTGGACCATTCAAGTTGACTGTACAATATCTCCAAAACTAAGCGTTGTAGAAAGAAATGTCTTGAATAAACGTCGTCTGTCTGGGTCTTCTTTGTGTATTATTTTTTCATTAGAAAATGGTTTATAAAAAATTGTTTATTTTGTGATGGGCATTAAGGAAACAAAATAAAAAAAATGTCGGTTCCCAATTACGAAACATAACTTGAGCCCCATTCATTGCGTTCTTAGTACACAACAATTCAGAATTTTCGTTGTCATTTACGTTCGTGTAAGAACAATTGCAAAGTGATTTATAAAAATGTTGTTTACTTTTTATGAGGAGTGAAAAACAACATAAAAAAGGTAGATTCCCATTTAAAAAAATTAAATTGACCTAAAATGACCATCACAACGTCCTCCAAATAAAACACGACTAGTGGCATTTACTTTCCCCTGTAATATCAAGACATTTCTTTCTACAACGTTTAGTTTTGGAGATATTATACAGCCTCAACTTAAATGGTTCACCCTGTATAGATTTCTGAACTAACATGAAGCATTACGAAAGAAACGGCATGGTGGTATAAATGTTTGAAATTGGAGATACACACGTGAAAGCTCAAGGAAGTTTGGCTTGGTCTAGACTTCTCTGCTGCTTCTTCAATGGAGAACCTCAATATTGGCCAGACTTAAGTGTCAGATTGTGGTTACGCAGATGCATAAAGTCTACTCTCAATGACTGGTTTGCACACACAGGTCGAGGTCAGAAAAAGAAGGTTCTGACATATCTTTGTTGGTTGCTTCCAGACATGTCGATCACGAAACTGAAATTCGATCCTTTTCGAGGGTCTGTATTTCGTGAAAATATTCACAATGTTCTCTCACTGTGCCGTACATTAATATTACAACCTACTGAGGGCAGCAGTGAATCAAGCATAGTTTTGACTGCTAAGAGCGCACTCTTTTGAGGTGCTTTTCTATCTGGAAATAGCATGCTATATTGTGAATGAGTGCATCCTTCGTACTTAAATTCAATCTACAGGTGTCTGTCAATACATATAACTCTAAGGTTGGCGTTACGAGAAGCAAATGAGAATCCAAACTTTCGTAGGATCTTTGCGACGTGAATCAATGATCTTTGAAGATAGAAATATACGGAGAGTTTGATGGAGTATATTATACATTTGGAAGAGTTAGATCGGTAAAACGTTTCATAGTTATATACACGATGTACCAGGATCGCTGTTTAATTTCTTCTGTCGACACACTCCTTCACATTGGTTCTTACTACTATTTCTTCATTAACCCATATTACTATCGCCATCAGCGTTTAGGCTACACAGTCTGTTCCAGCGAAGTCACAAGTGGATTCTATCTTGTACGGGGTCGGCCAACATCTCGTCTTCCTCTTTCTTGGGTTATATAGGAAATAGAGTTTCCTTCGGTATCCTTTTGATGCTATTTGATTAAATGTTCTCTCCATTTCTTGTTATATGTTTTAGTTTTTCTTCGGTCATATATATATATATATAAATATATAAATAATATATATATATATATATAAATTCTTCTCTAATGGTTTAATTTCTTATTCTATCCACACTTTTATATCCCCTTATATTACTTAGGAATAGCATTTGATGCTTATAGTTTGCTTATATCCTTTGCTTTAATTATCCAATTTTCGCTTCCATATGAATGAAGAAAATAAAAAGCCATTAAGCTTTTATAAATGGATAAAGAAGGAGTAGGTAAGAGAGAGGTACGTGAACTGTTGTAATAGTCAAGAAAGGGAAGGTTTAGCATGGATGAGAACGGGATCAATGTATTTAAGAGGGATGACAGGCAGCGAAGAGGGATATGCGAGCTTGTGGAGGAAGAGAAAGTACAGATCACTATATGATGGAATGTAAGGAAATAAAGAACTGAAGGGAAAAAGTATGGGAGAAGAATTGGGAAAATATAGATAAGAAAATAGTAGTTATAAAGATGCTGTCAGGGAAAGAAGAAAAGAAAATCAAGGGAATGGGAGAATTTTTAAGGAAGGTAATGGAAAAATGATCTAGAAAAGTAAGAGGGGCAAAGAAAGAAGGGCCGCTCAGTGAGCGATAAGGCCTGAGAGCCAAGCAGTCTGAGTGGCTCAATAAGAAAACAAGCACCAGAGAAACTGTGCATAAGATCTACATACGATCTACATAAGATCATGTACGATGATATACATATATATTGTATAAACAAAAATTATTAGTTTCAATTTTGTACCTTTCCTTCTTTTTCGACCTAAGGTTCTTTTTATGGTTGCCGATCCCTCATCGGGCCCCTCCTCAGATGATGGATAGAGGAATGCCTCATAGATACAGGTGGTACCTACCGAGGAAATGAAATACTCGGGGCGAACCAAAATCAGCACAAAACAAATCTGTGTCGAGATTGGGCGGCTGAAAATGGGCGGATAGAGCTCAAAGTCAAAGGGAAGGCAATATACCTAAGGGAAGGCACCCTAAAACAAAGCTGAAGCAAGCTGAGAGGCTGTAAGCTAGCAGCCCCACCACGCAACTCTATCTGCGCAGCTCTTATAAGGAAGCCAGAATCTGTTACTAAAACATGATACCAAAGGCCGGATATTGTTGTTGTTGTTATTATTATTATTATCATTATTATTATTTACTATTTTATCACCAACACTATTATTTGTAGCAGTAATCAGCATTCGCTTTTGTAACAGTTCTAGCAGTAGTACTAGCAAGTAACCTAGTATATATGTAGGAAGTAAATAAGTCGCTGACGAATGAATACATGGAGGCTAGTCGTTAACTTGCAGTCGCATTGTGCAGTCAGCGCTTCGGAACTGTCTCTGAACTTTTGGTTCGATTCTCTCTTTATCCAATATTGTTTTATTCTTAAATATTTACAGAAGTTTCTAAATGGGTAGCCGAAGTCGCTAAGGCTCGGGCTCGTGAGCGGAAGGTATGCAATTCAAATCCCTCCAGCATCGATTGAGGTATTTTTCAGGTTTTCTCCAGCCTACATAACTGGCAAATGCTGGGGAGGTAACCTAAACTTATGCCTGGAATGTTTTCTTCCTATATTTCCTTTCCCAATTATCATTTCATTTCATGTATCATCACCGTATAACCGCCTTTGGTATCGTATGCAGTAAGAATGGGCGTTAAACGCTACTAAAAAACCGTATGTGTTACATTCACATGGCTTGACTTTCTCTACCCTCTATCGTTTATTGGTGGTAATACAAACTGTTCATACGAAAGTTTATTTTTCTATCTAATTAATTTTAATCGAGATAAACTTACACAGAAATAGCTAAATTACACATTTCATTATAGATGATACAAAGGGAATAGCGATAGTGCAATGTTTTAAGAACTGAGCGTTATATATTGGCTTTAAAATTGCATACTCTTGGCATGCAATGGCGAGAAACAGCTGAATATCGAAAAGGACTTAGAAATAATGACAAAGCATTTAACAATTCTAACCATTAATAAAGCATGCCCCGGAAATAACTTATGGCACAAAAAAGATATTTAAATAAATTGTGTTTTGAAGAGATCTACATTTTTACTTTCTCTACTACGTATAGTAAATTGCATTCCACCCAAAAATTCGATATGGATATTTCACCGGAAATGCATGTTTTGAGGTGCCCTGAATCAAAATAAAGCATTTTTGGAAGCATGTACTTATGTCTGTATGTGTGTGTCTGTCAGTCTGTCTGTTAGTCTGTGAACAGCATAAATCAAAAACGAAAAGTCGGACAAATACCAAACTCAAATTCAAAGATGCGACACGAAGATTTTCAAGAAAATTCCCCCACCCCAGACTACCCCTTACATGGAAGGTTTTTCGAAAATTTTAATTTTCTCAAAAATTGCTATAACGATTTTATTAAAGTATCATATTATTTAATGTATTTTTATTGCAAATGAAATGCATATCTTGAATGTTCTGAAAATGTTCCAAAATCCTATTCATTCTGAATGACTTTCGCATAACTGGTAAACCGTAAGAGGCAGATAAAGGTTTGCTACACAAAATATGTGGATCTCGTTAAAACACACAATTTATGGCATATACATATTTATGTGGAGTGACCAATTCCGAGACATTCCTTGCTATTTGTTTGAATTTTCCAATACTCCTACTTTTTCTCAAGTGGGAATTAATTATGCTTTTTATTATTATTCTGGACATGCAAAGAGAATGGAATGCTCCACATAGCAACCAGCTCTTAAAATATTTGACTATTGCTTAAAGTCTACCATGTTCCCTTTTAACGTACAAGAAAATTAGCAATAAGATTAGCATTTCGATACCTCGATTAACATGAAGTATATGGGGAGTAGGAGTATGCAAAAATAGTTTGTACAAGAGTAAGAGAAAGTCATGTGAGTGCAGCACTTCATATTTTTTGTGTAGAACGTTTTCGTATATCGCTTAACATTTACCTGTTATACAAGATTACATAAAATTCCTTCCGAATGAAAAAAAACTTCAAAGGCTATTCCCAGAAAAATCAAGATAAACATTTTATTGTTCATGTAAATATCTTTAATATATGGCATTTTAATCAAAATGGTTAAAGACATTTTTGTGAAATTAAAAAAATTAAAAAATCTTCATGTAAAAGGGGGTTTGGGGTGGAGGGGTTTTCTTGAAAATCTCCTTGTCACAATTTTAGAAGATACTGAACTTAAACACCAAGGCGCGCGCGCGCGCGCACACACTCACACACACACACACACACACACGCACACGCACACGCACACGGACACACCAACACACACAGGCCCTTTTTCTAAAAATGCTTGTTTTTTGGATTCAGGTAGTCACAAAACATGTATTTCCGGTGAAATTCCGGTATCGAATTTTGGGTGGAGTGCAATACTTCGCCTACTTGCTGTACGTAAGTAATAAAGAATGTAGAAAGACATTTTCACTTTGAAGTCTTCAGATAATGATGAATGATCAGATCATTCTAATGGCATGTAAACAATTCCCAGAAAGATTTAAAGATTACACAGCACTATTACCAAAAGTAATTCAGAAATTCTTTAACTTGGGCCATCCAAACGGATGTGTGATCATCCCCACACTAGGCCTCCAGTCAAAATCCTTTCTTCTTAGTGATTTCAAATGTGGATACAGACATTACTTCAGTCTTACTATCAGAATCATTGCCGTGCATTCCGTGTAAGCCTCCAGTGGTGTTACTATGGCTAATTATTGTTATTATTATTAGGTTTTTTTTGAAATCTTGTTCATATTTTACAGCATGCAATTATCTCGTATATCTTGATTTTTCTGGGAATAGTTTCTGATATCCTTTTCATTCGGAAGGAATTTTATGTAATCTTGTATAGCTGGTAAATGTTAAGCGATATACGAACACGTTCTAAACAAAACAAAAAAATCGTATGTGCTACACTCACATGACTTTCTCTTACTCTTGTACAAACTATTCTCCATCTAGTTCACGCTAATCGAGGTATCGAAATGCTAATCTTTTTGCTAATTTTCTTGTACGTGCAAAGGGTATATGCTAGCCTATGGTGAAATGCGCATTTGTACATTTTGAGGCAGTATTTTTAACACTTAAATGATTTCAGTCAAATTATATAATATAAAATATGATAACAGCCCGCCTTAAAGCAAAATGTGTGTGTGACAATATATAAAAAGTGTATATTACAGTCATTGTATATGTTTATATTATTGTATACATGTGTAATAATGTTATGTGAATGTATTACGTAATTTAATAATGTAGAAAATAATAGGTTAAAAGTTGCTAACAATGAGGTAACAATGAGGTAACCTTGAGGCAATAATGAATTTGAAAGTTTAATAACACTATTTGTGATTCTTGGAAGCAATAATGTAATTTTTTGTGACAGTGTATAAAATAGCCAATCAACAACCAGGAAAAGCTTTAGTTAAATGAAGGTATTCTATTGGACTAGGATTAGCCAATCAGAAACTAAAATGAAGCAAAATTTACAAATTCAGAAGTCAGTTGCTTGTAGACAGCGCTCATAACTGGACGCGTTGCTTGTAGACAGTGTTCCTAACCGGACGCGAGATGCGTTCTCGAGAAGTTTAATATGTATTCAGTGTGGGACAAAAATGTTTTATGTGTTAAAAAGTGCAAGTAATTAATAAAAAAATCTCACAGCTCTCTCTATATCAATGAAGTGTTATTTCAATCGTGTCAAGCATTAATAAAAGGAGTGAAGTAAAATTATAATCTGTGTAAGCCTACATTCTTCAGTCGCACCACTCCCTGCTAAGACATTCATGTCTCTAAAAATAAATACTGACGCAGCCGAGGCAAACATAAATATATAATATTTAAAGAAACAGTCAAATTACAAAGTTAATATTTTTAAACTTGGGGCAAAGGCCACCGGAAAGTACATTTGGGGCGAAGGTAACCGGAAACTTTTTACCATACGTGCGGTTCCAACTACTTCAAGCTCGGCTCCCCAACATTTGAAATACAATACAACTAACTTCTTCAATGTTTAATTTTTTTCATCTAATTGCCATCAAAGAATGTCTTCAAATGAAGAAATACATGAACTCTACTTGGTGAGAAATCAGGATTTTAAAGTGGATGCTGGAATTGCTGTTAGTTGTTCATTTATTGGGAACGATTTGAGCATCCACCTTAAAGCTTGGCATGAAGAGTTTCTTGATGGCAAGATTTTAATGGGGAAGATGTCAAAGAAGAAGTCAGACTGGGCTTTCATCGCATGCAGTATTCCTTATATGTCTAAGGAATACAAAAGCCAATATCCCATTAATACATTTGTCTCAGTAATGATTTAAATCATATGAAGAAATATTTATGGAGTGTGGTATCTAATAGCAATTAACTCTATTTTGAAGATATATACTATACTTAAAAAACACACGGGAATTTACTTTTAAAAGTCGCTTCGAAATGAGAGCCACTACGAAAATAAAGACATCAATGCATTTCGACTGCAACTGCGTCACTAGTCCAGGTCATACTTCTGTCTAGCACAGCATTCAGGCATCTAGGAACTGAATCGAACTTGTCCACATGAAGCAAAACACTGTTCCTAACGCCACCCTCATTGTATTAAGCGGTTAGTTGTGGCTGTTTACATCGAGGCACCTTCCCCCCCCTTGTTTACCCACTTTATCGTTACTGTGTTTTTACTGTTTTTCATTACCGCTTATTACCGCAATTACACACACACACATACACACACAAACAAACACCTATGCCCAAGGTGGGACTGGAACTCACGACCCTCAGCTTGGCGGAGCGCCGAAGCTACTCACTCCAGCCACCACGGTTACGAGGGCCGGCGCCTATACATTGCCTGGTCGCCATGGAGTAAGACATTTCTTACTCGCATTTGTAGTGATTTAAAGGGTTTATTAATTATAAAATGGCACTTAATCAAATATTTCTGTCATCTAGAGTTACAACCGAAGCATACCCTTCTGTTAAACTTGGAAGGGAACCACTATGAGGTTTTTTAAAGGGCGTATGTCATACCGAGTAATTTTTTTCAGGAAACACCAAAAACTGTAATATATACAAGGTAGACCATTTAAGTTGAGACTACGATATCTCCAAAATTAACCGTTGTAGAAGTTGCTTTATATTATGGGGGGGGGTGTAAGTAAATGCCATATTAATGATTTACGCCTTTTCAAAAAATACAATCACTAGTTTTAAACAATAAGCACAGAACTAACTGATATTAAATTAATTTACTGCGTTGTGGAATCTCACATAATACTATTTAAAAGACAATATTATTAAAGGCTATGGTTTATGTTTCAAATGACATAACACCAGTATTGCTATCCAACTACATTAAAGTTTTTCACTGTTCTTATTCTGTGGCATTTTCATGTGCAGTTGGTCAAGAAATGATTTCTACACAGAAGTTTTGTATGTCTTGACGAATGTAGGTTTGTATTTTCATCAGGACTTCAATATTTTCCCTCTTATTGTGGATTTTTTCAGATGGGCTCGACGGTGATGATGTGGTACCAAATGTGTCTTTGAACTAAGACCTATGAAGAAGGTACGGTAGACCATACCGTTTATTGTAGAATATCCATTGATGCAACCCTTTCTTTTATGAGAGTAGATGAAGTGGGAAAGATGACCGATTAAAAATCGAATTCTTTCCTTTCTGGGTTTTCTTTTTGACTCTTCAGAGGTAACATACTTTTTGTAGTGAAATTTCCACCATTTTTTGAAGTGCAAGATATCTCTTGTTGCCACATCTTCCAACACAAACCTTCCTGGTACAGAAATTTCTGCAATACAGCAAGTAGCCTCATTGGCTGAATAGATTCTAAGTTTTTTGAGATGTGTGCTGATGATTTCAAAATCTCCGTTACATTTTAAAAGGCTATGAGCTCCCACAGGGAAAATTTCTGAATTTTCTTAAATCGACTTTATAAAATAAAGGATCTCCCCAACGTTCTCTTTTACGTGACTTGTCCTGGCAATTGCCTCTACAATATCACTCAGTTTTTCATTTGATTTGAACTGAAAGGCAATAAAACAAGGCATATATATCCAGTAGCGGCTCGCGAGTACGCGTTTTGGTGTTCACAAAACTTTATTCAGACAGCCCTGAAAATGTAAAACAGCATCTGCTGCATATCAGCTATAATTATGAACAAATTGATACAACTGTAGCCGCTCTCGATCATAATAATAACAATAATGATGATGATGCATAACTTCTCTGACGAAAGAAAGTATATTTGTGGATGTTTGTTGTGTACATAATTAAGTATAGCATTTTAAGGCAAGAACTTTTTTTTTTAGTTTTATTTATGGAAACTCTTTAACTGCTGTGGTCCTTAGCGTCCCATTCTACCTATATCGGGTGTTTCAGAAATACTTTTACAAACTTCGGGTATAGGTTCCTCACACCAAAAGAAGGAAAAAAGTTCATATGAACATATGTCCCATAATCTTTTGTTTTCACGTTATTTCTGTCACAATGAAAGTGTGAGTTCAACGGCCTTCGGGGCTCAACCTCAAAACTTCATTTCTCTGTGCATTCATAGAAGGTATTGACCCATTGTACTACATACGGTAGATGGCGAAGTGTTGCCATGGAGACTTGTTTACGTTTGTCATTTGTCTTCAACGTTTCAATTGTGTACATGTAGTGAGTTAACTGCACGTGTTTCGTTCCACCATTGCTGAATGTTCATTTCGTGAACAGGCAGACATGATTTTTATCTATGGTCGCGCGAATGGTAATGGACGCGAGGCTGCACGACTCTATCAGATGGAGTTTCCAGACCGAAGACAACCGAGTCATCCAACCTTTGTCGCTGTTTATCGTCGCCTTGCTGATAAATGTGATAAATGCCGCTGCGGCACATTTTGTCGCATTGTTCGAGATGCACTGACTGGTATCTACCATGACCGATGGATAGGCATTTCTCCCTGCACGTTCTCCCGACCTCAATCCTGTGGATTTTTACCTCTGGGGGCATCTTAAATCGTTGGTTTATGGAGCAGCCATCCCGGATGCAGAAACGCTTCATCAACGTGTCATGGAAGCCTGCAAAACCATTCGATACCATCCCGGAGTTTTTGACAGGGTGCGACATTCCATGATTCGACGAGTACAGGCATGCATAGAAGCAAGAGGAGGACATTTCGAGCATTTATTATGAGTTTTGTGTTATAAGTGTACCGCTGTGTTGAACACCTCCTAACGAGAAACAAAGGATTATGGGACATATGTTCATATGAACTTTTTTCCTTCTTGTGGTGTAAAGAACCCATACCCGAAGTTTGTAAAAGTATTACTGAAACATCCTGTATATAGGGTGTGAAATACCGGTCATTTTGCTCAGAGGCCTCTTTATCAGGCTTGCGGTTCTTTTACGTGCTGTAAATCTACGACACAGATCTACCGGCTTTACTTCCCTTCCGAAGGAAGCCATGCTAAGGATTTTTACGCCCGAAAAAATCCATCGCCTTCCGCCAGGTTTGAACCCGCGACCTCGGGAACTAGAGGCTAACATGGTAACCACTACACCACGGAGGACGACTTAATGTAAGAAAGAAGTAATGTGTAAATTAAGTTGTAGTTGAGATTATGGATGGTATGGACAAACCGGGAGAAGTTTCCAAGCTTGTGTTCGTTACTTACTTCTGCCAGTGTCTAATTTCTTTCGTAGTGTGCTACCACCTAGTGGTATTGACGTAAAATAGTAGTGACAGTGGAAACAAAGCGAGAAAAGCTTTGCGCCTAGTGCACTTCTTCAAGTGTGCACGACCTATACGTATTTGGCCCCATGAGATAATTACGTTATGCCAGTTACGCATGCGCGGAAGCTTTCTAAAACGCGCACAACTCAAGATGTGCTAGGGACCTAGTTGGCACATTTCATCGAGTTTAGAGCAGTATTGCGTAGATTTAAACAAATTTAAATTACCGCATGTTGCATCAGATTTAATAGCATTCAAAGAAAACATAACCAGTAAATTTGCACTGAGTCGAAAGTTAGGGCGTTCACGTGCTCTTATAAAGCAGCCGCCATTGTTATATCACAGTGTAGAAATGAGCGGCACATTGAAACAGCTGTTTACACACCTGCCAACTAATTTTTACTTTCTCTACTAAAAAATTCGATACCGAGATTTCACCGGAAATACAGGTTTGAAGTACCCTGAATCCAAATAAAGGATTTTTGGAAACATGTCCGTGAGTGTGTGTGTATGTGTCTATCTGTCTGTGAACAGCATAACTCAAAAACAAAAAGGTGGATAAATACCAAACTTGGTATTTGAGATTAGTGTCTTCCAAGGATGGGACACGAAGATCTTCAACAAAATCTCCACATCCCAAACTAGCCTTTACATGAAACATTTTTCGAAAATTTTGATTTCCTCAAAAATGGCTCTAACGATTTTGATTAAAATATCGGATGTTAAGATATTTTCATTGCAAATAAAATGCACATCTTGAATTTTCTGACAATGTCGCCAAAAGACCTCATGGTTCTGAATGACTTTCGCATAACTGGTAAACCGTAAGAGATAGACAAAATTTTACTACACAAAAATGTAGATCTCGTTAAAACGCACAATTTATTTGTTTAGTCGAGTGACCCATTTCCGATATATTCTTCGCTCTTTGTTTGAATGTTACAATATTTATACTTTTTCTCAAATGGGAATTCATTCTTCTTCTTCTTTTTTTAATGTTCTGAACATGCAAGGAGAATGGAATGCTCCACATAGCAACCAGCTCTTTGTACAAGAGTGGAGAAAGTCATGTGAGTGCAACGCATCAGATTTTTTACTTGTCTATAGTAAGTAGAAGAAGTATTGCATTCCACCCAAAAATTCCATACCGAGATTTCACCAGAAAGGTTCTGGGACTCCCTGAAACGAAAAGAAGCATTTTTAGAAACAGGTGTACATATGTGTATGTGTGTTTGTGTATGTGAACAATATGTATATATATATATATATATCAAAAACGAAAACTTGGTATTGGTTCAACATCTTCCAAGGATACGACATGAAGATTTTTAAAAAATTCCCCCATCCAAACTACTTTTTACAGGAAAAAATATTCGCTATTATTGGTTTTCTTAAAAATGTCAGACGATTTTGATTAAAACGCCATAGGTTTACGATATTTGCGTGAGAAATGAAACACGTCTTTAATTTTCTGGGAATAGCCTCCTAAGTCATCTCCATTCTGAATGACTTTGTGTAATTGGTAAACAGTAGAAAATAGACAAAACCTTATTGTATAAAATTTGAGATCTGATTAAAGCACACAATTTATGCCAAATATTTGTTTTTTTATTTTTGTGGAGTTGACCATTTCCGAAACTTTCCTTACCATTGTTTTTAATTCTCAAAAACTTATACTTTTCTCAACTGTGATGTCACTTTTTGTTTTTTCCCCTCATGGTCGTGCAGAGAAGTATGTAGATGTGAATTAAAAGTTTAAAAATAAATAGAATAATAAGCTTTTGTAAGAGTATTTTGTAGAGGTGCAAATAGGGAAAGCCATATGAATGCAACGCATCAGCTTTTTTTAGAGGCGGAAGTGAGACACGCCCATAAAAACTGCAATCTGACATGAATTTCTCACTCAGCCTGAGGCATTATAAGCGCTCTTTTAAAAATAATAAGTTGGCCTATGTAAAGAGTTTCCAAAACGAGAAAGAAAAACCAGAAAATTGCCCATATAGTGAGCTTACACACCTTTAAAACAACTCGATTCCATTAAAGATTATAGGTTAAACTATGGATTATATTAAACCAAATTATGAGATTGGTGGACCGTTCGTTTTATGTTCATTTCATGCTATGGCCTTCGCACTGTTATGAAAACTCCAAGTTATAATTAGGACCGGTTGTAAAACACACTTCAATATTCAGAAGCATAGGAGTTTGAGAAGTTCCGCCCCCAAAAAGCTTCCAGTATCTTTTTTAGCACAGCTCTACAAGTGCGAATAATGACATTTGAGCGGCCATATCTTGATCATGATCAAGATGGGAGAGTGTAGACGCTACCACAGAGAACAGCGGAGCGTAAAAAAGGAAAATTATGCAGAAGTGCGGAACTATAATCTGTGCTCGGATGAATGCTGCAGTCACCAGACCATGCCACAATGAAAAAGGAGGAAGATTAATATTAGCATCTCTTGTTCCACTCCATTGCCTGATACATAACATAATGGCATGTTTTGATCTTCGCTTTCTCCTCTTGAAACAGTAACTTCCTTTTAGTACCTTACTGTGACAGGTCCAACAATAGAGCCTAACACACCCTCTCTCGCTTTCTACTGCCATGAGGCTGTCTCTCTGATTTTACAGTACAGACGATCCGTTGGAATTTAAGTTGAATGTAGTAGTACACGTTAGCGATTAATGTGCATATAAGAAAGAAAATCCAGGTTCACATAATTTCTATCTGGAAAGATTGCATTCCTTTCTCAAAAAGAAGATAACTTTACATTTAGCACCGAGCGCTTGTTTGGACCTGTGGCCGGCCTAACAGGAATGTTTTGGCACCTGTTTGCTGGTGGAGTCGGATACTCAGAGCCCCTTAATTTCAAGCACATAAATTTTTCATGCAAATTATAACTACAATAATCGCATACCTTCTAGATGATGGAAACTATGTGCTTGTGTCGCCACACATCTGTCACACCTTTTAAGAAAATTTGCGTTAACACTCAATATTTTTTCGCGGCCATGTAAATCAGGCCGAAGCGTTTCTCTATGAGGCGCACGAACAACAGGGAATTTGTCTATTGATTACCATCTTACTTCTCTACAATAGTTTGTTGTCACATAGGAATCATAAATGAAAAATTAAATTAAATTGAGCTTTATTTATGGACGCTCTTTAACTACTATAGTTCTTAGCGTCCCATTCTATATTAGGCGTGAAAAAATTGAAATTTTGCTCAGAGGCCTCTTTATCGGGTTTGATATTATTTTAAGTGCTGTAAATCTACGACATGGGACCACCGGCTTTACTCCCGTTCCGAAGGAAGCCATACCAGGATTTTTACGCCCGAAAAAAAATTCCATCGCCCTCCACCGGGTATGAACTCGCTACATCGGGAGCTAGAAGCTGGCATCTCCCTAGACCACGGAAGATGAAGGCTCTATGTGCTGAAATATATGGACTTTTTGGCATTACAACAGCACTATAGCACTGAAAACATGCTGTATCACAACGTAACAGTCTCTGTAAAAAGACTTCGCATCAACTGAGTAGCTGGCACAGGGAGAGGAACATAACCGGTTAGAAACAGCGCATTTCAGGGCAAGCAATTCCCCGTAATACGACCACGCGTTGGAATGAAGGCTCCGTATTTGTCTATTGAAGAAAAACATAGTATTTACGTATACTAAAAAGTTTGAATAAAGAATATGAGAAGTATTGATTTCAGTTTAAATGTTTCTTTTATTTTAAAAGTTTTAAATACCTTAAAAAGTTAACGGTTTTCAATAATGTTTTACATTCACATAACTTTCTATGCACTCACAAATTCACATATACATAACTGACATTATATAGTATTCATTAAAAAGTGAGTGATTCTTCTATCTTCGATATTAATGACACATTTTTGCCCTAAATGGTTTCGGAATAATAACAATAAATGTTTAGTTGCATTCGGAAACGATCTTCAAAGATGCAAAAGCATGGAGGTAAAAATTCAAGTCATATTACACGAACTTTTGAGAAGTACATAAAAGAAAAACGAATCGCAAGCTTCCAAGTCTCTTCCATCAAATGACGCACTTATAGGTACTAAGGGAAACTTAAACCTTCAGTATAGAAAATTTCGAATACGACTAACGATGCGAAAAACATTCGAAATGAGTTTTTCCACCCATTACCGATTATTTCTATATCTATTGTACAAGTTATTCCTACAAAACTTTTTTTTACTTTCTCTAGTGCGTATAGTAAGTAGGGGAAGTATTTCAATCTACCCAAAAATTCGATACAGCGATTTCACCAGATATACATATTTTGAGGCCCCCTGAATCCATGAAAAGCATTTTTAGAAAAAGGTCCGTGTGTGTGTGTGTTTCTGTGTGTCTGTGAACAGCATAATTCAAAAATGAAAAGTCGGATAAATACCAAACTTAGGTTCAGTATCTTTCAAAGACGCGGCACGAAGATTTTCAGGAACATCTCCCCATCCCAGATTACCCTTAACATGAAACATTTTTCGAAAATTTCGATTTTCTCTAAAATGCCTCTAACGATTTTGCTTAAAATGTCATATATTTAAGATATCTTCATGACAAATGAAGTGTACATCTTGAATTTTCTGGGAATGTCCCCAAAAGTCCTCTTCATTCCGAATGACTTTTGCATAACTGGTAAACCTTAAGAGTTCTACACGGAAAATGTATATCTCGTTAAAACACACAATTTATGTCACACTTTTGTTATGGAGTTAACCATTTTCGAGATATTCCTTGTTATTTGTTTGAATTTTCAATACTTATATTGTTTCTCAAGTGAGAATTCGTTATTCGTTTTTTATGTCCTTGACATGCAAAGAGAATGGAATGCTCCACATAGCAACCAGCTCTTAAAACATTTGACTATCGCTTAAAGCCCCTTACACCCACAAGAAAATTAGCAATAAGTTTTTACTAATGTTTACCTCGAATAACATGAAGTAGATGGAGAATAAACGTTTGTAAAACTGGTTTGTACTAGACTAAAAACGTGTGAGTGTAACATATCAAATTTTTTCGTGTTAATCGAGATAAGCTTTGGAGAAATGGTTTCATTGTTCATTTCGTTTTTGGTACAAGGGGATACAAGAAGTTAAACTGAGAACCAAATGCTTAAAAGCGAGTTGCTTTGAAATTTTACACTTTATATACACATCTCCAGAAACAAAGTAATAAGGCCTTAGTGATTAAAAAGATGTAAAGTGGAAAGTTCAAACCAATAGCAAGGAGTTTCTCGAAAATGGTTAATGCCGTAAAAAACTAACTTCACCTAAATTGTGTGCTTTAATAAGATCTACATCTTACCATCGGTAAGTTTTGTCCTTTGTTATACAAGTTATATAAAATTATACAAAATTCATTTAGAACGAAGAGGTCTTTGTTTCTGCAAGGAATGTGGAATTTCAAATGTAGCACACAGTGACTCTGTTTTAAATATTCAAATATCACTTCAGTCTCCTGTGTCCCCTTGCACTTAATGAAATAACCTACCTCAATTAACACGAACTGGATGAAAAAGTAAGCTTTCGAGAGTAGTTTATAGAATATATATAACAGTAAGCGACTGGTTACGGAAAGTCATATTGATGCGACCCATCAGATTGTTTTGTACAAATATATATTTTGTACTCCGAACCTAATAATATTGGTATTTATTTTAACATTAACTGCTAGGTTATTTATGGCCGCTCTTTAACTACTATGGTTCTTAGCGTCCCATTCCGTATTCGACGTGAAATACCGGAAATTTTGTTCAGAGGCCTCTTTATTAGGCTTGAGGTTCTTTTACGTGCCGTAAATATGTGATACAGGATCACCGGCTTTACTTCCCTTCCGAAGGAAGCATGCTAAGTTCTTTACAACCGAAAAAAATCCATCACTCTCCGTTAGGTTTGAACCCGCGACCTCGGGAACCAGAGGCTAGCGTAGTATCCACTACACCACGGAGGACATCAGATCCGTTATTTAAGCATTTGTCATAGCTTTAGAATTCCCATGTTGTAGTCGGCTGCCTTCAGTCCATTAAGCCAAGATGTTCGGGCACACTTTCACGAGCAAAAATCGAGAAATAGTTGGCTAAAAATCTAGTGTTACACGATTTTCTTGTTCACATGATCCTCCAAATCGTCTGTGATGATTGACGTACAGTGATTTATATTTGTTCGTCCATTGTTGAACATTTCACAACACCTTCACACATTTCTTTCGTTCATTACTGTATCACCCTGCATTTCCATAAATTTCCACAGGTTTCAGCATTCTAGCACTCAAATATCTAACATCTCTCACCTCAGAGTCGACCGGACCTTGTATCTTAAATGTTCATTTTGAACAAGCACAGAAAGCACAATGTCAACTTGTTTAATTTAAATCTCACACAACACTAAGAAAAAAATCTGATGTGTTACACTCACATGACTTTCTCTACTCTTGTACAAACTATTTTTACAAACGCTTATTCTCCATATGCTTCATGTTAATGGAGATATCCAGATGTCAATCTTAATGATAATTTTCTTGTAGATGCAAGGGGAATATGGTAGGTTTTAAGCGATAGTCAAATATTTTAACGCTGGTTGCTATGTGGCGCATTCCATTCTCTTTGCATGTCCAGGACATAAAAAAATGAATAACGAATTTGAGAAAAAGTATAAGTATTGAAAAATTTAAGGAAATAACAAGCAATATCTCGCAAACGGTTCACTCAACAAAAGAAATGTATATGACATAAATTGTGTATTTTAACGCGATCTACATTTTTCGTGTAGTAAAATTTTGTCTATCTCTTATGGTTTACCAGTTATGAAAAAGTCGTTCATAATGAAGAATACTTTTGGAGACATTCCCAGAAAATTCGAGATATACATTTTATTTGCCATGACAATATCTTAAACATATGATATTTTCATCAAAATCGTTAGAGCCGTTTTTGAGAAAATTAAAATTTTCGAAAAATGTTCCATGTAAAGGGTAGTCTGGGGTGGGGGGATTTTCTTGAAAACCTTCGTGTCGCATCTCTGGAAGATACTAAACCCAAATACCAAGTTTGGTGTTTATCTGACTCTTCGTTTTTGAGTTATGCTGTTCACAGACACACAGACACACAGACACACAGACAGACACACAGACACACAGACAGACACACACACGGACATGTTTCCAAAAATGCTTTTTTTGGATTCAGTGAGTCTCAAAACATGTATTTCCGGTGAAATCTCGGTATCGAAATTTTGGGTGGAATACAATACTTCCCCTACTTACTATACGTAGTAGAGAAAGTAAAAATATGGAGGAAACCACCCGACCTTGGGTGGACGCCCCACAGTGATCTGCACTGTGGGAATGCGCAAACGGAAAATTGGAAAATACTACACTTCCAATTCTTAATTCTCTATTTTTCAATTTTTGAAAGTTCATTTTGAACTAAAACAAGTATGTTGTTCAATAATGCGAACGATCCACATAGTTGAGGTAGCTGATATTTATTTAAAACTGACATATTACTTTTTCTACCACTGTACAGCAGTAAACAGAGGAAGTACCGTATTTCACCCAAAATTTGGATGTGGAGAGTTCACCGGAAATACGTATTTAGAGGCCCCCTGAAACAAACAATTTTGATAAAGGTACTTGTGTGTAGGTGTGTGTGTGTGCGCGCGCGTGTGTAAATAGCACAACTTAGGAACGAACTGCGAGTAAATATTAAACTTGGTATTTAAGTTCAGTATCTTCCTAAGATGCGACATAAACATTTAAAAAAGATATTCCACCACTCTTTAAATGGAAAATGTTTCGAACCTTTGATTTAAAAAATACTCAAACAATTTTGATCAAAATGTAAATATACTAAAAATATTTGCATAACAAATAAAACATACTATAATTATTTTGAATATTCTGGGGTTAACCCATTACTTCCTCTTCATTCGGAAGGAATTTCATATAATTTCGTATAACACGTTAATCATAAGATACTGACAAAACTTAGTATACAAAAATTTAGATCTCTTTAAAACACACATTTATTACAAATACTTTCTTTATGGTAACAGCCATGTCCGAGATATCCTCGTTACTGCTTCGAATTATTCAATACTTGTCATTCTTTTCATGTCCTGTTGATATTCAGTTGCTTCTCGCAATTGCATGGGAAGAGTATGAAATTTTAAGGCTAGCATGCATCGTCTAGTTCCGAAATATTTGACTATCGCTATTCTCTTTTTATCTATAATGAAATGTGTAATGTAGTTATTTCTGCAAAGGTTTATCTCGATTAAAATTAAGTAGTTAAAAAAATAAGCTTTTGTAAGAAGTTTGTATACTCCGATAGAGGGTTGAGAATGTAACACAACAGAGTTTTAAGCACTACCGCTATTCAATTGTTTCTTGTGATGTCATGGAAAGAGTATGGACTTTCAAGACCAGCATACAGAAAGATGTGACTATCGATTCTGCTTTCTGTATTCCCTTTTACCTACAAAATTCTGTAATGAAACTATTTCTGCAAAGTTTTATTGTTTAGCAAGAAGTAGGTAGAAAGGTAATCTTTCATAGGAATAGTTCGTAGCAAAAACAATTCTTAGTGTTACATTCATATGAATTTCGCTACCCTATCATTTATTAATGGGTAAAAAACTTATCTTGCGAAAGCTTATTTTTTGTCTACTTCATTTTAATCGATATAAACCCTTGGAGAAGCAGCTACATCACATATTTCGTCATAAATGCAAAGGGAACAGCGATAGCCAAATGTTTCAGAACTGGACGGTATACACTGGGCTTAAAATTCCATACTGTTTCCATGCAGTCGCGAAAACAATTGTATGTCGACAATACTTAAAGAATTGAACACTTGGAACCATTAATGACGGATATCTCGCAATGGCTTATGCCACAAAAAAGGTATTTGAAATGAATTGTATGATATCAAGAGACCTACATTCTTTGTGTAGTGCGTTTTCGTTAACCCTTACATTTACCAGCTACACAAGATTACAAAATTCCTTCCGAATGAAGAGGATTTATAAGCTATTTCCAGAAAATTCAAAGTGCACATTCTATTTGTCATGTAAATATCTTTAATTGCATGGTATTTTAATGGAAGATTTTCTTGAAAATCTTCGTGTCGCATCTTTGGTATTCTGAACTTAGAGGAAGGTAGGGCAAGAGTGCCATATCGGGTAAGAGTGTCATCCCCCCCCTTTAAGTGCAAAAATACGGGGCTTAGTGACTTTATTGCAAGGTTGGGTACACTGAGTTAGATGGCATGTTTGTTGGGCTGTGCATTACGGCAGCTCTAGAAATTTATTGTGTTGGTTGTATAATAAAGTACTTTTTTCATAATTGTGATCTTATATTTCCATGACAGGAAACCCAATTTATTCCTAGGTAAAGTAGTTTCTGATATATCTCAGTTATTATGGCTTAACCCCACTTATATGAGAATCCAATTGCATGCGAAGAGTTAGTAGTGTATGCAGCCGCCACTCAATGGTGTCACCAGATGTAATCCCGTGCAGCTGGGGGCAAAAGTGTCAGCTGACTCTGGGGCAAGAGTGCCAGAGTGACACTCTTACCCCGTACTGTGAACATAGTACAAACAATTCATTGTAACAACATTTATAAATCAGAAATACAGAGAAAAATGGATAGTGAAAATACCGAAGATTCAAGCATCCTGCCCCTAGAGAAGGAATGCAAAGGAGTTCATTCCTATAGCTTCTACTTCGAGGGAAAGCTTTTACTTCGTTGATGAAAAGGAAGCAGATAAAATTAAACCTGTTTCCAAAACCCCAGCATTGAAACTATTTCCCCACTTCCAATTCATAGAAGACCTTTTCCTAAAACTCCAACCCTAAGAGGAAGAAAACCTGATCAATCGGTTATCCTGACCAGCAGCCCACATAAAAAATGCTTGAAAGCAAACAAGCTTGTACTAATCGCTCAACTACCACAAAGGTTCTGTTAAAATCAAAGATACAGAAGAAGAAACCAAGGTGTGATACTGCAACGTCACAGAGAACTACTGAAGACCAGAAAAAAGACGATGTCTACTTTTGCTTAATTTGCCCAGAAAGGTTATCAGATCCACCTGATGAGTCAATGGTTCAGTGTCAAGAATGCAAAGGAATGTCTCATACAGATTGTACAGACTTTAATGACGGGAAAGGAACCTTTATTTGTGATATTTGTAGGGAATAATGATGTCTCAGTTTGTTCAATGTATGTGACACTCTTACCCCAGCTTATGGGGCAAGAGTGTCAGCTGACGTTTCTTTATGTAAAACAAAATATCTCAGAATGTTTGAGAGAGTCTGTCTTAATACGTTATCATGTTCTTGTGTAATGATAGCTTATCTAGTATACGGGGGGGGGAATACGTATGATTCTGTTTAGAGGAAGAAAATAGTGTTTGAACCTTAACATGGCACTCTTGCCCCACCTTCCCCTAAATAGCAAGTTTGGCATTTGTCAGATCTTTTGTTTTTGAGTTATGCTATTCACAGACATGCACACACAAACGGAAACACACACGGACTTTTTCTAAAAATGGCATTTTGGATTCAGGGTGCCTCAAAACATGTATTTCCATTAAAATTTCGATATATAATTACTTTCTCTACCTCGTATAGTAATTAGGGGAAGTATTTCATTCCACCCAAAAAATTTTATATCGAGATTTTACCGGAAATATATGTCTTGAGGCACTCTGAATGCAAAACAACTCTTTAGGAAAAGATCCCTGTATGTTTGTTTGAGTGTGTCTATGAACAGCATAACTTAAAAACGAAAATTCGGATAAACACAAAACTTGTTATTTAGGCTCAGTATCTTTCAAAGATGCGACACTAAGATTTTAAAAAAAATCCCCCATTCTAGACTACCCTTTACATGGAAAATTTTTCGAAAATGTTGATTTTTTAAAAATTGGCTCTAACGATTTTGATTAAAATATCATATGCTTAAGATACTTTCATGGCAAATGAAATTTATATCTTGAATTTTCTGGGAATGTCCCCAAAAGCCCTCTTCATTCTGAATGAATTTTGCATAACTGCTAAACCGTAAGAGATAGACAAAATTTTACTACACAAAACATGAGGTTCTCGTCAAACACACAATTTATGTCATATACATTTTTTGTGGAGGACTATTTCCGAGATATTCCTTGTTATTTTTTTGAATTTTCCAATACTTTTACTTTTTCTCAAATGGGAATTCGTTATTCTTTTTTATGTCCTGGACATGCAAAGAGAATGGAATCACCAGCTCTTAAAATATTTGACTATCTCTTAAAACCTACCATATTCCCCCTGTACCTACAAGAAAATTAGCAATAAGATAGTTTCTGCAGATGTTTATCTCGATTAACATGAATTAGATAAGAGGTTAAGCGTTTATAAAAATAGTTCGACAAGTGTAGAGGAAGCCATGGGAGTGTAACACATCAGATTTTGTTTTGTCTGGAATACAATAGACACTTTCGCTACTTAGTATACGTAAGAATATAATAAACTATTATATATAGAGAAAATTATGTGAATGTAACACAGTTTTTTTTGAGATGGAAATTTTCTCAATAAGCGCATTCCATCATGTTTTCCGGGCTATTTAATCGGTCTAAAACCACAGAATATATTGGCCAGCGTCTGATTCTATTTGTCCGTTTCTCTTTCTGATGTGCAAGCTGGTTGCGATTAGCAAAGGTTGAAACGTTGTTCAGACTACAGGACTTTATCAGAGCGTGGGCTCGAGGTCTGCGTAGGCGCAAGGTCTAAGAACTGTTCAAGGATGTTGCAATGCAAACTTATAATAAGGACGGGGAAAACATGAATAAGCTAGAGGAAGCCACTCATTACAGAAATATGATGAAACGAGGAGATAAAGAGAAAATGGAAACATAAATCTATTATAAATGCGAACCAAATAAAGAGAACAAAGAATATATTGAATATATATACAATTGTATTAACAAATCCTATGAAAATTATGCAGTAACGGAAAACTCTGAAATACAAACTATAAACATCTAATGTATTGCGTTCACATGCCTTTCTTTACTCACTCTTCTACAAACTATTCTTAAAAAAGATTATTCTTCTATCTTGTTAATTGAAATAACTTTCATTATACATTTCGTTATATGTATAAGAAGGATACAGTAGATTAAGGGGAGAGTCAAATGTTTAAAAAACGGATAGCTATGTGAGGCTTTGACATTCCATGCTTCTTGCATGACTATTAGAAAAATCTGATGTGCTGCACTCACATGCCTCTCTCTACTTTTGTACAAACTATTTTTACAAATGCTTATTCTCTATCTACTTCATGTTAATAGAGATATCGAATTTTAATCTTATTGCTAATTTTCTTGTAGGTGCAAGGGGAATATGGTAGGCTTTAAGAGATAGTCAAATGTTTTAAGAGCTGGGTGCTATGTGGAGCATTTCACTCTCTTTGCATGGCCAGGGCATAAAAAGACGAATAACGAATTTCCATTTGAGAAAAATTATAAGTATTGGAAAATTAAAACAAATAACAAATAATATGTCTCGGAAACGGTTCACTCGAAAAAAAAAAGAAAAAAAAAGTATGACATAAATTGTGTGCTTTAATGAGATCTGCATTTTGTGTGTAAAATTTTTTTTTGTCTATCTCTTACGGTTTACCAGTTATGCATTTTTTAGTTTTATTTATGAACGCTCTTTAACTGCTGTGTTTCTTAGCGTCCCATTCTATATTGGGCGAGAAAGACCGGTAATTTTGCTCAAAGGCTTCTTTATCAGACTTGAGGTTCCTTAACGTGTTGTAAATCTACGACACGGGACCACCTGCTTTACTTCCCTTCCGAAGGAAGCCATGCTAAGAAGTTTTACGCCCGCAAAAATCTATCGCCCTCTGCAGAGCTTGAGCCGCGACCTCGGGAACCAGAGGTAACCACTACACCACGGAGGACGACTTACCAGTTATGTAAATCCATTCAGGATGAAGAGCACTTTTGGGGACATTCCCAGAAAAATTTAAAATATGCATTTCATTTGTCATAAAATAGCTTAAACATGATATTTTAATTAAAATCGTTAGGGCCATTTTTGAGAAAATCAAAATTTTTGAAAAATGTTCCATGACAAGGGTAGTATGGGGTAGGGGATTTTCTTTAAAATATTCGTTGTCGCATCTTTGAAAGATACTGAACCTAAATACCAATTTTGGCATTTATCCAAAGTTTTCATTTTTTACTTTCTCTACTACGTATAGTAAGTAACGAAAGTATTGTATTCCACCCAAAAATTCGATACCGAGATTTCACCGGAAATACATGTTTTCAGACCCCTTGAATCCAAAAAAAGCATTTTTGAAACATGTCTGTGTGTGTGTGTGTGCGCGCGTGTGTGTCTGTCTGTGAACAGTATAACTCAGAAACGAACAGTCGGATAAACACCAAACCTGGTATTTAGGCTCAGTATCTTCCAGAGATGCGACACGAAGGTTTTCAAGAAAATCCCCCCACCCCAGATTACGCTTTACATGGAACATTTTCAAAAATTTTAATTTTCTCAAAAATGGCTATACGATTTTGATTAAAATATCATATGTTTAAGATATTTTAATGACAAATAAAATGTATATCTTGAATTTTCTGGGAATGTCTCCAAAAGTATTCTTCATTGTGAACGACTTTTGCATAACTGGTAAACCATAAGAGTTAGACAGAATTTTACTACACAAAAAATGTAGATCGCGTTAAAATACGCAATTGATGTCATTTACATTTTTTTTGTTGACTGAACCATTTTCGAGATATTGCTTGTTATTCCCTTAAATTTTTCAATACTTATTTTCTCAAATGGGAATTCGTTATTCATTTTTTTTGTCGTGGATATACAAAGAGTTATAATCTGTGGCAAAGGGAATGGTGCTGCACCTAGCAACCAGCTATTAAGAGATATGTATGTGCTTAAAGGCTACTGTATTTCTATATTGCCCTTGTAAATATATATTCCCCTTACATCTACAAGAAAATTAGCAATAAGATAGAGTCTGCAAATGTTTATCTCGATTAACATGAGGTAGATGGATAATAAGCGTTTGTAAAGATAGTTTGTACAAGAGTAGAGAAAGTCATGTGAGTTTAACACATCAGCTTTTGAGTTATACTATTCACAGACAGACACACACGGACCCTTTTCTAAGACGGTTTTTTATTCAGGGGGCCTCAAAACATGTATTTCCGGTGAAATCTCGATATGGAATTTTTGGGTGGAATGCAATACTTCCCTACTTACTATACGTAGTAGAGAAGGTAAAACGAAGACTGAGACGATAGTCCTGTTTTGTATTTGATAGCTTTAATATTACCTAATGATACTTTGCATAGTTCATGGGAAACAAAATAAGAGTCCCCTTAGTACTTCAAACTGAACTGTTGAATGTGTGAAATTTCACGTGAAATAACGAATACTTTGAATTGGTTAATGTCATGAACATTTTATTTGACAAAGAAAAACAAAATCTGCATTTTTCTCCTTTTTTGCAATTCTCTTGGATTTTGTAGTCATGAATCGAGAATGATGATGGCTTCAGAGGCCATTTAAAGAAATTTGAAACAGTTTTTACTTATACTTCCAATTTTCTAATTCTGAGGTGGAGAACCATAAGTTTATATGTAAAAAATAATGTCACGTATCAGCTCTTTGCTGTTACTATTGTGATGACAAATACGATATCAAGATGTCTCCAGGTAACTTTGTGAGTTTTCTTTCTCTATTTCAAATCATACATTTATCAACTTTTGATAGGTTAAGATTATCATTGAAGCAACACCCACATACACACACACACATATATATATATATATATATATATATATATATATTAAATCAACAAACCAAAAACCCCAAAAATCTCAGATCAACTTATAGCTCCCCACCACAGAATTACAGGACGCTTTAATCAAAATTGTTGGAGCCATTATTGTAAAAATAACAACTTAACAATATATTTTGGTGTAAAAAGTTGTTTGCGGTGAATCTGCCTTCTCGTTTTTAGTTATGCCTATCCAGACACACATATTCAAGGGACTTCAAAAAGCGCATTCTTCAGAAATATATTTGCTAAATTATCAGGCCGGATGTAGCTTTTTCTGTACCTTAATTACCTAAGCTGCAGAGGAAGAAAACATTTAATCTTAAGGTCGATGCGGTTTTTCAATTACGATAACGTTTGCACATCAAGGCCAAAAGATGTCAAAATACATCATGCGAAACAATTAATACAACTTTACGAGTACAGCAAGAGTCACAAAAATAAAATTTTTAAATATAAAATTTTCCCTTTTCTATTGTATAGCAGTCAATATTGAGCTATGAAGATGTGAAGAAAACTATGCAATTTTTTTTGGATATTCCAATTTGTCTTGTGAGATTGCACTCAGAAATTTGAGATAGTCGGGCGATATATTTAGATACTCTCTGCCTTTCTTTAAATGCAATGCATCCCTATTGATGTTCAAGCTGCAGTACGAAACTTTCTCCACCTTAAATTCATGGAAAGAACAGATATTAAACCCTTGTTAAACTAAAAAGCTACCCCTAAATTAAATTAAATTGAGTTTTATTTACCGACGCCCTTTAACTGCGTTGGTCCTTAGCGTCCCATTCTGTATAGGGCGTGAAAGATTTGTAATTTTGCTCAGAGGCCTCTTTATCAGGCTTGAGGTTCTTTTACGTGCCATGAATCTACGACACGGGACCACCGGCTTTACTTCCCTTCCGAAGGAAGCCATGCTAAGGATTTTTACGCCCGAAAAAATCCATCGCCCTCCGCCGGGTTGGAACCCGCGACCTCGGGAACTAGAGGCTAGCATGGTAACCACGCTACCCCTAAAGAGAAGGACACAAAGGACGGTCTGTAAACGTATGAAGAACTAAGTGCTTTTGCGAATGTACAATATATTAATGTGACAAAAACCAGAAAGAGTGACTTGAAATTATTTTTTGTCATGCCTATCATCCGCCCCTAGTGTCTTTTGAATTCATACAATCTGTTAAGGGGCAAATACGCCTTAAACGTGTCTTCTAAGTCACATGAGAAAGCTCGATATCCAGTGAAAAAGTGGTTCATGAGACAGAAGTATAGGTTATACAACGGAGAGGGACACCTCGCGCACTACGAGCTGCACAGATCTATTGTGGCTACCATCGCGCAGGAGAAGGGATGTGGTGAAGGAACCACAGGATGCTATAGACAGGCAGACAGGTCACAGAGACGCGCGGAAGTGTTCGAAGACCCGCCCACTGCTGGAGTTGCCTAGAGAGGGCGATGAACGACCCGTCGACCAAGCATCTCTCTGGTGTCCAGAGACCCGGTCATCTGTCCAGCGCCGCCATACGCCACGAAACCTAGAAGCACATCTGAAAGATGAGAAGGAAACGAAACGAAAGGGAAATGGTGGAAAGGAAATCGTGGCGGATGAGAAATCACTCCAGAATTCGCTTATCAATCAGGGAAAACCACGAAAAATTCAAGGTCAAAGTGGGCGCTTGACAGGAATCGAATCAAGGCCCTCCCGAATGTGAGCCTCGCACGTTACCGCGGAATCATCTCGCTCGGTTGATACAGAAGTAACTGTGCAATGAAGTTCATTTTAAAAACACGGTACTGTTATATTGAGAACTGCACCACTCCAGCCAAATTTACTAACATTTGCTACACAGTATACATTGCTAACTATTAACAAAAACGTCCACTATACGAGTTCTCTTTCACATGAATCACTAAAAAGAGAGGAGATACACACAGCGGTGGGCTTCGACTAGTCGATACCTTTATCCAAAAACTGGCTTGACCGCCTTACGAAGTTGCATGGGTGGTTTTTAAACCCAAATGATGATTTAATTAATTTCAATCATCTCTCGCGTATTATTATAAAGTGATCTAAAATCCTTTTAATTAATTATCTTATTTACGCTTTCTAATTTCGTAAAGCCTCTTATAGTCTTATTAAGGGGCGAAAATTTCACTGATTTTCATGAAAACAGTTATGAATATTTCTGATTTATTTAGTCCCCCCCAATCAATTTTCAACACCCGGAAATTATGTATATACATTATATTCTGTATACATTACGTTTTAATGATGAAAGGATAATTAGAAGCTCGAGTAATTTTTGCTTTCTCTACTACGTATAGTAAGTAGGGCAAGTATTGCACTCACCCAAATATTTAATACCGAGATTTCACCGGAGATACATGTTTTGAGGTCCCCTGAATCCAAAACAGCATTTATAGAAAAAGGTTCGTGTCTGTGTTTGTCTATGTGCCTGTATGTCTGTGACCAGCATAAAAAACAAAAAGTCGGATAAATACCAAATTTGGTATTTAGATTCAGATGCAACACGAAGATTTTCAAGAAAATCCCCTCCACCTCAGTCTATCCTTTACATGGAACATTTTTCGAAAATTCTGATTTTCTCAAAAATGGATGTAATAATTTTGATTAAAACGTCATATATTTAAGATATTTTTATGACAAATGAAATGTATATCTTGAATTTTCTGGGAATGTCCCCAAAAGTCCTCTTCATTATAAATGGCTTTTGCATAACTGGTAAATCGTAGGAGATAGACAAAATTTTACTGCACAAAAAAAGTAGATCTCATTAAAACACATAGTTTATGTCATATACAAGTTTTTTATGGAGTGAACAATTTCCGAGATATTCCTTGTTATTTGTTTAAATTTCCCAATACTTATACTTTTTCTCAAATGGGAATTCGTTATTCGCCTTTTTATGTGCTGGACATGCGATGAGAATGGAATACTCCACTCAGCAACCTGCTCTTAAAATATTTGACTAACACTTAAAGGCTACCATATTCCCCTACGGGAAAATTAGCAATAAGGTTTTCTGCAAATGTTTATCTTGATTAACATGAAATAGATGGAGAATAAGGTTTGTAAAAATAGTTTGTACAAGAGTATAGAAAATCTTGTGAGTGCAACACATCAGATTTTTTAGATAATAACAGTGTATGTAACTTTAAACCTTTCTACATTCTCTTTGGTGCGTAGTTATTTAATCACAAACAACAGTTTTCACATGGGTAGAATCAGACTGAAGATTTCAGAGTCGTAACGAGGATTTGAACAACGGATCTTCGACTTTCCGTGTTGTTGCTCTGAGCTGAGCTACCATGGCACATGCCGGCATGACATTACATCTCCAACTGACTTGAATTTTTCCTGGTAAACCACAATACGTTCTCAAATTCATTTTGAGATAACATACCCATGGCGAATACAATCTCGTAAGTACTTTAAGTTCCGGGCTTCATAGTTACCCACTATTAGGTCAAACAATGATAATGCAATGTCAACACAAGCACACACAATATCTACACAAATTTCTCTCCTTAGCATAGATGACAGTTGAATAGTCGTGTCATATAGACGGGGTAATCTTCGAGTTCATCTAGTATAAAACTAGATTTGAATTTAAAACACCCTGATCATCAAGGTTCAAGGGGGCTGAGTGGTATCAGAGTAGTAAATCTACAGATGCTGTTCGGGTGTTAAACAATGAGTTAAATGTTGCGCCTTTTATCGCTGCTTTTGGCTCCGAATTTGACATTTCTGCAAAACAAATGCCATTGCATGAATGTTAAAATCGGTTGTAAAATCATATTATTTTCTTTACACACTGTTTTACAAATTATTCTTATAAAGGCTTATTCTTCTATCTACATTTTGTTAATCGATATAAAATTATATTCAATATTTACACATTTCGTTATAGGTATAAGAAGAATAGAGTTGACTAAAACAATAGCCCGAGAGTCGATTTTTAAAAATTAGATCCCAATATTAAGACTTTGAAATTCAATGTTCTCTGCATGACCACAAGAAAATATGAATAGCGACTTCCCACTTGAGATAAGTATAAGTATTTGAAAATTTAAACTAATAGCAAAGAATATCTCGGAAATGGTTTACGCATAAAATATATCATAAATCGTGTGCTTTAAGGAGATCTACATTATGTGTAGTAAGATTTTGTTGTCTCTTATGGCTTGCCAATTATAAAAAGCCATTCAGAAGGAAGAAAACTACGCAGGCATTGCCCAGAAAATAATAGATATTGTGACGCAGTGACTATAGCCCAAGGGTATCGGGAGGTCGGCGCCGTGCGGTCCGAGTAAACAACGATAACGTCACTTCCCAGCGTAAACACCGGGCGGGAGATAATTAGAACTTTGTGGAAGCTTTATATCCCCTCTCCTCCAGAAAGTGTGTCGAAATAGTTCTAGAAGGTTCGAGAATCTTCTTTGTAAGATTCCACTCTCTATATAAGTGAGCGCTCTCGCGGGCAGTGAGTCACTGCGAGGTGAGAAGTCAGCCAGTCGCGAGTTGAAAGCGAGTCGGGTGCGACAAAGTGGAGTTGAGTTAGTGAATGCGTGTGAGTGCGAAGTGAGGAGTGGCGACAGTAGAGTGAGTCGCATCGGTCAGTCGGTGAGCGAGTGAGTTGGCGAGTGAACTTCCCATGTGACATCAAGAGCGAGTTGATGAAGGCTTCTGTGACGTACAAACGAGTGTTACCGTGGATGTGGAGGGCTTGTATTCGACTTCCGAGTGAAGTGAACTGTCCGGCGTGAGGAGGCTGCGTCGCTGACGGATAATTGAACTAGTTCACCTGAGTGAAGTGACATTGATGAAGTGAACTCAGTGAAACTGAACAAATAAGAACTTAGAATAGCGATAGTGAGAACTGAGAGAGAACAGTGACAATTGAAAAGCTGGACAAAGTCTCAGTACACATTTTGTCATGCAAATGTCTTGAACATATGGTGTTCTAATCAAGTCATTTTTGAGAAAATAAAAAAATAAACAAGAAATCTGATGTGTTACACTCACATGACTTTGTCTACTCTTGTACAAACTATTTTTACAAACGCTTACTCTCCATATGCTTCATGTTAATCGAGATATGAGATGTCAATCTTATTGCTAATTTTCTTTTAGATGCAAGGGGAATATGGTAGGTTTTAAGCGATAGTCAAATATATTAAGCGCTGGTTGTTATGTGGAGTATTCCATTCTCTTTGCATGTCCAGGACATAACGAATTTGAGAAAAAGTATAAGTATTGGAAAACTTAAGGGATTAACAAGCAATATCTCGAAAACGGTTCACTCAACAAAAAATGTATATGACATAAATTGTGTATTTTAACGCGATCTACATTTGTTGTGTAGTAAAACTTTGTCTATCTCTTATGGTTTACCAGTTATGCAAAAGTCGTTCACAATGAAGAATACTTTTGGAGACATTCCCAGACATTTCGAGATATACATTTCATTTGTCATAAAAATATCTTAAACATATGATATTTTAATCAAAATCGTTAGAGCCATTTTGAGAAAATTAAAATGTTCGAAAAATGTTCCATGTAAAGGGTAATCTGGGGTGGAGGGATTTTCTTGAAAACCTTCGTGTCGCATCTCTGGAAGATACTGAACCTAAATACCAAGTTTGGTGTTTATCCGACTGTTCGTTTCTGAGTTATGCTGTTCACAGACACAGACACACACACACACACGGACATGTTTCTAAAAATGCTTTTTTTAGATTCAGGGAGTCTCAAAACATGTATTTCCGGTGAAATCTCGGTATCGAATTTTTGGGTGGAATACAATACTTCCCCTACTTGCTCTACGTAGTAGAGAAAGTAAAAAGTTCCATATAAAATGTAGTTTGAGGTGAGGGATTTTCTCGATAATCTGCGCGTCGTATCCTTGGAAAACACTGAGTTTAAATACCAAGTTTGATATTCATCGAACTTTTAGTTTCTGAAGTTGCGTTCACAGACAGACACATATGGACCTTTTTGTAGAAATGCATCTTCTGTTTAGATTAGATATCCTCAAAACTTGTATTTCCGGTGAAATTGCAGCATTGAGTTTTGTATGGAATATAGTACCCCTCTGCTTACTAGGTAAGTAGTACAGATCTAATGAAGAAAAATCTTGCAACGAAGGAATAGTATTTATTACTTTCTCTATTACGTGTAGTAAGTAGGGAAAGTATTACATTCCACCCAAAAATTCGATACCGAAATTTCATCGGAAATACATGTTTTGAGGCCCCTGAATCCAGAAAAAGCATTTTTAGAAAAAGGCCCGTGTGTGTCCGGGTGTCTGCGTGCCTATGAACAGCATAACTCAAAAAGGGGAAGTCGAATAAATACCAAACTTCGAATTTAGGTTCAGTATCTTTCAAAGATGCGATACGAAGATTTTCAAGAAAATACCCCACCCCAGACTACCCTTTAGATGGAACATTTTTCGAAAATTTTGATTTTCTTAAAATAGCTCCAACGATTTTGATTAAAATATCATATATTTAAGATATTTTTATGACAAATGAATAGTATATCTTAAATTTTCTGGGAATGTCCCCAAAAGTCCTATTCATTCTGAATGGCTCTTGCATAACCGGTAAACCGTAAGAGCTAGACAAAATGTTTCTACACAAAAAATGTAAATCTGTTAAAACACACAATTCATGTCATATACTCTTTTTTTTTTGAGTGAACCGTTTCCGAGATATTCCTTGTTATTTGTTTGTATTTTCAAATACTTGTAGTTTTTCTTAAAAGGGAATTCGTTGTTCTCTCTCTCTCTCTCTCTCTCTCCCTTTTTTAATGTCCTGGATATGCAAAGAGAATGGAATGCTCCACATAGCAACCAGCTCTTAAAATATTTGACTATCACTTAAAAAGCCTACCATATTCCCCTTGCACCTACAAGAAAATTAGCAATAAGAATGTTTCTGCAAATGTTTGTCTGGATTAACATGAAGTGGACGTAGAATAAGCGTTTCTAAAAGTAGTTTATAGAAGAGTAGAGAAAATCATGTGAGTGTAACACATCAGATTTTTTGTATTTGTTTATTTGTACTAAGTTTAATACTTCGGCTGAGACCCGTTACAGCCCTGGCCCCACCACACAGAATTACAATAAAACAAAGACACAATTTTATACATCAAATTCACTACCCCACCAGGTTTACATATTTTCATTTCAATTCGATATGCTACACATTCAACCAAAGTAGCACCACTAACCACTTTCCTAAAGGGAATCTGACGTCTCCTCTCCTTGCTGACCATAACCATGTATTCTTCACCCTTACAAAAACTTCCCAATCTTCCTGTTTTGCATTTTGTCACTAAACATTTTTCTCACTGTTATTTGTTAAGGAATAGTATAACAAACAACAAAATCACTCTGGAAGGAAAGATGCACTTGAGACCTTAACATTCCATGAGTTCATCTTTGTAAGGCAGATGATGAAGACATGGACGAACTGACCAGAATTACTAATATAAGAAAGGAATAAGAAGAGATACTGTAAAAAAAAATCCTAAAGGACATCTCGGAATACAGAAGGCAGAGGAGGAGTATAATAAACTGGCTCCCCATAATGAAAAAAAGAGTTGTACAACTTTTTGTTTTGCAGCTGGGGTCAATAAGCCAGACCCTAAGTGGAGAAGAAGAGGATGATTGACTGGCAGCAAGAATAAAGATGAGACAGGCAAACAAAGACCTTTGAATGGGTGATTTCCCAGCCTCTGCAGGTCCATGAGCCGTGGGTGGCCCCTACGCCGATCTTGTCCGGAAACTGTATAGGTGTGGAGGGGAGACTTGGAGTCTCAGCTCAGGTAGCCAGGAGCTGCAACTTCAGTCTGGGCCGGTCCTTCGCCAGGAGACCACGCTGTGTTACCATTCTAGTTATTTATTTATTGTGCGGCCATCATGGGTATATGTAATCAACGTGTTAGTTCGCTCTTACTCTGGATACTTCTGACACTTGGAATAAGTCACGCTAAAGGTAAGTTAGCACGTGCAGTGATGGACTGGAGCAGGAATTTCTTTCCCTCGCGGCTAATTCCATTTATATCATGTTTTAACTTTATGTGCGCTGGAAATATAGTGATAGTAAACTATAATTCCAAAAACATATATCAGGCAAATGCAATAATCGAGTGACGAAGATGAAATAAAACTTTATAAGCGCTCTTCATTTATTACTCCTTGTGCATTAACGAAAGAACTTATAAAACAATCTGATGTATTACACTCACATTACTTTCTCTACTCTTGTACAAACTATTTTTACAAACGCTTAGCCTCCATCTACTTCATGTTAATTGAGATAAATATTTGCTAAAACTATCTTATTGCTAATTTTCTTGTAGGTGCAAGGGGAATATGGTAGGCTTTAAACGACAGTCAAATGTTTTAAGAGCTAGTTTGCTATGTGGAGCATTCCATTCTCTTTGCATGACCAGGACATAAAAAAAAAGAAAAAAAAAAACGAATAACGAATTACCATTTCAGAAAAAGATAAGTATTGGAAAACTCAAACAAACAACAAGGAATACATTGCAAATAGTTAACTGGACAAAAGAAATGCATTAACATAAATTGTGTGTTTCAACACTTTTTGTGTAGTAACATTTTGTCTATCTCTTACGGTTTACCAGTTATGCAAAAGCCATTCAAAATGAAGAGGGCTTTTCGGGACATTCTCACAAAATTCAAAATATACATTTCATTTGTCATAAAAATATCTTAACTATATGATATTTTAATTAAAATCATTAGCTCCATTTTTGAGAAAAATAAAATTTTCGAAAAATGTTCCATGTAAATGGTAGTCTGGGGTGTGGGAGTTTCTTGAAAATCTTTGTGTCGCATCTTTGAAAGATACTGGATCTAAATACCAAGTTTGGTATTTATCCGAGTTTTCGTTTTTGAGTTATGCTGTTCACAGACACACAGACACACACAAACACGCGGACCTTTTTCTAAAAATGTTTTTTTTAGATTCAGGGGACCTCAAAACATGTATTTCTGATGAAATCTCGGTATCGAATTTTTGGGTGGAATGCAATACTTTCCCTACTTACTCTACGCAGTAGAGAAAGCAAAAACGTTCATACTATTTGCATTTCCCAAACATTTTTTTTACTAAGTTTGGAGGATTCTGTTTATGTACATCTTCACACCAATTAAATCTCTATAGACGTACTTTCTATAACACATTCAGTGTTTACTTTTTATGTTACTTACCTAAGTCAGAGTATGCATTATATTCCATCTAAAAAGCAAATACACTTTTAAAATAGCATTTAAAATCCGATTTGTTTCTTTCACATCCTTTCTCCACTTACTTTTCCATACACTATTCTTGCAAAAGCTTATTCTTCGACCTACTTCTTGATAATGGAGATGAACCTTCGTTACACATAATATATTTTTCCTTTTAGGTGTAAGATAGTCAGATTTTTAAGAAGGGGTCGCTAGTTGCTGGCTTTGCATGACCACGAAAGAGAGAGAGAGAACGAACCACTTGGAAAAATGCATAGGTATTTAAAAATTCAAACAAATAACAAAGAATATCTCGGAAATGGTTAATGTCATAAAATAAATGACATAAATTGTGTCCTTTAACAAGGTCTGCATTATCTGTGCAGTGGGATTTTTGTCTTTCTTGCGGGCTACCAAACACACAAAAGTCATCGAGAATGAAGAGGACTTCACAGACTATTCTCAAAAAATTCAAGATACCTATACATTTTATTTGTCATGCAAATGTCTTAAAACATATGCTTTTTTATTCAAAATCGTTATAGCGATTTATGAGAAATTTAAAAATAACGAAATATGGAAAAAGTAGTTTGGGGTGGGAAAATATCAAGTACTGTTGTATTTGACCGACTTTTCGTTTTTGATTTATGTTTTCACAGGCACACACGCGCACAAAGATCTTTTTCTAAAATTCAGGTGACCTCAAAACGAGTATTTCCGGGGAAATCTCAGTATCGAATTTTGTGGTGGAATACATTGCTATATGTAAATAGTAGAGAAGGTTTTACTAGTTCATAGTGTTAAAGCATTTCGCTAGCAATTCTTACTTAAGTCTGGAAGTATCTGTTTCCGTATAAATATACACATTTTTTCGCACTAATTAATTCTGTACAAACATGCTTTCTATAACACATTCCGTGTTTACTTTCTCTGTTACTTATCTACGTATTACTTCATCTAGAAGCTACATACAGTGGTTTCAAAGGAAATATACCTACTTTTTATGGTTAACTGGTCCCTTGTTACATTCACTTGACCTTCCCTACACTATATCGCTTTTTATTGGATTATAAATTATTCTTACGAAAGTTTATTTTCCTAACTACTTCATTGTAATCAAGACAAGCCTGTCCGGAAACATCTGTCTTACACATTTCGTTTTAGATACAAAGGAAATAGAGACATCAAATGTTTTAGAACTGTACGCTACACGTTGACCTTAAAATTCCATACTGTTTCAATGACATCGCGAGAAATAAATGAATGTCGACAGGGCTTTAAAACAATGGCTAAGTATTGAACAATTCGAAATCACTGTTAACGGAGATCTAGAAAATGGCTGATACCACAAAAAACGTTATTTGAAATAAATCATGTATTTTAAAGAGTTCTACAGTTTTTGTGGAGTGCATTTTCGTCTATCACTTAACGTTTACCGGTTATACAATGTTATACAAAACTCCTTCCGAATGAAGAGGACTTCAGGGGCTATTCCCAGAAAATTCAAAATGTAGATTTTATTTGTCAAGTAAATATGTTTTATATATAGTATTAATATATAGTTAGAGCCACGTTTTAGAAAATAAAAAAATTCGATAAATGTTCCATGTAGGTAAAGGGTAGTTTGCGATTGCGGGGTTTTATTGAAAATCTTCCTGTCGCATCTTTGGAAGGTTATACCAAGTTTGGTTTTTATCTGAATTTTCGTTTTTTGAGTTATGCTGGACAGTGTCACACGCGCACGCACGCACGCGCGCACACACACACACACACACACTCCACGGTCTTTTTCTAAAAGTGCTTTTTTGAATTCAGGGTCCTCAAAACACATATTTCCGGTGAAATCTTGGTATCAAATTTTTTGGTGGAATTTAATACCTCCTCTAACTACTAGGTGCGTGGTAGAGGAAGTAAAAACAGACCAGATAGACAAATACCATGCTTAATAAGCTTGGTGTGTTTTAAGAAAGCATGATGAACATTTTAAACGATTTGGACTAAATAGAATGACATAGAATGAAACGATAGTGGTCAGGGAAAGTCGTGTGGTTATTACACGCTACATTTTTTATTTTAAGTCTCTTGTGCATGATCAGACTTTTTTTTCAATTCAAGAGTTTACAAGAAAAATTATCAAACATTTTCCAATATTTCACAAGATTGGACAAGACTTGGCTAGAATTGTCAGTATCATAAATGTTAATTACACTTCTTTCTTTGCCAAACTTAACCTCTTCAGAACACATTGACAATTTATCACGTGCAAAGTAAATTACAATTAGCGTCACGATATAACAATTTGCAACAAAATGTTGTTCTCTATGCGTAATGTTACATAGCACTTTCACGTATCATGGCCCATGAAATCAGATTACGATTAAGGAATGCAATGTAAATAACACGATTTAACAAATTAACTACACTGTATTATAACACAGCACTATTGTACACTTCGGAAATCTGCCCAGCAATTTCTTCATATGCTCTCGCTTTCATCTTGTGGTAATGCACGGAGCCCACGACATACAGACGTGGCCAGTTTTCGTATAGCCTAATCAGCTTCTAGGTAGCCTTTCTTTATATATATATTCTTTTACTTTTCATGTTGCAAATTTCGTGACGCACTATTTGCATTTCATTGGTAAAAGCCATCCAATCATTGTGAAACCTTTGATCGTATAGAGCATGTTCTTATTTGCTTTCAAGACTCCCAAAGACTTTAAAAGTAGGTATTGGAAGCAATTTGACAAGAAAAGTTGTGAAGTTGTGACAACTCTTGAAAAGTCTTGTGAAGCATTGAATTTGACAAAAATTTGATTATGTAGAAGGAGCTTTATACTTAGGTTAAACATGCATACGGGACAAACAAAATGACATTTAGGACATACAAACATCTCAAAACGAGGTTAAATTTGTTGAATGTCTGTTGGTATCCTTGAGTTGATTTTAAAACAAAGGAAAAATTCAGGTTAAACATGAATCAGAATAAAACTGGTCACGAATGAAGAACTGGAACGAAGTTGAGAAAAAAGAAGAAGAATAAAACATGAAAATAACAGGGTTTCTGAGCTGCGCTGGACAATTACAGTAACTAATCCGTAAATGCCTGAGTTTATGATTATTAAAATTAACATGGATTGCCTCTGCGGTCGAGCGGTTAGCATTCTGGCTTCTCAAACCAGAGGACCTGGGTTCGATTCCCAGCTGCGGTGGGTAATTTTTCTTTAACCAGAATCACTCGCTATCCTCCATAGAGACTGGAAGTATGAATGTGGGAGTGAATATATGTGTGTGATTAATAGCGAAATACTGAAAATTAACGTTAAGAAGACCTAAGTTCAGAGCAATAACACCATCAGTTGTTTCTCAAGTCAAAACTCCGACATGGCAAAAAAAGGAATGGAATGGAAAAAAGAATATTATATAATAATACGTGTTAAAATAGTTTTATATTTATCACTTTCTATGTCGCGTTTATGGTATTCGGCCCTGAAATTTGATATCGATATTTTAGCTGATTTTATGTCTTCCGAGCGGGTACTAAAATAATTTTCAGAAAAGGTTCCGTGTTTTTTTAAAGGACAGCGTCAGAAACTCTATGGAGTTCCAAGCAATCTCTCTAACCTAAAACAATATTTTAAATGAAAAAAGGTTAGTTTTTTATTGACAGGGCAGATAACATTTTCTCCAGGCAAAGCAAATTAATTTGCAGATGATCTAATCATCTACTGTAAAGGACGAAGCACAGCTGCCCAAGAATGTTTACAGGACTCGCTTCAGAGCATACAACAATGGTGTATGAAACTCCATTACAATGCCGCATTAAACAAATAAGCATCACCTACGTTCTCAAAATAGCAGCAACACCGAAAACTAGGATGTTCCCACTGACCTTTTCAAATCTTTGTAATGCTTTCCCCACACAACAATCACATTCATTGCCATTTCAAATCAGAATAAACAGACATCTCAAGGAAATAAAATTCACAATTCCTAATATCTCCTCAAGGCAACAACAGTCGGATCATACACTCCGGAAGAAGAAAATACCTTCCATTAATATCAGCATAATTAGATAAATACCAACCAGCTAATCTACCAACATTTATTTAAACAAAAGTTAGAAAAACAACAACCAGACTCTGCGTCTATACGGATGGTTCTAAAACTGAAAAAGGCAATGAATGTGCTGTGATATGTGGAGATATCCTCCTATACAAGTTACCATCCTTGTTCTCTATATTTAGTTGTGAATTATATGCTATTAAAAAGGCACTAGAATACGCTCTGGAAACTACACATAGTGACTCTTACATAATTATCAACGACTCTCTGTCAGTCCTAAACGCAATACAAGACACGTTCTCTATCAGTAGCATTATATAATAAAAAAGAAAATCGTGTTACCATCCTTAATAACTTAGAAAACACACTCAATTTTATGTGGATACCATTTCATAAAGACATACCCGGCAATGAGAGAGCCGATACTGCAGTAAAACAAGCTACAGAACTACCAATACAAGATACTGATATCAAAATACCTCTCCAAGATGCAGTCACACACTTTAAGAAGAAAATATACAAAGAATGGCTGACCAGCTGGATGAACAATTCTACAAGTAAACTTCATGATGTACGTGGAACTTCAACTCAAGAATATCCAATAAGACAGCTACAGCGGTGAAACAAATTGTAATATCCGACTACGTATTGGGCATTCTAAACTGACACACTCTTATTTGTTAAACAGAAGCTCTCCACCAATATTTGAAACATGTAAGGCAACATTAACAGTAGTATATATTACACTAACATGTCCAAAATTTGAAAATCAACGTAGTCAGATTGGTATGCCCAGAAATATTTCTGCAGCACTAAATGACGCAGCTTTTATCCAGAAAGTAAGTTTTTCTTAAAGAAATTAATATATAGCGATACATTTAACCAAATTGTAAACTCTATATGTATACATAACGTGTATTATTATTGTAATCCAATAATATAAGCAACTATGCAAGAAAGGTCGTGATAAAACCTAAAAGGTTAAAACGACCCTAAATAAAACTTTAAAAAAAATCCGCAAAAGCCATGAATCCTTCTTCATTCTTATTGAGTTCCACATAAAACCGTTGGAGGTAGACAAAGTTTCCCATAGAAAAATTTAGAACTCACTAAAATGCAGCATTTGTGTTAAAAACGTTGTTTACGAAACATTCGTAGTTGTACATTTAGTTTTTCCCATTTTATGTCTACTTTGATAGCCATAGCTAAGAACTTTTGAAAATAATCCATTCTCTCTCCCTTTCTTTCCCCGTGAGGTCACGATAAGGAAAATCCGACCTGTGTAATAACAGTTGAATGTTTTTTTTTCTCAATTTGAACGCACTAATCTCATATTGTGATTTAGTTAAAGTGGATAGAAATATCGTTAAGGATACTTTGAATGGGTTGTGGAGAGAGAAAATCAAGTTTTTAAGATATGTATTACACGATGGTTATTCGAGCATAAAAGCTAATTTAACTATCCTTTTAGGCAGGGTTAATATTTGCAACGAGTTATGTCAAAGCATGTAAAAACAGGAAATAGATTTCATGACCGTAAGTTCTAGAAACGCTTCGCAAAATACAATTATCGCCAGCTTTTACGTTTATCAGACCTTTTGTGTATTGTGCCTTTGCAATTGCTTCCTTTCTTTTAATTTTATTTTCGTTTTAGTTCATAAATTATAATAACAACAAAATGCATCATAAATGTTAGATATGAAGGTGACTCATTTCTTGCAAATGTTATCTTTACCTGCTAATACAACCATTCTAAAATATGTTTAGATGCCAAAAATATAAACAAAATAACTTAGCCAAGTAGTTATTTACAACGTATATGCTTGTTTATAAACAAGGAAAAAAAGTCATAAAGCTATAACTTTTTAACGAGTTATTGCTATATAAGCAGTAAAGTCGTATGCAGTATATTAACTCCCTTTCACTTTAAGACAAACCGAAGCTAAAACGCAGGCCCCCCCCTTAAAATAAATGTTTTATTTTCTGTAGTTTTATAACGTTCGAAGTATTTAGAAGCATATACAGAACAATTTTGCAGCGAAATTGTTCTTTGAGGTGACAACGTGTTACTTGTTACTTTAAGACTATATTTGTTTTTTGGGTTGAAAAATGTTCCACGTATAACTGGCGCAACATGTGAAAATCTTAATGACAGCTATGAAGCGAGTTACATACCAGATCAGGAGGTGACCGGTCGTCTGCATGCTGCAGGAGTGCGTGGGACAGTCATTGTCAAATATCCGCACACCGATTATGCACTGCACTACACGATAAACTTATAGTTATATACAGTGTATTTAAATCCACCGCTGTAAAATGCCCTTAATATAAAACACTGTCAACCATCTGCCTCCAGTTCTTCCACACCTGACAACCCTTCCTCTTCTGCGGAATCACTGATATCATTGCCGTCATCACTGCTGTCGCTACTTTCTGCACCATTATCCTGGATGAGAATTTTTTCTAATTGATTTTCTGCAATTCCGTATTTTTTGAACTAATGATTCTCAATTTATTCAACATTCGACATACATTTTCCCATTCTGGCCTTCCAATTTCTGCAAATCGCTGGCGACATAACTGCTCCACATCTTTTAGTTTGAAAGTGATATTTCTGCAACTCACCCAGTTTTTTACATCAGCCCAGATTAATTATGAGTATGACTTCTAAAGGGATTTGTTGGCTTTAGTTATATTTGTTTTACTCATGCTTTCATCAAAAGCTATATTATGCCTAAGGAACCAGGTTTTTATTTCTTTCAAGGAATTTGAGATAGGTTGTTTGTCAATTTGAGTGTTGCCACATTGTGAAGCATTGTCGATAACCAGAATAGACCCAGCAGGCATATTAGGTATCAACATGGTGTTGATTCACTTCATGTAATTTTCTGTATTCATTTCTTGATGAAAATCTCCTGTTTTTTGTTGCGACTTGTAAAAGAAGGGCATTTGGAACGAACAGCATGAACGATAATAAGTATTTGCCCTTTGGCAACAGGTGCCTGAAAACCTAATTCGCTATCGTCACTTCAACTTTCAGATGTTGTATGACCGCTGTGTATGTACGACTCATCTTCATACACTATAGCTTGACCCTCTAATTTGTACCTCTGAGTAAGGTACTCTTCCAGCTGAGATCGTATGTCGTGCTTTTCTATTAGAACTCTCCTATTTGATTTCGTTTTCTTCCACTTAAACACTAAATCTTTTGTAATTTTTCTGAGATTTGTAGCAGAATCTTGAAAATTTGTGCTGATATAAGTACATATAAAATTATAGTCATTTGGAAAGCTAGAATCAGACTGCAAAATTCAGTGCCATAGCCGGGATTTGAGACTTGTAGCACCCCCTTGAACATTTATGACATCTTTCAGATTGATGAGCAATCTGCTTATTGTTGGCACAGTTTTTTCTTCTACATAGAAATTGTGAATCGTGCGCCGAATGACGCATTTGTCTATTTCTGTAATACGTTTAGGGACCTTATGTTTCTTCACAGGCGTGTCAAATGGTACTCTTTCATCCATATGGTTTTTCTTATCTTTGAGAACTCTGGAAACGGAACTCAGTGAAACACCAGTTGCTTTGGCTACTCTTTCTTTCACTCTCTTAAGGCTTTCGTGGAACTCGGGAAAACATATATTTTCTTCCTTCATCTCCGCTTCTTGCTTCATGAAGTCGAGGACATTTGCAATTATTTCCCTGCTTTGAATACGTAATACCTTACCATTTAACTTCGAAAACGTAGGAGCCATGATTATAAATATCACAAATATAAAATAAGCACTATTTACGTACTGCTCTCTTTGAAATTAAGATGCTGACACTTTTTATGCAGACTGTATGTGTTACGCACTGTGAGTAAGCAAAGGTATTATATCGCTTTCGTTGAGTAAGCTAAACATAAACCATTCCTAGGCTCGGCAGCTGGGGTGGCAATCAAGGTCACGATTCCAGAAGTTTTGCGCCAGTTATAAGTGTTGTTACAGTTATTTGAATGAAATATTCATAGTGCGTAAAATAGGGATAAAGAGCTGCAAATAAGCCATTTAGAACATTTGTGAACGGTAAAAAAAAATGAAAAATAAATACGTAATATCATTTCAGCCATAAATGCAGTAAAGAGATGTTCTTAGATAAGGACAAAAGAAGTGCAGAGAGAAAGCTAAACGAAATACAATGTTGATTCTCAGTAGCAAAAATCTGATGTGTTGCACTCACATGACTTTCTCTACTCTTGTACAAACTATTTTTAAAAACGGTTATTCTCCATTTACTTCATGTTAATCGATATAAACATTTGCAGAAACTAATTTTCTTGTAGGTGCACGGGGAATATGGTAGGCTTTAAGCGATAGTCAAATGTTTTAAGAGCTGGTTGCTATGTGGAGCATTCCATTCTCTTTGCATGTCCAGGACATAACAAAAAAAAATCTGATGTGTTACACTCACATGACTTTCTCTACTCTTGTACAATCTAATTTTACAAACGCCTATTCTCCATATGCTTCATGTTAATCGAGATATCGAAATGTCAATCTTATTGGTAATTTTCTTGTAGATGCAAGGGGAATATGGTAGCTTTTAAGCGATAGTCAAATATTTTAACGCTGGTTGCTATGTGGCGCATTCCATTCTCTTTGCATGTCCAGGACATAAAAAAATGAATAACGAATTTGAGAAAAAGTATAAGTATTGCAAAATTTAAGGAAATAACAAGCAATATCTCGAAAACGGTTCACTCAACAAAAGAAATGTATATGACATAAGTTGTGTATTTTAACGCGATCTATATTTTTTGTGTAGTAAAATTTTGTCTATCTCTTATAGTTTACCAGTTATGCAAAAGTCGTTCAGAATGAAGAATACTTTTGGAGACATTCCCAGAAAATTCGAGATATACATTTCATTTCTCATGATATTATCTTAAACATATGATATTTTCATCAAAATCGTTAGAGCCATTTTTGAGAAAATTAAAATTTTCGAAAAATGTTCCATGTAAAGGGTAGTCTGGGGTGGGGGGATTTTCTTGAAAACCTTCGTGTCGCATCTCTGGAAGATACTGAACCTAAATACCAAGTTTGGTGTTTATCCGACTGTTCGTTTTTGAGTTATGCTGTTCACACACACACAGACACACAGACACACACACACACAGACACACACACACACACAGACACACACACGGACATGTTTCCAAAAATGCTTTTTTTGGATTCAGGAGGTCTCAAAACATGTATTTCCGGTGAAATCTCGGTATCGAATTTTTGGGTGGAATGCAATACTTCCCCTACTTACTGTACGTAGTAGAGAAAGTAAAAAACGAATAACGAATTCCCATTTGAGAAAAAGTACAAGTATTGGAAAATTTAAACAAATAGTAAGGAATATCTGGAAATGGTTACTCGACAAAAAAGTATATGGCATAAATTGTGTGTTTAAACGAGATCTACATTTTTTGTGTAGTCTAATTTTGTCTATCTCTTGCGGTTTGCCAGTTATGTGAAAGTCATTCAGAATGAAGAGGACTTTGGGCGACATTCCCAGAAAATTCAAGATATACATTTCATTTTCCGCGAAAATATCTTAAACATATGACATTTTAAACAAAATCGTTAGAGCCATTTTTGAGAAAATCGAAACTTTCGAAAAAAATTCCACGTAAAGGGTAGTCTGGGGTCGCAACGTGTCGACCTTGCTCGTGTCGTATTTTTGAAAGGTACTGAACCTAAATACCAATTTTGGTATTTATCCTACTTTTCGTTTTTGAGTTATGCTCTTCACAGGCACACAGACACACAGACATGCACACACGGACCTTTTTCTGATTTTTTTATTCAGGGAGCCTCAAAACATGTATATCCGGGGAATTGTTTGATACAAATCGAATTTTTTGGTGGAATGCAATATTTCCCCTACATATCATACGTAGTAGAGGAAGTAAAAGAAATTGAGTTAATAAAATATTCATACATGTTCGCAGTTGTAGGACTTTTTACTATTATACTGACAGCATTTGCACCATGATTATCAATTCTAAATTGTTTTCAAGATAAATGTAGAAATTTTTGTATTAACTTTCACAACATGTGGTTAAATTTTCAAAACAATTATAGCGTTCTAGAAAAAAACCATATAAATGTGCAAAAAATAATAAAATATTTAGTATAATAAAGCAACTATCTAATATGATAATATAATATCTAATGGGATATATTATTAAAATATATCCCATGTAGCTTTAGGAGGTGTTTATTGACACATTCAGTAGTAAACACAATATACCCCATTCTAAATGTCTATAATTTTTGTATGTTAAAGTATTTTTTCCACTACATGCGTGTTTAAGGAAAAAGCTTGACTTCTGGAGTTTATTGGAGGCACCGATATTTCATATGCTTCTGCAACAAGCAGCTCTTAGTGGAAAATATTGTAGTAGGCTATTCGTGGAGAGTTGTGGCACTTATACATTGAAAAGTCATTTACTTATTTTGGCGACCAGTAGTTGTTTTTTGCACGAAACGCTTCACTTGGTTGAGGTTATACATACCACTTTTTCAACGTAGCCTTGTCCTAAACCCTTAGTGGTGATACCATTATTTGTTTTACATTTTAGTTTTTGTTTCTAGGCATTTCCTAAATTTTGCAGAGGGTTATATTCTTTCAACATATAGCCCTGTTTTTAAGTCTACCTATAACCTCACAACCTGTTTTATTAAAGTTAAGTTATAATTTAAGTTTTATGTCATATACATTTTTTCTGAGTTATTTCTGCTATCGTAATTCGAACTAAATATTAATTTAATGACATTCCTGTTTGATTAAATAACTGATATGCTTAACACAATGGTCGCAGTAAATTTAATAGTTAAATATCTGCATATCCCTACAAAGAATTTTTATTTTCCCCAAACGTTTGGATTAACATTTCGTATCAATAACGAATTTGCTTAATAAACCTGGGTACTTTTGGTTGATATATGAGCAGGATAGTGATTTATTGTTCCGGTAATTTAACTTACTTTGAAAGGAGTTTAATTTTCCTTCCATCTACTAGAGGATAGGATTCTTGCATTTTTTAACATCCTGTATAAGCTTTGTAATACAATACACTCTCTGTTTAGCTGGTAGTTACGTTTCTTGTTCCGCCAACTTTACCTGCAGGTGGGAGCAGAAATAGCTTTCCCGTCTTGAAGGACATTCACCAAAACATGCAACAGTTTGGCTGAATTGCTGTAAAACGGAATAATGTCGATGTGAGCATAGGATTCAAGATAGTATCGGACTTTTCAATGTTTAAGTGAAAGTACAAATAGCGTTATATGTACCAAGCAATTCATTAATATTAATGGAAATTCTATTTTCAACTTAAGCAGTCCGTGTTTGAAGCCCACAATATATCATTTAACAACGGTGAATGATGATGATAATGATAATAATAATAACACAACATGTCGGTTTAAGTTAAAAGTTTAAAATATACAACACTGAATACCTAATACATATCATATAAACAAGTCTATTTCCGGATTCGGTTAGTTTTCTTTCTGTTTCACCTTCTCTATCTCTTACCTTTAGTAGGTAGAGAAAGTATTGTATTCCATTCAAAACTTTGATACCAAGATTTCTTCGAAAAAAATACATTGAACCTCTTTGAACCCCAACCCCTAGAAACGTTTTTGGAAGGTCCGCCTGCACGTGTGTGTCTAATTGTAAACAGCATAACGAAAAAAATCTGATGTGTTACACTCATATGACTTTCTATGCTCTTGTACAAACTATTTTTACAAATGCTTATTCTCCATATGCTTCATGTTAATCGAGATATCGAGATGTTAAGCTTATTGCTAATTTTCTTGTGGACGCAAGGGGAATTGGTAGGTTTTAAGCTGTAATCAAATATTTTAAGAGCTGGTTGTTATGTGGAGTATTCCATTCTCTTTGCATTACCAGGACAAAAAATTAATAACGAATTTGAGAAAAAGTATAAGTATTGGAAAATTTAAGGGAATAACAAGCAATATCTCGAAAATGGTTCACCCAACAAAAAAAAGTATATGACATAAATTCTGTATTTTAACGCGATCTACATTTTTTGTGTAGTAACATTTTGTCTATCTCTTATGGTTTACCAGTTATGCAAAAGTCGTTCAGAATGAAGAATAATTTTGGAAACATTCCCTGAAAATTCGAGATCTAGATACATTTCATTTGTCATAAAAATATTTTAAACATATGATATTTTAATCAAAATCGTTAGCCATTTTTGAAAAAATTAAAATTTTCGAAAAATGTTCCATGTAAAGGGTAATCTGGGGTGGGGGACTTTCTTGAAAACCTTCGTGTCGTATCTCTGGAAGATACTGAACCTAAATACCAAGTTTGGTGTTTATCCGACTGTTCGTTTCTGAGTTATGCTGTTCATAGACACACAGACACACACATACAAACACACACACGGAAATGTTTCCAAAAATGCTTTTTTTGGATTCAGGGGGTCTCAAAACATGTATTTCCGGTGAAATCTCGGTATCGAATTTTTGGGTGGAATACAATACTTCCCCTACTTACTATACGTAGTAGCGATAGTAAAAATCTGATGTGTTACATTCGCCTGACTTTCTCTATCCTCTTTAGTTTATTAATGGGCATGCAAATTATTGTTACGAAAGTTTATTTTGTATTAACTTCATTTTAATCGTGATAAACCTTTCCGGAAATAGCTGCGTTACACATTCCGTCAAATATACAAACGGGACAGCAATAGTAAAATGTTTTAGAACTGGATGCTATACACTGGCCTTAAAATTCCATACTCCTTCCATGCAATCGCGAGAAACAACTGAAAATCGACAGGTCTTGAAAATAATAGCTAAGACGTATTGACAGTTCCAAACATTAATAGCGGATATTCGGAAATGGCTCATGCCACAAGTAAAGTTATTTGAAATAAATTGTGTAGTATGTTTTCGTCTATGGCTTAACTTTTACCAGGTATACAAGATTAAAAAAAAATTCCATCCGAATGAATAAGACTTAAAAGGCTATTCGCAGAAAATTCAAGATATACATTTTATTTGTCATGTAAATATGTTTAATATATGGTATTTTAATGAAAATCGCTTGAGTCATTTTTAGATAATAACAAATTTCGAAAAATGTTACTTGTAAAGGGTAGTTTGGGGATTTTCTTTAAAATCCTCGTGTTGCACCTTTGCAAGGTACTGAACCGAAATACCAAGTATGGTATTAATCCGAATTTTCGTTGCTGAGTTATGCTGTTCACAGGCATGGACCATTTTCTAAAAATGCTGTTTTTTGGATCCAAGGGGCTCGAAACATGTATTTACGGCGATATCTCGGTATCGAAATTTTTGGGGAATGTAATATCTCCTCTGCCTACAAGGTACTTAGTGAAGAAAGTAAAAGTATTGGATAATTAGTCATTTAAGTCCAGCTAATACCCCCACCCTAAATTACCTTGGGCGCCTGGAAAGGCAACAAATTAACTGATGACACCGGAGTGAGAATATATCTACATTGTGGTGAAAGGGGAACATGGAGTCATAATCTGGCTCAGTGCAGGGAAACGGAATTACTAAGAAAAAAACAATATTTACCACCACAGTTTGTGGAGTCCGGTAGGGGAACGGAAGCCTGCTTGGATGTAATGTTGTACGCGGCGTGCCATCAAATGGTTCTTTTTTGTCTAAGATTCGGCAAAGGAGGTTAATTGCCCTGCAGAACGGAAGCTTTTTTAAAAAAAAAAGTCCATGTTTTTGTGTCTGTGTGTGTTTATTTATCACGTTTCAATCATTTTGAGTTGCATGCGATTTATGTGTAGGGATGTACGGACTACTTCCCTTACTGTTAAAGGTCAATAAACATACCTAAATCCGAAAATAAATAAATATACCAGGTGGCTCAAATAGCCTCATTTGCAATTTTATATGTCCCAGCATACATAGGTGCCAAAGAAGTTGCCGCATCACTGCTGTTGTTCAAAGCGGCAGTGCAGTGTGTCGTTTGTGAATAGCATTAACTAAAAACGAAAAGTCAGTTAAATAACAAACTTATTATTTAATATTTCAGCAACATCCAAGGATGCGACACGAAGATGTTCAAGGAAGGGCCCCCCATCCCAAACTACCATTTACTTTGAAAACGTTTCGATTTTCTCAAAAATGGCTCAAACGATTTTGTTTATAATACCATATGTTTAAGACATTCCAATAACAAATTAAATGTATCTTGGATTTACTGGGGATAGCCTGTGAAGTCCTCTTCATTCTGAATGAATTTTGTATAACCATAATCAATATACAAATAGATTCATTTTGTAGATATCCTTAAAACACACAGTTTATGAATGATACAATTTTTGTGGAGATTTCTACCATTTCCCAGATATTCCTTGTGATTGATTTGAATTTTCTAGGGGTGGGACCTCGATACCTCGATACTCTCGATTCTCGGTGGTGCGAAGTATGTCTGATTCGTTGAGATTAACCTTCGATACCTTTTCAATACTTTTAAATAATGTTTGCATTATTGAAAGATGTTGGTTTTAACTTTATGCTAGATAAGGAATGAAAGGAGTCGAGGCTTCATGTTATTGCCTCGCATGTGTCCCCAAAGTGTTGCTGGACTACAGTTCTTGATAAACCGTGACTGCATTTCCTGTGGATGAATCAATGCAACATCCCATAGACTCTGGTATCTAAATGAAAACATGCAAAACAACGGGTAAAGGGTTAGAGGTACTCACAATGCAACGTTAACTGAGATGTGAATGAAATTGACTTAACTGACGCAGTAAATCACATTTCTGCAATAGCCTGGCTTGATGACTCACTGTCAGCCACTACATTTACCTACTCCAGTGATCAAAATCTTGAATCCAGTAGAAACAAATCAGAACCCAAGACGTGAGATAATACAGCACATGGAAATATTTGTTCCCATCAATAGAATCTTCAAATACTTATACTTTTCTTCAACTCGTAAATCGCTATTCTTCTTTTCTTTCCCCCGTGCTCCTGCAAAGAGAACGGAACTTCAAAGCCGTCACATAGAGGCCGACTTTTAAATGATCTAACTATCGTTTAAGCCTGTGTACCGTTATACCTACAATGAATGTGCAAATGTGTGATATAGGTTTAACTTGATTAACAAGACCTAGAAGAACAAACATTTGTAAGAGCGAGTAGAAAAGTTATATGAATGCAAAACTGCATACTTCTTTAATGGTATTAATCTCAAGAGGTTTTAGGTTAATCGAGCACATTGTAGTCCTTTTTCTTGAGAAAATTTCTTCCTCACTTTGGGGGAGTGGCACCGTGCCAGGTTGTGGTGAAAAACAGCTTCATCAATCTCTGCCACTTCGCGCCGCAGGACTTCTTTGTATTTTGTCGAACTTCTCATCTGCTCATCGTGATGTAGGGGTAAAGCGGCACGATAAGAAACATCTGATGTATTACATTCACATCACTTTCAATACCCACCATCCTTTATTGCCTTCTCTACTACGTATAGTAAGAAGGAGAAGCATTACATTCCACCCAAAAATTCGATACCGAGATTTCACCGGAAATACATGTTTGGAGGTGCCCCAAATCCAAATAAAGCATTTTGGTAACATTTCCGTGTGTGTCTGTGAACAGCATAACTCCAAAACAAAAGTTGGTATTTGAGTTTAGTATCTTCCAAGGATGCGACACGTAGATTTTCAATAAAATCCCCCAAGCCAGACTGCCCTTTACATGGAACATTTTTCGATAATTTTGATATTCTCAAAAATGGCTCTAACGATTTTGATTAAAATATCATATGCTTAAGATATTTTCATCGGAAATGAAATGCATATCTTGATTTTTCTGGGAATGTCCCTAAAAGTATTCTTCATTTTGAATGACATTTCTGCAAATGTTTATTTCGATTAACATGAAGTAGATGGAGAATAAGCGTTTGTAAAAATAGTTTGTACAAGAGTAGAGAAAATCATGTGAGTGCAACACAATCAGATTTTTTTAGTTAATATGCTTTTCACAGAGAGATAGACAGAAAACCAGACAATCAGATGAATAAGCTGACCAATTGACCGACTGACTGACACACACACACAGTGTTTTCAGTTTTTTGTTAATTTATGGGACCTTAAAACGTGCATTAACAATAATATCAATTTTTAATTTAGGTCGAATTATTTACGAAAGTAAGGAATAGAGAACGTGAGAGCGGTTAAAAATGTTTTGTTCTCTTATATATTGCATCAATAATTGAGTGATTAAAATTCAACCTCCTTTCGGGCTTACCAAAGACCGTTGTAAAGCGCATCTGAAGTTATCGAACCGTAAGAAAATTGATTATAGCGGCTTGTTGGTCAAATTCGTGTTAACTTGTGGAAACCGATGATGCATGCATGCATGGAATACGAACACGCAATATGCATTATAATCTCTTGCTGCGGCAAGTTACCAAATACGTCACTGTGTTACTGAAACTCAGTTCTTCTACTGGGCCATTTGGTTATAATGAGTAACGTTACGACCCAATGCACTCAACGCTTCCCCTTCTTTCTGAATGACGTAAGATAACTGATCCTCGGTACGGTACAATATATTCTGGCATTGACTTAGCGGTGCTACTGATGTTTACCAAGCATTTAGAGCTGTTGTTCTCATCACTGGACACAAATCGTTTGAGAGCCACCACCTGAAACCGTCCGGATTCAACAGTTTGTTTGTTGAAGGTACACCATATCTCTTGAGCAGGTGCTGCAGTTCAGCATGACTTGATTGTGTCTATACCTCATAACTACACAACAATCTCCTGGGAGGGTACATTTCCACTGCACTATTCTGGACATCTCTTGCGTTCTCTGCGTATTATACAATTATTTAAAAGTCATGGTGAAAAGTAAAGTTGTTTTATCTGTTAGTGGAATGATACATACAAACAAAAGTAATATTAAATAATATAATATAACACGCATCTAAGTTTGCATGAAAACTACAAATGTTTGATATCAGCACCCTGATATCCCAGACACGTCCAAACTTATCCTGCTTTATTTATTCCTCTGCACCAGAAATACGTTTCTTCAAATCATCCACGTTCTGTGATAATAAAGGGGGCATAAACAGCATCCTTCAAATGTCTTTAAAAAAGTCGCGGGTTTGAGATCTGGTGATCGTGAAGTCAGAGCAACATTGGCAAACCCTCACCCCAACAGCCGATCCAATACTCGGAATGATGATATTTAGCTATCCGTGAGATGGAATTGGTGAGGAGCATCATCCTGTTGGAAGATTACATCCACAAAATCTGCCACCATTTGAAGCATAAGCCATCTTAACAATTCCAGGTAGGTTTGGCCGGTGACAATGCGCCCTTCAAAGCGAAAAGCCCACACACTTTGCGGCTACTCATTGCACAAAGGGCATTCACTATGGGTGAGTCTCGCACATGCTCCAAAATGGCAGAAGGGTTTTCTGTACCCCGGATCCTAACAGTGTGGCGATTCATTTTCCGCCGGGTGGAACGTTGCCTAAACAATTGAGTTTTTATTTAGGGACGCTCTTTAACTGCTGTGGTCCTCAGCGTCCCATCGTATATTGGGCGTGATAGGCCGGTAATTTTCCTCAGAGGTCTTTATCAGTCTTGAGGCTCTTTTGCGTGCCATAAATCTACGACACGGGACCACGGGCTTTACTTTCCTTCCGAAGGAAGCCATGCTAAGGATCTTTACGCCCGAAAAAAATTCATCGCCCTCCACCAGGTTTGAACATGCGACCTCGGGAACTGGAGCCTAGTATGCTAACCACTATGCCACGGAGGACGACAGCGTTGCCTCGTCGCTAAACATTAATCCGTCAGTGAAACCATCCTCCTCTAATAGGTTCTGCATTTTATCACAGAAGATAAGGAGTTTGTCTGCTGGTGCCAATGTTTGCCTGAGCTGTAGTTTATATGGGTTTAAATACATAAGTTTTCATAGAATACGCCATACAGTGGTCCGTGGTACTTTAACTTCTCGGCTGGTATGGGTAATCCATTCCTTGGACTTCTTGGAATGTGGCTTAGATCCTCTTTTCCCCGACTTGCGGGCAATCATTGCTCTTCCAGGATACAAACATCCAGTGGCTTCAAATTTCGATTCCCATATTAAAATGCAGTTCCTATGCGGTGAGTGCTTGTTGAATCGTATGTGAAAGCATTTCTGCGCTAATACCATAGGCCCTTTGCGCAAATTTCATCATACAAAATACACCTCCTTGATGAAGCTGAGTGGTCTCTGACCGCGAAGAGGAGATTTTAGTTCTAAATTCGATGCATTTTGGTCCTGCTAGGAAGTCTGGAAAGTGGATTCTTGACGACCAATGAGGACGCATTACTTGATAGATTTAGAAGGGAGTGTTGACCTATACATATGAAGCGAGTTTAAAAGATATCGGTCAAAAACACGCCCATTGTAATTTTAAACTATGTTTTCTTTTGGCTCTACACACCTTCAGTATAGTTTTCATCGTTACTGTGTCAGCTGTCAAACAGGGCATCAGGTTTTATGCTTCGTTACAGAAGGATGCATCCTGGAGCTTCTTTTTGCCAAAATGCTTGCAATGTAGGGATATGATGAAATTAAGCATATGAAAATCCCTTGGTGCCAAGTTGTAACCAAGCTGTAAAGTAAATGTTCGACGAGTCCTTGGGTGTTCATTTGGTTGGAAAATATTTTGGGATTTCTATTCTCTTCAAATTGGAACCTTATAGTCAGCATCGATTTTCCAGTACTCAGGCTGGTATGGGAAGTTTTAAGCTGACTAACAGCCCCTCCAATGTCTACGCTAAAAATCAGTCAGCCCAGCAGGAAGGTTCTAAGAAGAGAGACCGAGAGTGGTTTGGATGTCCGCTTCATCTTCCCTTAAGAAGTAACATGTGTGTGTGCGTGTGTGTGTGTGCGTGTGTGTGTGTTTGTGTGTGTCTGTGTCTTGTCTGCCTGTCTCTGAACATCAGAACTCAAAAACAAACAGTCGATTATATACGAAACTTGGTATTTAAGTTCAGCATCTTCCAAGGGTGCGACACGAAGAGTTTTCAAAAAACCATCACTAAATGCATTCTGTGGATGATGCTTTAGATGGAAGGATAAAATTGATGATTCAAAATATTGGTAATTCAATTTCTTGGAAATAAATACATGCATGTGGAGAAAAATTGATAATAAAAATTTCCGAGATAATCATTCACATGCTCTTTTCTGGCAAAGGAGTGTGTGCTATGGATGAAGCTGTACAGGAAAGCATATGAGTTGATCCATATGCTGTATTATAGAGCAAAGGAATTAAGTTGTATATGAACTTGTGGGGAAAAGGACAGAAGTTGATATTCCACATCTATCACTTTGTTTTATATGAAGGGATAGAAAACTGGTCAGAACTTGAACATCTTAAGGTTGCGTAATCCAGCAAGGAAGTGTGTGCTGTGGATGATGCTATAGAGGAAAGGAGAGAAATTGATTATCCTACACGAATGAATTGGGCTACAGTTTAACTTGTCTACTATTTTAATTGATAACGTAGTACAACTTTTTACTTATGTTAAATTAAGTGGCGTTTCCACTCCTTTTTAACCCTATAGATGTGCTTACTTTTTTTTTGAGAAGAATATCCCTACTGATATGTGTCCTTTGTTGATTTGTGAAAAAACTACATTGCAAACTTTGCTCAGAATGAGACTTTTAATTTCTCTACCACTTCCACCCAAGAAACCGATACTGAGATTTCATCGGAAATACACGTTTTGATGCCCTCTGAATAAAAAACCAAGCGTCTTAGCGCGCGCGTATGTGTATATGTTTGTGTGAATAGAATAAATTAAAACCGAAGACTTTGATATATACTACACTTGATATTTAAGTTCAGCATCTCCCAAAGATGCGTCACGAGGATTTTCAAAAACTCCTCCAATACGGACTACCTTCGCTTACGTGGAAAATATTCCATGTAAAGGATGTTTTTTCAAAAATGGCTCTATCATTTACATCAAAGTAACATATATTTAAGATATTTATATGAAAAATAAAACTTTATGGGAATAGCATGTGAAGTCCTCTGAAGGAATTTACTGTAATTTTGTGCAACTGTTAAACCTTAAGAGGTAGACAAATATTTACTTCACAAAAATATAGCTCTCTTTAATAAAAGCCTATTTTATCCAAATATTTTTGTGTCATCGGCCATTTACGAGATATTCGTTTGACTTGTTCGATACCTTGTCATTTTAAGTCCGTTCGCTATTCTGTTATTTCCCACGATATCATGGAAATAGTGTGGAATTTCAAGCCCATTTACAGCGACTCGCTTTCAAACATCTCACTATTCATTCAGTTTCCTCTATCCCCCTGGCAACTACGAAATGTGTAATGAAACTATTTCTGTAAAGGTTTATCACCATTAATATGAAGTAGATAGCCTTTCCGAAGAATAGTTTATAAAAGCTATGTAAAAATGTGATGTGTTACATTCACATGAGTTTCTCTACCCTCTATCGCTTATTAGTGGGCAAACAAGTTATTCTTACGAAAGCATATTTTTCTACCTACTTCATTTTAATCGAGATACAGAAATAGCTACATTCCACATTTTGCTGCTGACCTTAAAATTCCATACTGTTTCAATGCATCCGCAAGAAACATCTAATGTCGATAGGACTTTACAAGAATGACAAAATACTGAACAATGCAAACCATTAATAACAGTTATCTCGGAAATGGCTGATGTCACAAAAAAGTTATTTGAAATAAATTGTGCGATTTAAAGAGCTCTACAGTTCTTTTGCAGTACGTTTTCGTCTATCGCTCAACGTTTATAATTTATGCAAGATTATGTAAAATTTCTTCTGAAAGTAGAGAAATTAAATTAAGTTTTATTTATGGACGCCCTTTAACTACTATAGTTCCGTTGCGTCCCATTCTATATTGGGCGTGAAAGAGCTGTAATTTTGCTCAGAGGCCTCTTTATCAGGCTTGAGGTTCTTTTACGTACCGTAAATCTACGACACGGGATCACTGGCTTTAGTTCCCTTCCGAAGGAAGCCATGCTAAGGATTTTTACGCCCGAAAAAAATCCATCGCCCTCCGTCGGGTTTGAACCCGCGACCTTGGGAACTACAGGCTAGCACGGTAGCTCCAGTCCGCGGAGAACGACTTGAAAGAAAAGGACTTCACGGGCTATTCCAAAAAGATTCAAGATATACGTTTTATTTATGATGTAAATATTTTAAATTATGCTATTTTAATAAAATCCGTACAGCCAATTTTCAGAAAATAAACAATTTCGAAAAACAATTCATATAAAGGGTAGTTTGGAGTGGGAGATTTTCTTGAAAACCTTTGTCGCGCATTTGGAAGTTTGGTATTTATCCGACATTTTGTTTTTGATCTATGCTGTTCACACACACACACACACACACACACACACACACACACACATACACACGCACAGACCAGTTTTAAAAATGCTTTTTTGCATTCAAGGGGCTCAAAGCATATATTTCCGGTGAAATCTCGATATCAATTTTTGGGTGCAATGCAATATCTTCTCTGCCAACTCTGTACGGGTAGAGAAATTAATAAAAATGGTAAGTAGAGAAAGTCATGTGAGTCCAGCAGTTATATGCCACATAACTGCCTTTACAAACAAATATTCAGTACAGCTGTTCCCTACTTCTTGAAAACCCTGTACTTTCCTTCTTCAGAAAGGTTCAGATGCACATATGAATCTTTTACATGTTCCTACATGACTTGCTGGATTAACAGACTTGCTTTTATAACGGTTAGTAAGAAGACATGATGTGAACGCTATCTCTACAGGAAGCTACAGAGATTTGCTAAATTAGCGATTTGCCGGTAGGTGCACCTTGCACTACACTGAAACATCCTTCTCCATTTCTCACTGCCACTCCTTAAATTGCTCTAGTCATTACCATCCGGATATTCTCGTTCATGTAAACATGCTTCGAAACCGGCATACAGAACAAAAGAAAATCAGCAAAAACAATGGCTCCCAAGACTTGAGTCTAAAGGCATTACACGCCCATAAAATATAGGCATCCTCTTTAGAAAGCATATGAAAATGTTCGGGATTAATTGACATAAGAAAATTGCCTTCATACAGACTTTCATGTCAGAGCGCGTTGTAAACCGGAAAAATCTCATTTATTACATTCATTTGACTTTCTCTACCTGTTATCGTTTATTATTGGCTATAAAAGTTACTCTTACGAAAGTTTATTTTTATATCTACTTTATTTTAATCGACATAAACCTTTTCAGAAACATTACACGTAACATTACATTATACAATTCGTTATACATACACAAGGAATATAAAGCTGGCCCCGTAGCTCAGTCGGTAGAGCACCTCCCTGCTCTGTGAGGGGTTCTGGGATCGGTTCCCGACTGGGGGGGGTTTCTATAGCCCTATGTTTTCCTAATTTTTCCCTATCCTCCCCCAGAGTCTGGAAGTATGAATGAGAGTGTGGATGTGTGTGATCTAATGATTAAAACTCAAAGTGCAAGCACCCAGCGACAAGAGAATACGAGTTAACACCATTACCTTAGACAATAAGTTCCAAAGGAAAGGCCGCTGATTAAGGCCGATGTAGTTAAAGGCTAATATTTCATGCAATCGTGAGAAACATACTGAATGTCGGCAGGACTTCAAAAAAGCTTTATTGCTAGGTATTGAGCAAATCGAACCATTAATAACGGATAGCTTGGATATAGCTGATGCCACAAAAACGAACGTTATTTTAAATAAATTGTGTATTTTAGAAAGATCTACGGTTTTTTGGGGGGTAATACGTTTTCTCTATTGCCTAACGTTTACCAGTTATATAGGATTATATAGGATTCCTTTCGAATGAAGAGGACTTCGCAGGCTATTCCCAGAAAATTCAAGATATACGTTTTACTTGTCATGTAAATATCTTCAATATAAGGTATTTTAATTAAAATTATTAAGAGCCATTTTTAGAAAATAAAATATTATGAAAAATGTTCCATGTAAAGGGTAATTAGGGGTGAGGGATTTTCTTGAAAACATTTGTGTCGTATCTTTATAATATGATAGACTAAAATGCCAAGTTTGGTCTTTATACGATTTTTCATTTTTGAGTTCCACTGTTCACAGACACAGACCTTTTAGTTAAAATGCTTTATTATTATTATTATTATTATTATTATTATTATTATTATTTAAGACGTTTTCAAAACATGTATTTCCGGTGAAATCTCGGTATAGAATTTTTGGGTGGAACGCAATACCTTCTCTACCTACTACGTACGTGGTAGAGGATGAAGATATGAAGATTGCGTCACCAGGCCACCAGAGTAACCTCTTTCGGAAAGTAACAGTCTGCAAGTATCGAGAAAAATAATCTGAGTTGGTAATTATAAAATATGGTTCACTGATTCCTAATGTTAGCAATTTTCTTCCGGTATACAATTATTTACCATGCCCTGCTAACGATCTTTATTACAACATAAGTAAAATGGAAATAAACGAAAACATGAGGGTCATTGGAAGGTTCTGGCATACAGAAAATTCAATGCATACATCTATAAAGTCAGAAGAGAGGTTACTCAGATGTTTTGACACTGTTTCATTAACACACATGGTAAATTAGGATACAAGGGGTAAAACCGGTTTTAACACGTGAGGCATATACTATTTTTAGACATCGCTCGAATTTGTAAAATATCAATAATATTGTATTAATTCCTGAAACTGGCATATGACGTTTAGATTGTGTTCTTGAAACAAGAGAAATGACGTTAATAAAACCAGATGTCAGATGTTTTTATGTTTTTTTTGGGGGGGGGCGTTCGCTAGCAGTAATTTTCAGTGAACTTATTTCCACCGTGTTTTGTATTACACCAGGGAATGAAGCGATTAAAATACTATATCGTATTACTCTCTGGATTTTTTGGGGTAAGTAATTCTAGTAGTATTCTTTCTGCTGTTTCTGAAATTTCACTTCCATCTCAGTTACTTCTGAATTCATAATTTCTGACATTTAATCTTTATGTAGATTACATAAGACAGTAGCGTTTTAGATCAACGCAAGCTGCTAATATAACGTATAGGTTAACTCTACAATGAATTGCGACAAATTTAAGTATACGATTTGTATTGTGAGCAGATAATGCGAGCGTCATGAGAAATTAATCATGTAAAAAGACTAAACCTAATCAAACCAAGTAGTGCATTACGACTTCCGTCATAAAGAATAGAATTTTGCAATGATGTAAGAATTTTCAAAATCAACAGAGTGGTTTTTCAGATTACGCTAAATACACAAACATACATATAAATTTTCTGTCTTTATATTTGTATAGTTGTGACCAAGTGAGTATATTCTCTGTTTTTTATTGTTCCATTTGTAAAATCCCCTTTAACTTCTGTGATTATGCCGGGCCTTTGACTTCAGAAATAACTGATAGTGTTACTGAACTGTAGGTTTAACGATACTTTTTAGTACTGTTTACACTTAAACACAATCGCATTCACTTTCACACCTACGGAGGATAGGGAGTGATTCTTATTAAACAAAACTTCCCAGCCCTAGCCCGGAATCGAACGCGGGACCTCTGAACTGAGAAGCCAGAACTCTTATCCTCCACCAAGGAGGTAGTCTATTTATATCTTCTAGCGTTAGACACCTTGGTTTATTTTACTTTGTTTTTAATTTCGGCCCTATGTCACTATTTCTATGCGCAGCGTGCAATTCAAAATGAATTGAAATCTTCTATGAAGTGCTCTTCATTCGGAAGGAATTTTATATAATCTTGTCTAGCTGATAAACGTGAAGTGATAGACGAAAACTTACTACACAAAAAATGTAGATATCTTTAAAACATACAATTTATTTAAAATAAGTTTTTTTGTGGCATGAGCCATTTCTGAGATATCCCTTATTAATGGTTCGAATGTTCAATACTTGGTCAATCTCTTTAAAGTCCAGTGGTTACCATGCTATCCTCTAGTTCCCGAGGTTGCGGGTTCAAAACCGGCGGAGGGCGATGGATTTTTTCGGCCGTAAAAATCCTTAGCATGGCTTCCTTCGGAAGGGAAGTAAAGTCGGTGGTCCCGTGTCGTAGATTTACGGCACGCAAAGAGCCTCAAGCCTGATAAAGAGACCTCTGAGAAAAATTATACTCTTTCTCGCCCAATATACAATGGGAACGCTAAGTATGATAGTAGTTAAAGAGCGTCCATAAATACAACTCAATTTATCTTAAAAGTCTTGTCAACATTCAATTGTATCTCGCGATTGCATGGAAATAGTATGGAATTATAAGGCAGCGTATAGCGTGTAGTTCTTGAACATTTGACTATCCCTGTTCTCTTTGTATCTTTACTGAAATGTGTAATGAAGCCATTTCTGAAAATTTTATTTGTATTAAAATGTCGTAAATAGAACAATAAACTTTAGTTAAAAGTATAGAAGTAGAGAAAACTATGACACTGTATCACATCAGACTTTTTACTTTCTCTAATACGTTTAGTTAGTAGGGGAAGTATTGCGTTTCACCCAAAGTTCGATATTCAGATTTCACAGGAAATACATGTTTTGAGCCCCCTGAATCCAAATAAAGTATTTTTGGAAACATGACCGTGTGTGCGTGTCTGAGTGTCAAAACTTCGGGTAAGTACCAAACTTGGTATTTATGTTCAGTATCTTCCAAGGATACGAGACGAACATTTTCAAGAAAATTCATCCACCCAACTACTGTTCACATGGAACATTTTCGAAAATTTTGAGTTTCTAAAAAATACTGTGACGATTTTGATTAAATAGCCACATATTAAAAATATTTACATGGCAAATAAAATGTATATCTTGAATTTTCTGGGAATAGCCTCTGAAATCCTTATCCTTTTGTATAATCTTGTATAACTGGTAAACGTTAAGCGATACACGAAAACGCACTGCACAAAAAAGGTAGAGCTCTTTAAAGCACACGTTTTATTTCAAATAAGTTTTTAATATATCCGTTATTAATGGTTGGAATTGCTCATTTCTTGTCATTCTTTAAAGTGTTTTCAATATTCAGTTGTTTCTCGCGATTGCATGGAAACAATATAGAAAGATCAGCATATAGTGTCCAGTTCTTAAACATTTGACTATCGCTGTTCTCTGTACTCTCACGAAATGTGCAGTGTAGCTATTTCTGCTAAGGTTTATTTGGATAAAAATGTAGTAGATAGAAAAATAAGCTTTATTAAGAATAGTTTGTATACCCACTAATAAACGATAAGGGGTGGAGAAAGTCATGTGAATCTATCACATCAGAATTTTATAATGTGAATATCCCATTTGCTGATGTTACGTTTATCGTGCTAGTTATTTCTTCGTTTCGATTTTGTTTTTTTATCTTTTTCTGATCTACGGCAAAACTTAAGTTGCTAAAGTCAACAGAATGTTTCGTTAAGGATTTCATCTACTTTAGTTACGTAATATTGATTTTACAACACTAAAAAGAAAGAACGTTATAAACGTATTCACTACCTAACAAGTTTCGTAATGAAACCTCTATTACGTAACGATTTTCATAATGTAACTCCTATCACGAAACTGGTTGCATATTGTGAACCATACATAAATAATAAACAAAATAGAAGCAATTTTATTTATTATAAACGTTGACAAGAATATTTTTAAACAATATTTTAAGTCGGGATTTATTAGAAATTAAACTACCTATAACAGCGTTTGCAATATCTTCGTCAGAACTCAAGTTTATTTAATTCACCTAGTACTCATGTTCTTCTGTTTTAATGAAGAACCTAACAAACAAATCCTCTCTCAAACCATACATAGCTCACTACACACACGTATCAACTACATATCAGTGTAGTGTACTGTTTCAGTGATTCCTAATACTACATGTGAAATAAGAATGTAATTTACAAAGTAAATAAAAAATCGATATTACGTAACTAAAGTAGATAAAACGTTGTACCATACATATTGTTAACTACATATTACAATACTCGATTGGTTACCAAACTCGGCCTGCGGCCTCGTTTGTCAATCTTCCAATCTCATATTGTGATATGATACGTTACGCTATTCGTATCGTAAATTGCAATTGTAAGCCTTTTACATTCAAGTAAAATCTAGAAATGTTTTATAGCAATTTGTGTGCTTGCATTATTGGGAAGCAATTACTTCTGTTTTATAACTACTGATTTGGTAATAATACTGACTATTGGCATCCTCCCGCAAACGTAAGAGCTAAATAGGGAGATGGTGACGTCGTCATTTGGACATGCCTTAGAGGCAGCGTTTAGCGCCTCATTAGCTGGAAGGTGATAAAAAGTTCTAACGCGACAACACAAATACTTAAATGCAAAATGTAATTATGTTATTTCTTCCATTCATTACGAGTATTAAACGTTTTAATTTTTTCCTTTTCTCTCTAGTCTTATTTGGCATAAATCTTAAATACAGTATGGAGTTTTAGGTTTCAGACAATGAAGTCTTCCGGCGAACATTATGTTGTTGTTAACGCCGAACTTTAAGTAATTTATAGTAGCAGTATAATTATGGCTTATCTTTTCATCACCTTTTTTTGGAATATTTTGTGACATTGCAATATTAAGCGAAGTCTTAAAATATGTACACATTTATGCAATTTTAATCTTCTTTCATTTTTTGGCAGTTTCTTCCAGAACATCTGTTCTAAGCTTTGAAAAAAATTTCTTGGTTTCTTCTGTAGCTGTTTGTACAATGGTACAAACAATATTTTGAACAATATAGTTTAGTTACCGACTGTTGTTAATTATCACAAAGATTAGTTTAAATATTTATTTATTACTTTATATTTTAGAAAAACTAATAGAGTTTTATTTATGGACGTTCTTTATCTGCTGTGGTCCTTAGAGCCCCATTTTATATTGGGCGTGAAAGAGTAGTAATTTTGCTCAGAGGCCTTTTTATCAGGCTTGAGGTCCTTTACGTGCCGTAAATCTACGACACGGGACCACCGACTTTACCTCCCTTCCGAAGGAAGCCATGATAAGGATTTTTACATCCGGAAAAACCATTCGCCCTCCGCCGGGCTGAACCCGCATATATATTTAAAGAACATAAGCATATAACGTATCCTAAACATTTCAGCTAATGTTAATTACTCTTGCATACCCAAAATGCTTTTTTCGCTTATTATTAATCATAAATAATTATTAATATTAAATTCAGAAGGCAGTCGTTCCCAAAATAGCCGTTAGATATTAAAACAGTGGACCTATGTACAAATCTTTTATTATATAAGCCAACGCTGCAGGTAATGACATTCATTTTACGTTAATATTTCTGTCAGTTCTGCGCATGATCTCATCGTGATGACTGTTTCTCCATGTTACAAACATAGCTACAGTGCAGTTATGTCTCACCATGACCTTTTCAATCTGCACCATCACTTAAGTGGCATCTAGGGAAAACTAAACAAAGCCCTCATGCAGAAAAACCAAGGTAATGCCATTGAAGCATTTAATTTTACAGCTTGTTTGCTTTCTTCTGCATTTTTTCAAGCTGTTGTAACGAGCGATTTTAAAAATATAAGAAGTACCTTTTTAAAGCCAAATTATTTAAGTTCTGCATAAAAAAAGACGGGTAAACTGCACTACGTTGGTCTTCAAAACCAATGAAAGTGTTGTCCTATTTTCATACAGATGTCACCCTATGTCATTCTCTAGCTCAAACGTAATGCTGCAACATATGGATAACAAATACCGCCAAAGCCAGGGAGATACCACCAACGCTCGCGCCGTGCGTTCCTGATTGCTTTATTTTTAGGTTTATTGGTTTTTTATGTTTCTGATTTAAAATAGGTTAGGTTAGGGTTACTTTTTTATATAAGCTTACTTTAATTACCTACCAGTGGTTACACAAAAGCACGCGAGCGAAGCGAGCTTGCGTTCCTAAGCTTACGTTTCTGATTCCCGGGAGGTTAGGTTAGGGTTAGATTGTTTTTAAAATAGCTTAGGTATATACATAATTCACGGGAGGTTGGGTTAGGTTTAGTTTTATATATGTGTGTGTGAGTGTGTGTGTATTTAGGTTTCTGATTCACGGGAGGTTAGCATACGTTGCAGATATACACTTCGTTGATAATTCTATGCTGTACTAGCAACTCCCGCAGTTGTAAGCTCCCCACACCTGCTCTCTCACTACCGTGTATATAATATTTTCACATCCTCCGCAAGCCATTTTGTTTCCTGTAATGCACTGGCAATAACAATATATTGGTTTTATATTTGCGGCAAAAGAAAATGAAGAAGAAGAACGCATCGTTTATTCCGCGGATTTCATTTCTCATTTAGGTTGGCAGTTCCCATTGCGCATGTGCAATAGCGACAAAACCGCCACGTTTGTTGTCTTCACATCGTAATTTTGCTATAAAAGTAAAACACCTAAAACGTCGGGCAATAGGGCACCAACTATAGAACAGACAACATCTACTTCTAAAACCCACTCCTAAGGGAATTTATCCACGTTTCTTTAGTGTTTACTAACATTTTCAATGAGGACCAAAGTAATGCAGAAAAGCCAAAACAACAGTTATAGCCTTTGCCGAACGAATCCGCGCTCATTTATGGTGTATAAAAGCAGCAGTAGTTTTATTTCTCGAGTAAAGCTTAGCAGAGCAACATTAAACTGGATTTAGAAGTTATGAAAAGCAGTCAAGTGTACCTGAGGTTAATGTATATTTTAATTGTGAACAGATAACATCTGAAATAGAGCTTTATGAAAATCTTAACGATTCTCCCACTTTTAGTGCGTATAAACGTGGTGCAGCTCAGGATTCATTAGAAACCACACTCAAATTCATACTTTCAGACTCTGTGGATGGTAGGGAATTATTATAAATAAAGAAAAATATCGGCGTCTCTGCCGGGAATCGAACCCGAGATCCTACTTTCAGAAGCCAGAACGCTGACCACTACACTACACAGAGAGCTGTAAACGTGTTATGAAGAGTTCCTTAGGAGATTTTATTATGTTTTTATAATTAACACAATTTTGTAATTAAGGAACACTAGTTTAGATATGTCATCATCATTATTCGTCATCATCATCTTCAGGGATTAAGCCTCGAAAGACTTGTTTCCGGTCTCATGAATTGAATGTTTGCTATGAACATCTTTTCTTTGGTCTGACAATGTTTCTGTTACCTACTATAGGTTTATAACTGAGTAACCAATGTTGGGATGCAGTAATCTTCCATTCTATCCACATGTTCTTTCCAGATGGCTCTATATTGGTGTATCTTTTTTATTAACTTAAAAATGCAAGTTCATTTCTAATTTCGTCATTTCTCCTTTTGTCTAACAAAAGTATAGCCTGCCACGTTCCTTAGGAATTTCATTTCTGCGGCTTCTATTTTTATTTCTTCATTTTTATAAAGTGTCCAACATTCTGCACCATATAACATGGGTACAGCCATTACTTTATAACATTTTAGATTAGCTTCTTCGTAGTAGTTTTAACGTTACATTTTATTGTGCCGCATGTATAATTAAATTTACAGATCTTATATGTTACATCTTCATTTTTAATATACGAAAACATTGCAGCCTTAGTAGACTCATTTGTTTTATCACTTTTACTTCTAAAATGGTTTTTGCTCTAATTGTATAGGACCCTTGAAATGCGCAAATATTTGATTTAGTAGTAGAGATATTTAGTATCTTTTACATAAACTATTTAATTGGTACATAGCCTTCTGTGAATTGTCTTTTGAGTTATATAGAACCTGGTCATCTGCAAATACAATTGTATTTATAAACACATTCTTAATTTTAAAATGAATTCCTAAATTTATTTGCCAATGACTTGTATATTTTAATAAGCAGTGGCGAAAGGACTTACACCTTACCTTGTCTTACACCTTTATTAAGTGTTGCTGTTATATCATTATTGTTTATTCCTAATTCTATCATTATTTTATTTTCCGTATATAAGCTTACTGAGGTTATTAAATGTTGCGGTATGCCTTTCTGTTCCATAACATTCCATAATTCATTACTACTGACCTTATCAAAGGCTTTTTCAAAATCTCTAAACGCCATATATGTTGGTTATATTCACTATATTTTTCAATTATTTAATTAATGATAAATATATAAACTCTGTATAAGCTCTTCCTTTAGGGAATCCATATTGGACTTCTGAGATGACATTATCCATTACTTCCTTCAGTCGATTCTATATTATAGATTTATATAGTTATAATGTGTCTTTAAAATACTTTATTTACTAAATAATCAGTGATACTTTAGTTCGTAGGCAACAAAACCTATACTTCGTATTCTAACAAAACACGCTATCAAAACATAAAATACAGGTTCAACAAAACGTAAAATACACTCTATAAAAATGCTTTTAAATTACCGAACTTACTGATATCAATAGTAATAACCATTAATGAAAACAGTTGATCTCACCATGGAATATTCACTCCAAAGACTTGAAGCTTTAATACGCCAACAAAGAATCTTAATTTACACCTGGTTCTTTACCCACACACCAGTCCTTGAATTTCGTATAAATACATAAATAAACTTTCCTTGACTTTTCTGGAAGTATATTAATAGTTGCATCTCGGATTACTTTTAAAATTGTTCCTGATGAACCGTGAAAATCACCTTCTTCGCTCATTTTTACTTTAAATTCACATATGAAACTGGCATCCAAAATTGCAGAATATAACAACAAAGTTTTTCGATTTATCGTGTCTTTTTTTTTTCAAAGCCGACATTACTCTTTCTCTAAACATATCGTTTCCGCAATAAATACATTTCATTAAGTATACTAAATATACGATATATACTGAAACACTCTGAACCTAGATAAAATATTGTAGACGACAACACGCTACAAATTAGGTTTAGTAACTAGTCCTCTAAATAACTATATTCCTCTATAATAATTAAAATCGTTCTTCTCACTTTTTTTGAATATAGAACATACTTTAGCCAATCTCCATTCCTCAATCTTCCAACAGACGTTAAATAAAGCTAATATGCGGTATTTTACAGTTTCAGAAGCCTGTTTAATTCTTTCATTGTTTATACTGTCTGATCCTGCGAATCTTTTGTTTCTACTATTATCTAGTAAACAATATGTTCTTCCTTATATGCTTATACTAGTCGTTTTCGCAGCTTTGCTTGCGTTTTCTCTACCTACTGTGTATGTGGTAGAGAAAGTAAAAATGTGTTATCACTATACGTATCCAGTGATTTATTGCAGTTCATGACATTCTAGGCACCTACGTTAACCTAATGAGAATTTATTTCAAATTTGTTATTAGTTTAAAAGTTATGTAGGTAATTGACCTTCGCAATGTCTTCTGAAAACCTAAGATTAATGAGTATGAAAGTAATTTATAAAATGAATTATAATCTAAGCTAATCTACCTAAGCTAACCTAAAACACATTTATATCTAAATGTATTTAAATTAGTAAAAACATGAAGCAGCACGTTCGCCTTCCTCGCTCGAAAGTCTTCGACATGTCTCCTGAATAATGATTTAATACGTATGTGAATTTGTAACGGATAGTGAAAACTATGTGATTTATACATACCAGATTTTATTCCTACTATACCTCTGCAGTTCAGACTAAATTCTCTTTTAAGGAATAGTTGTACAAAGGCGGCCTGGGTTCGATTCCAGGGACCCGCATGTGGGATTTGTGGTGGACGTTGTGTCTGGATGGGTTTTCTCCTGGTTATCCGGTTTCCCCCGCCATTCATTCTACCAACAGCTCCATCGTCGCTTTCCTTTCATCCATTTCACCACCGTTTCATATCATCTACTTTCTCGCTCTCATACTAGGCATCGGGCTGACCACCCATCCTGGATATTCTATCGGATCCTAAGTGTCTGCTCCTCAACAGGCCTCTGGTCAGGCACCTGCTTGTAAGTACAAGGAAGGTAAACAGAGAAACTAGAAGAAGGAATAGTTGTAATTGTTTAAGAGGAGATTAAAAGCTACGTTCCCATCAATGTTAAATCTGCTAAATCTATAACTCATTATCTCAAAAAACTATTTAAGATTTTGCAGAATGTAGATGCATGTCTTTAGAAGATATTTTTATCAACAAGTGTTTTTATTGAGGAAGATTTATAGTTGTATCGCCTTTGATTAAAATTTGTCAGAAATTATATCCCCCAAAAAGTTATCAAAACTAAACTAGAACCGTAACAGGACTTAGAGGTTGCTTTTATCATCGTAGAATTTAATTTAGTTATCTTCAATAGTTCCTGAGAATACGGGTCATTTGTATCAGAAAATGCCATTCACAGAAAAACTGTTCAAGGCAAAAATGGAGAAAACAAGCTCGCATATATATGCAAAGAGGAAAGCCATGTAGCTTCAGCGTTGTCGTTACCGTGCTAGCCTCTAGTTCCCGAGGTCGCGGTTTCAAATCCGGCGGAGGGCGATGGATTTTTTCAGGCCTTCGGAAGGGAAGTAAAGCCGGTCGTCGCGTGTCGTAGATTTACGGCTCGTAAAAAAACCTCAAGCCTGACAAAGAGGCCTCTGAGCAAAATTTCCACAGCAGTTAAAGAGCGTCCATAAATAAAAAACTCAATATAGCTTCAGCATACAGAGCTATCAGTCATATCAATTTATAGAGCAAAACTTCCCCAAAAAGAGGACTAAAGTTTACCTCTCTACTCCAAAGTCTGTAGATGTTATGATTTTTTTACTTTCTCTACCACCACAGAGTAAGCAGAGAAGGTATTGTATTCTACCCAAAAATTCGATACCGAAATTTCACCGGAAATATATATTTTCTGATCCCCCAAATGCAAAAAAAAAATGCATTTTTAAAAAGGGTTCGTGTGTGTGTGTGTTTCAAAAAGGAAAAGTCGGATAGACACCAAAGTTGACATTCAGGTTCATAGTTTTAAAAAATGCGAACACGAAGATTTTCAAGCAAATCCCCCCACTCCAAACCACTCTTTATGAGGAATGTTTTCGAAATTCTTTATTTTCGCAAAATTTAATCTAACGATTTTGATTAATACCATACATTAAAATATTTACATTAGAAACAGAATATCATATTTATCTTGAATTTTCTCGGAATAGCCTGTGAAGTTCTCTTAATTCGGAAGGAAGTTTATATATCCTTATATACATATACTAAACGTTAAGCGATAGATGAAAACGTACTACACAAAAAATGTAGATCTCTCTAAAACACACAATTTATTTCAACTAGCTTTTATGTGGCATAAGCCATTGCCAAGATATCCGTTATTAATGGTTTGAGTCATTCAATGGCCATCCTTTTCAATTCCTGTCAAATTTCAGTTTTTTTTCGCGATTGCATGGAAATAATATGGAATTTTAAAGCCAGCGTACATCGTGTAGTTCTCTAACATTTGACTCTTAACATTTGACTATCGCTGTTCCCTTTGGATCAATAACGAAATGTATAACGTAGCTCTTTCTGCAAAGGTTTATCTGGATTAAAATGAATTAGATAGAAAAATAAGTTTTCGTATGAATAGTTTGTATACCCAATAATAATCGATAGAGAATAGAGAAAGTCATGTGCATTTAACACAGTACTTACAGTACAAAATGCAGATGCAGTATCATTTTTAAAAAAAACAGTTAAAATATGAGTATCATACATATAAGGAATATATATATAAAGAGGAAATTCTAATTAATAGGATTGCACAAAAAGACTAAAAATGCAATTTTTGTTTGCTATTTTCGCCATTTAGTCTCCCATTTAGAACCGAAAAGCTATAAAGCTACTTAGGAAAATATTTCTGCTATGACTTGGGAGCATTATATGTATATATAGTTTAATAATGAGTTCAAGCTTGAGGGAATAAATTTTACAGCGAATGTATAAAGTCTGGCAAACAGCAGAACTGTGGGCACATAGCCTACTTCCGGTGCATGGAAGGTCGAGTTTTGGCTTCCAGCAAAACAAAACCTTGGAGATGTACGATAAATCTCTGTAATAATGTTCTATTTTTCGCCCACTCCTATATGAAACCTTACTTCCAGGAAATGGCTTTCAAACTGCGGGCATTTTCATTCCTTTTTTTATTTTTACAGGATGGTAAATGCCATCGCAAGGCTACTCTCGAAACGTCATTCAGGTATATGGGGTGAATCACCTACAACTACCAAATAACTCTGAAACAAAAAATGAATTGAAAAACGACTTTTATGTATATGAAGGTAGGGGAGAGGTTCATTAAAGTAGACGATGTAGGCCATTCAAACCGAGCGGGGTGGCGCCGCGGTAACGCGTGCTACTCGGATTCGGGAGGTCCCAGGTTCCATCCCCGGGAACCGCCCACTCTGACCCATGGGTTTTTCGTGGTTTCCCCGGATCGACAGGTGAATGCTGGGGTGGTTATCTTCTGCCGTGACTCTCCTGCTACGCATTTCCTCTACCCATCATATCCCTTGTCATCTGTTTCAGGGTTATAGGACAAGCGACGGTTTTCGGCGGGCTGCGGCTGGACGGTGGCTGTGTGCTCTGTGGAAGTTTCATCCTGAAGTCGTCCAGGTACTGCTCGGATGAAACCCGCCCCTGGATGCTTTCGGGCGGGAACTCCTTCGGGGAACACACGGGCCCCGGCGGCGTTGAAGGCTTTTAATCTGAAAATATTAGGGACCCCATCTGTACTTGAGCCTGTCGCCATCCGCATCTGGTCGCATGTGGGGTATCTCGCCGCATTCTTCCCTCCCGGAGGTCACGGTAGAAACACAAGAGGCCGGCTGGTTTGCGTGCGGTGCTCTGCTCCGGTTTCGGAGGGCCCCGCTGTTCATCCGTACCTTTGTCTTTACCTTAAGGCCATTCATCATGTAAGCGAATATGATTTTCATCATAAATTTGTGTATAATAATGGAAACTCCTATTACTTTTGGAGCAATTAATAACATGGGAAATAACATTAAGAATTGCGTCTATTACATCGCATAGATCGATTACAACCCGAGAATTTGACGCTTGAGATACATTAAAGCACACTTCTGTTGCACATTTTGAGGTTCAACTAGTCGTTGTGTCTTAAGCGCGAACTGCAGTTAATCGCGAGGTGATTGACGTATTACAATGAGACAAAAGCTCTTCACAATGCTATTTTCCATGCCATCAATTACGTCGCAAATAACACGGAGTTATCAGTCACACAGACAGACAAACCAAAAAACAAAATGTTTATCTCTTTCGTTGTATCTCAAACGTAAACTTCGCGTTACAATACCTGGGGATGTAATCGACCTATTGCGATGAAAAGAATGTCATTCTTTGTTAGTTTCCATGATATCAGCTGAGTTAAAAATAATAATGTGGTTCCCATTTTAAAAACTCAAGTTTATGCTGAAAGTCATATTTGTTTACATTGTTGAATGACCTATAATGCCATCTACTTTAATGAGCCCTTTCCTTACCTTCAAGCCTGTGAAAGTCGTTTTTCATATTCTACTTTTGTTTTAGAGATATTTGCATTGGAAGTTTTAGGTGTGCTCCAGAGAGCAGTAAGAGTACTCGCGACTCGTAGGAGTCTGCCTGCAACATTCAATACAGCTCGACATTGGAGAAACTGTCATCACTGCTGTACAAAGGGGCAGTGCAGGTACAAAGCGAAGAAATTTCACCGAGGTAGTGCTACTGTCTTCAGGTGTTTACGTGGTAGTTTCGTACTGATAAGCGTCGCGTAGACGCCTGCATGCAGTTCGAGCCAGGTCATTCAGACACAAACGTAACGCTCACCAATAACGAACACGCAGATAAGGTTACGATCTGCACGAAAATTCAGCTGAGGCTGGAAGGCGGTGTTCTGAACATTTTCAAACGCGCCACCTTTTTTCTGCGCACTTTTTTTTAAGTACAAAAATTACATTGAGAAATGATGGATTATTCCAGATAAAACGTGGGCCACCAAGGTGGGCACGTTTTTCTATATGCTTATTATGAATAATGCACTAATAGAAAACAATTTAATGTTAATGTAATGTACCTTTAATTGTAATATAAATAATAAATATATAATTTTGTTTAATCTTGTTAACTTTACGGCACCATACTTGCTGCATACTTTACTTAACTTGCTGCCATATAGTTATACTGATTGTAGATTAACTGTCATGGAACTAAATGACTTAACACGGTGCTGAGGTTGCGTCAAGCGGGAATCCTGAATTCTTGTTAATGAGCGAATTTCTTATTAAATAACTGATAACAGCCCCCCCACACACACACACGTGCATAAATACTATCACATTCAAACATCAGACTCTGGGCATACAGTGAAATGTTTTTGTTTAAAGACAACTTTCTGAAACCCAGCCGGGAATCGAACTCGGAACACCTCATATAGCAGGTAATTTCTCTATCGAATGAGCCTTGGGGCCAGTAATAGCTGTTCGTTTTCAAGCATCGGTCATTCATTCAGCGGTGTCTTCGCTATCGGTATGGAGTCACATTTGCAGTTCTGCTTGGGCAAACTTTTGGCATCCGTGCTGTCCGGTATAAAGTAACTTCAACTAAGGACGGCTTGCGTGGGCCACCTGATACATATTGCTTCTCTCTCTCCCCTTTCTCTCTCCCCTTTCTCACTACTCTTCCTGCATTTCCGTCTATCTCCTCCTCCTCCTCGCCCCCTCTTTCCCCTCACTATATTTTCTTCTTGCTCTCCAAATGATTTTATGTTTGTTTCATTGTATTCAATCTTTATTCTGCAGTGCAGAGCATACAGTAATATATGTAATTCAGCCTTCAGTGCTGAAACAAAGCATGATTTATATTCTAATAAAGACGTTATTTTAAATAACTCGTAAGCACAGAATTTAACCAAATACTCAGCAGTCATAATATTTGTCGTTTTACAGAACTGAGGTAGATTTTCTTCAGCTATTATGCCCAAAGAGAAGAAATAAATTAGTCAGAAGGAAAGAATGTCAGTGACAATTTATGAAATAGAATAGCTCAACTTTGTCTTTACATTTTTGCTTATTATAAACGTGTGCATTGCAAAGTTGCAAGAATTCAAATCTAGCTGTAAATTAAACACGGATAAAAGGTTTTAGAGCCTGTTGCATTTGGACAGCCGTTGCTCAATAAAAGATCCGGATCTCAGTAGTTAAGTCGCCGTTAAACCCGTATAAAAAATACGGCCTTCATGACATGAAGAAGGCAATCAAAGCTCTTGGTAAGTGTTATTTACGTGCAGCAATTACTACCCTAAGGTTTCTTCTTGGTCGTTGCCTGTAACGCGTCACTGCAATAAATAACTGGGATCTTGTACTACATTCCAGGATTTATTCTTCCATTACCTGCAGGAAGAGGAAAACCTTTCCTCTAAGACCAGTTGCTTGTTAAACAGAACCTGTTAGATACCTAAATATTAAAATTACATTCTTTAACTAGGAATTTCTCACACGTTCTCAGGTTTCACATGAAAGCTTCCTTTGAGAATATTCAGAAAACTACCAAAAACGTAATAGCTCGTAAATTGCTCTGTCTGCTTTTGCTTGACGCAGTAATCCTTGACATCACTAGTAGGGGTTACAGTCAGATAGAAATAGTGGCTAAATGATAAACATATATGTTAAGGAAAATGATTTAAGATAACTAACACCATGTACTGATCCCAATCCTTTGTCATTTTCAGAAAACAATAGGTCCTTGTTTGGTAGTTTCTTCACAGAGATCTCCTTATCCTGAATACCAATTTTGCTTTTTCTACTATTTTAAGGAGAGGATTTTGAGATTTCACAAAAAGTATATATTTTGAGGTCCCCTGGATTTAAAAAAAAATCTGATGTGTTACATTCCATTCCATGTGAACCAATAACAAATTCCCATTTGGGAAAAAGTATAAGTATTGGAAAATTCAAACAAATAACAAGGAATATCTCGGAAATGGTTCACTCCACAAAAAATGTATATGACATAAATTGTGTGTTTTAACATCTGCATTTTTTGTGTAGAAATATGTTCTGTATATTTTACGGTTTAGCAGTTATGCAAAAGCCATTCAGAAAGAAGAGTACTTTTAGGGATATTCCCAAAAAATTCAAGATATACATTTTATTTGTCATAAAATTATCTTAAATATATGATATTGTAATCAAAATTGTTAGATTCATTTTTGAGAAAATAAAATTTTTTGAAAAATGTTCCATGTAAAGGGTAGTCTGAAAATCTTTATGTCGCATCTTTGAAAGATACTGAACCTAAATACCAAGTTTGGTATTTATCCGACTTTTCGTTTTTGAGTTATGCTGTTCACAGACAGACATAGACTTTTTTTCTAAACGCGCTTCTTATGGATTCAGGGGCCTCATGTATATGAAAACGTGTATTTCCGGTGAAATCTTGGTATCAAATTTTTCGGTGGAATGCAATACTTCCCCTACGTAGTAGACAAGGTAAGAAATGAACGTTGTTTTACACGTATCGTGAGTATGCTATGATTGAGAAGGCAAAATCAAACTAAAAAGGTATGGTTTTTATCCCACTTTCCTTTTTTGAGTTATGCTGTCCACAGACACACACAAGCGGACCTTTATCTAAATTTGTTTACTTTCTCTACTACGTATAGTAAGTAGGGGGAGTATTGTATTCCACACAAAAATTCGATACCGAGATTGCACCGGAAATACATGTTTTGAGGCTCCTGAATCCAAAAAGGCACTTTTAGAAAAAGTTCCATGTGTGTGTCTGTGAACAGCATAACTCAAACACGAAAAGTCGGATGAACATCAAGCTTGGTATTTAGGTTCAGTATCTTTCAATGATGTGACACATACATTTTCAAGAAAATTTCCCCAACCCAGAACACCTTTTACATGGAACATTTTTCGATTTTTTTTCCTCGAAAACGGCTCTAATTATTTTTATTAAAATAGCATATATCGTATTTAAGATATTTTCCTGACAAATAAAATGTATATCTTGAATTTTCTGTGAATGTACCCAAAAGTTCGCTTCTTTCTGAATGGCTTTCGTATAACTGGTAAACCGTAAGAGATAGACAAAGTTTTTCTAAAATAAAAATTTAGAGTCATTAAAACACACAATTTATGTCATATATTTTTTTTTATTTTTTGGTGAAGTGAACTATTTATTTGTTTGAATTTTCCAACACTTACACTTTTTATCAAATGGGAATTCGTTATTCTTTTTTTTGTGTGTGTTCTGGATATGCAAAGAGACTGGAATGCTCCACATAGCAACCAGTTCTTAAAAGATTTTAAAATTGCTTAAAGCCTACCATATTCCCTTTGTAACTACAAGAAAATTGGCAATAAGATAGTTTCTTCAAACGTTTATCTCGATTAACATGAAGTAGATGGAGAATAAGCGTTTGTAAAAATAGTTTCTACAATAATAGATAAAGTCATGTGAGAGTAACACAACAGATTTTTTGTATAATTTGTACAAGAATGAATAGAGAATGTCTTGTAAATTTAGCACACCAGATTTGTTTTAAACCCGTATCGTTTCACTAAAATCTTGATATAGGGTTTTTGTGTGGAGTGTAGTACTTCGTCTATCTACCATAGGTAAGCGGTAGAGAAAGTAAGAGAGTTTGGGAGAAGTGGGACGACAAACTGCTTGGTAAAGTCCTTGAGATGTTGGACTTCCCTGTATTGCTCATGGTCAATGATGCCTACCTTCATTATATTCCTTTAACGAATATAAGGAGCTAGATCCGGCAACCTTGCCGCCAGCCTAATGATGCAGCTTTTCCATAAGCAACCACTCATAATAATAGGCATTTTTCATACTGGCCTGGTAGCTCAGGAATGAATAAGGCTGTTTTAATGCCTTCTCCTGTGTTATTGGTTCATTAGCATTAAATTATAATATCTCATGTACTATATTCCAGAATTCCAAGTAGTTGAACCTAAACTACTAAACTGTATATTTTTTGGTAAAAAAAATTCCATGATTCCTTCTGATTCAGAATGTCATACTTACTGGATATCTGAACCGTTTAATCTTTCTTAAAACGTTTAAATAAAACATTTTCTTTTACTGCAAACAGTTTGCTGAATTTGTTAATACTTAATTGTATTTTAAGAAATAATTGCGTTACATTTTATTATTCTGTCTGCTTTCAAAATAATAGACAACCAAATAGCCTGCTATTAATAAGTATACCCAAGATTCATAAGAGAGAGTCACTTCTCAAAATTACTTCAATTAATATTATCTCGAAACCTCCACATTTTACTAAACACACATTTTCCTTTTTACGTTCTCTACTACGTATAGTAAGTAGGAGAAGTATTCATTCGACCCTTAAAATTCAATACCGAAATTTCACCTGAAATACGTGTTTTGAGGTGTCCTGCATCCAAAAAAAATATTTTTCGAAATATGCCCGTATGTATGTCTGTCTGTAAAAAGTATAACTTAAAAACGAAAAGTCAACAAATATCAAACTTGGAATTTAGGTTCAGTATCTTTTAAAGATGCGACATTTTCAAGAAAATTCCTTCAACCCAGACTACCCTTTATGTGGAAGATTTTTCAAAAATTTTGACTTTCTCAAGAATGGAGGTAACGGTTTTGATTAAAATATTGTATGTTAAGATACTTTCATGGCAAATGAAATGTATATCATGCATTTTCTGGGAACGTCCCCAAAAATTCTCTTTTTCCTGAATGGCTTTTACTGGTAAACCGTAAGAGGACAAAATTATTCTAAAAAAATGTAGATCTCGTTAAAATACGCAATTTATGTCGTATAAAGTTTTTGTGGAGTGAACCATTTCTGAGATATTAATTGTTATTTGTTTGAATTTTCCAATACTTATACCGTTTCTCAAATGGGAATTAGTTATTTGTTTTTTTTTTATGTTCTGGATATGCAAAGAGAATGGAATGCTCCATATAGCAACCAGCTCTTAAAACATTTGACAATCGTTTAAAGCCTACCATATTCCCCTTGCACCTACAAGGAAATTAGCAATAAGATAATTTCTGTAAATGTTTATCTCGATTAACATGAAGAAGATGGAGAATAAGCGTTTATAAAATAGTTTGTACAAGAGCAGAGGAGGTCATGTGAGTGTAACACATCCGATTTTTGAGTTATGCTGTTCACATGTAGACACACATACACAGACAGACACACACAGGGACCTTTTTCTAACATTTTTTTATGTATTTCCGATGAAATCTCGGTATTGAATTTGGGAAATGCAGTACTTCCTCTACTTCTGTAAGTATGTAGTAGAGAAAATGAAAATGAGTAGCGACTTCCCACTTATAAAACGTATAAGAATTTGAGAATTAAAATAAGAAAGAATATCTCGGAAATGGTTAACGCCACAAACAGTTTTATTTGGCATCAATAAAGTGTGCTTTAACGGGATGTAGGTTTTTTGTGGTCATATTTTGTCTTACGGTTAATCAGTTATCCAAAAGTCATTCAGTTGATTAGAACTTCACAGTCTACACCCATAAAATTCAAATATACATTTTATTTGTTATGAAAATATTTTAAACATATGGTTTTAATCAAATCTGTTAGATCTACTTCGAGAAAATAAAAAATATCTAAAATTTTAAAGGGCTGTATGGGATGGCGGGATTTTCTTGAAAATCTTCATTTCACATATTTGGAATGTACTAAACTTAAACTCCAACTTTGGTATTTATCTAACATTTCGTTCTCGAGTTACACTGCTCACAATAACGCACACAGAGGGATTTTTTTGTAAACATGTTTCATTTTAATTCAAAGGTTCTCAAAACATGTATTTTCTATGAAATATTTATATAATGTTTTGGGTACAATACAGTACTTCGTCTTATCTAATATAGGTAAGAAAGCAAGGAGAAGGAGAGAGAGAGAATTATTAACATTAAACTAACGGTTTGCTACAAGGGTAGCTAATTATTCCTGTCTCCTTTTTAGTTGGCATTACTAAGCCCTTCAAAGGTGTGGGTTTCAAGCTGTTTTAGACATTGCTTGCCCTCCTATGCTTGGTATCCGCATTTCTGATTCCACACTTCATCTTCCACGTCTTTAAGGCATTCGTTCCTCTCTCATTTATACCCAACCAGGATGTTGATATAAATAAGTAGATGTAAATATTAGGGATATTTTTAAAGTAGGTCCGTAATGCCATAAGATAAGCATTACGAAATATTTTGAATAATTAAATTTTTATTTCATTCTCCATACCTTAAGCTTTCTTTCTACACGGTTTTTACAATAATTTCTCATTGTGGAGTAGAATACATTTTAATGGCTCTTTTGCATAAAAGTTCGCTGCCAGCACGTATAATCTTGGTGTACGGCTTCTAACATGCATTTTTCTGTATAGAAAAAAAATGCGTTATGAGTATCGTTTTCAGGGGGTTGAAACTGCGGTGTGAATGTCCGCTTTTCATCACAATTCCGAAAATAATTGTTAAACCGGTGTTCGCCAAAACCGGTACTTTTGGCATTTATATATTTCAAGAAGCTTCCGTACATATGCGAGAATATCCCGTAAGAGTTTATCAAAGCTCATTTTCAATACAGAAAGTTTTAACTCCAGAAACACCTGCACGTTTCCTAAAAGAATTGGCGGCGGAAGTATGCCATGAGGTTCTAAAGGACTTGTGCTACGCTAAGATAAGTGTTCAAAGGTATTGTTAGCTATTAGAAATGTAGTGTAAGGTTTGAAGAATTGGCTAAAAATAAGTTATCGAGAAACATTTAGTATTTCGTGCTTTATTGCCAAACGGACCTTACTTTAAAATTCACATGACTTTCTCTAACCTCCATCATTTATTAGTGTGTATATAAATTATTCTTACGAAGCTTTATTTTCCTATCTACTTCATTTTAATCGAAATAAATCTTTGCGGAAATAACTGCATCGCACATTTCGTTATAGATACAAAGGGAACGGTGATAGTCAAACGTTTAACAACTGGACGCTATACGCTGGACTTAAAATTCAATACTGATTCCATGGCATCGCGAGAAACATTTCAAAATTGACAGGGCTTTAAAAGAATGGCTAAGTATTGGACAATTCGAGCCATTAATGACAAATGGCTGATGCCACAAAAATTTATTTGGAACAAAGTGTGTATTTTAAAGAGATCTACATATCTTGTGTAGTAAGTTTTCGTCTATTGCTTTACGTTTATAGTTATACAAAATTACACAAAATTCCTTCCGAATGAAGAGGACTTCAAAGGATATTCCCAGAAAAATCAAGGTAAACATTTTATTTGCATTTGGTGTTTTAATCGAAATTGTTAGAGCTATTGTTTATAAAATAAAAACATTTTAAAAATTTTCCATGTGAAAGGTAGTTTGTGGTGGGGGAATTTTCTTGAAAATCTTCTTCGCATATTTGGAAGGTACCGTACTTAAATACCAAGTTTGGTATTTACCTGGGTTTTTATTTTTGAGTTATGCTGTTCACAAAAACACACACACAAACAGACCTATGTTTTGGGGGGGGGGGTCAGGGGCCTTAAAGCATGTATTTCCGGTGAAATCTTCATATGAAATTTTTGGTTGGAATGCAATACCTTCACTACCTACTATGTACGTGGTAGAGAAAGTAAAAGTACCCCTCGCAGAATCACAGGAAATTGACAATTTATTGTCTTCCCTAACACGTCCACAGTAGTAGCAATAGAAAGCCGGTTGAGCGCAGAGAGAGATGCCGACAATCGATAAAGTTCTTTGTTCTACACCGACAAGCCCCGCCCCCTCCCTTTGTGTGCTCACATGCCGTCAGGTCTCGTGTCGTTAGGCCCCGCCCCCTCTCGCTTTGTGTGCTCACCTAATGCCGACAGTGTCTGTGCTAACAGGTCCTACCCCCTCTCCCAATGCGTTCTACTGTGGCGTCATGACTTGAGGGAATTGTTTTCTCGAGTCCTGCCGCCCCTCGGCAAATTAATTAGGTAATGTTCGTCAAACATTTTTTTTATGACTACTAAGACCTGCACATTGCATCCTCGAGCAATTAAGTTTTTTGAATAATGAATTGTTGACTGGAGCTTGAGTATAAGTAGTCTGCTCACGGGAACAGTCTGTCATGTAATGAGAACACGCAGCCTTCTTCTATCTGGGGAAAGCGCTTGTCCATTAGCTGAACATGTTAGACGCTTTCAACACATTAATAGGCTTTTAAGTTTACATTCTGGATCTGTTTACATACATTAGCGAACGACCTACTTCCGCCTGGCGGTAACGGTGACCTCTATTAGCTGACCCGTTAGACGCTTTCACCCCATTAGCGAACAATGTCAGTAATTGTTTTCCTAAGTGCTCTGCCCAACACTCAACACTTCAGATTTTAGCGATGGAAATGATATAACAAGCAGCAGCTTCTCCAACGAGTTCCAAGTTGACCAGGATGGCCGGGTTCGAATTACAAATTCAGCTTCTAATAACTCAGAGACTAATTACGATAAAGACGTCAAATAAAGTTTATTACATTAATGTCATTAGATAGTTTCTTGTGAATGTATATTTGGGTACATGGTGTCCAGGGTTCGAATACCGATAAAATGTAATTTAATTATAAATTTAATAACTCCTAAACTAATTAAGATAAAGACACCAAATAAACTTTATTGCCTTTATGTTATTAGGTAGTATCTTGTGGAGGTGTAATTAGATACCTGACGTTCTGGGTTCGAGCCTAATGTTTAAATCGTCATTATCTCAGAAACTAAGAGAGGTAGAGGAATTGACCAAAGCATGATTGATAGCTCCTATGATGGGTAATTAATACTGTATATAATTTTTAATCAGTTGTCCTTATTTCGAATCCCGACCTTTCAATCACTTACTTATTTTTTCTCTATACTCTAGAATATGTCACTTAGATTGATGCTGTAACTGCATACAGCACCTTTAAACATATCAAACTAATATTGTAAATAATTTTGTTTCTGGTGTCCAGGGTTCGAATACCGATAAAATGTAATTTAATTATAAATTTAATAACTTCTAAACTAATTAAGATAAAGACGCCAAATAAACTTTATTGCCTTTATGTTATTAGGTATTATCTTGTGGATGTGTAATTAGATACCTGACGTTCAGGGTTCGATCCTAATTTTTAAATCGTCATTATCTCAGAAACTAAGAGAGGTAGACGAGTGAACCAAAGCATGATTGATAGCTCCTATGAGAGGTAATTAATACTGTATATAATTTTCAATCAGTTGTCCTTACTTCGAATCCCGATCTTTCAATCACTTACTTATTTTTTCTCTATACACTAGAATATATCACTTAGATTGATGCTGTAACTGCATACAGCACCTTTAAACATATCAAACTAATATTGTAAATAATTTTGTTTCTGGTGTCCAGGGTTCGAATACCGATAAAATGTAGTTTAATTATAAATTTAATAACTTCTAAACTAATTAAGATAAAGACGCCAAATAAACTTTATTGCCTTTATGTTATTAGGTATTATCTTGTGGATGTGTAATTAGATACCTGACGTTCTGGGTTCGATCCTAATTTTAAATCGTCATTATCTCAGAAACTAAGAGAGGTAGAGGAGTTGACCAAAGCATGATTGATAGCTCCTATGATGGGCAATTAATACTGTATATAATTTTCAATCACTTGTCCTTATTTCGAATCCCGATCTTTCAATCACTTACTTATTTTTTCTCTATACTCTAGAATATCACTTAGATTGATGCTGTAAATGCATACAGCACCTTTAAACATATCAAACTAATATTGTAAATAATTTTGTTTCTGGTGTCCAGGGTTCGAATACCAATAAAATGTAATTTAATTATAAATTTAATAACTCCTAAACTAATTAAGATAAAGATACCAAATAAACTTTATTGTGTTTATGTTATTAGGTAGTATCTTGTGGATGTGTATTTAGATACCTGACGTTCTGGGTTCGAGCCTAATTTTAAATCGTCATTATCTCAGAAACTAAGAGAGGTAGAGGAGTTGACCAAAGCATGATTGATAGCTCCTATGATGGGCAATTAATACTGTATATAATTTTCAATCAGTTATCCTTACTTCGAATCCCGATCTTTCAATCACTTACTTATTTTTTCTCTATACTCTAGAATATATCACTTAGATTGATGCTGTAAATGTATACAGCACCTTTAAACATATCAAACTAATATTGTAAATAATTTTGTTTCTGGTGTCCAGGGTTCGAATACCGATAAAATGTAATTTAATTATAAATTTAATAACTCCTAAACTAATTAAGATAAAGACGCCAAATAAACTTTATTGCGTTTATGTTACTAGTTAGTATCTTGTGGATGTGTAATTAGATACCTAACGTTCTGGGTTCGAGCCTAATGTTTAAATCGTCATTATCTCAGAAACTAAGAGAGGTAGAGGAATTGACCAAAGCATGATTGATAGCTCCTATGAGGGGCAATTAATACTGTATATAATTTTCAATCAGCTGTCCTTACTTCGAATCCCGATCTTTCAATCACTTACTTATTTTTCTCTATACTCTAGAATATATCACTTAGCTTAATGCTGTAAATGCATACAGCACCCTTAAACACATCAAACTAATATTTAAATAATTCTGGTTCTGGTGTCCAGGGTTCGAATACCGATAAAATGTAATTTAATTATAAATTTAATAACTCCTAAACTAATTAAGATAAAGACACCAAATAAACTTTTATAGGGGGAAAGGATGCTCTCCTGAAACATTAGGTCTCTAGATAGAAGTATTTATAGGGGAGAGATAGGGAATACCAGGGCTGATGCTAGGCTAGTCAGATGCTAAAGGAGGGAGGGATATGCTTTATACGAGAGAGATAGGGAACACAAGGAAAGATGATATATTAAACAGGACTTGAAGGATAGAATATGGGCGATATAGCGAACCGAGGAGAGGTATTAGGATAGGAGTTTTGTAATGATGGAGTAGGTGTTTATATGCGAGAGATAGGGAATACGAGGGTCGATGCTAGGCTAGACGGTGTTGAATGAGGGAATGCATCTTATATGAGAGAGGTAGGGGAATATGAGGAGAAGTGCTAGGCTAGTCGGGAAGGTCTGAATGAGAGAGTATACGTCTATATGGGAAAATATAGGGAAAACGAAGGTAGGTGCTAGGTTGAGAGAGTCTTCAAGGAGGAAAATGCATTTATATGAGAGCGTTAGGGCATACGAGGAGAGGTGCTAGTCTAGACATGGTTTGAGGATTAGAGTATACGTTTATATGGGATAAATATGGAAAACGGGAGAGATACAAGGTAAGACAGAGATTGAAGGAGGAGGAATGTAGGTTTATACTGTAATATAGAGAGTAATTCGATTATAAAACTTTTCTCATCCAGCCTTACAACACTTTTATATACTTATTTTCTAAACCTTACAAACTTTACATTTGTTAAACAGTAGTGCGCGAGACGGAGAGGGACAAACAGTATATCGGTTTACAGTGAAGTATACATCCTAACCTATTCCCACCTTGTTTGTTCTGGATCTTCTCATTGTCTATCATCTAACGTAAACACGTAACAAGACGTAACACAGGAAATCATACATATGGCACATTAAAAAAATAAAGGTATATATAATGAAACATAAACAAGTAGACAGAGGGTCATCGATACATAGAAAACCAGGAGTTGTATGTACTGAGACCATAGATTAGTATAGGCAAACAACAAAGAAGTGAATTTATAGTGTAAATAGCCAAATATTTTCAAATATTATTATAGTCTAAAAGTATATAACTTAATTATGTATCGAGTATTGAGAAATAAACGTTATTCATTATTCACTAATCTCAGATCACTGCAATTGTATTGAATCAATTCACAATTGCTAATGCCATTCAACTTTCATTCGTCTCTGATACATAAACAAATTGCAAAATGGAGAAGGACGAAAGTAATAAAAAGACTCAGGCAGCAAATTTTAAGAAAGAAGAGAAAGATATATGACCGACATTGTTTTGGAACACAAATTAGTCTTGAAAATAAAATGACTGATAGCTCTGCTAAGCGTAAGGAAGAGACATGGAAATAAATTGCAAATGAATACAATTCTAGGTTGGAAAAGAAGATAAACAACATTCATGTAAACCAATTTTTAAAAATCAGTTTAACTGAATACATGTAAAAAAAACATATCACTTTACAAAAAGTAATGCAGACAACATTTATTCTTTATAAACATTATCCTATTACATTACTTTACAAAAAACCATACATATTTCCTAAAGGCAAAGGTGATAGTCTAGACATTCTAAACACTCAGTTATATAATCATATACATCACACAGAAAGAGACCTGCATTATCAGTAAAAAAACTAAACATCTCAACAATGTCTGAATGATGTATTTTATAAGTACAAGTTTTTTGATATTTCAAAGTTCCTGTTAACCATGGCAGTAATTGATTAACACAATTTCTCGATCCTGTCATGCTATAACTTTAGATGCTTTCAGCTTACTTATAATTTCCTCAATCTCTTGTGTGTGACTATTATTACCAGCATCCCTCGACGCAATTAGTAACCTCAATATATTTACTAGTCTATTCGGATTTTCAAGCGTTGATATCACTGAATCATCATCATCTGAAGATTTCATATTCTCGCAACTTCCGATGTATCCAGATTTTTCACCAACAGTAGTCTCCAGTGAAGGACAGAGGCTTGATCCGGTATAACATTCCCCTCTATACATCTTCGGATCTTCAAGTGCAGGTGAGAGAGTCGATTCAGTATAACATGTTGCTCTATGAAACTTAAATCTTGACAAAGAACGATTCTTAAAAATCCGCCCGCATACACAGCATCTAATAACGCGTTTTCCTCCATGTGTAATGTATGAAAAATCGTGTTTCTCATTCGTCAGTTGCACAGATTTTCTCGGGCAGTAGCTCATGCTAAAACTAAAAGAAATTAAATGAATACGTGAATGCTAACGCTCGAAGGAATTAAAAGCGAATGAATGAATTCATAACACGCACCTATGTATATATCCAGGATGAGGACGACGGAGGGAATTGCGATCAATGCATAGCAGGGAGAAAGGATACTCTCTTGAAACATTAGTCATCTAAACAACTATTGTTCACGGAGCCTGTAGACGTCAGGTTGAATGGGACAGACCTCAGCTTCAAATCTTTAAGGGTACGGACCCCTGGCTTTTGCCTGGCATGTATACTAAACCATCCTAACAGCGTAACATTACATAACAACGACACGTAACCAGAACATGACGAGTGCGAGCATGGAAAAAAGGATGCTCGCTGAGAACATTAGTGGAAAAGGATGCTCTCTGGAAACAGTCGCCATCCGCACAACGGATTGTCCCTAACATTTCCATATTTCAAAACGTTCAACATCGTGACGCGCTACTGTCATCTACATTTCGACGAAATTTTACCTCCTGAATTAGTTTGATGCTCTGTATAGAACCTCAGAACATGCATTACACTGCGTGTCCCTAGCGTTTCCAGCTCCTGAATCGTTCCAGCTAGTGGAATGCCTCTACCATCTTCATGTCAACGATCTGTTACTCTGAATTAAAGTTTGGTGATATGTATAGACCTGTACAACATGATCACGCTATGTAACAACATGAACACGCTATGTAACAACCTGAGCACGCTATGTAACAAACTGAGCACGCTATGTAACAACATGTTCACGCCATGTAACAACCTGAGCACGCTATGTAACAACCTGAGCACGCTATGTAACAATACGATCACGCTATGTAACAACCTGATTACGCTATGTAACAACTGATCACGCTATGTAACAACATGATCACGCTATGTAACAACCTGAGCACGCTATGTAACAACATGATCACGCTATGTAACAACATGATCACGCTATGTAACAACATGATCACGCTATGTAACAACCTGAGCACGCTATGTAACAACATGATCACGCTATGTAACAACTGATCACGCTATGTAACAACATGATCACGCTATGTAACAACATGATCACGCTATGTAACAACATGATCACGCTATGTAACAACCTGAGCACGCTATGTAACAACATGATCACGCTATGTAACAACCTGAGCACGCTATGTAACAACCAGAGCACGCTATGTAACAACATGTTCACGCTATGTAACAACCTGAGCACGCTATTTGTAACAACCTGAGCACGTTATGTAACAACATGTTCACGCTATGTAACAACATGAACACGCTATGTAACAACATGATCACCCTATGTAACAACATGTTCACGCTATGTAACAACATGATCACCCTATGTAACAACATGATCACGCTATGTAACAACCTGAGCACGCTATGTAACAACATGATCACGCTATGTAACAACCTGAGCACGCCATGTAACAACATGATCACGCTATGTAACAACATGTTCACGCTATGTAACAACACGATCACCCTATGTAACAACCTGAGCACGCTATGTAACAACATGATCACGCTATGTAACAACATGATCACGCTATGTAACAACCTGAGCACGCTATGTAACAAACTGAGCACGCTATGTAACAACCTGAGCACGCTATGTAACAACATGAACACGCTATGTAACAACCTGAGCAAGCTATGTAACAACCTGAGCACGCTATGTAACAACATGTTCACGCTATGTAACAACATGTTCACGCTATGTAACAACCTGAGCACGCTATTTGTAACAACCTGAGCACGTTATGTAACAACATGTTCACGCTATGTAACAACATGAACACGCTATGTAACAACATGATCACGCTATGTAACAACATGTTCACGCTATGTAACAACACGATCACCCTATGTAACAACATGATCACGCTATGTAACAACCTGAGCACGCTATGTAACAACATGATCACGCTATGTAACAACCTGAGCACGCCATGTAACAACATGATCACGCTATGTAACAACATGTTCACGCTATGTAACAACACGATCACCCTATGTAACAACCTGAGCACGCTATGTAACAACATGATCACGCTATGTAACAACATGATCACGCTATGTAACAACCTGAGCACGCTATGTAACAAACTGAGCACGCTATGTAACAACCTGAGCACGCTATGTAACAACATGAACACGCTATGTAACAACCTGAGCAAGCTATGTAACAACCTGAGCACGCTATGTAACAACATGTTCACGCTATGTAACAACATGAACACGCAATGTAACAATACGATCACGCTATGTAACAACCTGATTACGCTATGTAACAACTGATCACACTATGTAACAACATGATCACGCTATGTAACAACCTGAGCACGTTATGTAACAACATGATCACGCTATGTAACAACCTGAGCACGCCATGTAACAACATGATCACGCTATGTAACAACATGTTCACGCTATGTAACAACACGATCACCCTATGTAACAACCTGAGCACGTTATGTAACAACATGAACACGCTATGTAACAACCTGAGCACGCTATGTAACAACATGATCACGCTATGCAACAACATGAACACGCTATGTAACAACATGATCACGCTATGTAACAACCTGAGTACGCTATGTAACAACATGATCACGCTATGTAACAACCTGATCACGCTATGTAACAACACGATCACGCTATGTAACAACACGATCACGCTATATAACAACCTGATCACGCTATGTAACAACATGTTCACGCTATGTAACAACATGATCACGCTATGTAACAACCTGATCACGCTATGTAACAACCTGATCACGCTATGTAACAACGCGATCACGCTATGTAACAACATGATCACGCTATGTAACAACATGATCACGCTATGTAAATAGGGTGGACCATTTAAGTTGAGGCTATACAATATATCCAAAACTAAGCGTTGTAGAAAGAAATGTCTTTAATAAAACTTGACTGATATTATGGCGAAAGTAAATGCCGCTAGTCGTGTTTCGTTTGGAGGCTGTTATGAGGGTCATTTTGGGTCAATTTATTTTTTTAAATGGGAACCTACAATTAGGGTCCCATTTAAAAAGACCCTGAAATGACCCTCACAACGTCCTCCAAACGAAATACGACTAGCGGCATTTACTTTCGCCATAATATCAGTCAAGTTTTATTAAAGACATTTCTTTCTACAACGCTTAGTTTTGGATATATTGTATAGCCTCAACTTAAATGGTCCACCCTATTTACATAGCGTGATCATGTTGTTACATAGCGTGATCATGTTGTTACATAGCGTGATCGCGTTGTTAGATAGCGTGATCAGGTTGTTACATAGCGTGATCAGGTTGTTACATAGCGTGATCATGTTGTTACATAGCGTACTCAGGTTGTTACATAGCGTGATCATGTTGTTACATAGCGTGTTCATGTTGTTACATAGCGTGATCATGTTGTTACATAGCGTGCTCAGGTTGTTACATAGCGTGTTCATGTTGTTACATAGCGTGATCATGTTGTTACATAGCGTGATCGTGTTGTTATATAGCTTGATCGTATTGTTACATAGCGTGAATATGTTGTTACATAGCGTGATCATGTTGTTACATAACGTGCTCAGGTTGTTACATAGAGTGATCGTGTTGTTACATAGCGTGAACATGTTGTTACATAGCGTGATCATGTTGTTACATGGCGTGCTCAGGTTGTTACATAGCGTGATCATGTTGTTACATAACGTGCTCAGGTTGTTACATAGCGTGATCATGTTGTTACATAGTGTGATCAGTTGTTACATAGCGTAATCAGGTTGTTACATAGCGTGATCGTATTGTTACATAGCGTGTTCATGTTGTTACATAGCGTGAACATGTTGTTACATAGCGTGCTCAGGTTGTTACATAGCTTGCTCAGGTTGTTACATAGCGTGTTCATGTTGTTACATAGCGTGCTCAGGTTGTTACATAGCGTGCTCAGTTTGTTACATAGCGTGCTCAGGTTGGTACATAGCGTGATCATGTTGTTACATAGCGTGATCATGTTGTTACATAGCGTGCTCAGGTTGTTACATAGGGTGATCGTGTTGTTACATAGCGTGAACATGTTGTTACATAGCGTGATCATGTTGTTACATGGCGTGCTCAGGTTGTTACATAGCGTGATCATGTTGTTACATAGCGTGCTCAGGTTGTTACATAGCGTGATCATGTTGTTACATAGGGTGATCGTGTTGTTACATAGCGTGAACATGTTGTTACATAGCGTGATCATGTTGTTACATAGCGTGTTCATGTTGTTACATAGCGTGAACATGTTGTTACATAACGTGCTGAGGTTGTTACAAATAGCGTGCTCAGGTTGTTACATAGCGTGAACATGTTGTTACATAGCGTGAACATGTTGTTACATAGCGTGCTCAGGTTGTTACATAGCTTGCTCAGGTTGTTACATAGCGTGTTCATGTTGTTACATAGCGTGCTCAGGTTGTTACATAGCGTGCTCAGTTTGTTACATAGCGTGCTCAGGTTGTTACATAGCGTGATCATGTTGTTACATAGCGTGATCATGTTGTTACATAGCGTGCTCAGGTTGTTACATAGCGTGCTCAGTTTGTTACATACCGTGCTCAGGTTGTTACATAGCGTGATCATGTTGTTACATAGCGTGATCATGTTGTTACATAGCGTGCTCAGGTTGTTACATAGGGTGATCGTGTTGTTACATAGCGTGAACATGTTGTTACATAGCGTGATCATGTTGTTACATGGCGTGCTCAGGTTGTTACATAGCGTGATCATGTTGTTACATAGCGTGCTCAGGTTGTTACATAGCGTGATCATGTTGTTACATAGGGTGATCGTGTTGTTACATAGCGTGAACATGTTGTTACATAGCGTGATCATGTTGTTACATAGCGTGTTCATGTTGTTACATAGCGTGAACATGTTGTTACATAACGTGCTCAGGTTGTTACAAATAGCGTGCTCAGGTTGTTACATAGCGTGAACATGTTGTTACATAGCGTGCTCTGGTTGTTACATAGCGTGCTCAGGTTGTTACATAGCGTGCTCAGGTTGTTACATAGCGTGCTCAGGTTGTTACATAGCGTGATCATGTTGTTACATAGCGTGATCATGTTGTTACATAGCGTGATCATGTTGTTACATAGCGTGATCAGTTGTTACATAGCGTGATCATGTTGTTACATAGCGTGCTCAGGTTGTTACATAGCGTGATCATGTTGTTACATAGCGTGATCATGTTGTTACATAGCGTGATCATGTTGTTACATAGCGTGCTCAGGTTGTTACATAGCGTGATCATGTTGTTACATAGCGTGATCAGTTGTTACATAGCGTAATCAGGTTGTTACATAGCGTGATCGTATTGTTACATAGCGTGCTCAGGTTGTTACATAGCGTGCTCAGGTTGTTACATGGCGTGAACATGTTGTTACATAGCGTGCTCAGTTTGTTACATAGCGTGCTCAGGTTGTTACATAGCGTGCTCAGGTTGTTACATAGCGTGTTCATGTTGTTACATAGCGTGATCATGTTGTACAGGTCTATACATATCACCAAACTTTAATTCAGAGTAACAGATCGTTGACATGAAGATGGTAGAGGCATTCCACTAGCTGGAACGATTCAGGAGCTGGAAACGCTAGGGACACGCAGCGTAATGCATGTTCTGAGGTTCTATACAGAGCATCAAACTAATTCAGGAGGTAAAATTTCGTCGAAATGTAGATGACAGTAGCGCGTCACGATGTTGAACGTTTTGAAATATGGAAATGTTAGGGACAATCCGTTGTGCGGATGGCGACTGTTTCCAGAGAGCATCCTTTTCCACTAATGTTCTCAGCGAGCATCCTTTTTTCCATGCTCGCACTCGTCATGTTCTGGTTACGTGTCGTTGTTATGTAATGTTACGCTGTTAGGATGGTTTAGTATACATGCCAGGCAAAAGCCAGGGGTCCGTACCCTTAAAGATTTGAAGCTGAGGTCTGTCCCATTCAACCTGACGTCTACAGGCTTCGTGAACAATAGTTGTTTAGATGACTAATGTTTCAAGAGAGTATCCTTTCTCCCTGCTATGCATTGATCGCAATTCCCTCCGTCGTCCTCATCCTGGATATATACATAGGTGCGTGTTATGAATTCATTCATTCGCTTTTAATTCCTTCGAGCGTTAGCATTCACGTATTCATTTAATTTCTTTTAGTTTTAGCATGAGCTACTGCCCGAGAAAATCTGTGCAACTGACGAATGAGAAACACGATTTTTCATACATTACACATGGAGGAAAACGCGTTATTAGATGCTGTGTATGCGGGCGGATTTTTAAGAATCGTTCTTTGTCAAGATTTAAGTTTCATAGAGCAACATGTTATACTGAATCGACTCTCTCACCTGCACTTGAAGATCCGAAGATGTATAGAGGGGAATGTTATACCGGATCAAGCCTCTGTCCTTCACTGGAGACTACTGTTGGTGAAAAATCTGGATACATCGGAAGTTGCGAGAATATGAAATCTTCAGATGATGATGATTCAGTGATATCAACGCTTGAAAATCCGAATAGACTAGTAAATATATTGAGGTTACTAATTGCGTCGAGGGATGCTGGTAATAATAGTCACACACAAGAGATTGAGGAAATTATAAGTAAGCTGAAAGCATCTAAAGTTATAGCATGACAGGATCGAGAAATTGTGTTAATCAATTACTGCCATGGTTAACAGGAACTTTGAAATATCAAAAAACTTGTACTTATAAAATACATCATTCAGACATTGTTGAGATGTTTAGTTTTTTTACTGATAATGCAGGTCTCTTTCTGTGTGATGTATATGATTATATAACTGAGTGTTTAGAATGTCTAGACTATCACCTTTGCCTTTAGGAAATATGTATGGTTTTTTGTAAAGTAATGTAATAGGATAATGTTTATAAAGAATAAATGTTGTCTGCATTACTTTTTGTAAAGTGATATGTTTTTTTTACATGTATTCAGTTAAACTGATTTTTAAAAATTGGTTTACATGAATGTTGTTTATCTTCTTTTCCAACCTAGAATTGTATTCATTTGCAATTTATTTCCATGTCTCTTCCTTACGCTTAGCAGAGCTATCAGTCATTTTATTTTCAAGACTAATTTGTGTTCCAAAACAATGTCGGTCATATATCTTTCTCTTCTTTCTTAAAATTTGCTGCCTGAGTCTTTTTATTACTTTCGTCCTTCTCCATTTTGCAATTTGTTTATGTATCAGAGACGAATGAAAGTTGAATGGCATTAGCAATTGTGAATTGATTCAATACAATTGCAGTGATCTGAGATTAGTGAATAATGAATAACGTTTATTTCTCAATACTCGATACATAATTAAGTTATATACTTTTAGACTATAATAATATTTGAAAATATTTGGCTATTTACACTATAAATTCACTTCTTTGTTGTTTGCCTATACTAATCTATGGTCTCAGTACATACAACTCCTGGTTTTCTATGTATCGATGACCCTCTGTCTACTTGTTTATGTTTCATTATATATACCTTTATTTTTTTAATGTGCCATATGTATGATTTCCTGTGTTTCGTCTTGTTACGTGTTTACGTTAGATGATAGACAATGAGAAGATCCAGAACAAACAAGGTGGGGATAGGTTAGGATGTATACTTCACTGTAAACCGATATACTGTTTGTCCCTCTCCGTCTCGCGCACTACTGTTTAACAAATGTAAAGTTTGTAAGGTTTAGAAAATAAGTATATAAAAGTGTTGTAAGGCTGGATGAGAAAAGTTTTATAATCGAATTACTCTCTATATTACAGTATAAACCTACATTCCTCCTCCTTCAATCTCTGTCTATCCTTGTATCTCTCCCGTTTTCCATATTTATCCCATATAAACGTATACTCTAATCCTCAAACCATGTCTAGACTAGCACCTCTCCTCGTATGCCCTAACGCTCTCATATAAATGCATTTTCCTCCTTGAAGACTCTCTCAACCTAGCACCTACCTTCGTTTTCCCTATATTTTCCCATATAGACGTATACTCTCTCATTCAGACCTTCCCGACTAGCCTAGCACTTCTCCTCATATTCCCCTACCTCTCTCATATAAGATGCATTCCCTCATTCAACACCGTCTAGCCTAGCATCGACCCTCGTATTCCCTATCTCTCGCATATAAACACCTACTCCATCATTACAAAACTCCTATCCTAATACCTCTCCTCGGTTCGCTATATCGCCCATATTCTATCCTTCAAGTCCTGTTTAATATAGCATCTTTCCTTGTGTTCCCTATCTCTCTCGTATAAAGCATATCCCTCCCTCCTTTAGCATCTGACTAGCCTAGCATCAGCCCTGGTATTCCCTATCTCTCCCCTATAAATACTTCTATCTAGAGACCTAATGTTTCAGGAGAGCATCCTTTCCCCCTATAAAAGTTTATTTGGTGTCTTTATCTTAATTAGTTTAGGAGTTATTAAATTTATAATTAAATTACATTTTATCGGTATTCGAACCCTGGACACCAGAACCAGAATTATTTAAATATTAGTTTGATGTGTTTAAGGGTGCTGTATGCATTTACAGCATCAAGCTAAGTGATATATTCTAGTGTATAGAGAAAAATAAGTAAGTGATTGAAAGATCGGGATTCGAAGTAAGGACAGCTGATTGAAAATTATATACAGTATTAATTGCCCCTCATAGGAGCTATCAATCATGCTTTGGTCAATTCCTCTACCTCTCTTAGTTTCTGAGATAATGACGATTTAAACATTAGGCTCGAACCCAGAACGTCAGGTATCTAATTACACATCCACAAGATATTAACTAGTAACATAAACGCAATAAAGTTTATTTGGCGTCTTTATCTTAATTAGTTTAGGAGTTATTAAATTTATAATTAAATTACATTTTATCGGTATTCGAACCCTGGACACCAGAAACAAAATTATTTACAATATTAGTTTGATATGTTTAAAGGTGCTGTATACATTTACAGCATCAATCTAAGTGATATATTCTAGAGTATAGAGAAAAAATAAGTAAGTGATTGAAAGATCGGGATTCGAAGTAAGGATAACTGATTGAAAATTATATACAGTATTAATTGCCCATCATAGGAGCTATCAATCATGCTTTGGTCAACTCCTCTACCTCTCTTAGTTTCTGAGATAATGACGATTTAAAATTAGGCTCGAACCCAGAACGTCAGGTATCTAAATACACATCCACAAGATACTACCTAATAACATAAAGGCAATAAAGTTTATTTGGTGTCTTTATCTTAATTAGTTTAGGAGTTATTAAATTTATAATTAAATTACATTTTGTTGGTATTCGAACCCTGGACACCAGAAACAAAATTATTTACAATATTAGTTTGATATGTTTAAAGGTGCTGTATGCATTTACAGCATCAATCTAAGTGATATATTCTAGAGTATAGAGAAAAAATAAGTAAGTGATTGAAAGATCGGGATTCGAAGTAAGGACAACTGATTGAAAATTATATACAGTATTAATTGCCCATCATAGGAGCTATCAATCATGCTTTGGTCAACTCCTCTACCTCTCTTAGTTTCTGAGATAATGACGATTTAAAATTAGGATCGAACCCAGAACGTCAGGTATCTAATTACACATCCACAAGATAATACCTAATAACATAAAGGCAATAAGGTTTATTTGGCGTCTTTATCTTAATTAGTTTAGAAGTTATTAAATTTATAATTAAATTACATTTTATCGGTATTGGAACCCTGGACACCAGAAACAAAATTATTTACAATATTAGTTTGATATGTTTAAAGGTGCTGTATGCAGTTACAGCATCAATCTAAGTGATATATTCTAGTGTATAGAGAAAAAATAAGTAAGTGATTGAAAGATCGGGATTCGAAGTAAGGACAACTGATTGAAAATTATATACAGTATTAATTACCTCTCATAGGAGCTATCAATCATGCTTTGGTTCACTCGTCTACCTCTCTTAGTTTCTGAGATAATGACGATTTAAAAATTAGGATCGAACCCTGAACGTCAGGTATCTAATTACACATCCACAAGATAATACCTAATAACATAAAGGCAATAAAGTTTATTTGGCGTCTTTATCTTAATTAGTTTAGAAGTTATTAAATTTATAATTAAATTACATTTTATCGGTATTCGAACCCTGGACACCAGAAACAAAATTATTTACAATATTAGTTTGATATGTTTAAAGGTGCTGTATGCAGTTACAGCATCAATCTAAGTGACATATTCTAGAGTATAGAGAAAAAATAAGTAAGTGATTGAAAGGTCGGGATTCGAAATAAGGACAACTGATTAAAAATTATATACAGTATTAATTACCCATCATAGGAGCTATCAATCATGCTTTGGTCAATTCCTCTACCTCTCTTAGTTTCTGAGATAATGACGATTTAAACATTAGGCTCGAACCCAGAACGTCAGGTATCTAATTACACCTCCACAAGATACTACCTAATAGCATAAAGGCAATAAAGTTTATTTGGTGTCTTTATCTTAATTAGTTTAGGAGTTATTAAATTTATAATTAAATTACATTTTATCGGTATTCGAACCCTGGACACCATGTACCCAAATATACATTCACAAGAAACTATCTAATGACATTAATGTAATAAACTTTATTTGACGTCTTTATCGTAATTAGTCTCTGAGTTATTAGAAGCTGAATTTGTAATTCGAACCCGGCCATCCTGGTCAACTTGGAACTCGTTGGAGAAGCTGCTGCTTGTTATATCATTTCCATCGCTAAAATCTGAAGTGTTGAGTGTTGGGCAGAGCACTTAGGAAAACAATTACTGACATTGTTCGCTAATGGGGTGAAAGCGTCTAACGGGTCAGCTAATAGAGGTCACCGTTACCGCCAGGCGGAAGTAGGTCGTTCGCTAATGTATGTAAACAGATCCAGAATGTAAACTTAAAAGCCTATTAATGTGTTGAAAGCGTCTAACATGTTCAGCTAATGGACAAGCGCTTTCCCCAGATAGAAGAAGGCTGCGTGTTCTCATTACATGACAGACTGTTCCCGTGAGCAGACTACTTATACTCAAGCTCCAGTCAACAATTCATTATTCAAAAAACTTAATTGCTCGAGGATGCAATGTGCAGGTCTTAGTAGTCATAAAAAAAATGTTTGACGAACATTACCTAATTAATTTGCTGAGGGGCGGCAGGACTCGAGAAAACAATTCCCTCAAGTCATGACGCCACAGTAGAACGCATTGGGAGAGGGGGTAGGACCTGTTAGCACAGACACTGTCGGCATTAGGTGAGCACACAAAGCGAGAGGGGGCGGGGCCTAACGACACGAGACCTGACGGCATGTGAGCACACAAAGGGAGGGGGCGGGGCTTGTCGGTGTAGAACAAAGAACTTTATCGATTGTCGGCATCTCTCTCTGCGCTCAAACCGGCTTTCTATTACTACTCACAGTGTTTAAAATGTGTTGACACTTGCGCATGCTTCCTGTTATTCAGCTCCATAAGGATGTAATGAAATTAAAGCTACCCTATCATTTGAGTGGCTTGTCCTGTGTAATTTGAACCCCCAAAAGGTGGACGAATTTAAGGCAGCTCGGATACGCTTGAAGTTCATGAAGTTAATACCACCTGACTTTCCTACTCTTATTATCTCTTTCCTTTCAAATTAAAAAAAATCTGATGTGTTACACTCACATGACTTTCTCTACTCTTGTACAATCTAATTTTACAAACGCCTATTCTCCATATGCTTCATGTTAATCGAGATATCGAGATGTCAATCTTATTGGTAATTTTCTTGTAGATGCAAGGGGAATATGGTAGCTTTTAAGCGATAGTCAAATATTTTAACGCTGGTTGCTATGTGGCGCATTTCATTCTCTTTGCATGTCCAGGACATAAAAAAAATGAATAACGAATTTGAGAAAAAGTATAAGTATTGAAAAATTTAAGAAAATCACAAGCAATATCTCGAAAACGGTTCACTCAACAAAAAAAATGTATATGACATAAGTTGTGTATTTTAACGTGATCTACATTTTTTGTGAAGTAAAATTCTGTCTATCTCTTACGGTTTATCAGTTATGCAAAAGTCGTTCACAATAAAGAATACTTTTGGAGACATTCCCAGAAAATTCGAGATATACATTTCATTTCTCATGACATTATCTTAAACATATGATATTTTCATCAAAATCGTTAGAGCCATTTTTGAGAAAATTAAAATTTTCGAAAAATGTTCCATGTAAAGGGTAGTCTGGGGTGGGGGGATTTTCTTGAAAACCTTCGTGTCGCATCTCTGGAAGATACTGAACCTAAATACCAAGTTTGGTGTTTATCCGACTGTTCGTTTTTGAGTTATGCTGTTCACAGACACACAGACACACACACAGACACACACACACAGACACACACACGGACATGTTTCCAAAAATGCTTTTTTTGGATTCAGTGGGTCTCAAAACATGTATTTCCAGTGAAATCTCGGTATCGAATTTTTGGGTGGAATGCAATACTTCCCCTACTTACTATACGTAGTAGAGAAAGTAAAAAAGAAGTAAATAAGTAATGGATTGAGAAGTGAAGTGCCGCGGCAGGAGTTCAAACCCTGAGGCGTGACAAGTACTGGTAGGAGAATGGCCTTCCGTGCGCCCAAACCGACTCATTGCATCGTGTCATTGACCGCACATCGATACCATAACCAAATAAGCCTGAGGGCAGGTTTCTGAGAATGGACACTGTAAGCTAATACGCGTAAAAAATCCATACACTGAAGCCACAGAGGTCCATTAACTCTTACTTTCCGTTTCTGAGAAATGGAACACTGATTGTGGTTTGAGATCAGATCTGGAGACCGAGTGTGTCTGGGAAAACAGAGGACGTACCGGAAACTATAACATGCCAACATGAAGTTATCATGGCTGTTACTGTCCTATGCTTATGCAGTGATGCAGGCAGGGCTAGGCTCTGGAAGGAACTTCCATGCTTTTACTTTCTCTACTACTTACCTTAGTAACTGCAGAAAGTATTGCATTCCACCCAAAAATTCGTAACCGAGATTTCGCTGGGAATACACGTTTTGAAGATCCTGAATAAAAAACAATTTTAGAAAAAGGTGCGTGTGTTGTGTGTCTGTAAACAGCATAATTCTAAAATAATGTGCTACATTCACATAACTTTCTCTACCCTCCATCGCTTATGAGTGGGCATTCAAATTATTCTTACGAAAATATTCTTATCTATTTCATTTTAATCGAGATAAACCTTTCCTTTGCACACTTCCTTACAGTTACAAAGAGAATAGCGGTATTCAAATGTTTTCGGACTGCACCCTAGGTACGTCGGCCTTAAAATTCCATACTCTTTCCATGGCATCGTGAGAAACAAGTGAAAATCCACAGAACATTAAAGAACGGCTAGGTATTGAGCAATTCAAACCATTAATAAAGGATATTTTGAAAATGGCTGATGCCACAAAAATTTATTTGAAATAAATCGTGTGTTTTAAAGAGACCAAAATTTTTTGTGCTTTACGTTTTCGTCTGTCGCTTAACGTTTACCAGTTACACAGGTTATACAAAATGTCTTCCGCATGAAGAGGACTTCACGGGCTAGTTCCAGAAAATTCAAGATAAACACTTTATTTGACATGTAAATATCTTTAATGCGAGTATACGATATTTTAATGAAATCGTTTGAGCCATTTTTTTGAAAATAAAAAAAATCGAAAAAGGTTGCGTGTCAAGGGTAGTTGGTGTGGGGGATTTACTTGAAAATTTTCGTGCCGCATCTTTGAAAGACATTGAACTTAAAAACCCACTTTTCGTTTTTGAGTTATGTTTCACATACAGGCATAAACACGCGCGCGAGGATCTTTTTCTAACATTCTTTTTTGGATTCAGGGGACCTCAAAACATATTTCTGGTGAAATCTCGACATCGAATTTTTGGGTGGAATGCAGTACTTCCCCTACTTGGTTTATGTAGTAGAGAAGGTAAATAAAATTTTTAAAAAAGTCCAAGTGTTTGTGTGTCTGTAAACAGCCTCGTTTAAAAATCTGACTATCACTTTAGCCTGCTGTATCCTCATCATACGTACAACGAAATGTGTAAATCTGCAATGAAAGTTTATCTTAGTTAACAAGAAATAGATAGAAGAATAAAATTTTAGAAGAGTGGGTAGAGGAAAGTCATGTGAATGAAACACATAAGATTTTTAAGTGTATTGCGTTTCTTTGTCTCGCGCCCCTAAGCAAGAAACAATTCGCGAATCGCTGCATGTACGAAATTTAAATTTTATACATATGAGTTGAATAAAATCTGTCGAAATGTGATTAAAATTGGTAATAAATTAAGGGAATTCATATGGTGAGCCTCCCAAAAATGTTTTAGGTGAGCCGCTGTACGTACGAAATTAAAATATTATACTAGGAATAGAATAAAATTTGTCGAGACCCTCTTAATTTGGTTAAGGTTGCAACAATTAAAAGTAGTTAATGTGCTAATCCTCTTAATAGACTGGTGTTTAGTTGAGCCACTGTGTGTATACCGGCATCCATTTATGCCGTCGCCACAGCGTCGGGAGGCATTTTACCAACCTTCTCAGCGGGCGTGTACGTAGCAGAGAGGAGCGTGTCTGGAGCCTTTGTTGCTGTGGTGTGTGTTAACTGTAGCTGACGCGATGTTTGCAAATATTTCGGGGGTGCATCGGGGAACAACTCTGGGTATGTGGGAAGTCAATTTGACATTTAAAAACATCGCTAGGGCAATTCATGTAGTGTTCCCATGGGCAGATTATTAAAATAATGTCTAGCATATGTGTCCTCTTTCAGAGTAAAAAATATAATTTACTTCAGTTTTATATTATATTGTCATTAATACTTTTTCATGGATAAATTGCAGTGTTTTATTTAGTTATATAGTTTGATTGGACAGATGGTTCCAATAATGTCTAGTAAGTGTGTCCTCTTTGAGAGTAAAATGTATAATTGTTTCAGTTTTACATTATGTTGTCATTGAAATTATTGTTCGAGGAGATATTGTGCAAAACAGAGTTTTATGCAGTTATACAGGGTGAATTACCTAAAACCTGCACCACAAATATTTCGGTAATGCAAAGTACTATTGATGGGCAGTTTTCACAGCATTGATTGATAGTCAGGGGCTCGTACATTTAGCCAATAAACATATTTTAATAATATTGAGAAAGTGTATTTTTTTAGCAAACATACAATTTTCAAATGGAACAATGCCTAGTTACATCAATAGAATAAAGGTAGGGCAAATTAGAATGTCAGTGGCGTTTGTTGCAAGATTCTAGTGCAAGTGGTTTACGAGAAATCTTATTTTGAAACTTTTACGCATCTATACTTGTACAACCTGTGGTAGCACAAACTAAAGAAAAACAAAAGGGAATTACAATACTTTGTGGATTCTTACAAGTAAAGAGAACATAGCGCTTCAAAGGTTGGTTCAAAATGACCACCGGCAGCTTCAATACACACTTCCAGTCTGCTATGGAAGGACTGCTGCAAACATTCTAGCATTTCAGCGGAAATTTCAGAGCAGGCAGCAGTAATACGTGTTTCATATTGTCTGGTGTAGTTGGTACATCCTTGTTAGACAGTGTCTTTCAGCCTTCCCCACAAAAATGTCTAAAGGGGTCAGATCCGCTGAACGGGCCAGCCAAGGTACAGGTCCTCTTCGTCCAATCCAACGATTTGGAAACAATCCGTTGTTGAGACAAGCTGTAGTGCTTCGTACACTATGGGCTGGACACCATCATGTTGGTTCCACACGTTCCTCCTAATCTGCAAAGGAACGTCTTCTAGCATCTGTAGCAGATGGTCTGTCAGGAGGCTGCGATACATGTGCGAGTTCATTGTTCCTTCTATGAACAAAGGGCCTATGAGCTGATGGTTCACTATCCCACACGACACGTTTAAACTCCTAGGAGGCTGAAGTTCCACCTGACAAAGCCAACGGGGATTGTCAACAGACCAATAGTGCATGTTTCTGCGGTTTACCTGGCCATGAATAGTAAATGTTGCCTCATCACTAAACAAGATACATGATGAATCTGGAGTATGATGTCTTAATGCCCATGTACAAAAGTTAACACGATTCTCAAAATCGTTTCTATGCAGCTCTTGATGGAGAGAGATGTGATAGGGATGGAACCTATGTCGATGGAGAATACGCAGTACACTTGCCTGACTTATGCCACTTCCACGTGCGATTGTGCGGGAACTAATTTGCGGATCTACTGCAACGGCAGCCAAAACATTAATTTCTGCCTCTTCTCCAGTCACTTATTTGTTTCTGTTACGTATTCTGGGTGTTACAGTACCACTTTCACGCAATTGGTTGAAGAGGTTGATAAATAATTGCCGAGATGGTTGACGTCTATTGGGATACGTTTCCTCACACACCGTACAGGAACGAACTGCATTCTTCCTGCACTCTCCATACACCATGAGCATGTTGACTTTTTCTGCATTAGTAAACCCCATCTTCCACTCACGACTTAGTGCATGAACTGTCACAAACTAACTGACCAGAAATTCGCAATGCAATCAATGAACAGATGCAAACAGACATAACAACATCGTATCTATCAACTAAGCAGGTTGAATGGGACAAACAATAGTCGGGGTGGAAACTTTTCAAAATAAGATTTCTCGTAAACCACTTGCACTAAAACCCTTCAACAAAGACCATTGACATGCTAATTGACCCTAATGTTTCTGTTGATGTAACTAGTATTTGTTCCATTTCAAAAATTGTATGTTTGCTCAAAAAATACACTTTCTCAGTGTTATTAAAATCTATTTATAGGCTAAATATACGAGCCCCTGACTACCTCAATGCTGTGAAAGCTGCACATCAATAGCACTTTCCATTTCCGAAATATTTGCGGTGCAAGTTTTAGGTGATTCACCCTGTATATTTAAACAGGGTTATTATAAGTGATCACAGTAAAGCTATTGCTCAAAGTTATATATTCATATGTGAATACTCTAAAACTGTGCACGTAAAGCAGGACGCCAGTGCATGCGCGAAAAAGATACACACACCTCCCCCTTACTATATACTCTAGTTGTGAAGGCCAGTACAATGCCGTCTAAAACTGCGGTGACGGCATACATGGGAGCGAATATACGAAATTTAAATGTTAAAATTCGTCGTAAAAAGAACTCTTGGGGACAGGATAGAATAGTATATTATGCAACAACACTATAATGGTAGTAATTAAGACACGAGTATGTTTATGAAATGAGCGGTAGCGAGAAATTTTCTTATATGAAAATTATGAAGCTCGTATCTTAGTTACCATTATGGTCAAGTTACATACGCCTGTTTTGGTCGACCTACTATAACTTTAAAACTCTAAATTCTTATAAAAAGAGTTTACCTCGTAAATTGTGTGTAAATTATTAAATGCTGATCGGATGGCAGGACCTTGAACGTGCTTGCAATAGATGGCAGTGTTGTTGAGTCCACGCCGTATTTATTTATTTTTGCAGGTAACGTGAAAGCTAAGAAATGAACTCTATTGATTAGAATATTAAAATTACAATGAACAGAATTTATTTTATTTTAAATTCACAATATTTCATTGTTTATCCGGGGAATGGATCCCAGCGGACTGCTGCTTTGAAGGTCCTTAAAGGTATGGGCGAGCCGCCCGCGCCGCCGAATAAGTTCATAATGAGTTCACCGGAGTATTATGGATGCTACGTCGATTCATTCAGCTACGTCACACGTAATCGGCGTATTGTAGTGTGGTTGACCAAAAACAATTTTATAAAACTACAGTTGTCCCCAATCTCTTATATCGATCACAAATGTGGATACTGACTGCAGAAGACATCAGAGGATTAAACGCTGCTGAAATGCGACCATTAGAGAAAGGAAGATATTCAACAATAGAAATAAATTTGGAAGACTAAGGAAAAGATGGAAAGAACAATTTAAGGAAGAGGTCTAGGATATAAACCATACTATTTATAGTGATGAAGCATTTAGAATACATCTGATCTATTGTATTCACGTGACTTTCTCTGTTCACTCTACCACAAACTATTCTTACAAAAGCTTATTCTTCTCTGTACTTGTTAATCGAATTAAACTTTTCTTATACATTTTCACATTGTAGGTAAAAGGGGGATACGGTAGGTTAAAGCGATAGATTTTTAAAAATCAGATCTCTTTGTGGTGGCTTTGAAACGTGATGATCTTTACAAGAATACATATTTGAAATTTCAAACCAGTAAAAGAAATATCTCAGAAGTAGTTAAAAAGAGACATAAATTGTGTCTATATTTTTGGTGCGGTAAGATTTTGTCTATCTCTTACGTGTACCAGTTATACAAAAATCATTCAGAATGTCAGAATGAAGAGGAGTTCGTAGCCTGTTTCCAGAAAATTTAATATATATAGTATAATATAGGGGTCATACCCCTTAGAATATAACCCGCGCCTCCATCATATGGCACGGCCTCATACAAATTCACATACTAGAACTAGGGATTACGGGAACATTACATTAATTGCAGGATCGGACATAGAATAGGAGCGTAGCTTAACTATGCATGCATTATCATTTCAAGATTCCTAAGATTCACCTAAACAGAAAAGGAAGGGAAAATGTCTTCAAGAACTTAACATGATTAAAAGATAAAAATTATTATTAAACTAATTCATTATAAAAAAAGACAAATTAAAAATTAGTACCTGGTGGTCGGAAAAAGATGTTGCTGCTCCCCCATGTTGACTATCCGACAACAGCACAGAGAGAGAGAGAGAGAGAGAGAGAGAGAGAGAGATCGCTGTATGTGCGTTAGTTTCTACCTAAGAGCTCTACCGATAAACTCCACATCACTACCGGCATATGCTGCCAACCTTTGAATATCTAATCCCCCAAATATAACGAACTAAACCCCTAGAAATATGCTAATCATTGAATATATTATACAGTACTTACCATGCATATAAATATAAATACGTTTGAGTCGTATTTTCAACCAGCCTCGAAACGATCGTTCATTCATCCAGACCATCATGATGTAAGTGAAGGCTTTTATATAATATGTCGACTCAAAATTAAATAACTCTGTAGCTTCACTGTTAATAATATCCCATTGTAACTTGCTATAGCTCTTCCGAGGGAATGTACAGTTAGACGCTGGAGATGGCATCGTTTACAGCTCTTCTATATTATTATAACTACTGCTTTATGCAACATCATGATAAAATCTCCTATAGGTATGAATTTTAAAAACAAACTAAATTATTTCAACCCGTTCTACAGAAACATCGTGATTTGACCATTCCCATGCAGATCGATAAAGAGATATAATAGTTATTAAAGAGCATAATCCTTAAATTATGGGACGAGTGAACAGTTAGTTCATGAATGCCACAACAAAGTCAACTTCTGTGCAATACTGACATTGAAATTAGGGGTACGCATAAGTGGAAATTGACGAAAATCCATTTAAAAATTCCGACGTGTTGCACTCACATGAATTTCTTTATTCTTGTACAATCTATTTTTACAAACGCTTATTCTCCATCTACTTCATGTTAATCGAGAAACTTCCCAGGAACTATGTTATTGCTAATTTTCTTGTAGTGCAAGGGGAATAAACGATAGTCAAATCTTTTAACAGCTGGTTGCTATGTGGAGCATTCCATTCTCTTTGTATGCCCAGGACATAAAAAAGACGAATAAAGAATTCCCATCTGATAAAAAGTATATTGGAAAATTCAAACAAATAACCAGGAATATCTCGGAAATGGTTCAGTCGGCAAAAAAGTGCACACGACAGAAATTGTGTTTTAACGACATTTACATCTTTGTGTAGTATAATTTTGTCTATCTCTTACGGTTTACCAGTTATGTGATAGCCATTCAGAATGAAGAGGGCTTTTGGGGACACTCCCAGAAAATTCAAGATATACATTTCATTTGCCATGAAAACAATGTAAACATATATTTTAATCAAAATTGTTAGAGCCGAGAAAATCAAAGTGTTCGAAGAATGTTCCATGTAGAGTTTAGTCTGGGGTGGGGAATTTTCTTCAAAATCTTCGTGTAGCATCATTGGAAGATACTAAGCTCAAGTACCAAGTTTGGTATTTATACGACTTTTCGTTTTTGAGTTATGCTGTTCACAGGCTGATAGACAGACATACACACGGACATATTTTCAAAAATGCTTTATTTGAATTCAGGACACCTGAAAACATGTATTTCCGGTGAAACCTCGCTATCGAATTTTTGGGTGGAATACAATACTGCCCCCACTCTTTTTCTACTTGAGAAAGTAAATGTATGTATGTATATGTGTATACATATATATATGCTTATAATTTAGAGTGCTGGCCATAAACTTACATACTGTTTCTATGACATCACGAGAAACATCTGAAAATTGACGGGACTTAAAAAGAATGACAAAAGTATTGAACAAATCAAAACATTAATAACAGATATCTCGGAAATTATGTGTTTTAAAAAAGATTAAATTGAGTTTTATTTTTTGACGCACTTTAACTACTATTATTCTTACTGTATGGGCACCGCAGGTGATAGCAAATTTGGGAACAAAGATTTCCAGGCCTGAGTTTTTATGATACTTCCCGGCGTTTGCCAGATATGAGGACTGAGGAAAACCTGGTAAAATGCTCAGTCAGAAAGGACTCCTAGCGGGATTTGAACCGCGGACCTCCCGTTCACGACTGCATGTCTTTACGACCTCGGGTACTCGTGTCGGTGTATAGGTAAAAATCAGCATCCTAAGCAGAAATGTGTAAAGCTGCTTGACCCAATTGGCCAGCGCCCAGAATTACCTTCTAACTTCAGAAATAAATGAGCAACATAGAAACAACCCTGTATTCCCAATGCAAAGCTGTATGAGACAGCAGCAATACTACTGCCAGCCAGGACACACACACACACACACACACACACACACACCTGAGTCAGAACCAGCAAGGACAGACAGGCGAACAGGATTCCTAATAAGGCTGGCCTCCCTTGAACTGTTGTTCAAACATCCTGGGCGTGCACTACGAAAAACATTCCCCAGATGCGGCTCTGGCCAGCAGTGCGAACAACAACCGTTAGTACAACTCATGCAAACTAACGAGCTAAACACCAGTATTCATAAAATTGTAGAAAAGTGAAAAGAAGACGAGAAAATATACCAAATTAACTGTCAGCGCGCCTACCGTGCACGGATATCCGTCAAAACGTGTACTCTGTTCTGGCTCGCCAGCTGGAAAGCTTTTTGTTTACTTCTCATATCCGTGACGGCACAGCAGCACTGTAGAAGCATTCTTTGGCGCCAGACTTTTGTTTGTGTGCTAGGTAGGGGTTATTTGTTTTTCACACAGGCGCTTCAAAACTGAGGATGAGAACAGAGGAAGTGTCTCAAACTTAGAGCAAGAATCACACTTCAACTTGTGCTCCAGGCTTGAGAGTATATTACGTATTTCTCGGCATTCTGTACTTTTTCCTGGCTATCTTAATAACATATTGCCATACAAATGCGTTAAGTGCATCGTTGGAGAGTCGTCTTGAATAACAAGACCAGTCGAGTGTTTCCTACCTACGAGATTCTCCAATGGATTTAATGTATGTGTATTGCATACTATTTTTTTTTTCTGACAGCGAATAACAGAAATTGTATTACACGAAAATAAAATTAATTATTACGAGCTGTTGAACATGGTGATTTCAGTAGCAAGGTCATTTGGTGGCAAATCGGCTCCATTATCCACGCATGGTTGGTTATTGACCTTAAAAAAACAATAACTTGCAGCTCAAACTTAGCTGTTGCTTGAATTACATTGCAAGTAAATATAAACAAATAAAAATCCGATGCGTTACATTCACATGACTTTCTGTATCTTTATAATTTATTAATGGGTATAAAACTATTCTTGCGAAAGCTTATTTTTCTATCTACCTCATTTTAATCGAGATAAACCTTTGCAGAATAGTTATTTATGCTTGACCATGCCAAAATGTAGTATTTATACGACTGGTAGCAGTACTTTAATGAGCCTCATTAAAGTACACCTGTTCATTAAAGTATTGGTATTCGACCAATCAGAAGTGGCCACGTAACATTGTGAAAGCGCAAGTATCGATTATTCTCGTTTCGATCGACAACGGTACTAGTGCGAGTTTAGAAAAAAGTCAAAATCTTTGACACTAGTAACAATGACATTCCACTTACACCCAGAAATTACGACAAAAGCACTCAATCTTGCAAATAACTTGTTGCTGCAAAAGTCAAGAAAGATGTACGAGAAATCCTATTCACAATTCATGGACTGGAGAATATCAAAAGGTATAAATTCGTTCTCAGAAAACGTATTGCTAGTGATTTCGAAGAATGGTCTCTAAATTTGAAAATATCATCCACCTTGTGACTCACTATTTTATCTTGAAATCAACACTCAACATTAGGCACCAAATTGACTTATCTAAATACTCAAAACTGAACAGCTTACTAAAACGCAAATCAGAGGGATATAAAGGGAAAATGGCCAAAACATTTACACCTGCTGAGTTGAAAACATTTATAAATGAAGCACCTGATGTTAAATACCTCATGATAAAAGTATTTTTTTAATGTTACCAAGTGTTTCTTAAAATTAACAAATGTATTAACAGGCGTGGTAAAAAGTGCTAGGTAACTTGATTAATATTGTTACAGGTAGCTACAATTTTTGGAATAATGGGTGATTGCCCAAGACATAAGTTGCATCAATTAAAAGTTGATAATGTAAAGGATATTGGATCAACTATCCCAAACACTAAGACAAAATCAACAAGAACATTTACAGTAACAGGCAAGTATTATGATATTTGCCATAAATACGTAAATCTATGTCCCAATGTATGCAACACTCCCTCCTTCTTTATAAATTACCAAAATGGAAAATGCATCGCGCAGAATGTCGGCATAAATAAACTAGGAAATATGGGGAAAGAAATAGCTGCATACCTTAATCTCCCCAACCCCAAGTTATACACAGGGCATTGCTTTCGCAGGAGTTCTGCGACAATTCTAGTAAATGCTGGTGGCGACATAACAACATTAAAACGTCATGGAAGCTTGAAATCCACAACTGTCGCAGAAGCATATATAGAAGAATCAGTACAAAATAAAATTGAAATTTCAAACACAATACTAAAATCAGTAGAAAAAGAAAACACACAAATTAACATCAATTCACCTTCAACTTCAACTATTCAACATTCATTTCACTAATTGTACAATAGATAACCTATATTTGAAATAAAGTCAGTTCTGTTCATATTAGCATTAGCATTAATTGTAAATGATATTTCAATAAATTCATTTGTTCTAGTTTTCATTGTCTATACCTTTTTTTAGGTTAAAGTGTGTCACATGTTAACAGCTGTTTATAGGGAAGTCTAACAAAGCTAGCAACTTTTATTGACACAGCTGCTTCAAGGTCATTGTAGATAAAGGAATAACGATTGTAACACATCACTCAAAATAGAAACGAATACTTATGAAACCTTTAATTTAGATACATGGTCGAGCATAAACAGTCGTATGCAATTTGACTATAATGGTGATTAAAACGCTTGTATGATAATTATTAACCGAGCGAGCCAAGTGACTCTCGGTTAATAATAATAGACGCGTTTTAATTACTACCATTATAGTCTCGTTGCATAATACACTATTATGTAACACTCCTATAATGGGAGTTTTAAGACGCGAGTGACGAGTAATTTTTGACGCGAGCGAGCGTCGAAAACTTCACGAGCATCTTAATAACCATTACATGAGAGTTGATACAATAGTTTTTCTAGACATTTATAAATACAATAAATATTTAATATTTAGATGCATACGAAAGAAAATAGAAATGTGATAAATCAATTTCTCGATACGTATTTTAGAGGCGTTCGATAACAAGTGAATATCGATTCAAGGTCGCAGATATTGAGTTTACAAGATGGAAACAGAAATGCTTATTAGTGAATTTGAAGAGGTGGAATTTAGTTCCACACCTCCTGATATCCTGGAGGAGGCGAGGAATGTAAGCATGAATTTACTCCCTGACAGCAAAGAAAGTGTATGAAAAGTTCATGGTTTGACGAGCAAGAAAAAATGTAACTTCATTGTCAGAAAATGTATTAATAGTTTACTTTAAAGAAATGACAAAAAACAACGAATCCCCAACCTTGTGGACAAATTATTCGGTATTGAAGACTACTAAATGTAAAACATAGAACTGATATATCCAAGTATAAAAAGTTGTATTACCTTAAAGCAGAAATCGGTAGGGTACAGAGGGAAACAAGCAAAACATTTTCGACAAATGAAATTAAAACCTTCATTGATGAAGCACGTGACTGTATGTATCTACTGATAAAGATATATAAATATTTCCGTAAAAATAAACTGTTTTTCAGTGGCCCAGAGTAGGAAAGCGCGCAAGCGCGGAAATCTGTATCGAAATGGGTTTCTAGCAGCAAATGAACACATTTAAGTATAGAGGTCGAAAAATAGCTACTGTACACATTTCGTTATAGATGCAAACGTAATAGCGGTAGTCAAACGTTTGAGAAATGGAGGCTATATGCTAGCCCCAGTCTTTCCGTCAATTTGAGAAACAACTGAATGCCTACTGCACTTTAAAAAAGTGTCAAAGTACTGAACAATTCGAACTATTAATAACGGATATTTGGGAAACGGTTTATGCCACAAAAAAGTTATTTGAAATCAATTGCTGTTTTAAAGAGGCCTACATTTTTGTGCAGCGCGTTATCGTATATCGCTTAATGTTCGAGTGTTATACAAGATTAAACAAGATTGCTTCCAAGTGAAGAGGACTTCACAGGCTATTCCCAGAAAATTCAAGATATACATTTTATTTGTCATGAAAATATCTTCATGATAATCAAAGTCATTAGAGCCATTTTTAAGAAAATCAAGCATTTCGAAAAAATTTTACAAGAAAAGGGTAGTTGGAATGGAGGATTTTCTTGAAAATCTTTACGCCGCATCTTTCAAAGATACTGAACTCAAATACCAAGTTTGATATTTATGCAACGTTTTGTTCACCAATACAGACACACACGCACACACGCACCTTTCTCTAAAATTCCTTTTTTATTCATGGTGCTCAAAACATGTATTTCCGGTGAAATAGATATCGAATTTTTGGGTGGAATACAATACCTTTTCTACCTATTATGCACGTGGTAGAAAACGTAAAAAGGAAGTCAAGATTTAAGTAAGATTTAAATGATAAAATTCAACTATGAAATATTATTATACTCCACGTCTGCAATAATAAATATATCAAAAGCTAGAGGACTTAATATAGTTCATGCACATACTCGTACTTATGTACAGTAAACTAGACAAAACACGCAGGAAGGTTAGGTTACCAGGAGATTCAAATTTTCAGCATGGTGGATCAAAAAGCACTATCGTCAAAACCATTACTAAAACCATTAAAACATATAATGTCAATATAGTATGAAGCAATATGAATAATCCTTTCCTGCAGTAGAAGGATGTCAGTCACATGGCCTCCCCATGAGAGATTACGCTTATAATGCTTGATAGCGAGTAGTTTTGCAACATGGAGTATGGGTGTACACCCTGGAAGCATATTTTACAAATCCTATGCCAACTTACATAAATATGCTACAGTACATCATTTTACAGTGTAGTAAATAGAAATCGTTGCCTTCAGTGTACGGTAATTATAGCGACCTGCAAAACGACTCTGCTCGTTTCAATTACCACATTATCAATATACATTTGCAAGTCACTGTTTATTTTTATCATCGAAAAGCCATTTAGTTTTGTATTTTCAAATTATATTACGATGTAAAATTATTGAACAATACGAACTTGTGAATGTTTTACAAAATATCGGTGGGGGATATCTCCTTATGCTGTTTTTCCTCCGCGCGCGTCTGTGTAGGGTAATTTCAAAACCCACTCAATCGATTTGATAATACTTTCAAAATTGAAAAGCTCAATTCCTTCTGATGGACATGGTCTGTAATCATAAATTACTAAGAGATTAAACAGGATTTATAATGCCCTTGTACTAGATTACGAACAATTAGAGTTATAAAAGAGTTGCGAAGAAGAGTTTGACTTTTAGTTGGGAATGCAATGGAGTAGAAAATAGTTGTTGTTACTCCACAGATTAAGCATGTAAAATAAGATAAATGCCGCGGATATTTCACTCCAAACAGTATATATGTAGATGGTCACGATTTGGCAATTAAGACTGCAAAACAAAAAAGAATCGAACTCGCCAATGCCAACATATTTTAATAGCCGTCAGGCGAGATTTTGCTTTATTTCCTTTGTATGTTATGATCAAGATCAGCAGGGTATGTTAAAAAGCTGTGTAAGGAGAAAAAAGAAATATCCAGCTAGCATTAAGAATCAGTCAACCGATACTTTATAATTAAAAAGGCTAAATATGCTCGCAGACTACCTATGTCTGAACTTGGTGACCTAGGAGTGGGGAATTTTCACACTCACCAGCTTCACCTCTGTTTCGTTGTAAATGTTATGGGTCTATATATTATGTGAAAACTACGTTAACAAATAAACTAGTATTGCCTTGTATATTGCGGTTACCACCCCAAGGAGGAAGGATAAGATGGAGGAACCACAGGAGGTCTTAAGTAGACAGGCTACAGAGACGCGCAGAATTTCCTAACATTTCCAAGCTCGCAGACACGTCCCACTGCTGGAGCCGCCGAGAGAGGGCGAAGAAACGACCACCAGTTAGCCCTCTGCTGTCCACGGGGAATACTCTTTCCATTGAGCATGCATCAGCACCATCTGTCCGGTACCGTCATACGCCACGAAATTTAGGACAACTTATGTGGGACCAAGGGAAGGCATCGTCAGAGTGGTGACTCCCTCCCGTGGGGCTTTCTCATTGGGATTTTCTCATCAACAAATATGATTTCTTTTCTCTTTTGAATGGAATACACAATTTTACAAACATTTGATGATTTAAAAAAATCTGATGTGTTACACTCGCATGACTTTCTCTACTCTTGTACAAACTATTTTTACAAACGCTTATTCTCCATATGCTTCATGTTAATCGAGATGTCAATCTTATTGGTAATTTTCTTGTAGATACAAGGGGAATATGGTAGATTTTAAGCGATAGTCAAATATTTTAACGCTGGTTGCTATGTGGCACTTTTCATTCTCTTTGCATGTCCAGGACCTAAAAAAATCTGATGTGTTACACTCACATGACTTTCTCTACTCTTGTACAAACTATTTTTACAAGTGCTTATTCTCAATCTACTTCATGTTAATCGTGATAAACATTTGCAGACTATATCTTATTGGTAATTTTCTTGTACATGTAAGGGGAATATATGTTTACAAGGGCAATATCGAAATACAGTAGCCTTTAAGCACATACATATCTCTTAATAGCTGGTTTGCTAGGTGCAGCTCTATTCCCTTTCCCACAGATTAATACTCTTTGCATATCCAAGACAAAAAAATGAATAACGAATTCCCATTTGAGAAAATAACTATTAAAAATTTAAGGGAATAACAAGCAATATCTCGAAAATGGTTCACTCAAAAAAAAATGTATATAACATAAATTGTGTATTTTAACGCGATCTACATTTTGTGTGTAGTAAAATTTTGTCTATCTCTTATGGTTTACCAGTTATGCAAAAGTCGTTCACAATAAAGAATACTTTTGGAGACATTCCCAGGAAATTCAAGATATACATTTTATTTGTCATAAAAATATCTTAAACATATGATATTTTAATCAAAATTGTTAGAGCCATTTTTGAGAAAATTAAAATTTTCGAAAAATCTTCCATGTAAAGGGTACTCTGGGGTGGGGGGATTTTCTTTAAAACCTTCGTGTCGCATCCTTGAAAGATACTGAGCCTAAATGCTAAGTTTGGTGTTTGTCTGACTGTTCGTTTCTGAGTTATGCTATTCACAGACAGACACACACACAGACACACACACACACACGGACATGTTTCCAAAAATGCTTTTTTTGGATTCAGGGGGTCTCAAAACATGTATTTCCGGTGAAATCTCGGTATCGAATTTTTGGGTGGAATACAATACTTCCCCTACTTACTATACGTAGTAGAGAAAGTAAAAAAATCTGATGTGTTACACTCACATGACTTTCTCTACTCCTGTACGAACTATTTTTACAAACGCTTATTCTCCATATGCTTCATGTTAATCGGGATGTTAGTCTTACTGCTAATTTTCTTGTAGATGCTTGGGGAATATGGAAGTATTTAAGCGATACTCAAATATTTTAAGAGCTGGTTGCTATGTGGAGTATTCCATTCTCTTTGCATGTCCAGTACATAAAAAAAACATTCAAAAGATCTAATTCATTGAAAACATCCATGGATCCTTTACGCGTACACAATAATGCTGAAAGGGGATACAATACCGCATCGTAAACAACGATCCTCAATAACGTCCCCAAAGATGCATGAAAAAAGATCGGATTTCTCCAAAGCATCCAAAAGATTGTTTAAATATGCGGAATTTTTAACCAAAGGACGCGCTACTCGCTTCACTGAACGGCGCGACCCGCGGTACGGTAGCCAGCCTCAAGCGGCATATGTCATTGTTGCAGAACGTTACATTGAACGTCTTTCGCCAACAATGAAACCCAGGTTTTAATTAGTTTAAATCTAATATTTACTGCATGCTTACACCTCAAATGTGGCTTCTTTAGCCATATACTGCGCCTTCTAGATAGCATTCTTAATAAATATCCACAATAAACGTAGCTACGCGCGTGTAATAAATTAGCGTCGGTGTCCATTACGGAACCTTTCCAACAAAGTTGATAAAAACTTTATCAGCATAAAAGAATCTACACCGGAATTCGTTGATTCTTAGGAACGCGCCCTAGATATGCATAACAACCGCGTTGGATGCTGCATCACTTATTGCTACTTTAGAAATATTTACCTGGCTGCTGCAGCTAGCTTTGTTGCTTGGGCTATGCTGCCTTGGATTTTTTGAAGGTCGCTTTTTCGCTGTCCTATAACTACTTCTAGGAGATTTCAACACTTTTAGGGAGAATGTGTGCTAAAAAATCACTTACAACTCGCACAATACACCAACAAATCCACTGTTACCAAATACATCCAGGACTACACGTCCTTGCTAACAAGCTAATGCTTCAAATCAATCACCATTTTTTATGCTTTTACCACTTAATTAAGTTGCACATTTACGTAATTTTAAGGTGTATTGAATATTAGTAAAATAAAAAGCATTGAATCATTATAAAAGTTTGATAGCGATTTGCATACATCATGTGATATATACTCTATTCCGAACAAAAGAAATGACTTTTCTTTTCACAACATATATACTACGTTGTCTTATATAGTACGTATGAGAAATTTCACTGCCACATAGACTTCAGCTCTATGAGACGATTCCACATCCAAACTATCATGCCGTATTCCAAAAGTTGGCGTTGAAAAACAGAAAACAGTAAAAAAAATCTGATGTGTTACACTCAAATGACTTTCCCTACTCTTGTACAATCTATTTTTACAAACGCCTATTCTCCATATGCTTCATATTAATCGAGATATCGAGATTTCAATCTTATTTGTAATTTTCTTGTAGATGCAAGGGGAATATGGTAGCTTTTAAGCGATAGTCAAATATTTTATCGCTGGTTGCTATGTGGCGCATTCCATTCTCTTTGCATGTCCAGGATATAAAAAAATCTGATGTGTTACACTCACATGACTTTCTCTACTCTTGTGCAATCTATGTTTACAAACGGCTATTCTCCATATGCTTCATGTTAATCGAGATATCGAGATGTCAATCTTATTGGTAATTTTCTTGTAGATGCAAGGGGAATATGGTAGCTTTTAAGCGATAGTCAAATATTTTAACGCTGGTTGCTATGTGGCACATTCCATTCTCTTTGCATGTTCAGGACAAAAAAATGAATAACGAATTTGAGAAAAAGTAGAAGTATTGAAAAATTTAAGGAAATAACAAGCAATATCTCAAAAACGGTTCACTCAGCAAAAGAAATGTATATGACATAAGTTGTGTATTTTAACGCGATCTACATTTTTCGTATAGTAAAATTTTGTCTATCTCTTATGGTTTACCAGTTATGCAAAAGTCGTTCACAATGAAGAATACTTTTGGAGACATTCCCAGAAAATTCGAGATATACATTTCATTTCTCATGACATTATCTTAAACATATGATATTTTCATCAAAATCGTTAGAGCCATTTTTGAGAAAATTAAAATTTTCGAAAAATGTTCCATGTAAAGGGTAGTCTGGGGTGGGGGGATTTTCTTGAAAACTTTCGTGTCGCATCTCTGGAAGATACTGAACCTAAATACCAAGTTTGGTGTTTATCCGACTGTTCGTTTTTGAGTTATGCTGTTCACAGACACACAGACACACACACACACAGACACACACACGGACATGTTTCCAAAAATGCTTTTTTTGGATTCAGGAGGTCTCAAAACATGTATTTCCGGTGAAATCTCGGAATCGAATTTTTGGGTGGAATGCAATACTTCCCCTAATTACTATACGTAGTAGAGAAAGTAAAAATCTGATGTGTTACACTCACATGACTTTCTCTACTCTTGTACAATCTAATTTTATAAACGCTTATTCTCCATATGGTTCATGTTAATCGAGATATCGAGATGTCAATCTTATTGGTAATTTTCTTGTAGATGCAAGGGAAATATGGTAGCTTTTAAGCGATAGTCAAATATTTTAACGCTGGTTGCTATGTGGCGCATTCCATTCTCTTTGCATGTCCAGGACAAAAAAAATGAATAACGCATTTGGGAAAAAGTATAAGTATTGGAAAATTTAAGGAAATAACAAGCAATATCTCGAAAACGGTTCACTCAACAAAAGAAATGTATATGACATAAGTTGTGTATTTTAACGCGATCTACATTTTTTGTGTAGTAAAATTTTGTCTATCTCTTATGGTTTACCAGTTATGCAAAAGTCGTTCACAATGAAGAATACTTTTGGAGACATTCCCAGAAAATTCGAGATATACATTTCATTTCTCATGACATTATCTTAAACATATGATATTTTCATCAAAATCGTTAGAGCCATTTTTGAGAAAATTAAAATTTTCGAAAAATCTTCCATGTAAAGGGTAGTCTGGGGTGGGGGGATTTTCTTGAAAACCTTCGTGTCGCATCTCTGGAAGATACTGAACCTAAATACCAAGTTTGGTGCTTATCCGACTGTTCGTTTTTGAGTTATGCTGTTCACAGACACACACACAGACACACACACAGACACACAGACACACACACAGACACACACACGGACATGTTTCCAAAAATGCTTTTTTTGGATTCAGGAGGTCTCAAAACATGTATTTCCGGTGAAATCTCGGTATCGAATTTTTGGGTGGAATGCAATACTTCCCCTACTTACTATACGTAGTAGAGAAAGTAAAAATGAATAACGAATTTGAGAAAAAGTATAAGTATTGAAAAATTTAAGGAAATAACAAGCATTATCTCGAAAACGGTTCACTCAACAAAAGAAATGTATATGACATAAGTTGTGTATTTTAACGCGATCTACATTTTTTGTGTAGTAAAATTTTGTCTATCTCTTATGGTTTACCAGTTATGCAAAAGTCGTTCACAATGAAGAATACTTTTGGAGACATTCCCAGAAAATTCGAGATATACATTTCATTTCTCATGACATTATCTTAAACATATGATATTTTCATCAAAATCGTTAGAGCCATTTTTGAGAAAATTAAAATTTTCGAAAAATCTTCCATGTAAAGGGTAGTCTGGGGTGGGGGGATTTTCTTGAAAACCTTCGTGTCGCATCTCTGGAAGATACTGAACCTAAATACCAAGTTTGGTGCTTATCCGACTGTTCGTTTTTGAGTTATGCTGTTCACAGACACACAGACACACAGACAGACACACAGACACACAGACACACAGACACACACACGGACATGTTTCCAAAAATGCTTTTTTTTGGATTCAGGAGGTCTCAAAACATGTATTTCCGGTGAAATCTCGGTATCGAATTTTTGGGTGGAATGCAATACTTCCCCTACTTACTATACGTAGTAGAGAAAGTAAAAATATAGGGGTGCCATTTGAAATTTCAAACTACACCCACTGGGGGTGAGGGGGTGAAACCTAAAATGCAATTAAGACCAGTTTTAAGCTTCCCCTTCAAGATGTATAATATTTTGTTCAAATTAAATTACATTTAAATAAATTGTTATTTAGACTGCCCTATAGTGAATTCTGTAAACCGAATTATCAAGAAAATAGAGATTTAAAGAGAGCGCAGTAATTTTGTGATGTAGGCGATTCTTTCTTCACGCCTAGTGACCAGCAATCCAGCAATCCAACAATCGAGAACAGGTCGCCCAGGTTACCTGGGCGACCGTCGCCTACATAAACTCGGGTTATACTGGTAATGGGCGAACCAGTCTTCAGTCTTTACCAAATGAGTACGGTTGTACATAACAGCATTGTGTTGTTTTCCGGGAATCAACCCACATCATTTTCAAAAGGTGGAGTTATTGCACGTATAATACACCCTTGCTCCATGATATTAAATCATTATCTTGAACGTATTAGTCTAATGTACAAACTTCTCATCAATACCATTTTTAAAATTTTGATTTGTTAATTCATACGACTTTTTCTACCCATTATATAGCTTCTACGAAAAGTTCCACGAAAGCTTATTTTTCTCCTACTTGTTTCGTGTTACTCGAGATTAGCCTCTGCAGAAATCGATTCGATTTCCTCTATCCTCTTTGTATCTGTAACGAAATGTGTAATGCAACTATTTCCGCATTGGTTATATCGATTAACATGAAGCTTATAGAAAAGTAAACTCTCATAAAAATAGACTGTAGAAGCCACATTAAATAAACGATACCGGATAGAGAAATTAATGTGAATGTATCGCATTAGAATTTTGTATGTGTGAGTTGCTCTTAATAGTAGATTTGGACCAAATTAATACTGAGCTACAACTGCCTATTTTTACTTTCTCTACTATGTCTGTGTGAATGTGTGTCTGTGAACAGCATAACTCAAAATCGAAAAGTCGGATAAATACCAAACCTGGTATTTAGGTTCAGTATCTTTCAAAGATGCGACACGAAAATTTTCAAGAAAAACCTCCCACCCCAGACTACCCTTTACATATAACATTTTTCGAACATTTTTATTTTCTCAAAAATGGCTCTAACGATTTTCACTAAAATATATATTTAAGATATTTTCATGACAAAATGTATACCTTGAATTTCCTTGGAATTTCCCCAAGAGTCCTCTTCATTTTGAATAAGTTTTGAATAACTGGTAAACCGTAAGAGATATACAAAACTTTTTTCTACACAAAAAATATCGATCTCGTTAAAACGCAGAATTTATGTCATGTACATGTTTTTTGTCGAGTGCACCATTTCCCAGATATTCCTTGTTATGTGCTTGAAATTTCCAATACTTATACTTTTTCTCAATGAGAATTCGTTATTCGTTTTGTTTTACTTTCTGTACTACGTATAGTAAATAGGGAAAGTATTGGATTCCACCCAAAAATTCGATACCGAGATTTCACATGAAATATATGTTTTGAGGCCTCCTGAATCCAAAAAAAAGGCATTTTTGGAAACATGTCCGTGTGTGTTTCTGTGTGTCTATTGTGAACAGCATAACTCAGAAACGAACAGTCGGATAAACACTAAACTTTGCATTTAGGTCCAGTATCTTCCAGAGATGCGATACGAAGGGTTTCAAGAAAATCCCCCCATCCCAGATACCCTTTACATGGAACATTTTTCTAAAAGTTTAATTTTCTCAAAAATGGCTAACGATTTTGATTAAAATATCATATATCTATGATACTTTCATGACAAATAAAATGTATATCTTGAATTTTCTGGGAATGTCTCCTAAAGTATTCTTCATTGTGAACGACTTTTGCATAACTGTTAAACCATAAGAGATAGACAAAATTTTACTACACAAAAAATGTAGAGCGCGTTAAAATACACAATTTATGTCAAATACATTTGTTTTGTTGAGTGAACCATTTTCGAGATATTGCTTGTTATTCCCTTAAATTTTCCAATACATACTTTTTCTCAAATGGGAATTCGTTATTCATTTTTTTTGTCCTGGTAATGCAAAGAGAATGGAATACTCCATATAGCAACCAGCTCTTAAAATATTTGACTATCGCTGAGAGCCTACCAATTCCCCTTGCGTCTACAAGAAAATTAGCAATATGTTTAACATCTCGATATCTCGATTAACTTGAAGTAGATGGAGAATAAGCGTTTGTAAAATTAGTTTGTACAAGAGTAGGGAAAGTCATGTGAGTGTAACACATCAGATTTTTATGTCCTGGACATGCAAAGAGAATGGAATGCTGCACATAGCAACCAGCTCTTAAAAGATTTGACTGTCGCTTAAAGCCTACCATATTCCCCTTGCATCTACAAGAAAATTAGCAATAAGATAGTTTCTACAAATTTTTATCTCGATTTACATGTAGTAGATGGAGAATAAGTGTTTGTGGATGTAGTTTGTACAAGATTAGAGAGTGCAACACATCAAATTTGGACCATTAATCGCCCCATCATGTGTAGTGAAAGGAACCATAGTAACCCAGAGAGATGTCTATTTTAATGGCCATTAAGGGATACTTAAGACCCATTTATACTCCAATTTTCTTAGCAGAACCCCAAATGGTGTGTTTAGAGTTGCGGTGTGGCTTCGCCCGACTACTGGATGGTCGTGGTTTTGGATCAAACGCTAAATTTAACGCTTAAAAGGACCTGTCCTCGCGCACAACACAGTTGCACGTTGTTGGCGCGCCAGATGCTGCAGTCTAGCGGTAACAAAACCTTCCGCACCAGGAAACTATTATGTCCGGGACTTTCGTTTACAGCTTGGATTACGGCATACAGGGGAAACCTGACGTGTTATAATCACATGACTTTTTCTACTAGCACTTCTGCAAACTATATTCTTGTTAACCGAAATAAACTTTCATTATACATTTCGATTTATAGAAGATATATGAAGAATACAGTAGGCTAAAGCGATAGTCAAATTTTTAAAAAAGCGAGCCATTTTCTGTTGGTTTTGAAATTCCATGATCTTTGCATGACAACGAGAAAAAAAACAGATTGTTGCATTCACATGACCTTCTCTACTCACATTTTTAGCATCTATTCTTTAAAAAATATTTTTATTCTATCCAGTTCTTGTGAATCCAGATATACTTTCAATTCAAATTTGCTAATATCCTTGTAGGATATAGTACGTAAAGCGATAGTCATTCCATGCTCTTTGCGTGGACACGAGAAAAACTATAATGTACTACCTACACATGACTTCCTCTGCTCCAGGACATTGTGAGAAACACCTAAACAGCAGCAGAACTTTAAAAAAAATGACTAAGTATCGAAAGATTCAAACCAATAACAACGGATATCTCGGAAATTGCTAATGCCACGAATAAAGTTATTTGAAATGTTTTGTTAAAGATACCCCTACCGAGCGGGATGGCACAGGCGGTAACGTCTGTGGCCCGCATTCCGGATTACGTGGGTTCGATTCTCGTTGCCTATATTTTTGACCCATGAATTTTTTCGGGGTCGCTAGGCGAATGCTGGGAAGGATTATTAAGTCCCCCCAGATTTCTTGTCCCTCCATTTCACCTCCATTCTCATTTCAGTTCACTTTTCATTCGCTTGGTCTCTTTCAGGGTTGTGCGTTTCGGCGGGAGATCTTGGCATGTGCAAGGCAGGGGAAATGAGTGCTCTGAGGAAACCTTCGTCTCTGGAATGGGAGCGGTCTCCGGGTTCCGCGCCCCCCAGGGCATGTAAGCCCACAGGGGGTAGGGGAGCCGGCTGCACCAGTGCCCATCCGAGAAGCTTAAATCTGTAAATGGTAGTGACCCTGACCTGTAGGCACCTGTCGTGCCCTCTGGTCTCCTCTAAGCTCATCCCTCCCTCCCAGGGGCGCCCCGTCCGGAGCATAGGTACAAAAGATCTACCTAGGTCGATGTGCTAAGTCCCTTCCGCGTTGAATCCTAATCCTAAAGATATCTACTTTTTTGTGAAGTCGTTTTTCTATTTGTTGTGGTTTATCAGTTATAGAAGATTGTAAATAATTGCTTCCAAATAATGAGGACTTCTCAGGCAATTGCCAGAAAATTCAACATGTACATTTTATTTCATGTGTAAATGTTTTAATCATAGATATTTCAATAAAATAGTTATAGCCATTTTGAGAAAATCGAAAGCTTCGAAAAATCTTCCATATAAATGGTAGTTTGGTTTGGAGGGATTTTCTTGAAAATCTTGGTATCGCATCTTTGGAGGATATTGAAGCAAGTTTGGTATTTATCAGACCTTTCATTTTTTTAGAAATGTTATTCAAAGACACACATACGCGTTTCTTTTTTCTAAAAATGCTTTTTGGATGAGGGTGAAATACAGTACTTCCTTTACTTACTAAAGGTAACAGTAGAGAAAGAAAAAAACTAATAGCGACTTACCCTTGTAAAGGGAATAAAAAGTATATGAAAATGCAAACCAATAAAAAAGAATATCAATGTAATGGTTAACACCACAAAAAAAGTATTTCACATAAATTTTGTGTTTTAGATCTACATTTTTTTTTCTGTAGTAAGAGCATTTTACTGAAAATCTTCGTGTCACAATCTTGGAAGATGATGAACTCAAGTACATATCAAGTTTGGTGTTTACAACTTAGCTTTCATTTCTCAGATTTACTGTCCACAGACACACACAAGAGGGCGCGCCCGAACCTTTCTCTAAAAGTTTTTTTATTCAGGGGACTTCAAAGCATGTATTTCCAGTGAAATCCCGGTATCGAATTTTTGGATGGAATGAACTAGGTAAGTAGTAGAGGAAGTGAAAATATCCAAGGATCCATTAGTACATTTCGGTATCGCGGAATGTCTTAAACACATATGATTATTTTTTAACGTTTTCTTCAAAATTATATTAAATGTCTACACTCTTTTACTATTCCTACTGCGTATACCATAAGTAGAGAAAGTATGATACTCCACCCAAAAATTCCATGTCCATATTTCACCTGAAATATATGTTTTGAGACCCCCTGAATAAGAAAAAACATTTTTAGAAAAAGGTCCGCGCGCTTTCGTGTCAGTCTGTTTATGAACAGCATAATTAAAAAACAAATATTCGGATAAGTACCAAACTTAGTATTTAAGTTCGATATCTTCCGAGGATGCGACACGAAGATTTCAAAAAAAAAGAAAGCCCCCACTCACAACTATCTTTTACATGGAACATTTTTCGAAAATTTTGATTTTCTAAAATTAGCTCTATTTTGATTAAAATATTATACATTAAAGATATTTATATGACAAATAAAATGCATATCTTGAATTTTCTGGGAACAGCCTGTGAAGTCCTCTTCGTTCGGAAGGAATTTTGTATAATCTTGTATAACTGGTAAACGTTAAGCGATAGAGAAAACGTACTGCACAAGAAATGTAGATCTCTTTAAAACACACAGTTTATTTAAAATACGCTTTTTGTGGAATAAGTCATTTCTGAATTATCCCTTAATAATGGTCGAATTGTTCATTTCTGGTCATTCTGTTAAAGTACTTTCAATATTCACTCGTTTCTCGCGATTGCATGCAAACGGCATTGAATTTTAAGGCCGGCATATAGCGTCCAGTAAAAACATTTGACTATCGCTGTTCACTTTGTGTCTATAACGAAATGTGTAATGTAGCTATTTCTGCAAAGGTTTATTGGGATTAAAGCGTAGTAGATATAAAAATAAGCTTTAGTGAGAATAGTTTGTATATTCACTAATAAACGGCAGACGATAGAGAAAGTCATGTAAATGTATCACATCAGTTCTTTTTTAAGGGATTTAATAATGATTGAAGCTTATTTACAAACCGTTACTAAATGTTGATCGAGTTATTTGCAGAGTAAGCAGTAAGCCATTGTTTCAATTAATGGAGCATAACAAAAAGTCAGTGGAGCAAGTACCGGGCTTAATGTGTGTTATATATTTCTCTACAGTTTGGAACAGGAAGAAACTAATCAATTATTATCCACGGTGCTGCTAAATAGACAGTTTTTTATTCTCGTCACTTGGTTTTCCCTCTCAAGATTTCATCACATTTTTACTTTCTCTACTGCGACCTATAGTAAGTGGAGGAAGTATTTATACCTAGTTATTTAGTCGACTTACCCTCCTCGTATGTAGGACTTACACACCCTTACAACCGTGCCTAGGATCAGACGCCTGTCAAGGAGCAGACGAACATTGAAACAGAGAATGAAGAACCCGGGACGGGGTAATTAAATTGAGTTTTATTTACGGACGCTGTTTAACTGCTATGGATCTTAGCGTCCCCTTCTGTGTTGGGCGTAAAAGACCCAAAATTTTGCCAGAGGTCTCTTTATCAGGCTAGGGGTTTTTTTACGTGCCATAGATCTATGACACCTGACAACCGGTTTTACTTTCCTTCCGAGGTAAGCCATGCTAAGGATTTTTACGCCCGAAAAAATTCATGTCCCTCCGCCGGGTTTTAACCCGTGACCGCGGGAACTAGAGGAGAGCATGGTAACCACTAGACCACGGAGGACAACCTGGAATGGGGAATGGGGAATGGTCCCGTAGCTAGGTATGAGGTTGAGGAAGAAGATGGCATGGAATGAAGGCGAAATAGATGAAAGGAAAGGTTATGATAGAGCAATTAGTAAATGAATGGCGGGGGAAACCGGAGAATACGGAGAAAATCCGCCCAGAAGCCGCTTCGTCCACCAAGAATCCCACATGTGGGAGTCTGTGATCGAGCCCAGGCCGCCTTGGTGGGAACGGTCTAACCTCTCGGCCACGGCGTTGTCGGAAGTATTCAATCTACCAAAAAATCCGATAAGAGATTTCACCAGAAATACACGTTTTGAGATTCCTAGATCAAAATTTGCGTTTATAGAAAAAGGTTTGTTTGTTTGTGTATATGTACTTGTGTGTGTGTGTGTGTGCGCGCGCGCGCGCGCGCGTATGCGTGAGCATGTGAACAGGATAACCCTTAAACGAAAAGTCTGTTAAATGCCATACTCGGTATTTATATTCAGCATCTTCCAAGGTTACGACAGGAAGATTTTCAAGATAATCCGCCCACCCTAAACCACCCTTTACATGGAAAATGTCTCCATATTTTTAATTTTCGTAAAAACGGCCCTAATAATTTTTCTTAAAATGTATACCTACCACGTTTAAGATATCTGTGCATCAAATACATAACTCGAATTTTCTGGAAGTGGTCTGTGAAGCCCTCTTCATTCAGAAAGAATTTTATACAACCGCTAAACCTTAAGAGATAGACAAAATTACTACATATGAGTTGTAAACCGCTTTAAAATACAAATTTATTTCAAATGAGCTTTTGTTTTATGACGTCAGCCATTTCCGATATATTCATTGTTATTTATTTGATTTTTTAATGCGTTTATCATTATTTGAAGCACTGCTAACCTTCGGTTGTTTCTAGTGATGTCATGGAAAAAGCATGGAATTTCAAGACCAGTAGTTAGAGACCAGTTTTCGCTTTTTCTACTGCGTATATTAAGTAGGGAATTGCATTCTACCCAAAAATACGATATCGAGATTTCACCGGAAACGCACGTTTTGAGGTGTCCTGAATAAAAAAAAACATTTTTAGAAAAAGGTCCCTGTGTGTGCCTGTGTGTTTGTTTGTGAACAGTATTACTCAAAAACGAAAAGTCGAATAAATACCTAACTTGGCATTTGAGCTCACTATCATTCAAAGATGCGACACGAACATTTTCAAGAAAATACCCATCTCAGACTACCCCTTACATGGAACCTTTTCGAAAATTTTTATTTTCTCAAAAATGGTTCTAACAATTTTGATTAAAGCATCACACGTTTCAGATATTTTAACGTCAAATGAAATATATATCTTGAATTTTCTGGGAATGTCCCCAAAAGTCCTCTTCGTTCTGAATGATTTTCGCATAACTGGTAAACCGTAAGAGATAGGAAAAATGTTATTTCTCAAAAAAATGTAGATCTCATTAAAACACAATTTATGTCATACACACTTTTTATGTTCGAGTGAACCATTTCCGAGATATTCCTTGTTATTTGTTTGAATTTTCCAATAGTTATACTTTTTCTCGAATGGGAATTTGTTATTTGTCCTGGACATGAAAAGAGAATGGAATGCTCCACAAGCAACCAGCTCTTAAAACATTTGACTATCGCTTAAAGCCTACCATATTCCCCTTGCATCTAAGAAAATTAGTATTAAGATAGTTTCTGCAAACGTTTATCTCGATTAATATGAAGTAGACAGAGAATAAGCGTTTTTAAAACTAATTTGTACAAGAGTAGAGAAAGTCATGTGAGTGTAACATATCATATTTTTAAACATTTTATTATCACCATTTCCTTTGCACCTAAAACGAAATGTGTAATGCAACTATTTGTGCAAACGTTTATTTGAATTGTTTTGAAGTGGATAAAAGAATAAGGTTTTACGAGAGTATTTGTAGAAGGTTTATAAAAATAAACGGTAGTGAGTAGGGCAGTCAAGTGAATGTAACACGACAACAACATGTTGGCAGGCTGAAGGTCTGTTATATGATTCTGTACCTTCCCCTGATAGGGCTTAACCACTTTATAGATAGGATGTTGGGGATTAAGGATCGTGAGTGTGACTGAGGTAGAGGGCTATGAAAGGAGGTAGCAAGATTTGCTCCTCGATGGCTGCTGGTAAGGGTACAACGACCCTTATACCGCTGGTGTTGTGTAGTTCCAAACATTTTTATTGGGGTTTCTATTATAATGTTAATGTACAAGCACCTCTTGGATGGATTGTGTATCTGGTGGTGGAGAAATACGTCAGATTTTTCTCAAATCACTTTGAAATAAACATTCTAACAATGCATTTACAGAGATAACGAAGCAAGCGTCGTATACTGCATCATCTCTGTATTCAAAGATGACGATGCAGAGGATCTTGCCAACTCTGTATGTCACAACGAAAAGAAACACTCTAACCTCGAGAATAGCGTAACCGAGAAAAGAATCAATTTGTTGGCAACCTTGCGAGCGTGACTCATGCATGCAGGCTTCGTACAATTATTTGGCAATCCTCTGTTGAGGCAAAGGTTACCCAAGCCACAAGAAAAGATTGTGAGCTCAAGAAGGACAGATGTTTAGTTTAAGGCACTTTATCTACAACCAGATTTTAGACAGGGACTGGTCTCTATGGTACCAAACTTTTGTTTAGGTTGGGCGAATGTACGACAGTCTTTCAGACGGAAATACTATTACTTGGGAAAGTGCAGGAAGACGCCATAGGAATAGTCGGATCTTATAATCTCTGATAAACAGGCAGGCCTGAAGGCCCTCGATAGGTAACCATTTGGTTAATCCAAGTTAGTTTTAGAATACTTGTAAACGAGTCACAGCCATAACACACTGTTGTCAAGAGTTACTATTTCAAACAAGTACACCTTGATTTCTGAACCACAATTCTCCACCTTCTGTGTGACTTGTCTATGTAAATATATCTATTGATTGCTACAAAGAGGATTTTACAATCGATTTTCACAAGTGTTAACATATTTTGAATTTAAAATTTTAGAAACGATTCGAAATTACAAGCATATTTATGATATAAAATCAAATCTCCTTGGAACACTAGCAAACTTCAACTACAACTACATCATCATTCACTTGAATATCACGGCGAATTGACATCAAGGTAAGTCCAGATGTTGTGCTTCTCAAGTATGTCTTTAAATGATTAGCGTGGAAAAAGTTACTTTTACAGAAACAGTGGAAACTGGCAAAATGGCCGATATCTTGAGTTGAACATAGACAACCAAAGAAATCATATCTTTTAAGCTTTCTATCTTCTCAGATTATCTTAAGAAAATATGAAAAATAAAGACTCCCTTCCTGAAGAAACACTTTCCTCTGGAACAGGTTTTAGATAAAATATTTGAGCTTGCCTTTCCTTATCAAATTATTTTCATTGTTGTACTTTTAGGAACAATCAAACTTAAACTTAAATCGACGAACCAGGGTGACAATGTATTGTCTTACAGTAAATGATTTGAAGTAATTACTGGCTGGCCACGTAGCTCAGTCGGTAGAACACCTGCCTGTTGTGCGAAGGGTCCCGGATTCGATTCCCGGCTGGGGGTGGGAGTTTTCCTCTAGCCAAGATTCTAGCCACTTTCCTCCCCAGAATCGGAAGTGTAAATGAGAGTATGAATGTGAGTGATCTAATGATTAAAACACAAAAAGTGCAAGAAACCCAACGACAAGAGAATACGAGTTAACACCAGTAGAAATAAAATGAGAGAGCTGGCACAGTAGAGAGATGCCGACAAGCGATAAAGTTCTTTGTTCTACGCTGACAAGCCCCGCCCCCTCCCTTTGTGTGCTCACATGCCGTCAGGTCTCGTGTCGTTAGGCCCCGCCCCCTCTCGCTTTGTGTGCTCACCTAATGCCGACAGTGTCTGTGCTAACAGGTCCTACCCCCTCTCCCAATGCGTTCTACTGTGGCGTCATGACTTGAGGGAATTGTTTTCTCGAGTCCTGCCGCCCCTCTGCAAATTAATTAGGTAATGTTCGTCAAACATTTTTTATGACTACTAAGACCTGCACATTGCATCCTCGAGCAATTAAGTTTTTTGAATAATGAATTGTTGACTGCAGCTTGAGTATAAGTAGTCTGCTCACGGGAACAGTCTGTCATGTAATGAGAACACGCAGCCTTCTTCTATCTGGGGAAAGCGCTTGTCCATTAGCTGAACATGTTAGACGCTTTCAACACATTAATAGGCTTTTAAGTTTACATTCTGGATCTGTTTACATACATTAGCGAACGACCTACTTCCGCCTGGCGGTAACGGTGACCTCTATTAGCTGACCCGTTAGACGCTTTCACCCCAATTAGCGAACAATGTCAGTAATTGTTTTCCTAAGTGCTCTGCCCAACACTCAACACTTCAGATTTTAGCGATGGAAATGATATAACAAGCAGCAGCTTCTCCAACGAGTTCCAAGTTGACCAGGATGGCCGGGTTCGAATTACAAATTCAGCTTCTAATAACTCAGAGACTAATTACGATAAAGACGTCAAATAAAGTTTATTACATTAATGTCATTAGATAGTTTCTTGTGAATGTATATTTGGGTACATGGTGTCCAGGGTTCGAATACCGATAAAATGTAATTTAATTATAAATTTAATAACTCCTAAACTAATTAAGATAAAGACGCCAAATAAACTTTATTGCCTTTATGTTATTAGGTATTATCTTGTGGATGTGTAATTAGATACCTGACGTTCTGGGTTCGAGCCTAATTTTTAAATCGTCATTATCTCAGAAACTAAGAGAGGTAGACGAGTGAACCAAAGCATGATTGATAGCTCCTATGAGAGGCAATTAATACTGTATATAATTTTCAATCAGCTGTCCTTACTTCGAATCCCGATCTTTCAATCACTTACTTATTTTTCTCTATACTCTAGAATATATCACTTAGCTTGATGCTGTAAATGCATACAGCACCCTTAAACACATCAAAGTAATATTGTAAATAATTCTGGTTCTGGTGTCCAGGGTTCGAATACCGATAAAATGTAATTTAATTATAAATTTAATAACTCCTAAACTAATTAAGATAAAGACACCAAATAAACTTTTATAGGGGGAAAGGATGCTCTCCTGAAACATTAGGTCTCTAGATAGAAGTATTTATAGGGGAGAGATAGGAATACCAGGGCTGATGCTAGGCTAGTCAGATGCTAAAGGAGGGAGGGATATGCTTTATACGAGAGAGATAGGGAACACAAGAAAGATGCTATACTAAACAGGACTTGAAGGATAGAATATGGGCGATATAGCGAACCGAGGAGAGGTATTAGGATAGGAGTTTTGAATGATGGAGTAGGTGTTTATATGCGAGAGATAGGGAATACGAGGGTCGATGCTAGGCTAGACGGTGTTGAATGAGGGAATGCATCTTATATGAGAGAGGTAGGGGAATATGAGGAGAAGTGCTAGGCTAGTCGGGAAGGTCTGAATGAGAGAGTATACGTCTATATGGGAAAATATAGGGAAAACGAAGGTAGGTGCTAGGTTGAGAGAGTCTTCAAGGAGGAAAATGCATTTATATGAGAGCGTTAGGGCATACGAGGAGAGGTGCTAGTCTAGACATGGTTTGAGGATTAGAGTATACGTTTATATGGGAGAAATATGGAAAACGGGAGAGATACAAGGATAGACAGAGATTGAAGGAGGAGGAATGTAGGTTTATACTGTAATATAGAGAGTAATTCGATTATAAAACTTTTCTCATCCAGCCTTACAACACTTTTATATACTTATTTTCTAAACCTTACAAACTTTATATTTGTTAAACAGTAGTGCGCGAGACGGAGAGGGACAAACAGTATATCGGTTTACAGTGAAGTATACATCCTAACCTATTCCCACCTTGTTTGTTCTGGATCTTCTCATTGTCTATCATCTAACGTAAACACGTAACAAGACGTAACACAGGAAATCATACATATGGCACATTAAAAAAATAAAGGTATATATAATGAAACATAAACAAGTAGACAGAGGGTCATCGATACATAGAAAACCAGGAGTTGTATGTACTGAGACCATAGATTAGTATAGGCAAACAACAAAGAAGTGAATTTATAGTGTAAATAGCCAAATATTTTCAAATATTATTATAGTCTAAAAGTATATAACTTAATTATGTATCGAGTATTGAGAAATAAACGTTATTCATTATTCACTAATCTCAGATCACTGCAATTGTATTGAATCAATTCACAATTGCTAATGCCATTCAACTTTCATTCGTCTCTGATACATAAACAAATTGCAAAATGGAGAAGGACGAAAGTAATAAAAAGACTCAGGCAGCAAATTTTAAGAAAGAAGAGAAAGATATATGACCGACTTTGTTTTGGAACACAAATTAGTCTTGAAAATAAAATGACTGATAGCTCTGCTAAGCGTAAGGAAGAGACATGGAAATAAATTGCAAATGAATACAATTCTAGGTTGGAAAAGAAGATAAACAACATTCATGTAAACCAATTTTTAAAAATCAGTTTAACTGAATACATGTAAAAAAACATATCACTTTACAAAAAGTAATGCAGACAACATTTATTTTTTATAAACATTATCCTATTACATTACTTTACAAAAAACCATACATATTTCCTAAAGGCAAAGGTGATAGTCTAGACATTCTAAACACTCAGTTATATAATCATATACATCACACAGAAAGAGACCTGCATTATCAGTAAAAAAACTAAACATCTCAACAATGTCTGAATGATGTATTTTATAAGTACAAGTTTTTTGATATTTCAAAGTTCCTGTTAACCATGGCAGTAATTGATTAACACAATTTCTCGATCCTGTCATGCTATAACTTTAGATGCTTTCAGCTTACTTATAATTTCCTCAATCTCTTGTGTGTGACTATTATTACCAGCATCCCTCGACGCAATTAGTAACCTCAATATATTTACTAGTCTATTCGGATTTTCAAGCGTTGATATCACTGAATCATCATCATCTGAAGATTTCATATTCTCGCAACTTCCGATGTATCCAGATTTTTCACCAACAGTAGTCTCCAGTGAAGGACAGAGGCTTGATCCGGTATAACATTCCCCTCTATACATCTTCGGATCTTCAAGTGCAGGTGAGAGAGTCGATTCAGTATAACATGTTGCTCTATGAAACTTAAATCTTGACAAAGAACGATTCTTAAAAATCCGCCCGCATACACAGCATCTAATAACGCGTTTTCCTCCATGTGTAATGTATGAAAAATCGTGTTTCTCATTCGTCAGTTGCACAGATTTTCTCGGGCAGTAGCTCATGCTAAAACTAAAAGAAATTAAATGAATACGTGAATGCTAACGCTCGAAGGAATTAAAAGCGAATGAATGAATTCATAACACGCACCTATGTATATATCCAGGATGAGGACGACGGAGGGAATTGCGATCAATGCATAGCAGGGAGAAAGGATACTCTCTTGAAACATTAGTCATCTAAACAACTATTGTTCACGGAGCCTGTAGACGTCAGGTTGAATGGGACAGACCTCAGCTTCAAATCTTTAAGGGTACGGACCCCTGGCTTTTGCCTGGCATGTATACTAAACCATCCTAACAGCGTAACATTACATAACAACGACACGTAACCAGAAAATGACGAGTGCGAGCATGGAAAAAAGGATGCTCGCTGAGAACATTAGTGGAAAAGGATGCTCTCTGGAAACAGTCGCCATCCGCACAACGGATTGTCCCTAACATTTCCAGATTTCAAAACGTTCAACATCGTGACGCGCTACTGTCATCTACATTTCGACGAAATTTTACCTCCTGAATTAGTTTGATGCTCTGTATAGAACCTCAGAACATGCATTACGCTGCGTGTCCCTAGCGTTTCCAGCTCCTGAATCGTTCCAGCTAGTGGAATGCCTCTACCATCTTCATGTCAACGATCTGTTACTCTGAATTAAACTTTGGTGATATGTATAAACCTGTACAACATGCATTACGCTATGTAACAGACTCATCACGCTATGTAACAACACAATCACGCTATGTAACAACTGATCACGCTATGTAACAACATGATCACGCTATGTAACAACCTGAGCACGCTATGTAACAACATGATCACGCTATGTAACAACCTGAGCACGCTATGTAACAACATGATCACGCTATGTAACAACCTGAGCACGCTATGTAACAACATGATCACGCTATGTAACAACTGATCACGCTATGTAACAACCTGAGCAGGCTATGTAACAACATGTTCACGCTATGTAACAACCTGAGCACGCTATGTAACAACCTGAGCACGCTATGTAACAACATGTTCACGCTATGTAACAAAATGAACACGCTATGTAACAATACGATCACGCTATGTAACAACCTGATTACGCTATGTAACAACTGATCACACTATGTAACAACATGATCACGCTATGTAACAACCTGAGCACGCTATGTAACAACATGATCACGCTATGTAACAACCTGAGCACGCCATGTAACAACATGATCACGCTATGTAACAAAATGTTCACGCTATGTAACAACACGATCACCCTATGTAACAACCTGAGCACGCTATGTAACAACATGATCACGCTATGTAACAACATGATCACGCTATGTAACAACCTGAGCACGCTATGTAACAACATGATCACGCTATGTAACAACATGAACACGCTATGTAACAACCTGAGCACGCTATGTAACAACCTGAGCACGCTATGTAACAAACTGAGCACGCTATGTAACAACATGTTCACGCTATGTAACAACCTGAGCACGCTATGTAACAACCTGAGCACGCTATGTAACAATACGATCACGCTATGTAACAACCTGATTACGCTATGTAACAACTGATCACGCTATGTAACAACATGATCACGCTATGTAACAACCTGAGCACGCTATGTAACAACATGATCACGCTATGTAACAACATGATCACGCTATGTAACAACATGATCACGCTATGTAACAACCTGAGCACGCTATGTAACAACATGATCACGCTATGTAACAACTGATCACGCTATGTAACAACATGATCACGCTATGTAACAACATGATCACGCTATGTAACAACATGATCACGCTATGTAACAACCTGAGCACGCTATGTAACAACATGATCACGCTATGTAACAACCTGAGCACGCTATGTAACAACCTGAGCACGCCATGTAACAACATGTTCACGCTATGTAACAACCTGATCACGCTATGTAACAACCTGAGCACGCTATGTAACAACATGTTCACGCTATGTAACAACATGAACACGCTATGTAACAACATGATCACGCTGTGTAACAACCTGATCGCGCTATGTAACAACCTGATCAGTCTATGTAACAACATGTTCACGCTATGTAACAACATGATCACGCTATGTAACAATCTGATCACGCTATGTAACAACATGTTCACGCTATGTAACAACACGATCACGCTATGTAACAACACGATCACGCTATGTAACAACCTGATCACGCTATGAAACAACATGTTCACGCTATGTAACAACATGATCACGCTATGTAACAACATGATCACGCTATGTAACAACCTGATTACGCTATGTAACAACATGATCACGCTATGTAACAACCTGATCACGCTATGTAACAACCTGATCACGCTATGTAACAACATGTTCACGCTATGTAACAACACGATCACGCTATGTAACAACACGATCACGCTATGTAACAACATGAACACGCCATGTAACAACCTGATCACGCTATGTAACAACATGATCACGCTATGTAACAACCTGATCACGCTATGTAACAACATGTTCACGCTATGTAACAACTGATCACACTATGTAACAACATGAACACGCCATGTAACAACCTGATCACGCTATGTAACAACATGTTCACGCTATGTAACAACTGATCACACTATGTAACAACATGATCACGCTATGTAACAACCTGAGCACGCTATGTAACAACATGCTCACGCTATGTAACATCATGAACACGCTATGTAACAATACGATCATGCTATGTAACAACATGTTCACGCTATGTAACAACACGATCACGCTATGTAACAACACGATCACGCTATGTAACAACCTGATCACGCTATGTAACAACACGATCACGCTATGTAACAACCTGATCACGCTATGTAACATGTTCACGCTATGTAACAACATGATCATGCTATGTAACAACATGTTCACGCTATGTAACAACATGATCACGCTATGTAACAACCTGATTACGCTATGTAACAACCCTATCACGCTATGTAACAACTTGATCACGATATGTAACAACATGATCACGCTATGTAACAACCTGATTACGCTATGTAACAACCCTATCACGCTACGTAATAACTTGATCACGCTATGTAACAATCTGATCACGCTATGTAACAACATGATCACGCTATGTAAATAGGGTGGACCGTTTAAGTTGAGGCTATACAATATATCCAAAACTAATCGTTGTAGAAAGAAATGTCCTTAATAAAACTTGATAGATATTGTGACGAAAGTAAATGCCGCTAGTCGTATTTTGTTTGGAGGACGTTGTGATGGTCATTTCAGGGTCTTTTTAAATGGGACCCTAATTGTAGGTTCCCATTTAAAAAAATAAATTGACCCAAGATGACCCTCATAACGGCCTCCAAACAAAACACGACTAGCGGCATTTACTTTCCTCACAATATCTATCAAGTTTTATTAAAGACATTTCTTTCTACAACGCTTAGTTTTGGATATATTGTATAGCCTCAACTTAAACGGTCCACCCTATTTACATAGCGTGATCATGTTGTTACATAGCGTGATCAGATTGTTACATAGCGTGATCAAGTTGTTACATAGCGTGATAGGGTTGTTACATAGCGTAATCAGGTTATTACATAGCGTGATCATGTTGTTACATAGCGTGATCAAGTTGTTACATAGCGTGATAGGGTTGTTACATAGCGTAATCAGGTTGTTACATAGCGTGATCATGTTGTTACATAGCGTGAACATGTTGTTACATAGCATGATCATGTTGTTACATAGCGTGAACATGTTGTTACATAGCGTGATCTGGTTGTTACATAGTGTGATCGTGTTGTTACATAGCGTGATCAGGTTGTTACATAGCGTGATCGTGTTGTTACATAGCGTGATCGTGTTGTTACATAGCGTGAACATGTTGTTACATAGCATGATCGTATTGTTACATAGCGTGTTCATGATGTTACATAGCGTGAGCATGTTGTTACATAGCGTGCTCAGGTTGTTACATAGCGTGATCATGTTGTTACATAGTGTGATCAGTTGTTACATAGCGTGAACATGTTGTTACATAGCGTGATCAGGTTGTTACATGGCGTGTTCATGTTGTTACATGGTGTGATCAGTTGTTACATAGCGTGAACATGTTGTTACATAGCGTGATCAGGTTGTTACATAGCGTGATCATGTTGTTACATAGCGTGATCAGGTTGTTACATGGCGTGTTCATGTTGTTACATAGCGTGATCGTGTTGTTACATAGCGTGATCGTGTTGTTACATAGCGTGAACATGTTGTTACATAGCGTGATCAGGTTGTTACATAGCGTGATCAGGTTGTTACATAGCGTGATCATGTTGTTACATAGCGTAATCAGGTTGTTACATAGCGTGATCATGTTGTACATAGCGTGATCATGTTGTTACATAGCGTGAACATGTTGTTTCATAGCGTGATCAGGTTGTTACATAGCGTGATCGTGTTGTTACATAGCGTGATCGTGTTGTTACATAGCGTGAACATGTAGTTACATAGCGTGATCAGATTGTTACATAGGGTGATCATGTTGTTACATAGCGTGAACATGTTGTTACATAGAGTGATCAGGTTGTTACATAGCGTGATCAGGTTGTTACATAGCGTGATCATGTTGTTACATAGCGTGTTCATGTTGTTACATAGCGTGAACATGTTGTTACATAGCGTGCTCAGGTTGTTACATAGCGTGATCAGGTTGTTACATAGCGTGAACATGTTGTTACATAGCGTGCTCAGGTTGTTACATAGCGTGCTCAGGTTGTTACATAGCGTGATCATGTTGTTACATAGCGTGCTCAGGTTGTTACATAGCGTGATCATGTTGTTACATAGCGTGATCATGTTGTTACATAGCGTGATCAGTTGTTACATAGCGTGATCATGTTGTTACATAGCGTGCTCAGGTTGTTACATAGCGTGATCATGTTGTTACATAGCGTGATCATGTTGTTACATAGCGTGATCATGTTGTTACATAGCGTGCTCAGGTTGTTGCATAGCGTGATCATGTTGTTACATAGCGTGATCAGTTGTTACATAGCGTAATCAGGTTGTTACATAGCGTGATCGTATTGTTACATAGCGTGCTCAGGTTGTTACATAGCGTGCTCAGGTTGTTACATAGCGTGAACATGTTGTTACATAGCGTGCTCAGTTTGTTACATAGCGTGCTCAGGTTGTTACATAGCGTGCTCAGGTTGTTACATAGCGTGTTCATGTTGTTACATAGCGTGATCATGTTGTTACATAGCGTGCTCAGGTTGTTACATAGCGTGATCATGTTGTTACATAGCGTGATCATGTTGTTACATAGCGTGCTCAGGTTGTTACATAGGGTGATCGTGTTGTTACATAGCGTGAACATTTTGTTACATAGCGTGATCATGTTGTTACATGGCGTGCTCAGGTTGTTACATAGCGTGATCATGTTGTTACATAGCGTGCTCAGGTTGTTACATAGCGTGATCATGTTGTTACATAGTGTGATCAGTTGTTACATAGCGTAATCAGGTTGTTACATAGCGTGATCGTATTGTTACATAGCGTGTTCATGTTGTTACATAGCGTGAACATGTTGTTACATAGCGTGCTCAGGTTGTTACATAGCGTGCTCAGGTTGTTACATAGCGTGAACATGTTGTTACATAGCCTGCTCAGGTTGTTACATAGCGTGATCAGTTGTTACATAGCGTGATCATGTTGTTACATAGCGTGCTCAGGTTGTTACATAGCGTGATCATGTTGTTACATAGCGTGCTCAGGTTGTTACATAGCGTGATCATGTTGTTACATAGCGTGCTCAGGTTGTTACATAGCGTGATCATGTTGTTACATAGCGTGATCAGTTGTTACATAGCGTGATTGTGTTGTTACATAGCGTGATGAGTCTGTTACATAGCGTAATGCATGTTGTACAGGTCTATACATATCACCAAAGTTTAATTCAGAGTAACAGATCGTTGACATGAAGATGGTAGAGGCATTCCACTAGCTGGAACGATTCAGGAGCTGGAAACGCTAGGGACACGCAGCGTAATGCATGTTCTGAGGTTCTATACAGAGCATCAAACTAATTCAGGAGGTAAAATTTCGTCGAAATGTAGATGACAGTAGCGCGTCACGATGTTGAACGTTTTGAAATCTGGAAATGTTAGGGACAATCCGTTGTGCGGATGGCGACTGTTTCCAGAGAGCATCCTTTTCCACTAATGTTCTCAGCGAGCATCCTTTTTTCCATGCTCGCACTCGTCATGTTCTGGTTACGTGTCGTTGTTATGTAATGTTACGCTGTTAGGATGGTTTAGTATACATGCCAGGCAAAAGCCAGGGGTCCGTACCCTTAAAGATTTGAAGCTGAGGTCTGTCCCATTCAACCTGACGTCTACAGGCTCCGTGAACAATAGTTGTTTAGATGACTAATGTTTCAAGAGAGTATCCTTTCTCCCTGCTATGCATTGATCGCAATTCCCTCCGTCGTCCTCATCCTGGATATATACATAGGTGCGTGTTATGAATTCATTCATTCGCTTTTAATTCCTTCGAGCGTTAGCATTCACGTATTCATTTAATTTCTTTTAGTTTTAGCATGAGCTACTGCCCGAGAAAATCTGTGCAACTGACGAATGAGAAACACGATTTTTCATACATTACACATGGAGGAAAACGCGTTATTAGATGCTGTGTATGCGGGCGGATTTTTAAGAATCGTTCTTTGTCAAGATTTAAGTTTCATAGAGCAACATGTTATACTGAATCGACTCTCTCACCTGCACTTGAAGATCCGAAGATGTATAGAGGGGAATGTTATACCGGATCAAGCCTCTGTCCTTCACTGGAGACTACTGTTGGTGAAAAATCTGGATACATCGGAAGTTGCGAGAATATGAAATCTTCAGATGATGATGATTCAGTGATATCAACGCTTGAAAATCCGAATAGACTAGTAAATATATTGAGGTTACTAATTGCGTCGAGGGATGCTGGTAATAATAGTCACACACAAGAGATTGAGGAAATTATAAGTAAGCTGAAAGCATCTAAAGTTATAGCATGACAGGATCGAGAAATTGTGTTAATCAATTACTGCCATGGTTAACAGGAACTTTGAAATATCAAAAAACTTGTACTTATAAAATACATCATTCAGACATTGTTGAGATGTTTAGTTTTTTTACTGATAATGCAGGTCTCTTTCTGTGTGATGTATATGATTATATAACTGAGTGTTTAGAATGTCTAGACTATCACCTTTGCCTTTAGGAAATATGTATGGTTTTTTGTAAAGTAATGTAATAGGATAATGTTTATAAAAAATAAATGTTGTCTGCATTACTTTTTGTAAAGTGATATGTTTTTTTACATGTATTCAGTTAAACTGATTTTTAAAAATTGGTTTACATGAATGTTGTGTATCTTCTTTTCCAACCTAGAATTGTATTCATTTGCAATTTATTTCCATGTCTCTTCCTTACGCTTAGCAGAGCTATCAGTCATTTTATTTTCGAGACTAATTTGTGTTCCAAAACAAAGTCGGTCATATATCTTTCTCTTCTTTCTTAAAATTTGCTGCCTGAGTCTTTTTATTACTTTCGTCCTTCTCCATTTTGCAATTTGTTTATGTATCAGAGACGAATGAAAGTTGAATGGCATTAGCAATTGTGAATTGATTCAATACAATTGCAGTGATCTGAGATTAGTGAATAATGAATAACGTTTATTTCTCAATACTCGATACATAATTAAGTTATATACTTTTAGACTATAATAATATTTGAAAATATTTGGCTATTTACACTATAAATTCACTTCTTTGTTGTTTGCCTATACTAATCTATGGTCTCAGTACATACAACTCCTGGTTTTCTATGTATCGATGACCCTCTGTCTACTTGTTTATGTTTCATTATATATACCTTTATCTTTTTAATGTGCCATATGTATGATTTCCTGTGTTACGTCTTGTTACGTGTTTACGTTAGATGATAGACAATGAGAAGATCCAGAACAAACAAGGTGGGAATAGGTTAGGATGTATACTTCACTGTAAACCGATATACTGTTTGTCCCTCTCCGTCTCGCGCACTACTGTTTAACAAATATAAAGTTTGTAAGGTTTAGAAAATAAGTATATAAAAGTGTTGTAAGGCTGGATGAGAAAAGTTTTATAATCGAATTACTCTCTATATTACAGTATAAACCTACATTCCTCCTCCTTCAATCTCTGTCTATCCTTGTATCTCTCCCGTTTTCCATATTTCTCCCATATAAACGTATACTCTAATCCTCAAACCATGTCTAGACTAGCACCTCTCCTCGTATGCCCTAACGCTCTCATATAAATGCATTTTCCTCCTTGAAGACTCTCTCAACCTAGCACCTACCTTCGTTTTCCCTATATTTTCCCATATAGACGTATACTCTCTCATTCAGACCTTCCCGACTAGCCTAGCACTTCTCCTCATATTCCCCTACCTCTCTCATATAAGATGCATTCCCTCATTCAACACCGTCTAGCCTAGCATCGACCCTCGTATTCCCTATCTCTCGCATATAAACACCTACTCCATCATTCAAAACTCCTATCCTAATACCTCTCCTCGGTTCGCTATATCGCCCATATTCTATCCTTCAAGTCCTGTTTAGTATAGCATCTTTCTTGTGTTCCCTATCTCTCTCGTATAAAGCATATCCCTCCCTCCTTTAGCATCTGACTAGCCTAGCATCAGCCCTGGTATTCCTATCTCTCCCCTATAAATACTTCTATCTAGAGACCTAATGTTTCAGGAGAGCATCCTTTCCCCCTATAAAAGTTTATTTGGTGTCTTTATCTTAATTAGTTTAGGAGTTATTAAATTTATAATTAAATTACATTTTATCGGTATTCGAACCCTGGACACCAGAACCAGAATTATTTACAATATTACTTTGATGTGTTTAAGGGTGCTGTATGCATTTACAGCATCAAGCTAAGTGATATATTCTAGAGTATAGAGAAAAATAAGTAAGTGATTGAAAGATCGGGATTCGAAGTAAGGACAGCTGATTGAAAATTATATACAGTATTAATTGCCTCTCATAGGAGCTATCAATCATGCTTTGGTTCACTCGTCTACCTCTCTTAGTTTCTGAGATAATGACGATTTAAAAATTAGGCTCGAACCCAGAACGTCAGGTATCTAATTACACATTCACAAGATAATACCTAATAACATAAAGGCAATAAAGTTTATTTGGCGTCTTTATCTTAATTAGTTTAGGAGTTATTAAATTTATAATTAAATTACATTTTATCGGTATTCGAACCCTGGACACCAGAAACAAAATTATTTACAATATTAGTTTGATATGTTTAAAGGTGCTGTATACATTTACAGCATCAATCTAAGTGATATATTCTAGAGTATAGAGAAAAAATAAGTAAGTGATTGAAAGATCGGGATTTGAAGTAAGGATAACTGATTGAAAATTATATACAGTATTAATTGCCCATCATAGGAGCTATCAATCATGCTTTGGTCAACTCCTCTACCTCTCTTAGTTTCTGAGATAATGACGATTTAAAATTAGGCTCGAACCCAGAACGTCAGGTATCTAAATACACATCCACAAGATACTACCTAATAACATAAACACAATAAAGTTTATTTGGTATCTTTATCTTAATTAGTTTAGGAGTTATTAAATTTATAATTAAATTACATTTTATTGGTATTCGAACCCTGGACACCAGAAACAAAATTATTTACAATATTAGTTTGATATGTTTAAAGGTGCTGTATGCATTTACAGCATCAATCTAAGTGATATATTCTAGAGTATAGAGAAAAAATAAGTAAGTGATTGAAAGATCGGGATTCGAAGTAAGGACAACTGATTAAAAATTATATACAGTATTAATTGCCCATCATAGGAGCTAGCAATCATGCTTTGGTCAACTCCTCTACCTCTCTTAGTTTCTGAGATAATGACGATTTAAAATTAGGATCGAACCCAGAACGTCAGGTATCTAATTACACATCCACAAGATCATACCTAATAACATAAAGGCAATAAAGTTTATTTGGCGTCTTTATCTTAATTAGTTTAGAAGTTATTAAATTTATAATTAAACTACATTTTATCGGTATTCGAACCCTGGACACCAGAAACAAAATTATTTACAATATTAGTTTGATATGTTTAAAGGTGCTGTATGCAGTTACAGCATCAATCTAAGTGATATATTCTAGAGTATAGAGAAAAAATAAGTAAGTGATTGAAAGATCGGGATTCGAAGTAAGGACAACTGATTGAAAATTATATACAGTATTAATTACCCCTCATAGGAGCTATCAATCATGCTTTGGTTCACTCGTCTACCTCTCTTAGTTTCTGAGATAATGACGATTTAAAAATTAGGCTCGAACCCAGAACGTCAGGTATCTAATTACACATCCACAAGATAATACCTAATAACATAAAGGCAATAAAGTTTATTTGGTGTCTTTATCTTAATTAGTTTAGGAGTTATTAAATTTATAATTAAATTACATTTTATCGGTATTCGAACCCTGGACACCATGTACCCAAATATACATTCACAAGAAACTATCTAATGACATTAATGTAATAAACTTTATTTGACGTCTTTATCGTAATTAGTCTCTGAGTTATTAGAAGCTGAATTTGTAATTCGAACCCGGCCATCCTGGTCAACTTGGAACTCGTTGGAGAAGCTGCTGCTTGTTATATCATTTCCATCGCTAAAATCTGAAGTGTTGAGTGTTGGGCAGAGCACTTAGGAAAACAATTACTGACATTGTTCGCTAATTGGGGTGAAAGCGTCTAACGGGTCAGCTAATAGAGGTCACCGTTACCGCCAGGCGGAAGTAGGTCGTTCGCTAATGTATGTAAACAGATCCAGAATGTAAACTTAAAAGCCTATTAATGTGTTGAAAGCGTCTAACATGTTCAGCTAATGGACAAGCGCTTTCCCCAGATAGAAGAAGGCTGCGTGTTCTCATTACATGACAGACTGTTCCCGTGAGCAGACTACTTATACTCAAGCTCCAGTCAACAATTCATTATTCAAAAAACTTAATTGCTCGAGGATGCAATGTGCAGGTCTTAGTAGTCATAAAAAAATGTTTGACGAACATTACCTAATTAATTTGCCGAGGGGCGGCAGGACTCGAGAAAACAATTCCCTCAAGTCATGACGCCACAGTAGAACGCATTGGGAGAGGGGGTAGGACCTGTTAGCACAGACACTGTCGGCATTAGGTGAGCACACAAAGGGAGGGGGCGGGGCTTGTCAGCGTAGAACAAAGAAATTTATCGCTTGTCGGCATCTCTCTACTGTGCCAGCTCTCTCATTTTATTTCTACTAACACCGTTGCCGATAAGACCATGTAGTTAAAGGTGGGCATAAATGGAACTAAAAAAAAGTTGAATTACTGCAAATAGGTTAGTGTTTTTATCCAGAAACCTTACTTAAGTGTAATAATTACATTTATAACCATCAGTTAAGAGGGTTGTTAATTTTAATGAATAATGTAAGTGATAGAACGGGCGTAAACACATTAATAGTATATTGTGATGGACTAGGCTATCACAGACTCAAACAAATTTATCACTTAACATCCACTATAGGGCTTTTTTGGGGAGGGGGCTTTGGTCGTCAATGTCCAATTAGCCATCAGGATGTCATATTTATATTAAATTCACATACGCATTTGCTCTCTCATTCGCTCGTCCTGTATGGTGTAGTGGTTACCATGCTAACCTCTAGTTCCCGAGGTCACGGGTTCACACCCGGCTGGGGGCGATGGGTTTTTTCGGGGGTAAAAATAATTAGCATGGCTTCTTTCGGAAGGAAAGTAAAGCCGGTGGTCACGTGTCGCAGATTTACGGCATGTAAAAGAACCTCAAGCTGATAAAAGAGGCCTCTGAGCAAAATTAGCGGTATTGCACGTCCAATATATAATGGAACGTTAAGACCACAGTAGTTAAAGAGCGTCCATAAATAAAACTCAATTTAATTTTATTTTACTCTCTCACTCATACTTCCAGACTCTAAGGAGAATGAGGTACAATCCTAGCTAAAGAAAAATTCCCTATCCTCCAGCCAGGAATGGAACCCTTGCGTTTGGAAGCTAGCATGCTAACCACCAGACCACAGAGGCAGCTCAACGATAGGGTTTTGAAATGCAGTAGACTAAATAGAAGTACATATTAACCGTTGAGCTTAAATTGTAAATTCTAGGCGGCCAGTTATCAGATAGCACTACTGCATGGACCATCGTGTTAAGCGAGCTCTAAAATTACATCCTTTTTAACCCTTTGTGTAAAGGATACTAATTAGCAAAGTAACGATGGGAACTTCTTTGGTTCTCACACGTACACAGAATCTGAAAAGAATGCGGCAGGTTCAGCAACCGCGAGCACAGTTTTTGGTCATGCACCTCGATGACATTGTAATCTGTGTCACCTTAGTTTCCTTCATCAAGTTAATGTGACAAAAGACACAAGATTGTCGCATAGGAATTTCTCACGAGTTGTTTTCGTAATTGTAGCGGTAAATGTTTTTCTGGTCTTCAGAAGAAGTTTTATAATTGAGGTATTTTTCCTGACTTTGAGAAATTATCAGGGTAAAACCTTTAATTTCTTGCTTCATGAGACGAAGTCGCATTTTCTTTTCAAGTAAGGTCTTCTTATGTAAACTCTCTTAACTGCGGCCTGGCTATCTGACAAAATAAGGATGTTTATCAATGTAGTATCTCCTTATATTTTCATGTATGGATTAAATAATAGCATAAATTTCTGTTTCAAAAACAGTAGTATATTCACCCTTGGAGAAAGACTTTTCACATCTTGGTCTTATGCCATACACTCGAGATCCAGTTCCTAAGCCATCATCAGGAATGCATTAACACAAGGACTGGTCTTAAATTGTCTTAATACACTCATAAGCCTGGCAGAACAGAAGGAAATTCAGATCATCTGGGTGCCAGATCACTGTGGCATTAAGAGAAATGAAAAAGCTGATGAATTAGCACGCAAAGCACAGCTTTCCACTTTATTGGACTACAGCTGGCTCCATAACATCTCGGTGTTTGGTAAGAGAATCTGTTAATAACTGGTTTAAGATAAAACATTTTTAAACCTTCTTAAAACCCCAGGAAATCTATTTGTTAGAAACCCATGCAAGAAAAGAGCTGAAAACTTGCTTAAATGCAGCAGATTTCAACTGAGAACAGTTACTGCCTTCTTCACAGGACGTGCTCCTGGGAAAAAGCATCTTAATACCATGACACTGCTTCAGGGTAACTTAGATTGTGGATTATGTAAGAAAGAAACCGAAACAGCCCAACACAATTTATGCTCCTGCGAGGGTTAGCTCACAGAAGATGATTACTTTTGGGAAAATTGATTTAGAACCAGAAGATTTTGGTTCAAACTTTTCCATGGGATTGTATTCCTTGGTAAAGGATACAGACATAATAAGTTGTGATTTAGACGATACAGGTGAATTGCGTCCCGAGTAAATAATGGAAAACTATGAAACAGAAAGACAAGACAATGCCAACTAACTTGTTGATTGAGCATTGAAATTCTCAGTTAGATAACTAAATCCTCTTGTACATGATCAAACTTGTTTTTCATTCATGAGATTACAAGAAAAATGATTAAATGAAAAATGCTTGACAAGATTCAACAAGACTGGCAAGACTTGACAATGTCATAAATGTATATTAGTCACACGTTGTCTTTTCTAAACCCCTTCAGAACACATTGAAAATTTATCACGTGCAAATTAATTTACTATTAGCGTCACAGTATAACAATTTGCAATGAAATATTGTTCTTTACGTAATTACATAGCATTTTCACGCCTATTAAAATAATATTGACGAATACAATGGAAACAACATGAATTGAAAGGTTAATTACACTATATAACATAGCATTAATGCATTATTGTATACTTCGGAAATCTGCTAAGCAAATTTCTTCATCTTGTGGTAATCAACAGAGGCCTCAATGTTTTCTTTTCGCAGAAAATGTTGCAGATTTCATGACGCACTGTAAATTCTCGCATTTCACTGACCAAAATCTATCAAATCTTTGACTGTTTAGGGCATGTCCTTATTTGCCTTCAAGATTTTCAAAGGCTTTTAAGACTATAGGGAGCAATTTCAAGAAAAATTGTGAAGGTGTGACAACTTTTGTAAAGCATTGAATTTGGCAGAACATTGATCGTGTACGATCATTTAAGACATGTTTACATCAACTTAAGACATGTTTACTAGAATTTTAACTCTCATACCCTAAATCATAGAAGTTTTTTACGCTAAAACAGCATGTCGGTCATGATATATAAATGATATGAAATATTTTCCTGAGTTGATGATGGGTAAAAACAAAGTACCGGATAAAAGCCTATTAAAGCGTCTTTGATCTGCAGGAATCAAGATTATGGCATCTTGAAGCAACTCGAGCAGTCTCTCCAAATGTCCACAGCACTACCCATTTTACTGTTCCTAAGAGAAGTGTCCCTAGGAATATTCTTGTCTTCTGTATGTTATTTGCTTTACTGTGATAATGCGTACACTGCACGCTCAGAGAGACGGGACTAAAACTTCAAAATGTGAGGAAATAAAGAAATAAAAAGAGAACACAATCGAATACTGAAGAGACTTTGCAGAGTACATTTTTTGTTGTCTCTCCCATGTACCTAGTAGGTAGAGAAGACACAAAAAGTCTTTATAGAGATTTCACCGGAAGTAGGTGTTTTGATGCCCCCTGAATCCAAAAAATTTTTTTAGAAAAGATCTCTATGTGTGTGTCTATGTGTCTGAACTGACTAACTCAAAACCGAACGGGATGGCACAGGCGGTTGCGTGGCCCGCATTCGGGAGGTCGTCGGTTCGATTTCCGCGGTCGAACTTCCTGATCCATGTTTTTTTTTCGGAGATTTCGCCGGGTCACTAGGCGAATGTTAGGAAGGCTCATTGGCTCTCCCGAGGTTCTCTTCCCCCATTACCTCTCATTTCACCTTCCTTTTTCACGATACAGGTTCGCTGTGTGTCGGACGCTGCGGACAGATGGCCTGCGTGTTGGAATTTCTTCTCGGCCCCGTCAGATGGAGGGCGCTCGAATCTCCGCTGCTGGGTCGAGCATTCTCCGGTTTCTGCTGGAGGGGACCTGTGAGTCACCCTCCGGTGGTTTGGTAGGGCTGCCTTAAGCGCTCTCCGGCTGGGTAATCAAGTTTGTAACTGTTAGGGACCTCTGTGCCGGCTTCGGCCGGTCCTGCAGCCCATACGTCTCATGTGGCTCCTTCATCTCATTAGTTCCTCCAGGGGATGTATGCACAAAAGATCCTGTGCTGGGTGTCCCGTCTGTTGCGTAATCCTAATCCTAACTAAAAAACGGAATGTCGATTAAATACTAAACTTGGTGTAATTAGCGTCCTACAGGGATGCGACACGAAGATTTTCAAGAAAATCCCGCACCCCAGAGTACCCTCTGTATTACGATTTAGACTCAATTACCATATATTAAGAATATTTACAAACCAAAAAAGGTTTATACCTTGAATTCTAAGGGAATAGCCTATGAGGACCTCTTCATTCTAAGGAATTTTGTATAATTTTGTATAACGGGTAACCATAAGAAATAGACAAAAACGTGGTACACAAAATATAATGATCGCTTTAAAGCACACAATTTATATAAAATAAACTTTTTCTGTGGTATCAACCGTTATGCTGTTTACACACACACACACACACACACACACACACACACACACACACACACACCCTGAAACTTTTCTAAAAAAAAATTTGGGGGGGAGGGGGTTCAGGAAGCCTCAAAACAGTAGAAATTTCCGGTTAAATCTCTGTATCGGCTTTTTGGGTGGAATGCAATACTTCCCTACTTAAGCAGGTAGTAGAGAAAGTAATAAGATTTCATAAGAATAGTCTGTATAAGCTACATAAAAATAATTAATGGTGGGTAGAGATGGTCCTGTGAATGTAACACATAAGATGTTTTACCACATAGCAGACAGCAAATGTGGATTGTTCGCTAAAATCCCTGCATGTGATGCAAGAGAGTGAGGGTAGCCTGAGTGTGCTGATGCAGATTGCTTCTAAATAGCAGGAAGTATCAATCGTAATGAGATACGGTTCATGAACAGTCACTTTCTAATAAGATACAGAACCGCAATCGCCAGAGCCACAGAAGTAAAAAAGAAAGAAGGTGTTCACACACACCTCCTCACAATTCTCCTTCTTTAAGATATATGGGGGACTAACGCTTTCTCTTCGTTTGACCTTTACAGTTGAATCCATAGCCACGTGGGTGTTGTGTAGGTAGAAGCCATTTATCATCGTCATCAGCTCCTTATGTTATACCTCATACACCTCTCCTGCAGGCATTCTAACTCACCGATCAAATGCTTCAACCGTGTCTATGTCCAAGGTGGAGCCTCATCGGTGCGTCGGTTCATGAATCATACAAAGCTTTCAAAGATTCTATTGATTTTTACCATATGGATGGTGCTAAGTGCTTCATATTGTTTCTAAGCTTAATATGTCTAAACAAACTAAAGTTTGCTCTCGCTCTTATTAAATTTTTAACAAAATTTCGAGAAAAAGTTTTTTCGGTATGTTAAATTTACGTGAGTTTCTGTACTCACTCCTCTACAAAATATTCTAACAAAAGCTTATTCTTCTATCTGCTTCTTGTTAACACGGATAAACCCTCATGACACATTTATACATTGCTTTGTAGGTATAAGAAGAATACAGTAAACTAAAGCGATAGGTATAGGTTATACAACGGAGGGTGACACCTCGCACACTGCGACTTACATAGATCTATTGCAACTACACTACCAGGAGGAAGGGGTGAAGTGAAGGAGGCGCAGGAGGTTATAGGCCGCCAGCAGACTGGCCACAGAGACCCGCGTAAGTCCCTAACATTTCCAAGCTCGAAGACCCGTCCCATTGCTGGAGCTGACTAGAGAGGGCGATGAAGGACCCGACGACCAAGCAGACCTCTGATGTCCACGGGGAATACCCCTTCCTTTGAACAAGTATCGCGTCATTTACCCGGCACTGCCACGAAGTCTACAAGCTCACCTGAAAGACTAGAAGGGAACAGAATGAAATGGAAGTGATGGAAAAGAAATCGTGGTAGAGAAGAAACCACCCCAGTATTCGCCTGTCGACTCGGGGAAACCACGAAAAACCATTGGTCACATTGGACGGTTGCTGAGATCGAACCCGGGACCTCCAGAATGCGAGTCGCACATGTTACCGCGGTGCCATGTCGCTTGGTAAACCAATGCTATAGTCAAATCTTCAAAACCGGTCGCTATGTGATGGCTTTGAAATTCCGTTCTCTCAGCATGAATACGTAAAAGAAACAAACAAAGAAACGAATTCGTAGTCGAGAAAAGTTTAAACTACATATTTATACATTCAAAGCAATAACAAAGAATATCTCGGAAATGGCTGACGCCACAAAAAAAATGTTATGACATATCATGTGTGCTTTAAGGAGACATACTGTGTTTTTCTCATAAGAATGTTTCCGTAAGGAATGTGTTGACATCAACAATTCTAGCGCTACCTGAGAAACATTACGGCTCTACTTTCAACACATCAAACAAGACTTAAGGCCTCTTAGAAAGCATACTCTCTTTTGCTAGTAATGCTGAATGACCAGTTGCTTTTGTTTGCTTTCTCGTCACAGATTTTAACAACGTCAGCAACTATTCTTGACTGTTTAGAGTTGTAAGTAACTTTATAAATCACTAGAAAACACCTACACACCACTCCAAGTGAAACACGCTGGAACACTAACGTTGCGCGATGTTTTTACTCGTAGATAGTAGATCTATTTATGGCATCGTGAGCTGCCACGTGGTTCTATCCCCCTCACGTCTACGTACGTTCTTTATGTAGTAAGATTTTGTCTATCTCTTATAGTTTACCAGTTATACAAAAGAGGGCTTCCCAGGTCATTTCCAGAAAATTCAAGATATACATTTTATTTCTCATGCAATCTTATACATATGGATTTTAATCAAAATCGTTAGTGTCATTTTTGAGAAAATAAAAAATAACGAAACTTTTTCCAATTGAAGAGTAGTTTGGGGTGGGGGACTGGACTAGTCATCGGAGGGGACACGTAATACTGCGACCAATCCCTGGGAGGAACGGATGAGGTGAGGGAACCGCAGGAGACACACGGGTTGCAGAGCGAAGCCGGCGCAAATGGAAAGAGACTTGCAGAGTTCCCTAGCAGTTGCAGGCTTGAGGGTGGGGATTTCCTTGAAAATCTTAATCTTGTATCCTTGTAAGACGCCGCACTTGAATTTGACCGACTAGGACTGTTCACAGATACACACCCGCGCGCATTTTCTACAAATGTTTCTTTTTATGATTCTTGGAGTCTGGAAACACGTATTTCTTGTGAAGTCTCGATATCGAAGTTTTCGGTGGAATACAATACTTTCTCTACTTACAGTAAGTGCATAATAAAGAAAGTAATAAAATTTCAAAATTGTTCGCATAAATTTTTTTTAACTATTGTAGAAACAGTATTCGATTGCAATTTTGCTCCTCTGACCATTTTAATGTGCAAACGTTATGTTTAAATAGATGTGCACAAGTGTGTGCAATATGGAATGAAATTTTAAAATCTCATTTTCTGGTAATCGTCTTTTCTTACATATTTACCACTTAGAAATGTTCCCATAATGGAGTTTTTGTTAATTTTTTTCTCAAACATTCGGTGTACTTTCTTTGAATAGGTTGGAGAAATCTAAAAAGAGCACTTTCTTTATATTAAGCATAGCTTTGAATTTGGGATTTTAATAATGTAATCCATAATTTATTTTACATACTAAAAGTGCTAAATACTTTAAATAACATGCAAAATTTAAAAATTGAAAAATGTTCAAATTCTCATTACGTGAGGTACTTCACATGAGTTGATTTTATTTTCTGAAAAGTATTAAAATTAGGCACATAGGAAGAATTAATTTTCTATAATGATTATATTGAACATATCTTATCAACTAAATTGTTTGACATTTGTAAAAATTGTTAATTTCAGAATCGAGAGCCTTAACAAAGACAAAATGTTTTATCCCTACCGCACTTTGTAATAACATATTTACGCTTATAAGTAAACCAAAATCACGATGTAATTATCATTAATCACGGAGCGTCCCTTATTATTTTATAAACAAATTAGTTTCAAACCTTCCTTCGTTTCAGTGTCGTGATCGGAATGTGAGCCTTTGATAAAGGAAAAGGATGACTCGAAATGAACCACTGTTTTAATGAAGCAACAATATAAGTAGTGTAATAATCTCTAAAAGTTCATTGTAAGATCCAAATGAGATTTTAAGAACTGTAGCTTCATATTAATTTCAAGCCTGAAGTTCCACAGAACACAAGAAGTTGAATGTGATACATTCATATGACTTTCTCCATCCTGTATCTATATTAGTGGGTATACAAATTATTCTTACTAAAGCTTATGTTTTTATCTACTACATTTAATCCAAATAAACCTTTGCTTAAATAGCTACATTACACATTTCATTATAAAAAAATCTGATGTGTTACACTCACATGACTTTCTCTACTCTTGTACAAACTATTTTTACAAACGTTTATTCTCCATATGCTTCATGTTAATCGAGATATCGAGATGTCAATCTTATTGCTAATTTTCTTGTAGATGCAAGGGGAACATGGTAGGTTTAAAGCGATAGTCAAATCTTTTAACGCTGGTTGCTATGTGGCGCATTCTATTCTGTTTGCATATCCAGGACATAAAAAATTGAATAACGAATTTGAGAAAGAGTATAAGTATTGGAAAATTTAAGGAAATAACAAGCAATATATCGAAAATGGTTCACTCAACTAAAAAAATGTATATGACATAAATTGTGTATTTTAACGCGATCTACATTTTTTGTGTAGTAAAAGTTTGTCTATCTCTTATGGTTTACCAGTTATGCAAAAGTCGTTCACAATGAAGAATACTTTTGGAGACATTCCCAGAAAATTCGAGATATACATTTCATTTCTCATGACATTGTCTTAAACATATGATATTTTCATTAAAACCGTTAGAGCCATTTTTGAGAAAATTAAAATTTTCGAAAAATCTTCCATGTAAAGGGTACTCTGGGGTGAGGGGATTTTCTTGAAAACCTTCGTGTCGCATTCTTGGAAGATATTAAACCCAAATACCAAGTTTGGTGTTTATCCGACTGTTCGTTTCTGAGTTATGCTGTTCACAGACACACACACAGACAGGCACACACACACAGACAGACACACAGACACACACGGACATGTTTCCAAAAATGCTTTTTTTGGATTCAGGGGGTCTCAAAACATGTATTTCAGGTGAAATCTCGGTATCGAAATTTTGGATGGAATACAATACTTCCCCTACTTACTATACGTAGTAGAGAAAGTAACGAGAACAGCGATAGTCAAATGTTTAAGAACTGGGCGCTATATGCTGGCCTTTTAATTCCATACTGTTTCCATGCAATCGCGGGAAACAATTGCAAATCGATGGAACTAAAAGAATTAAAAGTATTGAACAATTCTAACCTTTAATAACGGATATATCAAAAACGGCAGACGTCCCAAGGAAACTTATTTTAAGTAAATTGTGTAAGAGATCTACATGTTTAGCGTGGTACGTTTTCGCTTAAAGTTTACAAGTTATACAAGATTATACAAACTTCCTTCCAAATGAAGAGGACTTCCTAGGCTATTTCCAAAAAAATCAAGATATACATTTTATTTGCCATGTAAGTATCTTTCATATATGGTATTTTAGTCAAAATCGTTAGAGCCATTTTTTTAAAAAATAAATGTTCGACAAATGTTCCATGTAAAGGATACCTAGGGATCGGAGGATTTTGTTGAACATTTTTGTGTCGCATCCTTAGAAGATACTAAATTCAAATGCCAAGTTTGGTACTTATCCAACTTTTCGTTTTTCAGTTATGCTGTTCACAGACACACACGCTGACACATTTCCAAAACTGATCTATATGGATTCAGAGCGCCTCAAAATATGTGAAATCTCGGTATCGAACTTTTGGGTGGAATGCAGTACTTCCGCTACTTACTACACGTAGTATAGAAAGTAAAAATGAATTTTAAGATTCACTCCAGTATAATTCAGAGTTAGCGGACAGGACAATAATTATGAATAAGCTTTTCAAGACTTGATAGCATTTCCAATAGTGTCTTCATTTCTAACAGACGCAAGCAAGAAAGTCCATAAAGAAGTAATTTATTATACAATCCAAATAAAAAATATAATTTCATCTCCCAAAATGTAATATTCATGCAATAGTTATTAATAAAGTAACAGAGAAGTCGCAAAATTAAATTGTTCTTCAATTGCTATAAGATTATTGTTGGATTGAATATCAGTACTATTTATAACTTTTGTTATGTTAACGATCTCAAACAAACTGATCTTATATATTCCTGAGGAGCTTTAGAAGCAGTCCAAGAGGCTTACCTCTTTTCCTGACATGACATGAGGAGCACAAAAGCGAAAATGAAGATCTTTCAGTGCCAGTTCTGCATTCTCAGATTTAGAAAATTTGTCACCTAATACGCAATACAACACTCATAAATTTGTCTACAATCAATTAATGTTTATGTTAGAACTATGAAGCTTACCTATAGTAAGTAGACAGAGTACTACATTCCATCCAAAATTTTGATACCGAGATTTCACTGGAAATGCACATTTTGTGGTGTCCTAAATAAAGAAAAGCATTTTTAGAAAATGGTCCGTGTTGTGTGTGTGTGTCTATGAACAGCATAAAGCAAAATTAAAAGTCGGTTAAATGCCAAACTTGGTATTTAAGTTCAGCATTTTCCTACGGTGGGACACGCAGATTTTCAAGAAAATCTCACCCACCCCAAACCATCCTTTACATGAAAATTTTCGTTTCTTTAATTTTCTCAAAACTGATCCTAACGATTTTGATTAAAATACCATTTATTTAGCATGAAAAATAGAATCTCTACCTTGAATTTTATGTGAAATTCTCTTCATTCTGTATGACTTTTGTATAATTGATAAACCGTAAAAGATAAACAAAATCTTACCGCACTTAAATGTAGATGTTATGTCAAACAAACGTTTTGTAGCGTTAACCATGTCCGATATATTCTTTATTTGTTTAAATTTTCAAATACTTATACCTTTTTTCAATTTTTAAGTTGCTATTCGTTTATTCTCGTGATCATGCAAAGAGTATGGGATTTCAAAGACATCACACAGCGACGCGCTTTTAAACCTGACCATGCTTTGCCTACTGTATCCTTCTTATACCCACAACAAAATGTGTAATGGATGTTTATCTAGAGCAACAAGAAGGAGATAGAAGAATACGCTTTTTTAAGAATGGTTTGTTGAAGATGTAACACATCAGATTTTTACTCACTTTGGTTTTAACAGTGGAATCAGGAACGGTGAAGACATGAGTAAATTTATCTGGAGAAATTCAAAGGTCGAATCAGATAGAAACCAATCTGGCTCACACCGGTTTAGACTCATATCATGTAGGATTTTAAATACAGGTATAGCAAATAAATTACTCAACGTAATAATAATCTAACACAAGGGTGGCAAAAACGCCTTCCTTCCGTGAGTCACCAAATATGCAACACGCACTGCATCATCGGCAGCATGTGAAAAACAAAGGGACTGTGGCAGAGAGGGAACGGCGCCTACGAATCAAAATGACTCGCGAGTCCCGTTTTCGCCACCTCTGATCTAACATATAAGTAGAGCCAGTCATTAGAAACTCGTTCGCTATCACTATCTTCTGGAATGGTTTACAAAATGAGGTAAAATTTTGGAAAAGACCGGTTAACGATGTGGCTTCAGCCCAATAGTGTAAGAGTTGACATCCATAAACTGCATATATGCGATCGCTGAATAGATTCCTTGGTAGAGAAGAAGTCAAGACAGAACATGTCTTGCCAATGCACGCTTTACCTGGACACCAAAGGACGTGTGTTCCGTTACACTCGCTGTAGTGATAAGAATACTGATTGAGTTAGACTGTTAATTCAACATTGGAGTGTTTTTGCTTTACCTGTTGTTTGCTTTCTTTGTAATTTTATGTCAAGTGACACTATGGTATATTTTAATTTTTTTATTCAAATTATGAATAATTAAATATTAAGTTGGTGGCAGAAATAACTTATATGAAGTTAGATTGGCATTCATTTTGTTTTCTTTTATGTTTTTAATTAGAACCTATTTATTAAATAATTTGTATTACAATTGAATACCATTAATTAAATTTTGGAAGGAATAAGTACATGATTACTTCAATCTCTTCTTGTATTTTAATATACTTAAAGAACTTAAAGGATAAATAATAGTAAATTGGTTGTTTATAAAACGTTAATTAAAAATAATATCTATGGTCACAAAACTTGGCTAGTTCAGAAACGTTCTTTGAAAATAGCAGTAGGTAAAACATTTATATTCACACAAAATCCTGCCCCATTCACTTCAAACTGATTAGAATATTTTTCGATATTTCGAAATGATTTGTATTCTATGAGGGGCATTCCATATTGATTTAGACTTTCGAATTCCCACCATCCAAGATTAACTATTTGGCTACGTTACAGTTGCAAATATTATTTGTCTCCAAACAACTGTCAACCCGATACAAAGGAGAGTAATCCCTGCAAACTGCACTGCATTTCTCCAACTGCTGTCATTATTAGAGCTAGGACAAATAGGTATCCATTCAGCGAGGAATCAACGTAAGTACTACTCTACCTAGTACATGTGACGTTGTACTGAATACACGGACCCAGCTCTGCACAGTCGCTCTGAGCTCTGTGTTTGTGTTCTGTTCTACCCCTGACACCGCTGTTTACAGTTTCAAGTTACCTGTGTCACCTCCTTCCCTTCGCGGTACTGTGGACACAAACTCGGGGCATGCACACATTGCAAACCAAAAGATATTTGTCCTGGCTCTGGTTATTGCTTGAGTGGAGTGAGATCGTGACTGACAGCGCTCCACGCCGTGGTTTCTGTGGAAAGAGGGTGTAAACGTTGGAGATATTCACAGGCGATTGGTGACTGTGTGGAGAGCATGCAACGTCACGAAAACCTATGTACAGTTCGGTTGATGCCTGGAAACGCGGTCCCACATCAACGGAGAAGTGAATCAGTTCTGCGAGAAATGGCTATGACAATGTGAGTCAGTACCTTCAGAGTGGAGCAACATATACCTACAAAAAAAGTGTATCCGTTCTTGGAAGTGGAAGTGGGCACAGGATTTGCGAGAATCATTCTGCACCGCATAGTGCATGAACACCTTGAGGAAGAAGTTGTTGCCAGGTGGGTAGACATCTGCAACATAAAGACAACCGCGCAAGGACGTGAGCAGCGATCTAAGGAGATCAATGCCATAGCCAGGGTCCAAGAAGCTTCATAACCAGCGACGAGACTTGGCTGTATTACCATGAGCCGTAGACCAAAACTGAACCACTGCAATGGAAGCATAAATGCAATCCTCCATCGAAGAACTTCGGGACAGCGCCTTCAGTACCCAAATGTATGACCACAGTCTTTTGGGACAAGAATACAATCATTCTCATTGGCTGGTTCCAGAAACTATAAGCGGCTATCCTGACGTGGGTGTGACAAACTCTAAAAAAGTAGTTCCAGGAGCAACTAGAGAAGTTGTTACATCGGTGGCGCAAGCGTGTACCTACAGCTTAATGGGGGCTATATTGAGAAAGTACATATACCTGTGAGTGCAATAATAATAATAACAATACAGTGTAAATCAATATGGAACGTCCCTTGTAGACAGTCTAAAGATAACAGACACATAAATCACTGTCGCCGAACAAATAATAGTTTGTCCTCAAAAATACCTCCTGGATAAAGCACTCAGATATATTTGCAAAAAGCTCACGTAACTAATAACAGGCTGTAAGTCTTTAGCAGTGACTTACTTGTTAGCTGTTCACTCTAACGAACGTGTTCTAGGGACTCTTTGGCAGCCAGTACTTGGCTATTGTGTATATGTTACCTCCAAGAGGCTGAGGAAGTATAAGGCCGGCCAGATCTCATGACAAGGACCTCACAACAAAGGTGGGGTCCTTGGCGTTTTCTAGTGTTATTGGCACTGCCTACCCTATCCACAAAGACAGTTGCGGGCAGAAGGCCCCCCTCAATCCCCTATCCTTACTATTTTCAGGCAGAGGATTCCCCACAAAACACCTATTTATACGGACATTTACTGTCAAAGGGTTCTAAGCCAGGACGCCAAGGAAGAAACTTTTCTTCAGAGGACCTCCACTGTTATATACGCGGCAATGTAAACCTGAAGAATGAAGAAATTAGAATGACAGGGAATGAAGGACAAGAAAGTTTGTGATATATACATGGCCGGTCACCTCACGTGATTTTTCGAATGCAAGTCTCGCGTGCTACCACTTGAGCCTTCTTACTCGGTTCTAGAGGTGATAAACGCTATTGTACTTTTACTTTTATGAATATTTCTCTATTTAAAAATCCGATGTGTTACGTTCATATGTCTTTCTCTATCCGCTCTTTAACCAACTATTCTTACAAAAGTTTGTTCTTCTGTTTGCTTCATGCTAATCGATATAAACATTTTCAGAAATGATTTCATTATATACACATTTTGTTGAAAGTACAAGGCTCAAACGATAGTCAATTATTTTAAAAAGGGAGTAGCTAATGATGGCTTTGAAATTCCATTCTCATTGCCTGACCACGAGAAAAAATTGGATGTGCTGCATTTACATGACGTTCTCTACTCACTCTTTTACAAACTATTCTTACAAAAGCTTATTTTTCTATCTACTTCATGTTAATCGAGATAAACTTTCATTTCACATCTACACATTTCATTGTAGGTGTAAGAAGGATACGGTAGCTAAACTAATGTTTAAACTTCAGATAGCTATGTGATGGTTTTAAAATTCCATAACCTTAGCATTAGCATGTGAAAAACAAATACGGCTTACCCCTTGAAAAAAGGGTATTATTTTAAAATTCAAACTATTAATAAAGAATATCTGAAATGGTTAACGCCACAAGTCTTTATTTGATATAAAAATGTGCCCTTTAATGAGACCTATATTTTTGTTTATGCAGGATTATGGCTCTTACGGCTCACCAATTATACAAAAGTGTTTCAGAACGAGTAGGACCTCACAGGCTATTCACAGAAAATTCAAGTTACACATTTTATTTATCATTATTTTAAACAAACAGCAATTTTTGAGAAAATCAAGCATAAGTAAAAAAGTCCATGTAAAGCGTAGTATGGGGTTTGAGAATTTTCTTGAAAATCTTTGTACCACATCCTTGGAAAATGCTGAATTTAAATACCAAGTTTGTATTCATGCAAGGTTTCGTTTGGAGTTATACTGTTCACATATGCGCGCTTAATGTTTTCTAAAAGTGCTTTTATGGACTCAAGGACCCTCAAAACGTGTATTTGCGGTGAAATATCACTATCGAAGTTTTGGATGGAATACAATAGTTTCTCCACTTACTATAAGTACGCATTAGGAGAGCAAGAGCGCTCGCCATGCACTGACCAGCAAATCTTGATATTCACATTTTTCATTAACTTTTATATTCTTTACAAAATTTTACTTTCTCTATCACGTACACAGTAGGTAGAGATTTCACTGAAAATACATGTTTTGAGGCCCTGAATGAAAAAACTAACTTTTAGAAAAATTCCGTGTATGTGTGTGATAGCAAAACTCAAAAACGAAATTTCGCATAAATACTAAATTTGGTATTTAAGTTCACTACCTTCCAAAGATGTAACATAAAGATTTTCAAGAGAATTTCCTTCACTCCAAACTACCTTACATGGAACATTTTTCGAAATTTTATATTTTCTAAAATATGGATCTAACGATTTTGATTGAAATATATATCAAAGATATTTACATGAAAAATAAAATGTATATCTTGAACGGGAATAGCCTGTGAAGTCGTTTTCATTCGGAAAGGAATTTTGTATAACCTTGTACGACTGGTAAACGTTAAGACTACCAAAACGTACTACACAAAAAAGGTCGATGTCCTTTAAAACACACAAGTTACTTTAAATAACTTTTGTTGTAACATCAGACATTTCCGAGATATCCGTTATTAATGGTTCGAATTGTTCAATACTTGTTCAAATCTTTTGAAATCCTATCGATTTTGCTGCTTCTCGCGATATCATGGAAGGAGTATGGGATTTTAAGGCCAGCGTATAGCGTTCAGTCCTATAACATTTGCGAAATGTGTAATTCAGCTATTTCAGGAAACGATTATCTCGATTACAATGAAATAGATAGAACAATAAACGTAAGAATAAGGTGTATACCCACTAATAAGCGATAGAGGGTAGAGAAAATCATGTGAATGTAACACATTTTTTCATGTGACTAGATATACTTACCAAAACTAAGAACCAGCAATTGGATTTCCTTATACATGCGACTTTATTGAAAACAAGACCACTCAGTTCAGAATTTACTACATTGCTTTATACGAAGTGAATGAACTTGTAGAAAGAAGATGGAGGGTAACGGAGAGTCGGGTAATTGTTTTATAAAATCACTGACAGTGACATACAAATTGTCGGCAAGTCGTTAACAGTACCATGAAGTGAACAAGGTTCTAACTGATGAAATAAAGTGCGCGTGCATATCTAAGTACCGGGTTCGAAGCCCCGCCTCCAGTGTCCAGCTGTCGCATGTTAATAATACAGGTGGCTCACCAGAAGGGATACCGTTACCAGGGAAACTAGCCAAGCGGTAACTACTTGTTGACCACGCTCATTCTTACTAGGTTGTCAACACGATATACTCCACTAGCTTCATCTGGCTGCTTTCTCCTAATTTGTGCTGTTTAATTTGCTTTTGAGCCAAAATCCTCCATAATCCTGCTTCAGAGCTCATAATTTCGCATTTCCCCAATATGCATTATTCCTCTTGAATTATTATTAGTAGCATTTATTGCTGCTCCTGCCAAGAGACACGAGAAAATATACATGTAATGATAATTTATTGCTCTTTCACACATGCCGTGTGGAGACTAAAGTTGAAAGGTAGAATCAGACTGAAAAATTCAATTCCATAGTCGGGATTTGAACCATAGCTCTTTCCTTGCCCTTTTTGCTTCTACCGTGACCTCTGAATGAAAGGAATGAGGGGAGAGACCCGACGTTTCCAGATCTAACGCATTCGAAGCCGCCCGGGCCTACCGAACCCCCGACGGTGTCCCGGGTTCGGGGCCCACTCGGAGGCGAGACCTAACTGAGCAGTCCCGCAACGACGCAAGGGAAGAAACCTCTTCAGAGTGCACGACCACCGACCAGCCGCAACGTGCCGAATACCGCCGCCTGGTCCCACAACCCTGAAACAGAAGACAAGGAAGATGAAGGGTACAGGAAATTAGGGACAGGAAAGCCGTGGTAGAAGATGAATGCCTCAGCATTCGCCTGCCTACACGGGGAAACCATGAAATGCCCGTGGACCATAGTGGGCGGTCGCGGGGTTTGAGCCCGGGACTTGCCGAATGCGAGTCGCACACGCTACCGCGGCTCCACCTCGTTCGGTTGCCGGTTATAACTGAGATACCATGACAACAAGCAACACCGTAAGAGTATTTGCTTTAATAAGTCTACAGTTTTCTTGTTGCGAGCGTTTGTCTTATTTCTTATGATTTCGGAGTTATATTGAATTCTGGCGGCGCCGTGGCCGAGTGGTTAGACCGCTCGTCTCTCACCGCGGCGTCCCGGGTTCAATCCCAGGGACCCGCATGTGGGATTTATGGGCGGGTTTTCTCCGGGTTCTCCGGTTTCCCCCGCCATTCATTCCACCAACTGCTCCATCATCACCTTTCCCTTTCATCCATCTCGCCATCATTTTGTTTCATCTACTTCCTTCCTCCCATACCAGGCATCGGGCTGATCACCCATCCTGACTATTCTGTCTGATCCATGAATGTCTGCTCCTCGACGGGCCTCCGACCCCAGGCACCCGCCTGTAAGTCCTTGGGGGTGTAAGTCCTGCATAAGAGGAGGTTAAACAGGTAAAGAAGAAGAAGAAGAAGTTATATTGAATTCATTCAGAAACTTCAAAGTCTATTTGTTAAAAACTTAACACATAGTTTCATTGTTCATGCCTTTATCCCAAACATGTGATATTTTAATTAAAATTGTTAAAGCCGTTTTTGCGGAGTAAAAACAACTTTTATATGCAAAGGCTGGTTTGGAGTGAAACTAAATATCGTGGAAAATCTTCTGTTGCATTCTTGAAGAACTATAATTCTCTTATAAATTGGGCTTTTCTTTTCCTGTCGGTTAATTTATCATTAAATAATCTTATAGCTTCAAACGCCTCAGTGACTGCATTGAAGGAGAGTGTTATGAATTTACCGTTTTTTTTTATTATTATTACATTACATTCAGATTTTTCTATCCTTTACAAATTTAGATACATTTGCTGCGAAGGTCTACCCAGGCAGTAAGCACTTATTAATTTAGCTTCATATTAAAAAATGTAATTAGGTATTTATTACTGCAAGTTGAATTCGTGCTTTATCAAACACGCCAGTTAATATTTCTTTCCGAATGTCGACACAAATGATTGCAAGAGAACTGGGTAGTTAAAGGGCTGCTTCGAGTGCTTAGAATACGAATTTTGTAAGCCTTTATATTTTTGAAACTATACAGAGTTTTACTTGAATATAAATCTAACTAATTTTATTTCAATGCATTTTACATGCTAATCTTTTTTAGACTTTTCGTTAAATATGCATTATATTTTCCATTTAGCATGCCTTGTGGCAACTTCCAGCACAACTTTGATCAATATTTCACACATTATTTAAATAAGAAACAATTGTAATGCAGTGTTCAGAACATTTCTAAGTTTTTGCAATAAAAGCTAATTTTAAAATATAAAACAAAAATACATTGATTCATTATTGTTTCTAGCAATTATAGTAATTATCATTAAAAATACATAGTGAAATTTTCATTAAGATGTCTCTAATAGTTTCCTGAATGAGTGTATACTAAATACAAATTTGTGCTCAGCCAATGAATAAAAGATCTTGAAAAAGTTGGCATGTAAAGCAATACATTTCCTATAACATACATTAAATTATTTTAGTTAGGTTTATATTATGGAAAATTTTCTTATAGTTATCTGTAGTAATTTGAAAAATACACAGGCCTAAATATTTCTATATTCTGAGCACACGAAGCAGTTCTGTAACTAACCAGGTCCCTTAAATAAGCGAAATTTATACATTTTTACGTAGTTCAGTGTCTTTACCGTGCCTTTGGGAGAGCTGCAATTTTCTGTGATCTAAGCAGACATTTTGTGAACTGCTACAGGGGAAGATGGTGGCATTATGGAATAGAGAGTCTAGCAGAACAGGTGTTAAGAGGGAGTTTTCACTTTCTGGCACGGGAAACGGAAATAGTGACGTGACAAGATGTGCGTGACACAAGCTTGGCGCCGGTCAATATCTCTCTCTTTTGTTAGGCACCTTTTTTTTCTGTAAGTTGCCTTTTTATTGTCTGAGAAACCAAACAGAGCCAACAGATCCCCGCTTCCCTTGCTGTAAAAAGCGTAAAGACATACTTTCTTTTTTAACTACCGAAAAAGAACGCAATAAAGTTAAAAATAAAGGAATTATGTGAGAACCAATGAGGAAGCTATGAGCTATGTGATCTCTAGGTAAAATGGAACAAATGGATGATCGTAATAATGGGAACAATCGCTCACCAATACCTAGATCATGGAACCAAAAATACCTTGCAGTGTTACTTTTTAAGTACTAGAATTTTTCGCACTGTTTGGAAATTCGAAGAAATGCCATAGCTCAGGTTTTAGCAGGGAGGTTACAACGATTTAAAATTTTCTGAGTATGAGATTTCGTTTTGCTGTTAAATATGGTTTCAGAAATAAAACCTCAGTGCAGCCACAATAGCAATAAAATATATTTGCTTTTAAGTGAAGTGGCACTGTAGCCTGAATCTTGTTCTTTTGCTTCAGATATTAAGTGGGTGATATAAAATTATACGAAAGTCTAGTTGGAGTATGGCGAACATGCTTAATAATGAACAGACACAGTATCTCTCAGGTTAAATAATACTGCACTAAGAAGAAATTTAAGCGGGAAGTTAAAAGATAAAATAGCAAATAATGTAGATCTTAGAAAAGAATGTAAATTAAGTCCAGTGCTGAAAAATGTATTTATTGATGATGTCTTAGAAGAAATAAGCAAAGTAGTAAACATTTGCCGACCATAAACAACAGAGATATACCAGATTTGATTTTTGCGGATGATCTAGTTATATGTGCTATAACAAGTGTAGGTTTAAAAGAATCACTAGAAGTAATAGGCACATTTTGTAAAGAATGGGGACACAAGATAAATAAGACAAAATCTAAGATCATGGCAGTGAAAAAGCAAGAGAAGTGGTGGCGAGAAGGCTCAGAAATTGAGATTTTCAGGAAAATTGATTACCTGGGTTTTAGATTGTCAAGTAATGGAAAATGGAACGATCAAAAACGGAAAATACTGGCAAAAGCAAAAATGGCTATGACTACAATTAGATCTTGTGTAAACAAAATACCAAACATGTAAGTAAAATGGTTGGAATGAGTATATGGTTCAATAGTAGAGAGCAGAATGATGTATGGAGTAGAAATTCGGGGGCCAGATGGCTGAAAAAAAATAAATAAATGTGATAAATATAATATTTTGTAAACTTACCTAGATCTTCGGCAAATAAGGTTGCTCTAATGGAACTAAGAATATTAGTGTATAAAAGTACTTACTTTTACTTTTAAGGGCATCTCCACTCTTCAACAATTGCCCTGTATTCCCATTCGCCATTCCTCCCGATTGAACAAGTCATTCTCCTGCAAGCACCGATCATTCATCATTCTATGAATCTGTCCTCTCCAGGTTGCTCTTGGTCTACCTCGCTTTCTTCTTCCACGAGGTGATCATTCTAAAAAGGTTTTAAGCCACTTATTATCCTCCATTCTTTTTACATGTCCGTACCATTGACGATCCCACCTTTCAATTCTCTCCACCACTGTTTCCTCCATATTTATCATCTGTCTCACCTCTTTATTTCTACTCCTTTCCATCCTTGATACTCTAGTACTACGTCTTATTCCGTCCATTTCCACTGTCAGGATCTTACATTTTTGTCCCTCTACCAAAGCCTAGCCTCGGCACCATAGTACTTTCCACGACAGTCCTCAAAATCCTCTTCTTTGTAAAAATCGACATGCTCTACTCCAAAATACCACATTCAACATTTTTATGGCACTTGTTGCTTGTTCTAGCCTATTGTTTACATCCGCTTTACAGCACCCTGCTTCATCAATAAGCAATCCCAAAGTAAGGTAGTGGAAAGAGTGCTGAGGTATTGGTATAGAATATGGAAGTTAGAAGAGGAGAACCTTGTTAAACAGGTTTGGTAATGCAAGCGAGAATTAAGGGAAAAGAAACATGGACATATAGAATCCAAAATATCCTAGAGGAAGCAATGTGGTTCGATAGGGAAGGAATGAAGAGATTTTGGAAAGAGGTAAACACCACAATAGAGGATATTGAGAAACAGGAATTATGGGCTAATCTTATTGACAAAAGATCTTTGAAACTACAAGATAAAGATCATTGAAAATTTATGGGGAAGAGAAAAATATATCGAAATTTGTGACAAAGCAGCAAGGGAAGTGTTGGCATGGTTTCAGAAGGGGTAACATACTTAAGTGGGATAAGGAATGAATATATCGAGGGAAAACGTCCAATGTATGAAGAAGCAGATAACACATGGAATTGTATTCTGGAATGCAAACAAACTAAAATATGGAGGGATGAGTTCCTTTAACAAAGTGGGAAAACTTACCAAATGAAATAACGGGCAAAAGAATGGTAAACTAAAGATCAGGGAAAACATAAAAAACTGGGCAAGCACATAGATAATGTAGACAAAAATAGCTATGGAAGGTAGGTAACATTAAGGGAAAGGACAACCTTGATTCAGGTATACAAGAAAATTTTAATTTTTTGAATGACTGATATAATGTATGATCCCATTATTTAGTGAAAGGGGATATACCATACATATATAAGAATTGTACATATGAAAGGTGATATACCATACATATATAAGAATTGTACATATGAAAGGGGATATACATATATAAGAATTGTACATTTGAAAGGGGATATACCATACATATATAAGAATTGTGCATATCAAAGGGGATATGCCATACATATATAAGAATTGTACATAGTAATAATATAATTCACCAAGAAACATGTTAAAATATTCAACAACCAAGAATTTTACAAAGCAGATTGTAAAAAACGGGCGAGCTAGCAAAATTCCAGGTAAAAGATAATTCTAAGTAGAGCTCCCTTTCACCAAGCTAATGAGCAGGGAGCCGGTAACGGTAAGGATAAATAGAAAGAGACAGATGGAGAAAAGAAAGAGACGGAGATATTGAACCCGCTTCCCAATGCGTCATGGTGACGCGTAAGCGCAAGACTTTGAAGTAGAATAATCTCATACATGTTAAGATAACGCGATCTGAAGACCAATTAGAATTTTGAAGCGCAGAGGTAAGCGTCACTAGGTTCAGGTATATAAAGGCGAACAAAACCCCAGATTTTCACTCTCTCTTACATAATTTCGTCGACACGAAGTGCTACGCTCTTGGCGACAGATGAACGTGTGTGCATATGGGTGGGAACACGTGTGCAGTTACTTTAGGCTCCTGATTTATTCAAATAGTGGGATTAGTATAATGGGAAAAGCTAGCCGCCCATAAATATTTAAAGTGTTAATAAACCACATTTATTAAGGGAAATTCAGTATATTTTTAGTTTTCCTCACCCACGATAACCCTGAGCTACATAGGGAAAGGTTAGGAATGGTAAACACAGCAGCCGACGAGCATCCATAGCCGAGGACAAGAACACTGCAGCAGATAGCACAACCCAAGGATCGACGCTTTCCAGATGCTACGGACCAACGATTTCCCGCTACAAACGTCGCCCAACAACCGTTTCCCGCTACAATAGATAGCGTGGTGTTATATATAATGGGGGAATAAATACAACGCAATTCCCTAAATCGAAGAATTCTAAAAATACAAATAGATAATTGTAATTATAAATTTATAGAATATTGTAATAATGTTGTTTGTACTTTGTTGGAGTTATGAATAAAATGTTCATTCAAGAAGAGATTTAAGGCTCATAACGACATGAGATGTTTATAAAATATCTAAAGACAATTGGATTGCATCAACTAGAACAAATTTGTCGAATGGGTCTTAAGAGCCAATGAAATGGCAGAACATTTTATTCTTGAATGCGAGACCTAAGGGAACCGATTTCGAATCTTTGAAGACACTTCGCCACTAGAAGTTAAATATAAAGAAACACATAATAAATATAATAAGTCAAATTAATAAATAGCGCAACTGAGCAATGTATGTACTAATATTCATACCAACCAATCTAGTCAATCACGCTAATCAGTCAGATAATAAAGCTAATGTCCATCCTTAGCTTAGAAACCAGGAAGCGTACAAAAAGTCTTCTGAGGTTGAAGTGCATAGGGAACCCGTTTTCTACCCATTCTATTCTAATGCGAGACAAAAACTTTCTTTTTTACTTTGAGTGAAAAAAAAATAATATAGGTAAAATATTTGAGCTAGAAATTTGTTGCTTTAAATGACAATCTACAAACCTTTAAAAGGCCTTAAATTGGCTTTTTTGACGATAGCGCATTTAAATCCACTTCACGCTCATGTTATTATGCTTGAGAAGTCAAAATTCCTGCACTCCATGCGTTGTGCATTTTTACAACAGACGTTAGTAAAATGTATTCAGTTCATCAAGTTTTATGTATATTATTTATTGTTGCAGAAATTAGGTAGATAAAATACTCGAATTCGTTTGTATTTTCAAACCTTTTAATGGTTCTACAAATATATACTTATGGCCTTGTATTGCAATATACTTACTACTTCGCAACTTTTGCTTTCTATGTTATTCTTTTTTTTTAAGTATTTATCCCACAGGCTCAATTTTTACTATTCTTTTGCTGCATAAACTTAAATGGTAATTATGTTAAGCTTCCTGTTTACATAATTAAGGTTACCAATATTGCTCTTTCATTTTAAAAATCTGATGTGATACATTCACATGACCTTCTCTACCTTCTATGTTTCGAAGTGGGTGTACAAACTATTCTTGCAAAGGCATAATTTTTCTATATACTACATTTTAATCCAAATAAGCCTTTGAAAAAAATAGCTATATTACATATTCCGTTATAACTACAAAGAGAACAGCAATAGTAAAATTTTAACTGGACGCTATATGTCGGCCTTAAATTCCATGCTGTTTCCATGCTTTCGCGAGAAATAACTTACAAGTTTATGCAACAATCAATGAGACTAAAAGAATGACAAGTATTGAACAGTTAGAACCGTTAATAACGAATAACTCAGAAACGGTTTATGCCACAGAAAAAGTTATTGGAAGTAAATTGTGCGTTTTAAAGAGATCTACATTTTTGTATGGTACGTTTTCGACTATCACTTAACGTTTACCATTTATAGAAGATTATACAAAATTCCTTTCGAATGAAGAGGACTTCACAGGCTATTCCCAGAAAATTCAAGATATAGATTTTATTTGTCATGTAAATATATTTAATATATGATATTTTAATAAAAATAGTTAGAGCCATTTTTTAAAAAATAAAAAGATTCGAAAAATGTTCCATGTAAAGGGGGGATGTTCCTTGAAAATCTGTGTCGCATCTTTGGAAGGTACTGAGCCTAAATACCACTATGGTATTTATCCGACTTTTGGTTTTTGAGTTATGCTGTTTACACACACACTCAGGCACACAGACACACATGCGGGCCTTTTTCTAGAAAAAGCTGTTTTTGGATTCAGGTCTCAAAACATGTATTTATGGTGAAACCTCGATATCAACCTTTTGGGTGTAATGTATTACCTTTTCTACCTAGTATGTACATGGTAGAGAAAGTAAAAATAGCCAAAATATGATCATTAATAACATATTTTATAATTTTATAATATTTTATAATTGTTGTTTCAAGAAATTCGTCAAAATATGGTTTAGCACGCGAAAAAAATAATTCCTATATTGCTAACAGTAATTTAGAAAATATGGGTTGAAAATTAACGTGGCAGAGCTGGAAGATGCCTTCTGTCCTTAGAGTGCCCAAGTATAGATCCAACTTTCAGAAGTTTATAGTGTTCTATACTCATTGCAAATGCTAACAGAATGCAGACAGCTTTTATGTTGTGTTAAAAATAGAATTTTCTCTTGTTTCAGGTATGTGGCTTTTGCAAGTTAGGATAATATATGATGCCGGGAGGTAAGTCGTAAAATTTATTTGAATAATTTTGCTCAAGAACCTGCTAAATAAGGAACGGTCTTTATGTTTTCCATTTGATGGTAACTGAAGAACAAATAAGTAGTAATAAATAAGTATAGGGTTTGGTTATTAGAATAGTATGAGAATTGCCTACAATAACCTGCAATCAGCAGTTCCAGCGCAGACTGCCTTGTATCCAATACAATTTAATACCACATAGACTAGATGAGGTTTTGGGGTGAATCGATAGAGTAGTTTCTGAGCTAAATAGGGTCGAGCTCCTCTATTCCTTATTCCTTTTAAGTGAGATATCATAAAATCTCCCACAAATAAAAGATCCGAGAAATGACAAAGAACTTGAAGCGAAATCAAGGATGTGAAACATTCCTCTAAGACGTCCCCCAGAATAATTACTCAAAATTCTTTTAATAATTTCTGAGAGTGCTCCAGATACCATGAAACATATTAATTTCATTTTCTTCAAATATCTATTAGAATATATTCAGAGCAAAATATGTGTTTGAGAAATCAACTTTTAACTAATTTAATTTAATGAAATGAAGACTAATTTCCTTCTTATGCTTAATTTTCTAAGTTTGGCCATATGGCCTTTTAAAACCTTCCCACGGTATTTGAATCATGAATTATATTCCAAATTATTATTAAAACTGATAATAAGAAGTGAAGAAATAAATAAGGTAAGGAAGAAAGAAGGAACAATGCAATAAGGAAGGAAAGAAAAGCTTGTTTGGCATTTACTGCTTTAGGCTGATATTTTGAGGAGACCATCAAGAGTTCAGGCATTGTGTTTTCAAGCAAGCAGGGACACATAAAAAGCGTGGTCCCAGCGGTTGTGGGATGATAATCAGCATAATAAAGCCTTAAGAGCGTTAAAGTGAAAGGCATGACCAGTTTTTATCCTTTGACCTTTCGTGCGTCGTGAGAGTATATCTGCTGAAGGCTGTCCGCAATAGACTGTCTCCTATAGGGCAGAATTTAGATATTACAGTATTTTATTGAAAACCTTCCCGAACCATGGGATTCTTCGGGGGTCTCCCCGGGTCGCTAGGCGAATGCTAGGAAGGATCATTAAGCACCTCGAATTTCCTGTCCCTCCATTTCACCTCCATTCTCATTTCACTCCACCTTTCATCCGTTTGGTCTCTTTCAGCGTTGTACGTGTCGGCGGGAGGTCTCGGCGAGTGGATGGAGGGGAAAAGGATGCTCTGTGGAAGCCTTCGTCCCCAGAATGGGGGCGTCTCCGGATTCCGGGTTCCCCTATGTAAGCCCACAGGCTGCACTAGTACTCATCCCGGCAGTTTAAATCTGTAAATGTTAGAGACCTTGCCGTCTGTCTGTCGTGCCCCCTAGTCCGGCCACCCTCTGTCTCTTCTCACCTCCCTGGGGCGCCCTTTCTGGGGCATGGGTACAAAAGACCTTATGTAGGTCGACAGGCTAGGTCTCCCTCCGTTTTGATTCCTAATCCTAATTTTATTGAAATGAATATCAAGAAGCTATGACTTTATCAATGGATAATTAATAGAGCAGCAATATTTCAGTCATATGTCGTTTGAATTATAGCGTATTCTTCGCGAGCTGTTACACGCAGTTTCGTGCATCACTTTCTCTGCTACTTACGTCGCTTCAGCCAAAAATTCGATACTGAGATTTCACCGGAAATACGTTTTGAACTGCCCGAATAGAAAAAAGTATCTCGGTATGTGAGTTTGTGTCTATGTCCGTCAACAGCATAACTCGAAAACAAAATCTTAGTTAAATACTGAATTTGATATTTAATTTCAGCGTCTTCCAAGGATGCGAGACTAAGATTTTAAAGAAAAGCCAAACCTTTCTCTGGAAATATTTGTGAAATGTTTTATTTTATTAAAAACGACTAACAATTTTGATTAAAATACCACATGTTTAAGATATTTACATATCAAATAAAATATATATCTAGAATTTTCTGAGAATAGCCTTCGAAGCCCTTTTCATTCGTAACGAATTTTGCAAATTGCTAAACCACAAGAGGTAGACAAAAATCTTACATATTTCTGCAGGACACAATTTATTTAAAATAATTTTTTGGCGTTAACCATTTCTAAAATATACATTGCTATTGGTCTGAATTTTCCAATTGTCGTTTCTAAATGCTGTCGCTATTCAGTTTTTTTCCTGCGAAATCATGGAAGGAGTATGGACTAGCTTTTAAACATCTATCGAATCGGTTCCTCTATCCCCCTCCCTGTATGATCAACAAAATGTGTAATTTCTGCAAAGATTTATATGGATTAACATGAAGTAGATGGAAAAATAAGCTTTCGTAACAATACGAATTTTGTGGAGGCTGTATAAAAATAAACTATAGTGGGTAGAAAAAGTCATGCGAATGTAACACACAATTTTTCCCTTTGGTGTTTGTTAAATAGTGTAAACGCACTTTAAAAAGGTTTGATTAGTCTTTAAATGCCTATAACTGGACTTGTAATCCTGGTATCGATAACACAAGTTGAGTGCAGTACTGTATATAGGTAGGTACATCTTGTGACAGCGCAAGGAGTTTGTTCGTACAAACGCTACATCAATTGTATTTAACTCTATCTGCCTGAGAAAAAAGCCTGCCTATAACGAAAGCTAGTTTCCAAAATTAAGACTTTCTCTGGATTAAGAATTAGCAATGACATATCAGTAGTTATAGATCATGTGGTACCAAAAAGGTTTCGGTGAATGGAGAAACCACAGACTAACATTTTAATCTGCATTATAAAGCAAGCAGTTGCCATTCTTGGAAATCATTTATATGGTATTAGGGGTTATGAGGTATGAGGCATTTAGCGGAGGGGAACATCTCGCCACTGCGACCAACCAGATCTATTGTGGCTACACCCCCCGGGAGGCAGGGAGGAAGTTAAGGAGTCTCAGGAGGTCGCAGGTCCGCAGGCAGCGGGATTACAGAGACGCACGGAGGTCGCTATCATTTCTAGTAGGAAACACCCGCTCTCGCCTGTTGACGCGAAGAGTCCTGCGAGAGGGCAACGAAGCGGCCCTTGTAGCCAGGCCAACGCGCCCTGTCGTTGGCGGGGTGAAATCTTTCCAAAGCGCAGCGACCATGCCATCTGCCTATCACTAGACACAGAGACACTGCCTAAAAGATGGAATGGCAGGAAATGAGCGAAGGGAGAAATTGTGGTAAATACACCACCCTAGCATTCGCCGAGGCGACTAGAGGATGACTACCAAAAACTCCATGGTCAGAGTGGGTGTCTAACGGGAATCGAACCCGGGACATCCCAAATGCGGGCCGCAGACGCCGCCTGAGCATCCCACTCGGTGATATTAGAGGTTATTTTCATATTTAAATTATACTTAAGAAGGAACTACTATTATGAACCTTTTATATTCTGCTTATTGAGCTTATTTTAATTTATATTTTCTCTTATGAATCTTTGTATGGTATTCTGCTTCTTTATTGCAAACCCATTTTGGATCGGACTTAAGTAGAAAATCTTAGAAACTTGGATACTCTAAACAGACAATGTTTGACTTCATGTGCTCTCTTGTATCCACTTGAATCAAGGAAATAGAGGATGCGGTTGTTGCTCTTGGCCCATTCTGCTCGCTGCAATTTGCTATCTTAAGGAGATCTTCATTTTGTGAATACAATTGCGGTCTTCCTTGTTTTCGCGAGCAATGCAGGAGATGGGATCTTGTTCTCCTTGGCTCTAACCGTGAACTTCACTTCGTATGTTACTATTTTAACATGTTGATAGTCTTCATACCAATATTTAAGTTGACGCAGATCAGAAGTTTATTTGAAGCATTCATAATGTTTAAATAATGCTTATAGCTTAAGTAGTGTTAGATTAATTATATTAGATGATGGGGAACTTTTGTTGGAGTTTTATCGACCTCGTTGGTCAGCCTAAAAGGTTTATTGTACAATCTCATTGAAAATGATACTTTCATTGTTTCCTCTGAACAAATTGCAGTTTGTTAGTTCCAATGTCAGCCTCCTTTCCTAAATCTTCTCTGGTTTTGGGAAGAGTAAGTCCCTCTCTTGCCAGTCAAAGAGGATGTGTTTACAAATGGGCACATCCATGTAGAGGCCTACTTTATGTATACGTTTCCTGAAGTGACTATGTTCACAAATTAATGCAACTACTTCCCTTATTCCTGTTCTGTCCAACCTCAGGAGAAATGAAGAAAAAGAGTTACATGGACACTGTTTCCTAGCTTGTCTTTGTCCAGGATAGGTTTGCCACCTGAGTTGGTGTTTTCCCCTAATCTTACCGAGGTTTTGGTAGTACATGTACTGATTCCAACTATGGGCACAGGGCCAATATAGGCTATCTAGCTAAGCTGTGACATAATAAAGAAATATTTATTAGGTATTCATAATTAGAGAGATGTTCCCACGGTTTGAGAGATCAGCAGCGGCTGCGTTTACATCAAGGAGCTCCTGAATTGTTTTACGAGGACCTCACGAGGCTGTGTGCACCCCATAAGGAGAGAACGCAGACTTTTGCATACAAGCTGGTTTACAATAACCGAGAACGAAACCATAACAACAATATTAAAATACTACATGTGAGCGTTCATAATTAACGGGAGGCTCTCCAGGGTCTCGGGAACGGGGAAGAACACTTGGTTAAATTTTGAATTTCCGGTTCCCGTTCCTGGGGCGATATATTAGAGTCTTCACTGTAAAAATTATTCAAAGCGGCCGAGACATGAAACAGCCGCTAGAGCTCTCTCAAGTCGCAGGCTGGGAAAACGCAAACGGAAGTATAACTCGCGCAAAACTTCTGGAATCGTGACCTTGATTGCTACCCCAGCTGCCGAGCCTAGGAATGGTTTATGTTTAATTTACTCAACGAAAGCGATATAATACCTTTGCTTACTCGCAGTGCGTAACACATACAGTCTGCATAGAAAGTGTCTGCATCTGGTTGTAATTTTAAAGAGAGCAGCAGTATCTAAATAGTACTTATTTTATATTTGTTATATTTATAACCATGGCTCCTATGTTTTTAAAGTTAAGTGGTAAGGTGTTACATAGTCAAGTAGGGAAATAATTGCAAATGTCATCGACTTCATGAAGCAAGAACAAGAGGAAATATATGTTCATCCGAGTTCCACAAAAGCCTTAAGAGAGTGAAAGAAAGAGTAGTCAAAGCAACTGGTGTTTCACCGAGTTCCGTTTCCAGAGTTCTCAAAGATAAGAGAAAAAAACATATGGATGAAAGAGTACCATTTGATACACCTGGGAAGAAACATAAGGTCCCTAAACGTATTACAGAAATAGACGATTTCGAATGCTTCATTCGGCGCACGATTCACAATTCCTATGTGGAAGAAAAAACTGTGCTAAGAATAAGCAGATTGCTCATCCAGCTGAAAGACAGCAGAAACTTTCAAGGTGGTGCTACAAATCTCAGAAAAATTATTAAAGTTTTAGGGTTCAAATGGAGGAAACCGAAATCAAATAGAAGAGTTCTAACAGAAAAGCAAAATAAATAAATAAAATAAAAAAATAATAATAAAATAAAAAAAATAAAAATAAAAAGTATATGTTGCCATGATAGCTTAGTCGGTTAGAGCAACGGCACGGAAAGCCTAAGATCCGTGGTTCAAATCCCGGCTATGGCATTGAATTTTTCAGTCTGATTCTACCTTTCCAAATGACTATAATTTTATATGTACTTATATCAGCATCAATTTTCAAGGTGGTGCTACAAATTTCAGAAAAATACTATAGTGTATGAAGATGAGTCATACCTACACAGCAGTCATACAGCATCTAAAAGTTGGAGTGACGATAGCGAATTAGGTTTGCAGGCACCTGTTGCCAAAGGGCAAATGTTTATTATCGTTCGTGCTGTTGGAAAGATCGGCTTCGTTCCAAATGCCCTTCTTTTGCAAGTCGCAACAAACAACAGGAGATTTTCATCAAGAAATGAATACAGAAAATTACATGAAGTGAATCAACGCTATGTTGATAGCTAATATCCTGCTGGGTCTGTTCTGGTTATCGACAATGCTTCACAATGCGTCAACACTTAAATTGACAAACCACCTACCTAAAATTCCTTGAAAGAAGAAATGAGAGCTTGATTACTTAGACATAATATAGCTTTAGATGAAAGCATGAGTAAAACAAAGCTATATAACTTAATTATAGCCAACAAACAGCTTCAGAAGTCATACATACTTGACCACATAGTAATACAACATCGCCATAATGTACTTAAGACTGCCATCGTATCGCCCAGAACTAAACCCAATCGAATTAATCTGGGCTGATATCAAAAAATGGGTGACATGCAGAAATATCACTTTGAAATTAAAATATGTGGAGCAGTTATAACGCTAGCAATTTGCTGAAATTGGAAGGCCAGAATGGGAAAATGTGTGTCGTCATGTTGAATAAATTAAGAATCATTATTTCGAAAAATACGGAATTGCAGAAAATCAAATAGAAATAATTCTCATCCAGGATAATGGTGCAGAAAGTAGTGACAGCAGTGATGACGGCAATAATGTGAGTGATTCCGCTGAAGAGGAAGGGTTTTTAGGTGTGGAAGAATTGGAGGCAATGATTGACACTGTTTTTTATACTAAGCGTAGATTTTAATATACGGTATATAATTAAGTTTATCTGCGCAATGCAGTGCATAACGGTGTGCGGATATTTGACAATGACTGGGACTCCTGCAACATGCAGACGACCGGTCACCTCCTGATCTGGTAGGTAACTCGCTTCCTAGCTGTCATTAAGATTTTCACGTGTCTAGGACTGTTGCGCCAATTATAATTCCAGCAACTGTACGTCCTGACTCCCTCAAATTCATTGAGTGTTGGTTTTTATATTAAAAGTGTCATCTGTAGTGTGCTATATTCAGCTCAAAACTGGCTATTACCTGAAAAACAATAGCAAAAACTATAAAGAACAGCAAAACCTTTAGAAATTAATAAAGAACAACACATAACTTTAATATGCGCTATTAATAAATGCGCTTTGTACGAGTAAGAGCAATCGGAAATAGTAATGCATTTGCGTTTAGAAAATCTCTATTGAATGTTAACGTTGGCTAATCTGCATTATGCTGGCTGAAGCGGAAGCAGGTGAAAAACCATCATTGGTCAGTTACAAATAAATGACGTCTCAATGTACAAAATCGACTTTCCACTTTGTTATCGATATATCGTCGATATGCATTCCCCCAGAATATTGTAAACAAAAATGCTTACCGTTCCCGTTTTCGTTCTCGATTTACTGTGAACCAGTCTTAGCTTATAACCATTTCTCAGTTCACGTTTAGGCGTGGAAATGTATTAAAATACACATGTACGAAATCCTATATGAAAGGACGTTATAAATCCTATTTCAAAAGCATAATACACTATGCTAATACATTTTTGTCAGAGTCATGTAAAGTTTTTAGAAAATTGCCGGAATTTGCCTGATGAACCTCTAATAACAAGCAATGGGTTATTTTCGGGAAGCATAAGTTACATAGTTAGCCAAATTATTAAGACAATATACAGAAAGAAAAGCATTGGTGTCTTTCTTCATTCCAAAATAGTCTGCCTGCTCTCAAATTCGATCCTATCAGTATTTTTCACAAATATTTTTCAATATTTAATTCTTTTAGACACTCGGAATAAAAGAAATAATAAGTGTAATGTGTATTATACATAAGGCAACTTGTGATTTCCCTTTATTATCTATTTATGAACTCTTAAAGTGTGTCGTTAATGACACTGAATGTGTTTAAAGCTAGGAGAAGAACTAAGGAATGTTGCATGGATAATGCAAACTCAGCCAGTGAGTAATATGCTGGAAATATAAACAAAACAATAACGAAGAAGAATGAAAGTGTGGAGAAACATACTGGAGTGGGGATGTTGCTCCTTCTTTCGAGCTCACTTTCATTTCTCTTCGACATTAATAGGTGTCCCTGTCAATGAAGCTTAACGATAGACGTCAATCCCAAAATTTAGAAACTTCACATTTTATTTTTTTACGCTTTATGAAAGTATGTTAATTCTGAATGATGTTGTGCTTGGCTTATTTAAATATTTACCATTTTAAATATATTTTTAAAAATATTTAGAGAACAATTTCTATTTTAAATATGATACATAGGATCACTCCAAAAGTTTTGAGATTGGACGCAATAAAATATTAAACTTTTAGATCTGATCATTGCATCTTTTCAAAATATTCTTAATTGCATTCTGTACACCGTCTCATCCTTTCAAACCATTTTTCAAATGTTGAACGCCATTCTTCTTTGGAGAGAGTGCAATGTATTATTCGTAAGCAGCTACTGGGGTTTCGGGTGACTCAAATCGTTGACCCTGGAGTTTTTCTTTAATTTTGGGGAATGGAAAAAGGTCGCATGGGACCAGATCTGGATTGTAGGAAGTGTGGGACAAATATCTGACTCCTGACTCTTGCAGAAATTGGGTTGTTTCTTGTGCAGTGTGGACAGAGGCATTGTCATGGTGCAACAAAATTCCACCAGTCTTAGGACGCGTTTCTGTTCACTGAATACTTGTGGCAGACATTTTGTGGTGCACCATCTGGCAGTAACAGTCTTTTGTCCCTCAAACGGAATCGTCACAACGGAGTGGCCACTTGTTGCAAAGAAGGGACGGATCATCTTCTTGCCAACACTTCTCGTTCGCTTTACTTTTGATGGGGGATCTTCTCCTGGGAACACCCAGACCGCTAACTGTCGTTTAGTTTCGGATCATACTGATAAATTCAGTTTTCGTCACCTGTTACAATGTTAAATATTTTTTGGATCTTCTTCCATTGAATTTTTCAATAATTTCCTGACACCATGCACACCTGCTTGTTTCTGCTCATTTTTGAAGTGGTGGGGGATCCAGCGACTGCAGAGCTTCCTGATGTCAAGTTTTTCTTTCAGGATTGTTTTCACTGATGCCGATCCAATGTTTAGGGATTCTTGAATCTGTCCATATGTGCAATGATGAACTTCCCGCAACATGCGCTCTGCTTTCACCACATTGTCACCCATTGCTGCTGCAGCCGGCCGTCCTGCTCGGTCTTCATCTTCGAGGGAATCCCTTCCTCTTCTAAACTCTGCATACCATCGATAAATGGTGAATTGCGAAGAGCAAAGATCCCCAAATGCACGATGCAGTCTTTCAAGACATTCTCGCTCCCCTAAACCAACTTTAAAGTCATAGAAAATCCTAGCACGGAAATGCTCTCGCTTGAGGTCCTTCCTAGGCATGGCGTAGCAACACCTGTTATACGCACACACGCGGTGCTGACGATGCACATTGTTGGAGCGCGCCCAGACCTGCACATGTTGCTATCTGAACTTCAGTCTGAAGTTAGGAAGAGCTGCTTTGGCTTGCCACTGCTCATTGTTGTCCATTCTCAAAACTTTCAGACCCTCGTATTTAAAACTGCATTATTCAGCACGAATTACCCGTCTTCTGAGATGCTGGCACGTCTATCTGCATTAAATTTGTACCTTATAACCTTGGCGTGTAATTCCTTTATTCAAGTTTCTAAAGCTGTTTTTTTTTCTCAGAAGCATAGAAAACAAATTATATTTTATTCCAATAAATATTTTATCATCAAAGTATATCAGTATACCGACAAGGAATGAATAAACATTTTGTAAAACCACTATATTTATATACTAAGTGTATTCTGATATAACGGGTCATTAAAATAGAAGTTTTAACGTCAAGTAGTATGAATTAAACAAAATTGAGTTATTTTATAATGAATTGATTACATTATTGTTACGACTTCATTTAAAGTAAATATGAGCAACCTATTCATGGAGACGTAGCCCAAATAAAAAAAATGGAAACCGAATGCAAAAACAAAAAGCCTGATTATTAAAACTGGCTCTATTTTTGAGATTGTATAAACAATAAAATACACACATGTTTAATTTTCCCATCTTCGTCGAGGTTATGTAACCAGGAATGCATTTAGATAATGCTCGCTAATTGTGTAATATGTTTGAAAACACAATTTTCACTTTCTTTACCACGTACTAATTAGGTAGATGAAGTATTGCATTTCAATAAAAAATTCTACATTGCGATTTCAATGAAAATACATGTTTTGAGACCCCTTGAATCCCAAAAATAGCAGTTTTAGAAAAGAATCCGCAATGTGTATGTGTGTGTGAGTGAGTGTGTGTAGGTGTGTGTGTGTATGTGTGTAAACATAACAACTAAAAACAAATTGTCACATAAGTACCAAACTTGACATTTAAGTTCTGCATCCTCGAAAGATGCGACAAGAAGATATTTAAGAAAATTCCCACACCCCAAGCTACCCTTTACGTGAAAAAGTATTCGAAATATTCTATTTTCTCAAAATTGACTCTGGCGATTTTGACTAATCTTATATTTAAGATATTTACATGACTAAAACTCATATCTTAAATTTTCGGGGAGTAACGTGTGAAGTCTTTTCATTCGGAAGTAATTTCGAATAATTCTGCATAACTGGTAAACCACAAGAGAGAGAGAGAGAGAGAGAGAGAGAGAGGAACTTAACTACACAAATATTGTATATATTTTTAAAACACACAATTTAATTCAAATGGTGTATTGTTTGTGGAACCGGCCACTTCGGAGATAGGTCGCGGGTTCAAACCCGGCGGAGGGCGATGGATTTTTTTCGGGCGTAAAAATCCTTAGCATGGCTTCCTTCGGAAGGGAAGTAAAACCGGTGGTTTCGTGTCGTATATTTGCGGCACGTAAAAGAACCTCAAGCCTGATAAAGAAGCCTCTGAGCAAAATTACCGGTCTTTTACGCCCAATATACAGTGTGATTCTCTCGCTAGAGGCCCCAAACCTTTGCCCATATGTTGGCCATTTATGTGAGTCTTGTGATGAAACTTTGTGTACACATACTTTGAACAATGTAATGTATTGCCACACTCCTCCCTTGGACTGTTCCACTGACCTTGGCTCTGCTTAGTCACACGAACGTCTCCACGCGCTATACTCCAGTGTTGGCTTGGAAGCAGCATCGATGTCATACACAATTGCACAACGCGTGTTTCTCGTTCGTACCTACTGGCAAACGGGTTCATTTAAATCATGTCAAAAGGTATTTCGGGCCGAATTTAGTACGCGACATGTGCCCTCAAAATGTTGTATTCAGAAATTGGTAACAAAGTTAGAGACGACTGGAACCTTAACCACACAGCATGCAGGCGGTCGGAAAATGAATGTGGGTTAATGGAAGAAGTAAAGGAGCATTACTGCCGTCACCATCAAAATCCTTGCGACGACTTTCCCAGGATATGAATGTTCCATATTCTGCGTGCCAAAGAGCTGCTAAGGAAGCAACCTCCACGCTTACCGTGTGACATATCTTCATGAATCGCAACCAACGGACCATGAAAAAGTGTGCAGTTTTGTGTATGGTTTCAAACCTTTATTAATCAGAATCCTGGGATTTTGGACTTTACTTGGTTCACGGATGAAGCGTGGTTTTATCTGAGTGGTACATAAACTCTCAGAGGACGCGTTTATGGGCACAAACAAATCCTATTTGTTCCCTATTTTTCATGAGAATACGGTAAACACTGAAGAATACCTTAGAATATTCACTGACTTTGTCAATCGTTAACAGATGATGAATTATCTCACGGATATTTCCAACAAGATGGTCACGAGCAAGCATGAGGGAAATTGAAAGCTTTTTTGAAGATCGAATCATCTCAAAAACTCTTTGGCCACCAAGATCTCCTGACCTAACACTACCCGACTTCTTCTTGTGGGGATGTCTGAAGGAAAAGGCATACAGAAATAGACGACGTACAGTTGCAGAGTTGAAAGATGCTATACGTCAAGAGATTGAAGCCATTATTGAGGAGACTTTAATAAAAGTATTCCAGAATTTGGAGCGACGTGTACAAACGTGTTTGGATGAGGGAGGGGACCATTTTCAGCATTGGATGTGACAGTGCATAGTTCAAGGTACGTGTACACAAATTTTCATCACAAACTTACATAAATGGCCAACATATAGACAAATGTTTGGGGCTTCTAGCGAGAGAATCACACTGTAGAATGGGACGAAAAGAACCACAGCAGTTAAAGAGCGTCCATAAATAGAAACTCAATTTTAATTTAACTTCGGAGATATCTCTGTTATTGATTTGAATTGTTTAATACTTTTTGAAGTACTGTCACTTTAACTTGTTTCTCAGTATGCAATTTCAAGGCCAGCGTATAACGGCCCGCTATGAAACATGTTGACTAATGCTTCGGTTTTCTGTGTCCTTGTACCTACAAGGAGATGTGGAAACGTCCATCTCAATTAACATAAAGCAGATAGAAAAAAATCTGATGTGTTGCACCCGCATGGCTTTCTCTACTCTCCATCTACTTCATGTTAAGCGAGATATCGAGGTGTTAATCTTATTGCTAATTTTATTGTAGGTGCAAGGGGAACATGTTCGACTTTAAGCGATAGTCAAATGTTTTAAGAGCTGGTTGCTATGTGGAGCATTCCATTCTCTTTGCATGTCCAGGACATAAAAAAAATCTGATGTGTTACACTCACATGACTTTCTCTACTCTTGTACAAACTATTTTTACAAACGCTTAATCTCCATATGCTTCATGTTAATCGAGATATCGAGATGTCAATCTTATTGATAATTTTCTTGTAGATGCAAGGGGAATATGGTAGGTTTTAAGCGATAGTCAAATATTTTAACGCTGGTTGCTATGTGGCGCTTTCCATTCTCTGCATGTCCAGGACATAAAAAAATGAATAACGAATTTGAGAAAAAGTAAAAGTATTGGAAAATTTAAGGTAATAACAAGCAATATCTCGCAAACGGTTCACTCAACAAAAGAAATGTATATGACATAAATTGTGTATTTTAACGCGATCTACATTTTTCGTGTAGTAAACTTTTGTCTATCTCTTATGGTTTACCAGTTATGAAAAAGTCGTTCATAATGAAGAACACTTTTGGAGACATTACCAGAAAATTCGAGATATACATTTTATTTGTCATGACAATATCTTAAACATATGATAGTTTAATCAAAATCGTTAGAGCCGTTTTTGAGAAAATTAAAATTTTCGAAAAATGTTCCATGTAAAGGGTAGTCTGGGGTGGGGGGATTTTCTTGAAAACCTTCGTCTCGCATCTCTGGAAGATACTGAACCTAAATACCAAGTTTGGTGTTTATCCCACTGTTCGTTTCTGAGTTATGCTGTTCACAGACACACAGACACACAGACACACACACAGACACACAGACAGACACACACACGGACATGTTTCCAAAAATGCTCTTTTTGGATTCAGGGGTCTCAAAACATATATTTCCGGTGAAATCTCGGTATCGAATTTTTGGGTGGAATACAATACTTCCCCTACTTACTATACGTAGTAGAGAAAGTAACAATAACGAATTCCCATTTGAGAAAAAGTATAAGTATTGTAAAATTCAAACAAATAACAAGGAATATCTCGGATGTGGTTCACTGGACAAAACAATGCATATCATATAAATTGTGTGCTTTAACGAGATCTACATTTTTATGTAGTTAACTTTATCTACAAGTTATGCGAAAGTTATTCAGAATGAATGAAGAGGACTTTTGGGGTCATGCCCAGAAAATTCAAGATATACATTTCATTTGCCATTAAAATATCTTAAATATATAATATTTTAACCAAAATCGTTAGAGCCATTTTTGAGAAAGTCAAAATTTTAGAAAAATGATGCATGTAAAGAGTGGTCTGGGGGAGGGGGGATTTTCTTGAAAATCTCGTGTCGCATCCCTGGAAGATAGTAAACGTTATGCCGTTCACAGACAAATATACAGACACACTCGGACGTGTTTCCAAAAATGCTTTATTTAGATTCAGGGCATCTCAAAACATGTATTTCGGTGAAATCTCGGTATCGAATTTTTGGGTGGAATGCAGTACTTCCCCTACTTACTATACGTAGTAGAGAATGTAATAAGGATTTGTGAGAATAGTTTGTGGAAGCTATATAAAAAAAATCTGATGTGTTACACTCACATGACTTTCTCTACTCTTGTACAAACTATTTTTACAAACGCTTATTCTCCATATGCTTCATGTTAATGGAGATATCGAGATGTCAATCTTATTGATAATTTTCTTGTAGATGCAAGGGGAATATGGTAGGTTTTAAGCGATAGTCAAATATTTTAACGCTGGTTGCTATGTGGCGCATTCCATTCTCTTTGCATGTCCAGGACATAAAAAAATCTGATGTGTTACACTCACATGACTTTCTCTACTCTTGTACAATCTATTTTTACAAACGCCTATTCTCCATATGCTTCATATTAATCGAGATATCCAGATGTCAATCTTATTGGTAATATTCATGTAGATGCAAGGGGAATATGGTAGCTTTTAAGCGATAGTCAAATATTTTATCGCTGGTTGCTATGTGGCGCATTCCATTCTCTTTGCATGTCCAGGACATAAAAAATCTGATGTGTTACACTCACATGACTTTCTCTACTCTTGTACAATCTATTTTTACAAACGCCTATTCTCCATATGCTTCATGTTAATCGAGATATCAAGATGTCAATCTTATTGGTAATTTTCTTGTAGATGCAAGCGGAATATGGTAGCTTTTAAGCGATAGTCAAATATTTTAACGCTGGTTGCTATGTGGCGCATTCCATTCTCTTTGCATGTCAGGACATAAAAAAATGAATAACGTATTTGAGAAAAAGTATAAGTATTGGAAAATTTAAGGAAATAACAAGCAATATCTCGAAAACGGTTCACTCAACAAAAGAAATGTATATGACATAAGTTGTGTATTTTAACGCGATCTACATTTTTTGTGTAGTAAAATTTTGTCTATCTCTTATGGTTTACCAGTTATGCAAAAGTCGTTCACAATGAAGAATACTTTTGGAGACATTCCCAGAAAATTGGAGATATACATTTCATTTCTCATGACATTATCTTAAACATATGATATTTTCATCAAAATCGTTAGAGCCATTTTTGAGAAAATTAAAATTTTCGAAAAATCTTCCATATAAAGGGTAGTCTGGGGTGGGGGGATTTTCTTGAAAACCTTCGTGTCGCATCTCTGGAAGATACTGAACCTAAATACCAAGTTTGGTGCGTCTCCGACTGTTCGTTTTTGAGTTATGCTGTTCACAGACACACACACAGACACACACACACACAGACACACACACACACAGACACACACACACACAGACACACACACGGACATGTTTCCAGAAATGCTTTTTTTGGATTCAGGAGGTCTCAAAACATGTATTTCCGGTGAAATCTCGGTATCGAATTTTTGGGTGGAATGCAATACTTCCCCTACTTACTATACGTAGTAGAGAAAGTAATAAATGATAGAGTATAGAAAACTCATAAAATGTACTCATCAGATTCTTTTTTCGCAGCCAGTCCCTCTATCCTAATCCGAAATTACATCAAGGGTAAGTTCCATTGTGACTGGAGGGAAGTAGTTTTTCACTCCCTTTCTTATTGCATTCGACATCATAGGCGGTGGAGGTATATAAATGGAATGATAATCAGGAAAGGAAATTTGGGAAGGGAACGTTCCAGACCTAAGTTTTAGGATAAAAAGTAAAGGTACAACGAACGGAGGGGCCACCAAAACCGGGGCAGAGCACGTACGTAGGCCATCCGGCCCCTTGTGCTTCTACCGTGAAGGAGGGAGAGGGGAGAGAGCCGAAGGGCGATGAGATCCGGATGATGATGGGCGCAATCATGGACGGGGTCCTTAATGCTTCTAGAAAGAAAGCTGACGCCGCTCGGGACCCACAAGCGCTTAACCCGTGGGGTCCTCCGAAGGGGCGCCCGCCCGAGCGCACCCGGAAGCGAGTACTAACTGAGCAGCTCTGCGGCGACGCCAGGGAAGAAACCTCTACAGAGCCCACATCCACCGCCCAGCCGCAACTCGCCGAACAACGTCACCTGGTCCTACAACCCTTAAACAGATGACAGGTACGATGATGGTGGGTACAGGAAATGAGGGGCAGGAAAATCGTTGTAGAAGATGAACCACCCCAGAATTCGCCTCTCGACCAGGGGAAATCATGAAAAGCGCATGGGTCAGAGCGGGCGGTCGTTGGGGCTCGAACCCGGGACACTTACTGCGTTGCTACCTCGCTCGGTAAGTTTTAAAATACCTCTTCGGCAATTGAGGACTGAGGGAAATCTGGAAGAAACCTTTAGTCAGGGAGGATGGTCCTGGTTGGATTTGGACCGCGCAGAAGTCCGTTTTTAACTATCTCGGCCACCGTGTCGGTGTGGCTAGAAGTGTGATGTTTGTATGTGGAATGCGTGTTTAAAGAGTACGGTGAAGAAAGTCGTTTGATTGTTACACATTAGATTATTTAAACGATATAACTAGCAGTAAAAAGCCTTATTTCCTTTCTGTGGATCTACTGTCCACAGTTAATACGAAATAAAATTTAATGGAGAGGATATCCGTGAACGAATGAATTAAAATACTGCCTGAACGTGTTACTTCTGTTTTGCATTTTTAAATGCTATTTTCGCTTAATTATGGTCTTGTGCTATAACCACTTTACTAAGATACTTGGTTACATGTGTAAACGTTTAGCACATTTCTGTGAAAACGACTTGTTCCTGAAAGAGAAAGTGATTAAGCATTATGATTGAAGCAAGGAAGTTGGAGCCTGTGCTAAAGAGTAGCTCGGAGAATCAGAAATAATGATAGACTGTTCCAAAGTGCCTTGGTCTGCAGACAGTATTGCTTCTAATTTGTATTCCTCCGAGAGGAGTCAGAGTTCTGCAGGCAAGGTCAGTCACCGTGCACCGAGTAAAACCTCTTCCACGCATTCAAGTCTCCCTGCGTCTGACTGTCTTCGCTTCGTCTCAACATGTTTATGCTCCATGACTCTGCAAGAGGCACGTAATCTTTAGAACTGCGATTGACGAAATGAATTCCACCGTCCAGCATCTGTTGAATTATGGATTTATTTTGCAAAGAGATTCTGAATGTGGCTTCACTGTCTCATTTAATTAAAACAATAAATGAAATTATGATTAAATAATAAATTAATAAATAAATGAAATTTATTATATAAGAGATTAAATTTGTACTTTAATGTAAAATTGTGAAAAATGTAACACCCGCAGCTTGCCGAGGATTATAATTTTCATGAAATTGTAAATATATTTTAATCTCGTGTGGCATACATATTTATGCTCTACTAAAACGCAAATCAGGGTAATTATTGTAATTAAATATGTAAATTTATTGTATCTGGAAGGAAACATGGTGTCATCAATGCTGGTTGTCTTGGAGATATTTTATATAAATAAATAAATAAACTGAAATTAATGGCAGATAGTAAATTTAAATGTGTACGGAGAAGGAAGGAACATTTATTCTCGGAGAGTTCTAATGAATGCTCTGAGTGCAGTGATTGGACCCTAAAGAGTCTGTTTTCCGTATGAGATATAGTGTATAAGTCATTTACTGAGTGGGGAAAACGAAGGAACGAAGACATTGTTCTGGATATCTTAAATTTATCATCCAATTAAATAAACCGCATATGTCGTTATATGAATGTGTAATGCAATTGTTGAGAATTTATTTCTATTAATTAGTATTACTTGACCTGGGGTTCGATCCCAGGTTATTCTCTGTGGGGTTTGTGGTGGATAACTTTTCGGCCTCTGGACGAGTTTTATCCGGGTTCTTCGGTTTCCCTCACCATTCATTTCAACAACTGCTCCATCATATCTTTCCTTTCATCCATTTCACCGACATTTCATATCATCTTCCTCACTCTCATAGCAGGCTTCGGGCTGATCACTCATCATGGTTGTTCTATCCGATCTAAGTTTTGTGATGGTGATTAACCTCTAGAGATATTAAAAGCCTACATAAAAACAGCAACGAAAACAGGAATTATGCCTTATTTTTTCTTTAAATTAAGTTTAAATTTGCAGGAATAAAACATTTTGCTGATCTGTCGGTGCATCTCTCTTCTTTTATTCAATGCAGGTTTTAAAACTGCAATTCATTATAAAATTTCCGCTTTTCCATTGTTTCAAGCGACGGGTATTTCCTAATATTTTTAAGTTAGGATATTTCCTTTATTTATCTGTTATGTTTACATTTTTACTTTCTCTACTACGTATAGTAAGCGGGGGAAGCATTGCACTCCACCCAAAAAATTCCATATGAAACTTCACCGTAAATATATGTTTTGAAGTGCCCTGAATCTAAAAAAAAAGCATTTTTAGAAAAAGGTATGTGACTTCATAGTATGTGACTATGGTATCGGTGTATCTGTGAACAGCATAACTCAAAAACGAAAAGTCGGATAAATACCAAACTTGGTATTTAGGTTGAGTATTTTTCCAAGACGCGGCAGGAACATTTTCAAGAAAATCTCCTACCCCAGACGACCCAGACATGGAACCTTTTACAAAAATTTCTCTAATGATTTTGATTAAAATATCATATGTTTAAGATATTTCCATGGCAAATGAATCGTATATGATAAATTTTCTGGGAATGTCCTCAAATTTCTCTTCATTTGGAATGACTTTTGCATAACTGGTAAGCCGTAAGAGATAGACAAAATTATACTACACAAAAAATGTAGAATCTCGTTAAAATACACAATTTTTATCATATAATTTTTTTGTCGAGTGAACCATTTCCGAGATATTCCTTGTTATTTGTTTGAATTTTCCAATACTTACACTTTTTCTCAAATGGGATTTCGTAATTCGTTTTTCTTTCATGTCCTGGACATGCAAAGAAAATGGAATGCTCCACTTAGAAACCAGCTATTAAAAGATTTGACTATCGCTTAAAGCCTACCATATTTCTCTTGTGTCTACAAGAAAATTATCAGTAAGATAGTTTCTGCATATGTTTATCTCGATTAACATGAAGAGGTGGAGAATAAAGGTTTGTAAAAATAGTTTGTACAAGAGTAGAGAAAGTCTTATGAGTATAACACATCAGCTTGTTTTAATCCATAGTTATTTCCATTAAATTAATATAATAACAGTGCCAACGTTTATAAGTTTAACCTTTAGTTGTAGTTTAATTACTTTATGTGTAGAAAAGGTAGAATCAGACGAGTGAAGAAAGTTTATGCCATAGCCGGAATTTGAACGATGGATCTTGCATTTTCCGTCCGGCTGCTCTAACTAATTGAGCTACCATGGCAACATGCTGGTACGATTGACCTAATAGTTGGTTAAACTAGAAGCTCGAGACTTAAAGTACTTATGACATTGTAAGTCGCCATTGGGGTATGTCATCTCAGTATAATTTGAGATCTCCTTGTGTTTTACCGGGAAAAGTGCGGGAAACCGACAGATCTGTGGTTCAAATCCCGCCTATGGCAATGAATTTTTCAGTCGCCTGATTCTACCTTTCTAACCATGCCCTACACATGCCTTGTGTGGAAGAACAATTCATTACTCTATACGAACTTTTAAACGTAGTGCCAGCTGCTCTCTCCAGAATATAAGGTGCATATGATCGTAATTACAGGGGGAAGAAAGGGCGTTACAGTTATTTACGAATTGCTAAATAAAATGGAGCATTTCGTTAAGCGTGAGATGTTTACCGCCGAGCTCTAAATGAGAAAGTAACCAGGGGTCGTCAAAACATGTATTTCGGTGAAATCTCTATATTGAATTTTTGGGTGGAATGCAATATTTCCGCCACTTACCTTACGTTAGTAGAGAAAGTCAAAAGGCAATGAGGCTATGCATTTGTTTAAAACCCCGTTTGTCATACTAGACCTAATGATGATTGTAAAAAGAGAATAACAAGGCAGACTACCGAAAGCTGTTGAAGGTTGCAGCCTACACGGGACCTTGAAGGTGCAATCGTTTCAAATGAGAGAAGCACGGTCATGTTCGCCTCTTAGTATCTGTAAATCTAGGACACGCCATGGCTCTTAACACCGACGGCCAGTATTGAGTTCGACAACTCTCCGTTTACTTCCTCTCTTTATTGTTCTCCATTTCAAGGTCTAGACTTACAATAGTCGATAATGACTTTTATGAGATGAATTCCATCGTGTAAGCCCAGATGTAACTTTCAAGAATAATGCAAATAAAAGTGTGAGGTGGCACCGCGGTGACGTGTGTGTGTCATCTTCGTGGTGTAGTGATTACCATGCTAGCCTCTAGTTCCCAAGGTGGTGGGTTCAAACCCGGCGGAGGGCGATGGATTTTTTCGGGCGCAAAAATCCTTAGCAGGGAAGTAAAGCCGGTAGTCCCGTGTCGTAGATTTACGGCACGTAAAAGAACCTTAAGCCTGATAAAGAGGCCTCTGAGCAAAATTACGGGTATTTCATGCCCAATATAGAATAGGAGGCTAAGAACCACAGCAGTTAAAGAGCGTCCAAAATTAAACAAAAATTAAAAATAGGCAACTTTTGCGACTCCCATTCGGGAGGTCCCGGGTTCCATCCCCGGCAACCGGAAACTCTGACTCATGGGTTTTACGTGGTTTCCCCGGACTCGGTAGACGATTGCTGGGGTGCTTTTTTCTCTACCACGATTTTCTTTCCTCGTTTCCTTCTCATTCCGCTTCCTTCTCAACTTTCAGGTGTGCTTCTAGGTTCGTGGTGTATGGCGGTGACGGACAGATGTCGCATATGTATGCTGCATACGTATACCCCGTGGACACTAGAGGCTGCTTGATTGATCCTGAAGTAATACTTTTTAAACCTTCTGGTAATATCAAATCACTCTTCCACATACGTAAACTATTTTGTTTCGGTTTATGGGCTAAATACTTGTTCTATTTCCTTTCCATCAAATACTTCTGTTACAAATCCATAACCGTGGATACTTATAACATTAATTGCACCATTGGGTGTTAATTCATGGTTGACAAGTCTTTGTCGCGATATTCTGAAAGATGCTTAAGATACTACCAATTTATTTCTAATGGTGATGTTAATTATTGTTGTGTTTTCAGATTATGCTTTCAAATGAATCCATTCAGCGTGCATTTTCTTTGTCCGCAAGCATACTTCATGACAACCAATCGTCAATTTTACCCTTACAGCCGCATAAAAGGTGCGCATATTTCAATTTGGTTATGATTAATAATAGATTATGATACAAGGATAAAAGTAGGGTTTTATTTTGCGAGCAGGAATGTTTACGAAGCGAAAGCCGTAGGCAATAAAACCAGTTTTAACACATGTGCCACATACTATTTTTTTTTTGACAGCGCTCGAATTTGTAAAATATTATTATCACATTAATTCTTGAAACTAACACATATGACGTTTAGAACACGCTCTTGAAACAAGAGAAACGGCGCTAAAATAGCGAGATGTCGAATATTATGATGTTTGTTGATTCACTAGCACTCATTTTCAGTGAAATTATTTTCAACATATTTTAGCTTACACCAGCCAATGAAGCGATTACATGGTATCATATTGCTTTTTTAATTTTTTGGTAAGTGCTTCTAGTGTTATTCTTTCTGCTACTTCAGTAATTTCGTTTGGCTCTTCCATTTAAGTTTCTTCTGAATTCACAATTTCCGTCATTTAATCTTTATGTAGGTTATACGTTTTAGATCAAAGAAAGCAGAAGCCTCCAATATAACATATAAGTTAACTCTACAACAAATTGCGATAAATTGAAGTACGACGATCTGTATTGCGAGCGTCATGGGAAATTAATTATGTTAAAAGACAACGAAAAAGTAAAACCTAATCAAACCAAGTGAGTTATTAAACATGCGCAAATACAAAGGGTAATTGTCATGTAACTGGACTTGAAACCAAAGAGATTATCGCACTAGTGTGATAATATAAATCTTTTAGCTCGTGTGCACTGTGTTAGAAGTTCTACTTTTAGGCCATGCTGCCTAAAAGGTCAATTTCAGTCTATTTATTCAAATCTTCTAGAAGTAAGTGATGAAGAGAGTCTGTGAACTCGGTGAAGTTCATGAAATGTCCCAAGTTTGTCAGCCATGAGCCTCATATGTCCACTGCAATAAAAAGAAGAGAAAACGCGGGCCACTTAAAGTTTAATGCAACTTAACAGTGAGCAACATACAATTGCTGGATTTCGATTATAGACATTTAGAAATATCAATACCCGTTCTTATTATACAAGGTGGACTATTTAAGTTGAGACTGTACAATATCTCCAAAACCAAACGTTGTAGAAAGAAATGTCGAATAAAAGTTGCTTGATATTATGGGGTAAACTAAGTGCCATTAGTCGTGTTTTATTTGGAGTACGTTGTGATGGTCATTTTAGGGTCATGTTGATTATAATTGTACGTTACCATTTAAAAAAATTAAATTTACCCTAAAATGAACATCAGCTTTTATAAAATATTGTATAAAACATTATTTATAAACACTTCTTTCTACAATGCTTAGTTTTGGAGATATTGTACAGTCTCAACTTAAACGCTCCACCCTGTATATGGCATCACAGAAGATGGACACTGGTGATATATGTAATTAAATGAAAATTGGAAAGGACGTCCAAGCCTAAGTTACGGGTACCTCCCCGGCATTCGCCAATTATGAACACTAAGGAAAACCTGGAAAAAGCCTTCAGCAAGGACGGTCCTGGAGGATTTGAGCCTCCTCTTCACAGTCCATGCCTTAAGGGTGGGTGAAAATGCATGGTTACCGCCAATTAGCTATCACTTTTAAATAAAATCTCAAACAATAGATTAGAGAAGAGTTAGAGATAATTTCTCTGTAAGAAAGAATTACAAATTAGAGAAATGACTGGAGAGAGCATGTTGACAGAGCATCACCAGAGAGATCCTATGAAAAGAAGTTTGCTATAGGCTAGAGGAAGAAGACATCCGGGAAGATTAAGAAAACTATGGCAGACACATTTTTAAGCCGGAACAGGCATTCTTACCTAGTCTCTGAACGGCAGAAAAAGAAGAAGCTTTATTTTTCCTTTGAATACTGGTTTTTTCCCCAAATTGATGAATATTAGTTTGTTATAAATGCAAATAATTAAATTACTATCGCCAGTATACCAGCGGAATCACTTGATTTGACATTGCTGTATCTACTGGGGAAGCCTTACATCTCCGTTCTGGTATTCCAATTTAAAGCATTACCTACTCAGTCCTCTAAGTTACTGCGCGAGGTGGCGCCTCAGTAAGGTGTGCGACTCGCATTCTGAAGGTTCCGGTTCATCCCCGGCGACCACCCACTCTGACCCATGAACTTTTTGTGGCAGGCGAATGCTGAAGTGGTTCCTCTTCTATCACGACTTTCCTGTACTCATCATCCCCTGCAATGTCATCTATTTCAGGATTGTAGGACCCCGTGTAGATGTTCGGCGGGTTGCGTCTGGTCGGTGCGCTGACGTCGGTGGGAACTGCCCAGTCGGGACCCGCCTCCGAAGTGGACCGTGAATGGGATCGGGCGGCGTCAAATCCGTTCTACTTGGAAACGCTGGGACCACGTGTGTTTGCGCCCATCGTCATCCGAATCTGCTTGCCCTTCGACTCTCTCCCTTCTTCCCTCCTAAGGGTCACGTTAGAAGCAAAAAGCGGTTGCGGCCTATTTGCGGTGCTCTGCCGCGATACCGGGGCCCCTCTGTAATGTGTGCCTTTACCTCTGTGTAAGCTCTAGGACCTTGTGATGGAAATTTCCAAAACTCCTGCATTTTCTTTCTTTTCACTATTATGTACGTCAAAATAAACCGCATTCCGGCTGCGACACCTTTAAATACTATCTGAAAGTAATGCTGACCGTTTCTTCTTAATTTGACTTGATTCTGAGTTTTAATTGAATATTTTGTGAAAAACAACTGTATATTTGAGTCATTCCACATCAAACCGAACTCGCATAAAACATCACTTTCTCTGAATTTTCTGAATTTTAGTTTACGTGTACCACACATAAAATAAATCGACACGTATTTTATATTTTGCAAAAGATCAAACTATTTTAGGATTTACAGCGTACTTAACAGTTTTCTCATACGCGTACAACGTTACGTTTATTCTCTGAATACAGAATGCTCAGGGATAAGAACAATACGTAGTTTTGTAGATAAAAACATCGTTCTTTTCCTTATACAAAATACTGGTTTTTTCGGAATAAAAATCAGATTTTTAAGTATGAATATTCTAAACCGCAATATCACATTTAACCCCCTAATATTCAAATCTGGAAAAAATACAGGAGGAGCTTATGATATATTTTGTTTTAAACCTGTAAATATCGGGATGGGATCTTCCTTAGAAGTACGCCTGTAAACAGTTTACTTGTGTTAGTGTGCAGGGTTGTAGAACATAGATTGCTGACTGAGAGCTTTACGCTGCAGCAGCACGCCGCGCCGGGCGATGCGTTACGCAGTACAAACGTGATAGGCTGTCACTTCCGGTGTTCGGTGTAACTTAGCAACTGGAATCTGATATTCTATAAAGCCTCTCTCCGCTGTTTCATTTAAAATGTTACTTTCTTTTTGCTTAGCTCTGTGATTTCTGAAAGTGCATAGTGAGCGAACTGAAAAAACGTAACTATGACTATTGCTTCAATCCATTTAATGTTTACAAGCATAACACAAGGCAGAAATCATGGCTTGGTTAACAGCAATATGCTTACAAACTTAAAAATGGAGAACTTAACTTTGCCACCAGACCTAAACTATGTGATGCATGTTGAAAAAGAAAACCCAAAGTACCAGCCATTGATAACAGTGATTGTATGCTACAAAGTACCAATGTCGTGAATAATCCAGAAGTGGTTTTGAACATAGTGACCATTATAAGGCAGGTAAGATACGGTAATGTGAAACCGTTCCCTCGTACCTTAGAGCTAAATTAATTTATTCCATCAACCAATAATGCAATAATAACCAGATGGTATTCATTTGAGCCTAAAGGGAAAAAGGTGCGCATTTAAATTGCAGTTAATAAGATTGAAAGTCCGAATGTTTCAACTGTGAGCCAAGTTTAACAGTTACATGTGAACAAACTAGTGCAACTAAACTGCTGTGAACAGTTGACAAGGCATCCAATGACAGACTGCTGCTGCTGCTCTCTCCAGCCGCGCCGCGTTGGAATCCCGCTATGCACCGACTTCTAAGTTATTTTATTTAAAATTAACTATACAGTATTCCATATTTGTTTTATGTAAATATATACAAAAACTACAGGGAATTTATTTATAATTTTTATAGAAATTTAAACATGGGGTTAATAGATATATATTTTAAATGTTTGGATTTTTAAAAAATGATGTAAATAGTTAATATCAATTATAATAAATATTAAGTAAAAGAATACTTATTAAGCTTTGCATTGCACTTTATAATATAATTTTATCACTTATCTCCTTGTGAAATATTTAAATTTAAAGGTAGAGAGATGTGCCGCTTTTCACAATTTGGATTGTACTATATGTTTAAAATGTTGCGATTTAAAAAAATAGGAATTTAAAACATTTGTTTTTGTAATGCATGCATAAAATTTGAAGTAAATCGGAGTCATGATGGTCAGATTTTGTGAAAATTTGTGCGACTTGACGTAGAATGACTCATTTCAGTCAGAATAGAATATGAAAATCGTTTCCACTCCTTGGTTTAGTTGCTGCACATGGCATGTGGCTGTTTTTCATTTGTAGGTGCTTCACCACAAGATGCAGTCTTTTCCCAACACTTTTTAAAGCGAATCACCCAATAGAAATCCTTAGTAATTCGCTTCCTCTTTCTAGCTCCCTCTTTCCTCTAATAAAGCTAGATATTTTATTACTGCACTCAACTCCAAGAGAAAGTGACTTGTGGTTTTCACTAGGTTCATAAATTCTTTGAGCTACTACTCTATCTTACTGTACTAACTAGCACTAACAGAATATAAACTAATTCTTCTCTCTCCAGACCTTCAAAACAAACCACGTTGTTTGTTAAATGTTGCGTGTGAAGCCAAAGAGCTAAAGAAACTGACACCACTACATCAACTTTACAGCCTGACATACATCATAATTCGGGAATTATCAGTTTTGATGGCATGCTATTTTCGACATGTCTAATGAGAGATGTATCTGTGGTATAGCATAGCAAGCTACTCTAATCGGAGATAGCTACTCTAATAACACGTCGTAAAAATATTAGATAGAAAACTTTTAGCATATAAAAGTCGGCTTATACACAAACAATATACGTTCACTATATGCCAAACCAACGATGCTGAAACTTTAATTTGTGCACAGGCTCAACCATATTTTCAGCTTGGATATTGTTATATGTAAGGCCCTAACTCTTCTGAGTTCCTGGTGAAACTTTTTCAGCTCATTGTTTTCTCAAGTCCGTATTTCTTGAGTTGTCCACTAATTCGACAGCATTAACAGAAGAAAGGGAATACCCGGATTTCAGGTGCGGAGCCCAAACTTTAGGAGTTCCATACATGTCCTGGACAAAAAAATCCGATGTGTTTCACCCACATGACTTTCTCCAATCTTGTACAAACTATTTTTATAAAAGTATTCTCCATCTACTTCATGTTAATCGAGATAAATATTTGCAGAAACTATATTATTGCTAATTTTCTTGTAGGTGCAAGGGGAATATGGTAGACTTTAAGCGATAGTCAAATGTTTTAAGAGCTGGTTGCTATGTGGAGCATTCCACTCTCTTTGCATTTCCAGGACATAAAAAACGAATAACGAATTCTCATTTAAGAAAAAGCATAAGTAGCAAATTCAAATGAATAACAAGGAATATCTCGGAAATGGTTCGCTCCAAAAAATGTATTTGACATAAATTGTGTGTTTTAACAAGATCTACATTTTTGTGTAGAAAAAGTTTGCCAATCTCTTACAGTTTACCAGTTATGCAAAAGTCATTCAGAATGAAGAGTATTCTTGGGGATATTCCCAGAAAATTCAAGATATACATTTAATTTACCATGAAAATATCTTAAACGTTAGAGCCATTTTTGAGTAAATCAAACCTTTAGACAAATTTTCCATGTAAAGGGTAGTTTGGTGTGGGGAGTTTCTTGAAAATCTTCGTGTCGCACCCTTGGAAGATACTAAACTCAAATACCGGGTTACTTTTCGTTTTTGAGATATGCTGTTTTCAGACTGACAGACAGATACACATATGGACATGTTTCCAAAAATGTTTTATTTGGATTCGGGGCACATCAAAATGTGTATTTACGGTGAAATCTTGGTATAGAATTTTTGGGTGGAATGCAATACTTCCCCTACTTGCTATACATAATAGAGAAAGTAAAAAACCGTTGCCCTGACAACGGCTGTATAGACCAGAAAATTGGCATAAAGAGTGACCAGTAAATATTTTGAACAATACACTTGGTTATTATCCTGTAACTACAACTTACATTTCAAGCCTAGAGTGCATATACAACGTTTTAAACTCTGAAAACAAATGTAGAGAAATGAAATGTCATCCATCAATTACTAACCCCAAATGTGGCATGTTGATTTCTAGAGCCCACATGCTAGGAAAAATGCCTTTTTTACTGGATTGCTATTAATCAACAGTTATGAAGATATAATCATGTTTTGAGGTATTTGTAAATGGCGGAACCCGTTTTTATATTTACCCTGTTTTGCCTTTTTAAGTTCTAGCTGCCTATTTAAATTACAAACGCCAAATTTTGCCTTTTTTTAATTAACTTGAAATTTTTAAGTTTATTTTCAACGTGTAATGGCCACGCTTCCGTCTTGGAACTCGAACGCCCCTTAGTTGGCATTTTACCATGTTTTGTGTTGTAATCCTCACTACTGCTAAGGTTTGAGTATTTGTAAAGTGGTTCCCCAGTATCAGCAAGTATTGCAGGGAAAACATTTTGACGACTACCAATGGTCAGTTATGGCGCGTGAAAGCACGCATAACATCAAATAGTTACAAAGCCTACATTCAGTCAAGCATTGAAAAGTCAAATTCGCAGATATGTTAGTGAGTTTGATGGCTATATATTTGCAACTGATGGAACTGTGTAAGATTTGTGAAAAGCATGTTTATCAATTAACACATGTTAACCACAATCCAAATACGCTCTCGCTTCTAGAGTGGTTATAAAATAAGGCTACTTTCAACAGCTGTTGCCACATCCAGCAGACAGTCACAGTTTTCATTAGATTTGTGTAAATCATTAGTTGGTGCCTGCAGAGTCTAACACAAGAAAGTTTACAGCAATATACAGACATGTATAATGTGTAGGATTTTAAACCAAATATTGGTTATTTAAATACGTATTACTTTCTTTACTGCGTATAGTAAGTAGAGGAAGTATTGCATTCAATCCAAAAATTCGATACCTATATTTCGTCGGAAATACATATTTTGAGGTGCCCTAAATCGAAATTAAGGATTTTTTTGGAATACGTCCGTGTGTGTGTGTGTGTGTGTGTGTGTGTGTGTGTGTGTGTGTGTGTGTGTGTGAACTGCAGAACTCAAAAACGAAAAGTCGGATAAATATCAAACTTGGTATTTTAGTTTAGTATCTTCCAAGGATGCAACACGTAGATTTTCAAGAAAATCCCTCCAGCCCAGAGTACCTTTTACATGGAAAATTTGAGGCAGTATTTTATATCACAACACTGTGAATGCCAGAGTGATTGTAGTGTAAATTAACATTACTGTATGACAATGATTTTAGATGTTTGTTAGCTATAAGCATTGTTAGGAAATAAGTTTACACGGCCTCATTGAAACTGGCAATAGGAGTGGGTAACAATGAAGCGATGGGGTGAGTTGTTTATCACTTAGAAGAGACAAACAAATGACGTCAGGGTAGCGTGCCTTTCTTTAGAAATGGAGCGAATATCTTCCCTAGAGCATATGTGTTTGTAGTTATGATTGGCTGACAAAATAGACGCGATTTAGACGCGATGTTGGCGCGATTTAGTAACCAATAGCAGCTCTATTATAATGTTTAGGCATATCAGGGTAAGGGAGTATAAATCCTTGAGCCAAAAGCAAGTATTACGCACTTCTAAGAAATCTCTCTCGCGAGGTACACTTCAGGCAGTCTTGCAAAGTCATTCACGAGATACACGTCGCGCAGTTCAACAGAATCTCTCCGAGATACACATTACGCAGTTCTACAGAATCATTCACGAGGTACACATCGCGCAGTTCTCAGCAATCTCTCGCGAGGTACACATTACGCAGTTCTACAGAATCTCTCGCGTCGTAAAGTTAGTTACGAAATGTGAAGTAGGTACGCGACAACTATTACGACGGTAATTACATTCGGAAATATAACAGTTTCAGTCAGGCGTGTATCAAGATTAAAGATGTGAAATTAATTAAGTGTGACGGCAATAAAAGTGTGAAAATAAATTCTTTTATCAGTGTTATCTTTTAGTAACCACTTCTTTCCGTTTACACGCCCTGTTCAGAGATATTTGCTCAACTGAGTAATAATAGCTAGCCGGAGGACAAAGAACCCAAAATTCAAAATAGTAAAACAATAACGGGCGCCAAGTAAAAAAGATAATACGAACAGATTACTGCGACTGTGTGTCTGTCTGTGAACAGCAGAACTCAAAAACCAAAAGTCAGATAAATACCAAACTTGGTATTTGAGTTTAGTATCTTCCAAGGATGCAACACGAAGATCTTGAAGAAAATTCCGCCAGCCCAGACTACCTTTTACATGGAACATTTTTCGAAAACTTTGATTTTCTCAAAAATGGCTCTAACGATTTTGATTAAAATATCGTATGTTTAAGATATTTGCATAGCAAATGAAATATATATCTTGAATCTTCTGGAATGTTCCCAAAAGTCCTCCTCATTCTGAATGACTTTTGCATAACTGGTAAACCGTAAGAGATAGACAAAATTTTACTGCACAAAAAAAACCTTAGATCTCGTTAGAATACACAATTTATGTCATATACGTTTTTGTTTTTTGTAGAGTGCACCGTTTCCGAAATATTTCTTGTTATTTGTTTGACTTTTCCAATACTTTTTTCAAATGGGAATTCATTGAGAATGGAATACTCCACATAGCAACCAGCTCTTAAAAGATGTGACTATCGCTTAAAGCCTGCCAAATTCCCCTTGCATCTACAAGAAAATTACCAATAAGGTAGTTTCTGTAAAAGTTTATCTTGATTAGCATAAAGCAGATTCAGAATAAGCGTTTGTAAAAATAGTCTGTACTAGAGTAGAGAGAGTCACGTGAATGCAATACATCAGATTTTTAAAATGTATATTGACTTTGTAAAATTTACCGTACCTTTTTGCGTTTTGTTCCCTTTTTGTCTGCCTATTTTGATTGTTATAAATGCCTTATCATCCGCGCTCTATTGATGATCAACTGGAGAGAGAAAATATGCGAATAAACTTGATTGCGCTGTGCAGTCCATATCTCTGTCAAAAGTTCAGGGAAGACAGAGGGAAGCACCATGAACGCCTTTCACATAGACATTTGTTTCGGGAAACGTACCGTCTTTTTATCTTATCTTTCTTAATGGAGGGAACTCGGCCCGATCCAGAGGGGATACTGCACCTATGCCCCACGAGGGCCTTCCCCGGAAGAAGGATTAGGCGAGAGAAGACACCGGGCTGCCGGATCCAGGATCGACCGTACAGCAATGACAGGATCCCTAAGTTTCCAGAAGTAGGGACAGGCAGATCGAGGACCCGTCCCACACAGAGGGGTATAACGCCCCTCAAAGGACTTCGGATACCCCGGCAGCCAGCCGAAAGCCAAGGGATGAAAAAGTTCACAGAGAGCATCCTTTTCCCCTGCCATGCTGTACCGAAAACACCATCGCCAACACTTCCGACCTTGAAAGAGACCAACGGGATGAAGGATGAATGAAATGAAGAATGGAACGAAATGGAAGGACAGGAAATTCGGGGGCTGAAAGAAACTACTCCAGCATTCGGCTGACGACCCAGGAAACTCCCAAAAAAAAAACCTCATGGGTCTGAGTGGGCGGTTGCCGGGGATCGAACCCGGGACCTCCCGAATGCGGGCCAAGACGTTGCCGCCTGAGCCATCCCGGTCGGTACTTTTTATACTTAATAATGAATTGATAAGTCATGCATCTTGCGTTCCGCTTCCATAAATTCCTCCTTCATAAATTAAGTGCTTATCGATGAGATCTCCCAATGAATCATTCTATGATAAGAAAAAACTGTACAAATCAAAATGCACTGTCCTATAGCTAAAATGAGTTATGAACACACTGGACTTGCTAGATCCCAGTTTTGAATAACATCCAACAAATTTATAGACGTTATTAAGGACTTCAATAAATAAAATAGAGAATGTAAATAATTTGTTTTCCGAAGTTCCTCTCTTCTTTCCGTTCTCTTTGCTGTTTGTAATAATAGATCTGAATTGAAATGGATACAGTATGCAATAATATGAAATTTCCTATCAAAGTCTTTCATGGATTCCTATATGAAAATTATTCACATTCGATCATTCCTGAAAGTCCGTAACATATTCACAAATGCATACTGTATAATTATCAATAAATAGTGTCCGGGGCCCTAAAATTCCTAAATGATAGAAAGCCCTATTTCTGAAAATTTCCTATAAAAGCACTTTAATTCTATGGCATTCCTATAAGCCCTTTGCCAAGGACCATCATCGCTAAATACTAGTTTTCAACCCCATTACAAAATTATGTCTTCTGTAGGGTGTATTCGATTAACCAATGTGACAATTCGTGATGTATTTCAAGTACTTGAATGCAAGGTAAAAGCAATAAATGCTCGAATGTCATCAGACATCTGGTATGGCGAGTATGGATATACAAGCACATTCCGTAATATAAACAATCCTCGCTCTTCTCTCCTGCGCCGAGCACTTGTCATGATTTAGCGAAAAACAAACTAACAAAGGAGACGTAGTTCAGTAAACTCAATGCAAGCGTAATACAAATAAAAGGGTTCTGCGCTAGTGGCTCCATACTTAACTGCTTTTAAACTAAGAAGAGATGAGTTGCGCTTTTTGCTTGCAACTTTCCTTAAATTTAACATTTCATTTTCATCATTAATTTTGAAGATAATTTCACGATAAATGCACAGTAAACAAGTTAACATTGTAAAGTACAATGATTAAAAAAACTAAAATATTGCTTTGATGTTACTATTATACTTTAGTATTGCATACACACACCTCTCATGCAAAAATTATCCCGCACGTGCGGTGTCGGCGACAGGTCGTGTTGCGGCCGCCGGGGAATATACTTTACTTCGCTTCTAATATTATATATAAAATCATACCTCCCCTTCTACTAAAGAGACACTATATCGGGAAAACACATTCAGATTGACACGTTTAAGATCGGCCACAGTAATATTTCTGATTTCATTTCTGATATTTTCCTTTATTTCTTCCAATGTTTGAGGGATTGTTTTATAAACCTGTCCTTCAGGCAAACCCACGCTGTTAACTCCTGTAAGCGACACACTAGCACTAATAACCGTATCTTCAAAATTTTGTTCGTTGAAAACCTCCATAGTATTTATCTTCTTCTATAAGCTGTTGAAAAAAATGGGATCATATTGTCTCTTCTGTGCCTTTCTGCAACTGTTGCCGTCTCGTAAAAAATCGGACCTACATTATGCGTTGCGCAACTTGTAGGGGAAACAGCGGGCAGCGTCGCTCACAACCGCCGAGAATCAAAGCACAGCGCGTGCGGAATAAGTTTTAGAATTCCATTCTCTTTGCATGACCACAAGATAAAACGAGTAGCGGCTTACCACTTGAAAAAAGTACAAATATTTGAAAATTCCTACCAATAACAAACAATATATCTCGTTTAGGCTGAGTTACCGGAATAAGGCTTTTCCGGAGTTTTCCCTTATTCTGAGAAGACGAATCTCAGGTAGGACTAGGACTAGGGCTAGAACTAGGACCGGAGGGGGACTTAACACCTCGACCTAAGTCCCCGGGAGGGAAGGATGAGGGGAGAGGAGACAGAGGGCGGGCGAACCAGGGCAAATGGCAGGGTCCCTACCTTCTTCCAGATTGAAACTCCCGAATGACAGCTGGTACAAGCAGCTTCCATCCCCCTGCAGGCTTAAACATCCCAATGGGGGGCCTGGGACACAGACCGCCTATAACGGGGGACGAAATTCTGCGTAGAGCATCCTTTTCCCCTGGCATGCAACGCCGAGACTCCGCCCAACACTTGTAACCCTGAAACAGCCAGATGAAAGCTGAAGTGAATGTGAATTTAGGTGAAATGGAGGGGCAGGAAACTCGGGGGATATAATGAGCCTTCTCAGTATTCGCCCAGCAACCAAACGAATCCAGGACCTCGCTCGGTAAACGCTAACCATTCGACTACAGATGCGGTCTAATCTCGGGTAACTAATTTGCTAGGAACCCCGGGCTTATTTGAGCAATATTTTTAATCATTTGTTTATTCATTGCCCGATATGACCTACCCGGTTAAAGGACGTAAAACTTAAAAACAAGAATATAATGGAAATGATTAATGCCACAAAAATTATGTCACGGTAGTGAAAGTAAAACTATACCTTTAATGCTGACCCTAGGACAATATTTAGTTTTTGATGCCCTAGTCGAAGTCGATTCATTTTTACTGTCTCTACTATTTACTTATCGTAAGTATGCTTTCTTAAAAATTTGTATACCGAGATTTCATCGGAAATACACGTTTTGAGACTCCCTGAACCCCCCCCCCCAAAGAAAAGCATTTAAATGGATAAGTGCGCGCACGTGTGTGTCTATAAACAGTATACCTCAAAATCGAAAAGTCAGTTAAATAACAAACTGGGTATTTAAGTTCGGCATCTTCCAAGGATATAACACAAAAGTTTTCGGGAAATATTCCCTACACCATACTACCCTTTACATGGAAAAGTCCTCATTATTTTTATTTTCTCAAAAGAAAAGCTCTAACAATTTTGACTACATAGTATATGTTTAAGATACTTGCATCCTTAGTTTTTGAGAATATCGTGTGAAGTCCTCTTCATTCTGAATTACTGTTGTACAGGCGTTAAAGTGTAATACACAAAATCTTATTTCGCAAAAAATGTAAATCATCGTTAAAGCACACAGTTTATTCAAGTAAAGTTGTTTTGTGGAGTTAACTATTTCCGATATATTCCTTGTTATTGGTTTGAATTTTCAAATAAGCACGGTTTTCTCTACTTTCCGTTTTTACTTTCTCTACTACGTATAGTAAGTAGGGGAAGTATTGCATTCCACTCAAAAATTCGATACCAAGATTTCAACGGAAATACATATTTTGAGGCCCCCTGAATCCAAAAACGCACTTTTAGAAAAAGGTCCGTGTGTGTCTGTGTGTCTGTGAACAGCACAACTCATAAACGAAAAGTCCAATAAATAACAAACTTGGTATTTAGGTTCAGTATCTGTCAAAGATGCAACACGAAGATTCTTAAGAAAATCCTCTCACCCCAGACTACCCTTTACATGGAACATTTTTCGAAAATTTTGATTTTCTCAAAAATGGCTCTAAGGACTTTGATTAAAATATCATATGTTTAAGATATTTTTATGCCACATGGAATGTATATCATGAATTTTGTTGAAATGTCCCCAAAAGTCCTCTTTATTTTGAATGACTTTTGCATAACTGGAAAACCGTAACAGATAGATAAAATTTTTCAACACAAAAAATGTAGAGCTCGTTAAAACACACAATTTATGACATGGGTAAACATTTTTTGTATGGAGATATTCCTTATTATTTGTTTAAATTTTTCAATACTTGTACTTTTTTTCAAATGGAAATTTGTTATTCGCTTTTGTTATATCCTGGACATGCAAAGAGAATGAAATGCTTCACATAGCAACCGGCTCTTCAAATATTTGACTATCGCTTAAAGCCTACCATATTCCCCTTGCACCTACAAGAATATTAGCAATAACATAGTTTGTGCAAACGTTTATCTCGATTAACATGAAGTAGATGGAGAATAAGCATTTGTAAAAATTGTTTGTACAAGAGCAGAGAAAGTCATGTGACTGTAACACATCAGACCTTTTTATCTCGTGGTCATGCAAAGAGTTTGGAATTTCAAAGCCATCACATAGCATCACGTTGTTTTAAAATCTTATTTTCGCTTTAACTACTGTGTCCTACAACTAAATATGTATTGAACGCTTATTTGAACTAACAAGTAGATCGTATAATGAACTTTTGTGAGAACAGTCTGTAATAGAGTGAGTAGAGAAGTCGATGTGAATTCAACATATAATACTTTTAAATGAAGGAAAAGTTTACGAACCAAATGCGAAAAACTGACATGAACCATACCTCTTGTATACATGTTTAATATGGCAATGCTGATCGTTTGTGTGAATGTTCTTGCAGCGTGGGTATAAATGATCACCGCATGTGGTTATAAAGTGTAAGCACCGCTCAATTAGTTTTATCCTGCGATCACAACTACCAGCTTGCCCTTAGGGTGCGTTCTCTTTAGAAATAGCTGCGCTCCAGGTCCGGACCGGTGGAGGTCAAACTTACCAGGTGGTGGGTGTTACAAACCTGCTCAACAACTATATGTTTCGTCTTTTATTGAGTTAAAATGTCACTGGAAATGTTATTACGCAGATGAGTTACAGCTTCCTCTCAGTCTGCTATTAAACAACGTCCTGTACGGCTACAATATAATTTATTTTGTTACATTGCAAGGGCTTGAAGCTTTACCATCAACAGCAGCTGCATCAGAAAGCACATTTTGGGATACGAGAATCTCAGCCTGAGATCAGCATAACCTCCCCAAAAACTGGTATGTGATACATTCACATGACTTTCTCTACCCACTATCCTTTATTTTATATATCTTCTACAAACTATTCTTACGGCGGCAACGTCTGTGATCCGCATTCAAGGTCCTGGAATCGACCCCCGGCGACCACCCACTTTGACCCATGGGTGTTTTCAGGGATTTTCTCGAGTCGTCAGGCAAATGCTACTGTCCCATTAATCACTCCATTGATTCACCCCGTTTGGACTGTTAGAGATGGAAGTGTCGGCGATGGAGTTCCAGTGCAGCGTGGCAGGGGAAAAGGATGCTCTCTGTAAATTTTCTCCGCCCCTCCCCGGGTATATGTACCGCCTCCGGTGAGGCGTTAGACCCCATGTGGGGTGGGTTCCCTGTCTACCTGTCCGTCTGCCGGGACGTTTATATCTGGAAACGGTAGGGACCCTGTCATTACTGTAGCGTCACTCCTAGTTCCGGCCGCCCGGTGGATTCATCCCTTCCTCCCGAGGAGGCGTAGCTACAATATCCAGATTCACTAGATCGGTGCCGAATCCCCTCCGCTTCACAATCCCAATCCATGAATGTAACTAGAAGTGTATTTGCTTATGACGTGGGTACTACCGAAGTTTGAATGGTACATTTACCTGTTGCAGGGATGCTGAAGAGAAACCTTTTACAAAAGGAAGTATAGTATAGTTGTCACAAAGATTAATAGTTACACGAGATTGATAGCGTACAGCTTACCTTAACGGTAACCTACCGTGAGGCGACAATCGCATTTTTATAATTCTAAAGTGCATCTTACCTTTTCACTCAAGAACGACTGAACTCAATATGAAACGGTATATAACATAATAATAGGCCCTGGTTAGTGAGTAGATTTATGGTGTTTTAATTACTTTCCTCAAGTGGACTTGATTATAATGAGGCACGAAAAAAAGCTATATAGCAGGGGTAACCACAGCGAGCTCTTTCACTGAACGTGTGCTACTTCTCAAACATCCAGACAGTGAATCATGAATTCATGTAAGTTTTTTGATATTGCCGCAACTATGACAGCCATGTAACGTCTGGCAAAAAAATTAAATATGAATATGTTATGGAAGTAGTTCTGACAATTGTTAATTACATCCACAACTTTAAAAATATGATGTGTTACAGTCACATGACTTTCTCTGCTCTTGTACAAACTATTTTTACAAGCGCTTATTCTGCATCTACTTCATGTTAATCGAGTTATACATTTGCAGAGGCTATCTTATTGCTAATTTTCTTGTAGATGCAACAGGAATATGGTAGGCTTTAAGCGATAGTCAAATGTTTTAAGAGCTGGTTACTATGTGGAGCATTTCATTCTCCTTACACGTCCAGGAGATAAAAAAACGAGTAACGAATTGTCATTTGAGAAAAAGTATAAGTTTTGGAAAATTCAAACAAATAACAAGGAATACCTCAGAAATGGAACACTCACAAAAAATGTATATGACATACATTGTCTTAACGAGCTCTACATGTTTTGCGTTGAAAAAATATGTTTATCGGTTATGCAAAAGCCTTTCAGAAAGAAGAGGACTTTTGGGGACATTCCCAGAAATTCCAAGATATTTAATATTTTAATCTAAAATCATTAGAGCCATTTTTGAGAACATAAAAAATTTCGAAAAATGGTGCATGTAAAGGGTAGCCTGGGATGGGGGTATTTTCTTGAAAATCTTCGTATCGCATCTTTGAAGTATACTAAACCTAAATACCAAGTTTGGTATTAATTCGACTTTTCGTTTTTGGGTTATGCTGTTCATAGATACACTGACACGCAGATACACAGACAGGCACACACACGGACCTTTTTAAAGTGCTTTTTTGGATTCAGGGGCCTCAAAACATGTATTTCAGTTAAAATCTTGGTGTCAAATGTTTGGGTGGAAATTTTGGGTCCCCTATTTACTACACGAGTAGAGAAAGTAAAACTTATTGAGTATAAACCTTTTGTAGAAGAAATCCGCAAAGATGATCGCTGGCCTGATGGTGTATCGTGGTATTGCTAGTAAGGTGTGCGTCTATTAGCAATGTTCGCAATAAGTCTACCCCATTACTAGAACCTGTCAAAACATTGTCTAAAGAATAGGTAAATCTTTCCCTCAACTTGACGATCCTCAGAGCTTGTTAGATATGACATTTCTCACAGATGTTCGACATTTACAATCACTAAACCTTAGCGAGCGAGGTGGTGCCGCGATAACGTATGCGACTCGCATTCGGAAGGTCCCGGGTTCGATCCTCCTCCCGACCGCCTCTTCGAGTCGTCAGGCGAATGCTGGGGTGGTGTATCTACCACGGTTTTCCTGTCCCTCATTTCCTTTAACCATCATCTTCCTTGTAATTTGTTTCAGGGTTGCAGGATCAGGCGACGGTGTTAGGTGGATTGTGGCTGGGCGGTGGATAAGCGTACTGTAGCGGCTTCTTCCTGAGTCTTACTAGAGACAGCTCAGTTAGAACCCGTCTTCGGGCGCTCTCGGGCAGGCGCTCCTTCGGAGGACCCCTGAAGGTTAGGGGTTTCTGGATGGGCCAGGTTGGCGTCTGATGGTGCCAATCTGGAAACAGTTGGGACCCCATTCGTGCTTGCGTCTGTCATCATCCAGATCTGGCGCACTTTGGGTCTCTCTCCTCATTCCTCCTTCCCAGGGGGCACGGTAGAAGCACAAGAAACATAGGTGCTCTGCCCTGGTTTCGGGGACCCTTGGTTCGTCGGTACCTTTATCATTAAACCTTTAATTTCAAAGTCAAAATTAGCTTATTTCAGATCTAGCACACACTATGTTTAGTTCCCATAAGTCAGTAAGGCTCATTCAGAAAGACTTTAAGCTAAAACATGTACGCATTTCACTTCTCTGGGGCCCCCCCAGATCTTGGAAAATCATTCTGAAACTGAAGATCAGGTATATAAATTATGCGGCCTGAATGGCAGAATTAGTGACCCTAGAGCAGCTAAACGTGTGTTTGCTTTTATGAAAAACTCCTTTCTTGTTGACATAATGAAAAATAGTTGCCCTTTTTCAAGGCCAATGTGGTTGATTCTGCAGCTGAAAAGTTGAAGCTTCTGGAGAATAAAGAGGATGAAGAGTTAAAACAGTTGAAAATAACCATTCAGTTTGGAAAACATGTACCTGAACATAAGTAAAAAAAATGCTAAGCGACTTATCTCCATTTTGGAATAGCTTATTCCTGTGATTGTATTCAGTACTTATATTAATTAAATCTAAGCATGAAGCTGTTTTGATTGATGAACTTGTTCGAAATGCCTTAAACAGTCGCCAAACAAACTGCTAGCCGCTGACAGCACCATGGACACCCGAAAAAGTGCAATGCAGTTTATGTTGAATGTTCAGTGACGTACCTATTCGATAAACTTAAATGTCTGGCAATTAAAGTACTATTAGGGACTGTTATTGGTTTTATTTTAATTTTCAACACCCTAAATTAAGTGCGGCTCTCTTAAGTTTGTCCCATAGATTGCGGCTCCTAAATGTCAGCAGTTGGCCACCCCTAATATATCGCTTACAAAAGTTGATAAGCGCAATTTATTTAACGAATTTGCTATTTATGAAATTTCGATGTAATGAATATTTAAGCAATTCCAACAAGTTTTCATTATTATTTGGATAACATTAAATAAATCTGGATATTTGGATACACAAACCAGTTCCTGAATTGATTCAGCCCACCATTGAAAAATACACAAATTAATCCAATGATTTTATCTACATCCGGGTTCACGATAGGTCTGCATCTTATTGTGGAAGGTCCGAGTTTGAATCTGGGTAAAGCTTTCTTCCGGCGGTATCACTTATCCTAAGAAGAGAAACATAAATGCAAAGAGCATTCATAACAAACGTTTAATATTTTAATTCCCCTTTTGCGCAAATGAAAATGCGTAAGCACTATAATGCTGCTGGAGGATTTACCTAGCTAGGAATAATTTTATACGGTAAAGAGACAGACCAACTGACCAGAAAGGAAGTAGGGATCTCTGTTTGTTCTTTCAAATCCCGAACAAGAGGAACCTGGAGAGGAAGTTCCAGAATGCCTCAATCAATCCTCTCCTGAATAACTTGGTTAACATACTCGGATATGACGTATAGTGCTCTCAGTGGAGAAAATCATGTCATGCATATCCTTTCACTTTCTAGCCTGTTCAGGCTCAGATCACATTCACATATTACTAGAGTGCGACGTCCACAACTCACAATTTACTCATAATGCTGTAGCAAATAAAAAACATCATTAACTTGTAATAAAGTCTATTCAATGCGCGAACTCTGTTACAAGCATCGCTTTTCTGCTCTGACTTACAAATCGCTCGTAGCTCTCTTTAACCACGTTGTAACTAACTCACATTTATTTTCTGCCGTGTTGTATATTCCCCTCTTGCTAGGGAGGCACATTAATATAATGTTCTAGAATATACCAAATGTGGATGGGGAGCTTTCTCGAGGAGGCCTCGTAGCCGTGCTCGCTGGAGTGTGTAGCTTCGGCGCTCCGCTCCGAGGGTCGCGGTTTCGAGTCCCACCATGGACATGGGTGTTTGTGTGTGTGTGTGTAATTGGTAATAAGCGGTAATGAAAAACAGTAAAATCACGGTAATAATAAACTGGGTAAACAAGGGAACTTTAAAAAAACAAAAATTTAAAAAAAATACGGTTTTGTTTTCTCGAATCTCCCGCGCTCCAAGCTCATGGCTTTGCCGACTGTACCACATAAGTTTGGCCTCACTGTCTTATCGCTATAGACCGGCAAAATACAAAATCTCATTATAAACAAAAGTTACTAACACTAAGGGAATAAGAAGTTTTACGATTTTAAGAGCGTAAAATTCTATTCATATGCTTAACTTAACATTTCATACCATTTTAGTAAAATATGTAGAAAGTCTGATGGAAGAATTTGGATGAAGTTCCAGGAACACCTGAAAATGTCGTCTCTAACAAATTTGATCTATTGCTGGAAAACTCCGCCCTATCAAGTTAGTAAGGTAATGAAGGTCAAAAAATGAAATAGCAACAAACGTGGCACGAAATAGGTGTGCTAAGAATACATATTTTTCATCCTTTGTCCAAAACATTATGTTTGTTAATATCACCGACTAGGGTGGTTCAGCCATTAACGCCTAGGCCCGCATTAGACAAATTAGTGAAAAGTCAATGGTAAAGAACAAGATATACTTTTAATATTTGTGGATTTAGAAATGGTCTAGGATTCAGTGACAATAAATCATATGTGAAGCAATGGATAAAAAAGGGCAAAAGTCTTTTTAAACAACAAAAGGGCTTACACAAGGCCAGTATGTCTCCAACATTATTTAAGATATACTTTCAACATACATTGGAGCATTGGAATAGATCATGTGGTAGCATGGGAATACCAGTAGAGGAGGAACTGTACACTCATTATTATTTGCAGATGATCATGTGGTAGTGGTCCAAAGTCGAGAGGATGCTAAATTTATGATAAGGAAGCTTATGAAAGCATTTGGAACGGGAGGCGTGAGACTTAATATGAATAAAACAGAATATCTAGTGATTCGGGTGGAGGACTATTAAGGCAGTTAAACCTCTTAAATATCTGAGATCCATAATTCATGAATCAGAGAGTTGCTATGTAGACGTGGATCATAGAGTGGTACAGGCAAGAGGGACAATCAAATTGCTGAATGGGATTCTATGGGGCAGGAATACTGTTAGGCAAACAAAGAGGAGAATTCTCCTAACAGTTACAGAGAGTATAACTTTAGGGTCTGAAGGGTAGACCTTAATATAAAGACAAAAAATAAGACATAGGCAGTGGAGATGGATGGAATTCGTAGAGCAGCGAGAGTATCAAGACTTGAAAAAGGGAGGAATGTGGAAATAAGACAGATGATGGAAATGGAGGAGTCAGTTATAGAAAGGATTGAACGAGGACGTTACAATGAAATGGACATGTCTACCAAATGGACAAGGAGAGATGGCCTAGGACATTTCTGGAAAGGTCGCCTTGTGGAAGGAGGAAGAGGGTACGACCTAGGGCTTCATGGAAATTCAATGTTGACCAGATGATGATGATGATGAGAGAGAGAGAGAGAGAGAGAGAGAGAGAGATTTACAACACGGGGATTGGAACGACAGAGAAAGATTGAAAATGGGAATTTAGGGTAACTGCTGACAAGTGAAGAAACCCTCAAAAGTAAAAACAAGGGAGAATGTTTCAAAACCTTTCAGTTTTTTAACTGTTGTCGCATTTCGGTTGTTTCTCGCGATGTCATAGAAAGAGTGTAGAATTCAAGGTCAGCATGCAGCCACACGCTTTTAAATATTTGACTATCGATTCGGTTCCCTTTATCCTCCCTGTGCATACAGCAAAATATGCAATGAAACCATTCTACAAAGCTGCATATAGATTAACATGGGACAGATAGAAAAACAATATTCTAATGTTACATTCACATGCATTTCTCTACTTACTCTTCTATAACTATTCTTACAAAAACTTTTTCTTGTATACCTACTTGTTACTAATGAGTTAAACTTTCATTACATGTTTACACATTTTGTTATAGATGTAATAAAGAAAGGTATGCTCTTTGGATGATCACGAGAAAAAACGGATAGCGACTTACCACTTGAGAAAAATGTATTTATAAAGTCAGACTAATAACAAAGAATATGTTGGAAATGGTTAACGCCACAAAAAATGTATTTGACATAAATTGTGCACCTTAATAAGATATAGCTTTTGTGTAGTAAGACGTTTTCTAGCGGTGACCACTGAGCATCGTGTGGAAAGCGGGGACTGCGACAGGCAGCATTCCGACCAGGGAGGCCAACATTTGGCTGGGGGATGCGTGATCCTGGCCGCATCACCTTCACGTATCGGTTGCATGATCGCCCACCTCTGCCGCGCGTACGTGGGCGTGAGGCCGGCAGTTAGGTTGGCAGGTCAAGCCGCTTCATGGGTTCTAGCACCACGATATTTGATTATTATTATTATTATTATTATTATTATTATTATTATTATTAGTGGTAGTAGTAGCAGTAGAAGTAGTAGTAGTAGTAGTAGTAGTAGTAGTAGTAGTACTAGTATTATTATTATGGTTGCTATTGTTGATGTTTTCTAACTCATTCTGAGTGAAGAGTACTTCAGAGATATGTCCAGAAAATTCAAGATATACATTTTATTTGTCATCCAGATATCTTAAATATATGGTATTTTATTTAAAATCGTTAGAGTAATTTTTGAAAAAAACCAGAAATGATCAAAACTTTTCATGTAAAGTGAGAATTTTCTTTAGAGTTTTCGTGTCGCATCCTTGGAAGATACTGAACTTATTTGGTATTTCTCGAACATTTCGCTTTTTGTTATGCTTTCACAGATAGGTAAACAGGAATGCGCACGCTCACACACACACACACACACACACACACACACACATGCTCGCGCGCGCGTACTGGTTTCTAAAATTACTTTGTTTTATTCAGGGAACCTCAAAAGGTATATTTTTGGGGAAATTTCCATATCGAATTTTTATACAGAATTCAATGCTTCCTCTACTTACTATTCTCGTATGAAATATTAGTAGAAGTTACATAAAATGAACGATAGTGGATAGAGAAAGCCTTGTGAACGTAACTCGTCATAAGTTTTTCATTTTATTTACACGTTTACAAACACAAAAAAAATTGGCGGGACTCAAAACTGCAGTCCCGTAACTACAAAACACCGAATCTGGACGCTTTAGCGAGCGGGACCATGACAACCGGCTGGTTTTCCAACCTATTAAAGCACGTTAGAGCCCAGGGATACTCGCTTACTCGTGCGTTAAACTCTCCAATTGTACTTCGTTGACAGCTATGTTGCTCAGCAAACATTGAAAATACCTATTTCCTTGTATCACCAACATTTGGGACATATGACATGAGCCAAATTAATACATGAAGAACAAAGATTGGATTTGGTTTTCTCATAAGAGGAGCAAGATTAATGAACTTTGTCTTCTGTTACACAATCAATAAAAATTTATGCATTTCTTCCTATGTCTGCCCCATCGATACCAAACTGCCTAAGTCAGTGAACTCTACAAATAATGATATTTTCAGTCGTAATTATGGTATAATATATAGGATATAAAATTAACCAAGTGATGGGGAAGAAATCCGGGAGCGGGTTTAACATTATTATTATTATTATTATTATTATTTAAAATTTTGTTTTATTATTATTTTTTATTCTTTAATTTGTATAGCTCCTATTAACTTCTTAGTATATCAGGAACTTTAACATGAGAAACAACTTATTGATGGTGTTTTTACTTTCTCTGTCCCTTACCTACTACATTAGGAAAGAGGAAGTATTGTACTCCACAAAAATTTGATAATGAAATTTCATCTATCTGCAAAGGTTTATTTTTGATTAGCATGAAGCAGATTAGCTTTCGTAAGAATAGTTTGTAGAAAGTATTACATTCACAGGACTTTCTCTACCCTCTACCGCTTATTAGTGGGTATGCAATCCGTTCTTACGAAAGCTTATTTTTCTATTTTATTTTAATCGAGATAATCCTTCAAAAATATACATTTCGTTATAGACACAAAGGAAATAGCGATAGTCAAGTGTTTAAGAACTGGACGCTATACGCTGGCCTTAAAATTCCACACTCTTTCAGTGACATAGCGAGAAAGAACTGAAAATCGGCTGGACTTGAAAAGAATGTCAAAATATGAACATCCGAACCATTAATAACGGATATTTCGCAATATCCTATACCACAAAGAAAGTTATTGGAAATAAACTGTGTCTTTTAAAGAGATATACAGTTTTTGTGTAGGAGTTTTCGTCTATTGCCCAACGTTTACCAGTTATATAAGATTATACAAAAAATATTCCCAGGATATTCATTTCATTCGTTGGAAAAATCAAAAACCGAAAAAAGTATCATGTAAGCAGTAGTTTGGGGTGGGGAGTTTCTTGAAAATCGTGTCTTATCTTTTGGAGATACTGAACTTAAATACCATGTTTCGTATTTATCCAACTTTTCGTTTTTGAGTTATACTGTTCACAGACACATGCACAGATAAATAGACAGACACATAAACAGTTAGGCACACACACACACACACGCGCGCACACACACACACACACACACCCACCACATGCACACTCGGGCTTTTTCTAAAAATGCTGATTTTGGATTGAAGGAGTTAAAACCTATATTTCCGGCGAAATCCCGACATCCAGTTTTTGGGTGGAATACAATACTTCTTCTACTTATTGTAGGTACATAGTAGAGAAAGTAATAAATGATAGTGGGAAGAGAAAGTTATGTGAACATAACCATCAGAACTTTCATTTTCTCTCTCTGAACTGCAGGGTTTTTATCACTAGAGTTTTTTCATTAACTTTTACACTGAACGCCGATTACTCGACTACGGAGGTCGATCATTCTATGCGTATATTACAGCAGATTTCTCCTTTGTTGCCTTGTTGCTGGCTGCAGATCATAAGGATCCAGACTCGATCCTTTCTACTTGCCTTTGAGCTATGCTCGGGAATAAAATTCGCCAAGGAGAACCGTTTGAGTGACAAAATGGCGTTTAAAGCAATCTAAAAGAACAGACACTAAAATAAAATTTTTCACACCCATTTGTTTTACACATTTTTCTTCAAATCTTCTGTTTAGAGACATTAAAGATGTAAGCATCTGTTTTAAATCTTTGCAGTGACCACAATACATGGACCATAAACATTGTTAAAAAGGAAGGTCTTTAAAAGTATTATTATCAGAAAAATAACAGGGGTTTGAAAACAATAACATAATTACCAAAACAACAACTCTGATCGAATAGCAAATGTAGTAACGATAAGTTCAAAGGATTAAAAATATGAAACAACTTTTTATCCATTAGTCCTGAAGTACGCCAACTAAAAATATCCTTTTCAATTTTAATCGCACAATGCAAATAGTTAAATAATATTTGTGTATCATGTGACTTCCTGACGGTTATATCCTTTTCTTTTTGTCATTAGAATGTTAAAATTATAAAGATCATTCTAAATCTACAATATGCTCTAGTGGAGTGTAAATAATGCTCTTCAGTTAGTCTTCTGCAGTATTCTTTTCTCTTTTTTTGTCCCAGTATAGTGCCCCTCTCTGGAACATTACATTGTTGTAAATACCTTATGGATCTAGCGAAAAATCTCTTGATTAAATATATTCTAAGTAGTAATAATTATACTATTCATATGTATGGTATCTGAACGGCATAGAAATATATTTAAATCTCGGCTTCCAGTAATAGTATGGCATTTAAAAAAGTTCTGAGCATTGATGTAGTTGTGCAGTAAGGAACCAATCATCAGTTTTCAGAAACCCACTTTCCGTCTTACTGCATAATTACGTCCATTACATACTCTCCGAAATGTTCCCCTTGAAGTGTTTTCAAAACCAGCTTTCTTCCGATTTTGGTTCCTCATTAATTCCCAGCTGGCTACAAAAGCAAAAGTCTTTAAAAGCGTAGATGCATCTCATCATGATGAATGATGCAGCAAATACTGTGACGTCATTTGAATGGAACACCACCTCCCGGTTAGGTTGCGGCTGGGTTTCGATGACCCTGGCGAACCTGTTCTCCATGTGCGGTTTTCTTGGGATAACTGTATGCACATGAGCCAACTTCATCGCAACCTTTAATCGGCGCTGCCCAGCTAAATAATTGAAAATTCTAAAATGTTGATCTTTTCCTACTACTTTTGCCTATACGTAGAGGCAGTATTGCATTCCACCCTAAAAGTCGATACCCAGATTTCATTGCAAATACATATTTTGAGCCTCCTTGGAATAAAGAAACCACTTTTAGAATAAGGTCTGTGTGTACATAATTCAAAAACGAAAAGTTGGTTGAATACGAAAACTTGGTATTTAAGTTCAGCATCTTCCAAGCATACGACGCAAAATTTTTTTAAGAAAATCCCCCACCCAAAGTACGCTTTACATGGAACATGTTTTATTATTTGTTATTTTCTCAAAAATGGTTTCAACGATTTTGTTTAAAATGTCATACTTTAAAACATTGACGTGACAAATAAAATGCACATTTAGCATTTTCTGGGAATAGCCTGAGAAGACTTCCTCATACTGAATGACTTTTGTATAACTGGTAAACTATAAAAGGTACACAAAATTCATAACGAATGTAGATCTCATTTAAGTGCACAATGTATGTCAAATAACATTTTTCGAGCGCTATCCATTTCCGAGATATTCCTTATTATTGTTTGACTTTTAAAATACTTGGTCCTTGATGAAGTGGTAAGTCGCTATTCGTTTTTCCTCGTGGTCATACGAAGAGCATGATATTTCAAAGTCATCACATAGCGATCCGCTTCTTAAGAATCTGACTGTCGTTTTAGCCTACTGCATTCTGTTTATACGTAAAGTGAAATGTGTAAATGTATAATGAAAGTTTATGTAGATTATCAAGAAGTAGTTAGAAGAATAAGCTTTTGTAAGAATAATTTGTAGAAGAGTGAGTAGAGAGAGTCATATGAATGCAGCACTCATAATTTTTCAAATGGGTTTTGGTGTATCGTGGCCGAGTGGTTAGACCTCTCGCCTCTCACCAAGGTGGCCCGGGTTCGATCTCAAGAAACCGTGTGTGGGATTTGTGATGGACGCAGGGGCGTCTGGGTGTATTTTCTTCGGGTTCTCCGGTTTCCCCGCCATTCCTTCCATCAAGTGTTCCATCATCACCTTCATTTCATATCATTTCCTTCCTCGCTCTCATATCAGGCTTCGGACTGATCACCCATCCTGATTCTTCTATTCAATCAAAATAGTCTGCTACCAGACAGGGGTCTGAATCCAGGCAGTTTTCCAAACGGGGAGGGTAAACAAAGAAAGAAAAAGTTTTAGTGTGCTCATGATATTCGCGCAAAGAGGTTTCATTCTGGTGGAACAAAAGACATAAATGTAATTTTTGGGAGGTCCTTCCAAACAAGCAATCTGCTCGTACTATAAGGATTACGTAGAGCAGTATTAGATAGAATACTTGACTGTTGCATACAAAGATTTAATTGCAAAACTTGAGCGCTCACTCTTTGATTTGCACTTCGGCTATGCAACGTACCGCAGCTGTCGGTGCCTGTGCTTCAGCTTTGCTACTTAAGCTCTTAGCTTTCAGAATAAACAGACGATCTGTGTGCGTTTATCCGACTGTTAAGTTGTAACGGGTTCGTCCGGAAAGAAGACAACCTTAATTTATTTATGAAAGACACCATTCACAATAAGGTACCTCTGCTTCTGAATCGCGTGTTTATAAACAAAGGGTTCTCGCCGCTCGCAAGCGGTAAGTTTTAACAATCGTTTTGCTTTATGTGCACATAATATCTAAATCCGTACTTTTCTTAATGCAAGGGTGAATGTGTTGACGAACGTTCAGGTTATTCAGCAAATTCTTATCTCTGTACAGGATGTAACAATAAGGTACAGCCAAACCTTCAGGACACATTCCTAATGGAGTTCGTCTAGTTGAAGATCCATATATTTTAACAGGACAAATTCTTACTATTTTATATTTTCTTTATTATATTTTAAATATTTTATGTAGGAAAAGGAAATGCTAATACGAAATGGGTCCGGAAACGCTTTATTTCCATGTTAGAACTCATTTTCTATAAGGATTCATGCACATTAATCATGGGAAACGCAGTAACAAAACGTATCAGCATACCACATGAAACTATTGCTTACATGAAATTTTCAAAATACTATTGTTAGCACTAATGCATGCATCAACCCGTCATCGCATTGAATTCCGAAACCGCTGATGTACCCCTGAAGAATTCTTTATTTTTTTTTTTAGTCTTTTCAGGATACAGGTGCGAAGACACCCTGCATCTTGTATCAGGGTTCGGAACGCAAAAGCTTTAAATACTTCCCGTTGCCTCCTCACTGTTGATGAACCAAAGGAATTACATCTTAACCAAATTTAAACAATTTTGAACATTTCATGCAAACAAGTTTCATGTGATATGATGGTACGTTCTGTTCCTGTGTGTTTCTCATAATTAATGTATACTATGAAAGATGTAGAAATGCACTCTAACTTGGTAATAAATTGCCTCCGGCCCCACATTTTCTTCTTCTTCTACGTGTGGAATGTGTGCTGAAAGTTTTGCAGCATCTTGTTATATCCTGCCTGTCTTCGATCGTTTTGGAAAGGCATCAGATTCAAAATTATGTACGACATTCTCAGTTGCGCTTGTAAAGGGAGAAATTAATCAAGACATTTCTCAATAAATAACTGTATACAAAACCATATTCAACTAGAGTCAACAGTTATTGTTTAACCATCTCGGCTGATGGATATGCTACGTGAGACTGCAGCTACAGTGCACCTGGTAGCAGAGAACACCACTTGAGTGAGAGGCAAGGAATTATACTTAAACACAAACGTCGAGGGGCGTTCCATAAATCATCTTCATCATTTAAATTTTCTCTTTTTCTACATAGTCGCCACTGACACCGATACATCTGTCATGCTGTGAAATCAATTTCAAGAAAACCTCCCGGTAAAAATGATTTCAAGAAGTTCTTGACAAGCTGTTGCATCTCTTCCTTGCTTCCGAAGTGACGTCCTAGTAGTGCTCACTTCAGCGCAGGAAAAGGGTTTAAGTCCTATGAGACAAGAACTCATGGTGGTCTGAATGATTCAATCTCTCCCATTCCAGACAACGAATAACTTCTTGAGTGTCCCTTACTGTGTGGGGTCTTGGATTATGTTCCAGGGAAAAAAAAACTCGACTTAAGTGTCCTGGTCTTTTACGTCGAATGGCGGATTCCCTATATCCCAACAATTCGTGAATCATGTGATGGGCATGAGCACGTCCAACATATGAATGCGACATCGGATGCGGAACAACCATATCCTGTACTCCATCGACGTTTGTTGCAACCTGGACGTGGAGGGGCGCCCAAATCGGTCTCATCTTCCACATTCTCGCCTTCCTTCACTGAACATTAAACACCAACTCTGTAGGTGTCGACGAATATCTGCACAACAGTCCAAGCGGCCATTCATAGCACACGACGGCACGCACTTCCATTCCAGTACATGTCTCTCTGTCTACTGGTTTGCAATCGAATAAACTCGCCAATCTGCTGCTTCTTTCTCTCTCTCAGTTCATGCACTGGTGCTCCTTAGCTCATGGTCTGCTCGTCGAGAATTAGAACAGATTGCTTTCATCAGGTGATGTATTTTCTCACTTTGTAATACAACTTCCCTGTGAACTAAAGTTAGGAAACTTATTTTCGGAACGCTCCTTATATGTTGAAGTTACTTAATATTAGTGATGGGACAATACCACTGTTTGTCGATACTCGATACCGATACTAGTTCTGAGCACCGATACTGGATACTCACTTTATAAAAATGTGTAAAGGCGATAGATTGTTCGCTGAGTTATGTTCAGATTAATATTTTTCTGTGTATAAAAGTACGTAACCAATTTTGTATTGCATGCTAACTCCGAAACTGTTCCTGTTTGACATTCTTCAATTGGCAGCAATTTTTTCTCATGATAATACCACAGTTATATATCCCCTATTCTTAATAAAGTCAACTAATAATAATAATAATAATAATAATAATAATAATAATTTTGGTTTCCCTTTTTATGTAAGTATAATTTGTGCTGAAAACTATCTTTTAAAGTATTTTCCATCCACAGAATAACAAATACTGCAATTCTTATTTATTCTGCAACTTCAAAATATAAACTAATATATGCATGCTTTATATGAAACTCAAACAAATAAAAATAACAAATGTTTCCATGCGCTGTATTATCTTACGTATTGAGTTCTGATGTTTTTCTGCTGGATTCGCAGATTTTGGTCACTGGAGTAGGCAAATGTAATGCCTGAGTGTGAGTCACCAAGCCAGGGTATTGCAGAAACGTGATTTAGTGCGTCAGCTAAATAAGTTTCATTCAAACTCTGTTATCTCTACTCCTTCCCCCATTATTTTGTTAGATACAAGAGTCTATAGAAATGTTTCATTCACCTCCAGGAAACACAGTCAAGGTCTATAAAGAACTATAGTCCAGCAATTTTTGTGGACGCGTGAAGCAATAAGGTGAAGTCTATCATTCCTTATCTAACATAAAGTTAAACGCAACAATTTTCAGTAATGCAAAACTTAAAAGTTTAAAAATGTCGAAGGTTTATCTGAAAGTATTAGGCATACTTCGATATCACTGAGTATCAGAGTATCGGTATCGAGTTTCTATCCCTATCTAATATAGTTACGTCCATTGTAGTCATCATGATGCATCCAACATGAAAAATTTGGCAATAAAAGAGTGCAATTCGAAAAAAATGGACGACATTCTGAGACCTATGTGGTTTTCAGTGAAAGTATTTATAACATTATATACGCGAAAACTACACCCCTAAAAATAACCTAATCATCTTAGTGTAGAAATGCACCACGAATGTGTTTCCACCAACGATTTTCTTCAGTGCAAGGATCAGGGCCACTGACCACTACTGTTACAGGAATTTAATCACTTAAACAGAAACAGCTTGCGGCAACATGTCATTGCCAGCTTCAAGGTATCACTTTCTCTTAAAATAGTGTTGATTTTTCCGGTTAGTGCCTAAACTGGCCTTGATAAACTACGTTGTTGGTAACATCGCGTCATTTAACTGGTTTGGTTGTCGGTTCACCGAGAAAGTTTTGTGTCGTCTCATTTGTTTCACTGCGTTTTGGACTGTTAATTTGGTTTGTACTAACCTAAGTGGCCCCTGAGCTTAAGTTAGCGGTCAGTTATGCCGCTGATATCATTAGCTATACCTGCTGTATTTCATGCATTGGTTCAGCATTTTCTAATGATATTTTAACTTGCAACTTTCTGAAATAGTGCCCGGTTTGCCTGAGAAGTTTGTGTGTTATTATTTCTAGAGCGGCAGTACACGAAGAGCTATCTATTTAACATTTATAAAAAGTGTTCAATTAATATTACTTTCTTTACCCACATTTCTATAAGCTATTCTTAAAAGGCTTATTCGTGTATCTGTATTTTGTTAATTGAAATAAACTTTCTTTACACATTTCGTTTTAGGTATAAGAACATAGTAAAAGCAAGTCAAACGTTTAAAAAGAGGATCGCCATGTGATGAACCATGAAATTACATACTCTTAGCATGATCATGAGAAAAAACTTCATGTGTTGCACTCACATGGTTTTCTCTACTCTTGTACAAACTATTTTTACAAACGCTTATTACTAATTTTCTTGCAGGTACAAGGGGAATATTTTAAGGCTTTAAGCGATAGTCAAATATTTTAAGAGCTGGTTGCCATGTGGAGCATTCCATTCTCTTTTTATGTCCAGGACATAAAAAAGCGAATAAGGAATTCCCATTTGAGAAAAAGTATAAGTATTGGGAAATTCAAACAAATAACAAGGAATATCTCGAAAATGGTTCATTGGTCAGAAAAATTTATATGTCATAAGTTCTGTGTTTTAACGAGATATACCTATTTTATGCAGTAAAACTTTGTGTATCTCTCACGTTTTACCAGTTATGTAAAAGCCATTTAGAATGAAGAGGACTTTTGAGTACATTTCCAGAAAATTAAAGATATACATTTCATTTGCCATGAAAATATCTTAAACATGTGATATTTTAATGAAAATCAATAGATCCATTTTTGAGAGAATAAATTTTTTTAAAAATTTTCAATGTAAAGGGTTGTTTGGGATGAGGAATTTTCTTGAAAATGTTCGTGTCGCATCTTTGAAAAATACTAGAGCTAAATACCAAGTATGGTATTTATCCGACTTTTCGTTTTTGAGTTATGCTGTTCACAGACATACGCACGGACCTTTTTCTAAAAATGTGGTTTTTTTTATTCAGGGTGCCTCAGAAGATATATTTCGGGTGAAATCTCGATATCGAATATTTGGGTGGAATGCAATACTTCTCCTTCTTACTATACGTAGTAGAGAAAGTAAAAAACGAATATCGGTCATTTGAAGAAAAAAAAACTAGGTGTAAGTATTTGAAAATTCAAAAAATAACAAACGATAACATGTGATGCACACATATTGCAAATGTTGAACTAATTATTATTGTGTGTGTTTATCTTATTAATAAATACCAATATTACTTTATTAATGTTAAATAACTGTGCTTTTCTTTGCTTTATTCTTATTTGTTCGTATGAATACTTTGTGCGTGATATCCCTTACTTATTTATTGCACTGTTAATTTACAGCAGCTTCTTAACTCCAATGAGACGTCGCAATTTAATCATGCAATTAAAGGGACTCTAAATAAATCAATTAAAAAAAACAGAAACTGTTTACGGTACAAACAATTTTGATGTAAATTGTTTACGTTAACGCGTTCCACATTTTGTTTGTAGCAAGATGTACCTATATCCATTATGGTTTACCAGTTATATTGTATTATTTTGTAATTTAAAATGACGAGGTTTTCACAGACATTTCGCAAAAATTAAAAAAAGTATGCATTTTATTTATCTTAAACATTTGGTATAAATAAAAAATATAGAGCCATTTTTGAGAAAACCAAAAATAACTAAAAATACTCATGCAAAGCGTTGTTGGTGGTGGGGGCTTTTCTTGAAGATCGTCGTGACACATCCTTGGAAAATGCTGAACTTAAATGCCAAGTTTTATACTCATCCAACTGTCGCTTTTGAGATCTGCCATTTACAGACACACACGCGCGTACGCGGACTTTTTTATGAAAATGCTTTTTTTTGGATTCAGGGAACCTCGGGTATATTTCCCATGAAATCTTGGTATCGAATTTTTGGGTGGAATGCAATACTTAATTATGAGTAAGCAGTAAAGAAATTTAAAGTATTTTCGCGGTGGGAATTAAGGGAATGCTTGGAGGGGTAACGGTGGGGCGCTCAAAGGGGCGCCTTCACCAGATGTCGCGGCGGTGGCGAACAAGTCTCAAGCAATTACAACACATGTCACGGATAATGGAGGAATAACTCAGAGGGACCTCAAGAGGGTGGCTGACTCCAGCCCCTGGGTAGAGCTACTTACACTGGAAGGAAGTTCCAGACTAAGGGAAGGTCCTTCAAGGAGCCTAGCGTCTAAAGTAATTGACTAAGCGAAATATGTGGGTAAGACCAGTAGATGTTGTCCGATGCATGGTGTTATCTTGTCGATTTATGATTTACTTTTCTTAATGATTTTAAGAACTAGACTAACGCAGGTTCATGTGGCAATCCTTCTGGAGTCTCCCCTGTCCCAAAAGCCAGGGATGTTTAAAGGTGCACGCCTGCAGTCCTTCACCTCTTGGGCGAATGTCCTAGCCCGAATCAGCAGAATTCGCGCAACGCTTCTAAGTTAAATGAAATCTGACGCTGCGCCTAGCGCTTGGACATACATTCTGCGTTCAGCCTTTTTAACTTTTATGCTACAATAATTTCCAACACTACTGAGCGCAAGAACAATGCTACAAAATTAATAACGTTAAACCATGTATCGTGACAATATTACAGTTATGATTATAAAACAGAACATAAAATTAACCTTAGTATTGCTGCTTGTTGTCATATAATATTTGTTGCAATCCTTTTGTATGGTGGAATGAAAATGGTTGCAAGAAAATGAAAATCTGCTACAGCCATGCCTATTGCCATAGCTGAGCTGATGCACTAAACCAAGGATGTTAAGCAAAACTCAGTTTTATGCCCTTGAAATCATTCGTGGGCATGAAAGGTCTCTTGCCTTGTAGGAAAACAATGGCCATGATACGTAAACAATGGGCGGAATGAAGCGATTATGCCACACAAGGAATGTAATAACCTCTGTTTCAAACGTAAAATGGGTATTTCGATATCTTTGTTTATTTAACTCATACAAATTAATTTGCAAATTCAGAAACGATGTTACCTGTTCTTTTACATAACTGTTGAAAACTCACCATATTTATTCTTTCCACATTCCCTTACTAACACCTTGAAAATACAAGAAAACGTTCACATAATGGCAGATTAGTGCTTTTAAATTCGACAAATGGTTATTAGGATTAAGTATAAATCATTCATTATTATTATACATATATTTTATATGCTTCAGTAAACTTGATTCTTGTCAATCTAACTGCATGTTTCCATTAATCAACCTGACTCTTCAACAAGAGGCTAGGATAGGATACAATAGGATAGGGTAGGACAGGACTAAAAGCGGAGGGGGACATTTCGCACCTTGACCTACGCAGGTTTGTGTGTCTATGTCCCTGACGGGGCGCCTGAAGAAGGGATGAGGTGAGAGGAGACAGAGGGCGGTCGGACACGACAGGCAGAGGGCAAGGTCCCTGCCATTTACAGATTTGAACTCCCCGAGTGCTGGCTGGTGCAGCTGGGACGACTCACCCCATTAGGCTTACACATCCCCTGGGAGGTCCGGGACCCGAAGATTGCTTGCAGTCCGGAGGACGAAGGTTTTACATAGAGCATCCTTTTCGCCTGCCATGCACACGCCGAGACCTCCTGCCGACACTTGCAACCCTGAAAGAGACCAAGCAGATGAAGGATGAAGTGAAATGAGAATTGAGATAAATGGAGGGACAGGAAATTCGGGGGATGTAATGATCCTTCATTGTTATTATTATTATTGATGGATATGCTGACTATTTTTTCTCTTTTTTTTACTTTTAATAAATGAAATGTTTAAAATTGTTAAATTTACTCCGATTGCTCTTGTATTTAACCATGATGCCTCAGTCATACCTAAACTATATTTTTATGCACACCATCAGCGTTTAGGAATACCTTTATACAAGTTAACATGGCAGTCTTTCTGAAATATTTGCGCATCAAAAAGGATGTTGCCTGATAATTGGATATTTTGCTTGCTGAAATGGAAAATCTATCAGTAGCAATGATTAATATCTCCAATGCTTGACAATAAAGTCAAAGAAAATTTAAAAATTCAATGCTTGGAGAAACATATCTCTGTTCCAAAACATGGTTGTTGCAAGCATGCCGTGATATCAGAGTGATTTGTTTTAAAGAAACACCACTCCTATTTAAAGTGCATGACTTATTTGATGATGATTATGACATTGGAAACTGGGCATTTCGCTTATAAAATGTATTGTTTAAGAAAAAAAGGCAGATGTGTTGCACTCACATGACTTTCTGTACTCTTGTACAAACTATATTTACAAACGCTTATTTCCATCTACTTCATGTTAATCGAGATAAACATTTGCAGAAAATGGTAATTTTCTTGTAGGTGCAAGGGGAGTATGGTAGACTTTAAGCGATAGTCAAATCTTTTAAGAGCTGGTTGCTAGGTGGAGCATTCAATTCTCTTTGTATGTCCAGGAAAAATAATAACGAATTCCCATTTGAGAAAAATTATAAGTATTGGAAAACTCAAGCAAATAACAATGAATATCTTGGAAATGGTTCACTCGACAAAAATGTGTGCCATAAATTGTGTGTTTTAACCAGGTCTAGAGTTTTGTGCAGTAAAAGTTTGTCTGTCTCTTACGGTTTATCGGTTATGCAAAAGCCATTCAGAATAAAGGGGACTTTTGAGGATATATATACATTTTATTTGTCATGAAAATATCTAGAATTAATGACATCTTATTCAAAATCGTTAGAGACATTTTTGAGATAAGCAAAATTTTCGAAAATTGTTCCATGTAAAGGGTAGTTTGGGGTGGGGAATTTTCTTGAAATATCTTCGTGTCGCATCCTTGGAAGATAATAAATTCCCAGTTTGGTATTTATCCGACTTTTCATTTTTTAGTTATGCTGTTCACAGACAGATACAAAGACACACATGAAGGTGTTTCCAAAAGTGCTTTATTTGGATTCAAGGCACCTCAAAATACTTCCGGTGAAATTTCGGTATCGAATATTTTGGTGGAATGCAATACTTCGGCTACTTACTATACGCAGTAGGGAAAGTAAAAACATATTGTTTAAAAGTTCTAACAAGAAAGAATAAGAAGTGGCACATTGGGGAAAATAACTTTTAAGATTGAAGATATACATTCAAATAAATTACCCGAAATAATTCAATAATTTTAATTATTTAGGTTGCACCCTAAGTTTGATAATCATAAAGACATGGAAAACACGATGTGTTTTAACAAAGTGTGCAACTATTGCCAACAAAAAGAAAAAAGTGAATAACATTTTTAAAGACAATGGCAGTCGTAATGTCCCTATATGATAGAAATTTTTGAATAACATCGAAGAAACATAAAATTAAAATACAGGCAAAAGAGGTGAAACTTTTAAGGTTGGACGATTTTAAATGTCAAAAAAAAAAACCATTATCTGTGATAAGAACTGCACAACTGGACAGCATTTTTGTCTCGTTAACTCTAAATCTTTTCCGTGAATGTGTGTTACAAGTCTGCTGATGACTGCTATGTATTCGAGTGGTCGGCATTTTGGCTTCTCAACCCAGAGATCCCAGGTTTGATTCCCGGTTGGATCGTGGTCACTTTTCTTTAATTAAATCATCCCCTACCCTCCACAGAGTCTGGAATTATGAATGTGGGAGTGAATACGAGTGTTTCCGCATAAAGATTAGTAAAAACGTATAGCTTCGGCGCTCCACCAAGATGAGGGTCGCGGCATGTGTGTGTGTGTGTGTGTGTGTGTGTGTGTGTGTTATGTGTATGTGTAATAGCAGTAAATGAAACTGTAAACACAATAACCATAAACTTGGTAAAACAAGGGAACTAAAAAAAAATGCCGTTGATATGACTACAGAAATTATAGGGACCTTACAGATAAACAGAGTAGTGTTATTATGGGACCATTTAAGAGCTCAGTAAACTTCTTTATTTTTTTATTAATTTGTACACACCCTCTCAAGAAAGTATTCGTCTGCACTTTAAAAAATTCTAGCAGCCAAATTAATAGAGGGAAAAATCTAACTTTTTTATATAAAGATCAAATGGAAATACAGTTTACGTATTTTGGCGGTTTTTCAGATCGTTCACTTTGTCAGTTTCAAAATGTTTGAAAAAAATACCAACATTGCAACTGTTTTATACGCGGTATTTTCAAAATTAACTTTCATGGTTGGGTAGAGCACTTTTTTGTGCATACATCCACACACACTTTTATTGACATGTGATTTAAACTGGCGGATAAATGCATTCGTTAAGTCGCAAAAAGTGAGCCGCAAATGAGGAATTAAGACAAAAAATTTGAAAATTCCCAACTTCGACATTTTACTTCTCCGTCAAATAAAATCCTATTTTTATCGCAAAATCAAGTAGTACACAAAAAAATTCTCTACAGAATGCATGTAAAATGATTTTGAATACACCACGTACAAAAGAGTTGCAATTTTGCCATATTTTTCAAAAAAAAAATAGAAAACTGCTAAATAAACCATCTGAAAAACCGCAAAAACACGTAAACTTATTACCACTTGACCCATATGTCCAAAAACACTAGATTTTCCCTGCATTAATTTGGCTGCTAGAATATTTTATGCAGACGAATACTTTTTTGAGTGAGTGTATACAAATTAATGAAAAGAAAGAAGCCTACTGAGCTTCTAAATGGACCTATAATAACACTACACTGTTATATCTGTAAGGGTACTATTGCACACATTGTGTCTGCTATGTCCTATAGTACAAATTGGCATACAGCAAGAGAACAGACAGAAAGCAGGGAGATGAGGTTGTATAGGAATCTACCATGCCTTATAGATTTATGTTTCCCGCAGACATAAAGGTGAAGCGGGTTGCCGCACCGAAAAGGAGCCACGCACGGTCGAAATTCATCGTAAGAGAGCTGGTTTATATTTTGATGTTTGTGCTCGCAGAATGGGTTTAGATACCTTTCCATCCAATACAACTGTCTGTGCGATTTAATGAACGGTGTGCTAGTTTCTAATCTAAAAGTTCCGAATTGGATTTTTGACTGCCGCGGGAGTATTTCTTTGATAATTACTGAATACGCTTCTCAGATCCTCTACAGGAGATCTAAAAGCTTTAAAGTTGTTTTACTGATTGTGAGTGGCACTGGCAATACAGAATTAATGAAAACGGATACTGGTTTGAACTTCCATATAAATGATTTATTACTTACTTTATATTTATCGGCATTGTTATTAATGAGAGTAAAACATGTTTCAAATATACGACTTTCCTTATAAGTAAACTAATAAAATTAGATTAATTATTTGTCTTGTTTTATCGACTACGTATTGAGTATACCTGAATAAAGAAACAAAGAATGGTAGGCTTGGTAACTTTATCTACTACATTTTACTTTCCCTACTATGTAAAGTAAGTAGAGGAAGTATTGCATTCCACCCAAAAATTCAATACCGAGATTTCACCGGAAATACATGTTTTGAGGTGCTCCGAGTCCAAATAAAGAATTTTTAGAAAAAGGTCCTGTGTGTGTGTTTCTGCAAATGCTTATCTCGATTAATATGAAGTAGGTGGAGAATAAATGTTTGTAAAAATAGTTTGTACAAGAGTAGAGACTCTTATCCGACTTTTCGTTTTTTGAGTTATGCTGCTCACAGACACACACGAACTTTATCTAAAAGTGCTTTTTTGGATTCAGGAGAACTCAAAACATGTATTTCTGGTGATATTTTTATATAGAACTTTTGGGTGGAATGCAATATCTCCCCTGCTTACTATATGTAGTAGAGAAAGCAAAAACCACACATGTACTTTTTCTAAAACGCTTCTTTTACCCAGGGGCCTCAAAACATGTATTTGCGGTGAAATATCGGTATTGAATTTTTGGGTTCAATACTGTGTATGAGGTAAAGAAAGTACTAAATGATAATGGGTAGAGAAAGTTATGTGAAAGTAACAGAATTTGTTGTTACCCTGACACTCTTAGGATGGCAACTGGTAATCCCACTTAACTCACAAGGTGCAATGAACTCTATTGTGCTATTAATATTTGATTGTGAAGTGGAGGTCACTGCGTCTCTCCTCGTTTAGCGGCTAACGTTATACAAAAAGAAAAATAAATTGTGAAAGAGGTAACGGTGATCGTCCAGATAACCCATGCGTGCGTGTTTTAGATAAAAATTAATGATCACTTGCCAGCTGAGTTAGTTGTCCTGCTAAGAGCTATGCAGTGTCAGGACCACACAAGAGCGCGACGTGGATGAGAGTCGCGGAACAGCATTATATGATCCCCACAGTGCCATTGTTAAGGAAAGTTGTACGTATCTGCGCTATCAATCTCGTGTAACGATTAATCATTGTGACGACTATTTTATATTAAAGGATACTTCGTCTCTTAAAAGGCTTTCTCTTCAGCTTCTCTGCAACAGGCAAATGAACCATTCAAACTTCGGTAGTACCCTAAGTCATAACCTAATGCAGTTTTAGTTCCATTCATAATTCGTAAGGTTCTGTCGTTAGATACTATTTCCTATAGAATCGAATTAGAAATGATAAAACGAGTCAGAAGATTTAGTATTAGATGGTGATTTAAATAGTGATAAAAATGTAATTGATTCATTTATCTGCCGCCTTTAAGGCTTCACTCACAATGAGGACTAACGCTAACGTAACGCACTATAAACACAGGCGTGAGCTAAAACCATTCCCAACGCAACCATAGGCGCAAACGCCAGAACTTAGCAGGGTTTCTTAACCCTATTCCATACAACTTTGTCCCGCATCTTTTAACTGTCACATATACTAGTTACCTCCCATTGGCTGCTGTCATGGAATAGGTTGTTGTGCGATACAAACTAGTTCCTTATTTAACATGATAGCTTATCTTAATATACAGGGTGGTTGGAAAGTCAATACCTATTTTTAACATAATACTTCAAAGAGCGAACAACTTATAGTTTGGAAAGGTAGAATCAGCTGACTGAAAAATTCAATACCATCGCCGGGTTTTGAACCACGGATCTCCGGGTTTCCGTCCGGTTGCTCTAAGCACTCAGCTACCATGTGGAATTAATTGATCTAATAGTGGTTGAAACTATGAAGCCCGGGACTTAAAGTACTCACAGCATTGTAAGTTGCCATTGGGGTATGTCATCTCAATACAATTTGAGGTCTCCTTACGGTTTACAGGGAAAAATGCGAATCAGCTGGATAATTTAATGTCGCACTGGCATGTTGCCATGATAGCAGTGGTTGTAGCCACCGGACGGAAATCGGGAGATCCCGGATTCAAATTTTTATCTCGATTAACATGAAGTAGGTGGAGAATAAGCCTTTGTAAAAATTGTTTGTACAAAAGTAGAGAAAGTCATTTAAGTGTAACACATTAGGTTTTTTAAATTTAAACAACCATACACAAATCAAGCTTTTAATTCGCGATTAACATAATGCTGGAAAAAATTTGAAGAAGAAGAAAAAGAACTGAAACTAAATTCTATCGCAAGAAGCAGTTTAAAATTTACAGGATCCCGAAAAATGTTTATTACCAAGAAAACAATTTAAGCTTATTTATTTGTAGCATAGCTATCATCAATCCTTACTAAGTAAGATTTAATTATTAAAAAAATTGTTTGAGAGAACTTCACCAGGAAGAAGGAAGCCTTTATGTGTGTATTCTCTTATTTATATCTACTCTTTGCACGGCACTGCAAACTGTAATCGTTCTGCCATGGTTAATGTCTTATTAACCCCAATACTGAATCCTTTACATAACTGTAAAACAACACGTTGAAACCTCTAAGCGCTATAATTTAAAAATTGCTGGTTAAGTAGTAATTCTATGGCAAAAATTGGAATAAATAACATATGTTTTAACGGAACTTAAATGTGTTGGAATGATTCACCCAATGAAACTAATTTTTCTTGAATAAGATGAAGCATTGCAATCGTCTGGTATATTAATTCGTAATGTGTTCGAAAACAGAATGAATATTATCATTTAGATTTTTAAAACGTTTGCTTGTTTCTCTACATGTCTTTTTCTGTTTGATAAATTGAAAAATAATGAACACTTTTCCACGTGAAGGGTCATTTAGGATGGGTGAATTTTCTTAAAAATCTTTGTGTCGGATCCTTGGACGATGCTGAACTTAAATACGAAGTTCGATACTTAACTTTTCGAATTGCTGCTACGGACACTCATTGATCTTTTTCGAATTTTTTTGTATTCAGGGATCTCAAAACGAGCATTTTCTTTGAAAATATCCGTATAGAGTTTTTGGTGGGAGTGCGATACTTCCGGAAAGTAAAAATACAGAAAAATACAGGACAAAAAGCTATCAAAATGATGCAACAGCATTTCAAAAGTAAAATTCGAAAATCCAATTGTAGTACTTATAAAATAATTTATGTACTGTTAAGATAGAGTCAGATGACTGAAAAGTTCAATGCCATCGCGAGATTTGAACCACGGATCTCCCGGTTTCCGTCTGGTTGCTCTAACCACTGAGCTACCATGGTAACATGCCAGTGCGATATTAAATTCCCCAACTTATTCACATTTTTCCCAGTAAACCACAAGGAGATCTCAAATTGTATTGAGATGACATACCTCAATGGCGACTTACAATACTGTAAGTACTTTAAGTCTCGCACTTCATAGTTTCGGCCACTATTAGGCCAATTAATGGAATTAACTGTTCTTCTACACAAGCCGTGTGTTGTACAAGGTTGGAAAGGTAGAATCAGATGACTGAAAAATTCAATGCCATCGCCGGGATTTGAACCACGGATCTCCCTGACGATACCTTATCCAACACACGGCTTATGTGGAAAAACAATTAATTCCAACTTATGTGCTCTATAGTGAAAAGCAAACATGTTTTTTTCAAGTTACAGTGAGCGCTTTTTCTGCGAAATACCTTATTGTCAATCCTCGTTAAGAATTTCGTTTTCGTATTCCGTGGCATGGGAAACAGTGAGTTCAACCCCTCAGGAATGATATTTGTGTATTTATTGTAGTATTGCTAAGTAAACAGAAAACTAGCTAAAAACAGAAAAGGATTGAAAAAACTGGAAGCAAAGAGAGAAAAAAGGGAAAAAGAAAAATTAAAAACAAGTTCCTTAACCGATTGTATTCGCACCTAAAGGAGTGAGGTTTAACTCCTTCCGTCGAGTGCATAGACAGTATGGAAATTACTTTTATGTACTTGTACCATCGATAGAGTAGTACAAATACGCAGATAGTATTGTGAATGAGAATCCTGAAAAAATGTTCGTGTTGCCAGTAAAATGAAATCATACCGAACATTATTACATCTTGCACCTCTGCCGGGACAGAGAGTCCAACCATTATCGTCGGAAACACAATGGCAATAAATTACAACTCCCAGAGAGAACCTGACAACAGGCCAGACGACATGCGACATCAGGTGGCTTTGTTACTTCACATAAGTATACTATCCTCCTCTCTATGCGGGTTGCTTATCATATAGTAAAATTAAAACCTCTAATGTTATGCATTATGTGTAGTAGTCTCCTCTTCATATTTAAATATTATGTCTTACTAGTGATAGTCAAATGTTTAAGACTGGACGCTATATGCTGGTCTTAAACCTCCATACTGTTTCCTTGACATCGCGAGACACAACTGAATATTGAAAGGACTTCAAGAGAATGGTCAATAAATTAATAATTCACACCTTTAATAACGGATATCTCAGAAACGGCCTGTACCATAAAAAATTGTTTTAAACAAATTGTGTGTTTTAAAGAACTCTACTTTTCTGTAGTACGTTTTCGTCTGTCGCTTGAACATTACTAGTTAGACAAGGTTATACAATGTTTCTTCCAATTGTTGAAGACTGTTCCAGTGGCTATTCCCAGAAAAGTAAAATATACATTATATTTGTCATGTAAATATCTTTAATATATGGTATTTTAATCAAAATTGTTAGAGCCATTTTGTAGAAAAACAAAATTTTCCAAAATGTTTCATGTAAAGGGTAGATGTTCTAGAAAATCTTCGTGTCGCATCTTTGGAAGGTACTGAACTTAAATACCAAGTTTGGTGTTGATCCAACTTTTCGTTTTTGAGTTATGTTGTTCACAGACACACATATGGGTTCAGGGGGCCCAAAACATGTATTTCCGGTGAACTCTCGGTATCGAAGTTTTGAGTGGAATCTACAATTGACCCTAATTGTAGGTTCCCATTTTAAAAAATTAAATTGACTCTAAATGACCATCACAACGTCCTCCAAATAAAACACGACTAATGGAATTTACTTTCCCCCATAATATCAAGCAATTTTTATTCAAGGCACTTCTTTCTACAACGCTTAGTTTTGGAGATATTGTACAGTCTCAACTTAAATGGTCCAGCCTGTGTACGCAGCATATCTGAGGACATAAATATTAAATGATTCACTTCTAACAAATTTGGCACATCATTTTTCTTCAGTCGTATAGGCTTAAACAACCACGAATTGGAAAGTACTGGATGTTGTTTTTAGCATTTTAAGTGTAGCCTGAGAAGCTTGAAGCTGAAACAACCATTCTGCCCCTGTTCTTAATGGAGGACGAGGAAGAGATTTATGATAATGCTGAAGTATAATAGGAAATCATAACGGATGCTGTGGTATTTATAGCTAAAGCTACATGAGGAACTCTCACATAATTTCATCTTCCATTAGCTTATCAGTGAATTGTTCTACCTCCAGTCTGATAGAGAAAACCTTATAGGCGGGGTGGCCAAGAAAACAACTATTGTTTTGGAAAGCCTAACCTTCGCCTGTTTTACCATACGCTGTAAGTATTCGTTATTGATCACGATTCTGTGCTAAAAGCAAGTGCACAGATTTACAATCTGAAATTCAACATGGAATATTGTTTAAAAGTTTCGTAGTCATTTTCCCCCCATTCTTAGAACTCTCAAGAAAATTAACGCTTGTGTCAGAAAGTAATAAACAAAACATCTATATCATTTTTAAACGTTATTTAAATGTCTAGCATATGCGTATATTCTCAACTACAGCTTACAAAATAACTAACAGATATGGCTGTAAACCATCTGTAGATGTGTATGTCAAACTGTACAACTATGTGCTGAAAACGTCATATGGATAAAATATGCAGTATGCTGTTTCGAGACACTTATCTTTTCAGAAAACGTAAACGTTACATTTCTATTGATGGACTTAGAAATATTTATTTTTTATTATTTCAGAGTCACATTTTGTTTATTTATAGCCTAGAGCCTACATGTCAAGGAAATACTGTTCTGCTGAAAGAGAATCGTTAGAATAATGATGAAAAAAATTGATTATCATTGTAAGCCTTGTATTTATTCAACTAAAATACTTATTTTTAAAAACTTTTTTATACTTTACACTGATTTATATTAATTCTCATTTACACCAATATAATTTAAGATAATTATACATATATAAGCGATGGGACGATACCGCTATTTCTCGATACTCGATGTTGGATACCGATACTTGATACTCGCTTTATAAAAACTGTAATGCGACGGCTTGTTCACTGAATTATGTTCTTATCATAGTTTTCTGTGTATAAACACATATAACCAATGTTGTATTGTATGCTAATTCTGAAATTGTTCCTGTTTGACATTCTCCAATTGGCAGCAATTATTTGTTTATCTTGATAATACCACAGGTTATATATCCCTATTGTTAGTCTAGGATAATAATAATAATAATAATAATAATAATAATAATAATAATAATTTTGCTTTCCTTCCTATGTAACTATATTTTGTGCTGAAATCCTTCTTATAAAGGATTTCCTATCCACATTATGGAAATTAGTCGTATGGTACACCTATAAGCTACGCTCGTGAGGTGAGTTTGACTTGCGTAAACAAACTAACAGATGGAAGGAACGAACAAATATTTCAATGCGCTGTGTTATGTCAGTCTTAAGTTCTGTCTTCAGTTCTGATTTGTTTGTGCTGGATTCACAGATTTTGGTCACCGGGGTAGGTAATGTTTGAGAGTGAGTCACAAGCCAGGCTATTGCAGAAACGTGATTTAGTGCGTCACCTAAATCAGCTTCATTCACAACTCAGTTAACGCTGCATGTTACATGAGTACCTCTACGCCTTCCCCCATTGTTTTGCATGTCTTCATTTAGATACGAGTCCATGGAATGTTGCATTGATTAACTCACAGGAAATAAATCAAGGTCTAACAAGAACTATAGTCCAGCAACCCGTGCGAGACAATAACGTGAAGTCTCAACTCCTTTCATCCCTTATCTAGCATCAAGTTAAACGCAGAAACTTTGAATAATACAAAACTTAAACATTTCAAATTATTTGACATACTTCGATACCAGCGAGTATCGAGAGTATCGAAGTATTGACGGTATTGGGCTCGCATTCCTAATATATATTATCAACACCAAAAATAGGTACAAATTAGGTCCTAATTGTCGGCTTACCCGTACAAAAGAAACATACTTTGTCAAAGGTATGAAATTATATAACAGATAAACAATGGAAGACAGAATTTTAGTTTTAAAAGAAAGCTGCTTAGTTGGTTGCTAAAATGTTCATCTTACTTTATTAATAAGTTTCTGTGTTTTAATGTATTTGTTTGAATGTAGTTTGTGGACATAAGAATCATATGCGTGCATATTTCCATTTATGTAATTTATAATGTACAGCGACAATGTCTATGCCACGGACTTCTGTTGCTTTGCAGCAAACAATTATTATTATTATTATTATCATTATTATTATTATTATACCATCGTCACGTTTTTATCCAGTATCATTGCTATACCAATTATGTGTCTTAAATAAATGAATAGGAACATAATTCTGCTTTTGCTGTAATGCATCACAATGTTTACTTATTATTATTATTATTATTATTATTATTATTGTTATTATTATTATTATTATTATTATTATTATATTGTAAGCTGGAGTTGCGAATATGTGCTTATGGCTAGATGTTCAAGTAAAAACTCAAATGGTTTTAGAAGTTTCGTTTATTTTACTCTTACACTTTGCTTATGAGTAGTTAAATCTACAACATTGCTCTGATGGTTTTGGTGTGTTGTTAATAATGATGCCAGACAGACTGCTATCAGTCTAGACTTCATCCTGAAGACGCTCTTCACGTGCATCTGTCAACAGAAGCTGAATCATTAATACTATGCATTTACTAATATGCTTCGTTTCCACAAATATTTTCAAAACCATGTGCTAGGGTTCTCTAAATGTATTCATTTGACAAAGATTTTAGACACTGCATTATATTCTGCATTTCTGGATATATATTTGAATGTTATAGCTAGGGTTGGTAACGTTTAGCATTTTGATTTATAAATGTATAAATACGGGCGAACCAAAACTAGCATCTATTGCCTTATAGAGACATATTAGTTTACAAAGGGCTTAAGGAAGAAAACCTTGATTAAAAGTCACCTGGTCCTCCACGTTGGGATTTGATGCGAGGGCCAATTCCCCGGTCATTGGGGGAAAAATGGTAAAAATCCCAAGGAATTGTTAAAATCAAACAAACTCAGAAACGCATGCTGTATCTACCTTGAATGGTATATTATGGGATAAAATGGTACAAAAGAAACTAAAACTACAAATTTTAAAATAATAGAAGTATTATAACTTATAGCTCCGACATTTGGACTCTGAATTATCAGTTGAAAAAAAAATATTGGTAACAGGGATCTGGTAGCATATCTAAAATAGAAAAAAATTAGAAATAAATTTACTAAACAAAATATGAATGTTCATTATTCAATTTTAGATTCTATTCAATAGAAACAATTAGAATGGTACAGGCATGCTATAAGACCGGAAGAGAAAAGTTTACCCCAAAGAATAATCGATTGGACGCCACCGGGAAGGAGCAGAAAAGGAAGATCGCATAGCACGTGGATTCAAGAAATTAGAGGGGCAATGATGGATTGGGGAATTGAGAAAGGTCAATAGGCAAGGTCATCTTTAAATCTTAGTATTAACTATACTATTATAATTGCATTCTAACATCATATTATGAATTATATAAGGAATTAACATTCATAAAATTAAAGATAAACATAAAGAAAATACTGGACAGCATAATATAATAAATAATTTGAAATTAAAGAATTTATATTAGTCTTGGGTGCTGGAAAAATGTTTGTACGTCCTAAAATCGGATATACATATATTTATGAATGTGTACGAATTTTTTAGCGTTTTGAAGGAAATTCGAGTTAATTCCGTTAAACGGGTACTATCTTTCGAAATAACATTAATGTGGAATGAAAATCATACTTGCAAAGGTTTAATAGTAAGATAAAAATGTGCAAAGTAAGTTATGAATTTATTAAATTAATATAAGTCAAAACAACTCCGAGAAAGATAGAAAATATATGTATATATATTATATATAAAATGTATATATTATATATAATGCTAACAAATAACACTGACAAAAAATTAAATTTTGTTCCATCATTTGTGTTCTCCTGTCACTTACAATTAAATTGCATTTACAAATATCTTTCAGCATCTATGCTGTTGGTAGGACACAGAATACATTGCAGAACTGATTGAGCACACACTGGGTATTTGAGGTTAATAGCCAGCAAGCAGACCAATAGGTAATTTACATATTCATTTCTCTGCGTAATTTGTACCAGTTGGATTGAAATTATGGCTATTTCAAGGGTGGAAAGGAACCCAAGGTATCAGAATGAGGCAATTCCTTGGGAAAGTGTTAAAATCAGGGCACTTGCTGAATCTAAATTAGCAGAATCTTGATGTCTCACAGAATAGAATATTTAAAATGACCGAACCAGAGAGACACCGCCAACGCACCCACTATAGAACGTCTCCACGCCGGTCGTGGTCACAACGAGCATTTTTATAACTTGTGAATGAAAAGCAACTTCACCACCAGTTGAGGTACTCACAGACTGGGCCGTAAGCTTTTAGGATAGAATAAAGGGCTCAAGGTATGGGCAGTAATTCTACCCGGAGTTCTCATTGTGATGGATCTCACATCCTCTAGGCGATTTGCTACTCTTCATTCCCCGTGTAGCATCGATATTTTCCGGGTCTTTAAAGAATATTAACAACCTGAAAAGGGGATATTTATTTTATTTTCGCTTATACAGGGTTATTCAAAAAGAAGGAACAGACTTTAAATATTTATTCCTAATGAACGACAATAGACAGCGACACATATGATACACCATACAATAGAGGACAGTTCAAAGTTTTAAGCCCCCACCTATTAGTTCCATTCAGTGCCTACAGCGGCGCTGTGTTTGTTTACGAGAGAATGGCGACGCCACAGTAAAAGTCGTTTTGTGAGTGGCATTATGCAAAGAGTGAATCCATTGTTTCATTGCAGCATGCATTTCGTTGTAAGTTCAACATAAAAAATTGACAATTTATACAATAAATTCGTAGAAGATGGTTGCGTACACAAACGGAAAAGCACTGGTCGTCCTCGCATAACAAATGGTGCTCATTTTGAATACATAAAATATAATTTTGAACTTTTCTCTATGCATGATGTGTCGCTATCTATTGTCGTTCATTAGAAATAAATATTTAAAATCTGTCCCTTCTTTTTGAATAACCCTATATATTTCAAATCTGCTGACAACACTCGAATAGTAGTGACAGGATTAAAAATGTTACTAACCTCTTGGGGAAAAAATTACATTTGTTGTGTATTCTTTCACGTGACTGTTCAACCTTTTGTTGCAAATAAGTATACCCTCCATAAAAATGATTTTTATTTTGATGTTTACATTTTCATTTGAAAAACGGTCCATGAATTGCAACGCAATTTGTGTTTATATAGAATGTTAGTATAGTTTTCGCATTTTGAGCCACGTATCGTCCGAAATAACAATGATTTAATTGTTTTCATTAAATTTATAGTGGCTTTCATTTGAAATGACTTTCGAAACACCGTAGATTTTGCCGCTTCTGCTTGTAATCTTTGCTACTAATCTTCTGTAATGTATATATAAAATGTGCTTATTTTGATTCATGAATATTGTATCGAAATGGTACAATAATACCTCCTAGGTTGCGTGATAAGGTTGCAAGGGTTCTGCACAGCGGATGAAGCGCATTAGCGTGCAATAATGCGCTACCGCGGGGCATCAGCAAAGGAAATTCCCACGTTTATGAATAAGAAGCCTTATATAGAGATGATGTAACTACCACCAGCAACTCTCACTTGGATATGAACTCGAGATTGCATCATTGCGCTCGTCCTCAAATAGGTAAATTAAGTGTTCAGAAAATTACAGTTAGGGATCTTGTCAAACCGTCTTATCAGTAATCAAAATCTTACTTCCTAGTCCACAATGAAAACTAATTGTATACTGTGAATATCGAATCATCATCATTTATCATTATTATCATCAGGGATACATATGAATGAGTGAATAGCCGATTTGTCCCTGAAGGGCAAAGCCTCCTCTTGTGAAGGGCAGCTCGACATGGCTCATGCATATTAATATTTTCGTTCCGTTCTTTCTTCCGCACTTTGTAATATTGTTCACTCACTTCTTTGCGATCGCCATGATTTTGCTTGGGGGTTCCTTACTTCGCACACTTCTTCCCTTAATTCCCATCGGACACTTGGTGGTTGTGTTTAGCACTTCCTGCCTTCTTCGGATGTCTCTCCAGCTGCTGCGGTCGTGTGCAGTCCTTGTCCAGTATGCTCCTAATGCTTTCTTGAAGGCGTCGTCTCATCTTGTTCCGGTCTACCTTGTCGCCTCTTGCCGATGTAGGGGGTCCACATTGTAGAAATGTATGCCCATCTGTTCTGGAGCCTCGCCACGTAGCTCCCCACTACCATTTCAAATTGGTGGCTCGTTGGGATATCTCTTCTAGTTTTGTTATTTCTCTTAACCTGGTGTTGGGTACTCTGTCTTTGAGGAACAGTCCTAACACCTTCCTCTCCAGTTTCCTCTGGCAAACTTCAATACGTTTCTTTTGTGTGATTGTGTTTCCGTCAAGTACCAAGTTTGGCACCCGTATAGTAGTGATGAGAAGATTCAGAGTGCAGTGTTTTGATTTTTGATACATATATATTTCATTTTTATTTAATTTTTCAATTTAAACCGAAGTATTGTATGGGAGAAGACTTTGTATAAATTTTTGTTACACAAATAACTGTATTTTGAAATTAATGCAGTAATATATCACTTCCATCTTAGATACACTCTCTTATTAAGCTTGGAATATGAAATTATCGCAATTAATGGTGTCATGACAAAGATACCATGTTATTTGTTGGAGATTTATGCAAGAATGAACTGGAAAGCATATCAACCCCAGCAAACATAACAAAACAAAGAAGCGTGTGGAAATGCTAAAGGCAAATCTAACTCCGTATTTCACTATGGGACAGAGTTTCAAACATAACATTCCAAGAAATCACGTCTTCCAAGGACGTCGCGTAGCAGGGTGCAAGAATTAAATGGAAGTGGGCGGAGCACGTCGAGAGACTTCACCACGACAGATGAGCGCAGAAGACCCCTTACTTTGGAAGAAGAAACCACGGCAGACCAAGAATCAGATGGGCAGACTACTTCAGACTTCAGTAACCCAGTGGCGCAAGTTTTCTTTGGAAAGACTATGTAAGACAATTTAAAAGAAGTAACAAACTACGAATAAAAATTTACGTTTAAGCTAGGTTAAATATAGGAATTAATAGTATGGATCCAAGTGAGGTCCAAAGTGTGTAAGAACTAATGTACACAGCGCAAATTATCCACTTACGTGGAATAGCTCACCACGTGAGTCTTTCTAATAGAGCTCCCTCTTTTATAGGAGGCCTTTGCCCTTTATGGAACAGTACAGGCTTAATTCATTCATTCTTACTCCAAAGATGCAGTCGCGATAGCAGAATATCCTGAGAGACATTAATTTTTTTAATCCTGGTGAGACAAGAAGATTGCTGGTCTAGAGAGAATAACACTCTTCCGGGGACGTCCTGAAGGCTGAAGAGGAAGTTCCCTACCTAGGCACGAATAAGCTGGTGAGAAGAACAAGTTCACTGTGTAGCTACACGTGGCTTCAAGTACGATACGATATATATTCTTTTTCTTCTTCAACTGATTACCCCCCTCCTCTGTGTAGGACTTACAAGCCAATGTCTTGGGTCGGTAGCCTGTCGAGGAGCAAGCAAACTCTGGATCATAGCATATCCAGGATGGGTGATCAGCCCGGTGTCTGGTATGGCAGTGAAGAAGGAAATGAAATGTAGCGATGAAAGAGATGATAGGATCAAATTATTCAACTCAGCATTCGCCTAGCGGCTGAGGAAAACCGCGAAAAAAACCTGCGGTCAAATAGTTGTTCCGGGGATTTGAACCCAGGGTCTCCAGAACGTTGCCGCAAGAGCCCTCCTCCTGAGTGATGTATATTCATATGTGTAAAGCTTTCAGTACATAAGCAGTTAATATATCGCAACGCATATTTCGTAGAACTTCATCACGTGGACAAATCCCCAGGATGTGTGCAGGTGTTTCAGCGGCGATAAAGCTGCTTAGGGACGGACATTCCTGGTACATTATGGACAAACGTTACGTTCGCCATCATGTTATTAAACCTTACTCTACGTAAGTTTACCGTACAATCATACACCGCTGGAGCCAAAAAAAAGCAGAGGTATGTGCAAATGTTTATGTTGCATCGTAAAAGAGTTTTTAAAAAATAAAAAATGGCGTTTTGATATAATAAAACTGGCAGTGATATAGATTCCAGCCTGAGATTTACTGGCATAATCAGTGTGAAATATAAGTATGAAAATCTAGTGCGTAGCTAGAAAAACATGCTCTGAATATGATATCCAGGCGCCAATCTGATAGGCAGCGTTAGTATTAATTGTCGATTGTTAAGAATGAGACCGCTGATTTATCTTCTTCTACAAGATATGGTACACCTCAAAACAGGGTATCATCCTGTTACATAGGAAGATTTCACAAGAGATTTTAAATATTTGTTTAAAATTCTTCAAGACTACACTTACCGAAGATTTACCACTCAGCTTCAAGATAAGTCAAAAGTATCGAAGGGATATATGTCGGTTAAATATCATTACTGATATGTGCATTGAAAACTGGTTAGATCTGTTGCCAAATTCGGTCGCAAGGTTTCGAATATTTTGACCAAAACATAGAAAATCACATTCATTGTTATATTAAAGTTTCTACGTTTCATATTTGGAAATTTTGAAAGGGATTTTTTATTTAAATGTGCTTGAAAAGCATTTACCGCACTAAGCATGTATTCAAAGGATTTCTGAAGTATTGAGAGTATAAAACAATCTAATTCAGTCACATCAATATTTTCACCAACTTTTTCGCATAACGCTTGATAGGAATAATAATAATTTACACTGTTAATTCGATGGAAAGAAACATATTCGTCCTAAAGTTGTAATTAATATTAGTATTCCACAAAACTGGACTTCTTCATAGCAAACCCTAAAAATATTATGGAAACATTATAAGGCAGACTTTTCAGTCACGCCTTTTGTTAGGCTGCAAGATTCGAACCCAAGGTCATACAGTGTGCATGTATATGGAGAAAGAGTGGGCAGCACGCTGAGGCTAACAACCTATAGGCAGAGGAGCTGACTGGAACCAGGGAGCATTATCTCCTATGTACCTTCAACTTGACAGACTGTGGGTTGAACACGGCTTCTTTTACACGCTCAAGCAGGTGTTTGCTACCCGTGAACAAATACTCAAAAATTAATTGTTGGTAAAGCCACCATAACGTACTGAAACTCATTAATACAATGCATTTCACTTAGACGTATTCAATGACCTAGCAAAAAGTGTGCAAATCATTATTACGTTTGAAAAGAATCTTATGTGTTATACTCAGATGACTTTCTGTACCCTCTATCGTTCATTAGTGGGTATACTAACTATTCTTACTAAAGCTTATTTTTCTATCTGCTTCATTTTAATCGAGATAAACGTTTTCATAAATAGCCACATTACACATTTCGTTACAGATACAAAGGTAACAGCGACAGTCAAATGTTTAAGAACACTCTTAAACATTTGACTGTCGCTGACTGGACGTGAGGCAGTATTTTATATCATAACATGCTGTGAATGCCATAGTGATTGTAGTCTAAATTAATATTATTGTATGTACAGGATTTTAGATGTTTGTTAGCCATAAGTATTGTTAGTAAATAACTTTACACGGCCTCACTGAAACTGACAATAGAAGTGGGTAACAATAAACCGAGGGGGTGAGTTGTTTATCACTAAGAAGAGACAAACAAATGACGTCAGGATAGCGTGCCTTTTTTTAGAAATGGAGGGAATATCTTCCCTAGAGTATATATGTCAGTAGTAGTGATTGGTTGACAAAACAGACGCTAAAGTGGGCGCGATTTGGTAACCAATAGCAGCTCTATTATAATGTTTAGGCAATTCGGGGTGAAGAAGTATATATTCTTGAGCCATAAGCAAGTATCGCGCAGTTCTAAGGAATCTCTCGTGAGGTGCACGTCATACAGTTTGGAAGAATCTATCGCGAGTTACACGTCGTAAAGTTAGTTACAAAATGTGAAGTACGCGGCAACTAATACGACAGTAATTACATTCGGAAATATAACAGTTTCAGTCAGGCGTGTGTAAAGATTAAATATGTGAATTATTAATTAGGTGTGACGGCAATAAAAGTATAGAAACAAATTATTTTATCAGTGTTATGTTTTAGTAACAACTCCTTTCCGTTTGCACGCCTTGCTCAGAGATACTTGCTCGACTGAGTAATAATAGCTCGCCGGAGGACAAAGAACTCAAATTTAAATATAATAAAACAACAGGCGCTCAGCAAATAAGATAACACGAGACAGAGAACCACGACAAACGCTGACTTAAAATTCCATACTGTTTCCATGACATCGCGAGAAACAGTTGAATGCAGAATGGACTTCAAGATAAAAGAATGACAAAATATTGAACAATTCGAAAGATAACAATAGATATCTCGTAAATGTCTTACGCCACAACAGAAGTTATTCGAAATAAATTGTGTGATTTAAAGAGGTCTATATTTTTGCGTAGTACGTTTTCGTCTATAGCTTAACGTTTACCAGTTGTACAAGATTATACAAAATACCTTCCGAAAGAATGAGGACTACACAGGTTACTCGCAGAAAATTCAAGATACGCATTTTATCTGTCATGCAATTATCTTTAATGTATGGTATTTTAATAAAAAGTGTTTGATCCATTTCTAATAAAAAAAAATCGAAAACATTTTCATGTAATGTTAGAGGATTTTCTTGAAAATCTTCCTGTCGTATCTTTATAAAATAATGTACTTAAGTACCAAGTTTTGATACTTATCCGACTTTTCGTTTTTGAATTATGCTGTTCACAGACACACACATTCAGGGACATTTTTTTCAAAATTCCTTTTTGATTTCAGGGGACCTCGAAATATGTATTTCCGATGAAATCTCGGTAACGAATGTGTTAGTGGAATGCAATACCTTCTCTACCTACTATGTACGTGACAGATAAAGTAAAAAGTGAAGTGAAGGAGGAGGGTTAATACATATGAAGGGAGGATACAACTGGAATGAAGCCCCAAGTATCGATGAACAATTAGTTTACCGAAAGAAAATATATATGGATCACTCATGTCTCGACACACAATGCTGAGATTCCTATGACTAACTGTACAAAAGGTTTCGGGCATGACTATGAACTGCAAACTGTATTCTGACTAGAGCAGACAATAATACCACTTGCTGAAGTTGCTTTAGCATTTCGATCAGAAGCTCTTCTGCTAAGTTCTGCGCAGTCCCGCTTACTGTAGATGGCCATGCCATGGCTACTAAACAATTGGAACGAGCGCACGATTTTTGAAGAGTTGCTGCCCTGCTTTGATAAACATAAAACGTGCCTTGTTTTGCAAGACAATGCGCCAAAACATCACGCAAGATTAGCCTAGATAAGAATCCAGGATTTGAATGGAATTAAACTTCACTCAATCACGATAGAGCTTTGTTTCCGTACAATTATGAGAACATTACTGAGAGGGTGGGAGTTTAGATACATTGATTTCAGGGGTTTTATATACCCATTTCAAAATACACGTCTCAAACTATGTGGATGGTGAACCAGCGGGATAGTTCAGGCGGTAACGTCTGTGGCCCGCATTCGGGAGGTCGTGGGTTCAATTCCTGCGGCCGACCTTCCCCACCCATGGGTTTTTCAGGGGGTTTCTGGGAAGCATAATTACATTCCCCGAATTTTCTGTCCCTCCATTTCATCTCCATTCTCATTTCACTTTACCTTTCATCTGCTTGGTTTCTTTCAGGGTTACAGGTGTGCATGGCAGGGGAAAAGGATGCTCTGAGCAAACCTTCGCCCTCCGGAATGGGAGCGGTCTCCGGGTCACGCCCCCACTCCCAGGTGATGTTTAAGCCCAGAAGGGATAGGGTAGCCGGCAGCACCAGCTGCCATCCGGGGAGTTTAAAATCTGTAAATGGTAGGGACCCTGCTCTCCCCCTGCCATGCCCCCTGGTCCGGTCGCCCTCTGTCTCCTCTCACCTCCTCCTCTCTCCCAGGGAGCTAGGAACAAAAGATCTGCATAGGTCGAGGTGTAAGTCTCCCTTCGCTTGTAGTCCTATCATATACTACTTGAATGGTGGGGTGCTAACATAGCGATGCAAGTTCTACCATTGTTGCAGGCTTTTCTTTGTCTATTACTTACCTATAGTAAGTAGAGGAAGTATTGCATTTACACCCAATAATCAACAAAAACACACGTTTTGAGAGTCCCTGAATCCAAAATAATAGTTTTAGAAAAAAATGCCCTCGTGTGTGTTGTGTGTGTGTGTGTGTGTGTGTGTGTGTGTGTGTGTGTGTGTGTGTGTGTGTGTGAACAGTATAACTCAGAACGAAAAGTCAGTCAAATACCAAACTTTCTGTATATGTTCAGCGTCTCCAAAGGTTGGGACATGAATATTTTCAACAAAATCTCCCTAACTGCAAACCACCCTTTGCATGGAAAGTATTTCGTTACTTCTGATTTTCTCAAAAATGCCTATAACAATTTTTAATAAAATACCAAATGTTTCAGATATTTACATGACAAATAAAATGTATGTCTTGAAATGTCTGGGAATAGCCTGTGAAGTCCTCTTCATTCTGAATGCGTTTTGTATAATTGGTAAACCGTAAGAGATACACAAAATCTTACTACACAAAAAATGAAAATCTTGAAAAGCAGATAGTTCATGTCAAATACATTCTTTGTGGTGTTAACCGTTTCCAACAGGTTCTTAGTTATTGGTTTCATTTTTCAAATACGTATGCTTTTCTCAAGCTATTATTTTTTCTCGTGGATCACATAGCGATCCACTTTTAAAAAATTTATGCGTTACATTCACATGAAATGTCTCTACCCTCTATCGTTTATTATTGGATATACAAATTATTATTTGGAAAGTATATTTATCTATCCTTCACTTTAATCCAGATAAATCTTTCCAAAACAGCTAAATTACACATTTCCTTATAGATTTAAAGGGAACAGCGATAATAAAATGTTTAAGAACTGGACGCTATATGCTGGCCTTAAAATTCCATACTGTTTCCATGACATCGCGAGAACGATCTGAATGTTAACAGGACTTAAAGATAATGGCCAAGTAATGAACAGTTCGAACTATAACTTATGGATATATCGGAAATTGCTTATGTCACAAAAACCTGTTTTAAATAAATTGTATGTGTTAAAGAGATCTATATTATTTGTGTAATAGTTTTTCGTCTATCGCTCAACGTTTACCGGTTGTACAAGATTATACAAAATTCCTTTCGAGTGAAGAGGATATCAAAGGCTATTCCCAGAAATCCAAGATACACATTTTATTTTTCATGTAAGAATGTTTAATATATGGTATTTTAATCAAAAACATTAGAGCAATTTCTTTAGAAAATAAAACATTTCGAAAAATGTTCCACCTAAAGTGTAGTTTGGGGTGGAGGATATTCTTGAAAATCTATGTGTCGCATCTCTAAAAGGCACTAAACCTAAATACCAAGTTTGGTATTTATTTGACTTTTCGTTTTTGAATTATGGTGTTCAAAGACTCATGCAGACACACACAGCTGATTTTTTGATTCAGGGGGCCTCAAAATATGCATTTTCGGTGAAAGGTCAGTTTGTAATTTATGGGTGGAATGCCTTCTCTGCCTACTATGAACCTACCTGGTAAAGAAAGTCAAAGTTTGACTGTCGCTTTAGCTTAATATATTTTTATACCTTCAACGTTAATAAAGTTTATAAAATGTAGGTAACGGTTTTTATACAGGGCTCGGATTTTTAAAATATCAGTAATATTATACTGATTCCTCAAACTAACAGACATGCAGTTTAAAACGCGATTCTTGAAACAAGAGAAATGACGTTAAAAAAAGCGAGATGACAGATGTTTTTTTTTAATCCGCTAGCAGTCATTTTCAGTGAAATCATTTTAAATCATGTTCGCCTTATACCAGAAATGATGTGATTAAATGCTATATCATATTGCTTTCTGGATTTGATGGGTAAGTAGTTCTATGTTATTGTTTCTGCTGCTTCTGTAATTTCACCTGGCTCTTCCATTTCAGTTTCTTCTGAATTTATAATTGTTGCCATTTAATATTTAAGTAGGTAATAATAAAAGAATAACGTTTTATGCTTCTAAGAAAGCTCAAGGCTGCCATAGGTTAACTCTACAGCGAATTTTCATAAACTGAAGTATGACGATGTAACTGATGGTAATATTTTAAGGTTTTATTATATATTCTAAATATAGCCCTTAGTTCCTGAATTTATTTCCTTCCAGATTAAATAAAATGTAGCAGTAGCTAAATAAAGTTAGTTAATTATTCGTTTCCTTTTATAAGTAAGACTTTTCCAGGTCTATATATTCATGTGCCAAAAGCACATGTAACTTGATATTAGTGGAGGCGTTGGGTTTTATTCCTTTATTTCTAGCATATCAGTACCACTGCCTCTTTTCTTTTTTACTTTCTCTACTACGTATAGTAAGTAGGGGAAGTATTGTATTCCACCCAAAAATTCGATACCGATATTTCACCGGAAATACATGTTTTGAGACCCCCTGAATCCAAAAAAAGCATTTTTGGAAACATGTCCGTGTGTGTGTGTGTGTGTGTGTGTGTCTGTGTGTCTGTGAACAGCATAACTCAAAAACGAACAGTCGGATAAACACCAAACTTGGTATTTAGGTTCAGTATCTTCCAGAGATGCGACACGAAGGTTTTCAAGAAAATCCCCCACCCCAGACTACCCTTTACATGAAACATTTTTCGAAAATTTTAATTTTCTCAAAAATGGCTCTAACGATTTTAATGAAAATATCATATGTTTAAAATAATGTCATGAGAAATGAAATGTATATCTCGAATTTTCTGGGAATGTCTCCAAAAGTGTTCTTCATTGTGAACGACTTTTGCATAACTGGTAAACCATAAGATATAGACAAAATGTTACTACACAACAAATGTAGATCGCGTTAAAATACACAACTTATGTCATATACATTTCTTTTGTTGAGTGAACCGTTTTCGAGATATTGCTTGTTATTCCCTTAAATTTTCCAATACTTATACTTTTTCTCACATTAGTTATTCATTTTTTATGTCCTGGACATGCAAAGAGAATGGAATGCGCCACATAGCAACCAGCGTTAAAATATTTGACTATCGCTTAAAACCTACCATATTCCCCTTGCATCTACAAGAAAATTACCAATAAGATTGACATCTCGATATCTCGATTAACATGAAGCTTATGGAGAATAGGCGTTTGTAAAAATAGATTGTACAAGAGTAGAGAAAGTCATGTGAGTGTAACACATCAGATTGTTTTTTCTTTTCTTTAAATCATCCAGAAACTTGTATTTTACTGTATAGGATACGTTTGATGTATTGCACACATATCCAGTGTTTGCTACGTTTAAATAATTGTAAAAGCTAAAAAATCTTATGTGTTACATTCACATGAATTTCTCTACCCTCTATCGCTTTATTGGTGAATATACAAACCATTCTTACTAAAGCTTATTTTTATATCTTCTTCATTTTAATCCTACTAAACCTTTGCAGAAGCAGCTATATAACACACCTTGTTATAGATACAAGGAGAACAGCCATAGTCAAACGTTAAAGAACTAGACCCTATATGTTGGTCTTAAAAGCTCATACTCTTTCCATGCAATCGCGAGAAACAGCTGAAAATAAATGGGACAAAGAATGACAAAAGTACTGAACAAACCGAAATATTAATAACGGATATCTTGAAAATGGCTGATGCTACAAAAAAAGTTATTTGAAATAAAATGTGTGTTTTAGAGATCTACATGTTTTTGTTTGGTACGTTTTCGTATATTGCTTAACGTTTACCAGTTACAAAAGATTCTATACAATTCCTTCCAAATGAAGAGAACTTCACTGGCTATTCCCAGAATACGCAAGATATACATTTTATTTGTCATATAAATATATTTGATATATAGTATTTTAATAAAAAATCGTTAGAGCCATCTTTAGAAAGCAAAAAATTTCGAAAAAGCTTCCATGTAAAGCGTAGTTTAGGGTGGGGAATTTTCTTGAAAATCTTCGTGTCACATTTTTGGAAGCTACTGAACCTAAATACCAAGTTTGGTATTTATCCGACTTTTGTTTTTGAGATATACTGTTCACGGACACACACGGATCTTTTTCTAAGTTTTTTGTATTCACAGGGCTTCAAAATATGTCTTTCCGGCGAAACTTTGACATCGAATTTTTGGGTTGAGTGCATATGTTCTCTCCCTACTATGTATGTGGTAGAGAAAGTAGTACTTTTGTTTAACCTAACTACAGCCATAATCACAGTTGTTCTTTTATTAGACTACCTTCTGAAGGCCTTAAATCCTAAACCCACTAAGTTTGTGCAGCAATTTGACGAGATAATGCTAAACTTAATAAGAAGTCAATTTTAGGTAGAAGTGGGCTGAAAGCGTGAAGCTGCATCCTTATTATTAACGTTAGTTACATAACAGGCTTTGTAAACAAGAGTTTTACAAACCGGTTTAACGAATCAAAATATATTATAACTTCCTTCAAAAATAACCAACAGGAAGACAGATAAATAACTGCATCGGTTCATTACAGGTCAAGCGTAGATGATTGTAGCATGGGAAAAAATCTCAAGTCACAGATCGGAGTCGAACCACGGATGGAAACGCTCTGATTAACAGGATTACAAGGTATCGAGTCCAAAGTATGTCACAGTGATTCATGATGTGCGTTTTAGTATATGGATTTATCCTGGTCATGACTTTGGATTAATTGGTACAGAAATAATATATTTCGCTGATGCTGCTTTATTCAGCTCGTAAATAAGAATATTATTACGTTATATTTTGTACATGCTACTCTGTTTCTGAGACCTATTTCTGTAACAGGTTCTGTCAGGACTTCTGTCGGATCATGATTCCCGCTTATTCCCACTTGAGTTTGTTGTTATCAATATAATTCTTTAAATTCTCATGTCTGAAAAATTTGCTCCTTTTAAACAAATAACTGCATTTCTCATAAATCGTTACTCCTAAAAGTTTGAAATTGTATCTATAATGTGGGCTTGAGGAAAAATAAACAAAAAATTCTGATGAGATACATTCACAAGACATTCTCTACCCTCTAGCATTATTAGTGAGTATACAAACTGTTCTTACTAAAAGCTCTACATTTAATTTAAATAAACCTTTGAAAAAATAGCTACATTACACATTTCGCTATAAATACAATGAGAACAACGATAATCAAATGCTTAAGTACTGGACATTATGTGCTGCCTTAAAACTCCGAACTCTTTCCATGCAATCGCGAGAAACAACTGAAAATCAATGGGACTTTAAAACTGTAAGTTTTGAACAATTCGAACTTTAATAACGGATATCTCAGAAACGGCTTATGCCACAAAAAGCTTATTTTAAGTAAATTGTGTGTTTTAAAGAGATCTACATTTTTTTGTAGTACATCTTTGTCTATCGCTTAACGTTTACCAGTTATACAAGATTATACAAAACTCCTTTCCTAATGAAGAAGAATTCAAAGACTATTCCCAGAAAATTCAGGACATACAGTTTGTTTATAGTGTAAATAGCTTTCATAAATGGTATTTTAATCAAAATCGTTAGAGCCATCTTTTATAAAATAAAAGTTTTTGAAAAATGTTCCATGCAAAGGGGTATTGGGGTGGGTTTTTTTTTTCTTGAAAATCTTCGTGTCGCATCCCTGGAAGATACTGAACTTAAATACCAAGTTTGGTACTTATGGTACTTTCGGGCTTGTTTACTTTTTCTAAAATGTGCCTAGTAGGTAGAAAGGCATTGCATTCCAACGAGATTTCACTGGAAGTATATGTTTTGAGGTCCCTGAATCCAAAAACGAGCATTTTTAGAAAAAGGTTCGTGTGTGTGTGTGTCTATTAACAGCATAACTCAAAGTCAAAAGTCGCATAAACACCAAACTTGGTATTTAAATACACTGTCTTCCAAAGACGCGACACGAAGATTTGTAAGAAAATACGGCACCAAAAACTACGCTTCACATGGAAGATTTTTCGAAATTCTTTATTTTCTAAGAAATGGTTCTTTAGATTTTGATTAAAATAATATGTATTAAAGCTATATTGACATGACAAAGAAAATGCATATTTGTATTTACTGGCAATACAATAGCCTTTGAGGTCCTCTTTATTCGGAAGCAATTTTGTATAAACTTGTATAACTGGTAAACGTTAAACGATAGACGAAAACGTACTATACAAGACATGTGGATCTCTTTAAAGCACATAATTTATTTCAAATAACTTTTTTGTAGCATCAGCCATTTCTGAGATATCCGTTATTGGTCATTGGAATTGTTTTATACTTAGCCATTCTTTTAAAGCTTTGTCGATGTTCAGTTGTTCTTCGCGATGTTATAGAAAGAGTATGGAATTTAATGCCGGAATTACACGAGTTTTACTTAACGTGACTTAACGCAACGGGTTAAGTTATGGAGTAAAGGTCTAATTAGAATGCACTTAAAGTAGGGAGAATGACTCTCGATTGGTAGTTAGTTTTATTACTTCATGCTACTGCTTCACGCTGATTGGTTCTAATTACCAGTGACGTGAATCTCAACATAACGGGAAGGAAAAGTTTGTCATTGCGAAACTACGAGGTTGCGTTAAAGTCACTTTACGTTGACGACTTAAGACCAGCGTATAGCGTCCAGTTGTAAAACAGCTATCGCTGTTCTCTTTGTACCCTAACGAAATGTGTAATATAGCCATTTCCGGAAAGGTTTATCTTGATTAAAATGAAGTAGATAGGAAAACAGACTTTCGTAAAAATAGTTTGTATTCCCACTAACAAGCAATAGAGGGTAGATAAAGTCAATTGGAATGTTACACATGCTTTTATTCAGGGATATCAAAACATTTATATCTGGTGAATCACGATATCGAATTTTTAGATTTAATACAAAGGTAAGTGGTAGATAAAGTAAAAATGGTATCGTTCGACCACTTAACTGCCTCAAAATATATCAGAACAACGTAATACTTTACTGCACACCCTTGTTCCAAGTGTAATCAGCTCCACAATGAAACAGGCATTGCATATATAAACATACACACAGTTGTACAATATAACTGTTTGGAAAGCTTTCTGGTAAAACTCATTTTGGATTCGAAAAACAAATTCAGTTTTCTTCTCGCTAATATTACTATTGCTTCAGGATTTATTCATCAGTTAAAACTGAATTTATTGTAACAGTACGCAAGATTAGTTGCCAGAGATCAAACGTGACTTCTTCCTTCTTGTAATTTGCTACCACATTGTTTCATTTACCTTCAATTCCTGTAGCATTGTATTACTGATCAATGGATTATTAAATGAAAAATATCATGTGTTACATTCACATGGCCTTCTTTACTCTCTAGAGCTTACTAGTGGGCATACAAATTGTTCTTATTTTTCTATCTCCTAAGCTTATTTTTCTATTTCATTTTAATGCAAGATACTAAAAAAATCTAAAGCATAAAATGAAACATAATGAACAAAAATGAAATACTAACGAAGAAACATTAAAAAATCTTATGTGTTGCATTCACATGACTTTCTCTACTCACTCCTCTATACGCTATTCCTATAAAAGCTTATAATGCTATCTATTTTTTGTTAACCCAGTTGAACTTTCAACTCACATTTACACATTTCGTTGTAGGATGCAGCAGATAAAGTGATAGTCACATTTTTAAAGAACGTGACGCAACATGATGGCTTTTAAATCCCATTGTTCTCTGCACCACCACGAGGAAAAACGAATAGTAACTTCCCAGTGGAGCAAAGTGTAAATATTTGAAAATTCAAACCAACAACAAGGAATATCTCGGAAATGGTTAACGGCGCAAAACTTGTATTTGACATAAATTGTATACACAGTTTTGATGTAGTAAGATTTTTTTCTTTCTCTTTCGGTTTGCAGATTACATATACATTATTAGGAAAAAAGAAGACTTCAGAGGATATTCCCAGAAAATTCAAGATACACATATGATTTGTAATGCAACATCTTAAACAAAATTATTAGTGCCAGTTTTGAGAAAATAAAAAATAACGAACATCCTTCCATGTAAAGGGTGCTTTGAGGAGGGAGGACTTTCTTGAAAATCTTCGTGTCGTATTCTTGGAAGACATTGAACTTGGGTACAAAGTTTGGTATTTGACTCATCTTTCATTTCTGAGCTATTCTAATCACAGACACACGAACCCATTTTAAAAATGCTCTTTTGGAGGGAGTTCAGGAAATCTAAAATTGTATATTTCCGTTGAAATCTCGGTATCGAATTGGATGTAATGCAATGCACCCAAAGTGGTGCACAAAGTAAAAATACAGGTACCACAGAGTTGAATACTATTGTAGTTTTATGTGCAACTGTCATAAACAAATCATCGTATTAACTCTAAACTTAATTCCTTTAAAAGCAAACACTCACTGCTAGACGTTAATATACAAGAAAACGTTTTGGTCAACATATGTTGATGTTGCACGTTTTAGGCTAGCAGAGACTGCTAACAAACCTCGTTCCAGAAAGCCTCTCTCTTTTTTCCATTACGGCTTCAACCTGGTTACCCAACAGCTCATTCTCCAAGAAGTGAAAGTATTGTGACGTCATGTGTTCAACATGTTACGGACTCAGAAACTAGAGCAAATGCAGTTAGAACATGCAGACTTAACGCATAGTGGAGATGCAATCTTTGACTAATTATGTAGAAACACATTTACGTATAAATACGGACCTTGCATCACGAGTTCCTTTTACTTTCTCTACCTGTATCTAGTAGTTACAGGAAATAGTACGGTTCACCCAAAAATTAGATATCAAGATTTCACCATAAATACAAATTTTAACATTCCCTGAACGCAAAAAAAGTATTTTTAGAAGTAGAGCTCTCTCTCTCTCTCTCTCTCTCTCTCTCTCTCTCTCTCTCTGAACACACAAATACTCTAAAACAAAATTTCGAATAAATACCAAACTTTGTATATAAAGTTCTGACACGAAGATTTTTGAGTAAATTTCCTCCCCCCTCCCAACTATCGTTTAAATTGAATGCTTTTCGTTTTGATTCTTAAAAAAAGTTCTAATAAATTTAATTTTGCCTGGAAGTATGAATATGAGATTGAATGTGTCATCCCAGGGGTATCATGCTAGCCTCCAGTTCCCACGGTCGCGGGTTCAAACTTGGCGGAGGGCAATGTATTTTTTCGGGCGTAAAAATCCTTTGCATGGCTTCCTTCGGAAGGAAAGTAAAGCTGGTGGTCCCGTGTCGTAGATTTACGGCACGAAAAATAACCTCAAGCCTGATAAAGAGGCTTCTGAACAAAATTATCGGTCTTTTACGCCCAATATAGAACGGGACGCTAAGGATTTTAGTAGTTAAAGAGCGACGATAAATAAAACTCAGTTTATTTATTTTTGAGATTGAAAGTGCGTGTGAAAAAGTTTAAAAAAACCTACAGTAACCTAAGCAAAAAGTTCAAAGTGTAAAGAAACATCATCCAATGTTTCAGTGAACGCCCCCGATATGACCACAGCAGTTAAAGGGGGCTGTAAAAGTGAACAACAACAAAACTGATTAAAATACTATATACATATTTAAGATATTTACATAACAAATAAAATGTGTAACTGTTGTAATTGACAGAAGTATTGTTGATTGTAATGTTATCATATTATAATTATAGTGAGTCGTTACATTTTAATTTCCATTACATCTGCGCTTGGTGTTATCTGAGTAGCGCTTTCTCCCATCTTCAGCTCAAGTCGATGGTTTCTCATTCACACCCCAAGAAATAATTCAGATAACACCAAGCGCAGATGTTATGGAAATTAAAATGTAACGACTCATAATTATAAAATGTGTAACTATCTTATTTTTCTGGGAAATGCCTGTGAATTCCTTCTGTTTTGGAAGAAATTTTGTATGATTTTGTTCACCGAGTGAAAAAATACTAATTTATTTAAAACAACCTTTTTCCGTGGAATTGGTCATTTCCGATATTACCGTTGTTATTATTATTGGTTTGAATTGTTCAATTCTTTGTTACTCATATTACTTTCTCTACCACGTATAGTTAGTGGAAGTATTGCATTCCCCCAAAAATTCGATACCGAGATTTCACCGAAAATACATGTTTTGAGGTACCCTGAATCCAAACAGAAAAAACATTTTTAGAAAAAGGTCCCGATGTGTGGATGTGTCTGTGTGTCTGCGAACAACGTAACTCAAAAACGAAAAGTCGGATAAATATCAAACTTGGTATTTAGGTTCAGTATCTTTCAAAGATGCGACGCAAAGATTTTCAAGAAGATTCCCCACCCCAGACTACCCTTTACATGGAATATTTTTAAAAAAAAATTATTTCTCAAAAATGGCTGTAACGATTTTGATTAAAATGTCATGTATTTAAGAAGTTTTCATGATAAATAAAATGTGTATCTTGAATTTTCAGGGAATGTTCCAAAAAGTCCTCTTCTGTCTGAACGGCTCTTGCATAACTGGTAAATCCTAAGAGATAGTCAAAATGCTTTACACAAAAAATGTATAGCTCGTTAAAGCTTGTTACAGCTCGTTACTGTTATTTGGATTCCCCGGCCTCAAAACATGTATTTTCGGTGAAATCTCGGTATAGAATTTTTGGGTGGAATGCAATATATTCTCTACCTACTATGTATGTGGTACAGAAAGTACAAATCATAACTCTTACTCACTTTGGAGTAGAGACGTAAACTTAAGTAACTTCTTTTAAGGGAAGGTTTGCCCTCATTGCTACTACTGTTAAGTATGGTAGCTTCTGTCTGTGGTTTCTTTGTTTGCAAATGTATGCGGGTTTCTTTCCTCCATTTTTGATTTGAACAACTTTTTCTCGGAATGACATTTTATAGTATAAATGAGCTTGTCTCGAAAAGAGAATTGAAGTTAGATATTAGATAGATAATAGATTGTAATATAAGTGATGAAGTAGAGCTTTATTTTGCGAGTAGGAATGTTTGTGAAACGAAGGCCGTAGGCTAAATTTCGCAATCCTATGAGCAAAATAAAATTATTTTTAACACTGTGGCATATACTATTTTTAGATAAGGCTAAAATTTGTAAAATATCAATAAAATGGCATTGTATTGCGTTCTGAAAGTAAGAGAAATCACGTTTAGAACGAGATCAACTCACGTGTATAGCGAGATTCTTGAAACAAGAGAAATTACGTTAAAAACGAGATCAACTCCCACGTGCAGCGGGATGTCAGATGTTTTGGTGATTCGCTAGTAATCATTTTTAGTGAAATTATTTTCAACATGCTTTGCCTTATACCAAGTAATACAGCGATTATTTGCTATATCATAATGCTTTGTGGATTTTTTGGATAAGTAGTTCTAGTATTATTCTTTCACCTGGCTCTACCATTTCAGTTTCTTCTGATTCATAATAGCCACCATTTAATTTTTATGTAGGGTTATACTATATAAACGAATAACGTTTTAGATCAAAGAGAGCACAAGGCTATAAGGTGTAGGTTAACTCCACAACGAATTCGATAAGTTGAAGTAGATGCGATGATTTATATTGATGCGACCACCATGAAAAATTAATCATGTAAGAAGACATAATGAGAAGTAAAACCTAATCAAACCAAGTCGAGTTATTAAACATGTACAAATACAAAGGGTGATTGCCACGTGATTGGAGTTTAAATCAAAGTTGGTCACAATGAAGTGATATAAAAATTTTATCGCACTAGTGTGATAAGATAAAGATTTTAGTTCGTATGTACTAATTTAAAGGTTCTACGTTTAGGCTATGCTGTCTAAAAATTATATTTGGGTGATAAAAGAAACCTCTAAGTGCTACTGTGAATCTATTTTGGTGTTAATAACAAGATTGGTAATTTTTTAAATAATTGCTGATAAATTTTGAACAAAATAATTAAGTATAACCCTCTCTTCCTTAATAAACAAACGTATGTATAAAAGTAGATCAAGAAGGCATGTATCTACATCATATAAAAATGTCAGTCTGACATCTTAAACAGTTTCTTAGATAATGGGTCAGAGGTTAGCAGACTTAACTTTTTAAACTCCTATTAACAATAAAATTCGTTCTGTGTTCAGGTACACTCAAAGAATATATTTCGTTACACTCATGAGATTTCCACTATCTGGTCCCTGTTATAGGCGAGTGTGTCGTTCTCTGTGGCCTGCAGGGATGTGGATGCGAGGGCCACAATTTTGGAAAGCCCTTAATGCGCCTTTGCTTCCAGCTGAGGTACGATCAAACTGATATACTGTGACCTATGTCCTTCTCCGCATGAAACGCGTTTATAGTAGCCATACGTTGCATATGCTGTTCTGAGATAGGTATATACTGTATTCTATCGAATGATTTTTCTTAACTACATATACAATGCTTCCAATACACAATAAATTCGAACCGAAATCCAGTCTGAACATATATGGCCAGACGTCCGTGTGTTTTATCGGCTGGTCACCTGTAAGTTTTCTATAGTTGTGTATGTGTGTGTTTTCGCTTAAAGGTATAGTAAAATAAAAATGTATTACTGAAAATCCAACGAGATATTCTTTCATATATATTACTGCCTCTGCCACTTAACTGTATAGCTAAGAAAAAACTGAGTTTTATTTATGGACGCTCTTTGCGCTATTTTGCTCAGAGACCTCTTTATCAGTTTGAGGTTCGTTTACGTGCCGTAAATCTACGACACGGGACCGCCTGCTGTACTTCCCTTCCCAAGGATACCGTGCTAAGGATTTTTACGCCCGAAAAAAAACCCATCGCCTTCCGCCAGGTATGAAACCGCAATCTCGGGAACTAGAGGCTAGTATGGTACCACTAGACAACGGAAGACGACATATAGCTAAGAGAAAGTGTATTTCATCCATATATTCAATGCCGAGATTTCGCCGAAAAAACAGTTTGGAGGCCCTCTGAATAAAAAGAGCATTTTTAGGAGGCTTCATTGTGTATATCTATATTACTTTATCAACTTTAATACAAATAGTATTATGAGTATTTTATGAATAGGTTTTCTCGACTTTTTTCATTTAAAGTATGTAAATCTGAACGGGATTCAAAAACGAAACGTCGGATAAATACCAAACTTGGTAATTACGTTCAGCGTCCTCCAAACATGCGTAAAAAGATTTTAAAAATAATCCTCGCACCCCAAATTACACTTTACATGAAATATTTTCCCTAATTTCTTTTTTTTTTCAAAAACACTATAAAGATTTTGATTAAAGTATCGTATATTTATATTAAGTACATGACAAATAAAATGTATATCTTGAGTTTTCTAATAATAGTCTGTGAATTTTTCCTCATTCGGAAGGAATTTTGTATAACTTTGTGTAACTGATAAACGTTTAGCGATAGACAAAAGCGCATTGCCCCCCCCCCAAAATACTCTAGAATCCTTTAAAACACACAATTTATTTTGAATAAACTGTTTATGAAAACAGGCATTTCCAAGATATCCGTTATTATCGGTTTTATAATGCTTCAATACGCATGTCATTTTTAAAGTGACGTCACTATTTAGATGTTTCTCGCTATGTCACGCAAGGAGTGTGTAATTTTAAGGCTAGCGTATACACACGCGCTTTTAAATATCTCACTGTCAATTAGGTTTCCTCTGTCCGCCTAGTACCTACAATGAAATGTGTAATGTAACTGTTTCTGCAAAGGTTTATCTGCATTAACAAGAAGTATCTAGAAAAATAAGCTTACGTAAGAAAAGTCTGTAGAACTTATATAAAAAAAATCTGCATTACACTAACATGACTTTCTCTACCCTCTATCGTTTATTATTGGTTATACAAACCATTTTTACTAAAGCTTATTTTTCTCTCTGCTTCATGTGATCGATATAAACCTTTGCAGAAATAGCTGCATTACACATTTCGTTATACATAAAAAGAGAACAGCGATAGTCGAATGTTTAAGAACTGGGCGCTGTGTGCTCGCTTAAACTTCCATACTGTTTCCATAACATCGCGAAAACCAAATGAATGTCGACAAGATTTTAAAAGAAAAAAATTCGAACCATTAATATCGGATATCTCAGAAATGACTGCTGCCCCCCCCCCAAAAGTTATTTGAAACAACCTGTGTGTTACATTTTCATCCATTGCTTGACGTTTACCAGTTACACAAGATCCCTTCCGAATGTAGAGGACTTCACAGGCTATTCCCAAAAAACTCAAAATGTACACACACACACACACACACACACACACACACACACACACACACTCTTTTTTTTCTAAAATTATTTTTTTGGGTTCACGGGGCCAGAAAGCATATCTTTCCGGTGAAATCTCGACATCAGATGTTTGGGTGGAATACAATACTTCCTCTACTTATCTACTATACGTAGTAAATAAGGTAGAAACGATAGTGTGTAGGGAAACTGGATAGATAGTGGGTAGGTGACAGAGAAATTAAAAACCAGTGCTTGGAATGCCTGCCTTATGGCATGGCAAAGTTCAATCTTGAAATAGAAATGCAAATAATATTGCTACGAAGTAACTAAAAAACGTTTTAAAACATTTAGATTAGTCCAAATTTCTTTTGTTTATTTACCATCAAAAACATAGGACCCGTTACTTCGGCGACATTATTCGCTTACTTATGATAATGTCAACTTATTGTTTGCTTCAGGAAGAGCCAAAGAAAGGAAGGAAGTCGTTGTCACAAACAACCATGCTAGTAAGTGTCATTTTCCGGTGACGAGAGAAGCATTACAAAGAAGTATATATTGCTCAGCTGCTGAATATTCCTGGGAAACAAAGCTTTGTTTGTGCCTCGTAATATTTGCTACATGTAAAACCTGTTGCTAACAAGTTTTGTAGCTTTTATGATGAATAGAACTCATACTTAAATCAAAGGCTGAGTTACAACACACCCAACTATAATGGGAGCATATACCTAATCACGCAATAGTATATTACGACACAAGTGTGTTAAATGCATCACTGAAGAACAAAGAAGAATTTAAAAATACGAGAATATGATGTCAGGAGTTTCTACTTCCGAGATTCTCCAGTGCACTTAACGCAAGTGTATTGCATACTATTTTTTTACTACATTGAATAACAGATATATTCATTACGCGAAAACAAAAATTAATTACTAACAACTATTCAACATCGTGGTTCCAGTAACATAATCCTGGTGGCAAACTGGCGATGGTTGTTGGCCATGAAAAATCAATAATTTGCAGTTAGTTGCTGCAAAAATTAAATAATAAGTAAACAATAAAAAGTAAGGTCCCAGATAAGATTTAAATAAATGATAAAATGTTTTATCAAATATAATTACACATGACTGTAATAATAAATATATAAAAGATAGAGGATTTATTATAGTTAATGCATGTTTATTCTACGTACAGTAGAATAGACAAAACACACACAGGGTAGCAGTACTGAATGCAGGAAATTTAACGTTCCACCGTGACACCACGAACGGGAAGTGGATAAAAACAAACTATCATCAAAAAATGTTTTTGCCAGAAGATAGCAAACGAAGAGATTTTAAGTCCAGTAGGAAATGAAAGCATTGCTCTTCATTATACAGTATTATTCGTTGCGTTAATATGGTAGCGTTGTTGACTGCAAAGCGGGATAACCGGATACCGGCATGGGATTTCTCTTTCTGAGTCTTTCAGCGTTCACTCCTTGAAGTCAGTTGAGACTGTTTGATAGAGAAGTAGCAACTTCTGGTTGCAGAAATTGTCCTTAAGGGGAAATACCATCAACTAAATATGCTAAATTTATGACCCATTATCTTAGAAAGTGTTCAAGAATTGTTTGCAGGATTTGGATGAATTCCTTCTAAGTTTACTGATTCTTGTCTTGTTCGATACAAATTTCCGTCATTGCTCTAGACTCACTTCCTTGGGCTTATTAAGTTGTCCTCCGGGTGTACTGGTTACCATGCTACCGTAGTTCCTGAGGCCGCGGGTTCAAACCCTACGGAGAGCGATGGATTTTTTTTCGGGCGTAAAAATCCTTAGCATGGCTTCTTTCGGAAGAGAAGTAAAGTCGGTGGACCGGTGTCGTGGATTTACGGCACGTAAAAGAACCTCAAGCCTAATAAAGAGGCCTCTGAGCAAAATTCACGCCCAATATAGAATGGGGCGCTAAGGACCACAGCAGTTAAAGAGCGTCCATAAATAAAACTCAATTTTTAGCTTAATGACACCAAACTAGATCCACAACAGCAAATAGTTTTTTTATCATCCTAAAATTTAATTTAGCTATTCTCAATAGTTTATGAGAAAACGGGTTATTTATACAAGAAAATGTCATTCAGAGAAAAATGTGTTAAAAACAAAACTGGTCAAAACAAACTCGCTTGTTGAAAGAAAGAAGGAAACCATAAACAGAAGCTGTCATACTTAACAGTAACGTCAATTTGTAGAGCAAAACTTCCCCTAAAATAAGGGTTAAAGTTTACGTCTCTACTTCAAAGTGTCAAAATGCC